>OY821774.1:18750000-20000000 GCA_963682175.1 Triglochin maritima | reverse complement strand
TTGGCATCATCCTTCAGCGCAAAGGGGACAAGCCTAAGATGGATGGAGTCTGTGCTAAGTTGTTGCAGCTTGAACATAGCACAGACCTCCTCAAATTCCCTGAGAAAGATATAGGGGTCACCTTTCCCAGTGAAGTGAGGGAGCATGGAAATAAACTGAGGCTTAACCTCAAAATGGTTCCCATTAGCCTCTGGCAATACGATGCATGAGGGTAGAGTTGTACGGCTCGGGTAGCATCGATCACGGAGAAGTATGAGAACGACAACTAGAAGAACAGGTCGAACAGGTGGGTCCAGCAACTGCTCCACCTCACGGAAATTAGCAACCATTGAACCCGGACTGTGTGCGACACGAGAGGACGAAGGCGTCGAGAAATCGATTACCGAAGCCGGATTGACAACGCTCCTCATCAAACAACTCGTCACGTCTCGTGTCCACGAAAGCATGCACAAAGGTGCACACACAAACCAAAACCTTTTTTTTTTATTTTTTTGAAGAATGTGCGTAGAGGAGAAGACGGGGGAACACAGGAGAGAAAGAATGACTCAGGAGAAAAGGGAAGAAGTCCTTATGCTACGGCGGATGGGTACAGGTAGAAGCACACAAGCAAACAAGGCTCAAGCAATCCTAAGGTCGCTATAGGTCCTTACAGCTAGACGGCGCCTAACTGCGAGGTCACACGGCCTCAACACACCTTACCTCTATACGACGAGGACCACAAAGCCCAGCAAGTGAGCCAAGATCCGGGGATCTCGTCTCTCCTACTATTGAAGAAGTGGGCAACGCCGATCAGGTCATGACGGTCGGGACCGGATCACTCTCCTACTGCGCCCGAAATCCTTAGGGCCAATGTCTACTTGATTTTAAAAATTAGGCTCTTTATTAGTGTGGTTTGTGGGGCGAAGGAAAGGGCGATGAAATCCCCCACCTTATCTTTTACGGGACAACCCCTCCTTAGTAGCGTTTTGGAGTCCTAATCTAGCAATCAACTCTCCCTACAAACACTCAACTCACACTTGTTTTAATGCACTTCCTACTAACTAATGCATGTTCATACAAAATGCATGAATGAGAGTAGAAGGTGCATATCTCACGCCATCACTCAGCAACTGAAAATAAAGCTAAAATGAAAGACAATCTATATGCCTAAGTCACATACATGATGCATGACCTAAACAAAAAGAATGCCTAATCTTTTGCTTTGAGTTTTAGGGTCCAAGTTGCTTAAGGGAAGTTAATTATTAATCTGGGAGTAATCTAAGATTCAGAATCATGCACAATTGAGTCTCAGATTACTAGATCAATTAGAGCAACAACACAAAGAAAATAGAAGATGAACAAAGCTCACTAGACCACTGATTGGCAGTCTGAAGTGCCCCGTTCGTCTTGAAATTTCTCCAGTAGCCTCCCCTTGCTATTCCCAGTCTCCTGAAACAAAGAAAAACTACAAAACACAAATTAAATCCACTCGAATCGTCCAAACAAGAGTCTGGACTGGCACTTCCCTGCCAACGGCGCCAAAAACTTGTTGAACGTTTTAATTTAAACCGCAAGTGCAAAGCCGCGTTGAAGCGGTGGCAAATACGGGTCGTCCTCAGGGAGGTGAGCAGCCTCTTGTTTATCAGAAATCAAGTGGCACAAAAAGGGGGAGGAAAGTTGTTTGATTATGCTACTCTACGCTACACTACACTAAGAAACACGAAATGCGAAAGAAAGAAACAAACGATGAAATACCAACTAAGCTCAAAAAGAAATGCTGGAATTCAGGAATGGGAAAACCCCTAAGGGGTGGAGTGAGTGCACACATGCAAAGAGGTGGGTGTTGAACACATTCCTTAAGCACAAATGAAGGTGGTGTTATCTTGCATAGGAAGTTTCTAAATGTTATGGCAAAACCTCTCAATCTATTCACCAACCTAGTTGATTAACATTTACATATACAAGTTGTTTATTTCAGAACCTACACAAGCATGAGAGGTGTCTAATCATTTTGGCAAAACTCATCAAGTTATAAATTCTATCCTAAACAAGCAAGCATACATTCATGTTTTATCAACACATTGAAAATAAAGCATTCATTCCATTCTCTAATGCATGTACGAATATCTACTCCACCCCCCAAAAGGGATGGAACTACTCACTCCAAATTACACTAATTATTAAACTAAGCAAGGAAAGCATATTAACTAAGCTACTAAAACTAATGAAAATAAATTAAACAAAGTAAAGCAAGACATGAAACAAACAACATAATAAAGAAACTTTTATTAACAAATGACTCACATTTCAAGTAGCATCCTCCTACTTTAGTGTGTGCTTCAAGGCCTCACTTCTACTAGGAAGAATAGCCACTCAAAATATGGAGTCCTTACAATAGAAGGTGAGGAGTTCTATTTATAGCCAAAGAAAAAGGCAATCCGGGACAATCCACCGATGTGGGACTAAAGAAATACCAAAAATGGCCTAAACATCCTCTAATACATGTGCTGGAGAAATTTGAGCGGATTTGGGCCAAAACAGACCGCTAATTAGCGGTCTTGGACTTTTCTTGGTATATTTGCTGGTCTTGGATGCATTTACTTGGTTTGTTGGAGCTCCGACCCGAATCGAATTGCCAAAATACTCCCCATGATGGTGTGGAGTATTCTGTTTTGCTCTTAGGTCCTTCTGTCTTACGTTCAGGTCCTTCTCCCTTGCATCTCAGTCCCCAGATCTCACAATTCAGTCTTTTTTCCCAGCTTTTGGGTCCTTTTATGCTTCATCTCTTCAAACCTATTTATTCCTGAAAACTAAACATAAAACTCCTAACATAGCATCGTTTAGGTGAAAGATAATGGATATAAGATACAAATATAAGCATGAAATGATGTCAATCATGACAAAACCCATCAAGTGAAGTATTCTACTCTAACAAGCAAGCATACATTCATAGTAATCAACACATTTCAAAATAAAGCATTTTTCCATTCTTAATTGCATATATAAGTATCATCTCCACCCCCAAAGCGGGAACTTTTATTCACTAACCATTAAACTAACTATTATACTAAGTTAGGAAAACATATCAACTAAGCCTACTAAATTTAATAAAACACAATTAAGCTAAACATGCAAGAACCATAAAAGAAGCAACATAAGACGGAAAATTTTATTGATTTCAGGCTCACAATACAAGTAGCATTTGCCTACTTCAGTATTTGATCCAAGGCTCCACTTCAAGTAGGAAGAATAGCCACCAAGTATGCAGTGATTACAATAGAAGGTGAAGAGTTCTATTTATAGCCATAGAAAAAGGTAATCTGGGAGAATCCTTGGTATGGGACTAAACATATACCAGAAATAGACTAAATACACTCTAATACACGACCCGACTAAACCGCATCGGATCCGGAGCAACCTGGACCGCCGAACAACGGTTTTAGACTGCCAATTGGCGGTCTAAAGGGTTTGGATCACGTTGGACTTTCGTGTGGGCTTTTCTGGATGGCTTTGTTTATGTTTGATGCGTCTAATTCGGTTGTTGGAGCTCCGACCCGACTAGAATTGCCAAAATACTCCCCATGATGGTGTGGAGTTTCTTCATTTGCTCATTGGTCGTTTGGATTTGCATTCGGGTCCCTCTCTCTTGCATCTTAGTCCACAAGTCTCTCAAATCAATCTTTTTTTCCTGCTTTTAGGTCCTTTTATGCTTCTTCTCCTCAAACCTATTTATTTCTGAAATTCAAACATAAAACTCATTACGTAGCGTTGTTTAGGTGAAACATAACGGATATAAGACACAAATGTATGCATGAAATGATGTCAATCAAATACCCCACACCTAACTTTTGGTAGTGCCGAGCAAAGAAAAGAAAGAGAAAAGCATACCAAAAACAAGAAATCCTAACTCACTTTCGTAGGAATCACGGTTCCACTTACCACGTGGAACAAGCCGTTAAACCTCCTTGTCGCCAAGGAGGAGAACTGTTGTCACCTGAGGGTTTTCAGCGGATACACCCACAAAATCCGAACAAAGATGCATTCTTCAACCTAGCTACACGACTCGATGGCTAATTTTTGTCGATCATTGGATGCGGTAATGCTACGGGCCGACTCTATATATGTAATCAATCCACACACCTAGCTTAATGAATCATTTGTGAAATTTAATTATGGACTTAAGTGAATGACATGGGCAACCTTAACTTCTGAAAGTGATACATTGTGTAAAGTCCATTAAGGTTCTTATTTGACTCTTTTTTCCTTTTTTCTTTTCTTTGGAGCATTACATTGGTTGGTGTTTGATTCTCCCAGGGTCGGGTTTCGTACATCATTGCCTGTGAGGACTTACACTATCACGTACACCTTCCCCCAAATCTCCACATAGGGCGATCCCTACCACCCGTGTAATGGGAGTTCGGTCGGTGCATCCCAAGTCAGATGACTCGAGAGCACCAGGCATCAAGTCCCCTCGGACCTTATTTCCCGAGTGATTAGAGCCGTGCGAGAAGAGAGAACACCACTTATTCATTTATCTACATGGGAACCAAAACCCCTACACTTACAGTTTCACAAAAAGAGTTTAAGGGCACTTGACTGCGACAAACTTCCTTATACTAACATACACGAATTATTTGACTTACTAGGTTCAGGGTGGACTTCTTTATTTGTTTGAGTACTGAAACCCTATGATTACACGCCCCCCGAGGGAAGACCGGGGTGCATCCTTACGACTCGATAAGACATAAAGCCAGTATACTAGATATCCTAATGCATCATGTTCAAGACAATTTTGGGAGCTTTCTTTTTACTTTGCCTCTCAACTGTTTTGCACTTGCTAAAGACACGCAAACCCATAAAACATTTTCTTTCGCAATCACAAGAAGATTTTGAAAGAAATGTGAAAATTGTAAAGCGCTTGGCAAGCAAGAGAAGACAAGTCACCTAAGAATCATGTCAAGCAGATATATCAATATTAAATGCAGCACACTAACATGACCCTAGCAGTACAAACTATGTACAAACATGAAAACACACTACCCCATACATAATCCATGCATTGTCCTCAATGTATGGCCAAATGGTGCCAATGCATGGATAGGGTGTACAGGACTAATGACGGCGGCTAGAGGTGCCCAAAGAGGCACCTCGCTCAAGAGCCGACAATTTCCTATAACTTTTCCGATTTTGTTTGGCTAAAATGACATTTTCTGCTCAACCGCCATCTCAGAAATATCAGGGTTAAAGATTGTTCCCGAGCTCACAGATGAGCTTGAGGAACTGGCTCTAACATCCTCCTCCATGTAATAAGGCACCCATGCCTCTCGAAGGCAATGGCGAATTGACGGGGTCATCTTCGCTACCTTGAGGTCGGTGCCTTGGCGCCTCAGCATGCGCTCAAATCGTGGGATGTCCAACATGCCACACAATTTGGTAACCAGAGTAGACAAACAATGTATTTCTTTAAGCTTAGCGTTCACCAAAACGTCTAACAACGTTCGACAAATGCAGTGAGGTGTGATTGACATCATTTCATGCTTATATTTGTATCGTATATCCATTATTTTTCACCTAAACAATGCTATGTTACAAGTTTTATGTTTAGTTTTTAGGAATAAATAGGTTTGAAGAGATGAAGCATAAAAGGACCCAAAAGATGGGAAAAATGACTGAATTGTGAGATCTGGGGACTGAGATGCAAGGGAGAAGGACCTAAGAGCAAAACAGAATACTCCACACCATCATGGGGAGTATTTTAGCAATTCGATTCGGGTCGGAGCTACAACAAACCAAGTAAATGCATCCAAGACCAGCAAATATACCAAGAAAAGCCCACAACAAAAATGAGCAGGATCCGAACCAAATGGACCGCCAATTGGCGTTCCAAGGCCGCTAATTGGCGGTCCATTTTGGCCCAAAGCCGTTCAAATTTCTCCAGCACATGTATTAGAGGATGTGTAGGCCATTGTTGGTATTGTATTAGTCCCACATCGGGGGATTGTCCCGGATTGCCTTTTTCTTTGGCTATAAATAGAACTCTTCACCTTCTATTGTAATCACTCCATATTTTAAGTGGCTATTCTTCCTACTAGAAGTGAGGCCTTGAAGCACACACTAAAGTAGGAGGATGCTACTTTTAATGTGAGTCATTTTAATACAAGTTTTCTTTATTATGTTGTTTGTTTTATGTTTCTTGTTTTGCTTTGCTTAATCGCATTTCATTTGTTTTATTAGCTTAGATAATATGTTTTCTTTGTTTAGTTTAATAAATAGTGTAATGTTTAGTGAGTAATTCCATGCCCTTTGGGGGGTGGAGTAGATGTACATACATGCAAATGAGAATGGATTGAATGCTTTATTTCCAATGTGTTGATAAAACATGAATGTATGCTTGCTTGTTTAGGATAGAATTTATAACTTGATGAGTTTTGCCAAAATGATTAGACACCTCTCATGCTTGTTTAGGTTCTGAAATAAACATCTTGCACATGTAAATGTTAATCAACTAAGTTGGTGAATAGATTGATAGGTTTTGCCACAACATTTAGACACTTCCTTTGCATGATAACACCACCTTTATTTGTGCTTAAAGAATGTGTTCAACACCCACCTCTTTGCTTGTGTGCACTCACTCCACCCCTTAGGGGTTTTTCCATTTCTGTATTCCAGCATTCGTCTTTTGTTCTTAGCTTAGTTGTCATTTCGTTGTTTGTTTCTTTCGGTTCCATTTCATACTTCTTAGCGTAGAGGCTGATAATCAATCTTTCTCCCCTAATTTTTGCCACTTGATTTCTGATAAACAAGAGGCTGCTAACCTCCCTGAGGACGACCCGTACTTGCCATCGCTTCATCGTGACCGTGCACTTGCGGTTTAATACAAAACGTTCAACAAGTTTTTGGCGCTGTTGCCGGGGAGGTGTCAGTCCAGACTCTTGTTTGGACGATTCGAGTGGATTTAATTTGTGTTTTGTAGTTTTTCTTTGTTTCAGGAGACTTGGAGTCGCCAAGAGGAGCACCTGGAGAAATTTGGAGGCATTCTGGGCAATTTAGACCGCCAATCAGCAGCCTGAGACCGCCAATTGGCGGTCTGGTGAGCTCATTTTACTCTCTTATTTCTTTGGCGTGTTTACATAATTGATGTAGTGATCTGGGACTTGATTTGGCATGTTTTGACTTATAGTTTGTTCCCAGATCCATAATCAAACCTCCTTTAAGCAACTTGGACCCTAAACCTCAAAGCAAAAGATTAGGCATTCTTTTTGTTTAGGTCATGCATCATGTATGTGACTTAGGCATATAGATTGTCTTTCATTTTAGCTTTATTTTTAGTTGCTGAGTGCTGGCGTGAGGTACGCACCTTCTACTCTCATTCATGCCTTTCGTATGAACATGCATTAGTTAGTAGGAAGTGCATTGAAACAAGTGTGAGTTGAGCGTTTGTTTGGAGAGTTGATTGGTAGATTTAGACTCCAAAACGCTACTAAGGAGGGGTTGTCCCGTAAAAGATAAGGTGGGGGATTTCATCACCCTTTCCTTCGCCCCACAAACCACACTAATCAAGAGCCTAATTTTAAAATCAAGTAGACATTGACCCTAAGGATTTTGGGCGCATGAGGAGAGTGATCCGGTCCCGACCGTCATGACCTGATCGACGTTGCCCACTTTGTCGATAGTAGGAGAGACGAGATCCCCGGATCTTGGCTCACTTGCTGGGCTTTGTGGTCCTCGTCGTAGGGTGGTGAAGCGTGTTGAGGTCGTGTGACCTCGCAGTTAGGCGACGTCTAGCTGTAAGGACTTATAGCGACCTTAGGATTGCTTGAGCATTGTTTGCTTTTGTGCTTCTACCTGTACCCATCCGCCGTAGCATAAGGATTTCTTCCCTTCTCTCCTGAGTCATTCTTTCTCTCCTGTGTTCCCCATCTTCTCCTCTACGCACATTCTTTGTTAAAAAAAAGAAGTTTTGTTTTGGGTGTGTGCATGCTTTCGTGGGCACGAGACGAGAGTGGTCGTTTGACGAGGCGCGTTGTCAACCCTGCTTCGGTAGTCGACTTCTTGACGCCTTGCTCCTCTCGTGTCGCACACAGTCTGGGTTCAATGGCTGCTAATTTCCGTGAGGAGGAGCAGTTGCTGGACCCACCTGTTCGACCTGTGCTTCCAGTTGTCACTCCCATACCTCTACGTGATCGATGCTACACGAGCCGTACCGCTCTACCTTCATGCATCGTATTACCAGAAGCTAATGTGAACCATTTTGAGGTTAAGCCTCAGTTTATTTCCATGCTCCCTCACTTCACTGGGAAAGGTGACCCCTATATCTTTCTCAGGGAATTTGAGGAGGTGTGTGCTATGTTCAAGCTGCAACAACTTACCACAGACTCCATCCATCTTAGGCTTGTCCCCATTGCGCTGAAGGATGACACCAAGAAGTCGTTGTACAGCAACCAGGCGAATGCCTTTAGGACTTGGGATGAGTTTCAATCTGCATTCCTCAAGAAGTACTTCCCAAATCATCGGACTCAAAAATTGAGGAACGAAATCAATTCGTTCTATCAACATGAGACCGAACCATTCCATGCATACTTAGAGAGGTTCAAGGAGGTACTATCCTCATGCCCTCACCATGGCGTCAAGTTGTGGTTCCTTTGTCAGATTGTTTACGAAGGTCTTCACATCCCGTCAAGAACGCTCCTTGAGTCCATGTGTCAAGGAGAGTTCTTGGGAAAGGATGAAAGGGAGGCATGGGCTTTCCTAGAAGACCTTGCTGAGAAAACCATGCAATGAGAAAGCGTGAGGGAACCACCTGCATCTAGCATAAGAGCGAGGATCGCGAATGCAAACTCGACTAGCTCGGGTGTCGCATTTGTTGTCGATACCACTACAGCGACCGAGGCGCGCATGGCGGCCTTAATGCGCCGTATGGATTCGATTGAGGTCCAAAACCAACAAGGTGCACCTCACATGTCCACATCTGGTCCAGTTCCCTGTCATTCATGTGGTAGGATAGGTCATGTAGAAAGCGAGTGTGAGTCCATTTCTCCTGAGATGGAGCGTGTCAACGCCATCTATGATAGAGCCAGGAATGACCCATACTCATCATCTTATAATCCTGGATGGAGGAACCACCCCAATTTTTCATGGAACCAAACTAATGCCCCGGGTGGTCCTTCAAACCCCTCTAGACCACATTACCAATCACACCAACCTCCCATGCATGCACATTCCTATCAGCCACGCCAAGCGCAAACCACCAATCAATCAGGTTTCCCAAATTCCAATAATATGGAAACCCAATTCAATTCGCTTGAGACCTTGACTCGTGGACTTGAAAACTCAATGAAAAATTTTATGTCAATTACGAGTCAAGTTCTCACTTCAAATCAGCAGACCATCAAATCTCTAGAGCTTCAGATGGGCCAATTGGCTCAGTCTGTACATAAAAGAGAGAGAGGGTCTTTTCCTAGCCAGCTTGAGGCTAACCCCCGTCTGTACCAACAACAACACATGCAAAATTAGAATGTGGTACCTCGGGGGAGGCAAGTCAACCATGTGGAGGAACATGTTCACCATGTCAATTCCATTGTGACCTTAAGGAATGGAAAACAGGTTGACAATCACATTTCCTTGCCACAACAACCACCATCTCTGCAGCCCCTCAATGGGAATGGTGGTGAAGAAGAGGCTGAGGGTGAGGGTAATACACCGAAGCTTTCTTCTAAGGCACCGTAGAAAACCTACCTGCCAAAAGCTCCCTATCCAAGTAGGTTAACCAAAAATCAAAGTGATAACATGGACAAGATATTAGAGGTGTTTAAGCAAGTAAAGGTTAACATCCCCTTGTTGGATGTCATCCAACAAATACCTCAATATGCCAAAGTGTTGAAGGATCTCTGCACAACTAAGAGGAAGACCAATGTTCCTAAGAAAGCATTCTTGGCTGCAAATATCAGCTCACTTTTGTCCAATCTCACGTACACAAAATACAAGGACCCTGGGTGTCCTACTATTCACTGTACGATAGGGGACACTAGAATGAGCAATGTTTTGCTTGATTTAGGATCAGCGGTCAACCTCCTCCCATTCTCTGTTTATCAACAGTTGAACTTGGGAGAATTGAAACCAACTAAGATCACCCTTCAATTGGCGGATAGATCCATTCGTATTCCCATGGGGATTATCGAGGACGTGCTTATCAAAGTTGGAGATTTTATATTTCTAGTCGATTTTGTTGTCCTCGATACCAATCCTGTTGCGAACACCCACTCTCAAATACCTTTGATTTTGGGTACACCATTTCTGGCCACCTCCAATGCCTTGATTAATTGTAGAAATGGTCTCATGAAGCTCTCATTCGGTAACATGAGTGCCGAGTTTCATGTGTTCCACTCTGATAGGCAACAGGAACCCATGGATGAACCTTTAAATCTAAATCTCATCCGCCAATTGGAGAAAGCACCACAAAATCAACGAACACCCCTAACCCCAATGCAACCCGTTGAGAATGTTCGTGGGCCCAGCGAAAACTCATTGCCTGTCTTCACAATGCAACAGAGTGAGCTGGCCTCGAACATGAATGTCCAAAGGGAGTGTTCTTTCCATGATTCAGTTGAGAGTACTAGTGAGAGTGAGACACCTCATCATATGCCTATACCAGAAGGTGTCTCTACCTCATGTCCCTTGGCCATTGAGCCATTTGACCTTCATATTGACTCCAACAAGGACCCACCTATGACCGAGCTTATGCTTGACGATCTAAATGATTGTGGGGGGTCCTTGTTGGATGACTTAGGTAGAAGCCCCATTCTTAGTGATGCATGTCTGCTGCATCCATCGAATGAGCCTGAGGAACTCATTCTGATGCACCCGCCTATTGGTTGGAGGCAACACAACTTCATTCTATATTGACCAAATGATTATGAGAATATCGTTGTTGTTGTACATATCATGTTAAAAAAAAGAGAAAAACAAAGAGAAGAAAAATTACAATAAAGACTCCATGAGCGAGCATTGATTCATGTGGGCCCCAACCCTTGTGTACTTGGGCCCCATTTCTTCACGTATTTGTCTTCCTTCTTCAGTATCTCGCAGGTTTTGAGGGAATTCGGGTTTGTGTCCATCAACATAACCACGAACTTCCTTTTGCGCTTTATGTTGGTGAGATCGTTCATTTTTTCATGCATAAATCCATGTAGTATCTTGTTCACATTCATTAAGGACAATGCATGAAGTAGGTGTGGGGGGTGCTTTACGTGTGTACATAGTCGAGTCTTTTCTTTTGATTTTTTTTTGTTTTCTTTTGTGTGCATTGTTAGGGTCATGTTAGTGTGTTGCATTTAACATTGATATATCTGCTTGTCATGATCCTTGGGTAACTTGTCTTCTTTTGCTTGTCTAGTGCTTTAAAATTTTCACATTTCTTTAAAAATCTTCATGTGTTTGTGAAAGAAAATGTTTTTGTAGGTTTTGCGTGTGTTTAGCATGTGCAAAACCGTTGAGAGGCAAAGTAAAAAGAAAGCTCCCAAAATTGTCTTATCGAGTCGTTAGGATGCACCCGGGTTTTCCCTCGGGGGGCGTGTAATCATAGGATTTCAGCACTCAAATATTTTAAGAAGTCCACCCTGAACCTAGTGAGTCAAATAATTCGTGTTTGTTAGTATAAGGAAGTTTGTCGTAGTCAAGGACCCTTAATCTCCTTTTTGTGAAACTTAAGTGTAGGGGTTTTGGTTCCCATGTAGATAAATAAATAAGTGGTGTTCTCTCTTCCCGCACGGCTCCTATCACTCGGGAAAGTAGGTCTGAGGGGACTTTGTGCCTGGTGCTTTCGAGTCATCTGACTTGGGATGCACCGACCGAACTCCCGTTACATGGGTGGTAGGGATCGCCCTATGTGGAGATTTGGGGGAAGGTGTACGTGATAGTGTAAGTCCTCATAGGCAATGATGCACGAAACCCGACCCTGGGAGAATCAAACACCAAACAATAAAATGCTCTAAAGAAAAAAAAAGAAAAAAAAGTGTCAAATAAGAACCAAAATGGAGTTTACACATTGTATCACATTCAGAAGTTAAGGTTCCCATGTCTTTCACTTAAGTCCTTAACTAACTCTCACGAATAACTCATTAGGCTAGGTGTGTGGACCGAATACATATATACAGTCGACCCGTAGTATTACCGCATCCCATGATCGACAATATGAGTCCAACGAGTCATGTAGCTAGATTGATTAATGCATCTTGTTCGGATTTTGTGGGTATATCCGCTGAAAACCCTCAGGAGACAACACTCCTCCTCCTTGGCGACAAGGAGGTTTAATGGCTTGTTGCACGTGCTATGTGCAACCGTGATTCCTACGAAAGTGAGTTAGGATTTCTTGTTTTTCGTATGCTTTTCTCTTTCTTTGTTTTGCTCGGGACTAACAAAAGTTAGGTGTGGGGGTATTTGATTGACATCATTTCATGCTTATATTTGTATCTTATATCCATTATCTTTCACCTAAACAATGCTATGTTAGCAGTTTTATGTTTAGTTTTTAGTAATAAATAGGTTTGAAAAGATGAAGCATAAAAGGACCCAAAAGCTGGGAAAAAGGACTGAATTGTGAGATCTGGGGACTGAGATGCAAGGGAGAACGACCTGAACGTAAGACAGAATGACCTAAGAGCAAAACAGAATACTCCACACCATCAAGGGGAGTATTTTAGCAATTCGATTCGGGTCGGAGCTCCAAGAAACCGAGTAAATGCATCCAAGACAAGCCAATATACCAAGAAAAGCCCACAACAAAAATGAGCAGGATCCGAACCAAATGGCCGCCAATTAGCGGTCCAAGACCGCTAATTGGCGGTCCATTTTGGCCCAAATCCGTTCAAATTTCTCCAGCACATGTATTAGAGAATGTTTTGGCCATTTTTGGTATTTGTTTAGTCCCGCATCGGGGCATTGTCTCGGATTGCCTTTTTCTTTGGCTATAAATAGAACTCTTCACCTTCTATTGTAATCACTCCATATTTTAAGTGGCTATTCTTCCTACTAGAAGTGAGGCCTTGAAGCACACACTAAAGTAGGAGGATGCTACTTTTAATGTGAGTCATTTTAATACAAGTTTTCTTTATTATGTTGTTTGTTTTAGGTTTATTATTTTGCTTTGCTTAATCTCATTTCATTAGTTTTATTAGCTTAGTTAATATGCTTTCTTTGTTTAGTTTAATAATTAGTGTAATGTTTAGTGAGTAGTTCCATCCCCTTTGGGGGGTGGAGTAGATGTACATACATGCAAATGAGAATGGATTGAATTCTTTATTTCCAATGTGTTGATAAAACTTGAATGTATGCTTGCTTGTTTATGATAGAATTTATAACTTGATGAGTTTTGCCAAAATGATTAGACACCTCTCATACTTGTTTAGGTTCTGAAATAAATATCTTGCATATGCAAATGTTAATCAACTTAGTTGGTGAATAGATTGATAGGTTTTGCCACAACATTTACACACTTCCTATGCATGATAACACCACATTTATTTGTACTTAAAGAATGTGTTCAACAACCACCTCTTTGCTTGTGTACACTCACTCCACCCCTTAGGGGTTTTTCCATTTCTGTATTCCAGCATTCGTCTTTTATTCTTAGGTTAGTTGTCATTTCATTGTCTGTTTCTTTCGGTTGCATTTCATACTTCTTAGCGTAGTTTAGTGTAGAGTTGCATAATAAATCTTTCTCCCCTAATTTTTGCCACATGATTTCTGATAAACAAGAGGTTGCTAACCTCCCTGAGGACGACCCGTACTTGTCATCGCTTCATCGCGGCCGTGCACTTGCAGTTTAATACAAAACGTTCAACAAGGTGAACCATCCATAAGACTATACACGATTCGCAAACTAGGTGTGAAGAATGTGGAGGTCCGCTCTTCGCTCAACACATTTCTACACAGCCACCTGGCTACAATGTGCACATTGGAGTAAATGTGCGCATTAGTTATTCCCCCATGTGATGGGTTGCCCGTGCCCAAGCAAAGATCGGTAAAAATTAATGACACGGGTGGGCACGAGAAAATCGACTAAGGGAATCCCAGTCGCGTCGGAGATAAATTTTGGTGTCACGGTGTGCTTCACCCCTCTGAGAGTGACACTAAACTCGAGTGGTCCGGTCTTGTCACACTCGAGTTTAGTAAAGAACTCATGTACGAGAGGCTCTACATACATGGTTTCGTCACCCTCATACAACAAATGGTACCACCCTTTGGCTACGATTCTATCATAGAAGGTTCTCCGAATTCACGAATGAGGGAGGCAAAATTAAGTTCTGGAATTAAATGTTGGCTGGCCATACCTGCACCTACCTTGGCGAGCTTTAAGGGTGGAACACGCGACGGCGAAGACGAACACGGTGGGAGAGGGTCGGAGACCACAGCACGTTGACTGTAGTACAAAACAAGCACTCCACCAAACGGAACCAACAGAAGACACCAAATCCCACAACCCGACGAAGATAGAAGAGAAACAAGCAACAACAGACCACTGGTTGGCAATGGGAAACCGCTGATTGGCGGTCTGTTGGCGAGATCTGGGGGTGGGATTTTGGTGGTGGCGGAAACAAAGAGTAAAACGTGTTTTGCTTCTAGTGGAGAATGGGTAGGGCAAGGCATCACGCGTTTTTAACAAAGGAAAAGGGAAAATATCCAAAGGGCACTTCAATTCTTTCTTTTCTTCAAGTTTCACTTTTTTTGTTTTAACAAACATATGTACAACCAAATGAAGGGATGGATCACGTCAAGTGACCACATCCGTCGGGAGTTAGTGTAAAGACACGACTTCCTCCTCGTCCTCTGTCATGGTCCCTTCCAAGTACGGTTTGAGGTGTTGTCCATTAACTTTGAATACATCCCCATTCCTTGGATACTGAATCTCAACCGCCCTATGAGGGGAGACCGTTAAAACAATAAAGGGCCCTGACCAACGACTCTGAAGTTTCCCCGGAAACAAGTGGAGGCGAGAGTTATACAACAAGACCTTTTGTCCCACCTCGAAGGTTTTGATTTGGACCAAGCGGTCGTGAAAATTTTAGTGCAGGACTTGAAGATCTTGGCATTCTCATATGCTTCATTTCTCAACTCCTCCAACTCGTTGAGGTCTAACTTGTGATTGGCACCGGAAACATCAAGACTCATGTTAAGATGTTTGATTGCCCATAATGCACGGTGCTCAAGCTCTACCTGAAGATGGCAAGCTTTGCCATAAACTAGCCGGTAGGGGGACATACCAAGGTCGGTTTTAAATGCAATGTGGAAAGCCCACAATGCATGACTAAGCTCGACCGACCAATCTTTTCTTGAAGCATTAACCGTTTTCTCAAGAATTTGCTTGAGTTGACGGTTCGAAATTTCCACCTAGCCACAGGTTTGAGGATGATAAGGTGTGGCCAACTTGTGTGTGATGGAATATTTCCTCAACACTGCCTCAAGGGATCGGTTCACAAAGTGTGTCCCCCGATCACTTATGATACAACGAGGTGGCCCAAACCTCGCAAAGATGTGTTCTTTAAGAAACTTGATCACAACCTTGCGATCGTTAGTGTGAGTGGGGATTTCTTCAACCCACTTTGACACATAATCAACCACCACAAGAATGTAAGTGTGACCATGGGACACGGGGAAAGGACCCATGAAGTCAATTCCCCAAACATCAAAGATGTTGACCACTAAGATAGGATTGAGTGGCATCATATCACGTCTGCCAATGCGGCCCACATGTTGGCACCTATCTCATGCTTTGCAAAATGCAAAAGAATCTTGGAACAACGTGGGCCAGTAAAAATCGTGTTGGAGCACTTTGGCAGCGGTTTTCTTGGCACCGAAGTGCCCACCACATGTCTCCTTATGGCAAAAGGACAAGACGCTCTGAATCTCGTCATTAGGAATGCACCTCCTTATGATTTGATCGGCACAGTACTTAAATAAGTAGGGATCATCCAAATAGAAGTGCTTGACTAACGATTTGAACTTTGCTTTCTCACCATGTGACCAATGAGCCGGCACCTCCCCGGTTGCTAAATAGTTCACAATGTCAGCGAACCGGGGGGGTGAGGCTATTGCCATAAGGTTCTCATCAGGGAAGAACACGTTCACCGGTGGATCCGGTGAAAGATCAACTGGGATGCGAGAGAGCTGATCTGCCACGACATTCTCGCATCCTTTGTTGTCCCATATTTCAAGGTCGAACTCTTGCAACAACAAGATCCAACGCAGGAGATAGTGTTTCGCATCCTATTTAGAGAAAAGGTAGCGGAGAGCTGAGTGATCAGTGTAGATGATTTCGTGCGACCCAATGAGGTACTGGCGAAAATTTTCAAACACAAATATGATCACGAGGAACTCTTTCTCAGTAACGGAGTAGTTTAGCTGGGCGTCATTGAGAGTACGACTTGCATAGTAGATCACATGAGGCAATTTGTCGACTTTCTGACCCAAAACTGCTCCTGTCGCATAGTTAGATGCATCACACATCAGCTCGAAAGGTAGAGTTCACACCAGTGCCTTAATAATAGGAGCGGAGGTCAACACACGCTTCAGAAACTCAAACGCAGTCAAGCACTCGGGTGTGAACTCAAAAGAGGTATCTTTAGAAAGCAAGCTCGTCAAGGGGCGAGCTATCTTGTTAAAATCCTTAATAAACTGGCGGTAAAAACCGGCGTGTCCAAGGAATGACCGGATTTCTTTTACCGAGGTGTGTGGCGGAAGCTTAGAAATAAGCTCAATCTTTGCCCCATCCACCTTGATACCATCACGAGATACGACGTGACCCAAAATGATGCCTTTTGTTGGATGGAGGAACCATCCCAATTTTTCATGGAACCAAACTAATGCCCCAGGTGTCCCTTCAAACTTCTCCAGACCACATTACCAATCACACCAACCTCCCATGCATGTACATTCCTATCAGCCACCCCAAGCGCAAACCACCAATCAATCGGGTTTCCTAAATTCCAATAATTTGGAAACCCGATTCAATTCGCTTGAGACCTTGACTCGTGGACTTGAAAACTCAATGAAATTTTATGTCAACCACGAGTCAAGTTCTCACTTCAAATCAGCTTACCATCAAATCTCTAGAGCTTCAGATGGGCCAATGGGCTCGATCTGTACATGAAAGAGAGAGGGTCTTTTCCTGGCCAGCCTGAGGCTAACCCCCGCATGTACCAGCAACAACACATGCAAAATGAGAATGTGGTACCTCGGGGGAGGCAAGTGAACCATGTGGAGGAACCTGTTCACCATGTCAATTCCATTGTGACCTTAAGAAATAAAAAAAAAACAGGTTGACAATCACATTTCCTTGCCACCACCACCATCTATGCAGCCCCTCAGTGGGAATGGTGGTGAAGAAGAGGCTGAGGGTGACGGTAATACACCAAGGCTTCCTTCTCAAGCACCATAGAAAACCTACCTGCCAAAAGCTCCCTATCCAAGTAGGTTAACCAAAAAGCAGAGTGACAACATGGACAAGATATTAGAGGTGTTTAAGCAAGTAAAGGTTAACATCCCCTTGTTGGATGTCATCCAACAAATACCTCAATATGCCAAAGTGTTGAAGGATCTCTGCACAACCAAGAGGAAGACCAATGTTCCTAAGAAAGCATTCTTGGCTGCAAATATCAGCTCACTTTTGTCCAATCCCACCTACACAAAATACAAGGACCCTGGGTGTCCTACTATTCGGTGTACGATAGGGGACACTAGAATGAGCAATGTTTTGCTTGATTTGGGATCAGCGGTCAACCTCCTCCCATTCTCTGTTTATCAACAGTTGAACTTGGGAGAATTGAAACCAACTAAGATCACCCTCCAATTGAAGGATAGATCCATTCGTATTCCCATGGGGATTATCGAGGATGTGCTTATCAAAGTTGGAGATTTTATATTTCCAGTCGATTTTGTTGTCCTCGATACCATTCCTGTTGCGAACACCCACTCACAAATACCTTTGATTTTGGGTAGACCATTTCTGGCCACCTCCAATGACTTGATTAATTGTAGAAATGGTCTCATGAAGCTCTCATTCGGTAACATGAGTGCCGAGTTTCATGTGTTCAACTCTGGTAGGCAACAAGAGCCCATGGATCAACCTTTAAATCTAAATCTCATCCGCCAATTGGAGGAAGCACCACAAAATCAACGAACACTCCTAACCCCAATGCAACCCATTGAGAATGTTTGTGGGCCAGCAAAAACTCATTGCCTGTCTTTGCAATGCAACAGAGGGAGCTGACATCAAACATAAATGTCCAAAAGGAGTGTTCGTTGCCTGATTCAGTTGAGAGTACTAGTGAGAGTGAGACACCTCATCATATGCCTATACCAGAAGGTGTCTCTACCTCATGTCTCATGGCCATTGAGCCATTTGAGCTTCATATTGACTCCAACAAGGACCCACCTATGACCAAGCTTATGCTTGATGATCTAAATGATGGTGGGAGGTCCTTGTTGGATGACTTGGGGAGAAGCCTCATTCTTAGTGATGCAAGTCTGCTGCATCCATCGAATGAGCCTGAGGAACTCATTCCGATGCACCCGCCTATTGGTTGGATGGTTTTGTTCGATGAGCAACTAAACCGTAGTGAGGCAACACAACTTCATTCTCTGTTGCCCACACCCAACAATATCATGAGGGGTTCGAGCCGTTCAGCTTTGACCTTTCACCCCTCATGACACCTCAAAGTACCGGTGAAGTTTGCCCATCTCGGCAAGTATCTGGTCCTCATGACTTGATGTTCTCATTTGATGTTCCTTGACCAAATGATTATGAAAATATCGTTGTTGCTGTATATATCATGTAAAAAAAAATCGAAAAAAAGAACAAAAGAAAATAAAAAAAAGAGAGCGAGTAATAAAAGAGTCCATAAGCGAGCATTGATTGTTGTGGGCCCCAACCCTTGTGTACTTGGGCCCATTTTTTCACGTATTTGTCTCCCTTCTTCAGTATCTCACAGTTTTTGAGGGAATTTGGGTTTGTGTCCATCAACATGACCCTGAATGTCCCTTTGTACTTCATGTTGGTGAGATCTTTCCTTTTTCATGCATTTATCCATGTGGTATCTTATTCACATTCATTGAGGACAATGCATGAAGTAGGTGTGGGGGTGCTTTACGTGTGTACATAGTCGAGTCTTTTCTTTTGATTTTTATTTTCTTTGTGTGCATTGTTAGGGTCATGTCAGTGTGCCGCATTTAACATTGATATACCTGCTTGCCATGATCCTTTGGTGACTTGTCTTCTTTTGCTTGCCTAGTGCTTTACAATTTTCACATTTCTTTCAAAATCTTCATGTGTTTGCGAAAGAAAATGTTTTTTTAGGTTTTGCGTGTGTTTAGCATGTGCAAAACCGTTGAGAGGCAAAGTAAAAAGAAAGCTCCCAAAATTGTCTTGAACTTGATGCATTAGGATATCTAGTTTACTGGCTTTAGGTCTTATCGAGTCGTTAGGATGCACCATGGTTTTCCCTCGGGGGGCGTGTAATCATAGGGTTTCAGCACTCAAACATTTAAAGAAGTCCGCCCTGAAGCTAGTGAGTCAAATAATTCGTGTCTGTTAGGATAAGGAAGTTTGTCGTAGTCAAGGGCCCTTAATCTCTTTTTGTGAAACTTAAGTGTAGGGATTTTGGTTCCCATGTAGATAAATAAATAAATAAGGGGTGTTCTCTCTTCTCGCACGGCTCCTATCACTCGGGAAAGTAGGTCTGAGGGACTTTGTGCCTGGTGCTTTCGAGTCATCTGACTTGGGATGCACCGACCGAACTCCCGTTACACGGCTGGTAGGGATCACCCTATGTGGAGATTTGGGGGAAGGTGTACGTGATAGTGTAAGTCCTCATAGGCAATGATGCACGAAACCCGACCCTGGGAGAATCAAACACCAACCAATAAAATGATCCAAAGAAAAAGAAAAAAAAAGTGTGTCAAATAAGAACCAAAATGGACTTTACACATTGTATCACATTCAGATGTTAAGGTTGCCCATGTCTTTCACTTAAGTCCTTAACTAACTTTCACGAATAACTCATTTGCCTAGGTGTGTGGACCGATTACATATATAGAGTCGACCCGTAGTATTACTGCGTCCCATGATCGACAATATGAGTCCAACGAGTCGTGTAGCTAGATTGATTAATGCATCTTGTTCGGATTTTGTGGGTATATCCGCTGAAAACCCTTAGGAGACAACACTCCTCCTCCTTGGCAACAAGGAGGTTCAACGGCTTGTTGCACGTGCTAAGTGCAACAATGATTCCTATGAAAGTGAGTTAGGATTTCTTGTTTTTCGTATGCTTTTCTCTTTCTTTGTTTTGCTCGGGACTAGCAAAAGTTAGGTGTGGGGGTATTTGATTGACATCATTTCATGCTTATATTTGTATCTTATATCCATTATCTTTCACCAAAACAATTCTATTTTACGAGTTTTATGTTTAGATTTCAGGAATAAATAGGTTTGAAGAGATGAGGCATAAAAGGACCCAAAAGCTGGGAAAAAGGACTGAATTGTGAGATTTGGGGACTGAGATGCAAGGGAGAAGGACCTGAACGTAAGACAGAAGGACCTAAGAGCAAAACATAATACTCCACACCATCGTGGGGAGTATTTTAGCAATTCGATTAGGGTTGGAACTCCAACAAACCAAATAAATGCATCCAAGACCAGAAAATATACCAAGAAAAGCCCACAACAAAAATGAGCAGGATCTGAACCATATAGACCGCCAATTGGCGGTCCATTTTGGCCCAAATCCGCCTAACTTTCTCCAACAGATGTAGTAGAGGATGTTTAGGCTAGTTTTGGTATCTGTTTAGTCCCACATCGGGGGATTGTCCCGGTTTGCCTTTTTCCATGGCTATAAATAGAACTCTTCACCTTCCATTGTAATCACTCCATATTTTAAGTGGCTATTCTTCCTACTAGAAGTGAGGCCTTGAAGCACACACTAAAGTAGGAGTATGCTACTTTTAATGTGAGTCATTTTAATACAAGTTTTTATTATTATGTTGTTTGTTTTATGTTTTATGTTTCTTGTTTTGCTTTGCTTAATCTCATTTCATTAGTTTTATTAGCTTAGTTAATATGCTTTCTTTGTTTAGTTTAATAATTAGTGTAATGTTTAGTGAGTAGTTCCATCCCCTTTGGGGGGTGGAGTAGATGTACATACATGCAAATGAGAATGGATTGAATGCTTTATTTCCAATGTGTTGATAAAACATGAATGTATGCTTGCTTGTTTAGGAAAGAATTTATAACTTGATGAGTTTTGCCAAAATGATTAGACACCTCTCATGCTTGTTTAGGTTCTGAAATAAACATCTTGCATATGTAAATGTTAATCAACTAAGTTGGTGAATAGATTGATAGGTTTTGCCACAACATTTAGATACTTCCTATGCATGATAACACCACCTTTATTTGTGCTTAAAGAATGTGTTCAACACCCACATCTTTGCTTGTGTGCACTCACTCCACCCCTTAGGGGTTTTTCCATTTCTGTATTCCAGCATTCTTCTTTTCATTGTTTGTTTCTTTCGTTCGCATTTCATACTTCGTAGTGTAGTGTAGCGTAGCGTAGCATAATCCAAACTCTCTTCTCCATTTTTTTCGCCCCTTGATTTCTTGCAAACGAGAGGCTGCTCACCTCCCTGAGGACGACCCGTATTTGCCACATTTTCAACACGGCCGTGCACTTGCGGTTTTAAATAAAACGTTCAACAACCCCCAACGGGACTTTGATCGAACGATCAGCCAACTGCAAAGTTGTTTTCGTAGGCTTGATCTCGCCCAGGCTTAATCGTTGATACACAGAAGCTTGTAAGAGGTTAACCGCCGATCCTAGATCTAGAAAGACATTATTAATGCGAGAGTCCCCAATGATAAATGAAATTGTTTAACTACCTGGGTCCTTCAATTTTATGTATGTTGGGTTTGAAATGATCGAGCTCACATTAGCCATCAAAAAAGCTTTGCTGGGGACGTTGGTTTTCGTCTTAGTCGTACAAAGATCCTTCAGGAATTTTGCATAGGGAGGTATTTGTTGAATCATGTCTAACAAAGGAATGTTGACATTCACTTTCTTAAATATCTCCAGCATTTTATCCACACTGTGACTGTGTTTCTTAGACAACCTACTAGAATAAGGAGCTTTTGGTAGGTATGTCTTATGCGGAGCTGGAGAAGGCGTCATTGGTGTATTACTCTCACCCTCGGCCTCTTTCTCACCATCATTCCCACAAGGGGGATGCACATATGCATTTACTGGCAAGGAAACGTTGTTGTTGACCTGCTTCCCATTTCTCAGGGTCACAATGGCATTGACATGGTCCACAGGTTCTTCCACGTAGTTTACTTGCCCCCCCTATTTTCTTGAACTTGCATTTTGCATGTTCGAGTGAAGTTGAGCATGGGGTTACCCACAGGTTGGCTTGGCAGTCTCTCTCTCTCTCTCTCTCTCATGTACAAACTAAGTCAATTGGCCCATCTGAAGCTAGAGAGATTTCATGGTCTGCTGATTCGAAGTGAGGACTTGACTCGTGGACGACATAAAGTTTTTTTACAGAGTTCTCAAGTCCTCGAGTTAAGTTCTCAAGCGAATTAAATCGGGTTTCCCAGTTGTTAGAATTTGGGAAACCTGGTGGGTTGGTGTTTTGACTTTGCGGTGGCTGATAAGACTGTGAATGCATGGGAGGTTGGTGTGGTCGGTTAGGTGGTCGAGAAAAGTTTGAAGGACCACCTGGGGCTTTGTTATGGTTCCATGAAAAATTAGGGTGGTTCTCCATCAAGGGTTATATGATGATGAATATGGGTCATTCCTGGATCTATCATAGATGGCATTGACATGTTCCATCTCAGGAGGAATGGATGCACATCATATATGACCTATCCTACCACATAAATGACAGGGAATTGGACCAGACTCAGACACATGTGACACATCGTGCTAGTTTTTGAGCTCAATCGAATCCATACGGCGCATTAAGGCCACCATGCGTGCCTCGGTGGCCGTAGTGGTATCGACGGCAAATGCGGAACCCGATCTAGTTGAGTTTGCATTTGCGATCCTCGCTCCTATGCTAGATGATGCTGGTGGTTCCCTCACACTCTCTCATTGCATGGTTTTCTCAGCGAGATCTTCTAGGAAAGCCCATGCCTCCCTTTCATCCTTTCCTAAGAACTCTCCTTGACACATGGACTCAAGGAGCGTTCGGGACGGGATATGAAGACCCTCGTAAACAATCTGACACAAGCTCCACAACTCGATGGCATGGTGAGGGCATGAGGATAGTAGGTCCTTGAACCAGCCTAAGTATGCATGGAATGATTCAGTGTTATGCTGATAAAACGAATTGATTTCGTTCGTCAGTTTTTGAGTCCAATGATTTGGAAAGTACTTCTTGAGGAATGCAGACTGAAACTCATCCCAAGTCCTAAGGGCATTCATCTGGTTGCTGTACAACCACTTCTTTGCATCATCCTTCAGTGCAAAAGGGACAAGCCTAAGATGGTTGGAGTCTGTGCTAGGTTGTTGCAGCTTGAACATAGCACAAACCTCCTCAAATTCCCTGAGAAATATATAGGGGTCACCCTTCCCAGTGAAGTGAGCGAGCATCGAACTAAACTGAGGCTTAACCTCAACGTGGTTCCCATTCGCCTCTGGCAATATGATGCATGAGGGTAGAGCGGTGTAGCTTGGGTAGCATCGATCATGGAGAGGTATGGGAGCAAGAATAGGAAGAACAGAAAGAACATGTAGAACATGTGGGACAGATGGGTCCAGCAACTGCTCCTCGCGGTAATGAGAAGCCATTGAACCCGGACCGTGTGCGACATGAGAGGAGGGAGGCATCGAGAAATCAACTACCGAAGCAGGGTTGACGACACGCCTCGTCAAACGGCCACTTTCGTCTCGTGCCCACACAAGCATGCACAAAGGTTCACACACACAAACCAATTTTTTACAAAGAATGTGCGTAGAGGAGAAGACGGTAGGATACAGAAGAGAGAGAATGCTTCAAGATAGATGGGAAGAAGTCGTTATGCGACGGCGGGTGGGTACCAATAGAAGGACACAAGCAAACAAACCTAAGATCGCTATAGGTCCTTACAGCTAGACGACGCCTAACTGCGAGCTCACACGGCCTCAACACGCCTCACCTCCCAACGACGAGGACCACAAAGCCCAGAACCTGAGTCAAGATCCAGAGATCTCGTCTCTCCTACTATTGACAGTGTGGGAGACGTCGATCAGGCCATGACGATCGGGACCGGATCACTCTCCTAATACCCCCGAAATCCTTAGGGCCAATGTCTACTTGATTTTAAAATTAGGCTCTTGATTAGTGTGGTTTTTTGGGCGAAGGAAAGGGTGATGAAATCCCCCACCTTATCTTATGTGGGATAGCCCCTCCTTAGTAGCGTTTGGAGTCTTAATCTAGCAATCAACTCTCCAAACAAACGCTCAACCCACACTTGTTGCAATGCAATTCCTACTAACTAATGAATGTTCATATGAAATGCATGAATGAGAGTAATACGTACCGCACGCCAGCATTATCCAACTGAAAGTAAAGCTAAAATAAAAGACAATCTACGTGCTGATTGATATGTTTTAATTAACCGCAAGTGCGCGACCGCATTGAAGATGTGGCAAATACGGGTCAATCCACAGGGAGGTGTGTCGACTTTTGGTTTGTTCGAAGGCGAGTGGGAAAGAAAGGAGAAAGGATTGATTACACTAAGCTATACTAAACTAAACTAGTAAACTAGAAAGGAGGAAATGAAAACACGAAATGAACTAAACTACGTAACTAAAATCAGAAGATAGAACTCAGGAATGGAAAACCCTAAGGGGTGGAGTGTGTGTGTGCACATGAAATAAGTGTGGTGAATGCATACAAGAAGCTTAAGTTTAGTTAGTGTTTGTTAATGCATAAAAAGTACCTAATGGAAAGACCTATCATTTAAAACACTAACCTAGGTGATTAATATGAGCATGACAAGTTTGTTATTAAGAACATAAACAAGAATGGAATGTACCTAACACTATGGCAGAAACCATCAAGTAAAAGTTCTTATTAATTCAAGCAAGCATACTAACATCTCTCACAAACAATAATGTCTAGCATTCATACCATCTACATGTAGGATCGTATGGGTCGGCTATGCTAATCACTTTTTAGCTAATTACCTACTTGTTTAAACAATCAAAGATATGAAGCGGAATTTAAATCAAACAAGCAAGTGAAGGGAGAATAATGCAAACCACAATGGACACGGGGGATTTTTATAGAGGTTCGGCACCCCACCCGGGTCCTAGTCCTCTCTTGCAAGCTCCGCTCGGATCACCGAGCTCCGCTCACGACTTCACTAACCACTCCTCACTCCGGGCCGGGAGAGAACGCCTTTACAATCTTCAAGCTCACGAACAACCCTCGCCGAGCTTGGCTTCACCTCTCACAATCCGAGAGGGATGCTTCGGGCTTTCACCGAAACCTTTACTCTTCTTTGACAGCAACAAACTTGAGTGGGACAATTATTCTCTAAACTTGAGCACACTTGAGAAGGATTGGAATTGATCTTAAGTGTGGAAATTGGAGGCTTTGAGTGTTTGGGATTCTCTCTAATGTATTGGACAAGTATGTAGTGGGAGAGTTCTGTTAAAATGTGTTTGACAACTCTTTATATAGGCATTAGAGAGAATAGATCCATTGGGGTTGATTGGGTATAAGATACACCAAACAGAAACTTGCAGGACCCAATTCTGCCTAAAAACGGTGCCCGAAACGGGTATGTCGTTCGACCGTTTGGTCAAAATTCAGCTTTGACTTAAGTTAACTTAAGTTAACGGTCGAACGGGCTTAGGGGATTGGTCGACCGAATAAGTCCAGGCACTTCTGGGAGACCAAATTTTGTTGGTTCGGTCGACCGTTAGGAAAGTTTCGGTCGACCGGATGGTTGGTAATTTTGGGGTATTTGGGAATAATACGAATACGACCATTGGGTATAATACAACAAAACAAACGGTCATGTGACATGTGTAAATGGTCGAACGAAAAGGTTTCAACAGTCGACCGTTTTGGTCCAGGTAGTTCAAGTTTTGTTTAGGTGTTTTCCAGTTCTAGTTTGGATGATCTATTGAAGTCCAAATTATGTGAAATTTTGTGTGTGACTTCTATAGGGAACCTAGTGTGTGGTTGAGTAGTTTTTAGCTCAAGTATGCTCAATTACACAAAGTTCCAACAGACTCAAAGAAATACAAAATACATGTCTTCAAATGAGCTTGATTACATGTCTTGACTTGATTTCCTTTCTTCCTTGAGTCTTGATCACCTGTAGAGGTTAGCACAAAGCAATATATATTCAATGCAATATGTGTGCTACTATACATGATTATAATTAAGATTAGGTTGATTAAATCATCCAAACATAGATTAACGCCAGAAAGCCAACAATCTCCCCTTTTTTTTATGATGGCAACCTATATCTTAACTATATATTAATACATGGAATTTTTATATGTAAACTATGCATATTAATGCTCCCCCTATGGATGTGCATAGTTTTTGTTCAATTAAAATCAAATTCCAAGTTTTACCGCCTTAATTATCTCTCCCCTTTGACATCCATCAAAAAATGATATTTATTAAAAAAATTATACGATTTAAGTTCAATGTGGATGTCTTGTAATGAAGTTGCTCCCCCTAAATTTTGAACTTCATTACACAAAGAAAATGATATTCAATAAGCTCCCCCGATCGATATGAATATGATTTGTCAATTAAGCTCTTTTTCTATTTCTCCCCTATTAACATCAATCAAATACTACAATTAAGCATGTGATGTTTTCATTTCCCCTTTTTACATCCATTTAGACAATTTGACTCTTAAAACTATGGATGTTATTCAACCATTTAAGATTTGCAATGAATGGGTAAATGATTTGTCAATCAAGCATGTAAAACCTAGACTAGAACCAATTTTATTGACAAATTTAGAGGATAAGAAAATTTTACCAACTTGAAGCTTGAATTGGTTCTATCTCCATTCGGTGATGCAACCGGCCTTGAATTCGACTCTTAAGCTCGGCCGATCACCACTGATTTCTTCCTCAAGCACCTACAAGTGTAGATTTAGGTACCCAAACAAATTTGGGTCCTTGAATGTTAGCTTTGGGAACCCACACCATTTTGGTTTTAGGAGCCCACACACTTGAGGAAGTATGATTAATGAACATATGCTTGTCATTTAGTGTAGTGTGAGATACATGGTTTTTTAATTTAGCATTGTATCCTAAGCCATGTTTTTGCAAAAAAATGTCTTTGACTACCTAAAAGCATGTTAAGCATCTTAGTTCCATTGGTGAACTTTTCTAGATCTTTTCTTAATTTCACATTGCAAGCATGAAGATCTAATTGTTCAACATCTATAGGTGTTGCTTTTAATTTATCAAGATTTGATGCATTATTTTCAAATTTAGCAAGCACCTCATTTTTCTCATTCATGCATGTTTCAATTTGACTTTGGAGATCTTTGATTAGCTTCCTAGCACTTTTGTTCTTTTCACAAATGATCTCATATTGTTTAACTAAGTCCTGAAATGCATTTTGAAGCTCATCATGAGTATAATTTTCGTTATTTGCACTAGAGATTGAGCTATCACTATAATATGACTTAGTTGATCATGAATGTGATTTTCTAGAGTAAGAGTTAGAAGCTACCTCACTTCCTTCATCTTGAATTGCCATGTAGTACATATGTGCATATTCCTTTGTTGATGAAGGTACGGTTGATTTGGATGATGATGAAGACGATGAATCATCCCAAGTAGCCTTGTGAGCTTCCAACCTCTTCTCTTTTTTCTTACTCCTCTCCTTTTCTCTCCTTCTCTCCCTTCTCTCATTTTTCTTTTCCCCTTCTCTTCTCTCATTTTCGCTCTCCTCCTTCTCCTTTTCTTTTTCTCTTTTCTCACTTCTTCTACCTCTTCTTTCATTCTTTTCTCCCTTATCCTTCTTGAGGTATTTGAAGAAGTCTTTTGCTAGGACTTCAATGTCCTCATCTTCTACACTCCTCCTTGGTTGCTCGATATTTACATGTAATGACAAGAGGGGTTTGTTCCTTGAAGGTTCCTTCTCCTTTCGATGGTTGATTTGGAGTTCATACGCCATCAAGTTTCCAATTAATTCCTCCATCTTGAGTGGGGAAAAATCGTGTGCTTCTTCAATTGCAACCACCTTATCTTCCCAATCGTGGCTTAATGACCGGAGGAATTTCCTTGTCATCTCTCCTTCATTTAATCTTCTTCCAAGAACCAAAAGAGAGTTAGTGATATCGGTGAAGCGAGTGTTCATTTCGCTTATGTTTTCACCGATTTGCATAGAAAAAATCTCATATTTATGCATGAGGAGATTAATGCGGGTTTCCTTAGTTTTGTTATCCCCCTCATGATGCATTTGTTGTCTATGCCAAATTTCATATGCACTAACACAACCTCTAATCCTATTATATTCACCCTCATTAAGGCCACAATACAAGATGTTCTTGATTTTCGAATTCATTTCGATTTCTTTCATTTTGGGTCTTGTAAGTGAATCAAATTCATCTTCATTTGGGGGTGTGTATGGATTTTGGAGAAACATCCAATACTTAAGGTCATTTGAAATTAGGAATATTTTCATCATATTCTTCCAATAATCATAATTTGACCCATTTAGCAAAGGAGGTCGAGTTGTGCATAATCCCTCTACATGATTAGATGTGCTAGCCATGCTAAAAATACGATTAAGTAATGAATTTAGCTCACACGGCTCTGATACCAATTGTAGGATCGTATGGGTCGGCTATGCTAATCACTTTTAAGCTAATTACCTACTTGTTGAAACAATCAAAGATATGCAGCAGAATTTAAATCAAACAAGCAAGTGAAGGGAGAATAATGCAAACCACAATGGAAACGGGGGATTTTTATAGAGGTTCGGCACCCCACCCGGGTCCTAGTCCTCTCTTGCAAGCTCTGCTCGGATCACCGAGCTCCGCTCACGACTTCACTAACCACTCCTCACTCCGGGCCGGGAGAGAACGCCTTTACAATCTTCAAGCTCACGAACAACCCTCGCCGAGCTTGGCTTCACCTCTCACAATCCGAGAGGGATGCTTCGGGCTTTCACCGAAACCTTTACTCTTCTTTGACAGCAACAAACTTGAGTGGGACAATCACTCTCTAAACTTGAGCACACTTGAGAAGGATTCGATTTGATCTTAAGTGTGGAAATTGGAGGCTTGGAGTGTTTGGGATTCTCTCTAATATATTGGACAAGTATGTAGTGGGAGAGTTCTGTTAAAACGTGTTTGACAACTCTTTATATAGGCATTAGAGAGAATAGATCCGTTGGGGTTGATTGGGTATAAGATACACCAAACAGAAACTTGCAGGACCCAATTCTGCCTAAAAACGGTTGACCGAAACGGGTATGTCGTTCGACCGCTTGGACAAAATTCAGCTTTGACTTAAGTTAACGGTCGAACGGGCTTAAGGGATTGGTCAACCGAATAAGTCCAGGCACTTCTGGGAGACCAAATTTTGTTGGTTCGGTCGAACGTTAGGAAAGTTTCGGTCGACCGGATGTTTGGTAATTTTGGGGTATTTGGGAATAATACGAATACGACCGTTGGGTATAATATGACAAAACAAACGGTCAAGTCACATGTGTGAACGGTTGAACGAAAAGGTTTCAACGGTCGACCGTTTTGGTCCAGGCAGTTCAAGTTTTGTTTAGGTGTTTTCCGGTTCTAGTTTGGATGATCTATTGAAGTCCAAATTATGTGAAATTTTGTGTGTGACTTCTATAGGGAACCTAGGGTGTGGTTGAGTAGTTTTTAGCTCAAGTATGCTCAATTACACAAGGTTCCTAAAGACTCAAAGAAATACAAAATACATGTCTTCAAATGAGCTTGATTACATGTCTTGACTTGATTTCCTTTCTTCCTTGAGTCTTGATCACCTGGAGAGGTTAGCACAAAGTAATATATATGCAATGCAATATGTGTGCTACTCTACATGATTATAATTAAGAGTAGGTTGATTAAATCATCAAAACATAGATTAAGGCCAAAAAGCCAACACTACATAACATGTACACACATCTACTCCACCCTCAAAGGGAATGGAACTACTCACACATGTTTAAACTAACAGTTATACTAATGAAAGAAAACATGCTTAAACTAATTATAAGAAGAATAAAACAACAATTTTAACTAAAAGAACATAAAACTAAAGAAGCATAAACGACATGTGAAACGAAATTAACTAAGCATTGAAAAACTAAAGGAAACAACAAGTGACTAACAAAACTTATTTTATTACTCACTCAAATTACAAGTAGCCTTTATCCACCAGAGTTTTGCTTCAAGGCTTCACTCATAGTAGAGAAGATGGCCCCCAAGAGAGAGATGGGGTACAAGAGAGGAGGGAGAGTTCTATTTATAGCCATAGAAAAAGGTAATCCGGGACAATCCCCCGGTATGGGACTAAACAAATACCCAAAATAGCCTAAACACACTCTAATACATGCTCCACAGAGATCTTATCGGACCCGGGCCAACCCAGACCGCCAATCAGCGATCCCAGACCGCCAATTGGCGGTCTATAGGGTTTGGATCCGTCAGGGTTTTCTTCTGGGCTTTTCTGGATGGAGTTGTTGGTCTTTGATGCATCTACCTTGCTTGCTGGAGCTCCAACCCGAATAGAATTGCCAAAATACTCCCCATGATGGTGTGGTGTATTCTTGTTTGGTCATTGGTCCTTTTATCTTGCGTTCAGGTCCTTCGATCTTGCATCTTAGTCCTCGAGTCTCTCAACTCAGTCCTTTTTCCTTCTTTTAGGTCCTTTCATGCCTCTTCTCTTCAAACCTATTTATTTCTGAAATTCAAACATAAAGCTCGTTACATAGCATTGTTTAGGTGAAAGATAATGGATATAAGATACGAATGTAAGCATGAAATGATGTCAATCACGTGGCTAAGTCGAGTACATGATGCATGACCTGAACAAGAAAGAATGCCTAATCTTTTGCTTTGGGTTTTAGGGTCCAAGTTGCTTAAAGGGAGATTGATTATTAATCTGGGAGCAATTTACAAGTCAGAACATGCAAAATTGAGTCCCAGATTTCTAAATCAGTTGTGTCAACAAGGCAAAGAAATTACAAGGCTATCAGAGATTACCAGACCGCCAGTTGGCGGTCTCAGGCCGCTAATTGGCGGTCATGAAGTCTCAGGTGGCCTCCAAACTTCACCAGCTGCTTTCCCTTCCCAGTATGAGTCTCCTGCAAGAAACAAAACTACAACACAAAAATTAAATCCACTCGAATCGTCCAAACCAGAGTCTGGACTGGCACTTCCCTGGCAACGGCACCAAAAACTATTTAATCGTTTAAACTACCGCAAGTGCACGTCGTCGGTGAAGACGTGGCAAATACGGGTCGATACACGGGGAGGAGAGCAATCTCTGGTTTGCACGAAGTCAAGTGGCAACAAAAAGGGGGAAGAGTTTTGTTTATGCTAATCTACGCTACACTAAACTACTTAGAAGAAAATGTAAAGGAAAGCGACTAATGATTACTTCGAACAAAACTAAGAGAACTTAATACTAAGTTGTGAATCAGGAAGAGAGAGACCCCGAGGGGGTGGAGTGGTTACACACATGCAATAAGAAGGTAAGAATGCATTCCAATGGGCACAAGTAGAGGTAGTGTTTTCATGTATAGGAAGTGTCTACTTGTCATGGCAAAACCCATCAATTCAATCACTATCCTATTTGATTAACATTCATATACACAAGCTGGTCATTTCAGAACCTAAACAAGCATGTGAGGTGTCTATGATTTGTGGCAAAACCCGTCAAGTGAAGTATTCTACTCTAACAAACAAGCATACATTCATATTAATCAACAAATTTCAAAATAAAGCATTTTTCCATTCTTAATTACATATATAAGTATCATCTCCACCCCCTAAAGGGGAGTGGTTTTACTCACTAACCATTAAACTAACTATTATACTAAGTTAGGAAAACATATCAACTAAGCCTACTAGATTTAATAAAAGACAATTAAGTTAAACGTGCAAGAACCATAAATGAAGCAACATAACAGGGAAACTTTTATTGATTTCAGATTCACAATACAAGTAGCATCTTCCTACTTCAGTATTTGCTCCAAGGCTCCACTTCAAGTAGGAAGAAAAGCCACCATGTATGTAGTGATTACAATAGAAGGTGAAGAGTTCCATTTATAGCCATAGAAAAAGGTAATCCGGGACAATCCCCGGTATGGGCTAAACATATACCAGAAATAGACTAAATACACTCTAATACACGACCCGACTAAACCGCATCGGATCCGGAGCTATCCGGACCGCCAAACAGCGGTTTCAGACCGCCAATTGGCGGTCTACAGGGTTTGGATCACGTTGGACTTTCGTGTGGGCTTTTCTGGATGGCTTTATTTATGTTTGATGCGTCTAATTTGGTTGTTGGAGCTCCGAGCCGAATAGAATTGCCAAAATACTACCCATCATGGTGTGGAGTTTCTTCATTTGCTCATTGGTCCTTTGGATTTGCATTCGGGTCCCTCTCTCTTGCGTCTTAGTCCACAAGTCTCTCAAATCAGTCCCTTTTTCCTGCTTTTAGGTCCTTTTATGCTTCTTCTCCTCAAACCTATTTATTTCTGAAATTCAAACATAAAACTCATTACGTAGCATTGTTTTCGTGAAAGATAACGGATATAAGACACAAATGTATGCATGAAATGATGTGTATCACAAATATTGTCTAATCTTTTGTTATGCGTTGGATTATTGGATTTTGGATCTGGATTGACTCTTTTTTTACCTAAGGTAGATTTCATGTCAAAAATGGATTTTGTGTGAGAATTCTTGAGACAGTGACTTGGTTTTCCAGAAATGAGAAGTAAAAAGAAAAAAATTGTTTTTGGTTTTAAAAAAGAAATAGAAGTTGCTTTTTGAAAACTTGATTTTGAAGCAAAAAATGTGGTTAAAACTATGTTTTAATATTTTTCAATCCAAACATCTATTCAAAATTTTGGAAACTACAATTTTTAAAAACTATGTTTATGTTGAGTATGGGAGGACGTAGAAAGAAGAGAAAACTAGAATTTGTATTGCCCAACAACTAATGTTACAACAATACAATTCACACTCACGCTCTTTCTTACCACCAGACTCACACACTACTACTACAAGACTAAACCACACACTCTACTATAAGACTCACTCTTTGTAGTTGTGGTAAACACTCTTCTACTTGGATTTTGTTTGGAATGAGGATGGTCACACCTATTTATAGTTGTAAATGGAAGGGTGTCGAAATGGTGAAGTTTCTAGATGTGAAATTTCCAGATTATTCCAAATGGTGAAGACGACAGCGCTGAGGAAACAGCATTGACCAGGGTGAACGATGGGCAGCGCTGAGGAGGCTAGTGCAGACGTGGAGCCACGACTGGGTGCTCTGACACGTGAAGACGACGACGGGGCGTGGAGATGGCAGGGCATAGTCGATAGGGGGCCGAGTCCATGGTAGGAAGGTGTCTACGGTGACAGCGGGGAGGAGTCGACGAATCGTGGCGACGGAAAACGGAAACGGCTAGGGTTTCTCCGGGGTGAAATCGCGGATTTCGACCCCTAAATATCTTTCTTGCCGACGACTTTTCCGTCGGCACGCTTAAATTTTCACGTGTTACGCACGTGAGCAAGTAGTCGGGTGCCAGAACGAAATTTTCGTGCCTGACCTGACGAAAGGTTTGGCTTGCCGACGGAAATTCCGTCGGCAGAACAACCCGACGAATTTTCCATCGACAGGTATCCACTAGGAAATGCCATTTTTGTTCTATTGTTCCCATAGGTCCTGTCCTTTCAAATATGGCTCTATATATAGAAACTCCAATACCAATAGTTTTCTCCTTAGAGACTCTAAATACCTCCGGTTGGGCTTGAAAAATCTGTCATTAGGCCTTCACGGTCTCGAACTAATTGGACTGATATTCTTTTAGCGTGGTCTTCAACTCCTTCGACAACACTTTGACAGTGTGGATTTTGATGAACAGTCACCACGAACACAACTCTTATACCACTTCTTGAGTCTAATAGTTCGTAGAAAGAAAAGAAAACTAGAATTTATATTGCTTAACAACTAATGTTACAACAATACAATTCACTCACACTCTTCTTTTTACTACTAGACTAGACTACACACTCTACTAGAGGATCCACTCGTTGTAGTTGTGGTAGACACTTTTCTACTTGGAATTGGTTTGGAATGAGGATGGTCACACTTGTTTATAGTTGTAAATGGAAGAGTGTTGAAATGGTGAAGTTTCTAAATTTGAAACTTTTAGATTACTCCAAATGATGAATATGATAGAAATTTCTAGAGTTGAGAGAACTTTACAATTGGACTCAGTATTAGGTCAATTTATTTGTCCACGTATTGTCTTTAATGGGTTTGGGCTTGAGTTTGGATCCAACAACACAGTTTTGAAGTAAAAGCAAACATGCCCTACTATCTTTCACTATCTGTGTAGCTATTGTTTCCCTTCAATTTGGTCCGACTCTTTCATTCAGCCAATCTTGACCAAGGTTGTGGAATGGGGGATAAGCCATTAAATCTAGGTACGGAAGCAATCGAAAGTCCTGGAGGGCCTAAACCCTTTGATCCCACCAGTTGAAACACGAAGCAGTATCTGACTTGATAAGGAATGTCAGTCTAGAATAAGCATCACTTCCTTCGCAATATTTCAACAAATTCCCTTAGCATTGGTTGCTATATGTGAAAATGTTGTAAGAGGGCGACAAAACAAGAACATTTCACAACCTAGAATACAATTGAACAAGGGCTCGAATTCATCTTTTTTGCTTGATGAGCTTGCAACAAGCCAAACTTCAAATTCGATTATCTTGCCAATCAAATTCGAATTAAAACTATCAAGCTTAACTTTAGCCCACTTTCTGAAACAAAATTAGACAAAAGTACTAGAGTCAAGCAAGACTTGGTTAGAAGTTGAATTGTCGACGTCCAGGCCCTGTCTCTGCACATTTAAGGTTCCCAGAAATTGGGCAAAGAGAATGCTTTGCTAAAGATAAGCAGTGCAATCAACCACTCGTTGCTTCATGATGTCAAATTTGCAAGACCAATCAATTGCTTAGTTTGTTGCGGCATTGTAGATCATATCTACAAGTAAAGCCAGGCAGCTGTGATGAGTTTGAGGTTGTTTAGATTCGAACGATGGACCCACCAAAATGCATTAAGGATGTAGAGGGCCTAAAGGAGAACATTTTCTTTTCCTTTATACGCACACAACTGTAGATAGATATGAGTCTCCCCACTTTAAATATACCCATGCCGGCCACTTCTATTTGAAATTCCACTTGTTATTCGGGCCAAAATAAAGTGGGCAATGCTTGGTGCTAAAATGCTTAATTATTGGACTTCATATAAGCATGGATGGTTGTCTGGATAATATTTGAATAGAAAAAAACTATTTAAAATGTAGGAAAAATTGACAAAGGTGACTACTTCCATATAACATACTGGTATTGAGCTACTTTTGTTGGTTTACTTTATGGTGTGTTACTTGACGGTGTTTGTAGCAGAATCGTTTCATAATGTTATATATTTTTTATGTAAGTTTTTGTGCTGATATATACATACATATATATATATATATATATATATATATATGAATTTGTTATGCTTTTAGATTGTCCCCAACTCATAAAATTCAAAATCTAGAAATACTCAACCCACCTAACCCACATAACCCTCCCAACCTACTCTTAGGTGGCGCTGATAACGGTTGTCTTTTTATACCTCGCCACGTCCGTTCCATTTACCGAGTTCAATTAAGCGGAGCAGATTGTGTTGGGACAAAATTCCACCCAGCTCAGCCCCACCTGCACCTCTATTGATCACTGATTGGGTGACCCCGTGGTTGCATAAAGCTAATAGTAAAGAGGGACATGTACACTGTTTCAGATTCACCCTTAATTCCCGAAAAGCACATATAATTTTTTTCTGACAAATTTGTCAAACAAAGAAAGAATTAAATCCAAAAGATAATGGAAGATAGACCAACAACTCATGATAATTATAACATTTTAAATTCTGGAACTCGTGATATATTCGTAATCATTTTTCCTCACAACCTGCATTATTAATTATAAAAGCCCTCAACAATTGTACATTCTTTGCAAACCATGCATAATAGTACCCACCTATTAAAATGAATATTACTGACGTTTACAATTGTGGATTTCTTGGACTTTCGCAACTTTATTTCTTATAGTTTTTTGTGTAGTTTATTTTCCTGGGTTTCACGGTTGAATTTTCCATAGGTTGGCCAAAGCAATGTGGGCTTCCATGATGTATAGAGCTGCTTGCTTCATTAGTTGGAGTTGAATTCCCATTAGAAGACGTGCTGATCTCATTTTCTGAACCTTCATTGTTAGAACCCTAACCTGGTTTAGGGTTAATCTTGGGTTAGAAGCGGGTTAGCATGGGGAAAAGGTGAAGAGTAGTGGCCTGGTGATGGGTGAGAGGTGTAGGGTTGCGAGTTACTGTGGCTTTGGGTGTTGGGTTGGAGGAGGCGTTGGATTTCTACTTCTTTCTTCTATTTCTTCCCCACTCAACCATTTCCTCACCTTTCCTTCTTCTCTCTTCCTGCTACCAGACTTGGTGGAGGCGTCACCGGCGACGGAGGAAGGTGCTCGTGCGGGGGTGGCGCAGCGCGTGATCAAGGTCTACTGGAGGAGAGGCGTAGGAGCTCCGGCACCGTCGACTTCACACGGGTGAAAGGTATGTCGACTCATTAGTGTGATTTTGTGGTTTCTAACCCTCGAGGGAGGGTTGTGTTGGTCGGACAAGGAGGTCGGAGACCTCTTCGGCGTTGTTTCCGTGAGAAACCTCGGCTGGCGCGAGGTTGAAGGCGACCAACGGTCGACCGGTCCCTTCGGGCGGTCGACCGAATGTAGTGTTTTTACCCGACTTTAACCTTCACCGGTCGAACGATGCCTTGTGGCGGTCGACCGGTAGTGTGTATTGCTGGGGAGTTGGGACTCTCTGTCTGTTTCTGGTCGACCGGTTCCTTGGGTCGTTCGACCGAAACTTAAGTGTACTGATTTTCTATGCATGCTTGTTCGACCGTTGTATGTTTGCGTTCGACCGATTATATGACGTAGAATATTAGGTTGACGCTGTCTGTTTTTGGTCGACCGAGACCCCTGAGTCGGTCGACCGATAGATTTGAATTTAATGTTGACCGGACTCTGGATTTTGACCTTGTTTGGTCGACCGGTTTTAGACATTTGTTCGACCGTTGGGGATTGTGTTTTGAGCGCAGTGGTAGACCGTGTTAGGCGTACGGTCGACCGATTCCTTTCTGGAACCGGTTGACCGAATCACCTCTTCCGGTCGACCGTTTGAGCCCAGGACAGAATTCCTGGTTCCCTTTTGAATGGCAACCTTTCCCACGGAAACCCGTGTCCTCGCCTTGTGCGTGAGCCGGGAGGTGACGGTGGGCGCGTGTTGCGTGCCTGCGCAGGGACCGTCGTGTGGAAAAGTGTGGTGTTCGGGACGCGTCACCTCCATGTATGGACCGTGACTAAGTTGATGGATTGATTGGACTCATTGTAGTATAGCAGGCCTGAGGGATCGCGGATCCCAATGTTTGATGTTGTGCGGGCACGCAACTGGCGTTGGGTTAGGTGACTACCGGCCTACGGGCTACGGAGGTCGCTGCCCTGCTTTTATAGCGGCGCGGTTGGTGTTTGCGGCTCGTGGAGCCTGATGACCTGACAGACTTCGGTCTGGACCCGTCCGATGTTGTGCCGGACGTTTGTGTTGGACCACCGATGTTGTGCCGGTGATGCCGCCGAGGTTGTGCCGGCGATGATGATTGTTGGGTCGAGGCTGTTCCGGCTATGTTGATTCCTCGACTGGGCACCTATCGAGATGATGTTGTTATACCTTCCGGGTGACGACCCCGTTGGTCCCCGTGGCTCCGACCACAGAGATTTGCAGATCTGTATTCTATCGGCCCGCAGGCGTGACAGAGGCTCCCTGCCGAACCCTTTAGTAGTGTAGCCGCGTGTCGGGGGTGCGATGTCGCGTGCTGTAAGACTGCATGTGCCTACAGTAGGTCTCCTCGGGAGACCCGATGTTGACTGTCGGACTGATGTCCTGTTTTACCCTTCGGGGGAACTGTTTTCCTTTCTGTTGATGCCATGACACGCTACTAGTATGATATGTTCATTTGTGTAATACACGCATATAGGTGAGTTGGCATACGAGGTTTCCTTCTGGAAACTCAGGCATTGTTGATATATATTTTTCAGGACCACACTGAGTCCAGTTGGGTGGTGATCGGCGGGCACGTGCATTTTGGAGTCGGATCCTCTACTCGGACCACTGAGGTCAACATGATTACGTTTTATCTTCTTTAGTTGTTTTTTGTAATCATGTATCACTTTGACAAACTCTGATGTATTTTGGTGCACCGCTATTTGTTTTATGAGAAGTAACAGTCCCGTCTTTGATTATTGAGTTTCATTGGCTTGATTATGAATTTTTAAATTTCCCCTGTCTCGGGATGTTACAGTTTGGTATCAGAGTGGTCGATTCCTATGCGGTTCCCAATGAAACCACACTTGTAGTAATAGGACGCATGCATTTTATCTTTTAGCATGCATTCATGGCTGATGTTTGTGTTGTTGTTTGCGGAGCCACTCACTCCTTCATTTCGGAGAAGTTTGCTGGCGAGTTGGGTCGGACCCCTGTGTTGCTGACTGATGTTTTGGAGGTCAGCACACCCATGGGTGAGGTGGGCACTGTGGGGAGCTTTTTCCCCGGCACCACAGTTGCTTCGGGAGACCACGATTTTCCGGCTGATCTGGTTTTGTTACCGATGGAGGACTTCGAAGTCATACTGGGGATGGATTGGCTGTCACAATACGACGTGCGGGTCTTTTGCCATGAGAAGAAGATCCTGATTCCGATAGAGGGCTTGCCAGATGTTCTGATCAGAGGTGCGAGGAGCAGAGGGGGTCGTCTGATTGTGTCTGCGGTTAAGGCACAGAGACTGATACAACAGGGATGCAGAGCGTTCGTGGCTACGCTGGTAGTTCCTGATCCTGAGACGAGGAGGCTGGAGGATATAGTGGTAGTGCAGGAGTTTCCAGATGTATTTCCAGCAGAGATTCCAGCATTACCGCCGCACCGAGAGATCGAGTTCAGCATCGAGTTTGTTGGGGGTACGTCACCTCAGTCGAAGGCACCTTACCGTATGGCACCTGCTGAGTTGACAGAGCTGAAGAAGCAGTTGCAGGAGTTGATGGAGTCCAGGTTCATTAGACCGAGTGTTTCTCCATGGGAAGCGCCTGTGCTCTTTGTCAAGAAGAAGGATGGGTCGTTGCGGATGTGCATCGACTACAGGATGCGAAATAAGGTTACCGTTCGGAACCGGTACCCTTTGCCCAGGGTTGATGACTTGTTTGATCAGTTGCAGACTGTGAGAGTATTCTCGAAGATCGATCTGCGTTCGGGTTATCACCAGTTACGGATCAGGGAGGCAGATGTTCAGAAGACAGCCTTCAGGACGCGGTACGGCCACTATGAGTTCTTGGTGATGCCGTTTTGATTGACGAATGCACTTGCAGCATTCATGGATTTGATGAATAGGACCTTCCAGCCGTACCTTGACAAATTTGTCGTTTTATTCGTAGACGACATTTTGGTATACTCGCCTGATAGGGAGCAGCATCGAGAGCACCTGAGGATTGTGCTTGGCATCTTGAGGGATCAGCAGCTTTATGCCAAGTACATGAAGTGGGAGTTTTGGTTGGATCGGGTGGCTTTTCTGGGGCATATTGTGTCAGCAGATGGGATTTCGGTGGATCCGGCGAAGGTCGAGGTAGTGACTCAGTGGAGAGCCCCGACGAGCGTGACAGAGATCAGGAGTTTTGTAGGACTGACAGGGTATTACAGACGGTTCATTCAAGATTTCTCCAGACTTGCATCGCCACTGACAGTGTTGACGCAGAAGGGCGTCAAGTTTGTTTGGTCCCAGAAGTGTGAGGACAGCTTTGAGGAGCTGAAGAGGCGATTGACGACCGCACCGATTCTGACTCTACCGAGTGGCAGTGGAGGCTATGTGATTTACAGCGATGCATCAGGCATAGACTTGGGTTGTGTTCTGATGCAGCACGGGAAGGTGGTCGCGTACGCTTCGAGGCAGCTGAAGGTTCACGAGAAGACTACCCTACTCATGATCTGGAGTTGGCAGCGGTAGTTCACGCGTTGAAGACCTGGCGGCACTATCTGTATGGCGAGGAGTTTGAGGTCTTCACCGATCATCAGAGTCTGAAGTATTTGTTCTCGCAGAAGGAACTGAATATGAGGCAGCGCAGATGGCTTGAGTTCATTAAGGACTACGACTTCACCATTTCCTATCATCCGGGGAAGGCGAATTCGGTTGCGGATGCGCTGAGTAGGAAGGTGGAGGTTTCAGTTGCGAGTCTGTGCATCCAGGAGTAGAGGCTACTCGAGGCATTGTCAGAGTGGAGACCGTTCATAGAGGGTTCAAAGGGAGCAGTGATTGCTGGGCTTCGGGTGGAGCCGCAGACTGTGTCACGGGTGGTTCAGGCTCAGCGAGGGGATGATGAGTTAGCTGGTCTGCTACAGTTAGCTTCCAGAAATGAATCAGATTTCAGTGTAGGGTTTGATGGTGGTTTGAGGTTCAGGAGTCGGATCTGGGTGCCGAAGGTCGATGGGCTGAGAGATGACATTATGGAGGAGGCACACAGAGCTAGATACACCATTCACCCAGGGAGCACGAAGATGTATAAGGACCTGCAGCGGAACTTCTGGTGGAAGGGCATGAAGAGGGACATCACAGAGTTTGTGGAGAGATGCTTAGTCTGTCAGCAGATGAAGATTGAGCATCAGAGGCCAGCAGGACCGATGCAGTGTATTGAGCTTCCTGAGTGGAAGTGGGAGCACGTGACGATGGATTTTGTCACAAGATTGCCGAAGACGAGGAGATTCCATGACGCTATTTGGGTGATAGTCGATCGACTGACCAAGTCGGCGCACTTCTTAGCGATCAGGACCACGTTGCCTCTGGAGGGTCTAGCTAAGTTGTACGTAGAGGAGATAGTCAGGCTGCATGGAGTGTCAGTGAGCATCATCTCCGATCGAGATCCTCGATTCACTTCCAGATTTTGGGGGAGTCTGCAACAGGCTTTGGGGATGTGTCTGAGGTTCAGTACAATGATTGATCGTTTTATATTAACCGCAAGTGCACGGCCGCGTTGAAGCGGTGGCAAATACGGGTCGTCCACTGGGAGGTGTGTCGACGCTTGGTTTGTTCGAAGGCGAGAGGTAAAAGAAGGAGAGAAAGGTGTATTCCACTACACTACACTAATCTAAACTAGTAAACAACCAAGCTGAAATCAAATAACTAAACAACTAAGCTAAACAACTAATGAAGAAGATAAAAAGACAGGAATGGAAACCCCTAAGGGGTGGAGTGTGTGTGTGTGTGCACATGAAATAAGTGTGGTGTTGAATGCATAGTATAAGCTCAAGTGTGGTTAGTGTTTGTTCATGCATAAGAAGTACCTCATGGCAAGACCTATCATTTACAACACTAACCGAGGTGATTAATATGAGCAACGCAAGGTTGTTATTAAGACACTTAGACAATCATGTAGTGTACCTAAGCTATGGCAGAAACCATCAAGTAAGGTTATTAATAATTCAAGCAAGCATACTAATATTTCTCACAAAACATTCATATTAAGCATTCATACCACCTACATAACATGTACATACATCTACTCCACCCCCAAAGGGGATGGAACTACTCACTACTCATTACACTAACTATATTAACAAAAGAAAGCATAATACTGAAATGAAAGTTAACTAAGAAAGCAAGAAGTATTAAAGAAGCTTAAAAGGAAATGAAAGACTAAACAAACATGCACAAATTAAAAGACAAGATTAAAAGAAACTAGAAGAATTATTTTATTAACAAATGACTTACATTGAAGGTAGCATTCTTCTCCACCTTGAGTTTTTGCTTCAAGGCTCACTCCTTAGTAGAGAGAATGCCACCAAGCAATGGGTGATTACAATGGAAGGTGAAGAGTTCTATTTATAAGCATGGAAAAAGCTAATCGGGGACAATCCCCCGATGTGGGACTAAACCAATACCAAAAATAGCCTAAACACATGATAATACAAGTCCAGGAGAAAGCTTAGCGGATCTGGGGCCATATGGACCGCCAATTAGCGGTCCAAGACCGCCAATTGGCGCTCTATAAACTTCAGATCGCGTTTCTTTTGGTTGTGGGCTTTGCTTGATGGATTTGTTGGTCTTGGATGCATCTACTTGGTTTGTTGGAGCTCCGACCCGAATCGAATTGACAAAATACTCCCCATGAAGGTGTGGAGTTTCCTGTTTTGCTCTTAGGTCCTTCTGTCTTACGTTCAGGTCCTTCTCCCTTGCATCTTGGTCCTCAGGTCTCACAATTAAGTCATTTTTCCTGCTTTTGGGTCCTTTCATGGCTCTTCTCTTCAAACCTCTTTATTAATGAAATTCAAACATAAAACTCGTCACATAGCATTGCTTAGATGTAAGATAATGGATATAAGATACAAATATGAGCATGAAATGATGCCAATCAAATACCCCCACATCTAAGTTTTTGCTAGTCCCGAGCAAAACAAAGAAAGAGAAAAGCAAACGAGAAAAAAGAAATCCTAACTCACTTTCGTAGGAATCACGGTTGCACTTAGCACGTGCAACAAGTCGTTAAACCTCATTGTTGCCAAGGAGGAGGAGTGTTGTCTCCTGAGGGTTTTCAGCGGATATACCCACAAAATCCGAACAAGATGCATTATTCAATCTAGACACTCGACTCGTTGGACAAATTTTGTCGATCAATGGACGCGGTAATCCTACGAGCCGACTCTATATAGGTAATCAGTCCACACCTAGCCTAATGAACCATTCGTGCAAGTTAAATAAGGAATTAAGTGAAAAGACATAGACAACCTCAACATCCTCAAGTGATACAAAGTGTAAGGTCCATTAAGGTTCTTATTTGCATTTTTTTCTTCTTTTTGTTTCTTTTCACATTTTTTTTCTTTTTTTCTTTTTATTAGTTGGAGCTTCATTCTCCCAGGGTTAGGTTTCGTGCATCATTGCCCATGAGGACTTACACTATCACGTACACCTTTCCCCAAATCTCCACATAGGGCAATCCCTACCACCCGTGTAACGAGAGTTCGGTCGGCGCATCCCAAGTGAGATGACTCGAAAGCACCAGGCACAAAGTCCCTTCAGACCTACTTTCCCGAGTGATAGGAGCCGTGCGAGAAGAGAGAACACCTACTCACTTATTTCTTATCTACACATGAACCAAAACCCCTACACTTATGTCTCACAACAAGATTTAGAGGGTCCTTGACTACAACAAATTTCCTTAAGTTAACAGACACGAATTATTGACTCATTAGGTTCAGGGTGTACTTCTTTAAATGTTTGAACACTGAAACCCTATGATTACTCACCCCCAACGGAAAACTGGGGTGCATCCTAACAACTCGATAAATCCTAAAGCCACAGTACTAGATATCCTAATGCATCAAGTTCAAGACAATTTTGGGAGCTTTCTTTTTACTTTGCCTCTCAATGGTTTTGCACATGCTAAACACACGCAAAACCCATAAAACATTTTCTTTCGCAAGCACATGAAGATTTTGAAAGAAATGTGGAAATTTTAAAGCACTAGGCAAGCAAAAGAAGACAAGTCACCCAAGGATCATTGCAAGCTGATATATCGATATTAAATGCAGCACACTATCATGACCCTAACAATGCAAACAAAAGAAAACAAAATCAAAAGAAAAGACTCGACTATGTACACACGTAAAACACCCCCCCACACCTATTTCATGCATTGTCCTCAATGAGTGTGAGCAAGATACTACATGGATTTATGCATGAAAAAAGGAGAGATCTCACCAACATGAAGTACAAAGGGAAGTTCAAGGTCATGTGGATGGACACAAACCTGAATTCCCTCCAAACCTGTGAGATACTAAAGAAGGGATACAAATACGTGAAAGAACTGGGGCCAAATACACAAGGGTTGGAGCCCACAACAATCGATGCTCACTGAAGGAGTCTTTTATTGTACTTTTTTCTCTCTTTTTTCTTTTTCTTCTTTTTTTATTTTTATAACTATGTAAAAACATAAGTTCCCATCTTCATTTGTCAAAAGACATCAAATGGGAACCTCAAGAATGGGTCAATGCACTTGGAAAGGGAACATGACACCACGCGGGGCCAGAATACGCATGCGTGAGCCCCCTTCATAAAGAGCACCAGATGAAATGAGAGGTTCATGAATTGGACGCAAAGGCGTCTCATTCAATGGATCAAACTGAAAGAGCTTGAACCTCTCGAGAGTTTGGGAAATAAGGGGCAACGGAAGAAAAATATCTCCCGTTGCGGAACTGATGTTATGATCATCAATCCAAACTCTCCAACCAACAGGCTGGTGGGTCGGAACGAGGTCAAGCACCTTGTTATGCATGTCCAACTCACCAGGAGAACAGGAAGTGGGTCTCATACCCAAAGTATCCTCCAAGGAACTCCTAATACCCTCATGAGCAATGTAGTTGTTTGATGTTCCATCATTTCCAAGATGATCAGGAACAATAGTGAGAGGCAAACTCTCATCAGGTTGTTTGAAATTGAGGGTACTAGGGAGCTCTTTCTCCACCAGATGGGAAGCTCATCCGATGGGGAGCTCGAGAATGACCTCGTTTGGTCATGCGTCGTTTCCTCGATTGTCGAAAGGCAACTACGACAATTGGAGTATCCAAATGCGTGCACTGCTGGGTGCGCATGATGCTTGGGTTCTTGTGGAGAACGGCTTCGAGGAGGAGGCCGAGACGGGAGAAGAAATTGTCGCACAAATCAAAACACAAAAGGAGAGAAGAGCCAAAGATAAGAGTGCACTCTTCCTTCTCTTCCAAGCGGTGGATGAGAGTGGCTTTGAAAAGATCGCTGAAGTGAAAACGTCGAAGGAGGCGTGGGACACACTTGAGAGGAGCTACAAGGGTGCTGATCGAGTGAGGCAAGTGCGCCTCCAAATGCTTCGAGGCGAGTTCGAGGCGTTAAAAATGAAGGAATCGGAAGGTGTTGCCGATTTCGTGACGAGAGTTCGCATGGTGGCGAACAAGTTAAAAAGAAATGGGGAGGCGCTGACCTAAGGGAGAGTGGTAGAGAAGGTGTTGCATTCTCTCACCGAGGACTTCGATAATGTGGTGTGCGGAATCGAGGAATCAAAGGACCTCGAGAAGATGACTATTGATGATCTAGCAAGCTCGTTGGAGGCACACGAGCAAAGAAAGAAGAAGAAGAGACAAGATGTCTTAGAGGAGGCGTTGCAAGCGAAGATGTCGCTTAAGGAGGAGGAACCACGCAACGTAGATCGTGGAAGCAGTCGTGATTATAGAGGTCATCCAAGAAAGAAGGAGGTCGAATGCTTCAAGTGTGGGAAACGTGGTCATTTTGCGAAAGAATGCTGGTCGTAAAAGAAGGTGGAGGAGAGCTCCAGCCGTGGTGATCGCGGATCGAAGAAGGTGATTGAGTGCTTCAATTGAGGGAAGCATGGACACTACGCAAGCGAGTGTTGGTCGAAGAAAAGGGTGGAAGAAAACTCCAACCTTGTGGCCGTGGAGGAGAATGCTTGTGATGAGGATGTAGTCTTGCTTGCCGACAAAGGAGTGGAAGCCGAACAAGAACGAGTTTGGTATCTCGATACGGGAGCAAGCAACCACATGTGTGGAAATAGACACATGTTCGCACATTTGGAGGAAGGAGTACATGGGCACGTTTCGTTTGGAGATGCATCAAAGGTGCGTGTGGAAGGGAAAGGCCACATCATGATCCAAGTAAAGGATGGATCTCAAAAGCTTATCTCCAATGTGTTCTTTGTGCCCGATATGAAGACGAACATATTAAGCATGGGACAACTCCCTGAGAAAGGGTTCACGATCTTGATGAAGGATCGACACGACCGTGTGAGGACAAGATGGACATCTGATTGCAAAGGTAGAAATGTCCAAAAATCGAATGTTTAAATTAAATCTAACCTGTGCTCGTGCTAGATGCTTGAATGCATGGATTGAGGGAGATTGGTTGTGGCATATGCGACTTGGACACTTGAATTTTGGCGGGATCCAAGAAATGGCGCAAAAGGGAATGGTGCATGGTCTGCCGATGACCGAATCCAAAGACAGATTTTGTGAAGGTTGCATGGTTGGAAATTTACCAAGGAAGAGTTTTCCAAAGCAAGCTGAACATAGAGCAAAGAAGGTGCTAGAGTTGGTGCATATGGACATATGTGGAACGATCACTCCACACTCGATTAGTAAGAATCGTTATTTCTTAACGTTTATTGATGACTTTTCACGGAAAACGTGGGTGTACTTCTTGAAGGAGAAATCTGAGGCATTTCGCATGTTCAAGAAGTTCAAGGCATATGTGGAGAAACAAAGTGGCAACAACATCAAGACATTAAGGTCTGATCGAGGAGGCGAGTTAACATCAACCGAGTTCAACAACTTTTGTGAGGAGAATGCCATAAAACGCCATTTGACGGCTCCATACTCACCACAACAAAATGGTGTAGCTGAAAGGAAGAATAGAACCATCATGGACATGGTTCGAAGTATGTTGAAAAGCAAGAACGTGTCAAAGAGCTATGGGCCGAATCAGTGGCCTGTGCAGTGTACACGTTGAATCGTTGCAAAACTGCAAGCTTGGAGGGAGTAACTCCACAAGAAGCGTGGAGTGGCAACAAGCCAACCGTAGCACATATGAAGGTGTTTGCAAGCACAGCATATGCACATGTACAAAAATAAAGAAGGATAAAACTTGATGACAGGAGCATCAAGCTTGTATTTGTTGGCTATGATGAACGATCGAAAGCTTATAGGCTTCTCGATCCGACTAACAACAAAATTGTCATTAGTCGTGATGTACAGGTTAACGAGGAGGTAACATGGGAGTCCAAAGAGTAGATTCCACAAGTGCCAAATGAAGAACGAGAAGAGGAGATAGCCAACCCCACTGATCATGAAACGGTTCCATCTGACAAACATGACGAGATGAGACCAAGGAAGTTCAAGACACTTCGTGAAATCTACGAGACGACGAGTGAGTTGCACATGGTGTGTCTTCTCACACAAAACAAAAGCATTGCCAATCCGCTTGTATGTGAAGTTGAGAAATCAACTTGGGATGGTGGATGGAAGAGGATTAAGTTCAAGGAGGAGTATTGAGAATTGAACTTAATCCTAGGTGGCGACTTAACCCTATGTGGCGTCCTAGTCACCCGCCACATCATCATTGCTTGATGACTCATCAAGGGGGTGAAGAGTCAACACATGAGAAGACAAAAGGTTGAGGGAGTGGAAGAGACAAGAGTCCTTTCATTTTTTGTGTAATTTTCGTCCTTATTATGTATGCAATTTAAGTAGAGGGTGTAATGATCTTGAATGATCATGTTTATGTAGTCTTTATATTTGGAAGTTGTAGGGTCATGTAAGTGCATATATAAAGCACTAGAATTCACCATTTGAAAAAGAACAACAATACAACAACAATAGATTACAAGCATTACAAGTTGAGCCACGAAATTGTATGGAAAAAGAGTGAGGATGTGAGTAGAAAGAGATAGCCACCTTCTTTCTTTCGTGCCCCCCCCAGTTGCATAGATCAAGCATGGATCTAGTGGAGTCCATTGAAGGCAAAATGCATGAAGATCAGGGCGGTCTAAGGCAGTGCAAGAGGCGCGCCGTTTAGACCGCTAATTGGCGATTAGGGACCGCCAATCAGCGGTCCCTGTAGCCCAGGAGACGGGCATTCTCCTGTGGTGGGTTGATCAGTAGCTCCTCGTCCTCCTCCCGTCCTCCAACAACAGTCCCGTCTTTTGATTAATGGCCTCCGATGTCTTGATGCTTTTTTTAAAATTTCCGCTGTTTCAGGATGCTACAACAATGGCAAAATTAAAGATAAGGAAAATCACGTAGAATAGTGTTGAAAATACGACCGTTATGGCTTAATCTCATCATCGTATCCAGCAATCACAAATTTCTCCAAGGAAAGAAATCAAGTCCATTCATTCATCCTAATTTAGCATGTATAACGGCTATGTAAGTCAATAGATACCATATATACTCATCATGTAAACTCAAGAAATACACATAACAAATAATCGATTTCCTATCTTTTGCATCAAATTCTACATGGTATCAGAGCATTGATCTAAAAAAACCACAACCTGAGACTCTCCTCAAGGAGATCATCATCGGTTTCACCTCATCCAAGGGGGTTGAAAGCCGAGGAAAAAAACCTTAGCCAACATCCATACCCAAAGATACCAAAACTCGCTCACAAGCATGTCAGACGACACTGGAAACCACCACCCAGAGGTGAACAACCCCCAATGCCTCGTCACAATCACCCTAAACGGGACAAACTACATGTCTTGGGCCCAGGCAGTGACTCTTTCCCTCAATGGTCGGGGGAGAGTCGGCCACATCACCAGAAATTCACCAAAACCCAAACAAGATACAGAAACAAAGTAAGAGGAATGGTAAATGATGGTCATCAGGTCATGTCGTGGATCATCGCCTTCATGCAAACAAACATCATAGAAATCTTCATGTACATGGAGTGAGCAAAGGAACTTTGGGACACTGTCCAAGAACACTATGGAAAAGCTAAGAACTTCGCACATATCTTAAAAATCAAACAAGAAATATCTCAGACTCGACAAAACTCTACACCCATCATCGAGTACCTCAGTACTCTCAGAAAATGTTGGGATGAACTGTGGATATATGAACCCCAAACAACATACACCAAAAGCATCTAAACCCAACAAGAGCAAAGCCAGATCTACAAATTCTAGGTAGGGCTGGATCCAAGTTATGAAGCTATAAGAGCACAAATCTTAATGGCGCCAGAGCTACCAAGCCTCGCAACTATCACAAGCCTCGTTCAACACAAGGAAACCCAAAGGAAAACCATGACAAGCAACACCAACAGTGCGATCACCGACAACCAAGCCTTCATCACCGGTCGCAACCAAGCTCAGTTCAACAACAATGCAAAAATGTGATTTGGAAACAAAGCAAACGAACATTTCAAAAATTGTAAGAAATAGGGTCATAATAAAAACTCATGTTGGTTTCTTTTTCCCCACCATAGGCCTTCAAAGAATGGAGAATGGAACGCTAGAGCAAACATGGTGGATGGGACCGTCGGCGGCAGCACCAGCCAACTCAGAGGTGGCGACAACCACTCGGACGGAAACCTTAACCCGAACGCAAATGATGGGTATGGAAGGAATGCGGATTTTTATATGTCTGGACAATCGGTCGGATACCAACAAATGTTTAACTCGACACCGGCTAAGAACTGGAGTGGATCCAATGCGGGCTTGGGCAGATATGGGCTCGTTAGTGGAGCTCCGGATCACCAACAACTGAACTCTCTGGTGGGCCATCTCAATACATATTTTCAAAATTAGACTCCAAAATCAGGTTATGAGTCACGCATGGAAAATAGTCTAGATAATTACATTTGTGTCCTTTCAGCAACTAAAATAAATGTTAGAAATTGGATTATTGACTCCTGATTGACATCATTTCATGCTCATATTTGTATCTTATATCCATTATCTTTCACCTAAATAATGCTATGTTACGAGTTTTATGTTTAGTTTTCAGGAATAAATAGGTTTGAAGAGATGAAGCATAAAAGGACCCAAAAGTTGGGAAAAAGGACTGAATTGTGAGATCTGTGGACCAAGATGCAAGGAAGAAGGACCTGATTGCAAGACAGAAGGACCTAAGAGCAAAACAGAATACTCCTCACCATCATGGGGAGTATTTTGGCAATTCTATTCGGGTCGGAGCTCCAACATTTACACTAGATGCATCAAATACCAACAAAGCCTTCCAGAAAAGCCCACAAGAAATTCCAGAGCGATCCGGACACTGTAGACCGCTAATTAGCGGTCCAAGACCGCTACTTAACGGTCACTTTTGGCTCAAATGCGCTCATATTTCTCCAGCACATGTATTAGAGGATGTTTAGGCTATGTGTGGTATCTGTTTAGTCCCACATCGGGGGATTGTCCCGGATTAGCTTTTTCCATGCCTATAAATAGAACTCTTCACCTCCTTTTGTAATCACTCCATATTTTAAGTGGTTATTCTTCCTACTAGAAGTGAGGCCTTGAAGCACACACTAAAGTAGGAGGATGCTACTTTTAATGTGAGTCATTTTATCAATAAATTTTTGTGTTTCTTTCATTGTTTGTTTTATGCTCCTTTTATTGTTTGTGCATGTTTTAGTTTAATCGTCTTTTAATTCTAGCTTAGTTTTAATATGCTTTCTTTCCATAGTTTAATAATTAGTGTAATGTTTAGTGAGTAGTTCCATCCCCTTTGGGGGGTGGAGTAGATGTACATACATGCATTAGAGAATGGGATGAATGCTTTAATTTCAATGTGTTGATTAAACATGAATGTATGCTTGCTTGTTTAGGATAGAATTTATAACTTGATGAGTTTTGCCAAAATGATTAGACACCTCTCATGCTTGTTTAGGTTCTGAAATAAACAACTTGCATATGTAAATGTTAATCAACCAAGTTGGTGAATAGATTGATAGGTTTTGCCATAACATTTAGACACTTCCTATGCTTGATAAACACCACCTTCATGTGCTTAAAGAATGTATTCTACACTCACCTCTTTGCTTGTGTGCACTCACTCCACCCCTTAGGGGTTTTGCATTCCTGAAATTCCAGCACTTCTATTTTGTTCTTAGCTTAGTTTTTATTTGATCATTTATTTCTTTGTTTCGCATTTCGTACTTCTTAGCGTAGTTTAGTGTAGAGTAGCGTAACCAACTCTCTTCTCCATTATTTTCGCCACTTGATTTCGTGCAAACAAGAGGATGCTCACCTCCCTGAGGACGACCCGTACTTGCCACCGCTTCATCGCGGCCGTGCACTTGCGGTTTAAATTAAAACGTTCAACAAGTTTTTGGCGCCGTTGCCGGGGAGGTGCCAGTCCAGACTCTTGTTTGGACGATTCGAGTGGATTTAATTTGTGTTTTGTAGTTGTTCTTTGTTTCAGGAGACTGGGAATAGCAAGGGAAGGCTTCTGGAAAAATTGCAAGGCTACCTGGGCACTTCAGACCGCCAATCAGCGGTCTGAGACCGCTAATCAGCGGTTGGGTGAGCTCAGTTCACCTTCTAGTTTTTTGTTGTTGTTAGCCTAATTGATATAGTAATCTGGGACTCCATTTGTGCATGTTCTGACTCTTAGATTGCTCCCAGATTAATAATCAACTTCCCTTAAGCAACTTGGACCCTAAAACTCAAGGCAAAAGATTAGGCATTCTTTTTGTTTAGGTCATGCATCATGTATGTGACTTAGGCACTTAGATTGTCTTTTATCTTAGCTTTATTTTCTGTTGCTGAGAGCTGGCGTGAGGTACGCACCTTCTACTCTCATTCATGCATTTCGTATGAACATGCATTAGTTAGTAGGAAGTGCATTGCAACAAGTGTGAGTTGAGCGTTGTTTGGAGTGTTGATTGCTAGATTTAGGACTCCAAAATGCTACTAAGGAGGGGCTGTCCCGTAAAAGATAAGGTGGGGGATTTCATCACCCTTTCCTTCGCCCCAAAAACCACACTAATCAAGAGCCTAATTTTAAAATCAAGTAGACATTGGCCCTAAGGATCTTGGACGCATTAGGAGAGTGATCCGATCCCGACCGTCATGACCTGATCGGCGTTGCCCACTTTGTCGATAGTAGGAGAGACGAGATCCCCGGATCTTGGCTCACTTGCTGGGCTTTGTGGTCCTCGTCGTAGGGAGGTGAGGCGTGTTGAGGCCGCGTGACCTCGCAGTTAGGCGTCGTCTAGCTATAAGGACCTATAGCGACCTTAGGATTGCTTGACCTTGTTTGCTTGTGTGCTTCTACCTGTACCCATCCGCCGTAGCATAAGGACTTCTTCCCTTCTCTCCTGAGTCATTCTTTCTCTCCTGTGTTCCCTCGTCTTCTCTTCTACGTACATTCTTTGTTTTTCAAAAAAAAAAAAGTTTTGGTGTGTGTGCACCTTTGTGCATGCTTTCGTGGACACGAGACGAGAGTGGTCGTTTGACGAGGAGCGTTGTCAATCCGGATTCGGTCATCGATTTCTCGACACCTCCCTCCTCTCGTGTCGCACGTAGTTCGGGTCCAATGGCTGCTAATTTCCGTGAGGAGGAGCAGTTGCTGGACCCACCTGCTCCACCAGTGCTTCCAGTTGTCGTTTCCATACCTCTTCGTGATCGATGCTACCCGAGCCGTACAGCTCTACCCTCATGCATCATATTACCAGAGGCTAATGGGAACCATTTTGAGGTTAAGCCTCAATTCATTTCCATGCTCCCTCATTTCACTGGGAAAGGTGACCCCTATATCTTTCTCAGGGAATTTGAGGAGGTCTGTGCTATGTTCAAGCTGCAACAACTTAGCACAAACTCCATCCATCTTAGGCTCGTTCCTTTTGCAGTAAAGGATGACGCCAAGAAGTGGTTGTACAGCAACCAGGCGAATTCCTTTAGGACTTGGGATGAGTTTCAATCTGCATTCCTCAAGAAGTACTTTCCTAATCATCGGACTCAAAAATTGAGGAACGAAATCCATTCGTTCTATCAACATGAGACCGAACCATTTCATGCATATCTTGAGAGGTTCAAAGAGCTACTATCCTTGTGCCCTCACCATGGCATTGAGTTGTGGCGTCTTTGTCAGATTGTGTATGAGGGTCTTCACATCCCGTCCAGAACGCTCCTTGAGTCCATGTGTCAAGGAGAGTTCTTGGGAAAGGATGAAAGGGAGGCATGGGCCTTCCTAGAAGACCTCGCTGAGAAAACCATGCAGTGGGAGAGTGTGAGGGAACCACCTGCATCATCTAGTATAGGAGCGAGGATCGCGAATGCAAACTCGACTAGATCGGGCGCCACATTTGCTATCGATACCACTACGGCCACCGAGGCGCGCATGGCGGCCTTAATGCGTCGTATGGATTCGATTGAGCTCCAAAACCAACAAGGTGCACCTCACATGTCCACATCTGGTCCAGTTCCCTGTCATTCATGTGGTAGGGTAGGTCATGTAGAAAGCGAGTGTGAGTCCATTTCTCCTGAGATGGAGCGTGTCAACGCCATCTATGACAGAGCTAGGAATGACCCATCCTCATCATCTTATAATCCTGGATGGAGGAACCACCCCAATTTTTCATGGAACCAAACTAATCCCTCGGGTGGTCCTTCAAACTCCTCTAGACCACCTTACCAATCACACCAACCTCCCATGCATGCACATTCCTATCAGCCACCCCAAGCACTAACGACCAATCAATCGGGTTTCCCAAATTCCAATAATATGGAAAGCCGATTCAATTCGCTTGAGACCTTGACTCGTGGACTTGAAAACTCAATGAAAATTTTTATGTCTACCACCAGTCAAGTTCTCACTTCAAATCAGCAGACCATGAAATCTCTAGAGCTTCAGATGGGCCAATTGGCTCAGTCTGTACATGAGAGAGAGAGAGGGTCTTTTCCTAGCCAGCCTGAGGCTAACCCCCGCATGTACCAACAACAACAAATGCAAAATGAGAATGTGGTACCTCGGGGGAGGCAAGTGAACCATGTGGAGGAACCTGTTCACCATGTCAATTCCATTGTGACCTTAAGGAATGGAAAACAGGTTGACAATCACATTTCCTTGCCACACCCACCACCATCTATGCAGCCCCTCAGTGGGAATGGTGGTGAAGAAGAAGCTGAGGGTGAGGGTAATACACCAAAGCTTTCTTCTCAGGCACCGCAGAAAACCTACCTGCCAAAAGCTCCTTATCCAAGTAGGTTAACCAAAAAGCAGAGTGACAACATGGACAAGATATTAGAGGTATTTAAGCAAGTGAAGGTTAACATCCCCTTGTTGGATGTCATCCAACAAATACCTCAATATGCCAAAGTGTTGAAGGATCTCTGCACAACCAAGAGGAAGACCAATGTACCTAAGAAAGCATTCTTGGCTGCAAATATCGGCTCACTTTTGTCCAATCCCACCTACACAAAATACAAGGACCCTGGGTGTCCTACTATTCAGTGTACGATAGGGGACACTAGACTGAGCAATGTTTTGCTTGATTTAGGATCGGCGGTCAACCTCCTCCCATTCTCTGTTTATCAACAGTTGAACTTGGGAGAATTGAAACCAACTAAGATCACCCTCCAATTAGCGGATAGATCCATTCATATTCCCATGGGGATTATCGAGGACGTGCTTATCAAAGTTGGAGATTTTATATTTCCAGTCGATTTTGTTGTCCTCGATACCAATCCTGTTGCGAACACCCACTCTCAAATACCTTTGATTTTGGGTAGACCATTTCTGGCAACCGCCAATGCCTTGATTAATTGTAGAAATGGTCTCATGAAGCTCTCATTCGGTAACATGAGTGCCGAGTTTCATGTGTTCAACTCTGGTAGGCAACATGAACCCATGGATGAACCTTTAAATCTAAATCTCATCCGCCAATTGGAGAAAGCACCACAAAATCAACGAACACTCCTAACCCCAATGCAACCCGTTGAGAATGTTCGTGGGCCCAGCGAAGACTCATTGCCTGTCTTTGCACTGCAACAGAGTGAGCTGGCCTCGAACATGAATGTCCAAAGGGAGTGTTCGTTGCATGATTGTTGACAAAAAAAAAATCCCAAATCAAAATAAAATTATCAATGATCGTTGACCCAACTTAGTGGAGATTTATGCAATTTGGAACTTTATTGAGTTGTTTAAAAAATGCAATTTGATTGAACATGGAAATAATCATAACTTGAAGAAATGTGAAATTTCAAAATATTCAAAGGAGAAGATGAAAGTTTCCCATTGAGAAACAAAATAATAATTTAAAAAAAAAAAAAACAAAAAAAAAACAACAACAACAAACATGCATAACCAACGTGAGTAACTTCTCCACATGCATCCGGTCAAACACTACATCCATTTACATACCCACGTCCAACACAACCGCTCCAAAACCCACCTCCTCCATCACCAAACCAACATACACGTCTCACAACTCTTCCTACTCTATAAATATGGGATGAGTTTTCCAAATCAGGGATATATAGGGACACCCACCAAGACTACAGGTACAAAAAAAAAGAGGAGAGAAAAGAAAAAAAGAGAGAAGAGAAGAGAAGAAAAGGAAGAAAAAAAGAGAGATTTTTAGCATAAAAAAAAAGCAACAAAAACGTGAAAAAAAGAAGAGAAGGTGAAGGAGGAGATACTGTGGCAATTTCGGCTTCATCGATTCCAACTTCGCATTCGTGTCGACTCCAACAACAACTCCGGCAAGTGCAAATTCCGGCGAATACTTTCTGTAATAATAATAATAATTAAACTAAATGTGCACGGGTGGCCACACCCTTGGGGATCCGTACCCATCCGTGTACTTAACGACCGTTCCGGCCTCCTCCTTTTAAGGAATCGAACCCGGACGATCGCCCGTTAGCCAAACGGCCACCTCCCTTGGGGAATCGTACCCGTTTGGCTTGGGAAAAATACGTCATTCCGGCCTCTTCCTTTTTGAAGGATCGAACCCGGTTTGATCGACTATAATTTGACAAAAAAAAGGGACGCCGGAAGGCTGCCGAAATTTAGCCAGAAAAATGACAAATACTCGAACCAAATAAATACAACGGTTCTAAGTTTGATACAAAATAATAATAATAACAACCAAAACAACATTGAATTGGCTTATAAATGAAAATTTCGGATCAACATACATGATTGGTCACCGTCGCAATATCATATGAGCGTTAAATAAGAGAAATTAAATGATCCAAACCGGGGTCAAAACTCTGTGCACGCCAGCAACGTGAATATTAATGGGGTAAAACAACAGAAATTCAATGTTGAAACTTACAATTATTTGGATCCGGTTCACTGGAAAACTTGGACGACCAAAAGAAGTATACGTACTGTAATCTTAATTGGCATTAGAACAACGATTATACTGAAACAATTCAATTAATGAATTGATCTGGACTCAAACCCAAAAGCTTCAACAGACACGAATTGAAGCACCACTTAGAAATCAACAGCTTGGCTTCTTAAAATCCAAGCACCATTCTGGTCGTTAATGACATTAAGTTAATTAAAAAGAACAATTATATTTTCATCATATGTGGATTTCATCCTTCTGTTAAAAGGTGAATTCTTTTGCGTCCTAAATAGCTTCCAGACTAGGAACGCATCCAGATCAGGATCGGAGATTAAATGAACTCTAGTAATGTGGTAATGTGTTGAAAAGATTATCGTGTCGAGATCTGATAATGATTCGACTTCGATTTAAATCGTTATACCTCATTAAACATAAATTAATGACGAAGGTGTGAAGATAGTTACGGCTTCCAAATCCTAATCAATGAATGCAAGATGTAAAAACAAAAGAAAAAGAAAGAAAGAAACACGCACATGGTCTTCTTTATATATATATGGATTCGGCATCAAAATAAAGAAAAGAGTCCAAAATATATTTATATCGATTTCATCTAGATTGGTCCGAACGTAATGTGCAAGTGATGTACTTACTTGGATGGGATACCAAGATGAAACTTCTATATCGGTTATGAATTATGTATAAACAATGTAACGTAATGTAATTTTCAAATCCATTATATCTCAATGTGCAAGTGATATGTGAATCCTCTCAAGGAAATGGATATATAAACCCATGCACCAACACTACGTGCATGACTACGAACACTTTAAGGGATTTTGTATGCTGACCCATAAATAAGTTGAAATCAGGAAAATAACTCCCAAGTATGTGATGAAAGAAAAGAAACCTACTGAGATGGACGAAATTGCAGAATAATCCAAGATGTGGAAAAATCTGTCAAATCAACTCCAATCCAGACAAATATCAAAGTGGTCCATCCAAATGGAAAAAATTACAAATCCACCACTAAACGGGGATAAACTACAACAATACATAAGTTGTATCATTGGATATGCAAATTGACCTTGAAATCCAAATAGTCCCTTTAAATGGGCAAATTACAAATTCATCCCTAAATATGGATAAATTGCAAAATAAATCTTCAAAGTTGTAAAATATGTCAGCCAACCTAAAAATTGAAAACAAACATAAAACCTAAATATTGACTGCTCTAATAATAAGAGAGGATGCACGTCAAGCTGGATCTTGGGTTCCCTCTCTCTTATCGTTGGAGTGATCAAAAACTAAAATACGGACTACCTTAGTCGTAAGTGAGGATGCACGCCAAGCATGATCTTGGGTTCCCTCTCTCTTACGAACGATGGAGTCTTCATTTAACAAATCAAATGAACAAACCCAAATAACTTATAAATACATATACAAAACCCTCCGGGTCACGAGGCTAAACTGTCCAATATACTTAACAAATTATATACATAAAATATTCTCCCAGTTATGAGATTAAACTAACTATTTGATGATATTTAAATATAAGAATCATCGGCAAAAAATAACATACATATATACAAAATCTCCTCCAGGTTATGAGGCTAAACTGACCAAGATATGACGATATTGATACCAAGAGAATAATCGTCCAAATAACATACATATACACAAATCACCTCCTAGGTTATGAGTTTAAACTAACCGTTTGTACGATATTATTCTAATGTAAGAATTATCATTGACAAATCAAACATAAATCCCCTCCGGGTTACGAGGCTAAACTGACCAATATTGTGACAATATATCACAAATATTGTGACAATATATCATAATAAATAAATAAAAAAGGGAGATCATTATCGAATCGATCAAAGCACGAATCGATAAATCCCCGTCCCTAATATATCGAAATATAAAAACCCTATTAATAAAATATATATCTGAAATTGTTAAATATAACAACAATTTTGGTTTATAGTTCGCAAACGGATGCTTATGTATTTTCCATTTTTGCAATGTATAAATATGTCAACTCTTGTATTTCATATTTATTCCTTCAATTTAATGAAATGAAAGAAAATGTTGCACTTATTTACTTTCTGGCTAGTTATTCGCACTTATTTAATTTCCTGTACAAATGAATGACATGAGTATGACACAATGAGGCATTCTTCTATAAGAAGTTGTAAGGTGCGGAATTCCATTATGAATTCTTGAGAGGTCTTCGCAACACCAAAAATATATAAACACAAAGAGAACAAAAAACCCACGTTAAACAGAATGGCACGCCCGGTGGGACCTCTCATCCTCGTAGTCATGTCTCGTGTCATTAATCTAACATAAAACCTTCCACGTTGTACAGGAACGAAAATTTGCGATGGAAACTAGCATGAAGGTGATATTTACGGCTCCCGTCTCTTTTGGCTCCTTCGAGCCAGCCTTGTTCAAGTATTCTTTTGAACACGGCCTCGTGACGGGTTATGAGATTGAAGTACCCATCAAGCCTTCAACTCTTAGTCCGGTGGGCAACATCGTGGTCGCTTCAGAAAAGGAACGATTGGAAAGGACGCAACCGGAGTTTGCAATTGCTGAAATTCCTGAAGCACATGCCAAAATTTTGAAGAAGAAAAGGAACAAGACACACAAGCCAAAGGTGAAAGAAGCCAAATCATCGTCCAATCAGTCACCAAAGAGTCCTTGCATGCCTGGTTCACCAAGCAAACTAGTTAAGTGTCATGTACGACCCCAAAAGTCATTATTGGGAAATTTCAAGGCTCATAAAAGGGTTGGAGGGAACCCGAGGGCACTTAACGACAAACAAATGTCGCTCATCCTGAATAAAATTAATGATTATGAGATGGTGATTCTCTCTAGTAGAGACGTCTACCGTCTTACTGGAGTACGCATGACCGAAAACATTTCGATGAATGATTGCTTCACAATTCCGGCTCGCGTGTTGGTATGTGCAATTAAACTGAGAATGAAAGCGCAAAAATTGGGTGTCAACCTAATATCTTCGCCTGTTTTTAGCAGTTCTCTCATCCCAATGGAATGTAGAGTTATCTCGTCCTCCCCACTTAACGGAAATCCTTTTAGGCCATATCCTAAGAGGATGAAAGTTTCCCGAAGTGGGAAATCAGTTTTGATCGATGGGAGTCGTTTCAGTCTGACAAGCGACGAGCTAGAAATAATGGAACCTGACTATTCTGTGAATATATCGACGAATAATCGATACGATATTCTGAGGAGAACATACGAGGAAAAGCCTATGTTAAGAAGAAAGAAATATGCCCGGACTTCTGTTTGGGACAGGATCGGTAGCGGCACATCGCGTCCGTCCGTATTCGAACGCATTTCTCGTCATCCGAAGACAAGGTCTGAAACTCGGAGTGTTAGAATGAAGTGGGATGGAAATCTCGAAATTAAAACAAATCCTGAGGTACGACGGAAAGAAAAGTCAAGTAAGTTGGAAATCAAACGGATTAATCTATCCAAAAGGCAGGTTCTAACAGTGTTAGTCAAATCCGATGATCGATTGGAGGGTACAGGGTCTACAGCTGATAGTGATACCCTTACTCACAGTTGTTATATGGTACAAATAACTGAAAATCCCTACAAAAAAACGAGGAGAGAAACAAATGATGACCTGCCGAACACTATAGAAGAACTCCAAGACATAGTCTCCCAACCAGGTGTGGACACAAGGAGGAAAGAACGGGCTAGGCAGAAGTTGAGAAGTCTAGAGAAGCAACCAATACCCGAAGAAGATTTTAGGAATTCAAGACAGGACGACACCCCAAATTTTGTGGATGAGCAAATATCGAAGGGGTATGCTAGCGGTGATGAAGAAGTACCAGTTCAGACTGTGTATACAACCGGAGAATCTTCAAGAGAAGAACATTTCAAAAAACAAATAGAAGACCTTCAACAAATGGTCTTGCAACTGTCTGCAACCATCGAGTCAATGAACTTGGAAAAAGAACGAGAAGTGGCCGGACAAAGGGACATGGTTGAACAAGCCGTGAACGCTCGATTCTCGGAGATGAGCAACACTGATCAGAGGCCGTTAAATCTCCTAAACCCTTACACAGTTCCATATCCAATAAAGCATTTGGAGACCAGATTACCTGTCGGGCATGTGCAACCAAAATTCACAAAATATAATGGGACGGGAGAACCGCGAGAACATCTAGCTCATTTTACAGCTCAGTGTGGAGACCTCGCAAACGACGAGTCATACTTGCTAAAGTTGTTCGTTCTTTCATTGAGTGGACCAGCTTTTGAATGGTATGGGACGTTAAAACCAAACTCTGTCCCCAATTGGAGTACCATGCAAACACTGTTTATTCAACGGTTTTTCACTACCGTTAGGAAAGTCTCAATCGCAGAATTGAGCATGCTTAAACAAAGAATCGGAGAATCATCCACCGATTTTATATTGCGATGGAGGAATACTTCGATGTATTGCTCACAGGAAATTGAACAGGCTGAAGCCGTTCGTCTTTGTCAAAGCAACTTTAGGCCTGAACTTGGGTGGAAATTGGTCGGAGAAGATATACGAACTTTCGAGCGTTTGAACACTAAAGCTCGAGATGTCGAATTATTCTTACAGCAATATCCGAACATTTTTCCTACCACTCCTTCATCTTCGGGGACTTCCAAAGTCAAAAAGGATGAAAAGAGAAAGGAGGTTAAGGAGAGTCACAACACATTCGCCCAAGGAAGGAGAATGGAAGGGAAGCAGGAAACACCTCAACAAGCTCCAAGACCCAGAACCACCATAGAAGAGAGAAGAAACAAACCTTACTCTTTCCGAAGAGATAAAGTAAAGAAGCTCTTTCAACGCGCAATAGAAGTGGGAAAGCTTCGCCTCCCGGAACCAAAACGGCCAAGAGATGTCGACAAATCAAGTGAACCAAATTATTGCTTGTACCATAGGATGTTGGGTCACATAGTCGAAGATTGCTGGGTCTTTAAAGATATAATGCAAAATATGATAGAAAAGGGCGAAATTGAGCTCAATAACTCAATTAGGGTTGATCCACCGCAACCTCATCATCATCCTGGTGAAAAGGAAACTGTTCATGTTGTTGAATCTACTCACATTACTTTTCCACCATGCCATATTGAAGATTTAATATGCCAAATAATGAAATTCATGCCTTGGGTGACTGTTCAACAAGAAGAAGTAACTCCCACTAATCAAACGCCAGTGAAGGAAATCGTTCGGGATCCGAGGAAGGGTAAGGCTCCTATTGTCAAGGAACCAACCAACATCAAAGAAACAATTCATGTAATCCAGAAACTAAAAGATAGTATGGAAGATATTGTTAACGAGATGAAGGGGTGTGTTTGTACTAGTCTTGCTTCTACCTCATGTGGGGCAACATCAAAAGGTGACAACGACGAAGGTTGGCAAGTTGTGACACGTCGAAAGAAATCTTCTCAGCCTCAAGCACCGCCACTGCCGCCACAAAAGCAATATTCAAGACAACATCTTCGTCGAGCCCTTAAATACCTACAGAAAAGAAGTAAAGCAAAGAAGCTAGTGGAACCAAAGAAAACACCAAATGAGCTAAGCCCGTTGGAAAGATTGCAAAAACTAATTAACAAGTTGAAGGAGTACGAGCAGGGTACCCCGAAAAATATAACTTTGGAAGATTATATGCCATGGGAACTATTGCTAGAAAAGAGAAGGGACGAGCCCTCGGGTGAAGAACCCGAAGATAAGACGGAACCAATTGTACACGAGTGTCGAATGGTGGGTTCATCTCCAGTCAACAGTGTTGGTTCACCTACAGGAATCAAGGAAATGTTTTCGTGGAGCGATGAACCCAGTGATGAAGATGAAGGAATAAATTTCATCCAACTAAGGAAGGGTAAAATCCTGTCATCTACTCCAAAACAACCCAAAAGTAAAGAAGTTAATTCGTCCAAGCAGTTGGTTGGTGAAACCGAAGGAAACAAAAATAATGATCAGGGAGCAGTTGAAGGAACGAAGCAATCTTCAAACAATGAACCTAATGACACCAAATCGAAAGTCAATTACGATGTCATTGCTCATTTGAAGAAAATCCCCGCTCTCCTTAGTATATATGATGCTTTGCAACTGGCACCCGAATTGAAGGATGCTCTCATTCAAGCTTTGCAAAGATCAACAATATACGAAGCTCATCTGGCCGAGACCCAATCCGTATTCAAGCAAGGAATCGCGCCAATCACCTTCAGCAAGGAAGATATGCTTCTGAAACATATAGATCATAATCGCCCTCTTTATTGCAAAGGAACCATGGAAGGTCATCCTGTGGGGCGCATACTCATTGATCCTGGTTCTTCAGTAAACCTCATACCGATGACCACACTAGCAAAGCTTTCCATCGCAAGGACAAATTTAAGCCCATCCGATATAGTCATACACGGGTTTGATCAACATTCACAAACTCCCATTGGCATGGTAGTGTTGAAACTCGTCTTTGGAGAATTTGAGACCGATGCAACGTTCTATGTGCTGAATGTGGGGACATCATATAAAGCATTGTTGGGACGTCCTTGGCTTCATGAAAATTTTGTTGTTCCCTCTACCGTCCACCAATGCTTCAAATACATACACAATGGGAAGGAGCACAGATTCTTTGGAGAGCGCCAACCATTTGAAGCACATGAAGTACATTTCCATGACGCTCGCTACTTTCTCGATGAACCTAAAGAAGGCAAAGCCCCCCCTCTCATACAAAAGTTCAATATGAGGAGTAATATACTCCCGGAAATAATAGAACTCGGTAATGACGATGAAGAACCTGCATTCAAAGTTGTTACACCTCCCAAGCGAATAGACGGAATGAGGCAGTCTCTAAAAACCAAGAAGCAGGTTAAGATTTCATGTCCAACTATCAAATCAGACAGTAAGAAGGTGAAGGCAACATATACAATAGACTCTAATACGGTGATGACATTGCCACCATGCACTATAAAGGCACTCGAAAAGCGAGAAGTGGACGTAGTAAAGTCTTTGAAGACTTTCATTGTTCCGTCAAAGAAAAATAGTGGGAAGATAACTTTCTATAAAGGCGAACCACAACGTGTCGAGTCAAATACTCCCTTTGGCAAAACAAATGAAATTGATGATGATGCTGATTTGGATGATTTCACCATCAATCCGAAGGTCTTGACAGCTTTCAGAAATAGAAGAGAGAATCGTCCCTATAAGAAGAAGGAACAACAAAAATATGAACAAATATGGCGTCCGAAAGATGACAAGGGACGTGATAGTACGCGGCAAGGGAAAGATCGCAGGGGTCTTGGTTGCTCAAACCACTTAAAGAAGCAAACAACATTACATATAACGGTAAGCTCTGCAGATATTGAGTCAAAGGATGTCGCGCAAGTCGAAGGATCTTTCGGTACTCAACAATCACAGGTCGATGAAAATCAGACTGATAGTGGATCGGAGGGTGAAGAGATATTGCTTCAAGGTCAGTCTGACGTCGAGGGTATTCTCCCAGCTCCACGAGAAATGGAAGAAGGGGGACAAGCGACGGTTGATGAACTTTTAGAAATAAACTTGGGATCTAATGATGACCCGGAACCAACATTTATCAGTGCTTCTCTTAGTCTTAAAGAAAGGGAAGAATACATAACTCTTCTCAAAGAAAATCATGATTGTTTCGCTTGGAATTATAAACAAATGCCAGGTGTAGACCGAAATGTCGCTGAGCACCGTTTATCCATCGATCCCAAACATCCAGGAGTAAAACAGGGGCCTCGCAGGATGCACCCAGATATTCGTGATTTAGTGATTGCAGAGATTGATAAGCTCATCAATGTTGGGTTCATCGAGCCCGTGATGTATACCAAGTGGTTATCAAATATTGTTCCAGTGCGAAAGAAAAATGGTCAGATTCGGGTTTGTGTAGATTTTCGTGATCTCAATAAAGCTTGTCCGAAAGATGATTTCCCCTTACCCATCACCGAACAGATGGTGGATGCTACAACTGGGTACGAAATCCTTAGTTTCATGGATGGATATTCTGGATATAATCAAATTATGATGGCCGAGGATGACAAAGTACATACAGCGTTCCGTACACCGAAGGGGGTTTTCTGTTATAAAGTCATGCCTTTTGGGTTGAGAAATGCTGGTGCGACATATCAACGAGCCATGACACAAATATTCAGCGATTTGCTGCATAAACAAGTTGAATGTTATGTAGATGATCTGGTAGTCAAATCTAAAAAGAAGATCGAACATCTATCCGATCTTAAACTGATATTTAAAAGAATTCGGAAGTATAACCTCAAAATGAACCCATTGAAATGTGCCTTTGGAGTCACAAGTGGCAGATTCTTAGGTTTTGTGGTTAAACACCGGGGCATCGAAGTTGATCCAACAAAAATCAAGGCAATTCAAGAACTCCCTCCTCCAAAGAATTTGAAACAACTCAGATCACTTCAAGGACGTTTGGCGTATATAAGGCGCTTTATAGTAAATTTGTTTGGAAAATGCCAGCCTTTTTCTCGCCTCATGAAGAAGGGTGTAGCATTTGAATGGGATGAAGAATGTCAAAAGGCTTTTGAAGATGTAAAAAAGTATCTCCTTAATCCTCCTGTGTTGAGGGCACCGCAGGTAGGCAGGCCACTCATATTATATATCGCCGCCCAAGATTGCTCATTAGGAGCATTGCTTGCTCAAAAAACTGATGATGATAAAGAGCAAGCTTTATACTATTTGAGTAGGAGGCTAGTTGGGGCGGAATTTAAATATTCTGCAATCGAAAAAATATGCTTAGCATTGGTCTTTGCAGCTAAAAAAATGCGTCATTATATGTTAGCTCATAAAGTCCATCTCATATCAAACGTGGACCCCATAAAATATATCATGACACGACCCACCTTGGCTGGACGTGTTGGCAAATGGACCCTTCTGTTGATGGAGTTTGACATTGAATATGTTCCGAGGAAGGCAGTGAAAGGACAAGCTTTAGCGGACTTTCTTGCGGCTCACCCTTTGTCTAGCGATTCCCCATTGGCAACAGACCTCCCGGATGAAGAAATAATGACTGTCAGAGCTAACAAAGAAGCTTGCTGGGAACTCTACTTTGATGGGGCTTGCCGTACTGAGATCACCGTTGATGGTCCGACGATTCGAGCTGGGGCAGGGATCGTGTTCTTCACTCCACAACACGGTATAATTCATTTTTCGTGCGCACTTGTCGATGAGAAGTCCAACAATGAAGCCGAATACGAAGCTTTAATAGTTGGATTAGAAATGGCCCTCGATATGAACATCAAAACTCTTGAAGCATATGGTGATTCTCTACTTGTTGTTCGACAAGTTAACGGCGTATATGAAGTTCGAAAAGAAGAGCTGATACAATATCACGATGTGGCACTTCGTCTGATTCGAAAGTTCGATAGCTTGAAGATATCACACGTTCCAAGAAGCAATAACTCTCATGCGGATGCCCTTGCAAAGTTAGCGACTAGTCTGACCCATCCACCCCAAGGAGAAATGGAAGTTGTTATAAAAGATCGTCGTCTTCTTCCAAGTACAGCGACGCTACGTGAAGACGAAGCAATAGAAGAAGTCAGCATTGTAAATGATGAACGAGATGATGATTGGAGACAAGTGTTTGTGGACTTCTTTAAGCATGGTCAACAACCTGTTAATAGAGCCGATCGAATGGAACTCAAAAGGCGGATTCCATCATTCGTGTTTGAAAATGACACACTTTATAGATTAGCGCCCGGTAACCACAACTCTGTGTATCTTCGATGTCTTTCAAAGGACGAAGCACGAAAGATTCTTCAAGAAATTCATTCAGGGGAATGTGGCGGCCATCAAGCAGGACCAAAAATGCGACATCAAATTAAACTTATGGGCTATTATTGGCCCACTATGACTCAAGATTGCTTAGAGTATGCAAAGAAATGTGTCAAATGCCAAGAACATGGTAATCTATCCCACAGGCCGCCCTCAAAACTTCATCCAACAATTGCATCTTGGCCATTTGCGGAGTGGGGAACAGATGTCGTTGGACCCTTCACCCCTACATCTCGGGGTTACAAATTCATACTAGCTGCAACAGATTACTTCTCTAGATGGGCAGAATTGGTTCCTCTTCGTGAAGTCACAGCTGAGGCGGTCGTCAAGTTCTTCACCAACAATATTGTTCATCGATTTGGAGTCCCAAATAGAGTCCAATCCGATAATGGGACCAATTTCAAAAGTCAAAAAGTATATCGCTTTGCTAATAAATATAGTATTAATTGGAATTATTCCACTATATATAATCCATCTGCAAATGGGTTGGCAGAAGCCTTCAATAAAACTCTTTGTTCTATAATAGCTAAAACTGTAGAGTCAAATAAGCGAGATTGGCACGACCGTATGTATGAAGCACTCTGGGCCTACCGAACCACCTACAAGACTCCAACTGGTTGTACACCGTATTCCTTGGTATATGGGGCAGAAGCTGTACTACCATTAGAAATTGAAATACCGTCCCTCCGTGTAGCGTTGATGACTGACTTGACTAACGACCTCAACATCAAAGTAAGGCTCGAAGAGTTGTTAGACGCCGACGAAAGAAGACTTAAAGCACAACAAAGCCTTGAGCTATATCGAGCCCGAATGCAAAGAGCTTTTGATAAGAAAGTTCGCCCCCAAGCATTCAAGAAGGGTCAACTTGTTTGGGTAATGTCCAAAGATTGCATGGCTCAGGGTTATGGAAAGAAATTAGACCCAAAATGGAAAGGTCCATATATTGTTGAGCTAGCATATGACAATGGGGCATATCTTTTAACCGATCATGAAGGGAAAAGGCCATACCCCCCACTAAATGGAAAATTCCTCAAGCCATATTATTCATAAAAATAAAAAAAGGGTTAAAAAAAATGAGACCCTACGGACTTAGTGAAAACCCTAAAGGGCGTTAAGGGTAAAAAAAAAAAAAAAAATTAATTAAAACTCGGCTGTCGACGACAGGCAAAATTGGGTACCCCTTTACAAGAAAACCCGAAAGGGTTTGTAGGAAAAAACAAGTGGGGGGTCAATTGTGGCGAAAACCCGAAAGGGCGGTGCAATTGATAAAAAAAAAATCCTCCTGAATAAGAGGTAAAACTTTTCGATAGAAATGTTCTACAAATCTATGAAGTATATCTGAGATTTGTAAGGACAATAATAATATAAAACTTTCGCCGACGATGGAACGTCCCTCGGGTCACTCTCCTACATATGAGAGTTCTTGAGGCGAAAGGGGTTATCAAAGTTCTACATATCTATGAAGCATATCTGAGATTTGTAAGAACTTTCCAACTTTGTTGGGTGACATCCATATGAAGAGCGAGCATCCGGTACGATTTCAAAGATGAGATCCTTACTGTGGCTCCACAGCTGATGGTTGTCATGATGTAAAACAATCCTGTCCTCCTGGGTAACGAGGCTAAACATTATCCATGCGTGTTCTAATGTTCTGAATAGTAACATAAGTCTACTCACCTCATACATTGTCCTCCCGAATAATGAGGTCAAACCTATTTATGTATACATATATATATCATAATCTCGTGGGTAGCAACAATAAGTCTGCTTACATATATCGGCATTACTCCAAATATTTGGTGAAAGTGTCTGCCACATTTGTTCTACAAATTTACAAATCATATAAAAAAATTGTATTAAAAAAAACGTAAAAAAAAAAATATTACAAATAAAAAGAAATGCAAACAACTCTAATAATAAAAGGGGATGCACGCCAAGCTAGATCTTGGGTTCCCTCTCTCTCGTTGTTAGAGGAGTTTTATAATGAACAAATAAACAAACAATTTTTTTTTTTTAAAAAAAATCATCAAATAAAAAAAAGCCTCCTGGACGACGAGGCTAAATTTATATGCATGCCCTAATCCTCGAATAGCAATAATAAGTCTACTCTCATTTTTTCTTCTTCTTCCTCCTGGGTAACGAGGCTAAACTTATCCATATATCCTAATCATCTAAGTAGTAATCATAATGCTACTTTCTGAATATATTCAACCTCGTGAGTAGCGAGGATAAACTTACTCATACAACAGAATCCTGAATAATAAGGATAAACTCATTCCAACGCGTTTCATCTCGCGAAGAACAAAGATAAATTTACTCATACACTTCAACCTCTGAATCAAGTGGAGAAATTTATTCAGCGTACTTCTCATATATAGATAAAAATGCAAACAAATTTAATAATAAGGGAGGATGCACGCCAAGCTCGATCTTGGGTTCCCTCTCTCCTATTGTTAGAAGAGTTTGCAAATATATATATACACATATATAATCAGATCAACAACAAAAAAAAAATCCTCCTGAATAAGAGGTGAAACTTTTCAATACACCTCCCGAATAAGAGGTAAAACTTTTCGATAGAAATGTTCTACAAATCTATGAAGTACATCTGAGATTTGTAAGAACAATAATAATATAAAACTTTCGCTGACGATGGAACGTCCCTCGGGTCACTCTCCCACATATGAGAGTTCTTGAGGCGAAAGGGGTTATCAAGGTTCTACAAATCTATGAAGCATATCTGAGATTTGTAAGAACTTTCCAACCTTGTTGGGTGACATCCATATGAAGAGCGAGCATCCGGTACGATTTCAAAGATGAGATCCTTACTGTGGCTCCACAGCTGATGGTTGTCATGATGTAAAAAAATCCTGTCCTCCTGAATAAGAGGTGAAACTTTTCAATACACCTCCCGAATAAGAGGTAAAACTTTTCGATAGAAATGTTCTACAAATCTATGAAGTACATCTGAGATTTGTAAGAACAATAATAATATAAAACTTTCGCTGACGATGGAACGTCCCTCGGGTCACTCTCCCACATATGAGAGTTCTTGAGGCGAAAGGGGTTATCAAAGTTCTACATATCTATGAAGCATATCTGAGATTTGTAAGAACTTTCCAACTTCGTTTGGGTGACATCCATATGAAGAGCGAGCATCCGGTACGATTTCAAAGATGAGATCCTTACTGTGGCTCCACAGCTGATGGTTGTCACGATGTAAAAAAAAAAAAAAAAAGTCCTGTCCTCCTGAATAACGAGACTAAACCTATTCATATACACATACACATATGCCCTAATCTCATAAGTAGCAATAATAAGTCTACTCATATATATCATCATCACCCTAGATATCAAGTAAAAGGGTTGGCCACATTTGTTCCCCAAATTTACAAAACCATATTAAAATATATATATATATATATATGTCAATAAAATATATAATAATAATAAAATGCAAACAACTCTAATGATAGGAGAGGATGCACGTCAAGCTGGATCTTGGGTTCCCTCTCTCTCGTCGCTAGAGAAGTTGGCGTTAAATAAATAAATAGCTAATTCATCAAATTGTGACAAAATTAGGGCAGTTGAAGGAATATGATATAAATAGTCTTGTCAAAGACAAACAAAGTCTTGATAAAAAAAAAGATAAATTGCTAAAGCCATGTTACATCGTTAAAAGGGATTCCAATACAAGAGGGTCACCATAAAGAATTAATATCCTTCACGGCTTGGTCCACGGCAGCATTTGCTGTAGCCTCCTCTACATCGCGGCTAGCAACTATACGGTTCCGATCCAACTTCAAATCTTCAAACTCTTTCTTCTTGATAGAGACATCGGACTCCGCAGTAGATAGTTGGTCTTCCAGATCTCTCCTACGGCGTTCCAAATGAATGCAGAGTTTCGCTTCTACGTCGAGCTCGTACGTTACATGAGCAAACTTCTCCTGAAGTCCGTCGAATTCAGCCTTCGCTTGATTGATTTTCGACTGAATTAATGTACTCTCTTCCTCAAAGCTAGACAAAGATAAAATCTTAGTTGAAAGTTCCCCGTCAATAGTCGCGTGTTGTGCTCGAAGGTCGTCTACATAGCAGGATTGCGAGACAATTGCTGCTTCTGCGACTCCGATTAAGTCATCATGCTCAATAAACCTCTCTCGCACTTGATCTCGAAGCTTCCATGCGCGCAGCAAAGATCGTGAACCAGCAGCCCACTGGGTCAAAGGAACTCCAGAATACACCAACATTTTAGTAACCTTATGAACCCTTTTGAGCACTTCATCTAGTGGCAGGTCACGTTTTAGCCGGTTGCTGAAACCTCTGATCAGATCTGCAGCATTATCCAGATCACATTGGTCAACATTGGGATCATCAATATAGCCAGGTGGAATCCCGACATCAAATTCTGATTCCGTGGAAGCATTTAGCTGCGAGATTGAAAGTGCATCCGTAAGAAACTCATCCGTCAGCCTGACTGCCGCATGTGAGGTTCTCAAAGAGTTAGCACCGACGTTCTGTTCCTGCGTGTCATCCAACATACGAAAAAGATATAGGGACAAAGTAATAACGGCAACATGGATGCGATGGTGTACAATCTATGGTGACAAAAAAATGATGAATGATGAAGTCATGAAACTAACCAGCAGCGGGAGTGAACGTGAAGGATTATCCTTGTTGGTATCTGAAAGCGGAAGTCCAGGCGATACAATCTTCCCTTTCGCTCTTCGTATAGTGACCATATTCTCTATAATATGTTTTATGACGATTAGATGTCTCAAGGAAATTAAAGCATGGAAACACATTCTACTGAAAATGCTACATACCTTGTGGTACTGTGAGTGATATCTTCTCTTTACATGAGAGTGGTGAACTATCTTCAGTGGAGATTCCCTGAACATACAGGGGACAACACAATATCAACAAATTACTCCAAACAAGTACCAAATAATAACCATAATAATGAAAACCGATGGATAAATGAACAACAACTACCTGAGGTGACTCTTGAGTCGCACCATTATGTCGGTGTGTTTCAGCTTCCAAAGCAGTGGTCTCTAATGGCAAACGTATCTTCGAATCCGTGAGCTTGAACCTTCGAGTAAGGGGAAACTCGCCAGTAGCTGCGTCAACAGAGGATAAAATATGGTTACGTCATACGAAGTGAAACTATACAAAGTAAGAATTGGATGTGAAACTATAGCCGTGGGAGGTTGCAAACCTTCTTCTGCAGTACGTTTCCCAGACGAAGGTGGGATAGATGATTCCCCTTTATTCATCTGGCAAGAATCTTGTCTCTCCACAATGCTATGTTCAGAGGTGGACTCGTCGCTTTCCGGACCAAATTTGGACGGGATGAAAGCTACAAATATACAAATAACAAATACAACAATATAATTTTTTTTTGGTACGCTGGATTTGACAGCAATAAAATTAGGAATATTAGACAAAGCACTAGCGATTTAAAAAAAAAAAAAAGATACCATGGATGAGACTAAAATTAATGTGTAAGGGAAGTTGTGGCAAGGAGATATATTTTCTCCAATCTACACCATCACGTAGTGCAGCTGTGTTGACAACGTCAAATATTTCTTTAACTGTCAAAGCTCTCAAGGTCATGGGAATCAAGTCCGTATGGTGCTGAAGTTGATGACACACATCGGCAATATTGAAGAAGGGCGTCCCACCTTCCCTAAAAGACAACGAAAGTAGTGCACCTTCCCAATCCAAAGAGTCTGCACCGAGCATGCTGCATAATAAATCGAGCCAGCAATAGCCGGGTGGATATTCTGCAATCTCTTGCAGCGTCGGGGACGGAAGTTGACTAGATCCTAAAGCTTCATGAGCATTTGCTAGATCTTCACCAAATAACGGTCCAATTGGTGGCCGTTCTAAAGGGTCAACAACATATTGATGAGTATGTATCTTTTCACCAGGCGAGATATGCCCTTCTGAAGCCTCTTCAGTCCTCTTGGGAGGTAATCGGGATGCCGATACTTCTTCAGGGAAGACGCAATTCATCTGTTTAAGCTTTTCTCTGCCCCAATGTTGAGGAGGATACCACCCGAATCCTCGATATCTCAATGATGTTCGTGCAGCAACGTCTTCATCATTTTCACCTTTGGACTTGGTGGTTGCCTTGGTGGTTTTGCGACGGAGCCTAGCACATGTCTCCTCGGTACGATCTCCTCGACAAGAACCTTTCTTTTGGAAATAGCTCGGCGGTATTCTAATATCATGACCATATTCCAATAACCACTCTTTCTCTTGATTTCGAAGTTCACTGAGATTGTTGCTAAAGAAACTAGAAGTGTAACGACTCCACCAGTTTCCATATTGTTTGGAAAATACCCCCTTACGCAACGGATCAGGGATATGGAATAATTCTCGAGTATACATGTTATACAAATGCCAATACTCGCTAACCAATTTCTCATGAAGATCACTTTCGAAGCTACGTCTATAAAGTTGGAATTGAGCATTTTCCGACGGAATCCCCTGATCATAGCCGAACATACGCCCGAAACGAAATGGATAATATGGTTCCAAAAGTAACATCTTTCCCTTACGAAAAATAAGGACGCTTGGACGAATACTCAGAAGCCATTCACGTTCTTCAGTTAGTAAAGTGCTCTGATAACGTACTTTTCTGGAAATTAAATGTACGGTCTCTTCCCCACCATCATATAAGCTTTGACGCTGTGGATCATAAGGTAACTCTTCCGATAGAGCGCGCCACTCTATAATGGGCTTGCCGTCCCGAGGTGATGTAAAGAAAAATTGTCTAACTTTCTCAAGTATCACTTTCCTTCTCACACCAGCATAGGCTAACATTCGAGGTTTCAAACCAAGTCCCTTATAGTTAGGAGTGACGAAAATCTTTGTATAAAAAGCAAGCCAACATGAAATGTAGTGAACAGGCATCACAGTCGAACATTGTTTTGGAACCTTGTGATGATGGAGCGTTCCCAAGCCAAAATATACACTAGCAAGAACTGCGGGGCACATAGCTAACCTTACCCCACTTGCCAACAAAGCCGCCGGGTAAATCGCCTCTGGTCGAATAGAACTGTCATCTCCATATGGGAGAGCAAATGTGCAAATCCAATAAACTAAAAAAGCAGCTAAATAAGCCTCATCCTCTAAAACCCACGGGTTAGCCCCAGCTTTTGGAATTGGAAAAAATGTCTCATCGTCATCTGTTGGTAAGACAATAGGTTCATCTCCATAAAGAAACATCTCTTCACCAACCTCAGGAAAAGCTTCTAGCAAAAAGGGACCTCCGTAAAAAAATCGCAGCCACATGTCAGGAGTAATCCTACGTTGAACTTGAGTCGGCGTTAGTACAACATCGGTGTCAAATGGAGTTTTACCTTCAAGGTCATACAAGTCAAGCCTCGGGTCGATCGTTACCTGGCGTTGTTTGTTTCTACCCCGCCTGGACTGTTTCCACAAAACCAAATTTCTGAAGATTTTAAACAAGAGCCTCATGCAATATGGATAGCAATAATTTCCGCTCCCATCGGTCCGATCTTTTATGAAATCTGGAGGTACACACTCCTCATATAGATCACCAGAAATTGGGAGTCCGGTGATTTGAGAGAAGTCCCACAAATTCGGTGAAAACTCCCCCTCACGAGTAAAAGCCGTGTTATACCTCGGTGTCCATAATTCTGCAAATGCCTGAATAAGACCATCATAGCGGTAATACGCAAACATTGATGCGTATACAGCGTCATATAAACCGATACTTCTTAATCTATCTCCATGACGATCTAAGCAATAGCGAGTCCATTCGACCTGACCTCTACGAAATGTGGGTAGACCTCGGATATTTAATTGCCCATACCACCCAGGTTTCGTTCCTTGCCGAAAGGATTCTTGTAAACATTCGATAGCTAAGCACACGCTGACAGGTTTCTTAGGATCACTAGGCGACAAAATCATATATGGTCGGTTATTTCCATCACTTGAGTCAGTCGAATCATGCATCCCCCAGCTACCCGGATGCAAATCCACGATAATAACTCGCTTCTGAGTTAATAGCCCAGTTTTCGTGAGATCTGGAACCTTACCTATATCATGATCTTTATATATACTATAGGATGGAGGATGATGAATAATTGTCCCGCGCAGAGATTGGCGTCCAAGCAATATTGCGTACTCTACCGCAATAATTTCAGATCTATCGCGATGGCCCAAGTGATATTTCAGATCAATGTCAGAAGGGAACCAAACCGGAATGTCGTCATGGCGAGCGAAACTCCATGCGCCATCCGACTTATAGTGAAGGCACCGACTTATGTTAGAAGTGATGTTCTCTCCCCTAAAAGGCGAGAAAGCTCGGGCTACTCGCTTGGAACTCGAGAGACGCATGGAACAACCACTTGAATGATAGAAGGACATCCTAGTTACATTTTCAAGGCAACAAATTGACGTGTGGAGCGAGTTACAAAAAATAAATTAAGTAGTGCAAATCAGTTCCCACAAAAGCAAACGATAATCCAGGATCCTCCATTGGAACAAAAAACAGATCGTTATACGTCACGTAATCTCCCACGACATCACAGGAATCAAAAATGAATACGTTTATTGGATGAAATAACAATACACGAAAACGTAAGTCATGCTGTGAGCTCCTATACGTACACAAAAAAAATGGCGGAGAATAAAGAGGGTTACCTGTTTCGAACAAGAGGTTATAGTCCCTAGCTTGAATGTTCTTGAGAACAAACGTCCTGTGATCGTAGGCAGTTATTGCAAGGTTGATTCACAGGAATCAAACAGCAAGAAAATAATCCAAGAATCCGTTTAAAAAAGAAAAGAAGCTTGGAAGTGTTATTTCCTCCTCACCAATCGTGAGTCCCATCCATATATATATATACATATATCCACCAGGAAATTGTCATGAAACCGGATTGAAAAGTTCCACGTGAGCAGTAAAATCAAATATTTAGCTTCCGAAAGAAATAGTCACGTAGCAAATAAAAAATAAAAAAAAAGTTATTGATGAAATAATTCGATGGAGAGTAAACGAAATAAAATAAATTGCCCATCTTTCATCGCCAATGACTATACCACATAAAACACGTAACCTCTTTAATATCGGAACTAATCTTTCTCAAGAAGTTATGATTCTCAATATTCATCATACCTTCTTGAGGGGGCAAACTGTTGACAAAAAAAAATCCCAAATCAAAATAAAATTATCAATGATCGTTGACCCAACTTAGTGGAGATTTATGCAATTTGGAACTTTATTGAGTTGTTTAAAAAATGCAATTTGATTGAACATGGAAATAATCATAACTTGAAGAAATGTGAAATTTCAAAATATTCAAAGGAGAAGATGAAAGTTTCCCATTGAGAAACAAAATAATAATTTAAAAAAAAAAAACAAAAAAAAAACAACAACAACAAACATGCATAACCAACGTGAGTAACTTCTCCACATGCATCCGGTCAAACACTACATCCATTTACATACCCACGTCCAACACAACCGCTCCAAAACCCACCTCCTCCATCACCAAACCAACATACACGTCTCACAACTCTTCCTACTCTATAAATATGGGATGAGTTTTCCAAATCAGGGATATATAGGGACACCCACCAAGACTACAGGTACAAAAAAAAAGAGGAGAGAAAAGAAAAAAAGAGAGAAGAGAAGAGAAGAAAAGGAAGAAAAAAAGAGAGATTTTTAGCATAAAAAAAAAAGCAACAAAAACGTGAAAAAAAGAAGAGAAGGTGAAGGAGGAGATACTGTGGCAATTTCGGCTTCATCGATTCCAACTTCGCATTCGTGTCGACTCCAACAACAACTCCGGCAAGTGCAAATTCCGGCGAATACTTTCTGTAATAATAATAATAATTAAACTAAATGTGCACGGGTGGCCACACCCTTGGGGATCCGTACCCATCCGTGTACTTAACGACCGTTCCGGCCTCCTCCTTTTAAGGAATCGAACCCGGACGGTCGCCCGTTAGCCAAACGGCCACCTCCCTTGGGGAATCGTACCCGTTTGGCTTGGGAAAAATACGTCATTCCGGCCTCTTCCTTTTTGAAGGATCGAACCCGGTTTGATCGACTATAATTTGACAAAAAAAAGGGGCGCCGGAAGGCTGCCGAAATTTAGCCAGAAAAATGACAAATACTCGAACCAAATAAATACAACGGTTCTAAGTTTGATACAAAATAATAATAATAACAACCAAAACAACATTGAATTGGCTTATAAATGAAAATTTCGGATCAACATACATGATTGGTCACCGTCGCAATATCATATGAGCGTTAAATAAGAGAAATTAAATGATCCAAACCGGGGTCAAAACTCTGTGCACGCCAGCAACGTGAATATTAATGGGGTAAAACAACAGAAATTCAATGTTGAAACTTACAATTATTTGGATCCGGTTCACTGGAAAACTTGGACGACCAAAAGAAGTATACGTACTGTAATCTTAATTGGCATTAGAACAACGATTATACTGAAACAATTCAATTAATGAATTGATCTGGACTCAAACCCAAAAGCTTCAACAGACACGAATTGAAGCACCACTTAGAAATCAACAGCTTGGCTTCTTAAAATCCAAGCACCATTCTGGTCGTTAATGACATTAAGTTAATTAAAAAGAACAATTATATTTTCATCATATGTGGATTTCATCCTTCTGTTAAAAGGTGAATTCTTTTGCGTCCTAAATAGCTTCCAGACTAGGAACGCATCCAGATCAGGATCGGAGATTAAATGAACTCTAGTAATGTGGTAATGTGTTGAAAAGATTATCGTGTCGAGATCTGATAATGATTCGACTTCGATTTAAATCGTTATACCTCATTAAACATAAATTAATGACGAAGGTGTGAAGATAGTTACGGCTTCCAAATCCTAATCAATGAATGCAAGATGTAAAAACAAAAGAAAAAGAAAGAAAGAAACACGCACATGGTCTTCTTTATATATATATGGATTCGGCATCAAAATAAAGAAAAGAGTCCAAAATATATTTATATCGATTTCATCTAGATTGGTCCGAACGTAATGTGCAAGTGATGTACTTACTTGGATGGGATACCAAGATGAAACTTCTATATCGGTTATGAATTATGTATAAACAATGTAACGTAATGTAATTTTCAAATCCATTATATCTCAATGTGCAAGTGATATGTGAATCCTCTCAAGGAAATGGATATATAAACCCATGCACCAACACTACGTGCATGACTACGAACACTTTAAGGGATTTTGTATGCTGACCCATAAATAAGTTGAAATCAGGAAAATAACTCCCAAGTATGTGATGAAAGAAAAGAAACCTACTGAGATGGACGAAATTGCAGAATAATCCAAGATGTGGAAAAATCTGTCAAATCAACTCCAATCCAGACAAATATCAAAGTGGTCCATCCAAATGGAAAAAATTACAAATCCACCACTAAACGGGGATAAACTACAACAATACATAAGTTGTATCATTGGATATGCAAATTGACCTTGAAATCCAAATAGTCCCTTTAAATGGGCAAATTACAAATTCATCCCTAAATATGGATAAATTGCAAAATAAATCTTCAAAGTTGTAAAATATGTCAGCCAACCTAAAAATTGAAAACAAACATAAAACCTAAATATTGACTGCTCTAATAATAAGAGAGGATGCACGTCAAGCTGGATCTTGGGTTCCCTCTCTCTTATCGTTGGAGTGATCAAAAACTAAAATACGGACTACCTTAGTCGTAAGTGAGGATGCACGCCAAGCATGATCTTGGGTTCCCTCTCTCTTACGAACGATGGAGTCTTCATTTAACAAATCAAATGAACAAACCCAAATAACTTATAAATACATATACAAAACCCTCCGGGTCACGAGGCTAAACTGTCCAATATACTTAACAAATTATATACATAAAATATTCTCCCAGTTATGAGATTAAACTAACTATTTGATGATATTTAAATATAAGAATCATCGGCAAAAAATAACATACATATATACAAAATCTCCTCCAGGTTATGAGGCTAAACTGACCAAGATATGACGATATTGATACCAAGAGAATAATCGTCCAAATAACATACATATACACAAATCACCTCCTAGGTTATGAGTTTAAACTAACCGTTTGTACGATATTATTCTAATGTAAGAATTATCATTGACAAATCAAACATAAATCCCCTCCGGGTTACGAGGCTAAACTGACCAATATTGTGACAATATATCACAAATATTGTGACAATATATCATAATAAATAAATAAAAAAGGGAGATCATTATCGAATCGATCAAAGCACGAATCGATAAATCCCCGTCCCTAATATATCGAAATATAAAAACCCTATTAATAAAATATATATCTGAAATTGTTAAATATAACAACAATTTTGGTTTATAGTTCGCAAACGGATGCTTATGTATTTTCCATTTTTGCAATGTATAAATATGTCAACTCTTGTATTTCATATTTATTCCTTCAATTTAATGAAATGAAAGAAAATGTTGCACTTATTTACTTTCTGGCTAGTTATTCGCACTTATTTAATTTCCTGTACAAATGAATGACATGAGTATGACACAATGAGGCATTCTTCTATAAGAAGTTGTAAGGTGCGGAATTCCATTATGAATTCTTGAGAGGTCTTCGCAACACCAAAAATATATAAACACAAAGAGAACAAAAAACCCACGTTAAACAATGATTCAGTTGAGAGTACTAGTGAGAGTGAGACACCTCATCATATGCCTATACCAGAAGGTGTCTCTACCTCATGTCTCATGGCCATTGAGCCATTTGAGCTTCATATTGACTCCAACAAGGACCCACATATGACCGAGCTTATGCTTGATGATCTAAATGATGGTGGGAGGTCCTTGTTGGATGACTTGGGGAGAAGCCCCATTCTTAGTGATGCAGGTCTGCTGCATCCATCGAATGAGCTTGAGGAACTCATTCCGATGCACCCGCCTATTGGTTGGAGGATTTTCTTCGATGAGCAATTAAACCCTAGTGAGGCAACACAACTTCATTCTTTGTTGCCCACACCCGACCAATATCATGAGGGGTTCGAGCCTTTCAGCTTTGACCTTTCACCCCTCATGACACCTCAGAGTACCAGTGGAGTTTGCCCATCTCGGCAAGTCTCTGGTCCTCCTGACTTGATGTTCTCATTTGATGTTCCTTGACCAAATGATTATGAGAATATCTTGGTTGATGTATATATCTTTAAAAAAAAGAAAAAAAACAACAAAAAAAAACAACAAAAAAAAACAACAAAAAAAGAAGAAGAAGTGTGTAATAAAAGACTCCTTCAGTGAGCATCGATTGTTGTGGGCCCCAACCCTTGTGTACTTGGGCCCAATTTCTTCACGTATTTATCTCCCTTCTTCAGCTTCTCACAGGATTTGAGGGAATTTGGGTTTGTGTCCATCAACATGACCCTGAACGTCCCTTTGTACTTCATGTTGGTGAGATCGTTCCTTTTTCATGCATGTATCCATGTAGTATCCTGTTCACATTCATTGAGGACAATGCATGAAGTAGGTGTGGGGGAGGGGGGTGTTTTACGTGTGTACATAGTCGAGTCTTTTTCTTTTGATTTTGTTTTCTTTTTGTGTGTATGTTAGGGTCATGCTAGTGTGCCGCATTTAACATTGATATATCTGCTTGCCATGATCCTTGGGTGACTTGTCTTCTTTTGCTTGCCGAGTGCTTTAAAATTTTCACATTTCTTTCAAAATCTTCATGTGTTTGCGAAAGGAAATGTTTTTGTGGGTTTTGCGTGTGTTTAGAATGTGCAAAACCGTTGAGAGGCAAAGTAAAAAGAAAGCTCCCAAAATTGTCTTGAACTTGATGCATTAGGATTTCTAGTTTATTGGCTTTAGGTCTTGTCGAGTCGTTAGGATGCACCCTGGTTTTCCCTCAGGGGGCGTGTAATCATAGGGTTTCAGCACTCAAACATTTAAAGAAGTCCACCCAGAACCTAGTGAATCAAATAATTCGTGTCTGTTAGTATAAGGAAGTTTGTCGTAGTCAAGGGCCCTTAATCTCTTTTTGTGAAACTTAAGTGTAGGGGTTTTGGTTCCAATGTAGATAAATGAATAAGTGGTGTTCTCTCTTCTCGCACGGCTCCTATCACTCGGGAAAGTAGGTCTGAGGGGCCTTTGTGCCTGGTGCTTTTGAGTCATCTGACTTGGGATGCACCGACCGAACTCCCGTTACACGTGTGGTAGGGATCGCCCTATGTGGAGATTTGGGGGAAGGTGTACGTGATAGTGTAAGTCCTCATAGGCAATGATGCACGAAACCTGACCCTGGGAGAATCAAACACCAACCAATAAAATGCTCCAAAGAAAAAAAATGATGAAAGAAAAAAAATGATGAAAGAAAAAAAAGAAAAAAAAGCAAATAAGAACCAAAATGGACTCTACACATTGTATCACATTCAGAAGTTAAGGTTGCCCATGTCTTTCACTTAAGTCCTTAACTAACTCTCACGAATAACTCATTAGGCTAGGTGTGTGGACGAATTACATATATAGAGTCGACCCGTAGTATTACCGCGTCCCATGACCGACAATATAAGTCCAACGAGTCGTGTAGCTAGATTGATTAATGCATCTTGTTCGGATTTTGTGGGTATATCCGCTGAAAACCCTCAGGAGACAACACTCCTCCTCCTTGGAGACAAAGATGTTTAACGGCTTGTTGCACGTGCTAAGTGCAACCGTGATTCCTACGAAAGTGAGTTAGGATTTCTTGTTTTTTTCGCATGCTTTTCTCTTTCTTTGTTTTGCTCGGGACTAGCAAAAGTTAGGTGTGGGGGTATTTGATTGACATCATTTCATGCTCATATTTGTATCTTATATCCATTATCTTTCACCTAAATAATGCTATGTTACGAGTTTTATGTTTAGTTTTCAGGAATAAATAGGTTTGAAGAGATAAAGCATAAAAGGACCCAAAAGCTGGGAAAAAGGACTGAATTGTGAGATCTGTGGACCAAGATGCAAGGAAGAAGGACCTGATTGCAAGACAGAAGGACCTAAGAGCAAAACAGAATACTCCTCACCATCATGGGGAGTATTTTGGCAATTCTATTCGGGTCGGAGCTCCAACATTTACACTAGATGCATCAAATACCAACAAAGCCTTCCAGAAAAGCCCACAAGAAATTCCAGAGCGATCCGGACACTGTAGACCGCTAATTAGCGGTCCAAGACCGCTAATTGGCGGCCACTTTTGGCTCAAATGCGCTCAAATTTCTCCAGCACATGTATTAGAGGATGTTTAGGCTATGTGTGGTATCTGTTTAGTCCCACATCGAGGGATTGTCCCGGATTAGCTTTTTCCATGCCTATAAATAGAACTCTTCACCTCCTTTTGTAATCACTCCATATTTTAAGTGGTTATTCTTCCTACTAGAAGTGAGGCCTTGAAGCACACACTAAAGTAGGAGGATGCTACTTTTAATGTGAGTCATTTTATCAATAAATTTTTGTGTTTCTTTCATTGTTTGTTTTATGCTCCTTTTATTGTTTGTGCATGTTTTAGTTTAATCGTCTTTTAATTCTAGCTTAGTTTTAATATGCTTTCTTTCCATAGTTTAATCATTAGTGTAATGTTTAGTGAGTAGTTCCATCCCCTTTGGGGGGTGGAGTAGATGTACATACATGCATTAGAGAATGGGATGAATGCTTTAATTTCAATGTGTTGATTAAACATGAATGTATGCTTGCTTGTTTAGGATAGAATTTATAACTTGATGAGTTTTGCCAAAATGATTAGACACCTCTCATGCTTGTTTAGGTTCTGAAATAAACAACTTGCATATGTAAATGTTAATCAACCAAGTTGGTGAATAGATTGATAGGTTTTGCCATAACATTTAGACACTTCCTATGCTTGATAAACACCACCTTCATGTGCTTAAAGAATGTATTCTACACTCACCTCTTTGCTTGTGTGCACTCACTCCACCCCTTAGGGGTTTTGCATTCCTGAAATTCCAGCACTTCTATTTTGTTCTTAGCTTAGTTTTTATTTGATAATTTATTTCTTTGTTTCGCATTTCGTACTTCTTAGCGTGGTTTAGTGTAGAGTAGCGTAACCAACTCTCTTCTCCATTATTTTCGCCACTTGATTTCGTGCAAACAAGAGGCTGCTCACCTCCCTGAGGACGACCCGTACTTGCCACCGCTTCATCGCGGCCGTGCACTTGCGGTTTAAATTAAAACGTTCAACAACTCCGGTGGTAGCGATCATATGACAGGAGATCCTACTATGCTACATTATATAAAAACTAATCTAAGACTATTAGATAAGTTTGTTACTATTGGAAATGGAAATCAAGTTGAAATTAAAGGAATAGGACCTACAACACTATTTAACAATATTCATGATAATATCCTTTATGTACCCAGTTTTGATACAAACTTAATTTTTGTTGCTAAAATAACTAGAAAATTCAATTGCAATGTCATATTTACTCCTCATGATGCAATATTTTAGGATCACACCAAAATGAGGATGATTGGTAGGGGCATCCTCAGAAACGGCTTATACGTTCTTGAGTCGTCTAATAAAGCCTTACATGTTGGATGTTTGTCTAATCACGAACTCTAGCACAAAAGGATGGGTCAGCCATCTTTGAGTGTGTTGAGACGTTTATTTCCTTCCACTAATTCTGAATTTTCATGTGACCCTTGGTTTTGTGGTTTGATGAAGAATTTCCTTTTGTTTAAAATTTTTAAAAGCACATTACTCATGTATTCTGACCCGTTAGGGCTCAATCTCACCATGCCCAATCTGATCCCAATCATAGCAATATCCAGCAATCACAAATTTCTCCAAGGAAAGAAATCATGTCCATTTTTTCATCATAATTAAGCATGTATAACGGCTATGTAAGCCAATAGATAATATATATACTCATCACGTAAACTCAAGAAATACACATAACAAATAATCGATTTCCTATCGCTCGTATCAAATTCTACCAATAGCTCATAATATACCTGCAGAAACCGCCCTGATTGTCTCATTGCCGGAGTCCCTGCTATGAAGGACCAGTCTTGTGGTGTAGTTTCTATGTTGAGAGTAGAAATCATGCATTGCAATAGAGATGCTCGTGTTACCCGTCTTCCCAATCAGGCTTGTTGCATCAAGCACCACGCCAACATGAAAAGGGACTGTGTTGCTGGATTCATTACTTAGCACAGGCAGCAACATGCTAAAGGAGAACAATAGGGCGTAAAGGATGAGATGAGGTGATTTCTCCATGTCAACTTCTAAGCTTTTGAGTTCGAAACTGTGGTTTGCCAACCATCGGTTAGAGATGTGAGCTTTTGACAAAGTCCAGGTCCATGTGCAGCATGTCGATGTCATTCCAGTCCTACAGGATTTCTCTCCACGACCAAGCCCAAGTCAATCGTGCAGGCAATTGAGATTTTTTCTTTTACGTTTTAAATCTTTTTTCACTACATCAATCATTGATTATTGTTCCATTTGTTTCTTTTCTTATGTGAGATTTCCAATGCAAAAGATACCTGTAATATATTTTTTTATACCGGTCGCTCGTACATCAATAGCACTCTCAACTTTTGGATCGAGCCAATAGGCAATAGCCCGTCCTTTTTAATTCTCCATGGTTCATGAGAGTAACTTGCAGTACAAATCGGTCTCTCATTCGACAAACTGGGCTGAATAACTTTCTACCGGATATATAGTCTGATCTCCAATCGAGCTCTCCCCAAGGATCGCATGTTTTCTGTATTTTTGTTGTAATACCTGATACAACAAAACTACCTCCAGAATGATCTTCATTTCTCTCTCCATGATCGTTAAAATAAATAAAATGGAAAATCCCGAGCAAGCAGATGATTTAGCTCAATGGATTCCTCAAGAGTCTGCACTCTACTTACTAATTATTTCCCCAAAGGATGAGAGTTATTCATTAGGTCTGACTAAACTTAACGTAATATACTTTTTAGTACATAAATCAACATTAATATTGTAATTATTATCTTCTAAAATCTGCTAGGGGAACTCATTATTATTTCTATCCTAAGACACGCTTAAGTTACCAACTTTCCATGTGCAGTACTTTTTATGTTTAATGTCGAACAGGTGAAGGCAACATTTGTTCACTAAGGTAATTTTCAACTCAAAACCGACTTTTTGTGTAGAAAAAAAAGTCTTCTAAGGAGTTATATTAGAAACTTCAATCGTTGAGTACATGCATTCGTGTCAATAGTGTATATGTCGATTGGAATAACCTAATGTGTACTTCCCCTTGTCTGCTGTCATAAAACTAACATTGTTGCCCTTATCTACCGCCTGTCTCACGTGATGTTTCAAGGTGAAAATTTATTTTAGGGGATTGATGTAATATCCTGAATTTTTAGTTGAGTTAATAATCAAATATCTTAATGGACTAATTAAAATTATTGGATGATTGTGTGGTTTTAGGAGAAGATGAAATTTTGAGAAGAATATAGAGAAGAAAAAGATGGAGATTTTGAGGCAAGTACTGATTCGTTATTATTCAGTTTCATATCATGTCTGTCTCTCTTGATATTCGTACTTGCATGCATGGTGAGTATTGATGTTGAATTCATTGATATGCATATGATTGCATGGTGATGTTTCGGTCGACATGTCCTGTGGCTGTGTGTATGTTTCTGGCAGAGCAACTTAGGAAAGAGTTGCCTAGCGGACAACGTGGAGCCACCCGAGAGAGGAAATGCCTACCTGTCGTTAGTGTGGAGCTACCAGGTGTGCGTCTGACTGATTGATAGATTTCAGAAGCACAGGATGTGGTTGAATCTGAATGGGGGTTCCGGATTGTTATGCATGCATATTATTTGTGATGCATATCTCTTGATTGTGCTTATTGACTGAATGTCATATTCTATGTTATTTTCCACATGATTATGATTCTGATTGATTGACGGTTGGAACTTGCGGGCTGTCGAGCTCACAATTTGTTTATTATATTTTTCAGATTATTATGGACCTATCAGATGGATTTAATTATCAAAGTGCGCAGCGGTCAAGATCGTATCTTAATGCACTGGGTTCGGGCGGGTAAGCACCTGTCCGGGCTCGGGGCGTTACAAATGGTATCAGAGCAATACGATCCTCGGAATTAGTCGGAATTGGATTTGAAATAGAAAATTTTGATTGACTTGGAATTTGAGAATTTTGATTTAGAAGTATCTACTATTGATTTAATTATGAATTTAGAGTTATTTGGACTTGAGTAACATGTGAATTTGGATTTGGTTGGATTTATTATCCATATTATGAGCAATAAGTTGGTGTTGGGATTTTTAGATTTGATGAATAATGAGTTGAAAATTTTGTTTTTGTTTTGTTCCAATTGAGACAAGATTGAGATCAAATTTCGAGGTCGAAATTTCTTTTAAGGAGGGTAGAATGTAATATCCTGAATTTTTAGTTGAGTTAATAATCAAATATCTTAATGGACTAATTAAGATTATTGGATGATTGTGTGGTTTTAGGAGAAGATGAAATTTTGAGAAGAATATAGAGAAGAAAAAGATGGAGATTTTGAGGCAAGTACTGATTCGTTATTATTCAGTTTCATATCATGCCTGTCTCTCTTGATATTCGTAGTTGCATGCATGCTAAGTATTGATATTGAATTCATTGATATGCATATGATTGCATAGTGGTGTTTCAGTCGACATGTCCTATGGCTGTGTGTATGTTTCTGGCAGTGCAACTTAGGAAAGAGCTGCCTAGCGGACAACGTGGAGCCACCCGAGAGAGGAAAGTGCTACCTGTCGTTAGTGTGGAGCTACTAGGTGTGCGTCTGACTGATTGATAGATTTCAGAAGCACAGGATGTGGTCGAATCCGAATGGGGGTTCCGGATTGTTATGCATGCATATTATTTGTGATGCATATCTCTTGATTGTGCTTATTGACTGAATTTCATATTCTATGTTATTTTCCACATGATTATGATTCTGATTGATTGACGGTTGGAACTTGCGGGCTGTCGAGCTCACAATTTGTTTATTATATTTTTCAGATTATTATGAGCCTATCAGATGGATTTAATTATCAGAGTGCGCAGCGGTCAGGATCGTATCTTAGCGCACTGGGTTCGGGCGGGTAAGCACCTGTCTGGGCTCGGGGCGTTACAATTGACGTTATGCTTTCGTGATATTTGGGCAAACCATGCCGAAGCCAGCTGCTGGAGTTTGTATTTTTACTGTACCACTTTTGAGCAAGTATAATCAAAGAAAGATGTTCCATTGTGCTTAATTTGTGAATTTAAGTTCAGCGACATCATATGAATTAAATATTAAAGCCCCATTTCTTTTATTTATAACTTTATCTATGAATCTCTTTCTAATAAGAAATCATTTTTTATTTTTACGTATCTTCATATCTTTATTCAACTCAATTTTTACGTACCCTATGCCATTTTCATCTATCCAAAGAATCGATTAACTACAATTCAGTATTATCTGTTTATCAGCAGTTTTTTTTTTAATAGAGGAGTTATCCTATGCATTGTGGTGCAGACAATATTTTGGTGGGAACTTAAATCTTAAGCTAGCGTTAGCGTCCATCGATCTAAAACAGAAAAAAACCGTAAACCCTTCATATCATTATTCAACTCAATTTATAACGTACCTTGTGTCATTTTCATCTATTCAAGGGAGCGATAAACTAGAATCCACTATTATAGGTTTGGCAACAGTAGTTTTGAGATTTTCGGAATATGTGTTAATTTTTTTGGAAAGGGAGTGTGTGCAAATTGTGTATTTCAAGAATATGTTCGTTCCAACCAATTGCACTTTATTTTGTACTCTTTATGTTATTTCTAGATTATCTAATTTATAAAAAAATATAGTATGTATAAAAGATAAATGCAGTCGAGTGAATGACACTTTGGTTATTAAAAAAGATGCTACCCCCAACCAGGTTGTAGTCCTCTCTTACAAGTCATTCTCGAATCATAAGCCCCACTTCCGTCTTTTTAAAAAATCCAAGTTCCGAGTCAGATCAAGCCTTGTACACAACAATTAATCGAACACTCATGATGGTTGAATATTGTCCCACAACCAAGGAGAATGCTCCAACCAGGAGCTATAAACTTCTTTGAGCAGATTAGTACTCTAAGCGAGCACTTGAGAAGATTCGGCAACGAAGGCTTAAGTGGTATAGTGGAATTCAGGTGCAAGTGTGTGTAAAGAGAGGGGTTCGATCTCAAGGATGTATGAATGCTTTGAATTCCTAGAGGGATACCAATTAGGGTCTAGAGCATTCATATTTATAGGCTTAGAGTCAATATAGCCGTTGGGCTAAACACAAGAGAGTTAGTCAAACAACCTACAAAAAAAGTAAAGTGAATCATCGATCGAATCCTTATGACAGTCGATCGAGCAAGGTTTAGCTTGGAGTGTGTTGATCGAACAATATGTGATGATCATGACTCTTTAATGAGCTAATCTTTCACTTCTTTGGGTTTACGTAGCACGATATGTTGGATGATTTCTCAATAGGCATTTTCATTGAATGAAGAACGCTATAGAAAGTTTTATTCTCACCAGGGCTCATTTAGTAAGAAGTAGGTGGATAGACTATTTTGTCATCGGTAGTACGACCCATATGTAGCCCCACTTTTATACCCATTTCAACTAAGTCTTTTCTTGAATTTTAATTTTCTTTTATTTCTTTTGGTGTCGATATAGTCTTCAATAATTTGTCACACGCAATCCTCTCTGTGTGCATCACATCAATATTGTGCCAAAATAGAAGATCTTTTCAGTACGATAACTCGAAAAATACATTTCTCTTGGTCCATTTATTGCCAACACCTAGAGAATGATTTTGCAAATATTTAAGAACATCTTCTCCAAATTTGTATTCTGGTCGACCTCTGTGATCCTCTTTCCTAGGGGTGGCAATAGGTATCCGGAACCGGTCAAACCGAACCGGATCCGGTGGTACCAAACCAGAACCAAACCGAGATAAAATGGATATGGGTTGGATCTAGATATTCAATTTCAGAACCGACCCGGTTCCGGTTTGATCTGGTTCTCACCACTGGAACTGGATCCAGAACTGGATCCGATTTATTATTAAAAAAACTAACCTATACTCATATATACACGTGACCCGTAACTTAGCAAATAAAGCCCATGCCCATGCCCAGAACCCATCACTAAACCACCAAAAACCCTAGAAACCCTCCATCTCCATCTCCCTCTTCCACCGCCTCCACTCCCTCTCCCACAAAAAAACCCTAGTCCCTCTCTCTCCTGGTTCCGGCCTCTTGGCTGCCGCAGTGCCGCCTCCTCACTCCCATTCCCTTTCCCAAGTCTTCTCCACACAGCCTAGCTGACTAAGGATGTGTTTAACGGTTCATGGGGCACAATGGGGGTGCCAGGGGAACGACCGTGCTTGACGGCCGGGGAATTATGCGATGGGGATCGAGTTTATGGGACGTTCAAGTTGCCGAATTTCTTGTTAATCTTGTTAATTTAAAGTTAGTTGATAATCATTTTGGCAATTGTCATTCTTGCTCTTGAAAATTAAGGCTAATAGACTTGCATTTTAGTAGTTTATCAAATTAGGGACTAATGCTGATTTCTGAAGTTGTTCATTTGGATTTTGTATATTAAATTTGATAGAGGTACGTTTTGCATTTAACTAAATGAACATTAAGTTCTTAATTAGGTAAGAACGATGATGGTTGTAAAATTTAGTTAACGTGGGAAATAAGCTAATTTTGATGTATGGAGTAAGGAAGATGTGATGTTCTAGTTATCATTTTGCTTTATATTTTTTATTTATCTGAGAAAAATGATGTTCTGTTGATGGAATGTTTTGCTGATTTTTCGAAACTGACAGAGACTATTAAATGTAAAGAATTGTTAGTTTCAAATTAGATGAATGGATGGTAAAATTGCTGTGGAAATGAAAATAACATATAAATTTAGGAAAATAGGAAGAAAAAAAGATTTTGCATACCGGATCCGGTTCTGGGTACCCAATTCATAATATGGATCCGGTTCCGGTTCTACTGGTACCGAAACTGGAACTGATCCATTGCCACCCCTACTCTTTGCCATCAAATGCTCTCTTATTTCTCCTCCAATTGTGTTCTTTATCTAGCCACTGATAGTGACCCAAATAGCAATTATTTCCACTATGTTTCAGATAAATGGAATTGGTATCTTCCATATAGTAGGGATATGCCATATACCCTTTAGTTCTCCAACCACACAAATTAGCATAAAAGTCATTTATTGTCCACAACAAGGTAACACACAGTGTGAAACATGACTGAGTATAAGCATCATAAGTATACAATCCCTCTTCCCAAAGTTATTTTGCCTCTTCGATAAGTGGTTGGAAACAAACATCTAGTTGTTGCCAAGATGACCAGGAATGATTTCATGCGCATCCACGACGGGATATTATAAAGTACGAGCATTACAGGCCAAATACTGTGTTACGTCAGACTAAATGGTTGAAACCTATATGAGGCCAAACCTAGCCTCACATTTCTTATATTTGAAGTGAAAGAAGGATGTTTGTTGTACAACTTGGCCCAACATTCAGAATCAACCGGATGACAAATTTTCCCATATTTTTGTTGTTCCTCTGCATGTCATCTTATCGACTTTGCAATATTAGCAATGAAATATAACCTGTAGAGCCTTGGTTTAAGCGAGAAGTATTGCAAGAGTGCCACTAGAATTTTGTTGTCTTTTCGGGCACCAACATTTTAAGTTTCTACTTTACCTTCCCCTCGCACGGTTACCCAATGAGATTCACTGCGCATAGAACATAAATCAGCATTCTCATTCTCTTTCCAGTACAACGTGCAGTGATTTTTGCAAACATGGATATTTTCATAATGAAACTCTAGGTTGGAAATGAACTTCTTTGTCTAATATGTATCCATCAGCAAACAAACTCCCTCTGAAAATAATTCTACTTGGTATGCTAACCACTTATTAAACAAAGTATCCGACCATCTACTTGTGCACTTCAGGTGAAACATTTTGATGATGAAGGATAATTTCCTCAATTCTGGTTTGCACCCAGGATACAACGGTTGATCTCCGTCCTTGATATAGGCAAGAAACTTCTGCGCATATTTTGTGATCCCCGGTCTCGAGGAATCTGTTGTGACATTACCACCTTCGACCACATCGTGTATCATCCCCTCTATGCCATCAATGTCATCCTCTTCTGACTCATCAATGACTTTGGTTGTGATGTCATTGTCGGGACTACTTGGGTACTCGAACTTGCAATTCTTCTCCCGTGAGAAACTCACTACTCGTAACTACGAGCAAAGCCATTTACGACAACATCATAGATAATGTTGCCTCTCGTCGCCCACTTGTTGTTACAACATTTCTTACATTGGCATAAGATCTTCCCATCATGAATGTATTGGTTGTGAGGACCAAAAGCAAGGTTCATGAATGACTTTAGATTCTTAGTGAATGTCTAACTAATTTTTTTGTCATGCATCCAACTTGTGTGTTCTATTCATTTGAAATGGAAAAACACGTTTATAAACATTTCGACTAATAGGAATAACAATTGTCTAGAGATTTGGCAGAACCAAATCCAATATTGATGTTTGAACCATTACCATCGACAATTTGACGGTTTCAAGTTTCAACCCTTACCACAAATCCAATTTTGGAAGAACCTCTCCAAAAATTCATTAATGAAAATCCTTCGAAATCCTAGATTGTCAAAAAAAAACATAATCTTCGACATCCATCACATTAACATTTATATCATGCATTCACCATTATCTCATGCATTCAACTAACAATTTGTATTATAATGTTAAAAATATACATCATCACCTAAACCCTACATTTCAAACCAAAATGCAGACTCCAGTTCATCCAAAATTCATTCTCACGATGTCACATTCTCCTAAATCCTAATAACCAACCCAAAAAAACAAAACTCACTTCTATAATCCAATATTACCCCAAAATCCAACTATTTCAACCCTTACCCGAAATCTTGTTTCCAAACCTAATGCAAACCTAAATCCAAATTCCAATCCAAAATCAAATCTCAAATACAATATCCTAAATCCAATGCTAAATTCAAACTTCTAAATCTAAAATCCAATTTGAAAATGTAATTCTAAATCCAATCCTAAATCTTAAATCTAATCGTAAATCCTAAATCTAAAATCCAAAGTCCTAAATCCAATCTAAAATTCATTTTTTAAATCCAAACCTAAATCTAATCTTAATCACATCCAACTCATTGTCAACTCATTAAAATTTAGAGAAATTTTGGCAGAATGTGCCCTAAATTTTCCATATTAAAAATATTCGTTATCATGGATTGATAAAAAATACATTTCTTGACATCTCACGTATATTCATTGTTGTGCATACATCTAGAAGAACAATGACATTGCTTAAGCTAATAGGAACAATGACAGTGGATTTTGGACCTTAACCCACATGGGTGTGTCAAGGAACCTCACATGAACATATGGGATCATTAATAGTAATGATTTGATCAATAGTACACTACTACAAAATGGGTCTTTCCCAACGGACAAATCCGTCGGCAATACACAATTCTGTCGGGAATACGCATTTCCGATAGAAATTCATGATACTGTTATGATCAAACTAAATGTAAAGGTTAATCTTGATACAAGTTCAATAAGAAATGACAGACATCACACGCAATAACCATAACTATGATCTCGAAAACCATGGTTTAGGCTTACATAGCCGTCAACAACATTCTTCAATACCATTTAGATAAAATACCAAGCAGTTCTCTTTTTGAAGGGATCAAGTTAATTATTATGCAAGTATTTAAACAACAAACTTAACTAGTTTAAGAGCAAACAAGATCCGCTAATATTTTGGTGTTACTTTCACTTAACATTTAGGATTTATTTAACAGCCTCAAAATAACATCATAGTTAACATAAATGTGGGCTCTAAAATATGTCATAATCAACGTTTTGAATTATTTATTTCTATTATTTTTACCAACTAAATGAAAATATTTGTACAACTTTTGATGTACTTCAATGGACAATAACAAACTAAACAAGATGAACAACATCACATTTTAACAAACAAGGCATAAAAATATCTAGTGGTGTGGTTTTGAGCGGTTGCATCGGCCCAAGAGGCAAGAGGTTGCAGCGGGCGAGTGATGTGGCGGGTCGTGGAGGCCAAGCAGCATGGCAGGTCGCAGTGGCCGAGCAACACGATGAGTTGAGCGGTCGTTGTGGGCAAGGGGCACGATGGGTGAGAGTTTGTCTCGACACGGCGAGGGGTGCGGCGGGTGAGGGACCCATCGAGTAGACGTCGCGGATATATCTGTTGGTGAAATGTAAATTACCCGTCGGTGTTAACTTTTGCGCCAAAAAGTTTATTTCCTCGTTGCCTAATGTTTCGGGAATATACACTGACGGTATAGATCTATCGATGAATATAAGACAATTAAGTTTGCAACATATTAAAACGAGACACCGATGGGCAGTATCTGTTAGTGGATCTTGTTGATCTGACAAAAGCTACGAAGATTTTGTCTTCCGCATGTGTTAGCTCAATGTTAATTAACATATCCATTGCTAAGTATAAGGGAATGAATTTCGCAACTATTCATTTTCAAACGATACACCGACGGATATTGTCCGTTGGTGGATGTTCACGTGAAAAGATCAACGGCTATATCTATTTGTGAAATGTAAATTACTCATTGGTTTTGGCTTTTGTGCAGAACAAATTATTTTCCCGCATCCTTATTTATCAAAAACATACACCGGCGTGCCATATCCATTGATGGATGTTGTTGATCTGACCGAAGCTACGAAAAGTTTGTTTGATGCATGTTGTCCGTCAATGTTAACTAACATATCAATCGGTGGATTTTACGACCACCGAATAATTTTCTTCGTCGGTAGAAGTATATTGATTGACATCATATCATGCATATATTTGTCTCTGATATCCCTTATCTTGAACCTAAAAATGCTACATAACGAGTTTTATGTTTGAGTTTCAGGAATAAACGGGATTGAGGAGAAGAGACAAAAAAAGACCTAAAAGCAAGAAAAAAGACTAAGTTGCAATACTTATGGACAAAGATGCACAAGAGAGGGACCCGAATGTAAAACCAAATGGAAATTGAGCAAATTAAGGAACTCCACACCATCATGAGGAGTATTTTGGCGATTTGATTAGGGCCTGAGCTCCAACAACCAACTTGTATGCATCACACATGAAGAAATCGAGCCAGACAACAACACAGCAAAACCTGACCTGATTCAAAGCATATAGACCGCCAATTGGCGGTCCAAGACAGCTGATTGGCGGTCTATTTTGCTCCAGATCCGATAATCTTTAGTCGGGTCATGTATGAGGGTGCTTTATGTCTATTTTTGGTATTGTATTAGTTTCATACCGAGGGATTGTCCCCGATTTCCTTTTTCTATGACTATAAATAGAACTCCTCCTCCTCCATTTGTATTTACTCATTGCTTGGTGACATTCTCTCTACTAGGAGTAAAAGCCTTGAAGAAAAAACTCAAGGTGGAGAAGAGTGCCACTTTCAATGCGAGTCATGTTAATAAAATAATTTTTCTTAGTTTCTTTTAATATTGTCTTGTCTTTTAATTCTTGCATGCTTCTTTAGTTTAGTTTCCTTTCATTTAGCTTCTTTAATATTTCTTGTTTGCTTAGTTTAATTGCCTTTCATTAGAATGTCTCATTTTGTTAATGTAGTTTGTAGTGTAATGACTAGTGAGTAGTTCCATCCCCTTTGGGGGTGGAGATAATGTTCATACACACAATAAAGAATGGAAAAGAATGCTTTATTTTGGAATGTGTTGATAAATGTGAATGTATGCTTGCTTGTTTAGAGTAGAACACTTCACTTGATGGGTTTTGCCACAACTATTAGACACCTCCCATGCTTGTTTACGTTCTGAAATAACCAACTTGTGTATGTGATTGTTAATCAACTAGGTTAGTGATTGGATTGATAGGTTTTTCCATAACCTTTAGACACTTCCTATACATGAAAACACTACCTACATTTGTGCCCATTGAATGCATTCTTCACCATCTTATTACATGTGTGCACACACTCCACCCCTTAGGGGGTTTCCATTTCTGATTTCCAGCTCTCTTGTATTAGTCATTTAGTTTATTTTATCTCGTCTCATGCTTTCATCTTCTTTGTTTGTTTCGTGCTAGCTTAGTGTAGTTACTTTAGTGTAGTCACAACTTCTTCCCCTCTTTTCCCCCTTGCCTTCAAACAAATCAGAGTCGACACACCTCCCGGTTGATTGACCCGTATTTGCAACCACTTCAACAGGGCCGTGCACTTGCGGTTATTTTAAAATGTTCAATCAAGTTTTTGGTACCATTGCCGGGGAGGTATCTGGCCAGACTTTGGTTTGGACGATTCGAGTGGTTTTAATTTTTTTTGTAGTTTTAGTTTGTTTCAGGATCTTTCAAAGATCAAGAGACATCGCCAGGAGAGCTGGACTAAAAAGACCGCAAATCAGCGGTCTGGTGAGCACAAAAGTCCCTCTTCTTTTTTGTGGTAGTTTCTACATTTACTAGGTCATCTACGGGCTCAATTTGGAATTATTTGACTTGTAGTTTGCTCCCAGATTAACAATCAAGTCCCTTTAATGAATTGGACCTTAAACAACAAAGCAAAAGAGTAGATTGATTGCCATCTAGGTCATGCACCATTTGTAGACTTTGCACGCACTCGTCTTTCTTTTCTTTACATTCTTGTTGTTGATTGCTCGCGTGAGGTACACATTTCCTACTCTCATTCATGCATTTTGTATGACCATGCATTAGTTAGTAGGAATTCCATCGGGACAAGAGTGAGGTGAGCGTTTGATTGGAGAGTTGATTGCTAGATTAAAACTCAAAACACTACTAAGGAGGGGTTGTCCCATACAAGATAAGGTGGGGATTTCATCACCTTTTCCTTTGCCCCAAAAATCACTCTTAATCAAAGCCTTAATTCTAAAACCAAGTAGACATTGACCCTAAGGATTTCGGACACACTAGGAGAGTGATCGAGTTGAGACCGTCATGACCTGATCGGCGTCACCTGCCTTGTCGATAGTATGAGGTACTGGATCTCCGGATCTGCTATCACTTGCTGTGCATTGTGGTCTTCATTGTAGGGAGGTGAGGCGTGTCGAGACTAGTGATCTCGAAGTTAGGCGTCGTCTAGCCTAAGGACCCATAGCCATAAATTGTTTGAGATGTGGTTGCTAGATTACGTTTCTACCCTCACCCTTTACACACACTAGTTTTTAGGGATCCTTCCATTCTCCTCTGAGTCATCTTCTTCTCACCTACTTCTACGTTCTAGTCTCCTCCCCTTTACTCTCTCTGTTAGCGTTTTAGGGTCGAGTCGAGCACTTTTTGCGAGCTTGGCCTCGTGGTGGTGAGAGTAGTCGACTCGAAAGTTTTTTGTTGAGATGGATGATTATATGGGCGACCATCCATATCATTGTTGGGAGCAGGACAATTCTCCCTGGTACTCCGGACCCATGCATCTTGGGGTGCCTCAGACAAACACACCGTATGGTTGGGACAATCTTAATTGTGTGGTTGAGCAATCTTCAGATTGGGATAATATGAGAGAGGAATCGACTGCTAGACCACCATCTAGTTATATCAGATCATATGTTGGTTAACAAACTAAGACATTACAACAAAGTTTGGCCTCATTCATGCGTGCAGTAGACGACATGAGTGCACCGGTGGCTCCAGTAGTCGTATCGTGTGGCTGTTGTGGGTTGAGTGGTCATGTTATTGGGGAATGTCCTTATGTTCCCCCAGAGCCTGAGTATGATCATACCTTTTCCCAAAATGCTCAATATGACCATTATTCATCCGTGTACAATCCTAGAGGGATGAATTCGGGGGGAGACAATTCTTATCCAAATTCTTATACATCATTTCCACCCCAGTATCCTCCTCCCGAATACCCAGAATTCTACCAACACCCTACTCCGAATCATTGGACTCATTCTCAGCCTATCAACACCCAACCCAACAATTTACCAAATTCTTACTTGAGCCTCACAGTTGACCCCAGACTTGATTCTTTAGAACAAACCCTCCAAACGTTCATGGAAACCACTTAAAATGTAATGAAGTCCACTCAAAATTCCATACAAACTATGGAAATGTATGTGAGTCAAATTACACAACAATTAAGTAAACGTGAGGAGGGTGACATTTCTTGTCAACATGAGGATTTATCTTCTGATACCCCCACACCTAACTTTTGCTAGTCCCGAGCAAAACAAAGAAAGAGAAAAGCATGCGAAAAAAAAACAAGAAATCCTAACTCACTTTCGTAGGAATCACGGTTGCACTTAGCACGTGCAACAAGCCGTTAAACCTCCTTGTCGCCAAGGAGGAGGAGTGTTGTCTCCTGAGGGTTTTCAGCGGATATACCCACAAAATCCGAACAAGATGCATTAATCAATCTAGCTACACGACTCGTTGGACTTATTTTGTCGATCATGGGATGCGGTAATACTACGGGTCGACTCTATATATGTAATCGGTCCACACACCTAGCCTAATGAGTTATTCGTGAGAGTTAGTCAAGGACTTAAGTGAAAGACATGGGCAACCTTAACTTCTGAATGTGATACAATGTGTAAAGTCCATTTTGGTTCTTATTTGACTCTTTTTTTTCTTTTTTTTCCTTTTTTTCTTTTTCTTTCTTTTTCTTTGGAGCATTTTATTGGTTGGTGTTTGATTCTCCCAGGGTCAGGTTTCGTGCATCATTGCCTATGAGGACTTACACTATCACGTACACCTTCCCCCAAATCTCCACATAGGGCGATCCCTACCACCCGTGTAACGGGAGTTCGGTCGGTGCATCCCAAGTCAGATGACTCGAAAGCACCAGGCACAAAGTCCCCTCAGACCTACTTTCCCGAGTGATAGGAGCCGTGCGAGAAGAGAGAACAACACTTATTTATCTACATGGGAACCAAAACCCCTACACTTAAGTTTCACAAAAAGAGATTAAGGGCCCTTGCCTACGACAAACTTCCTTATACTAACAGACACGAATTATTTGACTCACTAGGTTCAGGGTGGACTTCTTTAAATGTTTGAGTACTGAAACCCTATGATTACACGCCCCCCGAGGGAAAACCGGGGTGCATCCTAACGACTCGATAGGACCTAAAGCCAGTAAACTAGATATCCTAATGAATCAAGTTCAAGACAATTTTGGGAGCTTTCTTTTTACTTTGCCTCTCAACGGTTTTGCACATGCTAAACACACGCAAAACCTACAAAAAACATTTTCTTTCGCAAACACATGAAGATTTTGAAAGAAATGTGAAAATTTTAAAGCACTAGGCAAGCAAAAGAAGACAAGTCACCCAAGGATCATGGCAAGCAGATATATCGATATTAAATGCGGCACACTAACATGACCCTAACAATGCAAACAAAAGAAAATAAAACCAAAGGAAAAAGACTCGACTATGTACACATGTAAAACACCCCCCCACACCTACTTCATGCATTGTCCTCAATGAATGTGAACAAGATACTACATGGATACATGCATGAAAAAGGAACGATCTCACCAACATGAAGTACAAAGGGACGTTCGGGGTCATGTTGATGGACACAAACCCAAATTCCCTCAAAACCTGTGAGAAGCTGAAGAAGGGAGATAAATACGTGAAGAGATTGGGCCCAAGTACACAAGGGTTGGGGCCCACAACAATCGATGCTCACTGAAGGAGTCTTTTATTACACACTTCTTCTTCTTTTTTTGTTTTTTTTTGTTGTTTTTTTTCTTTTTTTTTAAAGATATATACATCAACCAAGATATTCTCATAATCATTTGGTCAAGGAACATCAAATGAGAACATCAAGTCAGGAGGACCAGAGACTTGCCGAGATGGGCAAACTCCACTGGTACTCTGAGGTGTCATGAGGGGTGAAGGGTCAAAGCTGAAAGGCTCGAACCCCTCATGATATTGGTCGGGTGTGGGCAACAAAGAATGAAGTTGTGTTGCCTCACTAGGGTTTAATTGCTCATCGAAGAAAACCCTCCAACCAATAGGCGGGTGCATCGGAATGAGTTCCTCAAGCTCATTCGATGGATGCAGCAGACCTGCATCACTAAGAATGGGGCTTCTCCCCAAGTCATCCAACAAGGACCTCCCACCATCACTTAGATCATCAAGCATAAGCTCGGTCATAGGTGGGTCATTGTTGGAGTCAATATGAAGCTCAAATGGCTCAATGGCCATAGGACATGAGGTAGAGACACCTTCTGGTCTAGGCATATGGTGAGGTGTCTCACCCTCACTAGTACTCTCAACTGAATCATGCAACGAACACTCCCTTTGGACATTCATGTTCGAGGCCAGCTCACTCTCTTGCATTGCAAAGACAGGCAACGAGTCTTCGCTGGGCCCACGAACATTCTCAATGGGTTGCATTGGGGTTAGGGGTGTTCGTTGATTTTGTGGTGCTTTCTCCAATTGGTGGATGAGATTTAGATTTAAAGGTTCATCCATGGGTTCCTGTTGCCTACCAGAGTTGAACACATGAAACTCGGCACTCATGTTACCGAATGAGAGCTTCATGAGACCATTTCTACAATTAATCAAAGCATTGGAGGTTGCCAGAAATGGTCTACCCAAAATCAAAGGTATTTGAGAGTGGGTGTTCGCAACAGGATTGGTATCGAGGACAACAAAATCGACTGGAAATATAAAATCTCCAACTTTGATAAGCACATCCTCGATAATCCCCATGGGAATACGAATGGATCTATCCGCCAGTTGGAGGGTGATCTTAGTTGGTTTCAATTCTCCCAAGTTCAACTGTTGATAAACAGAGAATGGGAGGAGGTTGACCGCTGATCCTAAATCAAGCAAAACATTGCTCAATCTAGTGTCCCCTATCGTACACTGAATATTAGGACACCCCGGGTCCTTGTATTTTGTGTAGGTAGGATTGGACAAAAGTGAGCTGATATTTGCAGCCAAGAATGCTTTCTTAGGAACATTGGTCTTCCTCTTGGTTGTGCAGAGATCCTTCAACACTTTGGCATATTGAGGTATTTGTTGGATGACATCCAACAAGGGGATGTTAACCTTCACTTGCTTGAATACCTCTAATATCTTGTCCATGTTGTCACTCTGCTTTTTGTTTAACCTACTTGGATAAGGAGCTTTTGGCAGGTAGGTTTTCTGCTGTGCCTGAGAAGAAAGCTTTGGTGTATTACCCTCACCCTCAGCTTCTTCTTCACCACCATTCCCACTGAGGGGCTGCATAGATGGTGGTGGGTGTGGCAAGGAAATGTGATTGTCAACCTGTTTTCCATTCCTTAAGGTCACAATGGAATTGACATGGTGAACAGGTTCCTCCACATGGTTCACTTGCCTCCCCCGAGGTACCACATTCTCATTTTGCATTTGTTGTTGTTGGTACATGCGGGGGTTAGCCTCAGGCTGGCTCGGAAAAGACCCTCTCTCTCTTTCATGTACAGACTGAGCGAATTGGCCCATCTGAAGCTCTAGAGATTTGATGGTCTGCTGATTTGAAGTGAGAACTTGACTCGTGGTTGACATAAAAAAATTCATTGAGTTTTCAAGTCCACGAGTCAAGGTCTCAAGCGAATTGAATCGGGTTTCCATATTATTGGAATTTGGGAAACCCGATTGATTGGTGGTTTGCGCTTGGGGTGGCTGATAGGAATGCGCATGCATGGGAGGTTGGTGTGATTGGTAAGGTGGTCTCGAGGAGTTTAGAGGACCACCCGGGGCATTAGTTTGGTTCCATGAAAAATTGGGGTGGTTCCTCCATCCAGGATTATAAGATGATGAGTATGGGTCATTCCTGGCTCTATCATAGACGGCGTTGACACGCTCCATCTCAGGAGGAATGGACTCACACTCGCTTTCTACATGACCTATCCTACCACATGAATGACAGGGAACTGGACCAGATGTAGACATGTAAGGTGCACTTTGTTGGTTTTGGAGCTCAATCGAGTCCATACGGCGCATTAAGGCCGCCATGCGTGCCTCGGTGGCCGTAGTGGTATCGATAGCAAATGCGGTACCCGATCTAGTCGAGTTTGCATTCGCGATCCTCGCTCCTATACTAGATGATGCAGGTGGTTCCCTCACACTCTCCCACTGCATGGTTTTCTCAGCGAGGTCTTCTAGGAAGGCCCATGCCTCCCTTTCATCCTTTCCCAAGAACTCTCCTTGACACATGGACTCAAGGAGCGTTCTGGACGGGATGTGAAGACCCTCATACACAATCTGACAAAGACGCCACAACTCAATGCCATGGTGAGGGCATGAGGATAGTAGCTCTTTGAACCTCTCAAGATATGCATGAAATGGTTCGGTCTCATGTTGATAGAACGAATTGATTTCGTTCCTCAATTTTTGAGTCCGATGATTAGGAAAGTACTTCTTGAGGAATGCAGATTGAAACTCATCCCAAGTCCTAAAGGAATTCGCCTGGTTGCTGTACAACCACTTCTTGGCGTCATCCTTTAGTGCAAAAGGAACGAGCCTAAGATGGATGGAGTCTGTGCTAAGTTGTTGCAGCTTGAACATAGCACAGACCTCCTCAAATTCCCTGAGAAAGATATAGGGGTCACCTTTCCCAGTGAAATGAGGGAGCATGGAAATGAATTGAGGCTTAACCTCAAAATGGTTCCCATTAGCCTCTGGTAATACGATGCATGAGGGTAGAGTTGTACGGCTCGGGTAGCATCGATCACGAAGAGGTATGGGAACGACAACTGGAAGCACTGGTCGAACAGGTGGGTCCAGCAACTGCTCCTCCTCACGGAAATTAGCAGCCATTGAACCCGGACTGCGTGTGACACGAGAGGAGGGAGGTGTCGAGAAATCGATGACCGAAGCCGGATTGACAACGCTCCTCGTCAAACGACCACTCTCGTCTCGTGTCCACGAAAGCATGCACAAAGGTGCACACACACACAAAACAAAACTTTTTTTTTAACAAAGAATGTGCGTAAAGGAGAAGACGGGGGAACACAGGAGAGAAAGAATGACTCAGGAGAGAAGGGAAGAAGTCCTTATGCTACGGCGGATGGGTACAGGTAGAAGCACACAAGCAAACAAGGCTCAAGCAATCCTAAGGTCGCTATAGGTCCTTACAGCTAGACGACGCCTAACTGCGAGGTCACACGGCCTCAACACGCCTCACCTCCCTACAACGAGGACCACAAAGCCCAGCAAGTGAGCCAAGATCCGGGGATCTCGTCTCTCCTACTATCGACAAAGTGGGCAACGCCGATCAGGTCAAGACGGTCGGGACCGGATCACTCTCCTAATGCGTCCGAATTCCTTAAGGCCAATGTCTACTTGATTTTAAAATTAGGCTCTTGATTAGTGTGGTTTTTGGGGCGAAGGAAAGGGTGATGAAATCCCCCACCTTATCTTTTACGGGACAGCCCCTCCTTAGTAGCGTTTTGGAGTCCTAAATCTAGCAATCAACTCTCCAAACAACGCTCAACTCACACTTGTTGCAATGCACTTCCTACTAACTAATGCATGTTCATACGAAATGCATGAATGAGAGTAGAAGGTGCGTACCTCACGCCAGCTCTCAGCAACAGAAAATAAAGCTAAGATAAAAGACAATCTAAATGCCTAAGTCACATACATGATGCATGACCTAAACAAGAATGAATGCCTAATCTTTTGCTTTGAGTTTTAGGGTCCAAGTTGCTTAAAGGAGGTTTGATTATTGATCTGGGAACGAACTATAAGTCACAACATGCCAAATTGAGTCCCAGATAACTAGATCTTTTAGAGCAACAACAGCAAGAAATTAAAAGATGAACAGAGCTCACCAGACCGCTGATTAGCGGTCTCAGACCGCTGATTGGCGGTCTGAAGTCCTCAGGTCATCTGGAAATTTCTCCAGTAGCCTCCACTTGCTATTCCCAGTCTCCTGAAACAAAGAAAAACTACAACACACAAATTAAATCCACTCGAATCGTCCAAACAAGAGTCTGGACTGGCACCTCCCCGGCAACGGCGCCAAAAACTTGTTGAACGTTTTATTTTAAACCGCAAGTGCACGGTCGCGATGAAGCGGTGGCAAGTACGGGTCGTCCTCAGGGAGGTGAGTAGCCTCTTGCTTGTACGAAATCAAGTGGCAAAAATAGGGGGAGAAAGATGTTTATGCTACTCTACTCTATACTACGCTAAGAAGTAGGAAATGCGAAAGGAAGAACCAAACAATGAAACAATAACTAAGCTAAGAACAAAGGAAGAATGCTGGCATACAGGAAATGGAAAACCCCTAAGGGGTGGAGTGAGTGCACACAAGCAAAGAGGTGGGTGTAGAATACATTCTTTAAGCACATGAAGGTGGTGTTTATCAAGCATAGGAAGTGTCTAAATGTTATGGCAAAACCTATCAATCTATTCACCAACTTGGTTGATTAACATTTACATATGCAAGGTGTTTATTTCAGAACCTAAACAAGCATGAGAGGTGTCTAATCATTTTGGCAAAACTCATCAAGTTGTAAATTCTATCCTAAACATGCAAGCATACATTCATGTTTAATCAACACATTGAAATTATAGCATTCATCCCATTCTCTAATGCATGTATGTACATCTACTCCACCCCCCAAAGGGGATGGAACTACTCACTAAACATTACACTAATTATTAAACTATGGAAAGAAAGCATATTAAAACTAAGCTAGAATTAAAAGACGATTAAACTAAAACATGCACAACAATAAAAGAAGCATAAAACAAACAATGAAAGAAACATAAAACTTTATTGATAAAATGACTCACATTAAAAGTAGCATCCTCCTACTTTAGTGTGTGCTTCAAGGCCTCACTTCTAGTAGGAAGAATAGCCACTTAAAATATGGAGTGATTACAAAAGGAGGTGAAGAGTTCTATTTATAGGCATGGAAAAAGCTAATCCGGGACAATCCCCCGATGTGGGACTAAACAGATACCACACATAGCCTAAACGAACATTAATACAAGTCCAGGAGAAATTTGAGCGCATTTGGGCCAAAAGTGACCGCCAATTAGCGGTCTTGAACTTGATGCATTAGGATATCTAGTACAATGTCTTTAGGACTTATCTAGTCATTAGGATGCACCCCGGTCGTCCCTCGGGGGGCGAGTAATCATAGGGTTTCAGAACTCAAACAATTAAAGAAGTTTACCCTGAACCTAGTGAGTCAATAATTCGTGTCTGTTAATATAAGGAAGTTTGTTGTAGTCAAGGACCCTTTAACTCCTGTTGTGAGACATTAAGTGTAGAGGTTTTGGTTTATGTGTAGATAAGGTATAAGTGAGTAGGTGTTCTCTCTTCTCGCACGACTCCTATCACTCGGGAAATTAGGTCCGAGGGTCTGTTAGTATAAGAAAGTTTGTCGTAGTCAAGGGCTCTTAATCTCTTTTTGTGAAACTTAAGTGTAGAGGTTTTGGTTCCCAAGAAGATAACTAAATAAGTGGTGTTCTCTCTTCTCGCACGGCTCCTATCACTCGGGAAAGTAGGTCTGAGGGGACTTTGTGCCTGGTGTTTTCAAATCATCTGACTTGGGATGCACCGACTGAACTCCCGTTACACGGGTGGTAGGGATTTCCCTATGTGGAGATGTGGGGAAAGGTGTACGTGATAGTGTAAGTCCTCATAGGCAATGATGCACGAAACCTGACCCTGGGAGAATCAAACACCAACTTAACATATATAAAAGAAAAAGAAAAGAAACAAAGAGAAAAAATGGTAATGCAAATAAGAACCTTAATGGACTTTACACTTTGTATCACTTGAGGATGTTGAGGTTGTCCATGTCTTTCACTTAAGTCCTTAATTAACTTGCACAAATGATTCCTTCGGCTAGGTGTGTGGACTGGATACATATATATAGTCGGCCCATAGGATTACCGCATCCAATGATCGATAAAAATGAGTCCACCGAGTCAAGTTTCTAGATTGAATAATGCATCTATGTTTGGATTTTGTGGGTATATCCGCTGAAAACCTTCAAGAGACAACACTCCTCCTTGGCTACAAGGAGGTTTAATCGTTTGTTGCACGTGCTAAGTGCAACCGCGATTCCTACGAAAGTGAGTTAGGATTTCCCTGTTTTATGACTGATTTTTACCTTCTGCATAAAAGGACCTAAAAACAAGAAAAATGACTAAGTTACAATAAGATGCACAAGAGAGGGACCCGTGGTCTTGGGTCGTGGTAGTTGTGGTTAGGTGAGAGAGCCATGGAGCCCAGCCTTGTGTTTGTGCTTTTCTTCTATGGATCATATTGCAAGCTATGTTTGTTGTATCATATTCATATATGTGTTAGGGGTTTGGAAAACGGGGTTTCCTTCTGGAAACTCAGGCATTGTTGCATGTTTACCTTTCAGGGCGTGAGCGGTGTTAGGGGGTGGGGACCAAGGCGAGGCACGCCCCGACCAGATCCTACTTTCTCTCAGTTTGAGGTCGGGTGATTACATGTCTATTTTTTGTAGCCATTTGATGTAATCACACTTTTGAAATACTCAGTTATATATGATATATGTGTTGGTGCACCTGGTGTTATGTGTTTTCCCGTAATATCCTCGTGTTGATTGTATGTTTAAAAAGTTTAAATCTTCCGCTATTTGAGGATGTTACAACTTGGTATCAAAGCGGTCAGTTTCGGTGTCCTTGTCCAAAGAAAACACCGTTAGAAGTATTAGAGTGTTAGATTTTGCATTAGAGCATGCGTTCATGATTTTCATGTCTTTGTTTTTCTGTTTGTGTAGATGCCTCCGAGATGCATGAGACCTCCCCCACGGTACCGTAGCACCATCAATGAGACGGGGGGCACGATTGGGCAGAGGAACGATGGATACTCTATGACACAGTTAAGCTATTGGGCACGATGCTAAATCGCAGTTGGGCCGAGAGGAGCCAGTAGCGGCAGGGGCGATCTCAATCTCTTTATGAGACAACACCCGCCTACCTTTGATGGCAGAGGCGATTTTGAGGCTGCTGAGAACTGGGTCCTCAAGATCTAGGAGATTTTTCAGGCTATAGGGTGCCCTTCCGAGCGGATGGTGGGCATGACAGCTTATGTTTTGGGCGGAGACACGTCCAACTGGTGGAGAACCACATATGAAGTGGTATTTGATGGTAGGAGGGACATCAGCTGGGAGGAGTTTTTGCATGAGTTCAACGAACAACATTTCCCAGAGCATGTCAGAGACGGGAAGAGAGAGGAGTTCATGACCCTCGAGCAGGGAGAGATGACCCTTGCAGTGTACACCCGGAAGTTTAACACCCTGGAGCGTTATTGTCCAAAGATCTGTGTGACGCCATTACAGCGGGCGTGGAAGTTTATACGGGGGCTCTGAAAGCAACTCCGTACTCGAGTGACTTATAGTATGCCATAGACTTAGCCGATGCTGTAAGGTTCACCACGATCATCGATTAGGATTTTCAAGAGAACTACTCAGAGGCTAGGAGGCCGCAGGGGAAGGTTAGTGGACGTCCTGGAGTTCTACTAGTAGGGAATCTAGGCAATAGGACCTGAATTGGAGGAGGCGTGACACGTCAGCCTGAGGTGTGCAGGAGTTGTGGTCAAGTCCATTATGAGGAGTGTTGGGGCCGTTCTGGAGTTTGTCACGGTTGTGGCAAGCCAGAGCATTTTATCCACGATTGTCCAAGTAGGTCGGGTGAGTCCAGTAAAGGATCAAGACCCCCAACGACCGGTAGATACGGAGGTCACCGTCCTTTTGTGCTACCTCAACAGGGTCAGAAGACCGGACGAGTTTTCACCATCCAGGCAGATGAGGCGAGGGACGTCAGCACTGTTGTGGAAGGTACGCTTTATGTTACTGGTTTAGTAGCTAGAGTGTTTTTTGATTGTGGGGCCACACACTTGTTTATCATGGAGTAATTTGCGAGCGTGTTGGGTCGTACCCCTGCGACGTTGAATACTAGTTTGGAAGTCAACACACCCCTGGGTTTGGTGGGCACTGTGTAGAGCTTTCTCCCTGGCACCATGATTGTTTCAGGAGACCAGGAGTTTTTGGTTGACCTAGTTTTGCTACAGATGAAGGACTTCGACGTCATACTGGGGATGGATTGGCTATCACAGTACGATGTGTGAGTCTTATGCTGGGAGAAGTAGATTTTGATCCCGAGGAAGGGCCTATCTGATGTGATGATCGGGCCGTTGAAGGACAAAGGAAGTCGTGTAGTGGTATCAGCAGTGAGAGCACAGAAGTGGTTGCTGCAGGGATGCAGAGCTTTCGTGGCCACCCTAGTAGTTTCAGATATTGAGACTAGGAGGTTGAAGAACATACATATAGTCCGGGATTTTCCAGAGGTCTTTTCAGATGATTTTACTGGTATGCCGCCTCACAGGGATATAGAGTTCGGCATTGATCTAGTAGCTACGATCACTCCATAGTCGAAGGCTCCGTACAGGATGGCACCTACTGAGTTAGCTGAGTTGAAGAAGCAATTGTGGGTTTTGATGGATACTAGGTTTATCCGACCCAGTGTCTTGCCTTGGGGAGCGCCGGTACTCTTCGTGAAGAAGAAGGATGGATCGCTGCGGATGTGTATTGACTATAGGATGTTGTACAAGGTTACCATTAAGAATCAGTATCCTTTACCCAGGATCGAGGACCTCTTTGACCAGCTACAGTCAACAAAGGTGTTCTCGAAGATCGATCTACGATTCAGTTATCATCAGTTGAGGATCAGGGATGCAGATGTCCAGAAGACAACATTCAGAATGAGGTACAAGCATTACGAGTTTCTAGTGATGCCGTTTGGGTTGACGAATGTGTCTGTAGCTTTCATTGATCTGATGAACAAGATGTCCAGCAGTACCTCAACCGTTTTGTCATTGTCTTCGTGGACGACATTTTGGTGTACTCCCCAGATATAGAGCAACACAGAGAGCACCTAAGGATTGTGTTTGGCATGATCAGTGGTTGTACACCAAGTACTCGAAGTGCGAGTTCTGGTTGGACAATGTTGCTTTTCTGGGGCACATAGTATCGGGAGCTGGGAAATCAGTTGGATCCAGTGAAGTTTTAGGCAGTGACACAGTGGAGAGCCCCAATGAGTGTGACTGAGATTAAGAGCTTTGCTGGGTTGGCGTGTTATTACCACCGACTCCTCGAGGACTTCTCGAGACTGGCTTCACTTTTGACGGTACTGACGCAGAAGGGGGTCAAATTTGCTTGGTCCCAGAAATACGAAGACAATTTTCAATAACTGAAGAGTTGGTTGACGACTGCTCCGGTTCTGACACTTCGCAGTGGCAGTGGAGGATTTGTGATTTACAGTGATGTGTCAAGTGTTGGTTTGGGTTGTGTACTTCTGCAACATAGCAAGTTAGTAGCTTATGCTTTGAGGCAGCTGAAGGTACATGAGAGGAATTATCCGACTCATGATTTAAAGCTTGCGAATGTAGTTCATGCCTTGAAGACCTGGAGACATTACTTGTATGGAGAGCAGTTCGGGGTCTTCACAGATCATCATAGTCTGAAGTATTTGTTTTCTCAGAAGGAGCTGAACATGAGGCAACTTCGATTGGTCTAGTTTATTAAGGATTACAATTTCACAATTTCACAATTTCCTATCATCTGGGAAAGGCGAATTTGGTAGTAGATGCTTTGAGCAGGAAGGTAAGTCTCAGTAGCCGGTTTGTGTATCCAGGAGTAGAAGTTGTTGAAGGCTTGGGCTGAGTGGAAGCCATTCACCGATAGATCATAGGGTGCAGTAATTGTTGGTCTAAGGGTGGAGCCTCAGATGGTCACGAGTATTGTGCAGGCTAAGAGTACTGATGATGAGTTGGCTGATTTGTTGTTGTTGGCAGCCAGAGATGGATCTGACTTCGGTATAGGAGTCGATGGAGGTCTGAGATTCAGAGGTTGTGTCTGGGTATCGAAAGGAGGACATTTGAAGAAGGAAATCATGGAGGAGGCACACAGGTCCCATTACTCGATACACCCGGGCAGCAGGAAGATGTATAAGGATCTTTAGAGGAATTTCTGGTGCAAAGGAATGAAGACTGAGATAGCAAAGTTTATGACTAGATGCTTGGTCTGTCAGCAGGTGAAGATTGACCACCAAAGGCGAGCCGGGTAGATGCAGAGATTGAGCTGCCTGAGTGGAAGTGGGAGCACGTGACGATGGATTTTGTCACTGGGTTACCGAAGACGAGGAGTTTCCACGACGCGATTTGGGTCATAGTCGATCGACTGACTAAGTCGACACACTTTTTAGCTATCAGGACCATGCTACCTCTGGAGGGTCTAGATAAGTTATAATTTGAGGAGATTGTCAGATTGCATGGAGTGCCAGTGAGTATCATTTCAGACAGAGATCCCAGGTTCACATCCAGATTTTGGGGTGGTCTACAGAAGGCATTGGGGACTCAGTTCAAGTTCAACACAACTTTTCATCCATAGACAGACGATTAGTCTGAGAGGACCATCCAGACGCTGGAAGACATGTTGAGAGCTTGTACTCTGGATTGGGCAGGACAGTAGGAGATTCAGTGAGGTCGTCGGTGTTGGTGATCGTCGGTTGCTCGCATGGGAAGTTCTCCAGAGAAGCGCTTTTGGCGAGGAAGTGATCGTTGTGGATTCTTTAAAGGTTTCTTCAAACCTTCAAAGTATGTGAAGCTTTGTTTTAGACTCACCATGGTTGTGGGAGTAGTAATTGTAGTCGATGGTAGGCCAAAAGGCTCGTCGGAGGTAAGCGTGCAGCAGTTTTGTTTGATGAAACGGTCGACCGGCTGGTGCAGTGGTCGACCATTGCTATTTTATTGTGGGTTTCTGCCTTCCATCGGTCGAACGATGCCCCTGGGCGGTCGACCGGTTGTGTGTTTTAGGCAAGCCCTGGTGTATTTCGGTCGATCGGGTCCCTTTTGTCGTTCGACCGAATACATTGTGGTAAGTCGGTTGGGGGCTTCGACCGTCTAAATGGTGGACCGCCTTTTGATCTGTTAGACCGATTGTACCTGTAGCTAAGTCGATTGGGGCCTAGACCTTCTAAACGGTCAACCCTCTATATGATTTGTTCCATCGATGACTTATGTGACTTAAAGTCTAGTTGATCGGTGCGAGTGTAGTTCGACCGGTGTGATTTAGAGGAGAGATGGAAGAGACTGGAGATGTTCGGTTGACCTGGACCCCTATGCCGGTCGACCGGTGGCAAAGACCTTCTAATAGGTCGACCGCCTTTTGATATGTTCAACCGTTGGACGTTTTGTTGGTTCAGAGGGTTCAACCGACGTGTTAGTGATTGATCGTTTTATATTAACAGCAAGTGCACGACCGCGTTGAAGCGGTGGCAAATACGGGTCGTCCACTGGGAGGTGTGTCGACAATTGGTTTATTCGAAGGCGAGAGGTGAAAGAAGGAGAGAAAGATGTATTACACTACACTACACTACACTAATCTAAACTAGTAAACAAGCAAACTAAAATGAAATAACTAACCAACTAAGCTAAACAACTATGAAGAAGATAAAAAGACAGGAATGGAAACCCCTAAGGGGTGGAGTGTGTGTGTGTGCACATGAAATAAGTGTGGTGTTGAATGCATACTATAGGCTCAAGTTAGTTAGTGTTTGTTAATGCATAAGAGGTACCTAATGGCAAAACCTATCATTTACAACACTAAAACTAATGTGATTAATATGAGCAATGCAAGGTTGTTATTAAGACACTTAGACAAGCATGGGATGTACCTAAGCTATGGCAGAAACCATCAAGTAAGGTTCTTAATAATTCAAGCAAGCATACTAATATCTTTCACAAGCATTCAAATTAAGCATTCAAACCATCTACATAACATGTACACACATCTACTCCACCCCCAAGGGGATGGACTACTCCCACATATTTAAACTAACTATTCTAACAAAATGAAGCATAATACTGAAATTAAACTACACTAATCAAGCAAGAAATATTAAAGAAGCATAAAACTAAACAAGCACCAAAGCAAACACATTAAAGGAAATTAACTAGCAAGAATTAACAAGCTAATGAAAACATCTATTATTAACTCACTCAAATTACAAGCAGCCCTTCCTCCACCAGAGTTTCGCTTCAAGGCTTCACTCTTAGTAGGGAAGAAGGCCACCAAAGAGAGAGATGGGTACAATAGGAGGTGAAGAATTCTATTTATAAGCATGGACAAAACTAATTCGGGACAATCCCCAGATGTGGGACTAAACCAATACCAAAAATAGCCTAAACACATATTAATACAAGTCCAGGAGAAAACTTAGCGGATCTGGGATGATCCAGACCGCCAATTGGTGGTTCCAGACCGCCAATTGGCGGTTCTAGACCGCCAATTGGTGGCCTATAAGGCCCAGATTCGTCTGGGTTTTGTGTTGGGCTTTTCTGGAAGTATTTCTTGGTCTTTGATGCATCTACTTGGTTTGTTGGAGCTCCGACCCGAATCGAATAGCCAAAATACTCCCCATGATGGTGTGGAGTTTCGTGTTTTACTCTTAGGTCCTTCGGTCTTACGATCATGTCCTTCTCCCTTGCATCATAGTCCCCAGGTCTCACAATTAAGTCTTTTTTCCCAGCTTTTGGGTCCTTTTATGCTTCGTCTCTTCAAACCTATTTATTCCTGAAAACTAAACATAAAACTAGTAACATAGCATCGTTAAGGTGAAATATAATGGATATAAGATACAAATATAAACATGAAATGGTGCCAATCAAATACCCCCACACCTAACTTTTGCTAGTCTCGAGCAAAACAAAGAAAGGAAAAAGCATACAAAAACAAGAAATCCTAACTCACTTTCGTAGGAATCACGGTTGCACTTAGCACGTGCAACAAGCCGTTAAACCTCTTTGTTGCCAAGGAGGAGTGTTGTCTCTTGAGCGTTTTCAGCGGATATACCCACAAAATCCGAACAAGATGCATTATTCAATCCAGACACTCGACTCGTTGGGCAAATCTTTGTCGATCAATGGACGCGGTAATCCTACGGGCCGACTCTATATAGGTAATCAGTCCACACCTAGCCTAATGAACCATTCGTGCAAGTTTAAATAAGGAATTAAGTGAAAGACGTGGACAACCTCACGATCCTCAAGTGATACAAAGTGTAAGGTCCATTAAGGTTCTTATTCGCATTTTTTTTCTTTCTTTTCTCATAATTTTTTTTTCTTTTTCTTTTTATTAGTTGGAGCTTCATTCTCCCAGGGTCAGGTTTCGTGCATCATTGCCCATGAGGACTTACACTATCACGTACTCCTTTCCCCAAATCTCCACATAGGGCAATCCCTACCACCCGTGTAACGGGAGTTCGGTCGGCGCATCCCAAGTCAGATGACTCGAAAGCACCATGCACAAAATCCCCTCATACCTACTTTCCTGAGTGATAGGAGCCGTGCGAGGAGAGAGAACACCTACTCACTTATTTCTTATCTACGCATCAACCAAAACCCCTACACTTATTGTCTCACAACAAGATTTAAAAGGGTCCTTGACTACAACAAACTTCCTAAATTAACAAGCACGAATTATTGACTCACTAGGTTCAGGGTGGACTTCTTTGAATGTTTGAGCACTGAAACCCTATGATTACTCACCCCCAAGGGAAAATTGGGGTGCATCCTAACGACTCGATAAATCCTAAAGCCACAGTACTAGATATCCTAATGCATCAAGTTCAAAACAATTTTGGGAGCTTTCTTTTTACTTTGCCTCTCAACGGCTTTGCACATGCTAAACACACGCAAAACCCACAAAACATTTTCTTTCGCAAACACATGAAGATTTTGAAAGAAATGTGGAAATTTTGAAGCACTAGGCAAGCAAAAGAAGACAAGTCACCCAAGGATCATGGCATGCAGATATATCGATATTAAATGCAGCACACTAACATGACCCTAACAATGCAAACAAAAGAAAACAAAATCGAAAGAAAAGACTCGACTATGTACACACGTAAAACACCCCTCCACACCTACTTCATGCATTGTCCTCAATGAATGCGAGCAAGATACTACATGGAGCTATGCATGAAAAAGAATAGATCTCACCAACGTGAAGTACACAGGGAAATTTCGGTTATGTTGATGGACACAACCCAAATTCCCTCAAAACCTGTGAGATGCTAAGGAAGGGATACAAATACGTGATGGGGCCCAAATACTCAAGGGTTGGGGCCCACAACAAACGATGCACACTGAAGGAGTCTTTTATTGTAATTTTTTTATTATAACTGAAAGCACAACCACTCATGCAGGAGCATGAATTGTTGAGTGCGAGAGAGGTTCATGAAGGAACATGACCTCCTCGACTTCGGCTGGTGCCCCCTCCAAGTAGGGTTTGAGGCGTTGTCCATTAACTTTGAACACGTCCCCATTCCCTGGGTTCAAGATGTCAACCCCTCCATGAGGATAGACGGTTTGGACAATAAACGGGCCAGACCAGCGACTGCGGAGCTTACCCGCAAACAGATGAAGCCGGGAATTGTAGAGCAACACCGTCTGCCCGGCCGTAAACACCTTTCGCATAATCATGCGATCATGAAACATCTTGGCTCGGGACTTATGAATTTTGGCAGTCTCGTACGCATCATTGCGTAGCTCTTCTAATTCCACAATGTTGAGCTTACGTTGTACTCCTGCTTGATCAAGATCCATATTCAGGTTCTTGATCGCCCAGAAAGCACAATGCTCAAGCTCGACGGGTAGGTGGCAAGCCTTGTCGTGCACTACCCGATATGGGAACATACCCAAATTGGTCTTGTACGCGGTGTAGAAGGCCCACAACGCCTCATTCAACTTGGTTGACCAATCCTTCCTCGAGGAACTAACCGTCTTCTCAAGAATTTGCTTTAATTGACGGTTAGAGATTTCGACCTGCCCACTAGTTTGCGGATGATATGGGGTCGCAAGCTTGTGGGTGATCGAATATTTCCTCATAAGCGCTTCAAAGGAGCGATTACAGAAGTGGGTACCCCTATCGCTGATTATGGTACGAGGTGTACCAAATCGCGAAAAAATGTCCCTCAAGAATTTGGTGACCACCTTGTTGTCATTTGTCTTTGTGGGTATAGCCTCAACCCACTTAGACACATAGTCAACGGCCACCAGAATGTAAACATTCCCGAACCAGTTTGGGAAGGGACCCATGAAATTGATGCCCCACACATCGAAGATGTCGACAACAAGGACATTTTGCAAAGGCATCATGTCACGTCGACCAATCCTGCCAAGGTGCTGACACCTATCACATTGCTTACAAAAGTCGTAAGCATCCTTGAAAAGAGAGGGCCAGTAGAAACCAAATTGGAGCACCTTGGCAGCAGTTTTCTTTGCTCCAAAGTGTCCTCCACATGCCTTGGAATGGAAGAAGTGGAGCACACTTTGGAACTCGGTATCTGGGACGCACCGCCTGAAAATTTAGTTAGAGCAGTATTTGAATAGGTAGGGGTCGTCCCAGTGGAAGAATCTGACATAAGATCTAAATATGGTTTGCTCAGATTTTGACCAACCCACAGGAAGTTGCTCGGTGACGAGGTAGTTCACGATGTCGGCAAACCAAGGGTTATCTTCCATCGTTGGACGTTTTGTTGGTTGAGAGGGTTCGACCGACGTGTTAGTGATTGATCGTTTTATATTAACCGCAAGTGCACGGCCGTGTTGAAGCGGTGGCAAATACGGGTCGTCCACTGGGAGGTGTGTCGAGAATTGGTTTGTTCGAAGGTGGAGGTGAAAGAAGGAGAGAAAGATGTATTACACTACACTACACTAATCTAAACTAGTAAACAAGAAAGCTGAAATGAAATAACTAACCAACTAAGCTAAACAACTATGAAGAAGATAAAAAGACAGGAATAGAAACCGCTAAGGGGTGGAGTGTGTGTGTGTGTCCACATGAAATAAGTGTGCTGTTGAATGCATACTATAGGCTCAAGTTAGTTAGTGTTTGTTAATGCATAAGAGGTACCTAATGGCAAAACATATCATTTACAACACTAAAACTAATGTGATTAATATGAGCAATGCAAGGTTGTTATTAAGACACTTAGACAAGCACGGGATGTACCTAAGCTATGGTAGAAACCATCAAGTAAGGTTCTTAATAATTCAAGCAAGCATACTAATATCTTTCACAAACATTCAAATTAAGCATTCAAACCATCTACATAACATGTACACACATCTACTCCACCCCCCAGGGGGATGGACTACTCACACATATTTAAACTAACTATTCTAACAAAATGAAGCATAATACTGAAATGAAACTACACTAATCAAGCAAGAAATATTAAAGAAGCATAAAACTAAACAAGCACCAAAGCAAACACATTAAAGGAAATTAACTAGCAAGAATTAACAAGCTAATGAAAACATCTATTATTAACTCACTCAAATTACAAGCAACCCTTCCTCCACCAGAGTTTTGCTTCAAGGCTTCACTCTTAGTAGGGAAGAAGGCCACCAAAGAGAGAGATGGGTACAATGGGAGGTGAAGAGTTCTATTTATAAGCATGGAAAAAGCTAATTCGGGACAATCCCCAGATGCAAGTCCAGGAGAAAACTTAGCGGATCTTGGATGATCCAGACCGCCAATTGGCGGCCTATAAGGCCCAGATCCGTCTGGGTTTTGTGTTGGGCTTTTCTGGAAGTATTTCTTGGTCTTTGATGCATCTACTTGGTTTGTTGGAGCTCCGACCCGAATCGAATTGCGAAAATACTCCCCATGATGGTGTGGAGTTTCCTGTTTTGCTCTTAGGTCCTTCGGTCTTACGATCAGGTCCTTCTCCCTTGCATCTTAGTCCCCAGGTATCACAATTAAGTCCTTTTTCCCAACTTTTGGGTCCTTTTATGCTTCATCTCTTCAAACCTATTTATTCCTGAAAACAAAACATAAAACTCGTAACATAGCATTGTTTAGGTGAAAGATAATGGATATAAGATAAAAATATAAACATGAAATGATGCCAATCAGTTAGCGGTCGAGTCACTTGCCTAGTTCTGGATAGAATCGGTCGACCAGATGTGTGGTTGTGGTCGACCATTATTGCTCTATTTTTTGGCACTTGTGGGATGCTTTTGTGTTTCCATCCTTGTGATGTGAGTTAGTTGGTCGACGTTTTTCCGGTAATGGTGCCTTGTGTGCACCTGTGTTACGACGGTTGAGTGAAAAAGCCCTGGAGCCCCGTGACGGTTTGTGTGAAGTTGTGGTTGGGTCAAAAGCCCTGGAGCCCCGTGACGGTTTGTGTGAAGTTGTGGTTGGGTGAAAGAGCCCTGGAGCCTAGCTTGTTTGGTGTAGTGGTTGGGTGAAAGGGCCCTGGAGCCATGTGTACATGAGTTAAGGTTGGGTGAAAGAGCTGTGGCTTAAACTGCATGATAGGAGGGTTGGGTGAAAGAGCCCTGGAGCCCTTGTCTTGGGTCATGGTAGTTGTGGTTGGGTGAAAGAGTCCTAGAGCCCAGCTTGACGACGATGTTGTGTTCATTGTTGTGTGTTGTTGTGGTTGAGTGAAAGAGCCGTGGAGCCCAGCCTTGTGTTTGTGCTTTTCTTCTATGGATCGAATTGCATCTATGTTTGTTGTATGTTGTTCATATATATGTTAGGGGTTTTGCATACGGGGTTTCCTTCTGGAAACTCAGGCATTGATGCATGTTTACCTTTTAGGCCGTGACCGACGTTGGGGGGTGGGGACCGAGGAGAGGCATGCCGCGACCAAATCCTGCTTTCTCTCAGTTTGTGGTCGGAGCGATTGCATGTATTTTCTTTATAGCCTTTTGTTGTAATCACACTTTTTAAATACTCAGTTATGTATGATATATATGTTGGTGTACCTGGTGTTATGTATTTTCGCATAATATCCTCGTGTTGATTGTATGTTTAAAAATTTTAAATCTTCTACTGTTTGAGGATGTTAGAACACTACTAGTGCCATTTTACTAGAGGAGAGACACCCAAATTTCTTTCAACTTCCAAATTTCTTTCAACTTCTATTTTCTTTCAAATGATCATTCTAATTTTCTTCAACAACTCATCCACGTGATTATTTAGTTGCTTCATTTAATAAAAGAAGTACTCGTTCAAATACATTATATACTACACACCGAACAATTAATGAACATACCAAATTACTTGTTCAAATGTCTTCCTGTTGTGGCCAAACTTACGACATCACCCACATCGTATTGTTCGAACACTTTGTTTGTCCATGTTATTTTTATTTTTTTTCGTTCGTCCACTTCATCTTACGACATAAGGCGTTATTAGTTGAATAGGTCCTTCTGACGGCCAAAACCTTTAGTATTGGAAAGAAAATCGGTGCATATGCTCTCCTGTACGCTTCGGTGGTTAGGAATTTTGACACGATCCGCGAAGTATGAATATTTACGTGGTGGTTACTGCAAACGGCCAACACATGTGAGTGTAGAATCTGGTGTGCATCTATGAACCTAGACGAGCATCAATATAACCTGATAGCTACGGGATTGGTTTCTTTCTGCACTAAATATATTATGACTGTGCCTTGTCACACAAAGTTGTGCAACCAAGTGTCGTTGGCTTGCGACTTCATCATTAACCTTTTAGGATAGGCCAATATCATAGTCTCCCCTTCATCTCTTCTACTCACAAAATATGTATTCAGCTGCAAGTAAGTCATCATGATCAGAGGACAAAGTGGTAAGCCACGTACATGCTTTAACACATTGTTAAAGCTTTCTGACAGGTTTGTTGTCATTATACCAAAACATCGGCCGTAATCACAGCTTAGTGCCCAATAGGAAACGTCCTCTTGTTCTGTAATCCACTTGAACCCATGAGGGTGATTAATCTCGATGTCCTTCATATGCTCTTCAAATGCTTTTTTTGTCACGAGTGACACCAGCATGCCAAAATTTATGTTACAATTCTACATTCTTGCACCGAGCATGTCTTGCCATATTTGCACTTGATTGACATCATTTCATGCATTCATTTGTGTCTTATATCCATTATCTTGAACCGAAACAATGCTACGTAACGACTTTTACGTTTGAGTTTTAGGAATAAATAGGATTGAGGAGAAGAGGCATAAAAAGACCTAAAAGCAAGAAAAAGGACTGAGTTGTAAGACTTGGGGACTAAGATGCAATGGAGAAGGACCAGAATGTAACCCCAAAGGACCAATGAGCAAATGAAGAAACTCCACACCATCATGAGGAGTATTTTGGCAACTAGATTTGGGCTGACACTCCTATAACCGATCCGAGTGCACCCCATGTGAAGAATTGAAGAAATAAAGGACATATCCGAAAATGGGTCGGATCCGGGAAAAAGTGACCGTCAATTGGCGGTCCGTTTGTCTTCGAATCCGACCCGGTTTCTCCAGGACATGGGTTATGTGTTTATGTGTATTCTGGGAAGGTTTTATTAGTCCCACATCGGGGAATTGTCCCCGATTACCTTTTTCTATGGCTATAAATAGAACTCTTCCTCTCCTTTTGTATTCACTCATTGCTTGGTGGCATTCTCTCTACTTGGAGTAAGCCTTGGAGCAAAAACTCAAGGTAGAGAAGAATGCTACTAGTAATGTTAGTCATTTAATAAAATAATTTTTCATTGTTTTGTTCTCATGTTTTTTTTATGCATGCTTAGTTCAGTCTTATCTCTTTGATCTCAGACCGACCAGCCCCGACCATCTTTTTTACATCCAACACGTGCTCATGAAGGTATGATCATTGCTTCCATTTTTCCAAGGACATTTAATTACTCTAACTCATTTTAATTAGCTCTCACGGAGAATATATCAAAGTTTTGTTTGTTTGAAATTATAATGGAATGGTAATTTATGGACTCGAAATTGAAACTTTTAGAGGACTAAGAATCAAAATTTATATCTATTTACATTGAGATTTTTCCTCTGATGTGTAGAAAAATATAGATCGAAAATGGATTTCCGCTAGTAGATTGAGTGATGAGTATGAGGATAGGGTTGATAAATTTCTATAATTTAAGATGAGAGAAATGTCGTGTGTCCATGTATACGAGATGTAAAAGAGATAAAAGCTCATTTGTTCAAGAAAGGTTTTGACATAGGATATACTCGTTGGATATGGCACGGTGAAAATGAAATAAGTACCAAAGAAGAAGGTGCTCATATTGATCGGTTAGAGGATATGATCTTAGATGTTACGGACAATTACTGTGATAAACACGATGTACTTGGCAGTCTATTGTTTCACAAGGAAAAACCTTTGTATCTAGGTTGCACCAAGTTCAATAGGTTGTCCGCAGTTTTAAGCTTGTATATATTGAAAGCAGCAAACAGTTGGATAGATATCAATTTCTCTACCATGCTGAAGTTGTTGAAAGAGATTCTTCTAGATAGCAACGAACTTCTATATCATACCTATGAGGCTAAAAAGATATTATGTCTTATTCGGGTGGATTTAATTTTTTTTTGTAGTTTTTCTTTATTTCAGGAGACTTGGAGACACAAGGGGAGGCAGCTGGAGAAGATTGGAGGCCATCGGAGCTTGTTGGACTGCCAATCAGCGGCCTAAGACCGCAAACTGGTGGTCTGGTAAGCTCCTCTCCACTTCTTCTTTCTATGACTTGTTTCTTTATCTGATATAGAGGTCTGGGGAATAATTTGGCATGTTATGAATTTTAGTTTGTCCCCAGATCAATAATCAATCTCCCTTTAAGCAACTTGGACCTTAAAACCCAAAGCAAAATATTAGGCATTATATCTTGTTTAGGTCATGCATCATGTGCTCGACTTAGGCACGTAGATTGTCTTTTCTTTTAGCTTTACTTTCAGTTGCTGAGTGCTGGCGTGAGGTACGCATTTCGTTCTCTCATTCATGCATTTCATATGAACATGCATTAGTTAGTAGGAATTGCATTGCAACAAGTGTGAGTTGAGCGTTTGTTTGGAGAGTTGATTCCTAGATTAAGACTCCAAAACGCTACTAAGGAGGGGTTGTCCCATATAAGATAAGGTGGGGAATTTCATCACCCTTTCCTTCACCCCAAAAGAACCACACGAATTAAGAGCCTAATTTTAAAATCAAGTAGACATTGGCCCTAAGGATCTCGGGCGCATTAGGAGAGTGATCTAGTTACGACCGTCATGGGCTGATCAACGTCGCCCATTCTGTCGATAGTAGGAGAGATGAGATCTTCAGATCTTAACTCACTTGCTGGGCTTTCTAGTCCTCGTCGTAGGGAGGTGAGGCGTGTTGAGGTCGTTTGACCTCGCGGTTAGGCGTCGTCTAGCTGTAAGGACCTATAGCGACCTTAGGTTGTTTGAGCCTTGTTTGCATGTGTGCTTCTACCTGTACCCACCCGCCGTAGCATAAGGACTTCTTCCATTCTCTCCTGAGTCATTCCCTCTCTTATGTGTCCTCCCGTCTTCTCCTCTGCACACATTCTTTGTTAAAAAAATAGAACTCTTCTGGGTTGCTCTGAATCCGTTAATGTTTATGTGGGGGCATGTATTAGTGTGTATTTAGTCTATTTCTGGTATTTGTTTAGTCCCATACCGGGGGATTGTCCTGGATTACCTTTTTCTATGGCTATAAATAGAACTCTTAATCATCTATTATAATCACTCCATGCTTTGTGGCCATTCTCTCTACTTAAAGTGAAAGCCTTGAAGCAAGAAACTCAAGTGGGGAGATGCTACTAGCATTGTGAGTCTGAAATCAATAAAGCTTTCCTGTTTTGATTGCTTCTTTTGTTACTTATTTTATAGTTCTTGCATGTTTAGTTTAACTGTCTTTTATTAAATCTAGCTTAGTTAATATGTTTTCTTATCTTAGTGTAATAGTTAGTTTAATGTTTAGTGAGTAAAACCACTCCCCTTTGGGAGGGTGGAGATGATACTTATATATGCAATTAAGAATGGAAGAATGCTTTATTTTAAAATGTGTTGATTAATATGAATGTATGCTTGCTTGTTAGAATAGAACACTTCACTAGATGGGTTTTGCCACAAATCTTAAGACGCATCCCATGCTTCTTTAGTTTCTTAAATAACCAGCTTGTGTTATGAATGTTAATCAAATAGGTTAGTGATTGAATTGATGAGTTTTGCCATGATAAGTAGACACCTCCCATACATGAAAACTCTACCTCCACTTGTGCCCATAGGAATGCATTCTTACCTTGTTATTGTAAATGTGTAATCAGTCCACCCCCTAAGGGGTCTTTCTCTTACTGATTCCAACTTCGTGTTAAGTTTCTTTAGTTTAGTTTGAAGTAATAGTTAATCGCTTTCCGTTGCATTTCTCTTCTTAGTAGTTTAGTGTAGCATAGATTAGCTTAGACAAACTCTTTTCCCATGTTGTTGCCACTTGATTTTTGAAAAACCAGAGCGGTCTCTCCTCCCCGTGGATCGACCCGTATTTGCCACGTGTTCACCGACGTCGTGCACTTGCGGTAGTTTAAACGATTAAACAAGTATTTTGAGCCGTTGCCGGGGAGGTGCATGTCCAGACTCTGGTTTGGACGATTCGAGTGGATTTAATTTGGGTTTTGTAGTTTTCTTTGTTTCAGGAGACTCACATTGGGAAGGGGAAGTATCTGGTGAAGTTTGGAGACGATTTGAGACTCGAAGACCGCCAATCAGTGGCCTAAGACCGCCAACTGGCGGACTGGTAATCTCTTTTCATCTCCTTATTTTTGTGGAGTGTTGCTATTACTGAATTAGAAATCTGAGACTCGATTTTGTATGTTCTGACTATTAGATTGCTCCCAGATCAATAATCAATCTCCCTTTAAGCAACTTGGACCTTAAAACCCAAAGCAAAAGATTAGGCATTATTTCTTTTTTAGGTCATGCATCATGTGCTCGACTTAGACACGTAGATTGTCTTTTCTCTTAGCTTTAGTTTTACTTGCTGAGTGCTGGCGTGAGGTATGCATTTCCTTCTCTCAATCGTGCATTTCGTATGAACATGCATTAGTTAGTAGGAAGTGCATTGCAACAAGTGTGACTTGAGCGTTTGTTTGGAGAGTTGATTGCTAGATTTAGGACTCCAAAACTCTACTAAGGAGGGGTTGTCCCATATAAGATAAGGTAGGGGATTTCATCACCCTTTCATTTGTCCCAAAAACCACACTAATCAAGAGCCTAGTTTTAAAATCAAGTAGACATTGGCCCTAAGTATTTCGGGCGCATTAGGAGAGTGATCCTCGTCGTAGGGAGGTGAGGCGTGTTGAGGCCGTGTGACCTCGCAGTTAGGCGTCGTCTAGCTGTAAGGACCTATAGCGACCTTAGGACTGTCTGAGCCTTATTTGCTTGTGTGCTTCTACCTGTACCCACCCACCGTAGTCAATCTCTCTCTCCTGTATCCTCCCGTCTTCTCCTCTACGCACATTCTTTGTGAAAAAAAGGTTTTGGTTTGTGTGTGTGCACCTTTGTGCATGCTTGTGTGGGCACGAGACAAGAGTGGCCGTTTGACGAGGCGTGTCGTCAATCCTGCTTTGGTAGTCGATTTCTCGATGCCTTCCTCCTCTCGTGTCACACACAACCCGGGTTCAATGGCTGCTAATTTCCGCGAGGAGGAGCAGTTGGTGATCCCACCTGTCCCGCCTGTTCTTCCTGTTGTTGTTCCCATACCTCTCCGTGATCGATGATACCCGAGCCGTACCGCTCTATCCTCATGCATCGTATTGCCAGAGGCAAATGGGAACTATTTTGAGGTTAAGCCGCAGTTTATTTCCATGCTCCCTTACTTCACTGGGAAAGGTGACCCCTATATCTTTCTCAGGGAATTTGAGGAGGTCTGTGCTAAGTTAAAGTTGCAACAACTTAGCACAGACTCCATCCATCTTAGGCTTGTCCCCTTTGCACGGAAGGATGATGCCAAGAAGTGGTTGTACAGCATCCAGGCGAATGTCTTTAGGACTTAGGATGAATTTCAATCTGCATTCCTCAAGAAGTACTTTCCAAATCACCGGACTCAAAAATTGAGGAACGAAATCAATTCTTTCAATCAACATGAGACCGAGTCATTCGATGCATACTTAGAGAGGTTTGAGGAGCTACTATCCCCATGCCCTCACCATGGCATCGAGGTGTGGCGCCTGTGTCAGATTGTTTACGAGGGTCTTCACATCCCATCCCGAACGCTCCTTGAGTCAATGTGTCAAGGAGAGTTCTTAGGAAAGGATGAGAGGGAGGCATGGGCTTTCCTAGAAGACCTTACTGAGAAAACCATGCAATGGGAGAGTGTAAGGGAACAACCTACATTATCTAGCATAGGAGCGAGGATAACAAATGCAAACTCGACTAGATCGGGTGCCGCATTTGCCGTCGATACCACCATGGCCACCGAGGCACGCAAGGCAGCCTTAATGCGCCGTATGGATTCGATTGAGCTCCAAAACCAGCACAATGTGTCTGCATCTGGTTCAGTTCCATGTCATTTATGTGGTAGGATAGGTCATATAGGGAGTCTGCATCCATTCCTCCTGAGGTGGAACATGTAAATGCCATCTATGATAGATCCAGGAATGACCCATATTCATCATCATATAATCCCGGATGGAGGAACCACCCTTATTTTTCAAGGAACCATAACAATGCCCAGGTGGTCCTTCAAACTTTTCTCGACCATCTAACAGACCACACCACCCTTCCATGCATTCACAGTCTCATCAGCCACCCCAAAGTCAAAACACCAACCCACCAGGTTTCCCAAATTCTAACAACTTGGAAACCCGGTTTAATTCGCTTGAGAACTTAACTCGTAGACTTGAGACCTTTATTAAAAAAATTATGTCGTCCACGAGTCAAGTCCTCACTTCAAATCAGCAGACCATCAAATCTCTCGAGCTTCAGATGGGCCAGTTGGCTCAGTCTGTACATGAGAGAGAGAGAGAGAGAGGGAACCTGCCTAGCCAGCCTGTGGCTAACCCCCGTACTCAACAACACTCGAATATGCAAGTTCAAGACCATAGGGGGGCAAGTGAACTATGTGGAAGAACCTGTGGACCATGTTAATGCCATTGTGACCCTGAGAAATGGGAAGCATGTCAACAACCACGTTTCCTTGCCAGTAAATCCATCTGTGCAGCCCCCTTGTGGGAATGATGGTGAGAAAGAGGCCGAGGGTGAGAGTAATACACCAACGCCTCCTTCTCCAGCTCCGCCTAAGACATACCTACCAAAAGCTCCTTATCCTAGTAGGTTGTCTAAGAAATAGAGTGACAGTGTGGATGAAATGCTGGAGATATTTAAGAAAGTGAATGTCAACATTCCTTTGTTAGACATGATTCAACAAATACCTCCTTATGCAAAATTTCTGAAGGATCTCTGTACAACTAAGAGGAAAACCAACGTCCCTAGCAAAGCCTTTTTGGCGGCTAATGTGAGCTCGATCATTTCGAACCCAACATATGTAAAATTGAAGGACTCAGGTAGTCCAACAATTTCATGTATCATTGGGGAGTCTCACATTAATAATGTCTTGCTCAATCTAGGGTCGGCGGTTAACCTCTTGCCAGCTTCTGCGTATCAACGATTAAGCCTAGGCGAGCTCAAGCCTACGAAAACAACTCTGCAGTTGGGTGATAGTACGATCAAAGTCCCGTTGGGGGTCATTGAAGATATCCTAATCAAGGTTGCTGATTTCATATTTCCTGTTGACTTCGTCGTCCTTGAGACCGAACCAATCAAGACTACCCACTCTCATATTCCATTGATTTTGGGTAGACCTTTTTTGGCGAGGTGAAATTCCTTGATCAATTGTCGTACTGGACTCATGAAATTGTCGTTCGGGAACTTGACCGCGACATTCCATGTGTTCAATATGTCTAGGCAACTGGCATCTTTCGAGGACCCCATGGATGTTAATCTTATCCGGGACTTGGAAGAAGAAATAGAAGAAGAGTACCCCCTGATTCATGAAAATCTAAGTGCTTACATCATGGATGATTCCGATCATGAAGAGGACGGGGGCGAGTTGAGCAATGATGTGCATGTTGTTCAGTACATGCGAGCTCCTCCTATCTTACATCTCGAGCTAGATATCACGCCTCGCTTTGAGGAACCACCCACAATTGAGCTTAAAGAACTCCCTAAGGAACTGAAACACATTTTTCTCGGTCCCAATAGGTCATTTCCGGTGATTATTTCATCGATGTTGACTGGTGATCAGGAAGAACGTCTGATTCAAGTCCTAAAGGAGCACAAATCAGCCATTGGGTGGTCCTTGAAGGACATTAAAGGGATAAGTCCCAACGTCGTGCAGAACCATATCTTTATGGAGGATGAGGCACGACCACGTCGCGACCCACAGAGGCGTTTAAATCCAGCCATGACAGAAGTAGTTAAGAAAGAGATCATCAAGTGTTTAGATCATGGCATCATTTTCCCCATTTCAGACAGTACTTGGGTAAGTCATGTCCAGGTTGTGCCAAAGAAGTCAGGTATCACTGTTGTCCAGAATGATAACAATGAGCTTGTACCCACACGACTTCAAACTGGGTGGCGAGTTTGTATTGACTATAGGAAGTTGAACGCGGTCACGCGTAAGGACAACTTCCCTCTACCTTTCATCGACCAGATATTGAAGAGACTCGCTGGCACGCCTATTACTGTTTCCTTGATTGTTATTCGGGGTACAATTAAATCTAGGAGAAAACCAGGTTCACTTGTCCTTTTGGGACGTTTGCTTATAGACGTATGCCTTTTGGACTATGCAATGCACCGGCAACATTCCAACGTTGCATGTTAAGTATCTTTTCCGATATGGTCGACAACTTTCTTGAGATCTTCATCGATGATTTCTCGGTTCATGGCACCTCCTTTGATGAGTGCTTGCACCACCTGAGCGTTGTTCTCAAAAGGTGTTTGGAAACGAACTTAGTCCTTAATTGGGAAAATTGTCATTTCATGGGTACAAAAGGCATCGTTTTGGGTCACGTGGTATCTCGTGATGGTATCGAGGTGGATAGGGAAAAGATTGAGCCTATTTCTAAGCTTCCGCCACCCACCTCGGTAAAAGAAATCCGTTCATTCCTTGGACACGCCAGTTTTTACCGGCGGTTTATTAAAGATTTCAGCAAGATTCTCGCCCCTTGACGAGCTTGCTTGCTAAAGGTACCTCTTTTGAGTTCACACCCGAGTGCATGATCGCGTATGAGTTTCCGAAGCGTGAGTTGACCTTCGCTCCTATTATTAAGGGACCAGTGTGGACTCTACCTTTCGAGCTGATGTGTGATGCATTTGACTATGCGATAGGAGCGGTTTTTGGTCAGAAGTCGACAAATTGCCTCATGTGATCTACTATGCAAGTCGTACTCTCAATGACGCCCATCTCAACTACTCCGTTACTGAGAAAGAGTTCCTCGTGATCATATTTGCGTTGGAAAATTTTCACCAGTACCTCATTGGGTCGCATGTCATCATCTACACTGATCACTCAGCTCTCCGCTACCTTTTGTCTAAAAAGGATGCGAAACCCCGTCTCCTGCGTTGGATCTTGTTGTTGCAAGAGTTCGACCTTGAAATACGGGACAAGAAGGGATGCGAGAATGTTGTCGCTGATCACCTCTCTTGCATCCCAGTTGATCTTTCACCGGACCAACCGGTGAACGAGTTCTTCCCTGATGAGAACCTTATGGTAATAGCCTCACCCCCTGGTTCGCTGACATTGCGAACTATTTAGCAACCGGGGAGGTGCCAGCTCATTGGACACACAGTGAGACAACGAAGTTCAAGTCGTTAGTCAAGCACTTCTATTGGGATGATCCCTACTTATTTAAGTACTATGTCGATCAAATCATAAGGAGGTGCATTCCTAACGATGAGATTCAGAGTGTCTTGTCCTTTTGCCATAAGGAGGCATGTGGTGGGCACTTCGGTGCCAAGAAAACCGCTGCCAAAGTGTTCCAATGCGGTTTTTACTGGCCCACGTTGTTCCAAGACGCTTTTGCATTTTGCAAAGCATGCGATAGGTGCCAACGTGTGGGCCGCATTGGCAGACGTGATATGATGCCACTCAATCCCATCTTAGTGGTCAACATCTTTGATGTTTGGGGAATTGACTTCATGGGTCCTTTCCTCGTGTCCCATGGTCACACTTACACCCTTGTGGCGGTTGATTATGTGTCAAAGTGGGTTGAAGCAATACCCACTCGCACTAACGATCGCAAGGTTGTGATCAAGTTTCTGAACGAACACATCTTCGCGAGTGGGACACCTCGTTGTATCATAAGTGATCGGGGGACACACTTTGTGAACCGATCCCTTGAGGCAGTGCTGAGGAAATATTCCATCACGCACAAGTTGTCCACACCTTATCATCCTCAAACCTGTGACCAGGTGGAAATTTCCAACCGTCAACTCAAGCAAATTCTTGAGAAAATGGTTAACGCTTCAAGGAAAGATTGGTCGGTCAAGCTTAATGATGCATTGTGGGCTTTCCGCACTGCATTTAAAACCGACCTTGGCATGTCCCCCTATCGGCTAGTTTATGGCAAAGCTTTTCATCTTCCGGTAGAGCTTGAGAACCGGGCATTATGGGCAATCAAACATCTTAACATGAGTCTTGATGTTTTCGGTGCCAATCGCAAGTTAGACCTCAACGAGTTGGAGGAGTTGAGAAATGAAGCTTATGAGAATGCCAAGATCTGCAAGTCCCGCACTAAAAATTTTCACGACCGCTTGGTTCAAATCGAAACCTTCGAGGTGGGATAAAAGGTCTTGTTGTATAATTCTCGCCTCCACTTGTTTTCGGGGAAACTTCGGAGTCGTTGGTCAGGGCCCTTTATTGTTTTAACCGTCTCTCCTCATGGGGTGGTTGAGATTCAGAATCCAAGGAATGGGGATGTGTTCAAAGTTAATTGACAACGCCTCAAACCGTACTTTTGAAGGGACCACGACAGAGGTCGAGGAAGAAGTCGTGTCTTTACACGAACTCCACACGGATGGGGTCACTCGATGTGATCCATCCCTTCATTTGTTTGTACATATCCTTGTTTTGTTGCAAGAAAAAAAATTGAAAAAATGAAGAAAAGCAAAAAATGGAAGGCCTTTTGCATATTTTCCCTTGCCTTTGGTTAAAACGCGTGATTCCCTTGCCCTACCCATTCTCCACCAGAAGCAAAAATGGATATTTCCCTTTGTTTTCGCCACCACCCAAATCCCACACCCACATCGCACGAACAGATTGCTAATCAGCGGTTTTCCACCACCAATCAGCGGTATGTTTTGCTCTTTTTTCATTTGTTCTTCGTTGGGTTGCGTGATTTTGGTTTTTCTGTTGGTTCCGTTGGTGGAGTTTCTATTTTTCTGCTGGAGTCGGCGTGCGGTGGTCTCCATCCCTCTCGCGCTGTGTTCGTCTTCGCGGTCTCGTGCTTCGTCGTTAAAGCTCGTCAAGGTAGGTGTAGGTATGGCCAGCCACCATTTAATTCCAAAACTCAATTTTGCCTCCCTGATTCGTGAATTCGGAGAACCCTTCTACGATCGAATCGTAGCTAAAGGGTGGTACCATTTGTTGTATGTGGGCGACGAAACCATGTACGTAGAGCCTCTCGTACATGAGTTCTTTACTAAACTCGAGTGTGACCATACCGGACCACTCGAGTTTAGTGTCACTCTCAGAGGAGTGAAGCACACCATGACACCCCCAAATTATCTCCGATGTGACTGGGATCCCCTTAGTCGATGATCTCGCGCCCACCTACGACATTAATTTTTACGGATCTATGCTTGGGCGCGGGCAACCTAAATCATCGCATGGGGGAGTACCTAATGCGCACATTTACTCCAATGTGCACATTGTAGCCAGTTGGGTGTGTAGGAATGTGTTGGGCCAAGAGTGGACCTCCACATTTTTCACACCTAGTTTGCAAATCATGTATAGTCTTATGGATGGTTCACCTCACTGCATTTGTCGAACATTGTTCGAAGTTTTTGTGAACGCTAAGCTGAAAGAAGTACACAGTTTGCCGACTCTGGTTACCAAATTGTGTGGCATGTTGGACATCCCACGATTTGAGAGCATGCTGACGTGCCAAGGCACCGACCTCGAGGTAGCGAAGATGGCGTCGTCATTTCACCATTGCCTTCCAGAGGCATGGGTGCCTGATTACATGGAGGAGGATGTTAGAGCCAGTTCGTCAAGCTCATCTGTGAGCTCAGGAACGCTCTTTAACACCGACATTTCTGAGATGGCGGTCGAGCAGCAAGACGTCATCTTAGCCAAACAAAACCGGAGGATTTATAGGAAATTGTCGGCTCTTGAGAGAGGTGCCTCTTCGGGCACCTCTGGTCGTCGTCATTAGTTTGGTACACCCTATTCATGCATTGGCACCATTTTTCCATACATTGAGGACAATGCATGGATTAGGTGTGTGGGGGGGGGTGTTTTCACGTATGTACATAGTTATGTGTCTTTTTGTTTTTTTATGTCCTTTTCTTTTGTTTGTACTGCTAGGGTCGTGTTAGTGTGCTGCATTTAACATTGATATATCTGCTTGTCATGATCCTTGGGTGACTTGTCTTCTTTTGCTTGCCTAGTGTTTTAAAATTTTCACATTTCTTTCAAAATCTTCATGTGTTTGTGAAAGAAAATGTTTTTGTAGGTTTTGCGTGTGATTAGCATGTGCAAAACCGTTGAGAGACAAAGTAAAAAAGAAAGCTCCCAAAAGTTTCTTGAACATGATGCATTAGGATGTCTAGTTTACTGGCTTTAGGTCTTATCGAGTCGTTAGGATGCAACCTGGTTTTCCCTCGGGGGGCGAGTAATCATAGGGTTTCATTACTCAAAACATTTAAAAAAGTCCACCATGAACCTAGTGAGTCAATAATTCGTGTCGGTTAATATAAGCAAATTTGTTGTAGTCAAGGACCTTTTAAATCTTGTTGTGAGAAATTAAGTGTAGGGTATTGGTTCATGTGTAGATAAGAAATAAGTGAGTAGGTGTCTCTCTTCTCGCACGACACCTATCACTCCGGAAAGTAGGTCTGAGAGGACTTTGTGCCTGGTGCTTTCGAGTCATCTGACTTTGGATGCACCGACCGAACTACCGTTACACGGGTGGTAGGGATTGCCCTATGTGGAGATTTGGGGAAAGGTGTACGTGATAGTGTAAGTCCTCATGGGAAATGATGCACGAAACCTGACCCTGGGAGAATGAAACTCTAACAAATAAGAAAAAGAAAAAAGAATGTACAAAAAGAAGAAAAAGAAGAAGAAGAACTAATGCAAATAAGAACCGTAATGGACCTTGCACTTTGTATCACTTGAGGATGTTGAGGTTGTCCATGTCTTGCACTTAAGACCTTAATTAACTTTCACGAATGATTCATTAGGCTAGGTGTGTGGACTGATTACATATATAGAGTCGGCCCGTAGTATTACCGCGTCCCATGATCGACAAAATAAGTCCAACGAGTCATGTAGCTAGATTGAATAATGCATCTTTGTGACTCACTTGTTGGGCTTTCTGGTCCTCGTCGTAGGGAGGTGAGGCATGTTGAGGCCGTGTGACCTCGCAGTTAGGCGTCGTCTAACTGTAAGGACCTATAGCGACCTTAGGTTGTTTGTGCCTTGTTTGCTTGTGTGCATCTACCTGTACCTACCCGCCGTAGCATAAGGACTTCTTCTCTTCTCTCCTGAGTCATTCCCTCTCTTATGTGTCCTCCCGTCTTTTCCTCTACTCACATCTTGTTTTCATTGTTCAAAAAGAAGAAGAAAAAAAGAAAAAAGTTTTATTTGTGTGTGCGCACCTTTGTGCATGCTTGTGTGGGCACGAGACGAGAAGTGTTGTCAATCCTGCTTCGGTAGTCAATTTCTCGAAGCCTTCATCTTCTCGTGTCGCACACAGTCCGGGTTCAATGGTTGCTCATTATCGCGAGGAGGAGTAGTTGCTGGACCCACCTGTCCCACCTGTTCTTGCTCCCATACCACTTCGTGATCGATGCTACCCGAGTTGTACAGCTCTGTCCTCATGCATCGTATGGCGAATGGGAACGACTTTGAGGTTAAGTCTCAGTTTATCTTCATGCTCCCTAACTTCACTGGGAAGGGTGACCCCTATATCTTTCTCAGGGAATTTGAGGAGGTTTGTGCTATGTTCAAGCTGCAACAACTTAGCACAGACTCCATCCATCTTAGGCTTGTCCCCTTTGCACTAAAGGATGATGCCAAGAAGTGGTTGTACAGCATCCAGGTGAATGCCTTTAGGACTTGGGATGAATTTCAATTTGCATTCCTCAAGAAGTACTTTCCAAATCAATGGACTCAAAAATTGAGGAACGAAATCAATTCGTTCTATCAACTTGAGACCGAAACATTTCATGCATATTTAGAGAGGTTCAAGGAGCTAATATCCTCATGCTCTTTGATTGACATCATTTCATGCTAGATTGAATAATGCATCTTTGTTCGGATTTCGTGGGTGTATCCGCTGAAAACCCTCAGGAGACAACACTCCTCCTCCTTGGTGACAAGGAGGTTTAACGACTTGTTGCACAAGTGCAACCGTGATTCCTACGAAAGTGAGTGAGGATTTCTTGTTTTTCGTATGCTTTTCCCTTTCTTTGTTTTGCTCGGGACTAGCAAAAGTTAGGTGTAGGGGTATTTGATTGACATCATTTCATGCTTACATTTGTATCTTATATCCATTATCTTTCACCTAAACAATGCTACGTGACGAGTTTTATGTTTGAATTTCATAAATAAATAGGTTTGAAGAGAAGAGGCATAAAAGGACTTAAAAGAATGAAAAAGGACTGAGTTGAGAGACTCAAGGACTAAGATGCAAGATCAAAGGACCTGAATGCAAGATCGAAGGACCAATGAGCAAAAAAGAATACTTCACACCCTCAGAGTGGAGTATTTTAGCAATTCTATTCGGGTCGGAGCTCCAACAAGCAAAGTAGATGCATCAAAGACAAACAAAGAGAACCAGAAAAGCCCACCAGAAAGCCCAAAGCGATCCGAACTCGGTAGACTGCCAATGAGCGGTCTGGGACCGCTGATTGGCAGTCCGGGTTGCTCTGAATCCGTTAATCTTTATGTGGGGCGTGTATTACTGTGTATTTAGTCTATTTCTGGTATTTGTTTAGTCCCATACCGGGGGATTGTCCCGGATTACCTTTTACTATGGCTATAAATAGAACTCTTCACCTTCTATTGTAATCACTCCATGCTTTGTGGCCATTCTCTCTACTTGAAGTGAAAGCCTTGAAGCAAGAAACTCAAGTGGGGAAATGCTACTAGCATTGTGAGTCTGAAATCAATAAAGTTTTCTTGTTTTATTGCTTCTTTTGTTACTTCTTTTATAGTTCTTGCATGTTTAGTTTAATTGTCTTTTATTAAATCTAACTTAGTTAATATATTTTCTGATCTTAGTGTAATAGTTAGTTTAATGTTTAGTGAGTAAAACCACTCCCCTTTGGGGGGGTGGAGATGATACTTATATATGCAATTAAGAATGGAAGAATGCTTTATTTTGAAATGTGTTGATTAATATGAATGTATGTTTGCTTGTTAGAATAGAACACTTCACTAGATGGGTTTTGCCACAAATCTTAAAACACCTCCCATGCTTGTTTAGTTTCTTAAATAACCAGCTTGTGTAATGAATGTTAATCAAATAGGTTAGTGATTGAATTGATAGGTTTTGCCATGATAAGTAGACACCTCCCATACATGAAAACACTACCTCCACTTGTGCCCATAGGAATGCATTCTTACCTTCTTATTGTATATGTGTAATCAGTCCACCCCCTAGGGGTCTTTCTCTTACTGATTCCAACTTCGTGTTAAGTTTCTTTAGTTTAGTTTGAAGTAATAGTTAATCGCTTTCCGTTGCATTTCTCTTCTTAGTAGTTTAGTGTAGCATAGATTAGGTCAGACAAACTCTTCTCCCTTGTTGTTGTTACACGATTTCTGAAAAATGAGAGTGGTCTCTCCTCCCCGTGGATCGACCCATATTTGTCACGTCTTCACCGACGTCGTGCACTTGTGGTAGTTTAAACGATTAAACACTCTCACCATGGCATCGAGTTGTGGCGCCTTTATCAGATTGTCTACGAGGGTCTTAACATCCCGTCCCGAACGCTCCTTGAGTCCATGTGTCAAGGAGAGTTGTTAGGAAAGGATGAAAGGAAGGCATGGGCTTTCCTAGAAGACCTCATCTAGCATCGGAGCGAGGATCGCAAATGCAAACTCGACTAGATCGGGTGCCGCATTTGCTGTGGATACCATTACGGCCACCGAGGCACGCATGGCGGACTTAATGCGCCGTGTGGACTCGATTGAGCTCCAAAACCAACAAGGTGCACCTCATGAGTCTACATCTGGTCCAGTTCCCTGTCATTCCTGTGGTAGGATAGGTCATGTAGGAAGCGAGTGTGCGTCCATTCCTCCTGAGATGGAACAGGTCAATGCCATCTATGATAGAGCCAGGAATGACCCATACTCATCATCTTATAATCCCAGATGGAGGAACCACCCTAATTTTTCATGGAACCAAAATAATGCCCCGGATGGTCCTTTAAACTCCTCTCGACCACCTAACCAACCACACCAACCTCCTATTTATGCACAATCTTATCAGCCACCCCACGCTCAAATCACCAGTAAATATGGAAACCCGATTCAATTCGTTTGAGACCTTGACTCGTGGACCTGAAAACTCAATGAATTTTTTTATGTCAACCACAAGTCAAGTCCTCACTTCAAATCAACAGACCATCAAATCTCTAGAGCATCAGATGGGCCAATTGGCTCAGTCTGTACATGAAAGAGAGAGTGGGACTCTGCCTAGCCAGCCTGAGGCTAACCCCCGCATGTACCAGCAACAACACATGCAAAACGAGAATGTGGTACCTCCGGGGCAGCAAGTGAACCATGTGGAGGAACCTGTTCACCATGTCAATGTCATTGTAAACTTAAGGAATGGAAAGTAGGTTGACAATCACAATTCCTTGCCACCACCACCATCTATGCCTCCCCTCAGTGGGAATGGTAGTAATACACCAACGCCTCCATCTCAGGCACCGCAGAAAACCTACCAACCAAAAGCTCCCTATCCTAGTAGGTTAACCAAAAAGTAGAGTGACACAATTGATAAGTTATTAGAGGTGTTTAAGCAAGTGAAGGTTAAACATCCCCTTGTTGGATTTCATCCAACAAATACCTCAATATGCCAAAGTGTTAAAAGATCTCTGCACAACCAAGAGGAAGACCAATGTTCCTAAGAAAGCATTCTTGGCTGCAAATGTAAGCTCACTTTTGTCCACTCCCACCTACGCAAAATACAAGGACCCTGGGTGTCCTACTATTCAGTGTACGATAGGGGACACTAGCATGAGTAATGTATTGTTTGATTTAGGATCGGCGGTCAACCTCCTACCATTTTCTGTTTATCAATAGTTGAACCTTGGAGAATTGAGAGCAACTAAGATCACCCTCCAATTGGCGGATAGATCCATTCGTATTCCAAAGGGGATTATCGAGGACGTGCTTATCAAAGTTGGAGATTTTATATTTCCAGTAGATTTTGTTGTCTTTGATACGAATCCTGTTGCGAACACCTACTCTCAAATACCTTTGATTTTGGGTAGACCATTTATGGCAACCTCCAATGCCTTAATTAATTGTAGAAATGGTCTCATGAAGCTGTCATTCGGTAACATGAGTGCCGAGTTTCATGTGTTCAACTCTGGTAGGCAACAGGAGCTCATGGACCAACCTTTAAATCTCAATCACATCCGCCAATTAGAGAAAGCACCGGAAAAAAAACGAACACCCCTACAACCAATGCAACCCATTGAGAGTGCATGCGGGCCCAGCGAAAACTCATTGCCTGTCTTTGCAATGCAATAGAGTGAGCTGGCATCAAACATGAATGTACAAAGGGAGTGTTCATTTCATGATTCAGTTGAGACCATTATTGAAGGGGACACACCTAAGCATATGCTTATTCTAGAAGGTGTCGTCACCCGTGTCCCAGGGCTATTGAGCCCTTTGAGCTTCATATTGACTCCAACAAGGACTCATCTACGACCGAGCTTATGCATGATAATATACAGGAGGTTGGGTGGTCCTTCTTGGTGACTTGGGGAGAAGCCCTATTCTTAGTCAAGTAGGTGTGCAACATCCCTTGAATGAGCCTGAGTAACTCATTCCGATGGACCCACCTATTGGTTCGAGGGTTTTGTTCGATGAGCAACTAAACCCTAGTAAGGCAACACATTTCCACTCATTCTTGTTTCCTACACCCAACCAATATCATGAGGGATTCGAGCCTTTCAACTTTGACCTTTCACCCCTCATGACACCTCAAAGTACAAATGAAGTGGTCACATTTTTGCAAATCTCTGGCCCACAGGACTCGATGTTCTCATTTGATGTTCCTTGACCAAATGATTATGAGAATATCATTGTTGATGTATATATCTTGTTTAGAAAAAAAACAAAAAAAGAGTAATAAAAGACTCCACCAGTGACTAATGATTGTTGTGGGCCCCAACCCTTGTGTATTTGGGCCACATTTGTCTGACGTATTTGTCTCCCTTCTTAAGTATCTCACAAGTTTTTGGGAATTCGGGGTTATGTCCATCAACATGACCATGAAACTCTCATTGTGCTTCACGTTGGTGAGATATTTTCTTTCTCATGCATAAATCCATGTAGTTTCATACTCACATTAATTGAGGACAATCCATGAAGTGAGTGTGTGTGTGGGGGGTTGCTTTACGTTTGTATATATGTGGAGTCGAGTATTTTTCATTTTGCTTTTCGTTTTCTTTTGTTTGTATTGTTAGGGTCATGATAGTGTGCTACATTTAATTTTGATATATATATCTGTCATGATCTTTGGGTGACTTGTCTTCTTTTGCTTGCCTAGCGCTTTAAATTTTCACATTTATTTCAAAATCTTCATGTGTTTGCGAAAGAAATTTTTTTGTGGGTTATGCATGTGTTTAGCATGTGCAAAACCGTTGAGAGGAAAAGTAAAAAAGAAAGCTCCCAAAATTGTCTTGAACTTGATGCATTAGGATACCTAGTATACCGGCTTTAGGGCTTATCGAGTCGTACGGATGCACCCCGGTTTCCCTCAGGGGGCGAGTAATCATAGGGTTTCAGTACTCAAACATTTAAAGAAGTCCACCTTGAACCTAGTGAGTCAATAATTCGTGTCTGTTAATGTAAGGAAGGTTGTTGTAGTCAAGGACACTTTAAATCTTGTTGTCAGACATTAAGTGTAGGGATTTTGGTCCATGTGTAGATAAGAAACAAGTGAGTAGGTGTTCTCTCTTCTCGCACTGCTCCTATCACTCGGGAAATTAGGTCTGAGGGGACTTTGTGCCGGGTGCTTTCGAGTCATCTGACTTGGGATGCACCGACCGAACTCCCTTTACACGGGTGGTAGGGATTGCCCTATGTGGAGATGTGGGGAAAGGTGTACGTGATAGTGTAAGTCCTCATGGGCAATGATGCACGAAACCTGACCCTGGGAGAATTACACTCCAACTAGTAAGATAAAAAGGAAAAAAGGAAGAAAAAAAGAGGTAATGCAAATATGAACCTTAATAGACTTTAAACTTTGTATCACTTGAGGATGTTGAGGTTGTCCATGTCTTTCACTCAAGTCCTTAATTAACTTGCACGAATGGTTCATTAGGCTAGGTGTGTGGACTAAATACCTTTATAGAGTCGGCCCGTGGGATTGCTGTGTCCAATGATCGACAAAAATGATTCCATCGAGTCGTGTTGCAAGGTTGAATAATGCATCTATGTTCGGATTTTGTGAGTATATCCACTGAAAACCCTCAGGAGACAACACTCCCCCTCCTTGGCGACAAGGAGGTTTAACGGCTTGTTGCACATGCTAAGTGCAACTCTGATTCTTACGAAAGTGAGTTACGATTTCCCTGTTTCACGAATGTTTTTTCCTGTCTTTCATTTTTCTCTTTCTTTGTTTTGCTCGGGACTAGCAAAAGTTAGGTGTGGGGGTATTTGATTGACATCATTTCATGCATTAATTTGTGCCTTATATCCGTTATCTTGAACCTAAACAATGCTACGCTACGAGTTTTTTGTTTGAGTTTCAGGAATAAACAGGATTGAGGAGAAGAGGCATAAAATGACCTAAAAGCAAGAAAAAGGACTGAGTTGTGAGACTTGGGGACTAAGATGCAAGGAAAAAGGACCCTATTGTAACTCCAAAGGACCAATGAGCAAATGAAGAAACTCCACACCATCATGAGGCGTATTTTGGCAATTAGATTTGGGCCGACACTCCTATAACCGATCCGAGTGCACCCCATGTGAAGAATTGAAGAAATAGAGAACATAACCGATCTGACCCGGTTTCTACACGACATGGGTTATGTGTTTATGTGTATTCTGAGAAGGTTTATTAGTCCCACATCGGGGGATTGTCCCCGATTGCCTTATTCTATGGCTATAAATAGAACTCTTCCTCTCCTTCTGTATTCACTCATTGCTTGGTGGCATTCTCTCTACTTGGAGTAAGTGATTGACATCATTTCACGCTTATATTTGTATCTTACATCCATTATCTTTCACCTAAACAATGCAATGTTACGAGTTTTATGTTTGAATTTCAGAAATAAATAGGTTTGAAGAGATGAAGCATAAAATAACCCAAAAGCTGGGAAAAAGGACTGAATTGTGAGATCTGGGGACTAAGATGCAAGGGAGAAGGACTTGAACGTAAGACCAAAGGACCAAAGAGCAAAACAGAAAACTCCACACCATCATGGGGAGTATTTTGGCAATTCTATTCGGGTCGGAGCTCCAACAAGTCAAGTAGCCGCATCAAAGACAAACAATACCAGCAAGAAAACCCACAACAAATTCCAACACAATCCAAACTTTATGGACCGCTAATTGGTATTAGAGGATGTTTAGGCTATTTTTGGTATTTGTTTAGTCCCACATCGGGGGATTGTCCCGGATTACCTTTTTCTTTGGCTATAAATAGAACTCTTCACCTTCTATTGTAATCACTCTAAATTTTGAGTGACTATTCTTCCTACTAGAAGTGAGGCCTTGAAGCACACACTAAAGTAGGAGGATGCTACTTGAAATGTGAGTCATTTGTTAATAAAAGTTTCTTTGTTATGTTATTTGTTTCATTGTGCTTGCTTTACTTTGTTTAATTTCATTTCATTAGTTTTAGTAGCTTAGTTAATATGCTTTCCTTGCTTAGTTTATAATTAGTGTAATGTGTAGTGAGTAGTTCCATCCCCTTTTGGGGGTGGAGTAGATGTTCATACATGCATTAGAGAATGGAATGAATGCTTTATTTACAATGTGTTGATAAAACATGAATGTATGCTTGCTTGTTTAGGATAGAATTTATAACTTGATGAGTTTTTCCAAAATGATTAGACACCTCTCATGCTTGTTTAGGTTCTGAAATAAAAAACTTGTATATGTAAATGTTAATCAACCTTGTTGGTGAAGAGATTGATAGGTTTTGCCATAACATTTAGACACTTCCTATGCATGATAACACCACCTTCATTTGTGCTTAAAGAATGTGTTCAACACCCACCTATTTGCATGTGTGCACTCACTCCACCCCTTAGGGGTTTTCCATTTCTGAATTCCAGCACTCCTCTTTCGTTCTTAGTGAAGTCTTAGTTAATCGTTTGTTGCTTTCTTTCGCATTTCACCCTTCGTAGTGTAGTGTAGCGTAGCGTAGCATAATCAAACTCTTTTCTCCATTTTTTCGCCACTTGATTTCGGGCAAACGAGAGGCTGCTCACCTCCCTGAGGACGACCCGTATTTGCCAGCGCTTGACCGTGGCCGTGTACTTGCGGTTTAATATAAAACGTTCAACAAGTTTTTGGTGTCGTTGCCGGGGAGGTGCCTGTCCAGACTCTTGTTTGGACGATTCGAGTGGATTTGATTTTTTGTTTTATTTTTTTTGTTGTTTCACGACGTTTGAGATTCAAAGGGAAAGAAGTAGGAAAAAGTTGGGACCACTTCAAGCCTTCAAGACCGCCAAATAGCGGTCCGAGACCGCTGTTTGGAAGCCTGGTGAGATATTTTCGCCCAAATTTTCTTCTTTTGTTTCTATTTACATCTTAGTTATCTGGGAGCCCAATTTGGCATGTGTGAACCTATAGTTTGCTCCCAAATCAATAAATTACCAATCAACCCTCCTTTAATCAACTTGGACACTAAAACCCAAAGCAAAAGATTAGGCATTTGCTATGTTTAGGTCATGTATCATCTAGTAATGACTTGAGCATGTTAATTGTCTTCTCTTAGTTTTAATTTTTGTCATTGATTGCTGGAGTGAGGTACGCATTCCTTAACACTCATTCACGCATTAGGACATTCATTAGTGAGTAAGGTTTGCATCGAAACAAGAGTGAGGTGAGTGTTTGCTTGGTGAGTTGCTTGCTAGCTTAAGGATCAAAACATCTTAAGGGGCACCACCTATAGTCTTCAAAGATAAGGTGGGGGATTTCATCACCCCTCCCTTAGCCCCAAAAAGCACACTCAAGTAAAGCCTTAATCTAAAAGCAAGTAGACATTGGCCATTAGGACTTGGGCGCATTAGGAGAGTGAGCCGGTCACGACCGTCATAGCCTGATCGGTGTCGCCCACTTTGTCGATAGTAGGAGAGAGGAGATCTCCAGATCTTGGGTCACTTGTTGGGCATTGTGGTCTTCGTCGTAGGGAGGTGATGCGTGTTGAGGCCGTGTGACATCGCAGTTAGGCGTCGTCTAGCTGTAAGGACCCATAGCCAGTCTAAGCTTGTTTGAGCCGCGTTTGCTAGAATAGGCTTCTACCCTCACCCTTTACCCACACTAGGTTTTAGGGATTCGTCCCTTCTCCTCTGAGTCATCTTCTTCTCACCTACTTCTACGTTTTAGTCTCCTCCCCTTTACCCTCTCTGTTAGCGTTTTAGGGTCGAGTCGAGCACTTTTGCGAGCTTGGCCTCGTGGTGGTGAGAGTGATCGACTCGAGAGTTCTTTGTCGAGATGGATGGTTACATGGGTGACCATCCATATCATTGTTGGGACCAGGACAATTTTCCCTGGTACTCCGGACCCATGCAACCTGGGGTGGCTCAGACGAACATCCTGTATGGTTGGGATAATCTTCATTGTGTGAGTCAGCAATCTTCATATAGGGGTGATTGAGAGAGGCACCGACTCCTAGATCTCCATCTAGTTACGTCGGATCATATGTTGGTCATCAAACTGAGACATTGCAAGAACCTTTGGCCTCTTTCATGCATGTGGTAGAAGACATGAGTGCCCCGGTGGCTCCAGTAGCCGTACCGTGTCACTGTTGTGGGTTGAGTGGTCATGTTTGCGGGGAATGTCCTTATGTTCCCTCAGAGCCTGAGTATGAGCATACATTTTCCCAAAATGCTCAATATGACCATTACGCATCCGCGTACAACCCGAGAAGGATGGATTCGTGGGGAGACAATTCTTATTCAAAATCTGATACATCACTCCCACCTAGTACCCTCCTTCTGAATATCCTGAATTCTACCAACACCCGACGACCAATCATTGGACTCATTCTCAGCCCATCACCACCCAACCCATCCATTTCCCAAATTCTGACATGAACCTCACAGTTGACCCCAAATTTGATTCTTTGGAACAAGCCCTCCAAACGTTCATGGAAACCACTCAAAATGTGTTGAAGTCCAATCACGATTCCCTGCAAACTATGGAAATGTATGTGAGTCAAATTACACAACAAATAAGTAAACGTGAGGAGGGTGACATTTCTTGTCAACATGTGGATTCATCTTTTGATATCGAACCACCACCACATTCACAAATTCAAAGCACAATCTTTCAGAGTCAAACTCCTAGTCAGTCTGAGGGACTTGGGGTTTCAATTCACGATCACATTTTGGGGGATTCGATCCAAATTGAGAATAGCATGGACCAATTTCATTATGCGTCGACACAGGATTGTGCCTTATCTTTTTGTCCCACGGCTCTTGAGCCACATGATCTTCCTGTTGTGCCTCTTAAGGACTCACCTCTGGTGGAGCAAGAGCTCCCTAGTACCCTCAATTTCAAACAACTTGATGAGAGTTTGCCTCTCACTATTGTTCCTGATCATCTTGGAAATGATGGAACATCAAACAACTACATTGCTAATGAGGGTATTAGGAGTTCCTTAGAGGATACCTTGGGTATGAGACCCACTTTTTGTTCGCCTGGTGAGTCAGACATGCCTAACGAGGTTCTTGACCTCGTTCCGACTCACCAGCCAGTTGGTTGGAGAGTTTGGATTGACGATCATAACTTCAGCAGCGCAAAAGTAGAAACTCTTCTTCCGTTGCCCCTTATTTCCCAAACTCTCGAGAGGTTCAAGCTCTTTCAGTTTGATCCTTTGATTGAGACGCCTTTGCGTCCAATTCATGAACCTCTCATTTTATCTTGTGCTCTTTGTGAAGGGGGGCCCATGCATGAGTATTCTGGCCCCGCGTCGTGTCATGTTCACTTTCCAAGTACATTGACCCACTTTTGAGATTCCCATTTGATATCTTTTGACAAATGAAGATGGGAACTTATGTTTGTACATAGTTATATTAAAAAAACGTAATAAAAGACTCTATGAGCGAGCATTGATTGTTGTGGGCCCCAACCCTTGTGTACTTGGGCCCCATTTCTTCACGTATTTGTCTCCCTTCTTCAGTATCTCACAGGTTTTGAGGGAATTTGGGGTTGTGTCCATCAACATAACCACGAACTTCATTTTGCGCTTCATGTTGGTGAGATCTTCCATTTTTCATGCATAAATCCATGTGGTATCATGCTCACATTCATTGAGGACAATACATGAAGTAGGTGTGCGGGGGTGTTTTACGTGTGTACATAGTCGAGTCAATTTCCTTTGAGTTTGTTTTCTTTTGTTTGTACTGCTAGAGTCAAGTTAGTGTGCTGCATTTAATATCGATATATCTGCTTGCCATGATCCTTGGGTGACTTGTCTTCTTTTGCTTGCCTAGTGCTTTAAAATTTTCACATTTCTTTCAAAATCTTCATGTGTTTGTGAAAGAAAATGTTTTTGTGGGTTTTGTGTGTGTTTAGCATGTGCAAAAACCGTTGAGAGGCAAAGTAAAAAGAAATCTCCCAAAATTGTCTTGAACTTGATGCATTAGGATATCTAGTTTACTGGCTTTAGGTCTTATCGAGTCGTTAGGATGCACCCCGGTTTTCACTCTGGGGCGTGTAATCATAGGGTTTCTGTTGAACGTTTTATATAAAACCGCAAGTGTACGGCCGCGTTGAAGCGGTGGCAAATACAGGTCGTCCTCAGGGAGGTGAGCAACCTCTCGTTTGCATGAAATCAAGTGGCGAAAAAATGGAGAAGAGAGTTGATTATGCTACGCTACGCTACACTACACTACGAAGTATGAAATGCGAAAGAAAGCAACAAACGATTAACTAAAACTAAACTAAGAACGAAAGACGAGTGCTGGAATTCAGATATGGAAAACCCCTAAGGGGTGGAGTGAGTGCACACATGCAAAGAGGTGGGTGTTGAACACATTCTTTAAGCACAAATGAAGGTGGTGTTATCATGCATAGGAAGTGTCTAAATATTATGGCAAAACCTATCAATCTATTCACCAACCTAGTTGATTAACATTTACATATACAAGTTGTTTATTTCATAACCTAAACAAGCATGAGAGGTGTCTAATCATTTTGGCAAAACTCATCAAGTTATAAATTCTATCCTAAACAAGCAAGCATACGTTCATGTTTTATCAACACATTGTAAATAAAGCATTCATTCCATTCTCTAATGCATGTATGAACATCTACTCCACCCCCCAAAGGGGATGGAACTACCCACTACACATTACACTAATTATCAAACTAAGCAAAGAAAGCATATTAACTAAGATACTAAAACTAATGAAATGAAATTAAACAAAGTAAACAAACAAAATCAAACAAATAACATAACAAAGAAACTTTTATTAACAAATGACTCACATTTCAAGTAGCATCCTCCTACTTAGTGTGTGCTTCAAGGCCTCACTTCTAGTAGGAAGAATAGCCACTCAAAATATGGAGTGATTACAATAGAAGGTGAAGAGTTCTATTTATAGCTAATGAAAAAGGCAATCCGGGACAATCCCCCGATGTGGGACTAAACAAATACCAAAAATAGCCTAAACATCCTCTAATACATGTGCTGGAGAAAGTTTAGCAGATCCAGAGTGATCTGGACCGCCAATTGGCGGTCATAAAGTTTTGATCGGGTTGGAATTTGTTGTGGGCTTTTCTTGCTGGTATTGTTTGTCTTTGATGCGGTTACTTGACTTGTTGGAGCTCCGACCCAAATAGAATTGCCAAAATACCCCCCATGATGTTGTGGAGTTTTATGGTTTGCTCTTTGGTCTTTCGTTAAGGTCCTTCTCCCTTGCATCTTAGTCCCCATATCTCACAATTCAGTCCTTTTTCCCAGCTTTTGGGTCATTTATGCTTCATCTCTTCAAACCTATTTATTTCTGAATTCAAACATAAAACTCATAACATAGCATTGTTTAGGTGAAAGATAATGGATATAAGATACAAATATAAGCATGAAATGATGTCAATCAAATACCCCCACACCTAACTTTTGCTAGTCCCGAGCAAAACAAAGAAAGGAAAAGGCATACGAAAAACAAGAAATCCTAACTCACTTTCGTAGGAATCACGGTTGCACTTAGCACGTGCAACAAGCCGTTAAACCTCCTTGTCGCCAAGGAGGAGGAGTGTTGTCTCCTGAGGGTTTTCAGCGGATATACCCACAAAATCCGAACAAGATGCATTAATCAATCTAGCTACACGACTCGTTGGACTCATTTTTGTCGATCATGGGACGCAGTAATACTACGGGTCGACTCTATATATGTAATCGGTCCACACACCTAGCCTAATGAGTTATTCGTGAGAGTTAGTTAAGGTCTTAAGTGAAAGACATGGGCAACCTTAACTTCTGAATGTGATACAATGTGTAAAGTCCATTTTGGTTCTTATTTGACTCTTTTTTTTATTTGACTCTTCTTTTTTCTTTTTTTCTTTTTTTCTTTTTCTTTGGAGCAGTTTATTGGTTGGTGTTTGATTCTCCCAGGGTCGGGTTTTGTGCATCATTGCCTATGAGGGCTTACACTATCACGTACACCTTCCCCCAAATCTCCACATAGGGCGATCCCTCTCACCCGTGTAACGGGAGTTCGGTCGGTGCATCCCAAGTCAGATGACTCGAAATACCTCAATATGCCAAAGTGTTAAAAGATCTCTGCACAACCAAGAGGAAGACCAATGTTCCTAAGAAAGCATTCTTGGCTGCAAATGTAAGCTCACTTTTGTCCACTCCCACCTACGCAAAATACAAGGACCCTGGGTGTCCTACTATTCAGTGTACGATAGGGGACACTAGCATGAGTAATGTATTGTTTGATTTAGGATCGGCGGTCAACCTCCTACCATTTTCTGTTTATCAATAGTTGAACCTTGGAGAATTGAGAGCAACTAAGATCACCCTCCAATTGGCGGATAGATCCATTCGTATTCCAAAGGGGATTATCGAGGACGTGCTTATCAAAGTTGGAGATTTTATATTTCCAGTAGATTTTGTTGTCTTTGATACGAATCCTGTTGCGAACACCTACTCTCAAATACCTTTGATTTTGGGTAGACCATTTATGGCAACCTCCAATGCCTTAATTAATTGTAGAAATGGTCTCATGAAGCTGTCATTCGGTAACATGAGTGCCGAGTTTCATGTGTTCAACTCTGGTAGGCAACAGAAGCTCATGGACCAACCTTTAAATCTCAATCACATCCGCCAATTAGAGAAAGCACCGGAAAAAAAACGAACACCCCTACAACCAATGCAACCCATTGAGAGTGCATGTGGGCCCAGCGAAAACTCATTGCCTGTCTTTGCAATGCAATAGAGTGAGCTGACATCAAACATGAATGTACAAAGGGAGTGTTCATTTCATGATTCAGTTGAGACCATTATTGAAGGGGACACACTTAAGCATATGCTTATTCTAGAAGGTGCCGTCACCCGTGTCCCAGGGCTATTGAGCCCTTTGAGCTTCATATTGACTCCAACAAGGACCCATCTACGACCGAGCTTATGCATGATAATATACAGGAGGTTGGGTGGTCCTTCTTGGTGACTTGGGGAGAAGCCCTATTCTTAGTCAAGCAGGTGTGCAACATCCCTTGAATGAGCCTGAGTAACTCATTCCGATGGACACACCTATTGGTTCGAGGGTTTTGTTCGATGAGCAACTAAACCCTAGTAAGGCAACACATTTCCACTCATTCTTGTTGCCTACACCCAACCAATATCATGAGGGATTCGAGCCTTTCAACTTTGACATTTCACCCCTCATGACACCTCAAAGTACAAATGAAGTGGTCACATTTTTGCAAATCTCTGGCCCACAGGACTCGATGTTCTCATTTGATGTTCCTTGACCAAATGATTATGAGAATATCATTGTTGATGTATATATCTTGTTTAGAAAAACAACAAAAAAAGAGTAATAAAAGACTCCACCAGTGACTAATGATTGTTGTGGGCCCCAACCCTTGTGTATTTGGGCCACATTTGTCTGACGTATTTGTCTCCCTTCTTAAGTATCTCACAAGTTTTTGGGAATTCGGGGTTATGTCCATCAACATGACCATGAAACTCTCATTGTGCTTCACGTTGGTGAGATATTTTCTTTCTCATGCATAAATCCATGTAGTTTCATACTCACATTAATTGAGGACAATGCATGAAGTGAGTGTGTGTGTGGGGGGTTGCTTTACGTTTGTATATATGTGGAGTCGAGTATTTTTCATTTTGCTTTTCGTTTTCTTTTGTTTGTATTGTTAGGGTCATGATAGTGTGCTACATTTAATTTTGATATATATATCTGTCATGATCTTTGGGTGACTTGTCTTCTTTTGCTTGCCTAGCGCTTTAAATTTTCACATTTATTTCAAAATCTTCATGTGTTTGCGAAAGAAATTTTTTTGTGGGTTATGCGTGTGTTTAGCATGTGCAAAACCGTTGAGAGGAAAAGTAAAAAAGAAAGCTCCCAAAATTGTCTTGAACTTGATGCATTAGGATACCTAGTATACCGGCTTTAGGGCTTATCGAGTCGTACGGATGCACCCCGGTTTCCCTCAGGGGGCGAGTAATCATAGGGTTTCAGTACTCAAACATTTAAAGAAGTCCACCTTGAACCTAGTGAGTCAATAATTCGTGTCTGTTAATGTAAGGAAGGTTGTTGTAGTCAAGGACACTTTAAATCTTGTTGTCAGACATTAAGTGTAGGGATTTTGGTTCATGTGTAGATAAGAAACAAGTGAGTAGGTGTTCTCTCTTCTCGCACTGCTCCTATCACTCGGGAAATTAGGTCTGAGGGGACTTTGTGCCGGGTGCTTTCGAGTCATCTGACTTGGGATGCACCGACCGAACTCCCTTTACACGGGTGGTAGGGATTGCCCTATGTGGAGATGTGGGGAAAGGTGTACGTGATAGTGTAAGTCCTCATGGGCAATGATGCACGAAACCTGACCCTGGGAGAATTACACTCCAACTAGTAAGATAAAAAGGAAAAAAAGGAAGAAAAAAAGAGGTAATGCAAATATGAACCTTAATAGACTTTAAACTTTGTATCACTTGAGGATGTTGAGGTTGTCCATGTCTTTCACTCAAGTCCTTAATTAACTTGCACGAATGGTTCATTAGGCTAGGTGTGTGGACTAAATACCTTTATAGAGTCGGCCCGTGGGATTGCTGTGTCCAATGATCGACAAAAATGATTCCATCGAGTCGTGTTGCAAGGTTGAATAATGCATCTATGTTCGGATTTTGTGGGTATATCCGCTGAAAACCCTCAGGAGACAACACTCCTCCTCCTTGGCGACAAGGAGGTTTAACGGCTTGTTGCACATGCTAAGTGCAACTCTGATTCTTACGAAAGTGAGTTACGATTTCCCTGTTTAACGAATGTTTTTTCCTGTCTTTCATTTTTCTCTTTCTTTGTTTTGCTCGGGACTAGCAAAAGTTAGGTGTGGGGGTATTTGATTGACATCATTTCATGCATTAATTTGTGCCTTATATCCGTTATCTTGAACCTAAACAATGCTACGCTACGAGTTTTTTGTTTGAGTTTCAGGAATAAACAGGATTGAGGAGAAGAGGCATAAAATGACCTAAAAGCAAGAAAAAGGACTGAGTTGTGAGACTTGGGGACTAAGATGCAAGGAAAAATGACCCTATTGTAACCCCAAAGGACCAATGAGCAAATGAAGAAACTCCACACCATCATGAGGCGTATTTTGGCAATTAGATTTGGGCCGACACTCCTATAACCGATCCGAGTGCACCCCATGTGAAGAATTGAAGAAATAGAGAACATAACCGATCTGACCCGGTTTCTACACGACATGGGTTATGTGTTTATGTGTATTCTGAGAAGGTTTATTAGTCCCACATCGGGGGATTGTCCCCAATTGCCTTATTCTATGGCTATAAATAGAACTCTTCCTCTCCTTCTGTATTCACTCATTGCTTGGTGGCATTCTCTCTACTTGGAGTAAGTGATTGACATCATTTCACGCTTATATTTGTATCTTACATCCATTATCTTTCACCTAAACAATGCAATGTTACGAGTTTTATGTTTGAATTTCAGAAATAAATAGGTTTGAAGAGATGAAGCATAAAATAACCCAAAAGTTGGGAAAAAGGACTGAATTGTGAGATCTGGGGACTAAGATGCAAGGGAGAAGGACTTGAACGTAAGACCAAAGGACCAAAGAGCAAAACAGAAAACTCCACACCATCATGGGGAGTATTTTGGCAATTCTATTCGGGTCGGAGCTCCAACAAGTCAAGTAGCCGCATCAAAGACAAACAATACCAGCAAGAAAACCCACAACAAATTCCAACACAATCCAAACTTTATGGACCGCTAATTGGTATTAGAGGATGTTTAGGCTATTTTTGGTATTTGTTTAGTCCCACATCGGGGGATTGTCCCGGATTACCTTTTTCTTTGGCTATAAATAGAACTCTTCACCTTCTATTGTAATCACTCTAAATTTTGAGTGACTATTCTTCCTACTAGAAGTGAGGCCTTGAAGCACACACTAAAGTAGGAGGATGCTACTTGAAATGTGAGTCATTTGTTAATAAAAGTTTCTTTGTTATGTTATTTGTTTCATTGTGCTTGCTTTACTTTGTTTAATTTCATTTCATTAGTTTTAGTAGCTTAGTTAATATGCTTTCCTTGCTTAGTTTAATAATTAGTGTAATGTGTAGTGAGTAGTTCCATCCCCTTTTGGGGGTGGAGTAGATGTTCATACATGCATTAGAGAATGGAATGAATGCTTTATTTACAATGTGTTGATAAAACATGAATGTATGCTTGCTTGTTTAGGATAGAATTTATAACTTGATGAGTTTTGCCAAAATGATTAGACACCTCTCATGCTTGTTTAGGTTCTGAAATAAACAACTTGTATATGTAAATGTTAATCAACCTTGTTGGTGAATAGATTGATAGGTTTTGCCATAACATTTAGACACTTCCTATGCATGATAACACCACCTTCATTTGTGCTTAAAGAATGTGTTCAACACCCACCTATTTGCATGTGTGCACTCACTCCACCCCTTAGGGGTTTTCCATTTCTGAATTCCAGCACTCGTCTTTCGTTCTTAGTGAAGTCTTAGTTAATCGTTTGTTGCTTTCTTTCGCATTTCACCCTTCGTAGTGTAGTGTAGCGTAGCGTAGCATAATCAAACTCTTTTCTCCATTTTTTCGCCACTTGATTTCGGGCAAACGAGAGGCTGCTCACCTCCCTGAGGACGACCCGTATTTGCCAGCGCTTGACCGTGGCCGTGTACTTGCGGTTTAATATAAAACGTTCAACAAGTTTTTGGTGTCGTTGCCGGGGAGGTGCCTGTCCAGACTCTTGTTTGGACGATTCGAGTGGATTTGATTTTTTGTTTTATTTTTTTTGTTGTTTCACGACGTTTGAGATTCAAAGGGAAAGAAGTAGGAAAAAGTTGGGACCACTTCAAGCCTTCAAGACCGCCAAATAGCGGTCCGAGACCGCTGTTTGGAAGCCTGGTGAGATATTTTCGCCCAAATTTTCTTCTTTTGTTTCTATTTACATCTTAGTTATCTGGGAGCCCAATTTGGCATGTGTGAACCTATAGTTTGCTCCCAAATCAATAAATTACCAATCAACCCTCCTTTAATCAACTTGGACACTAAAACCCAAAGCAAAAGATTAGGCATTTGCTATGTTTAGGTCATGTATCATCTAGTAATGACTTGAGCATGTTAATTGTCTTCTCTTAGTTTTAATTTTTGTCATTGATTGCTGGAGTGAGGTACGCATTCCTTAACACTCATTCACGCATTAGGACATTCATTAGTGAGTAAGGTTTGCATCGAAACAAGAGTGAGGTGAGTGTTTGCTTGGTGAGTTGCTTGCTAGCTTAAGGATCAAAACATCTTAAGGGGCACCACCTATAGTCTTCAAAGATAAGGTGGGGGATTTCATCACCCCTCCCTTAGCCCCAAAAAGCACACTCAAGTAAAGCCTTAATCTAAAAGCAAGTAGACATTGGCCATTAGGACTTGGGCGCATTAGGAGAGTGAGCCGGTCACGACCGTCATAGCCTGATCGGTGTCGCCCACTTTGTCGATAGTAGGAGAGAGGAGATCTCCAGATCTTGGGTCACTTGTTGGGCATTGTGGTCTTCGTCGTAGGGAGGTGATGCGTGTTGAGGCCGTGTGACATCGCAGTTAGGCGTCGTCTAGCTGTAAGGACCCATAGCCAGTCTAAGCTTGTTTGAGCCGCGTTTGCTAGAATAGGCTTCTACCCTCACCCTTTACCCACACTAGGTTTTAGGGATTCGTCCCTTCTCCTCTGAGTCATCTTCTTCTCACCTACTTCTACGTTTTAGTCTCCTCCCCTTTACCCTCACTGTTAGCGTTTTAGGGTCGAGTCGAGCACTTTTGCGAGCTTGGCCTCGTGGTGGTGAGAGTGATCGACTCGAGAGTTCTTTGTCGAGATGGATGGTTACATGGGTGACCATCCATATCATTGTTGGGACCAGGACAATTTTCCCTGGTACTCCGGACCCATGCAACCTGGGGTGGCTCAGACGAACATCCTGTATGGTTGGGATAATCTTCATTGTGTGAGTCAGCAATCTTCATATAGGGGTGATTGAGAGAGGCACCGACTCCTAGATCTCCATCTAGTTACGTCGGATCATATGTTGGTCATCAAACTGAGACATTGCAAGAACCTTTGGCCTCTTTCATGCATGTGGTAGAAGACATGAGTGCCCCGGTGGCTCCAGTAGCCGTACCGTGTCACTGTTGTGGGTTGAGTTGTCATGTTTGCGGGGAATGTCCTTATGTTCCCTCAGAGCCTGAGTATGAGCATACATTTTCCCAAAATGCTCAATATGACCATTACGCATCCGCGTACAACCCGAGAAGGATGGATTCGTGGGGAGACAATTCTTATTCAAAATCTGATACATCACTCCCACCTAGTACCCTCCTTCTGAATATCCTGAATTCTACCAACACCCGACGACCAATCATTGGACTCATTCTCAGCCCATCACCACCCAACCCATCCATTTCCCAAATTCTGACATGAACCTCACAGTTGACCCCAAATTTGATTCTTTGGAACAAGCCCTCCAAACGTTCATGGAAACCACTCAAAATGTGTTGAAGTCCAATCACGATTCCCTGCAAACTATGGAAATGTATGTGAGTCAAATTACACAACAAATAAGTAAACGTGAGGAGGGTGACATTTCTTGTCAACATGTGGATTCATCTTTTGATATCGAACCACCACCACATTCACAAATTCAAAGCACAATCTTTCAGAGTCAAACTCCTAGTCAGTCTGAGGGACTTGGGGTTTCAATTCACGATCACATTTTGGGGGATTCGATCCAAATTGAGAATAGCATGGACCAATTTCATTATGCGTCGACACAGGATTGTGCCTTATCTTTTTGTCCCACGGCTCTTGAGCCACATGATCTTCCTGTTGTGCCTCTTAAGGACTCACCTCTGGTGGAGCAAGAGCTCCCTAGTACCCTCAATTTCAAACAACTTGATGAGAGTTTGCCTCTCACTATTGTTCCTGATCATCTTGGAAATGATGGAACATCAAACAACTACATTGCTAATGAGGGTATTAGGAGTTCCTTAGAGGATACCTTGGGTATGAGACCCACTTTTTGTTCGCCTGGTGAGTCAGACATGCCTAACGAGGTTCTTGACCTCGTTCCGACTCACCAGCCAGTTGGTTGGAGAGTTTGGATTGACGATCATAACTTCAGCAGCGCAAAAGGAGAAACTCTTCTTCCGTTGCCCCTTATTTCCCAAACTCTCGAGAGGTTCAAGCTCTTTCAGTTTGATCCTTTGATTGAGACGCCTTTGCGTCCAATTCATGAACCTCTCATTTTATCTTGTGCTCTTTGTGAAGGGGGGCCCATGCATGAGTATTCTGGCCCCGCGTCGTGTCATGTTCACTTTCCAAGTACATTGACCCACTTTTGAGATTCCCATTTGATATCTTTTGACAAATGAAGATGGGAACTTATGTTTGTACATAGTTATATTAAAAAAACGTAATAAAAGACTCTATGAGCGAGCATTGATTGTTGTGGGCCCCAACCCTTGTGTACTTGGGCCCCATTTCTTCACGTATTTGTCTCCCTTCTTCAGTATCTCACAGGTTTTGAGGGAATTTGGGGTTGTGTCCATCAACATAACCACGAACTTCATTTTGCGCTTCATGTTGGTGAGATCTTCCATTTTTCATGCATAAATCCATGTGGTATCATGCTCACATTCATTGAGGACAATACATGAAGTAGGTGTGCGGGGGTGTTTTACGTGTGTACATAGTCGAGTCAATTTCCTTTGAGTTTGTTTTCTTTTGTTTGTACTGCTAGAGTCAAGTTAGTGTGCTGCATTTAATATCGATATATCTGCTTGCCATGATCCTTGGGTGACTTGTCTTCTTTTGCTTGCCTAGTGCTTTAAAATTTTCACATTTCTTTCAAAATCTTCATGTGTTTGTGAAAGAAAATGTTTTTGTGGGTTTTGTGTGTGTTTAGCATGTGCAAAAACCGTTGAGAGGCAAAGTAAAAAGAAATCTCCCAAAATTGTCTTGAACTTGATGCATTAGGATATCTAGTTTACTGGCTTTAGGTCTTATCGAGTCGTTAGGATGCACCCCGGTTTTCACTCTGGGGCGTGTAATCATAGGGTTTCTGTTGAACGTTTTATATAAAACCGCAAGTGTACGGCCGCGTTGAAGCGGTGGCAAATACAGGTCGTCCTCAGGGAGGTGAGCAACCTCTCGTTTGCATGAAATCAAGTGGCGAAAAAATGGAGAAGAGAGTTGATTATGCTACGCTACGCTACACTACACTACGAAGTATGAAATGCGAAAGAAAGCAACAAACGATTAACTAAAACTAAACTAAGAACGAAAGACGAGTGCTGGAATTCAGATATGGAAAACCCCTAAGGGGTGGAGTGAGTGCACACATGCAAAGAGGTGGGTGTTGAACACATTCTTTAAGCACAAATGAAGGTGGTGTTATCATGCATAGGAAGTGTCTAAATATTATGGCAAAACCTATCAATCTATTCACCAACCTATTTGATTAACATTTACATATACAAGTTGTTTATTTCATAACCTAAACAAGCATGAGAGGTGTCTAATCATTTTGGCAAAACTCATCAAGTTATAAATTCTATCCTAAACAAGCAAGCATACGTTCATGTTTTATCAACACATTGTAAATAAAGCATTCATTCCATTCTCTAATGCATGTATGAACATCTACTCCACCCCCCAAAGGGGATGGAACTACCCACTACACATTACACTAATTATCAAACTAAGCAAAGAAAGCATATTAACTAAGATACTAAAACTAATGAAATGAAATTAAACAAAGTAAACAAACAAAATGAAACAAATAACATAACAAAGAAACTTTTATTAACAAATGACTCACATTTCAAGTAGCATCCTCCTACTTTAGTGTGTGCTTCAAGGCCTCACTTCTAGTAGGAAGAATAGCCACTCAAAATATGGAGTGATTACAATAGAAGGTGAAGAGTTCTATTTATAGCTAATGAAAAAGGCAATCCGGGACAATCCCCCGATGTGGGACTAAACAAATACCAAAAATAGCCTAAACATCCTCTAATACATGTGCTGGAGAAAGTTTAGCAGATCCAGAGTGATCTGGACCGCCAATTGGCGGTCATAAAGTTTTGATCGGGTTGGAATTTGTTGTGGGCTTTTCTTGCTGGTATTGTTTGTCTTTGATGCGGTTACTTGACTTGTTGGAGCTCCGACCCGAATAGAATTGCCAAAATACCCCCCATGATGTTGTGGAGTTTTATGGTTTGCTCTTTGGTCTTTCGTTCAGGTCCTTCTCCCTTGCATCTTAGTCCCCATATCTCACAATTCAGTCCTTTTTCCCAGCTTTTGGGTCATTTATGCTTCATCTCTTCAAACCTATTTATTTCTGAATTCAAACATAAAACTCATAACATAGCATTGTTTAGGTGAAAGATAATGGATATAAGATACAAATATAAGCATGAAATGATGTCAATCAAATACCCCCACACCTAACTTTTGCTAGTCCCGAGCAAAACAAAGAAAGGAAAAGGCATACGAAAAACAAGAAATCCTAACTCACTTTCGTAGGAATCACGGTTGCACTTAGCACGTGCAACAAGCCGTTAAACCTCCTTGTCGCCAAGGAGGAGGAGTGTTGTCTCCTGAGGGTTTTCAGCGGATATACCCACAAAATCCGAACAAGATGCATTAATCAATCTAGCTACACGACTCGTTGGACTCATTTTTGTCGATCATGGGACGCGGTAATACTACGGGTCGACTCTATATATGTAATCGGTCCACACACCTAGCCTAATGAGTTATTCGTGAGAGTTAGTTAAGGTCTTAAGTGAAAGACATGGGCAACCTTAACTTCTGAATGTGATACAATGTGTAAAGTCCATTTTGGTTCTTATTTGACTCTTTTTTTTATTTGACTCTTCTTTTTTCTTTTTTTCTTTTTTTCTTTTTCTTTGGAGCAGTTTATTGGTTGGGTTTGATTCTCCCAGGGTCGGGTTTTGTGCATCATTGCCTATGAGGGCTTACACTATCACGTACACCTTCCCCCAAATCTCCACATAGGGCGATCCATCTCACCCGTGTAACGGGAGTTCGGTCGGTGCATCCCAAGTCAGATGACTCGAAAGCATCAGGCACAAAGTCCCCTCAGACCTATTTTCCCGAGTAATAGGATCCGTGCGAGAAGAGAGAACACCACTTATTCATTTATCAACATGGGAACCAAAACCCCTACACTTAAGTTTCACAAAAAGAGATTAAGGGCCCTCGACTACGACAAACTTCCTTATACTCACAAACACGAATTATTTGACTCACTAGGTTCAGGGTGCAAGGAGACAAGGAGGTTTAACAGCTTGTTGCAGGTGCTAAGTGCAACCATGATTCCTACGAAAGTGAGTTAGGATTTCCCTGTTTTTCGTATGTTTTTCATTTCTTTCAATTCTCTCTTTCTTTGTTTTGCTCAGGACTAGCAAAATGTAAGTGTGGGGGTATTTAATTAGTAGCATGTCATACATCATATTAATGCTATATATCCTTTATTTTACCCCGATATTGTGCTACTCGATGGTGCTCCATCCCATGAACTCTAAAGATCATGGGATTAAAAAAAATCGGAGTTGCATACGATCCACATGGATCTTGTGATTTTTTATTTTTTTAATATTTGTTTCAGAGTGATGAGACCCACTCGTATTTGAATTGAATAAAATAATGAGAGATAAATGTATTGTTTTAAAATGGAGATATCTTAGAAAATAAAAGTAATAAAATTCTAAAAACATTACCATAATTCTTATCCCCTCATGTTCTACAGATAGACACTCATTAATGCTATATAAATATTTGTATTTTCGGAATACTATATTTCCGGTGGTAACATCGGTAGAAGTCTGTATCTAAACTATTTCCCGGGTAGTTACTCATTCCCAACTTGACAACCTCTTCCATTCCAACAAAAATTTCGTACTCCATTAAATCATATCACTAATATCCTTTTGCAGTTAATAAATTAATTATTTTACCAACATTTGTCGAACAATTATTTTTTAAAAATAAAAATGAAAATAATTGGAATCAAATTTCAGTAATATTAATTATTTATACATAAACGAGTTAAATGATGATATATTTAATTATTTATTTATTTGTGAAATGTAAGAAATGAGTTGGAGGAAAGAGAAGTGTTGATTTGATAGTAATTTTTTATATAAATATCATGGTTGAGAAGATGAAAGAGAAACATATTGCGGATTAAATGTTGTGAAGTGGAAAAACTGAAAGAAAATTGGGATGATCTCTTTTTAAGATCATGGCTACGTAGAATTTGAAAGGTTTCCTTTGCTTTTCGTTTCCGACCACAAATATTGAGAAAGTAAAAGGATCGTAAAAAGATATCAAATCTTATGGATTTGATGGGTTGTTAATTCTATTATATACTTTTTAGGTTTTGTTATGACAGGACACAACCTTTCATTAATTAGTCATTACACATACTACAATATCATAGATTGTATTGTGTTTAATTCATAGATCTTACCGCAGAAGGGACATCTCATGTCGGTGGGAATCCATATTCACTTTTCAAGTTTCCTTAATGTATAGTGAGTAGCTCCATCCCCCTTTGGGGGTGGATATGATGTGTATACATGTATCAAGAATGAGAATGAATGTTATCTTATGCAATATGTGATGAATGTAAATATATGCTTGTTTGTTTTAGAATAGACAACTTGATGGGTGTTGCCACAACTTTTAGACACTTCCCATGCTTGTTTAGGTTCTTAATAACGAACTTGTTTATGCTCATGTTAATCAACTAGGTTAGTGTTTGGATTGAACAATGCTCATGTTAATCAACTAGGTTTCATGCTTATATTTGTATCTTATATCCATTATCTTTCACCTGAACAATGCTATGTTACGAGTTTTATGTTTAGTTTTCAGGAATAAATAAGTTTGAAGAGATGAAGCATAAAAGGACCCAAAAGCTGGGAAAAAGGACTAAATTGTGAGATCTGTGGACCAAGATGCAAGGGAGAAAGACCTGAACGTAAGACCGAAGGACCAAAGAGCAAAACCAAATACTCCACACCATCATGGGGAGTATTTTGGCAATTCTAGTCGGGTCGGACCTCCAACAAGAAAAGTAGATGCAACAAAGATCACCAAAGACATTCAGAAAAGCCCAGAAGAAAACTTAGCGAGATCCGAACCATATAGACCGCCAATTGGCGGTCCAAGACCGCTAATTGGCGGTCTGTGTGGGCCCAAATCCGCTAAGATTTTGGTGTGTCGCGTATTAGTGTGTATTTAGTCCATTTCTGGTATTTGTTTAGTCCCACATCGGGGGATTGTCCCGGATTGCCTTTTTCTATGGCTATAAATAGAACTCTTCACCTTCTATTGTAATCACTCCATATTTTGAGCGACTATTCTTCCTACTAGAAGTGAGGCCTTGAAGCACACACTAAAGTAGGAGGATGCTACTTGAAATGTGAGTCATTTGTTAATAAAAGTTTCCTTATTATGTTGTTTGTTTCATATTTCTTGCTTTACTTTGTTTAATTTCTTTTTATTAGTTTTAGTAGCTTAGTTAATATGCTTTCCTTGCTTAGTTTAATAATTAGTGTAATGCGTAGTGAGTAGTTTCATCCCCTTTGGGGGGTGGAGTAGATGTTCATACATGCATTAGAGAATGGAATTAATGCTTTATTTCCAATGTGTTGATAAAACATGAATGTGTGCTTGCTTGTTTAGGATAGAATTTATAACTTGATGAGTTTTGCCAAAATGATTAGACACCTCTCATGCTTGTTTAGGTTCTGAAATAAACAACTTGTATATGTAAATGCTAATCAACTAGGTTGGTGAATAGATTGATAGGTTTTGCCAGAACATTTAGACACTTCCTATGCATGATAACACCACCTTCAATTGTGCTTAAAGAATGTGTTCAACACCCACCTCTTTGCATGTGTGCACTCACTCCACCCCTTAGGGGTTCTTCCACTTCTGAATTCCAGTACTCTTCTTTTGTTTTTAGTTAAGTTTTAGTTAATTGTTTGTTGCTTTCTTTTGCATTTCGTATTTCGCAGTGTAGTGTAGCGTAAAGTAGCATAAACAACACTCTTCTTCATATTTTTGTCACTTGATTTCGTGCAAATGAGAGGCTGCTCACCTCCCTGAGGATGACCCATATTTGTCACCGCTTCAACGCGGCCGTGCACTTGCGGTTTAATTAAAATGTTCAACATTTTGCCATAACCATTACACACTTCCTATGCATGAACACATCCTATACTTGTGCCAATCAAAAGAATTCTTCACCACCTTATTACTTGTGTACACACACTCCACCCCTTAGGGGTTTTCCTTACTAAATTCCATCCAACGTTATTAGTTCCTTAGTTTAGTTTTAGTTAATCTTGAGTTGTTATCTTTCTCATTTCTTAGTTTCTAGTTTAGTGTAGCCTAGTTTAGTGTAACCAAACTTACTCCCTCCTTATTTGCCACTTAATTTTGGAAGAACCGGGGTTGAGACACCTCCTTGTGGATTCGACCCGTACTTGCACTGTTTCATCGCGGTCGTGCACTTGCGGTTTAAACTTTAATTGAAACAAGTTTTCTGCGTTGTTGCTAGGGAGGTGCTCTGTCCACACTCTGGTTTAAATGATTCGAGTGGATTTAATCTTTTGTTTTTAGTTTTGATTCGTTCAGGACATGTCAAGATCAAGGGGAGGTTCCAGGATAAATTTGGGGGATTTATAAGCTACTCTGACCGCCAATCAGCGGCCCAAGATCGCCGATTGGCGGTTTGGTGAGCAGTTTCTGACCTATATTTTCTTCTATGTGTTCTTACTTATAATATAGTTGTTTGGGAGCCCAATTTAGCATGTTTGAACCTGTAGATTGCTTCTAGATTAATCAATAAATTAATCAATCTCCCTTTTAATCAACTTGGCCATTAAAATCCACAGGAAAGGATTAGACATTCTTGCTTGTTTAGGTCATGCATCATTTACTTGACTTAGACACGTAGCTTGTCTTTCATTTCTCTTTACTTTCAGTTGTTGAGCATTGGCATGAGGTACGCATTTCCTAGTCGCATTCATGCATTAGTTAGTATGACCAAGCATTAGTTAGTAGGAATTGCATTGGAACAAGAGTGAGGCGAGTGTTTGTTTGGTGAGTTGCTTGATAGATTAAGGATTTAAAACATCTTTAAGGGGCACCACCTATAACCTTCAAGATAAGGTAGGGGATTTCATCACCCCTTCCTTCAGCCCCACAAAATACCTCTCAAAAAGCCTAATTTTAAAATCAAGTAGACATTGAGCCCTATGGACCTCGGGCGCATTTGGATAGTGATTCGGTCGCGACCGTCATAGCCTAATCGACGTTGCCCACTCTGTCGATAGTAGGAGAGACAAGATCTTCAGATCTTGGGTCAGTTGTTGGGCTTTGTGGTCTTCATCGTAGGGAGGTGAGGCATGTTGAGGATGTGTGACCTCGAAGTTAGGCATCGTCTAGTTGTAGTTACCTATAGTGACCAAATCGAGTTCGCCGGGAGGTTGTACATCCATTTCTTCACGTTATCCTCCAACGCCAAAGAAATCATCTTGTTTCAATTGCATAGAATTTTATGTGGTGCATTTATGTTTCAATTGCAGGGACTTTTATGTGAAATAAAAAGTAAAATCAGAATAAAACAATAAAACTCATTTAAGGACATAACACGTCGGTTATATCGTAGAAACCGATGTGGAATGTCTTTTCAGGAAAGGGCATACCACATCAATGTTGTTTTCCAACTAACCCACGTGGTATATTCTATTTATTCCTTTTTTCGAAATTCTTTTTTTAATAAAAGGACAAACCACGTCGACCTTCTGTTTGAACTGACGTGGTGTGTCTATAGATCACGTCGGTCACTTGCCAACAAATTGACGTGGTATATCCTATTATTGGAATTTTTTTCCAAATTTCTTATTTTAAAAATAGGACGTCAGTGTCGGTTGGCTAGGTGCGGTCGACGTAGTTTGTTCTACATACCACGTCGGTATTATTGGTAAATACCGAAGTGGTTGACCTATATACAACGTCAGCATATTGGCCGACGTGATATCCCCTCTCTTAACACGTCCCCTGGACACACGTCGGTCAGCTAGTGTCGTTCAACCCAACATGATATGTCGAAATATCTGATGTGATAACCACATTCTGGAGCAGTGTCAGTCATCCAAAGTTTTCCTTTGTTTGTAATCCTAACAACTAGATCCTATTCACCCATGTGGCAACAAATCTATTGAGAGTTTTCAATGGACTTATCTTTTGTCATCTAGCAACCCATGTGGCAACTAAGGAACTAAACGGTCTATCGAGGCCTAGTCGGTCGACCGATGCCTTTGTTGCTATTCAACGCGCAATGGTTCTTTTCCACGTGGCCTTTTGACCATTGTCGTTCAACCAACTTTTGAGACTTAACTGTCAGCAGAAAACTTGCACATACTTTGGTCTACTGAATAGCATGTGGTTGACCGAACCTGATTAATCAGAACCCGATCATTTCTTACTGTCCATCGTGGCACAGTGAAGCAAACTGTATTTGGTGAACCGAATTTAATTGATCGAAATTGGAAAAAAGTTACTGGATGTTGGTGAACAGTTATTCGAATAATATTCGGTCAACCAAAGTCTTCATTCTAACCAAATGATTCACATTGTTTTGGACGATCGTTTGATTCCTGGTCGACTGAACTGACTCAAAAATCTTCCCGAGCTTATTAACTCCCATTTTGTGTCTCATTGGTCGAAATTTCACCAACTCACCATGACGGCTCTATTTGCTTTGATGTCTATAAAAAAAATCTTTAAGAGACACAATCAACATTTTACTTGCCAAAAATCTGTCATACTCTTGTGCTCTCAAATTCCAAGTCTTCAAAGCTCAACAAACACTCAAACTTCAATCAATTCACTCCAAGTTCAACTCCAATCCTTTAAGTGCATTCAAGTTAGAGTCCAACAACTTCATTCAACTTCTATTACATTGTAAAGTTTTGAGGAAGCTCCCTCTCAGGTTGTAAGAGGAGATTCGAGCAAGGCGAGGGTGTTCGCAAGGCTCCAATTGTAAGAGGGTTTATCTTCGACCCGGAATGAAAAGATTAGTGAATTCTCGAGTAGGGTTCGGAGGAGCGATCAGAACTTAAGGAGAGGATTAGATCATAGTGGTGTGATTGAACCTCTATAAATCTCCAGAGTTGACTTTTGGTTTGCAATATTTTCATTACTATTTTTAATTGTGGTTTCTTTAGCTAAATTGGCATATAATCTATTCACCCCCTCTAGATTAGTGATCGATCTAACTTGCAACAAGGATTTTCATAGGCACCTGGTCGTAAGCAACAACCTTATACTTGTGTAGTTATGTTTTTCGTACTTCTTATAAGGTATTTTCATACTTCATTTGGGATATTTTGTCGCCGCTAATCATCTAATTTATCTGCCTAATATCAGGTATTTTGTTAGCACAATGTTTAAAGGGGATGAATGTATTTCTGAAGGATGGATTTTCATATTGTCGATAAGGTAACTTTTGTTGCTTTTTTATTATTTTGTGTGTAGGCTTCGGTGGAGAGTAATTTAAGATGTACAACAAGGTAAATGCAAGTTGTTAGTAGGGTATTTTGACTCATGATATGTACTTAGTAGGGTATTTAGATTCCTACATCATTTGGAATAGCCATTTGAATACCATTCCAAGAGGTAGACGTAAGAGGTTATTGAATAGCATTCTGGGAGAAATAAGTAGGAAGGTAAAGTATAATCTTCATACATAGCATCTCACATGTGAGTTTCATTTTGTTTGGTGATGGTAATTTCACACAATCCAAGTGATGGGAAAGGTTGTTGATAGGAATGGGTAAATTAATTTCAAGTACAAGATAAGTTTGTTTCATGCTTTAGTTGTGGTTTGGTAATTTCATAATGTATTCAAGGTAAATTCCTATGATTCTTGCCCAAACACATGCCCTTTCAATGGACTTCTTTTTCTATAGTTGTACTTTTTGTCGATATAGTTGTTTCATCCTTGGGTAGTTATTTTTTGTCGTAATTAATGTGTTTCTACTTCTATATTTATCTGATTCATCATTCTAAAGTCGGAGGTTGTTTACCTTGGGTAATTTCGTAGAGTCTCAAAGGGATTTACAATTAAATGTCAAATTTATGTTTTACTATAATGCAATTTCATTACAGTCTAAGTTTATTGATAGGAGTTGCTAAATTCAGAACACGTATAGGGTAATGTCGTAATAAAAGTCCTTAACTAGGAGTGGGGTAGATTCGAAATGAAGTGAGGGTGATCTCATAAGATACAAGGATTTTTATATGATACAAGGATTTTCATAGTCATATGGTCATAAGCAACAACCTTATACTTGTGTAGTTATCTTCACCTTCATTTTTATTTACTCATTGCTTGGTGGCATTCTCTCTACTTAGAGTAAGCCTTGGAGCAAAAACTCAAGGTGGAGAAGAATGATACTTGTAATGTGAGTCTTGTCAATAAAATAATTTTCTTAGTTAGTTTTATATTGTCTCTTTCAATTCATGCATGCTTAGTTTAATTTCGTTTTATCTTCTTAAAGAGTAGTGAGTAGTTACATCCCCATATGGGGTCGAGGTAATGTAGACTATGTGATAGTGATGGGTTCTTTTATTTGTGTCATTTCATATGCTTAATATAGATCTATACTTGTAACATGCTTAAACTTGTATTAGATGGGATAATGTCCACACTAGGTACTTATCTCATACTAGCTTTAGAGTTTATCTTGTTGCTTGTTGTGATTTGATGGGAATGGCTTGTTATGTAAGGATCCATGTTTGGTGCACATTTACATGAATGATTTTGGTTGTATGTAGGATTGATGCTCTAATGGCCACAGTAGGTACTTATTGCATGCTTGAGAATCTAAAATCAACCTCAACTTTATGTGAGATATGCATGTTCATGGTTTGCCATGAAGTGTTGTGCATCCTACACTTAGATTCTACACTAGCTTCTATTTGTATGCCACACAAACTACACTTGTTTCTAATTGAAAAGAAGACTCACTCACACACACATACCTACACACCTCCACTCCATGGAGTTTAGTTTTATTGATTGTTCATTCGTAGTTTAGTTTAGTGTAATCACACATTTTCTCCCATCTTGTTTCCCACTCACCTTCGAACTAACCAGGGTCGACACACCTCCACGTGGACATGACTCGTACTTGTCGCGTCTACACCGACACCGTGCGCTTGCGGTATATAAACGATCAATCATTTTTTTGGTGCCGTTGCTGGGGAGGTGCTCTGTCCATATTCTGGTTTGGACGATTGGAGTGGGTTTAATCTTTTCTTTTTAGTTTGTTTTTGTTTCGGGGACATTTAAGCATCAACGGGACACAATAGGAGAAATTTTGAGCAGAGATCAACCCTTTGGACCGCCAATCAGAGGTCTAGGACCGCCAACTGGCGGCCTAGTGAGCTGACTTTTCTTCAATGTTTGTTCAAGTTGTTTGTTTGTTCAATTTAGTTGCCTGGGAGCTCTATTTGGCATGTTTTGACTTGTAGTTTGCTTTCAGATCAATAATCACTCCCTCTTTAATCAACTTGGCCACTAAACCCAAAGCGAAAGATTAGGCATTCTTGCTTGTTTAGGTCAGGTATCATATACTTGACTTAGGCACGTAGTTTGTCTTTTATTTTAGCATACTTTCAGTTGATGAGCGCTGGCGTGAGGTACGCATTTTCCTACTCTCATTCATGGATTTGTATGACCATGCATTAGTTACTAGGAATTGCATTGCAACAAGTGTGAGTTGAGCATTTGTTTGGAGAGTTGATTTCTAGATTAAGACTCCAAAACACTAATAAGGAGGGGTTGTCCCATAAAAGATAAGGTGGAGGATTTCATCACCCTTTTCTTAGCCCCAAATATCACAATAATCAAAGCCTTAATTCTAAAATCAAGTAGACATTGGCCCTTGGGATTTCAGACGCACTAGGAGAGTGATCGAGTTGAGACCGTCATGACCTGATCGGCGTTGCCTGCCTTGTCGATAGTAGGAGGTACTGGATCTCCGGATCTGGTATCACTTGCTGGGCATTGTGGTCTTCGTTGTAGGGAGGTGAGGCGTGTCGAGACTAGTGATCTGAAAGTTAGGCGTCGTCTAGCTTAAGGACCTATAGCCATAAGTTGTTTGAGCCATGTTTGTTTGTGTGCTTCTACCTTCACCCACTAGCCACGCTAGCTCTAGGGATTCTTCCTTTCTCATCTGAGTCTTCTACCCCTCTATATTCTTTGTTATAGTCTCCTCCTCTTATTACACCTTCTGTTGTGTGTGGTTTTAGAGTAGAGTCGAGCGTTTTATGCGAGGTTGGGCTCATTCTGGTGAAAGCGCTCGACTTGAGAGAGTGCATTTTTCTGAGATGGACAGTCTTGGTGTCGCCCATTCCACCTCGAGCTCCTTTGGAGCGTGAGGCTGAGTTGTCTCGTGGAGATGGGTGAGATCGGGGTCCACACATGGATGACCTCGGTCAACTCCCACCACCACGTAGACCTCCTTCTCCTCCTCCTTCGACTCAGGAGGAAGAGGGAATAGGTCAAGATCGAGTTCTTGGTGCACCACCACCTTTAGCTCGACGGGATAGACCGATGACTTTGTGGGAGCGGACCCATCCTGTTCGAGTCGCACAACCTTTTTGCATAGTTCTTTCACAAGCTCACCGGAACAACTATGAACTGAAACCTCAATATGTGAGCATGCTTCCTACCTTCACTGCCAATAAGGAGGATCCGTATATCTTTATACATGAATTTGAGCAGGTATGCTCCATGTTCAAGCTTCAACAACTTGATGAAGATTCACTCCAGTTGAGGATGATTTCTTTCGCGTTGAAGGATAACGCAAAGAAATGGATGTACAACCTCCTTTCGAGCTTTATTCAGTCTTGGGATGACTTTGTGACCGTCTTTCTGAAGAGATTTTTCCCTCAAAGGAAAACTCAACAGATACGGCACCAGATACATCAAATCTATCAGACTGAGACCGAATCTTTTCATGTTTTCTTTGAGAGGTTCAAGGACTTTCTCCAGCAGTGCCCTCATTATGGACTTGAGCTATGGCAGTTGTGCTAGATTGTTTATGAGGGCCTCAACTATAACAACCACACATTGTTGGAGTCTATGTGTCAGGGTGATTTCCAAATGATACTCATTGATGAGGCATGGCACACTTTTGAATTGATGGCTGAACGTACCTTTGAGTGGGACACCATGAGAGAACCACGAGCGCCAGGTCTTCTGGTCGAGCTGGATCATATAGTTGAGTCAACTATCGTGTCTGAGGGGAAAATGGTTGCTCTCATGCGAAGGATTGAGAGTTTAGAGTTGGACTGAGCTCTGGTAGCTCAGGTCGCTCCTCCCGCGTGTAGTAGGTGAGGACTTACGGGACATAATGACTTGGAATGTGCTTACGCTCCAAGTGATATTGGGCATGCAAATGCGATGTATCAACAGAGGCCCCGTCACGACCCGTACAGTCACTCCTACAACCCGGGATGGTGAAACCATCCTAACTTCTATTGGGGGCCTAGTGGGGGCAACGGTCAGAGCTCGCACACTCAACCTGAACCTCCACCTCATCACCCTCCACACCCAGCGGCAACCTACCAACCCCCACATCAAAGGTCTCAGCCCCATACTTACCTACCTACTCAGGCTTCACCAGCGAGTTATTCTAGTCAGATCTACCTCAGCGGGTTGACCCTGGGGACTCTACTCTTGAACAAACCCTTCACACTTTCATGCAGAGCAGAGCAAACCATGCTTTCGGCCAATAACTCCATGGTCAAAGCATTGGAAGCGCAAGTTAGCCAGTTGGCTCACCACCTCCATGAACGTGAGAAGCGTCAATTCCCAAGTCAACCCCAGGTGAATCTCTGGGGTACCCATTCTCAAGGAAGGCCACCAGAACCTCAAGCTACCTCTGAACCGACCCATCATCTTAATGTGATTCATACTTTGAGGTCTGGTAAGGAGGTGGACAACCACATTGGGGTGCCTTCCTTGCAATCACTATCTCTTGGTGTCACCAGACCTGCGGTGACACCTGCATCTATGAGTGAGCTGAATCCTGAGCCTCCCTCAACAAATACTTCCAGGAAGGAGCCTGTTCCCGAGGTTCCTTCTACATTTATTTCGATAATGGGGCCGGACCTTGAGGTCCCCTTGTCTCATCTTGTGTCAAAGGATAGATTCTGAGGTCCCCATTAATGTTGCTATCGACCGGAATTCTGAGGTTCCTTCGAAAGACCCTTATGCCCCGAAGGCGTCATTCCATGAGCGCCTTAAAAAGAAAACTTCTGATCCGCATGACAAAATGTTTGAGATATTTTGGCAATTTAAGGTGAACATTCTTCTGTTGGAGGTGATTCAGCAAATGCCGCCTAATGTCAAGGTTCTCAAGGATTTATGCACCAAGAAGAGGAAAACCAATGTTCCCAAGAAAACTTTCCTTGCTGCAATGTGAGTTCATTGTTGGCACAAACCACGCAAGTCAAATACAAGGACCCTGGTTGCCCTACTATTTCTTGTGTGATTGGTGATGTGTCCATACATCGAGATTTATTGGACGTTGGTGCATCTGTTAATCTTCTGTCGTATTCGGTCTACGTCCACCTCGGTCTTGGAGACCTCAAATAAACAAAAACCACTCTTTAATTGGATGATAGGTCTATCAAGAAACCGAGGGGCGCGGTGGAAGATGTGCTGATCAAAGTGGGAGAGTTCATTTATCTAGTCGATTTCTTTGTTTTGGATACTGAGCCTGTGCCAAACTCACTTGGACAAATTCCTATTATTTTGGGGGGACCATTTCCAGCGACTTCCAATGCCTTGATCAATTGTCGCAATGGTCTGAAGTGCTTGACTTATGGTAGTCAATGCACTGATTTCAACATCTTCACCATCGGCAAGAAGCCAGGTGCCTTCAATGACCCTGTTGGGGTCAACCTTATCAGGGGCACGGATGAGATTGAAGTTGAAGGCACCTTCAAAAATTTCAGAGAGTTGTTCGATGGAGATCCTGATGGTGGTGAAGATGTTTCACCTGGGCCGGTACAGGAGGGTGCCTTATCTTGTGATCATGTGGCCCTTGATCCACATCCTTTCAATCATGGCTCTTGAGCCACAAGATACCATTTTTGTGGCCTTTGGGCTACCTACTCTTCACTTTGTATCTGTTGAGGACCCCATGTTGGTTAAGAATCAACCACCTGATACCCTACATTTTAAACAACCAGACAGAGGTTCACCTCTCATTCATGCCTCCTACATTGCTCATTCTCAAGAGGCATCAAACGACCACAATGCTTATAAGGGTGTCAGGTGGTCAAATAATTCTGTTTCTGGACTTCACCAACTGGGTAATAAGGCCAGGGTGTCATCTTGTGTGGATGAAATGATCCCGGTGCATCCAAATATTGGTTGGAGGGTATATATTCATGACCCACAACTTTGTCATTGAGTGGAAATATCTTTGTTTCCATTCCCTTTCACTGACCCTGGTTTTGAGAGGCATGAACCGCCATCATTGGTTCATAAACCTCTTAAGAATCCTCCTGTTTCTTATGTTGCGAGCCCATGTAGTTGCATTTCTAGATCGAGAGATAGTGGGTTCCCATTTGATGTCCGTTGACAAATGAAAATGGGAGCCTATTGTTGTACATAGTTATATTTTAAAAAAAACAAAAACAATAATAAGAATAATAATGAAAGAAGACTCCATGAGTGAGCTTTGATTGTTGTGGGCCCAGCTCTTTTGTATTTGGGTCCCATTTCTTTCACGTATATGTCTCCTTTCCTTAGTATTTCACAGGTTTGGAGTGGAATTCGGGTTTGTGTCCATCAAAATAATCATGAACTTCCCTTTGTGCTTCACGTTGGTGAGATCTTTTCTTTTTCATGCATAAATCCATGTAGTATCATGCTCACATTCATTGGGGACAATGCGTGAAGTAAGTGTGTGGGGGGGTGTTTTACGTGTGTACATAGTCGAGCCTTTCCCTTTTTTTTGTTTTCTTTTGTTTGTATTGTTAAGGTCATGTTAGTGTGCTGCATTTAATATCGATATATTTGTTTCCCATGATTCTTGGGTGACTTGTCTTATTTTATACCCCTAGTGCTTTAAATTTTCACATTTCTTTCAAAATCTTCGTGTGTTTGCGAAAGAAAATGTTTTGTGGGTTTTGCGTATGTATAGCATGTGCAAAACCGTTGAGAGGCAATCAAAAGAGAAGCTCCCAAAATTGTCTTGAACTTGATGCATTATAATATCTAGTACAATTGCTTTATGTCTTTTCTAGTCGTAAGGATGCACCCTGGTCTTCCCTCGGGGGTTGAGTAATCATAGGGTTTCAATACTCAAACAATTAAAAAAGTCAACCTTGAACCTAGTGAGTCAAATAATTCGTGTCTGTTAGTATAAGGAAGGTTGTCGTAATCAGGGACCCTTAAAATCTTGTTGTGAGATCTTAAGTGTAGGGGTTTTGGTTCCTATGTAGATAATAAATAAATAAGTGGTGTTGTCTCTTCTCACACGACTCCTATCACTCGGGAAATTAGGTCTGAGGGGACTTAATGCCTGCTACTTTCGAGTCATCTGACATGGGATGCATCGACCAAACCCCCATTACACGGGTGGTAGGGATCGCCCTATGTGGAGATGTGGGGAAAGGTGTACGTGATAGTGTAAGTCCTTATAGGCAATGATGCACGAAACCGACCCAGGGAGAATTACACATCAACTAGTAAAAAATGAAAAAACGCGAAGAACAAAAAGAGAGAGAAAAATGGCAATGCGAATAAGAACCTTAATGGACTTTACACTTTGTATCACTTGAGGATGTTGAGGTTGCCCATGTCTTTCTCTTAAGTCTTTAACTAACTTGCACGAATGGTTCATTAGGCTAGGTGTGTGGACTGATTACATATATAGAGTCGGCCCGTAGAATTACCGTATCCAATGATCGACAAAAATGAGTCCATCGAGTCGAGTTCTAGGTTGATTGATGCATCTATGTTCGGATTTTGTGGGTGTATCCGCTGAAAACCCTCAGGAGATAACACTCCTCCTCCTTGACGACAAGGAGGTTTAACGGCTTGTTGCACGTGCTAAGTGCAACCTTAATTCCTACGAAAGTGAGTTAGGATTTCATGTTTTTCGTATGCTTTCAATTCTTCCATTTTTCTCTTTCTTTGTTTTGCTCGGGACTGGCAAAAACTAGGTGTAGGGGTATTTGATTGACATCATATCATCCATACAGTTGTGTCTGATATCTGTTATCTTTCACCAAAAATAATGCTATGTAACGAGTTTTATGTTTAAGTTTCAGGAATAAGCAGGTTTGAGGAAAAGATGCACAAAAAGGACTCCAAAGCAAGGAAAAGGACTAAGTTGCAAGACTTATGGACTGAGATGAAAGAGAGAAGGACCCGGATGTAAAACCAAAAGGACCAATGAGAAAATCAAGACGCTTCACACCTTAATGAGGAGTATTTTGGCAATTAAATCCGGGACCAACCATCAACAACCAAATCGGGTTCATCAAACATCAAGAAATCAAGACCGAACTAATCCCAAAAATCCAGACTCGCCTGGACACATCCAGACCACCAATTGGCAGTCCAAGACCTCCAATCAGCGGTCCAAATTAGTCCAAATCATTTATGGTTTAGTCGGGTCACAGATTATGTTGTTTTATGTTCATTTATGGTAGTGCATTAGTCCCACATCGGGGGATTGTCCCTGATTTCCTTTTTCTATGACTATAAATAGAACTCTTCACCTTCCTTTGTATTTACTCATTGCTTGGTGGCATTGTCTCTACTTAGAGTAAGCCTTGGAGCAAAAATTCAAGGTGGAGAAGAATGTTACTTGTAATGTGAGTCTTGTCAATAAAATAATTTTCTTAGTTAGTTTTATTTTGTCTCTTTCAATTCTTGCATGCTTAGTTTAATTTTGTTTTATCTTCTTAATGAGTAGTGAGTAGTTACATTCCCATATGGGGTGGAGGTAATGTAGACTATGTGATAGTGATGGGTTCTTTTATTTGTGTCATTTCATATGCTTAATATAGATATATACTTGTAACATGCTTAAACTTGTATTAGATGGGATAATGTCCACACTAGTTACTTATCTCATGCTAGCTTTAGAGTTTATCTTGTTGCTTGTTATGATTTGATGGGAATGACTTGTTATGTATGGATCCATGTTTGGTGCACATTTACATGAATGATTTAGGTTGTATGTAGGATTGGTTGATGCTCTAATGGCCAAACTAGGTACTTATTGCTTGCTTGAGAATCTAAAATCAACCTCAAGTTTATGTGAGATATGCATGTTCATGGTTTGCCATCTAGTGTTGTGTATCCTACACTTAGATTCTACACTAGCTACACTTGTTTCTAATTGAAAAGAAGAATCACTCACATACACATACCTACACACCTCCACTCCATGGGGTTTAGTTTTATTGATTGTTCATTCGTAGTTTAGTTTAGTGTAATCACACATTTTCTCTCATCTTGTTTCCTACTCGCCTTCGAACTAAACAGAGTTGACACACCTCCTCGTGGACATGACCTGTACTTGCCGCGTCTTCACCGATGTCATGCACTTGCGGTATATAAACGATCAATCAGTGCCCAACATCCCACCCACCGTTTTGTTCAATTTATTCATAATTGTTTTAATAAATATCAATTTGTTCATTTCCTTCTTTCAATGTCAAAGCCCAATGATCAGTGATCTTATTGAGTTTTGACTCAAGTGTTATTTGGTTGGTGATTGACGATGAAAACAACCAAGTTATCAATACAGCTCAACAAAAATCACAAATTAAATACCAAAATACCTATGCTATTTTCTTAATTTACCCCACTCTTTGTTTCTCTTTTCCTTATTATCTTCTCACTATATATTGTTTTTAATTAACATGGTTTCATCTCCTTTTGGGTTGTTATGGTACAAGAAGTTCTATACATTAATTTCAAGTCCACGAATTTACCCTACTATGGACGAGGATTTGCCCCACTCCATGCATGAATTTACCATCAGTTTATACCTGGGTATCTGAGATAAATTGTAACAAAGTCTCCCTAATCAAAACCCAAAATGAAACTTGTTACATGCTCCGTCTTAGAGGTACATACTTCATTTACCATGGAATTCATCAAAAGATGTAACATGCCAATGTGTATTAACACTTTAAAACACAATGTGTATACCTATCCGAGATTAATTTACATGGAATTCATCAAAAAATGTAACATGCCAATGTGTATTAACACTTTAAAACACAATTGTTCCATGCTTCGTCTTATAGGTACATATTGTTGGCTTTTTAGCCTTAATCCGTATTTTGATGATTTAATCAACCTAACCTTAATCACAATAAAATTTAGTGTAGCACACATAATACATGGAAGATATATTGTATTGTGCTAACATCTACAGGTGATCAAAATTCAAGAAAGAATGTAATCAAGTCAAGACATGTAATCAAGTCATAGGATCAAATGTACACTTGATGCGTAAAAGGATAAATCCGCTTCTGTCGGTCGACCGTTAGCCTTTCGGTCTACCGAACATGTCCTAAATGGACGATTGAGTTACCCTCGGTGCACCATTTCCTTAGAGTCAGTATCTACTTGATATTCCCTGGAATCCTTGGTTCGGATTACCGAGGGCTCACCGGTCAACCATTGCATTCATCGCTGTAGCGTTCGGACCATCTCTGGATATCTCAATTCGGTCTATCGAAGAGGTATCGGTCATCCAAACTTGACATGCATCTTTTATCCTAACGACCACATCCTATTGGCCCACGTGGCAAAAAGTTCTCCAACAAACTTATCTTTTGTCATTTAGCAACCCCTTTTGAAATGTCCCTAATCGGTCTACCGAGTCTTCTTCAATTTACCGAAGCCTTGTTGCTAATCAAAATGCAATGTCTCTTTTCCACGTAAGTTTTCGACCGTTATTGGTAAACCAACTTCTTCGCAAGTGTCAGCACAAAACCGGCGCTTACATCGGTCTACCGACCATTCCACGGTCTACCAAACTTGATCACCAGAGCACAACAATTCTTTACTATCTATCTTTGAATGGTGAACCGAATTTAATTGGTCGATATTAGAAAAAAGTTACTGGAAATTTGTGAACAGTTATCCAACCAATAGTCGGTCAACCGAGTTGTGCAGTTTGACCAATACACCCACATCTTGTCGAACGACTGTGGGTATTCCGGTCGACTGAATATGTTCTGAATTCTGCCCAAACTTAAGTCATTGCTTGCTTCTTATTGGTCCAAACTCACAAACTCACAATAACGGTTCTATTTGTTTTGAAGGTTATATAAGCTTCATTTAAGAGACACAATCTACACTCTACTTGCCAAAAATCCTTCATACTCTTGTACTCTCAATCTCCAAGCCTTCAAAGCTCCAGTAACTCTCTAACTTCAATTCAATTCACTCCAAGCTCAATTCCAATCCTTGAGTGCATTCAAGTTAGAGTTCAACAACTTCTTTCAATTTCCATTGTGTTGTAAAGCTTTTCGAGGACGCACCCTCTCGGGTTGTGAGAGGAGATCCGAGCAAGGCGAGGGTGTTCGCAAGGCTCCGACTATAAGAGGGTTTATCTTCGACCTGGAACGAAGATAATAGTGAATTCTCTAGTAGGGATTGGATGAGCGATCATAACTTGAGGAGATGACTAGATCACGGTGGCGTGATCGAACCTCTATAAATCTCCGGACTCATCCTTTGGTTTGCGATCTTTTCTTTACTATTTTAATTGTGCAATTATTTGAGTAATTTGGGATATAATCTATTCACCCCCCTCTAGATTAGTGATCGATCTACTTGCACATGCAACTAGAACCAAAATATTTAGCATTGATTAAAAAATCTCCAATAAATTGATTAGCAAAGTAAACCCCATAATAAACTAACTACAATACTTAGAAATCTAAAAAAATCAGGATGGCGTGAACATAAGGTTTGTAAATCAGGATAGCCTAGACATGGTGTCAGAGTCCCTAACATTTCAACATTGCTTAAACAAAGGATTAAAAAAACTTAACTAAAACAGAAAACCAAATGGTGGAGGCTGAGTCCTACACCATCTACAAACTTAACCAATCAGAAAACCCAAAAGTACAAATGGAAGAGCTGACCACCATCTAACCCAAACTTAATTAAAACCAAAGGTAACAAAAAAATCAAAATGTAACACCAAACTATAACTAAACCAAATTAGAAATATTTTGAGCATCACGAGGAGGGGGTTCGAGGGAGGAGATGACGTGAGTGAGGGAGATTGGATTGCCAGAGGTGATGGAGCGCGAAGGAGAGAGGAAAGCAGGCTAAGGGATTTGTGGGGTCATCAAAGAGGGTTTGGTCAACAGAGGTAATCCAAACTTACCCAAAAAACCAAGTGATCCAAGTCAATCAGGCACTGGAAGATGAGAATGTGAGTGAAGTTTCTACGAAAGATGCGCAATTAAGGCGACAGTGCTTGTAGGAAAAAAAAGACAGAATGGAAGAAGCGATGACCACTTCCCAAAATCTGCGGTAGAACCTTTTTTTTGGGCTCAGACCAATCTTTTTGTTCAAACTAAAACCACTACAAAAGGAGGGGTAGATTTCCTTGTAGAAGTTGTGATCCGTCATGGCTATGTTGACAATGACGTGATTGTACACGTGCATGGTGCATGAGAAATGGGGTGAAAAACGGTGTGGGCATCCTGGGGTCAAAACAACAATTGGAACTTCCTTAAACACATTCAATAATATTCTCAAAAGATATGAATTATCGACACTATGATGTCCTAAAAATTTTGAAACACTTAATTCTACGTATAAACCGTTAACTCTTTCTTTCACTTGTCGACATTTTTTGTGAATTATTTGATAATCCAAAATGTCATGTTCTTTGGCTTATTGGTGCTTCAGAAAATCAGTCAAATGTTTGGGGTTTTCTTTCACTATAACTTATATGGTGAGCCTTTTACTGTCTTTAATGTCTTAAACATGGTCCATTTTGACTTCTTTTTTTCCTTGTCAAAGAAGTTCCTAAATTACATAAGTACGATACAAAAACTAACAATTATTTCAGTTCGAAAGTATAAAAAAAACTTGGTTAACCACACTTGTAGACTTAACAATTTATGTACAAAGTTTTATGTTATCTCTTGGGACCTGTTTTGTAAATAAACACGGGATCTACTCCCCTCATGTCACAACTTCTGCGGACTGAAAAAATTACAAATCTTAATGTGTTCTGGTGGGTGTGAACTAGAGACCTCTAGTTAATAACAAACCTAGCAAACATTGGGCTAACATTGTTGAAAATTGATTTTAATCCATCCTAGTTGGTAGTCAAGTCATCAAAGGTGATGAGTCATCAAGTTGGAAGATGAAAAGTTGAGGAGAAGCTGAAATGATATGTCACAATCCATTGTAATAATTTGATTTGAATAGTTTTAATTGCTTGTCATTAGCATAGAAGATAGAATGTCAAAAGTCCTCTTAATGTAGAGGGAGTCTAAGAGTCATTCATAATGATAAAAATAGCATACAAAGTCATGTATATAAAAGTATGAGAAGTACAAGAAAGATTAGAGAGTACAAGTTTAGGTTTTTCTCTTGTTGTCTTCTACCTCCACCATAAATATCGAAACACGACCACCCTTTATCTCCAACAAACTGGTATCAGAGCCATGTCGAGCCTAAGTATGACCCCCTTCGGTCAAGTTATGTTGCCCCGCCTGTCGAAATCCAATTACGACAATTGGAGTATTGATATGTGTGTATTGTTGGGTGCGCAAGATGCATGGGAGTTGGTCAACATTGGCTTCGAGGAGGAGTCAGAGGCCATGAACGCCAACCAAAGGAAGGTGGCGAAGAAGATACGCAAAAGAGATCAAAGCGTAATGTTTCTTCTCTTTTAAGCGGACAATGAGGCCAGGTTTGAGAAGGTCACAGGTGCAAAGACGTTTAAGGAGGTGTGAGAAATTCTTGAGAAGGGGTATAAGGGTGCAAATCGTGTGAGGCAAGTACGCCTCCAAGCGCTTCGAGGCGAGTTCAAATCATTGAAGATGAAGGAGTCGAAAGGAGTGGCCGACTATATCACAAGGGTGCACATGGTTGTGAACCAATTGAAAAGAAATGGAGAGGAGTTGAAGGAAGGGTGGTGGAGAAGATCTTTCATTCTCTCATCGAATGCTTTGAAAATGTTGTGTGTGTCATCAAGGAATCCAAAACCTCGAGGAGATGACGATCGACGACGATCTTGCTAGCTCGTTGGAGGTACACGAGCAAAGGAAGAAGAAGAAGAAGAAGCAAGATGTCTTGGAGGATGTGTTGCAAGCGAAGATGTCTCTTAAGGAGGTGAAACCTCGCAATGTAGGTCGTGGATGAGGTCGTGATTATGGAGGTCGTTCAAATAAGAAGGATGGCGAGTGCTTCAAGTGTGGGAAGCATGGTCATTTTGCGAACAAGTCTTGATCACAAAAGAAGATGGAGGATAGTTCCAACCATGGTCATGGAGGCTGAACATCCAAGAAGGATGTTAAATGCTTCAATTGTGGGAAGCGTGGACACTTTGCTAGTGAGTGTTGGTCGAAGAAGAAGGTGGAAGAGAGTTCCAACCTTGTTGCCGAGGAGGAAGATGACGACGGTGATGGAATGGCTTTGTTTGTCAGCAACGAGAAGGTGACCATTCATGTCATGCATGCTCAAGTTAATGATGAGCATAAAGAGGAATACGAAGAAAATAAAGAGGAGAGAGGAGTGGAGGCGACGACTCTCATTGTTGACAAGGAGATGAGGCCAAAGAAGCTTCGTCAGGCTACAAGTGAGCATCACGTGATGTGCATCCTGGCACAAGGAGAGAACATTCCCTTTGAAGAGGTGGTGGAGGATGCTAGGTGGCGTGTGGCGATGGATGAAGAAATGCGCTCTATCGAGAAGAATGATACTTGGGAGTTAGTCTTTTTGCCAAAAGAACACAAGCGATTGGTGTCAAATGAGTATTCAAGAAGAAGATGACGCCCTAATGAGAAGTGGAAAGGTACAAGGTGTGATTGGTAGCTAAAGGCTACAAGCAAAGGGCCGACACAGTGTATGAAGAAGTGTTTGCGCCAGTTGCATGCTTGGAGACAATCTGTGTCCTAACCTCACTTGCAGCTCAAAGAAGGTGGCATGTGCATGAAATTGACGTGAAATCCGCATTCTTGAATGGGATCCTTGAAGAAGAGGTCTATATAGAGCAACCGTCGGGTTATGAAAAGAAAAGCAAAGAAGCAAAGGTACTAAAGTTAAGGAATGCACTATATGGGTTAAAGCAAGCCCCAAGAGCATGGAATACAAGGATTGATGCATATTTCAAGCAACATGGATTTGTGCAATGCCCGCACAAACATTCACTCTATGTTAAGAAGAGCGGCAATGATATATTGATTGTAGCCTTGTATGTTGACGATCTTATCTTTTCAGTAAATAATGAGAAGATGCTTAAGGAGTTCAAGCAATCTACGAAGAGGGAGTTCGAGATGACGGACTTAGGATTCATGTATAATTTTCTTGGCCTTGATTTCAAGCAAGGCGACGATGGTACATTCGTGACACAAGAAGGCTATGCGAACGAGATCTTCAACAGGTTCAAGATGGATGATTGCAATCCCGTTAACACACTGGTGGCGTGTGGTCTGAAATTATCCAATCATAAGAAATGAGAGTTGGTTGATGCAACTTTATTCAAGAGCACGGTGGGATGCTTACGATTTTTGACTTGCACACGACCGGACATTGTATATGGAGTGGGCTTGGTGAGTCGATACATAGAGGAGCCAACCATGGAGCATCGGATGGTGGTCAAGCGAATAGTTCGCTACATTAAAGGCATGTTGAAGCTTGGTCTACTTTATAGAAGATCTGATAATAAAGAAGTCCTCTTTGGATATTCAGATAGTGATTGGAGCGGAGATGTAGATGATCGAAAGAGCACGTACCTCCGGATTTGTGTTCTATCTTGATGACACGGTTTTCTCATGGTCATCCAAGAAGCAACTGATAATTGCATTATCCACTTATGAAGTCGAATATGTGACGGCTAGTGCATGTGTTTGGCATGCAATTTTGCTTAGGGATTTATTGAAGGAGTTGGATTTAGCTTAATATGGAGCTACCAAAGTATACATGGACAACAAAATCAGCCATGGATCTAGCAAAGAACTCGGTGCATCATGAAAGAAGCAACAATATCAACACCAAATTTCACTTTATCCGAGAGCATATAAAGGAGAAAGATGTCGAATTGATGCATGTGAGAAGAAAAGACCAGGTTGCGGATATCTTCACCAAATTGTTTCCTATACGGTTGTTTGAAAAGCTATGCAATCTACTTGGGATGGAATATGAGAGAGAATTAAGATCAGAAGGGGTGTTGAAAATTGATTTTAATCCATCCTAGTTGGTAGTCAAGTCATCAAAGGTGATGAGTCATCAAGTTGGAAGATGAAAAGTTGAGGAGAAGCTGAAATGATAGGTTACAATCCAATGTAACAATTTGATTTAAATAGTTTTGATTGCTTGTCATTAGCATAGAATATAGAATGTCAAAAGTCCTCTAAATGTAGAGGGAGCCTAAGAGTCATTGGTAATGCTATAAATAGCTTACAAAGTCTTGTATATAAAGTGTGGGAAGCACAAAAAGGATTAGAGAATACAAGTTTGAGTCTTTGTCCTCTTGTTTTCTACCTCCACCACAAATATCGAAACACGACCACCATTATCTCCAACAAACATCACCTATCTGTTAATGTTCCTTGTTATAGGTATTATAATACTGTGTAAACATGGAAACAATATGAAAACTTTTCGTGTCTGAAATACAAGACCCAAAACACAATCCCTAATCCAAACAAGATTAAACACAACCCCTGATCCAAACAAGATTTTTGTGACGTGCGCATTTCATATAAAATTGCCAAGCCTACTAGCTATACATGTTGTGTTCAGCAACTCATTCGCTAATAACAAACCAACACCTAGTGAATACCAAATTGGCCTCAAGTTACCAGCCATCTAAGATCATTCGTGACCTTTTGTAGACAAAACCCCCATTTTCTAACGAACTAGTTCATATGTAGTTACTAAGGAAAGTTTGACATCAAAATTGCATTAAAACAAGTATAACAATGTTAGAACGTTAAGATACAATTTATGGGTGTGGGATTCTGATCCTAATCCTATCCTAATTGTGTTTTGTTGATGTTTAGGTGGAGATTGAAGGGAGATGATGATGGACGGCTGGGATTGAAGATTGTTGGATGAAGGGCTTGGATGAATGGAGATGAGATGAGTGGTGGAGATGGTTGGATTGGAATGGATGGTTGAGATTGGAGGAGGAGGAGATATTTATGGTGGGTGAGTTCCCTCCCTCTCTTCTCTCACGTCTCCCTCTCTCAGTTCTCACGTCTATCTCTCTCCCCTCAGTTGATGATCTCCGGTGGGTGTTGGCGTGCTCCGGCGAGTTGATGATCTCCAGCGAGTGAGGAACAGCGAAGGTGGTGGTTGGAGGTGAGTTGTTAGTTTTACTCGCTCCTTTCCGTTGGTTCTCTCACCCTCCACCTAACTCGTGTTCTGTGGTCATGGTTGGGTGTTGGAGGTTGGCGGAGGTGGATTCGTGGCTGTGGATCGTCGAGGAGGCGATTGATCGACGTTTGGAAGCGAGGTTCGTCGACGGATCGTGATTTGGGGAGACGTGCTCGTGGAGGCGTCGTCGCGGTTCTTCAAAGGTTTCTTCAAGCCTTCCGGTACGTCAAGCTCGCTCACTTAATTATCGTGAGTAGTTGGAAGTCGACGGTAGGTCTTTCGGCTTGTCGTGAGTAAATGTAAAGCAGATTTCACTGCCTGACCGGTCGACCGGTTGGTGCAAACGGTCGAACGTTCGTGAAGAGAATTCGGGTTCTGCCTCAAATCGGTCGAACGATCCCCTTGGGGCGGTCGACCGATCGTGCGTAGGAGGCAAGCCTGTTGAGATTCGGTCGACCGGGTCCCCTTTGCCGGTCGACCGTGTGCACCGTCATGGGTCGGATAGGGCGTTGACCATCTAAACGGTCGACCGCCTCTATGACTGCGTCCGACCGTGACTTAAGTGGATTGAGGGGTAGGTTCGACCGAATGTGGTTTCGGTCGACCGGACCTGTGTGCTGAGCGTGGCAAACGCTCTGGCAGAATTCGATCGACCGAGGAGGTCTCGACGTTAGACCGGATTCGTGGTGCGAGTGAGGGATTATTCCCTGGTGGGATTCGGTCGACCGAGAGTGCTCGGGTGTTCGACCGAATCCGTGGTAGAGTTGTGGGATTTTTCCCCTGGTGACGTTCGGTCGACCGGGACCCCTTTGCCGGTCGACCGAATGGTCGTTGTTTCGTTGAACTTGGGAGTTGACCATCTAAACGGTCGAGGGAGTGACTTGGGTTCGATCGAACGAGTGTGGTTTGGGAAATCGGTCAACCGAGGGAGTGCCGGTCGAGGGAGTGCCTTGTATTTGCTTGATTCGGTCGACCGGGACTTTTGGTTCGGTCGACCATTTGTGTCCAGTTTTGCACTATGGAGGTGTTGTTGTTGTGGTCGTCCGTGTGGGGCGAGTGTGGTGCCGATGTTCTTCTGGCAAGTGTGCTAGGGTGCACGAGTTTTACGGCGGTTGGTTGAAAAAGACCTGGAGCCCCGTAACTGTGTGAGAGCTGCGGTTGGTTGAAAAAGACCTGGAGCCCAGCTAGTCTGTGCGGGGTTGGTTGAAAAAGACCTGGAGCTCCGTAGTGCGTTCAGGTTGGCTGAAAAAGGCCTGGAGCCTGAGCAGGGACCGCGTGCAAGGGTTGGTTGAAAAAGACCTGGAGCACTTATACGTTTGGGTTGGTTGAAAAAGACCTGGAGCCCGTGGTCGTGTCGTGTTAGCTGCGGTTGGTTGAAAAAGACCTGGAGCCCAGCTTGGCGACGAGTGTGTGTTGCGGTGGTTGGTTGAGATTAGACCTGGTGCCCCGTGACTGTGGTGTGTGCTGTGGTTGGGTGAAAGAGCCCTGGAGCCCAGGCCGTTGTGATGCTTTACTTGTTTAGTAGAATTGCATGCTTGTCTTGCAGTTCATGTTTTTAGAGTATGGCATACGGGGTTTGCTTCTAGAAACTCAGGCATTGTTGCATGTTTACTTTCAGGCCGTGATCGGCGATAGGGGGTGGTGACCGAGGAGAGGAGCACCACTACCGCATCCAGCTTTCTCTCAGTTGAGGTCGAGTGATTTCTGCTTCCATTTGTATAGTCTTTTGATGTAATCACAACTTTTGAAATACTCTGATGTTCATATATATATGTTATATATGTTGGTGCACCTGTGTTTAGTATTTGCGTGATATCCTCTGTTGATTGTGTGTTATTAAAATTTTAAATTTTCCGCTGTGTTGAGGATGTTACAACTTGGTATCAGAGCGGTCGGTTCCAGTGTCCTTATCCGAAGAAACCACCCTTAGAGTTTTAGAGTCTGCATTAGTTCATGCACTCGTGGTTTTGATGTGTGCTGTTTCTTTGTGTGTTGATGCCTCCGAGACGCGTGAGACCTCCCCCACGGGACCGTGACACCAGTGGGGATACTAGGAGTACGGACTGGGCTGAGGAGCGGCGGATGCTCTATAACACGGTGGGGCGACTGGGAGCGATGTTGGATCGCCAGTTAGGCAGAGGAGAGCCAGCAGCGGCAGGAGCGATGCTCGACCGCTTTATGAGACAGCACCCGCCTACCATTGATGGTAGAGGAGAGTCTGAAGCTGCGGATGACTGGGTCCTGAAGATTCAGGCGATCCTTCGGGCGATTGAGTGCCCGCCTGAGAGGCAGACAGGATTGGCAGCGTATGTGTTGGGCGGAGACGTGTCCAACTGGTGGTGGACCACATCTGTAGTGGTGTTTGAGGGCAGGACTGCGATCAGCTGGGAGGAATTCCTGCGGGAGTTCAACGAGCAGTATTTCCCAGAGCATGTCAGAGATGGGAGGCGAGAGGAGTTTATGACTCTCGAGCAGGGAGAGGCGACCCTGGCTGAGTATACCCGGAGGTTCAACGCGCTGAAGCGTTACTGTCCGGAGATTTGCGTGACGCCGCTGCAGAGGGCGAGGAAGTTCATACGGGGGCTGAGGAAGCACCTCCGTACTCAGGTGACATACAGTATGCCACAGACGCTGGCCGATGTCGTGCGGTTTGCGACGATCATCGATCAAGATTACCAGCAGAATTATGCTGAGGCCAGGAGAGCACCGGGGAAGGTCAGTGGACGTCCGGGTGCTCCGCTAGCAGGGAACCCGGGCAAGAGGCCCCGGATCGGAGGAGGTGGGCCACGCCAGCCTGAGGCGTGCAGAGGTTGTGGCAGAGTTCACTCCGGAGAGTGTTGGGGTCATGGGGTTTGTCACGGGTGTGGCAAGCCAGGCCACTTTGTGCGAGATTGTCTGAGTGGGCTAGGCGGGTCCAGCAGGCAATCAGGGCCGCCAGCAGCAGGCAGAGGCGGAGGTCGCCGACCTTTTGCGCCACCACAGCAGGGTTAGAGGACTGGACGGGTCTTTACCATTCAGGCGGATGAGGCGAGAGACGCCAGCACGGTGGTGGAAGGTACACTCTTTGTTGCTGGGCTGAGTGCGAGAGTGTTGTTTGATTGTAGGGCCACACACTCGTTCATTTCGGAGCGATTTGCGAGCGTGTTGGGTCGTACCCCTGCGATATTGACTTCCACGTTGGAAGTCAGCACACCCTTGGGTCTGGTGGGCATTGTGGGGAGCTTCCTTCCCAGCACCACGATTGTTTCGGATGATCAGGAGTTTCCGGTTGACCTGATCTTGTTGCCGATGGAGGACTTCGACGTCATACTGGGGATGGATTGGCTGTCCCAGTACGATGTGCGAGTGTTGTGCCGGGAGAAGAAGATCCTGATCCCGAGGAAGGGTCTACCTGACGTGCTGATCAGGGGGACGAAGGATAGAGGAGGCAGAGTGGTTGTTTGAGCAGTGAGGGCACAGAAGTTGTTGCAGCAGGGTTGCAGAGCTTTCGTGGCACTTTGGTAGTTCCAGATCCAAAGGCAAGGAGATTGGAGGACATCGAGATAGTCCGGGAGTTTCCAGAGGTCTTTGTAGATGATGTCTCCGGGTTGCCGCCTCAGAGAGAGATTGAGTTTGGGATCGACTTGGTAGCTGCGACTACGCCTCAGTCGAAGGCGCCGTATCGGATGGCACCTGCTGAGCTGGTAGAGCTGAAGAAGGAGTTGCAGGATCTGATGGATATGGGGTTTATCCGCCCCAATGTCTCGCCTTGGGGAGCGCCGGTACTCTTCGTGAAGAAGAAGGATGGATCGCTGCGGATGTGTATTGACTACAGGATGCTAAACAAGGTTACCGTTAGGAATCGGTATCCCTTGCCTAGGATCGATGACTTGTTTGACCAGTTGCAGTCAGCGCATGTGTTCTCGAAGATTGATCTGCGATCCGGTTATCATCAGTTGAGGATCAGAGAGGCAGATGTGCAGAAGACAGCTTTCAGGACGAGGTACGGGCATTACGAGTTTTTGGTGATGTCGTTCGGGTTGACAAACGCGACTGCATCGTTTATGGATTTGATGAACCGGACATTCAGTCAGTGCCTCGACCGGTTTGTGATTGTCTTCGTGGATGATATTTTGGTCTACTCGCCAGATGTGGAGCAGCATCGAGAGCACTTGAGAGTTGTACTTCGCATTTTGAAGGATCATCAGTTGTATGCCAAGTTTTCGAAGTGCGAGTTCTGGCTGAGCAGTGTCGCCTTTCTGGGACACATCATATCAGGAGAGGGGATTTCGGTAGATCCAGCGAAGGTTGAGGTCGTTACACAGTGGAGAGCCCCGACGAGTGTGGCAGAGGTCAGAAGCTTTGTAAGTCTGGCAGGTTATTATCGTCGTTTTATCCCGGATTTCTCGAGGTTGGCTTCGCCGTTGACGGCTTTGACGCGGAAGGGCGTTGAGTTCGTGTGGTCCCAGAAGTGTGAGGACAGTTTCGAGGAACTGAAGAGTCGGCTGACGACTGCTCCAGTTCTGACACTTCCCAGTGGCAGTGGTGGGTTTGTGATTTAAAGTGACGCGTCAGGCGTTGGACTGGGATGCGTACTCATGCAGCACGGGCAGGTGGTTGCATATGCTTCGAGGCAGCTGAAGGTGCACGAGAGGAACTACCCCACTCATGATTTGGAGTTGGCGGCGGTCGTGCACGCTTTGAAGACTTGGAGGCATTATTTGTATGGCGAGCGATTTGAGGTGTTCACGGACCATCAGAGCCTGAAGTACCTGTTTTCGCAGAAGGAGCTGAATATGAGGCAGCGCAGATGGCTCGAGCTGATTAAGGATTATGATTTCACCATCTCGTACCATCCGGGGAAGGCGTATTCGGTTGCTGATGCTTTGAGCAGGAAGGTGGAGGTTACTGCAGCAGGTCTGTGTATCGAGGAGTGGAAGTTGCTTGAGGCGTTTACCGAGTGGAGACCATTCACCGATGAGTCACGAGGTGTAGTGATTGTCGGGCTGAGAGTGGAGCCTCAGTTGGTCTCGAGTATTGTTCAGGCTCAGAGTGCTGATGATGAGTTAGCTGGGTTGTTACAGTTGGCTGCCAGAGATGGGTCAGACTTCAGTATTGGAGTTGATGGTGGGCTGAGGTTCAGAGGTCGTGTCTGGGTGCCGAAAAGAGGAGATCTGAGGAAGGACATTCTGGAGGAGGCGCATAGATCTCGTTATTCGATCCACCCGGGCAGCACGAAGATGTATAGAGATCTTCAGAGGAATTTCTGGTGGAAGAGGATGAAGACGGAGATCGCAGAGTTCGTGGACAGATGTCTGATTTGTCAGCAGGTGAAGATTGAGCAGCAGAGACCTGCGGGGACGATGCAGAGGATCGAGCTTCCATAGTGGAAGTGGGAGCACGTGACGATGGATTTTGTCACCGGTCTGCCGAAGACGAGAGGTTTCCATGACGCGATTTGGGTTATAGTCGTTCGACTAACCAAGTCGGCGCACTTCTTAGCTATCCGGACCACTTTACCTCTGGAGGGTCTAGCTAAGTTGTATATTGAGGAGATCGTCAGACTGCATGGGGTGCCTGTGAGTATTATTTCGGATCGAGATACGAGGTTCACTTCCATATTCTGGGAAGTTTGCAGAAGGCCTAAGGAAAGTTTGACATCAAAATTGCAGTAAAACAAGTATACCAACGTTAGAACGTTAAGATACAATTTATGGGTGTGGGATTCTGATCCTAATTCTATCCTAATTGTGTTTTGTTGATGTTTAGGTGGAGCTTAGAGGGAGATGATGATGGACGACTGGGATTGAAGATGGTTGGATGAAGGGCTTGGATGAATGGAGATGAGATGAGTGGTGGAGATGGTTGGATTGGAATGGATGGTTGAGATTGGAGAAGGAGGAGATATTTATGGTGGGTGAGTTCTCACCCTCTCTTCTCTCACGTCTCCCTCTCTCAGTTCTCACGTCTCTCTCTCCCCTCAGTTGGTGATCTCCGGTGGGTATTGGCGTGCTCCGGCGAGTTGGTGATCTCTGGCGAGTGAGGAACAGCGAAGGTGGTGGTTGTAGGTGAGTTGTTGGTTTTACTCGCTCCTTTCCCTTGGTTCTCTCACCCTCCACCTAACTCGAGTTCTGTGGTCATGGTTGGGTGTTGGAGGTTGGCGGAGGTGGATTCGTGGCTGTGGATCGTCGAGGAGGCGATTGATCGTCGTTTGGACGCGAGGTTCGTCGACGGATCGTGATTTGGGGAGACGTGCTCGTGGAGGCGTCGTCGCGGTTCTTCAAAGGCTTGTTCAAGCCTTCCGGTATGTCAAGCTCGCTCACTTAATTATCGTGAGTAGTTGGAAGTCGACGGTAGGCCTTTCGGCTCGTCGCGAGTAAATGTGCAGCAGATTTCACTGCCTGATCGGTCGACCGGTTGGTGCAAACGGTCGAACGTTCGTGAAGAGAATTTGGGTTCTGCCTCAAATCGGTCGAACGATCCCCTTGGGGCGGTCGACCGATCGTGCGTAGGAGGCAAGCCTGGTGAGATTCGGTCGACCGGGTCCCCTTTGCCGGTCGACCGTGTGCACCGTCATGGGTCGGATAGGGCGTTGACCATCTAAACGGTCGACCGCCTCTATGACTGCGTCCGACCGTGACTTAAGTGGATTGAGTGGTAGGTTCGACCGAATGTGGTTTCGGTCGACCGGACCTGTGTGTGAGCGTGGCAAACGCTCTGGCGGAATTCGGTCGACCGAGGAGGTCTCGACGTTAGACCGGTTCGTGGTGCGAGTGAGGGATTATTCCCTGGTGGGATTCGGTCGACCGAGAGTGCTCGGGTGTTCGACTGAATCCGTGGTAGAGTTGTGGGATTTTTCCCCTGGTGACGTTCGGTCGACCGGGACCCCTTTGTCGGTAGACCGAATGGTTGTTGTTTCATTGAACCTGGGAGTTGACCATCTAAACGGTCGAGCGTCCCTTGACTTGGGTTCGATCGAACGAGTGTGGTTTGGGAAATCGGTCGACCGAGGGAGTGCCGGTCGAGGCGATTTGCCCTGTATTTGCTTGATTCGGTCGACCGGGACTTTTGGTTCAGTCGACCGTTTGTGTCCAGTTTTGCACTATGGAGGTGCTGTCGTTGTGGTCGTCCGTGTAGGGCGAGTGTGGTGCCGATGTTCTTCCGGCAAGTGTGCTAGGGTGCACGAGTGTTGCGGCGGTTGGTTGAAAAAGACCTGGAGCCCCATAACAGTGTGAGAGTTGTGGTTGGTTGAAAAATACCTGGAGCCCAGCTAGTCTGTGCGGGGTTGGTTGAAAAAGACCTGGAGCTCCGTAGTGCGTTCAGGTTGGCTGAAAAAGACCTGGAGCCTGAGCAGGGACCGCGTGTAGGGGTTGGTTGAAAAAGACCTAGAGCCCTTGACCGTGTCGTGGTAGCTGCGGTTGGTTGAAAAAGACCTGGAGCCCAGCTTGGCGACGAGTGTGTGTTGCGGTGGTTGGTTGAGATTAGACCTGGAGCCCCGTTACTGTGGTGTGTGTTGTGGTTGGGTGAAAGAGCCCTGGAGCCCAGGTCGTTGTGATGCTTTACTTGTTTAGTAGAATTGCATGCTAGGGTGTCTTTCAGTTCATGTTTTTAGAGTTTTGCGTACGGGATTTCCTTCTGAAAACTCAGGCATTGTTGCATGTTTACTTTCAGGCCGTGATCGGCGATAGGGGGTGGTGACCGAGGAGAGGAGCACCACTACCGGATCCAGCTTTCTCTCAGTTGAGATCGAGTGATTTCTGCTTCCATTTGTATAGTCTTTTGATGTAATCACAACTTTTGAAATACTCTGATGTTCATATATATATATGTTATATATGTTGGTGCACCTGTGTTTAGTATTTGCGTGATATCCTCTGTAGATTGTATGTTATTAAAAATTTAAATTTTCCGCTGTGTTGAGGATGTTACAATGGGAATTCTAACTAAAACATATGAATTGTATGTGATGATGACTTTACAATAAAACTGAAAATCATTTTTTAAACATTTTACGGACAAACGATGTCGTGTGAGCTAACATTGATTACCATAAATCATAACATAGAGTTGGTAGCATTGTAAAGTAGTTTAAGATATTCAATGAAGTGAAAGGTCTGTCTTTTAGAGGTGCTCTAATATCTTATATGTGATTTTATTATATGTAGGTAAATTCAGAAACATTTATTGCACACACATTTATGTCATAAAGCATCAGATATCTTAGTGACGTGTTGTCTCCAGTGAGGTCGTAGAAATAGTAGAGTTCATATTACCTTTGGTTGATTCCACAAGAATAATTTCTTCTTCATCATCAGCAAAATCTTCAAATGAGTCGTTAGAATGGCTAGTGGGGCTTCGATGAATGTTGCCGAGGTAAGATGAGAGTGATGGTCCCCTTTCAATAACTTCTTCTTCTTTTGTATCTTTGTTAAACATGTTTGAGAAATAGGCAACAAGTTTCACTGACACTAACTCCTTTGAAATTTCACTGGATTCAGGAACATTATTTTTCTTGTAGAGAGAAAACGCAAAGTGCAACAAGAGCACGGTAGTGGAAGTCACCCCTGTTATGAGGAACAAACCAGAGAATCTTGTAAATGGGAGTCTATAAGGTTCATCATTGTCAAGTTCGCCCGAGGATGTCAAAGGCCCATAAGTAACATCTCCATACCACTTCCTCTCTATTTCCAACATTTTTTCGCTTTCTTTGACACCCAAAATGGCCCTTGAAACATCAGGTAACAACGGGGAACCTCTTGGGAAAACCTGAATTGTACACCAAAGAGGCAACTTTCATTATCATTAGTAGGACATAAGATAGCTACTTCATTAAGATATTAAAAAAAGTACTTACAAATCCAAACCCATCGATCTTGTAGGACTGTCCAACCACCTTGTATTGATTTGGGTATTTCTTACGGAAAACTTTGATGTAAGGAATCTCATCAAATATCGCTGAGACTCCTCCATTCCCGCTGCCTTTGGATAGTGCCTCGTCATACTCCTCCGGAGAGGAATAAGCTTTGAGGTGGGACTCATTAAAACCAAGCTGGGTTACGAGGAGAGACTTGACAAAGGATCCATCCATGTATCCGATGTAATCTTTATTACGTATGAGATCGTCGACATTGGTGATGTTGGTTCGTAGCTGGTCTGATGTTAACATTGATGAAAGGCTTGCGGTGTAACTTGACGTCAGAATAAGAACCACAAATACCCACATGATCAGAACAACTCTTGTTAAGTTACTGGTTATCTTCTCCTCTGCATATTAAAGATGTATTCAATGTAAAAAAAACTATCGGTTTTGCATATATTTTCTATCAGGTAGTGAGTAAGCGAAAGTAGTCACTTAACTATGAGAAAAGACGATTGTCGAGAAGATGAAGTAAAGAATAGCGCCGAGCTGTTGGGAGAGGGATCCTTGGAATGCCTCGTTTTTGCGGTGTTCCATCAGCCAAATCACTATTCCTGTGAAGATGAAGAAGGCCCCGCTTGCTAGCCAAAGATCCTTTGACATGGGACGTAGGAATTCCCAGAATCTGGGAAGGGCACCTTTCGTATTTCGTACAACCATCACAACACCAGACTCCGTGTACGGTGTGGTGAAGTCTACGTACTTTGTACGCTCAGACAATATAGTTGTGTCACCCACCACAAGATCAAATGTCTGTTTCATTGTTTACACAGTACAACATTCTAATAGTTTCAGGGAATAACCACAACAATAGTAGAACTACTTTATAAATTAGTTATTATTTGACCAGTTTTATTTATGAAGTTTACTTAACTAATGATTTAGCGCACGAAAAATCTCATATTAAGCCCTCGTATACTGTGTCAAGTTATTTGTTATTGATAAATACAAAAAAGTATGCATACACTTCATAATTTCATTATTAAATCGATATTAATCATACATTCAGTATTGTTGAGTTTAAAATACGGTGCACATGAATTCCAGTAGTAAAATGTTTAGCAAAACTCTTAGAACCAATTAAAAATCTAACTTCTAAAATCTTATGGAAGAATATTTGTGCAAAACCCCAAACAAGAACTTGTATCCAGATTCTGAAAAACAGATGCAGGTCACATGAATATATTTCTAAAACCAGTTAGGTTCCTTTATAAAATGGATAAAGGAAATTTCAGTTATAATAAACGTATCCATATCTATTAGATATTGAAATTTGTTATCCTTCAATTAAAGTCAATCGATGCCTTTAAAGACTCAAGATTGTAATAATAAACAATGATTTGTAATTTTCCATTAATAGAGTTCATCAGATCAAATATAAACTTCAGCACTAATATTTTGTTCCAACCTAGTTCAGAGGACTGAAATCCGAACAAGGGACCGAACCTATCATATCAGTCACATGAGATGCAAGTCGTTTTTAAATAATGCTCAAATAAATACTTACGGTTTGGATTGTTGGTTCCAACCCGAGTTGGAGCAACAAAATTGCCGATCGGATTTATGATACCCTACGACGCAAGGTTGGACCGAAGTGCGGTCCTATCACAGTATAGATTAGTTTAACCTTCAATTTATTTATTATAATTTATATTTTAGAACACTATTATTTAAAAATTATTATATTAATGAAAAATAATTATTAATTTAAAATTTAATATTGATCAGAATTGCACAAACGTTAATTTAGTATTAAAATAATAATTAAACAACCTTAATTTAATGAATACTTATTAAAATTAAAAGACGAAAATAACTGAGGACAACATTTTCTAAATCTCCTGCCGAGATGCAATGTGTTCATTTTGGTTTGGTTCGATTACAGGTGTTAATCGAGCCGAACATGAGCGAACAAATTCAGCTTGTTAATATTTTGAGTTATTCGTGTTCATCCCATGTTCGTGTATGTTCATTAGCTTTTGTTGTGTTCGTGTTGTGTTGAAGTCGTTGTAAGGTCATTTAACAAACAAACTATACACAATTTGTATTGTTTTATCTTGTATCACTCATTCTACCATAAACATATGTTTTCTATACATTTGATGTAACATGTACTTACGCGTGATTATATATTAACGAGGCTTTTATTGGTGATTAATCAATTATTTCATTTAAGTATTTGTAAGTATATCTATTATATTATATATAAACACTATCGAGGTCGAATTGTCAACGAACAAACTGATGTGAGTTCATTTCAGCTTGTTAAGCGATCGAGTTAGAAAAAAAAGTTCATGTTAAGTTCATTAAGGTTTGAACCGAACATGAACGAGCTCATATCTAGTTGAATTTGAACCGGACTTCAACCAGCTCGGTTTAATAAACTACCCTAGGTCCGGTTTTCAAGTCAAGCACGTCTTGGTCAAGTCGAACTATTAGAAAATTTGATCCCCGATTTGGTTTAGTTCGAACCTAATTATTATTATTTTTTATTGGATTTCATGAATTAGACATCTGATTATTTTTAATACTAAATTTATAACCTTAAGTAAACTCTAAACAATCTTAACCTTAAATAGAAGTTAAATTCAGAAATAAATAATAATAATTAAAAACATTAAACCAGTCAAACCTCAGAAGTTGGATTAGAAGTACTAACAACTCTGGTCTGTTTTCTGCTCCAAGGATTTCGTAAGTTCGGTTTTTGGTCTTGTTGGTTTGGTCTGGGTTTGGCCAGTGTACATTCCTATGTATGTGTGTAAATTTTTTTTGTCCTTTTGCTTTAAAAACACGGATGTTGTGTCCCTCGTTACTTGAAAAGAACACGGGCTGACACATATTCTGATTCAGGTCGAACATTGAAAACTCAAAACGCGATTACAAGGTATTAGGGGTATTATGCACAATTAAAAGAGTGTTGCTGATATTATGAGTTATTCGGACGGTATTGTAAAAAAATTCCTTATCTGTAATTAACGTGACTGATGTGATTGATGGTCCTAGGTTCCTAAGAGCCCTAGCTAACAATTTAAACTTTCATAATTCACACAAATAAAATAAGGATAGGCTGGATCCCATAGGAATTGAGTTGTATTTAAGCATCCACGATTCCACGGGATGCAAAAAATGTACTCACATTGTTTAATGAAAATGCATGACTTAATTTGAAATTTTGCTCTACTATATATGCCATTAAAAATGCACAAATATTAAAATGTAAGAAAATATTATTATTATCGATTTATGATAATAAAATATAATATTATTTTATTAAATTTAACACCATTTAACTGATGTGTTACGATATTAGCATAACTTAATTGATAAGGTACGTAGAAATAAATTAACGAACAATGAAGCTCACTAGTGTAGATGGTACGAATAAATACCCTTAAACATATGATATAGGTGGCATTGACTTTATTATTACTTCTTATAGGATATCTATTTCTTTGGAAATTTTACTTGTACTAAATCAAATATAAAAGAGAAATATATGAGATAACACTTTACACAGGGCAGGTAAATGGTTCACCTTGTCGTAGACTTCCTGGATTAAATCGTCGTAGGTACCATTTGACTTCCCACTAGAGTTAACGTACAAAATGTACTTACGGGGAACTTCATAACTTAGAGTTTTAATGGCCGCCTCGAAAACATCTAGACAAAATCCCGTTGCTACGCTTGTATGATTTTCCTTATTATAAGAGACATTTGCAAGCTCAAGAAACCCCTCAGCCAACGGAACTCCAATTCTAAGTTTCTTCCCACTTGTCGGCCATTGCCAACCTCTCGGTTGATTTTGAAGCTTCTTCGGCCACTCACTGTCCTTAATATTTTCCTTCAATTTCAAATGCCTTGAGATCCCATTGGTGGGAGTCCAATAGCCGATGCGTTTTAGGCCAGTCTCCCCGACGGTCATCAACTCAAACGCCGAGGGCTCTAATTGCCCCCCGATCATATTGAATATTCCACTTAGGCTATTAAAATTTCGGCTGTGGATCAAACTAAGGAGCTTTGGTCCGTTAGATGAAACATGTAAGCCAAACATGTTAGCCGAACTATTTCTAGACTCCGTTTCATTGAGATATCCCACTTGCTCGACGGCCAACGCCAATGCCCAGACCGTATCATACGCCCACATGTCGAAAGCAGTTGGTGCAGACTTTTTTTCGTATGGATTGTCATTAGAGATTTTTTCCTTCCATCTCCTAGAGAAGTCGTCAACCAATTTGGACAAAGGCATGTTAGGCTTTACTCCAAGAACTCCTTTCATCTTCTTCACCACGGAGGGGTCAAAATCACGAAACGACTCCGTTGGCCCATCTGTCATGATCCAAAAGTAACCATCGCCCAACATACCCCACTTATCTGCTGAAGAGAAGAATTTGCTCGCAAGAGCCGGAACCATGTGAACCACAAACACACGTGTCCTAAGGTTCATCAATATCTGCATTTGCTCTTCCATTTGGGTATCATTTGTAGAGAGAGGAACGATATATCTGTATGTGACCCGTGCACCAACCTCCCGAAGGGCATCAACTAGGTATGGAGCTACGCCAGCACCGTACTCAGTGTCCTCGTAGATAAGGACCACCTCTCTCCACCGAAATTGGTTGACCAAAGCGGAAATGGCACCCACTTGGCACGAGTCATTTAGCGTCGTGCGCACAAAGTAGCAACCGGAAGAGGAGGAGAGTGAAGGACTACTGGCGGAGAAGGAGACAATGGGTACTTGGGCAATCTTTCCGAGGTCGGACATGAATACGGCTTGTTCGGAGCCCATTGGGCCAATGATAGCCTTCACTCCCACGTTCCTCAGCAAATCCAATGCTAAAATGACACGCATATCACAAAATGATCTTATATATTGTGACGTCAATATATGATTAATAAATATTACGAAGAATAAGAAAAAGAATACTTTTTGAGGCGGCACCGATGGTGGTGTTATTGGAGTCCCGATGGTGGAGGATTAGTTTGGTGGAATAGTTAGTGTGTTTTCTATAGAAATCTTCATAGGCAATGGATATACTGGCCTCCCAACTCTTTACAATTGATTTCTGAGAATCAAGGACAACACCAACATCCACGGTAATCTGAGCAGTCACGGTGGACAAGAGGAGGATGAGAAGGAGGAGAATAAGGTGTTTGTGGTTTTTCTGTGGCATTATGTTGTTTGGAACTCCTCAACTCGTAGAGAATGGTGAGGATGATGATTTTAGTAGTCAACGCTCTGCTCTGGAGGAAGGATTGCTGGTTTTCGGTTTTGTGTCTAGTTATTTTAATTTCTGCCAACGCCTCGAAGAAAACGATGGGATAGTGACACGATGTTATTATTACTTGTCAGCATGGAGTTCTTTTGTCGAAGTAGAGCGACATACCAAACAAAAGATCCAAGAGCCTTACACCATTGACTTTGATTATTTCAAGAACAATTTGATTAAAAAACGCTAAGTTGATTTTCATCCCCAGCCAACATGGCGGTAAATGTGTGAAAGGATGCTTTGGATAGAAATCCAATGGTCAATATTGTCTTGACATTTTATAGGAAAATAATCTTTGTCCACGTTTTTTGTCAGATTTGATGTGCAGATTTTTATATTGTCCCTATCTTTTCTTTCACTTTTCTTTTCTTCTCCGTTATCTTAATTCTTACACCAAATTAAACCTAAATAACGCATTCCTCGATTTAGAATATTTTTAGAAGAAATAAATCAAATTTTGATCGCTAAGGATTATTTTTCTTGGGGAGAATAAATTAAAGAGCCAAAGTAGGAAAGTCAAATGTTACATAAGGTCAATTACTGTATAAGTTCTTTTGAAGATCACAAATTTAATATATTCCTAAAATACCCACACCCATATCACTACAATCTCACATCCCAAACATTCCAACCTACCGACGACCCCACTCCTACCCCCAGACCATTGTTCACACTCGTTTCGACCAATCTCGTTTGGTGAAAGTAAGACAACTCGCGTGGTGAAAATGACCCAGCGCGTTAGTGTGGGCTCTTTGGCCTTAATCTATATTAATTTTGATCATTAATAAAACTAATCTTAATCAATCAACCTAATCAATCAAAGTGAGCAAACATGAATACATGCATTGCATACATACTTGCATACTTGCAATCATCTTAATAGGTTGATCAAGACAATAAAGGAAATGAGCATTGAGACAAAGACATCAAGACTTGTAATCAAAACTTCGGACCAAGACATGTAACTTTGTATTTATTGAGTCCATAAGGTTTTATGTAAACTTGACCACTAGGATTCTGTCCCGTCCTTCATCGCTAAACCGAACCTATTTCGGTAAACCGAATCCTGTCTAGTTCGGTCCACCGAACACCTTTCGGATACCAGAACACTTCCCACCAATAAAACTTAGGTGTTCTCTGAATTGCCCCAACGGAAGACCGAACCACTTTCGGTCGACCGAATAGCCCTAGACCGGTTTTGGACTTTGCTCCAACAGTCGCATTCGAATCGAGTTCCTAAAGCCCAATTGACTTGTCCCACTTTGGACGACCGAATACCTATCGGTCTACCGATTCCTTATTCGCTTTAGGTGCACAACGACTATTTACACGTGGCACTTGACTGTTGTACCCAACAACTATTTGAGCTATAACTGTCAGCGCAAAACACGCGCTAAGTTCGGTCTACCGAAGTGTACACGGTCAACCGAACTTGAGTAGATCAAAGCCCAACCAATCCGATACATAATCGGTCAACCGAGTTCTTAATTCAGACCAATTCTTCAGACTACCGTTTGGATAACGGTCGACCGAATATGACTCAATTTCTGCCCGTGCTTAAGTCACATCTTGTATTCCTATTGGTCCATTTCCCCCACCAACTCTCAAACAGCTAGTTGAGCTTGAAGGCTTATAAATAGGACATCATTTGTTGGTTTTGGATCTCTTGAACACTTCCTATCTATCCAATACTCAAAGCCAAATCCTCTCCATCTTCAAGCTCTCAATCCACAACACTCAAGCCTAAACTTCACCACTTGCATATCCAATTTCATATCAATATCCAAGTCTGCTCAAGTATAGAGTGTTAGTTAGATTGTGATTCCATCTCCATATTCAAAGAATCACCAAGTTGTAAAGCTTCGAGGAAGCTCCCTCTCGGATTGTGAGAGGAGACACGAGCGAGGCGAGGTTGTTCGCGAGGCTTGGAGTTGTAAATGGCGTTGATCTCGGCCCAGAACGGAGATTGGTTAGTGGCACCATAAGCGAGGCTCGGGGGATCGAGCGAGGCTTGCGAGGAGGACTAGGACCCGGGTGTGGGTGCCGAACCTCTCTAAACTCCGGTGTCGACGAATTTGTGGTTTGCAATTGTCTCTTCCTTGAATGTTAACTTTTGGAGTTATTGCAATGAAGTTCTAGTTTTGGAGAAGAAAATGTTAACTTTTGAAAAGGGTGGGGAATTCTGCATTGTGGTGCATTTGGATTCGATTTTTGGTTGCAAAGTTTGGAATTTTATAGGTTTTTTGAGTGATTTGAGAGTGTAGGAAGGATTTGGTGTTTGATTTTTCATGGTACATGAATTGTTTGTGGTGGTGGGTTTCTAGCCTTTAAGAAACTTAGCATTTGAAAAGGTGGAAACTCACAGAATGAATGAGTAGGGAATAAGTAGCGGTTATAGAATAACATATGGAGCTACTAGCGAAAAACATGAAGAAACAAAGTTGGAATTAGAAGGAGTTGGACTTGGAGCCTTGGAGAACTGAACTTGAAGTCTTGTTTTTTGCATGTATTAGACCATTGTTTGCTGTGAAAATATTTATTTGAAAGTTTTAACTTGATGAAACTAATATTATACTATTATGTTGCTGTATTTGTTAGGTTTATTTTGTATTTTCCAGAAATTCTAGAATTTCGTGTTTATTGTGCAATCAGGTCTTTACCGTGTCTATTTGTATATACATGTATTTATCGTGTATTAGATCTTTATTGTGTATTAGGTCCTTATCGTGTTTGTTAGTACGTATCATGTTTATAGGTACTTGTCGTGTATACATGTACTACTAATATCCCTTTGGTTACTATCGTGTATCATGTTACACGACACGATAAGAATTCATGTACAAATTGTGTCGTGTCATGTATACACAACAATTACCGTGTCGTGTTTGTGTCTGGGTTTGTGTACACGATTTCTTATCTTGTCTGGTTTGTGTATACCCAAAACTAGTTAGCATCCGACCATACACGACACGATAAGATATGTACATTATATAATTGATAGGCCTACTTCTATATATAGGTAGATATTACGAAGAAGAGGCCCAACCTCATTTTCAAAAGCGTGAATTGGTTTGGTGCACTTAGTTTGGACCCAATTTGGCCGCATGCACCCATAGTTTCTATTATTAGCTTGGTGCACTTGAGAACCTTAAAGATTTACCTACATGCACACGGGACGTTAGTTAGGCTCACATGGTTGGCCATCCATTACCCAATCTCGTTATGCCACGTCAACCGTACAATTTGGGTCGGGTTTTAATTGGTTAAGCAATTGTTAGTGAGCTCATTTATTATTAACAATTATAAACTTGGACGTAATGATTAACTAATTAATAAATTCCATTATTAACTAATAACTGATGCATAATCCCTCCCGCTAGGAGCTAATTATTCTCGCCCCTTTCCTATCGGCCTAAAACTTCCTCAGAATCTCCTTCTCCTTCCTCCTCAATTGTTCGTTCTTTCTTAAGCCCTAGATTGTTAAAACTCCCGAACGCCATCTAGTAATGGCCTTCCACCGAGCTGACAAAGGCAAAGAAGCAATTTTACTCCTAGAGACTTTCCTTCACTTCAATCAACTCGAAGACTCCCCAACTACTACACCACCTCGTCCCCAAAGTCATCCGACACGTCGTCGACCTCCAATGCTCGTCGCTTCTTTGATCGTCTGACCGGTGACCAGACTCATCTTTGTGATTGTGGATTTCTTTGACGTATGTACACTTCAAGTAAGGAGTGGTCCTATGGGTGTCCGTTTTGGTGCTGCCCCCACTAGTGTATGAAATTGAAATTTCGTTGACCAATTTTTGAGTTTATGTAGGCACATTGCAGGTGTTTAATGTAATGTTTGTGTAATTTCAGGATCCTGACGAAAGAAGTGTGACTTCTTTTGCTGGATTGATAGTGATGAAGGGGCTAGCATGGCCATTAGAAGTCATGTGTAGAGGTTCCAAGAAATGGTGTTGGAGAAGTAAGTGTCTTTGGACAGGAAGGTGGACGAGTTGAGGAATGACTTAGCCGACACAAACTTAATTTGCTTGGAAGTTATGGCCATCGGTTCGTGATTGGAAGACTTTATTGGTGAGAGCAAGTGCTTCATGCATAAGGTCGATATGGTTCTGAATTTATGTGTGGTTGTTGGGATTGGATTGGTATTGAAGTGGTTGTGATTGTAGTATGTGACGGGTATTTTTGGTAGTAGTATGAAGTTTGGATGTGGTATTATATGGTTGTTGGATGCAGTAGTTGTGGTTGTTACTTGTAGTGTCTTGAGTTTATGTTCATGATCGAGTTGTATTTGGATGTTGTAGTTGTCTGAGTTGTGGTGGGTTATTGTGGTACTAATGTGAAGGTTAATGATAATGTCAATTTTTATGTCTGATATTACTTTCATGTTGAGGTTTGAGTTTATGTTCATCTTTATGTTTGAGTTTTAACAAATTTTTTATTAACGTCTTGCCTTGTAAAGTCTGCTAAACTAAGATAAGAATACATGACAGAAGGTAGTGTAGGGTCGTAAGGGTCTCTAAATCTAATCACTTTTTAGGCTAATTACCTACTTGTTTAAGCAATCAAGAACATGCAGCGGAATTAAAAACTAAACAAGCAAGTAAAGAGGAAATAAGCAAACCACAATGAGACGAGGGATTTTTATAGAGGTTCGGCACCCCACCCGGGTATTAGTCCTCTCTTGCAAGCTCCGCTCGGATCAGCGAGCTCCGCTCATGACTTCACTAACCACTCCCCGTTCCGGGCCGGGAGAGAACGCTTTTACAATCTTCAAACTCGCAAACAACCCTCGCCGAGTTTGACTGCTCTCACAATCCGAGAGGGATGCTTCGGGCTTTCACCGAAACCTTTACTTGACTTTGACAGCAACAAACTTGAGTGGGACAATCACTCTCTAAACTTGAGCACACTTTAGAAAGATAAGGAATTGATATTAAGTATGGAAAATGAAGCTTTGAGTGTTTGGAATTATCTCTCTAATGTAGGAGGCAAATATGTGTTCGAGAGTTGTGTAAAAATGGTGTTGGGAACACCTATTTATAAGCTCGTAAGGTTTTATAGCCATTGGGGTTAATTGGGTAAGAGTTTGTGTAAGAAACACAAAACATAAACCTGCAAGTTGCATTGCAGCATAAGTTCGGTCGACCATATCGGGCAGAACGGTCGACCATGTGACAATTTTGAACGCGGTTCGGTCGGCCGATTAAGGAACGGTCGACCTCCAAATGCTATAACTTAGGTACACTTAAGTTAACGGTCAAACACCGAGATAGGTTCGGTCGACCGTAAACTAACAGGCTCTACTGGGTTGGCGAAAGAGATCAAGTTCGGTCGACCGAGCTACAGTATTCGATCGACCGGAAACTTCCAGGCAGTTGCACTTTGTGGAGAAATTCAAGGTTCAGTCGACCGAAACCGGTTCACGGTCGACCGATGGCAAAAAGCATTTTGGGGTATTTGGAAATAATACGAACATGACCGTTGGTATAATACGACAATTTTAACGGTCGGAAAAGTGTTGATACGTGGTCGACCGAAAAGGTCTGGACGATCGACCAAACAGATGGTAGAAAACACTAACTGGATAATTTATCACTCGGTCGACCGAACGGTCTGTATCGGTCGACCGAATGTGGGCAGACAGTCCTGGTTTTGGTTAAGTGTTTTCCGGTCTAAGTTTGGGTGATCTATTGAAGTCCAAATTATATGAAATTTTGTGGGTGACTTCTATAGGGAACCTAGTGTGTGTTTGAGTTGGTTTTAGCTGAATTATGTTCGATTACACATAGATCCTAAGACTCAAAATAAATCAAGATTACATGTCTTCAAATAAGCTTTATTACATGTCTTGACTTGATTTCCTTTCTTCCTTGTGTCTTGTTCACCTGTAGAGGTTAACACAATACAATATATATGCTATGCAATATGTGTACTACTCTACATTGTTATAATTAAGATTAGGTTGACTAAATCATCAAAACATAGATTAAGGCCAAAAACCCAACAATCTCCCCCTTTTTGATGATGACAACTTATATCTTAATACTTGAAATTTTTAGATGTAAACTATGCATATAAATGCTCCTCCTATGGATGTGCATAGTTTTTGTTCAATTATAATCAAATTTCAAGTCACCCCTTTTAATTATCTCTCCCCCTTTGACATCCATAAAAAAATTATAAGATTAACATGGAATTTGTATGTCTTATAATGAAGTTGCTCCCCCTAAATTTTGCACTTCATTACTAAGTAAATGATATTCAATAAGCTCCCCCTATCAATATGAATATGATTTTTCAATTAAGTTCAATTCTAATTCTCCCCTTTTAACATCAAGTAAAATTTATCAATTAGGCATGTGATGTATTAATTCCCCCTTTTTGACATCCATTTAAGCAAATTTGACACTTAAGCAATGGATGTGATTCAAAATTTAAGATATGCAATGAATGAAAATATGATTTTTTCAATTAAGCATATAAAATATAGACTAGAACCAATTGATTGAAAAATTAGAGGATAAGAAATTATACCCACTTTGAAACTTGAATTGGTTCCAATCTCCATTCGGTGATGCAACCGGCTTTGAATTTGACTCTTAGGCTCTCCCGGTCACCACCGATCTCCTCTTCAAGCACCTACATGTGTAGATTTAAGTACCCAAACAACTTTGGGTCCTTGAATGTTAGCTTTGGGAACCCAAACCATTTTAGTTTTAGGAGTCCACACACTTGAAAAACTATGCTTAACAAACCATTGCTTGCCATTTAGTGTAGTATGAGATACATGGTTTTTCAATTTGGCATTGTATCCTAAACCATGTTTATCTAGGGATTGTCTTTGACTACCTAAAATCATGTCAAATATCTTGGTTCCATTTGTGAACCTTTCTAGATCTTTTCTTAAATTGTGCATTTGATGCCTTAAGATCTAGTTCACTATCAATAGGTGTAGCTTGTAGACTATCAAGAGTTGATAAATTGTTTTCAAGTCTAGCAAGCACCTCATTCTTTTCATTCATGCATGTTTCAATTTGACTTTGGAGATCATTTATCAATTTTCTAGCATTCTTATTTTTGTCACAAATGATATCATATTGTTTAACTAAGTCATTAAATGCATTTTGAAGCTCATCATGTGTATATGTTTCATCATTTGCACTAGAATTTGAGCTATCACTATAATAAGACTTAGTAGAGCATGATCTAATAGAACAAGAGTTAGAGTCTACCTCACTTTGATCATCTTCAATAGCCATGAAGCATGAATGGGCAACCTCTCTTCTACTTTGCAAGAAAGATGATGATGATGACGGTGATGAAGAGACATCACATGTAGCCTTGTGAGCTTCCTCCTTCCTTTCTCTTCTCTTGCTCTTCTCCTTTTCTCTTCTCCTCTCCCTTCTCTCCTTTTTCTTCTCCCATTCTCTTCTCTCATTTTCACTCTCCTCCTTCTCCTTCTCCTTTTCTTTTTCTCTTTTCTCACTTCTTCTACCTCTTCTTTCATTCTTTTCTCCCTTATCCTTTTTGAGGTATTTGAAGAAGTCTTTGGCTAGGACTTCAATGTCCTCATCTTCTACCCGTCCATTCCTTGTGGTCATTGGAGAAGATTCATCTTGCATTCCATTTTTCTGTCCGACTTTCTTATAAAATTGATTAAAAAAGCTTTTCAATTACTGTAAAAAAAATTATAACTATTAATTTTTTTTAATTACCATATACCTTAAGTTAAAGTCAGTATTTTCGACAAGTGGAGAAAAAATTATTCGTGTTCAGCACTCTGAGCTTTTGTCTGACTCATCCTTTCCTTCATCTCATGCTTTGTCTTCTGTTGCTTAACTATGGTTTGTTGCCACCTGATAATCTTTTGTTGTTGACTTCCCATGCTTTCCATTCTCTAGCTGATTCCAACTTCGACTCGGGAATTTATCTCTTTAGGAGTTGGAGCACCTGTACAATCAAACACGTCGAGGGAGTAACGAGACAACCTACTTCTCGAACATGCCCATGCTTGTCGTTGCCTTTACTTTTGTAAGAGCGTCGTTCCTACCAGTGCTAACCATAGAACTAGAATCTTGCATATTGGCTTCCTCTTCTCTCAGTTTACTCTGCTACACTCACACATTTATCAATCTAATAAAAAAATAATTTGACATACTACAACAAGAATTAAGCTTAAAAACTATATTATTACCTTAATCTCCACTGAAGCAGGAACTTTGTAAGAATGCAACAAACACCACGTTTGTGCTCGAGTTGGAGATGGGTTTTTTGGATTCACTCTTCACTGCAAAATGCATAACAACCATATTTGCATCACTACACAACAAGCATTTTTACAAACTATAAGATTCAAAGATGGATTCTTGATATTTCATATCAATCTGCAGACACAAACTCTCTAGACTATCTTCTCCAGACAAAAATAGTACGAAAAGAAAAGAAAATCCAAAATATACTACAACTTAGAATCTACTGTCCTCTAGTAAAATGGTAAGTGAACCTGTAGCTGCTTCTTCCAAAACAAAACAAAACCCAAATTTTCTAATAGACATGATGCCACAACAAATTCTTATTTACCTCCAAGTCACGATCCAACTTACAATAATAAAATAACCCATGACTTCGTGGTGATAGTGATTGAATGAGAAAATTATAGATTTCATTATCAACTTATACATCCCCATTATATTTCATCCAGTCTTTCGGCATTTTAAAAGGGAAATAACCCAGACTTGAAAGATTTGAAAAATGTCTGCTAACCTTGATCAATAGACTACAGATGTTATATGCAATGTAATCACATTTCATCCTATTACTCTACAATAGCAGACACTATGTTTATTTTTGTACACTTAGAACTCAGAAGCAACAGGCGTGGATGAAATAAATATAGATTTCATGCATAAGAATTTGAAATAAAATTCTCATTTCCCCTCATGTATCAGCACCTTCCACCCATCAAAATAAGCAAATGTATCAACTTATATATCATTGTTTAAATACCCAATAAGCAAAATGTGACAAAACTAAACTCCCCTCTGAACTAAAAAGGAATGGAATCCATAGACAAGAATTGCAGCTGCTGCGGATCTAAATCAACAATTCTTCCATAGTGACAAGGAAGCCTTAGAAAGAAAGAAAGCAGAAGTTAATAGTTCAGCATTGATGAGCATGTAAATCACTCATTGACTAATCATCTTTTTCATGCTATATTCGAAGTAGTTGTCTAAATGATTGGGGGGCTATGTGTTGAAGCAGGAGATGACATTGCCAGCAACCACAACCTCTTTATATAATAGTCATTCAGAAACTAGCTCAAGTCAATTATGATTTCCATGTCAAATACAGGTCCCAAAATCATGTCCAAACACTACGTCATTGATCTAAATTGTGCTAAATAATTACTACGTTCTGAACATTAAGAGTCAGTAATCAAACTCCAAGTATCAATTTGGGGTGTTGGTTCGTGCCTCACCTTTGACAAACTCAAGCTTAAAATTACAGGAAGTAATTTAAAAAATGCAAGCTAAAAACCAAGTTTTCAAAAACCAAATTTGAGGTAGGCTATGCAGATGTTATAGATTCAGATTGTATCTGAAGACTACCAAATTATGATCTGAAACACCATTACTTAGTGGTCTAATGTTAAACAAGAAGCAAGATGGAACAAGTCACAATCCAACTCTTATTTAGATGAATAATAAACAATATAAAATCGAGAGACTAAACTAAAGAGTTCCAACAAATAAAGAATAAGCAAGCATCAAACTTTATCAGCAAACACATGAGAAGTTTAGAATATCACAACTTACAATTTCCTCAACTTTCCGAGCAATGGACTTCATGCCGCAAGTGTGTGGTATTACATTTTTAGCTCTGTTATTTATTTTTACAACACTTTTACGCCAATTAAATTTACAGAAATACAATGTATCAGCACCTTCGACCGTAGACCTCTCTGCAGTCCCCGAACAAACTTCATGGCTCTCTGCTTATGAGTGACATAGATACTCGGGCAGTACTTCTCCAGAGAGTGGAACTTGATGATGTAAGCCTCCAAGCCCAACTCCCGCTGCTCAAGTACCAAAAACTCCTTGTGCTTCTAGTCTTGCACATGCTGAGGAAAAAAATTCCCTGTTGAACTCAACCAGAAACACCTCCCAAGTGACATCCGTCCTATCTCTGAATACAACCACTAAAGTTGCTCCTGGAATACGTGGGTCGCTAGATCCACCTTCCTCTCCGGGGGACAATAAATGACCCCAAAGATCCGCTAGATCTTGTAGACCCATTCCTCTGCTGCATCAGGGCTCGCTCCTCCTCGAAAGATTGGCGGATTCTGCCTTATGAACCGCTCGTGAACTACTGCCGTTCCGTCCACCTGAGGCCGTTGCACCTGCCCCTCCATAAGAACACCCAGGCTCCCCTACAGCCTCGAATAATGATTGATCGTTTATATTACCGCAAGTGCACGACGTCGGTGAAGACGCGGCAAGTACGAGTCGTGTGCACGAGGAGGTGTGTAGACTTTGGTTTGTTCGAAGGCATGTGGGAAAAGAGGGGAGAAGAAATTGATTACACTAAACTAGACTAAACTACGTTATACTACACTAGTACGAAACAACAAAGAAGATGAAAGCACGAGACTAAGTAAAACTAAACTAAGTGACGAATACAAGAAGGCTGGAAATCAGGAATGGAAACCCCTAATAGGTGGAGTGTGTACACATGAAATAAGTGGTGATGAATGCATTCAATAGAGCACAAGAGTATGTAGTGTTGCTAAGCATAAGAAGTACCTCATAGCAAGACTTATCATCCAAATCCCTACCCTAAGTGATTAATATGAGCATGAACAAGTTGTTATTAAGAAAGTAAACAAGCATGGAATGTACCTAAAGATTATGGGCGGCACCATCAATTTAAGTATTCTTTTTAATTCAAACAAGCATACTTACATTTCTCACATAAAATGACATATAGCATCCATTCCATTCTACATGACATGTATAAACATCAACTCCACCCCTAAAGGGGGATAGAACTACTCACTACTCATTAGGCTAACATGCATATTAAGAACAGAAAACATTCTAACTAATAAAACTAGACATGCAAGAATTAAAAGAAGTGACAACATTAAAACAAACTAAACAATTATTTTATTTACACGACTCACAATACAAGTAGCATTCTTCTCCACTTGAGTTTTGCTCCAAGACTTACTCTAAGTAGAGAGGATGCCACCAAGCAATGGGTGAATACAAAGGAGGAGGAAGAGTTCTATTTACAGTCATAGAAAAAGGTAACCCGGGACAATCCCCCCGTATGGGACTAAAGGCATACCATAAATCGACTAAATATATACTAATACACCACCCGGATGTGGCTTATCGGGTTTGGATCCAAATGGACCGCAAATGGGCAATTTGGGATAGCCAATTGGTGGTCAGGGTTGGGCTGATCGGGTTGTGCTTTGGTGGAGACTTTTGTGGATCGATTTCTTCATGTTTGGTGCACCCGAAGTGGTTGTTGGAGCTTAGACCCGGATGTAATTGCCAAAATACTCCTCATGATGGTGTGGAGGTTCTTGATTTGCTCATTTGTCCTTTTGGTTTTAAGTCCATAACCTCTACATCTTGCATCTCAGTCCATAAGTCTTGCATCTTAATCATATTCCTTGCATTTAAGTCCTTTTTGAGTCTCTTCTCCTCAAACTTGTTTATTCCTGAAACTTAAACATAAAACTCGTGACGTAGCATTGCTTAGGCTAAAAATAAAGGATATGAGACATAAATATATGCATGATATGATGTCAATCAAATACTCTCACACCTAACTTTTGCTGGTCTCAAGATAAACAAAGAAAGGGAAAAATGAAAGAAAGAAAAACGCATACGTAAAACAGGGAATTCCTAACTCACTTTCGAAGGAATCATGGTTGCACTTAGCATGTTCAACAAGCCGTTAAACCTCGTTGTCGCCAAGGAGGAGGAGTGTTGTCTCCTGAGGGTTTTCAACGGATACATCCACAAAATTCGAACATAGATGCATTATTCACCATAGCACACGACTCGATGGACTCATTTTTGTCAATCATTGGACATGGTAATTCTACGGGCCGACTCTATATAGGTATTTAGTCCACACACCTAGACTAATGAACCATTCGTGTAAGTTAGTTAAGGACTTAAGTGACAGACATGGGCAAAATTAACATCCTCAAGTGATACAAAGTGTAAAGTCCATTAAGGTTCTTATTTGTCTTTCTTTCTTCTTTTTTTCTTCTTTTTATCATCATTGTTTTTTTCTTCTTTTTGGAGTAGTATGAATTACACTAGTTGGTGTTTGATTCTCCCAGGGTTGGGTTTCGTGCATCATTGCCTGTGAGGACTTATATTACCACGTACATTTTCCCCCAAATCTCCACATAGGGCGATCCCTACCACCCGTGTAATGGGAGTTTGTTCGGTGCATCCCAAGTCAGATGACTCGAAAGCACCAGGCACTAAGTCTCCTCGAACCTAATTTCCCGAGTGATAGGAGCCGTGCGAGAAGAGAGAACACCACTTATTTATTATTTACATGGGAACCAAAACCTCTACACTTTAGGTTTAACAGAAAGAGTTTAAGGGTCATTGACTATGACAAACTTCCTTATACTAACAAACACGAATTTTTTGACTGACTAGGTTCAGGGTGGACTTCTTTATTTATTTGAGTACTAAAACTCTATGATTACTCTCCCCCTAAGGGAAAATCGGGGTGCATCCTAACGACTAGATAAGGCCTAAAGCCGGTATACTAGATATCCTAATGCATCAAGTTCAAGACAATTTTGGGAGCTTCCTTTTACTTTGCCTCTAAACACATTTGCACATGCCAAACATACGCAAAACCTACAAAACATTTTCTTTCGCAAACACATGAAGATTTTGAAAGAAATGAAATTTTAAAGCACTTGGCAAGCAAAATGAGACAACTCACCCAAGGATCTTGGTAAGCAGATATATCAATATTAAATGCGACACACTAACATGACCCTATCAATAAAAACAAAAGAAAACAAAACAAAATGAGAAAGACTCGACTATGTACATACGTAAAACACCCCCAATACTTACTCCATGCATTGTCCTCAATGAATGTGAGCATGAAAAAAAGATCTCACCAACGTGAATCACAAAGGGAAGTTCATGGTTATGTTGATGGACAGAAACCCGAATTTGACTCAAAACCTGTGAGATGATAAAGAAGGGCGACAAACACGTGAATGAAATGTGCCCCAAATACACAGGGGATGGAGCCCCACAACAAGTTGTGCTCACTCATGGAGTCTTCTTCTTTTTTTAATTTTTTTGAGATATAACTATGTACAAAAATAAGTTCTCATCTTCATTTGTCAAAGTACATCAAATGTGAACCTCAAAAGTGGGTCAATGCACTTAGAATGGGAACATGACACCATGTGGGGCCAAAATACTCATGCGTGCCCCCCCTCACAAAGATCACAAAATGGTAGGAGAGGTTTATGAATTAGACGCAAAGGCGTCTCATTCAAAGGATCAAACTGAGAGAGCTCGAACCTCTCAAGAGTTTGGGAAATAATGTGGAACGGAAGAAGAGTTTCTCCCGTTGCAGAATTGAAGTTATGATCGCCAATCCAAACTCTCCAACAAACATGCTGGTGGGTCGGAACGAGGCCAACAACCTCGTTATGCATGTCCGACTCACCATGAGAACAGAAGGTGGGTCTCTTACCCAAGGTATCCTCTAAGGAACTCCCAATACCCTCATTGGAGATATAATTGTTTGATGTCCCATCATTTCCAAGATGATCAACAACAATTGTGAGAGGCAAACTCTCATCAGGTCTTATGAGATTAAGGGTACTAGGGAGCTCTTGCTCCACCACAGGTAAGTCCTTAAGAGGTACAACCACAAGATCACGTGGCTCAAGGGTCACAGGACAAAAAGGTACAACACAATCCTGTGCCGACTCATAATGAAACTGGTTCGTCTTATTCTCAATTTGGATCGAATCCCCCACCATGTGATCGTGAATTGAAACCCCAAGTCCCTCAGACCGACTAGGAGTTTGACTTGAATGATTGTGCTTTGAATTTGTTGATGTGGTGGTGGTTCGATATCAGAACATAAATTCTCATGTTCACAAGAAAAGTTACCCTCCTAATGTTCACGTAATTGTTGCGTGATTTGACTCACTTGCGTAGCCATATTTTGCATGGATTGTTGAGTGGTTTCCATGAATGTAAGGAGAGTTTGTTTCAAGGAATCAGGTATGTGGTCAACTGTTAGGCTCAAGTCAGAGGTTGGGAAATTTTGGGGTTGGGTGTGGATGCGCTGAGAATGAGTCCAATGATTGGGAGTAGGGTGTTGGTAGAATTCTGGGTATTTGGGAGGACGATATTGGGGTAGGAATGATGTATAAGAATTTGAATAAGAATTATCTCCCCACAAATTCATCCCTCTCGGATTGTACACGGATGCGTAAAGGTCACATTGAGCATTTTGGAAAAAGGCGTGCTCATACTCAGGCTGTGGGGGAACATAAGGACATTCCCCGAAAACATGACCACCTAACCTGCAATAGTCACACGGTACAACTACTGAAGCTACCAATGCACTCATGTCATCTACCACATGCATGAAAGAGGTCAAAGGTTCTTGTAATGTCTCAGTTTGTTGACCAACATATGATCTGACATAACTAGATGGTTGTCTAGTAGTCAGTGCCTCTCATATTACCCCAATATGAAGATTGCTCAGCCACACAATTAAGATTGTCCCAACCATACGGGGTGTTTGTCTGAGCCACCCCAGGCTGCATGGGTCCGTAATACCAGGGAGAAGTGTCCTGGTCCCAACAATGATATGGATGGTCGCCCATGTAACCATCCATCTTGCCAAAGAACTCTCGAGTCGATCACTCTCACCACCACGAGGTCAAGCTCGCAAAAAGTGCTCGACTCGACCCTAAAATGCTAACGGAGAGTGCAAAAGGGGAGGAGACTAGAACGTAGAGGAAGGTGAGAAGAAGATGACTTAGAGGAGATGGAAAAATCCCTAAAAACTAGCGTGGGTAAAGGGTGAGGGTAGAAGCCTAATCAAGCAAACACAACTCAAACAAGCTTAGGCTGACTATGGGTCCTTAAAGCTACACGACGCCCAACTACGAGGTTAGAAGACCTCAACATGACTCACCTCCCTACGATGAAGACCATAATGCCCTGCAAGTGAGCCAAGATCCAGAGATCTCGTTTCTCCTACTATCGAGACCAGATCACTCTCCTAATGCGCTCGAGTCCTGGTGGCCAATGTCTACTTGATTTTAGATTAAGGCTTTACTTGAGTGTGGTATGTGGGGATAAGGGAGGGGTGATGAAATCCCCCACCTTATCTTGTAGACTATAGGTGGTGCCCCTTAAGATGTTTTGAATCCTGAATCTATCAAGCAACTCACCAATCAAACACTCATCTCACTCTTGTTCCAATGCAATTATTACTGACTAATGCATGGTCATACAAAATGCATGAATGAGAGTAGGAAATGCATACCTCACACCAGCGCTCGACAACGAGAAATTAAAACAAAGGAAAGACAAGATGCGTGCAAGGTCTACAGATGATGCATGACCTAGATGGCAAATAATCTAGTCTTTTGCTTTGAGTTTTAGGGTCCAAGTTGTCTTAAAATGGGGATTGATTATTGATCTGGGGGCAAACTACAAGTCACAACATGCCAAATTGAGCCCCAGTCCTCTACATTAAAACCAGCAACAACCAGAAGAAAGGAGAAAGCAAGCTGAGATGACCAGGCCACCAGTTGGCGGACCACCACCGCTGATTGGAGGTCTGTTTCTCGTTGTTTGCCTCTAAACGTCTCCAATTGCCTCCCTTTGATGCTGCCAAGTCCCTGCTACAACCAAAAACTAAAGACAAAAAATTAAACCTACTCGAATCGTCCAAACCAGAATCTGGACAAAGCACCTCCCCAGCAACGACGCCAAAAACTTGATTGATCGTTTATATTACTACAAGTACACGACATCGGTGAAGACACGACATGTACGGGTCGTGTCCATGAGGAGGTGTCAAATCTACTTTGTTCGAAGGCAAATGGGAAAAGAGGGGGAGAAGAAATTGATTACACTAAACTATGCTACGCTACACTAGTATGAAACAACAAAGAAGATGAAAGCACGAGACTAAGTAAAACTAAACTAAGTGACTAATACAAGAAGTTTGGAAATCAGGAATGGAAACCCCTAAGGGGTGGAGTGTGTGTACACATGAAATAAGTGGTGATGAATGCATTCAATAGAGCACAAGTGTAGGTAGTGTTGCTATGCATAAGAAATACCTCATGGCAAGACCTATCATCCAAGTCACTAACCTAAGTGATTAATATGAGCATGAACAAGTTTTTTATAAAGAACGTAAACAAGCATGGAATGTACCTAAAGATTATGGCAGAAACCATCAAGTTAAGTATTTTCTTAAATTCAAACAAGCATACTTACATTTCTCACATAAAACGATATATAGCATTCATTCCATTCTACATGACATGCATAAACATCAACTCCACCCCTAAAGGGGGATAGAACTACTCACTACTCATTAGGCTAACATGGATATTAAGAAGAGAAAACATTCTAACTAATAAACTAGACATGCAAGAATTAAAAGAAGTGACAAAATTAAAACAAACTAAACCATTATTTTATTTACACGACTTACATTACAAGTAACATTCTTCTCCACTTGAATTTTTCTCCAAGGCTTACTCTAAGTAGAGAGAATGCCACCAAGCAATGAGTGAATACAAAGGAGGAGTAAGAGTTCTATTTATAGTCATAGAAAAAGGTAACCCGGGACAATCCCCCCGTGTGGGACTAAAGGCATACCATAAATGGACTAAATACACACTAATACACCACCCGACTGAGGCTTATCGGGTTTGGATCAAACTAGATCACCAATTGGCGGTCAAGGTTGGGCTGATCGGGTTGTGCTTTGGTGGAGACTTTCTTGGATCGATTTCTTCATGTTTGGTGCACCCGAAGTGGTTGTTGGAGCTTAGACCTAGATCTAATTACCAAAATACTCTTCATGATGGTGTGGAGCTTCTTGATTTGCTCATTGGTCCTTTTGGTTTTACATCTGGGTCCTTCTCTCTTGCATCTTAGTCCTTTTCCTTGCTTTGAAGTCCTTTTTGAGTCTCTTCTCTCAAACATGTTTATTCCTGAAACTTAAACATAAAACTCGCTACATAGCATTGCTTAGACTAAAAATAAAGGATATAAGACACAAATATATGCATGATATGATGTCAATCAAATAACATCCTGCGATCTGCTTCCCAATAGTCAATGGACCCAGAGGATTCTAGTCTCCGCCGTGGTGCCATAAGTCTGCCAAATGCAAATATTATCTATTACTATTAGAATTACGATTTTCAAAAAGGGGAGAAATTACCGACAGGGTATGGGCCTGATGTCCCACTGAGAGTCTTTGGATTTTGTACACTTTTGGAATCGACCTTTTCTGATACCAAGTTGTAATGTCACTGATCTCGTGGGTACGCAAGCTAGGGAAACCAAGAGAACTATCACAGTCAGAGCCATCCACGATGACCGAAGGAGTTACAATAACATACTACTCAAGCTAGACATACTGAAAAAGCATACATTGATAGGCTAAAAATGAGATATAACTGAAATGGGAAATTATCCATATATGGAAATAATATCAAATACATTACAATTAGTTCAAAAGGGGATATCAGGGGATCCGGCGAAGGTAGAGGCAGTGACGCAGTGGAGGACCCCTACGAGCGTGACGGAGATTAGGAGCTTTGTTGGACTGGCGGGTTATTACCGTCGCTTCATCAAGGACTTCTCGAGATTGGCAGCACCACTGACGGCTCTGACGCAGAAGGGAGTCACTTTTTTATGGTCACAGAAGTGCGAGGACAACTTTCGGGAGCTGAAGAGACTGTTGACTGATTGATCTCGTTTTATATTTAACCGCAAGTGCACGGCCGCGTTGAAGCGGTGGCAAATACGGGTCGTCCACTGGGAGGTGTGTCGACACTTGGTTTGTGCGAAGGCGAGAGGTAAAGAAAGGGAAGAAAGGTTGGTTACACTAAACTACACTACAATGCTAAACTAGAATGCAAAAGGAAATGAAGATAAGCAATAAAACTAAACCCCAAAGGGGTAGAGAAATAATGTGAACATAAAGAAGTGTGTGTGTGTTCATTAAGCTCCTCACAACATGTAGTGCATGAAATCATAAAACTACATCCAACTTTGCCTCTACATGAATTAAGATAAGACTACATCATTAAAACATACAAGACAATAATTGGAATGAAGCTACATGAACTCAAGTATAAAGACTATACCCTACTATGCCTCTACATGAATTAAGATTTCACTACATCATTAAAACATACAAGACATTAGCTAAGGTAAAGGCAACAAGAGCACATACATTACAAATTGTGTTTCCAATATTAACTTCATCCATATCCTAACCTTATCATTCCCCATAAAATAGGTCCACTAATCAAAGCATAAGCTAAGCTTCATTCAAGAGCATTAGCATATCAAAGATAAGAGTGGAGACCCATTAGATGGTTATGGAAATCATATAAAGCTCAATGGATAAAAATAACACACACTTAATACACTACATAATTATATCACATATTTCTCCACCCCCCAAATGGGGATGGAACTACTCACTACTCATTACACTACTGATTAGACTAAGTAAAGAAAACATTTAACTAAGATACTAAAATTACTAAACAAGAAATTAAACAAAGTAAAGCAACCCACACAAAACAAACAACATAACAAAACAAGATTAAAAGAAACAAATAAACTTTTATTAACAATGACTCACATTGAAGGTAGCATTCTTCTCCACCTTGAGTTTTTGCTTCAAGGCTCACTCCTTAGTAGAGAGAATGCCACCAAGCAATGGGTGATTACAATGGAAGGTGAAGAGTTCTATTTATAGCCATGGAAAAAGCTAATCCGGGACAATCCCCCGATGTGGGACTAAACCAATACCAAAAATACACTAAGAATACACTAATACACGTGCTACAGAAAACTAGATGGATTCTGGGCTAAATGGACCGCCAATTAGCGGTTCCAGACCGCCAATTGGCGGTCTATAAGGTTTAGATCCGTCTGGTTTTCTTTGTGGGCTTTTCTTGAAGTGTTTCTTGGTCTTAGATGCATCTGGTTGGTTTAGTGGAGCTCCGACCCGAATCGAATTGACAAAATACTCCTCATGATGGTGTGGAGTTTCCTGTTTTGCTCTTAGGTCCTTCTGTCTTACGATCAGGTCCTTCCCCCTTGCATCTTGGTCCCCAGGTCTCACAATTAGGTCCTTTTTCCCAACTTTTGGGTCCTTTTATGCTTCATCTCTTCAAACCTATTTATTCCTGAAAACTAAACATAAAACTCGTCACGTAGCATTGCTTAGGTGTAAGATAATGGATATAAGGTACAAATATAAGCATGAAATGATGTCAATCATTGACCACGGCACCAGTTTTGTCTTTGCCGAGTGGCACAGGTGGATTTGTGATTTATAGTGACGCTTCAGGTATTGGCTTAGGATGTGTACTTATGCAGCACGGGAGGGTGATCACGTACGCATCCAGACAGCTGAAGGTCCATGAGAGGAATTACCCGACACATGATTTGGAGTTAGCAGCAGTAGTTCACGCACTGAAGACCTGGAGACACTATCTTTATCGCGAGCAGTTTGAGGTGTTTACAGATCATCAGAGTCTGAAGTACCTGTTCTCGCAGAAAGAGCTGAACATGAGGCAACGCAGATGGCTTGAGTTCATTAAGGACTATGACTTCACTATCTCTTACCATCCGGGGAAGGCGAACACAGTTGCAGACGCTTTGAGCCGGAAGGTGGAGGTATCAGTAGCAGGCCTATGCATTCAGGAGTGGCGACTGCTGGAGTCTTTAGCAGAGTGGAGACCATTTGCAGTTAGCTTTGAGGGTGCAGTGATTGCAGGATTGAGAGTAGAGCCTCAGACAGTATCGGCAGTGATTCATGCTCAGACTACAGATGAGGAGTTGAGCAGTTTACTACAGTTAGCGGCTAGAGATGGGTCAGACTTCAGAGTTGGAGTGGATAGAGGTCTGAGATTCAGAGACCGTATCTGGGTGCCGAGGACAGAGGACCTGAGACATGATATCATGGAGGAGGCACACAGATCGAGATATTCCATTCATCTAGGGAGCACAAAGATGTACAAAGATCTGCAGCGGAACTTCTGGTGGCGAGGGATGAAGAAGGATGTTGCAGACTTTGTGTCGAGGTGTTTGGTCTGTCAGCAGGTGAAGATCAAGCACCAGAGACCAGCTGGGCAGATGCAGAGGATTGAGTTGCCCGAGTGGAAGTGGGAGCACGTGACGATGGATTTTGTTACGGGGCTACCAAAGACACGGAGATTCCACGATGCGATTTGGGTTATAGTCGATCGACCGACCAAGTCGGCGCATTTCTTAGCTATTAAGACCACTCTTGCTCTGGATGGTCTAGCTAAGTTATATATTGAGGAGATTGTCACACTTCATGGTGTACCAGTCAGTATCATTTCAGATAGAGATCCCAGATTCACTTCGCGATTTTGGGAGAGTCTACACAGACCATTGGGGACACGTCTGAAGTTTAGCACAGCTTTCCACCCACAGACAGATGGCCAGTCAGAGCGGACGATACAATCATTGGAGGACATGCTGAGAGCGTGTACACTTGACTGGGCCGGGCATTGGGATGAGCACTTGCCGCTGATAGAGTTCGCCTACAACAACAGCTACCACTCAAGTATTGGGATGGCACCATATGAGGCATTATACGGGAGGCCGTGTAGATCGTCGGTATGCTAGAGTGATGTGGGCGAGAGACAGCTAGTTGGACCTGATATTATACAATTATATTAAGAGAAGGTCGACGTGATTCGGAGACGACTAGCTACAGCGCAGATCAGGCAGAAGAGTTATGCTGATACGCGGAGGCGTGAACTGACTTTTGATGCAGGAGATCATGTATTCCTGAAGATCTCACCTTGCAGAGGGGTGATGAGATTCGGGAAGAAGGGGAAGCTGAGTCCGAGATATGTCGGACCTTTTGAGATATTGGATCGAGTCGGGGAGGTAGCATATAGGATTGCTTTACCGCCACAGTTCGCAGGACTTCACAACGTCCTCCATGTTTCTATGCTGAGGAAGTACGTGGCCGATCCAGCTCATGTGATAGAGATAGCAGTGCCAGAGATCCAGCAGGATTTGTCATTAGATGAGAGACCCGTTGAGATTGTGGATCGGATGGTACATCAACTCAGGAGGAGAGCGATTCCGATGGTGAAGGTCAGGTGGCAGCGTTACAGTGTCAGAGAGGCTACCTGGGAGATCGAGGAGGATGTCAGGAGGCAGTATCCAGAGTTATTCCGGTAAGTCAGTTGTTCCGAATTTCGCGGACGAAATTCCTTTAAGGAGGGTAGATTGTAATAACCTTAATCTAAACACCTTAATTAAACTAAACTAAACTAAACCTAATTAACCTAATTAAGCCATGAATAGTAAAGCATGAGGTGGAAGAATTGGATAAGATTTGGAATTGATATAAATAGAGGTGTTAGGTTTAATTAAAACATTTTCTTCATAACTTGGTTTCCTCAGAGAGTGAGAGAGGTGATTTTGGAGGAGAAGAAGAAGGAAAGAAGGAAGGAGAAGAAGTGAAGGAGAAGAAGTGGGTTGAGTTTTCCAATGCTCGGGAGGCGTCCACAAACGTCAATAAGGTATGCCAAGACTTCAATATAACTCACTTAAGCTTTGTGGGTGTTGGGGATCGACGTTGGTGTCGAATTCCCCGTCGGATTGCAACCTATTCAGAGGTTGAAGACGACAATCGGTCGACCGGTGCCTGTGGGCAGTCGACCGATTCTATTATTATATTGATTTGTACCCGCAAACGGTCGAACGATGTCTATGGACGGTCGACCGTTATGCCAGATTTGTGCGGGAAAAAGGGTTGATGCTGTTATCGGTCGAACGGGTCCACTTAGCCGGTCGACCGAAACAATGAGAATAGGTCGGTTGGGGATTTTGACTTATTAAACGGTCGAACATCCTTAACCTGGTTTGACCGATCTATTCGATGCTAAGTCGGTTGGGAGCTTTGACCATCAAAATGGTCGACCGCTCTTTAACTTTCGGTCAACCGACTGAGCATTTAATTAAGCAGTAGAGTGTCTGTGATGTTTCGGTCGAACTGTATCTCAGTTCCGGTCGACCGAATACCACTTAGGCAAAATGCTGAGATCCCTGTTATCGGTTGAACGGACCCTTGGTTCGACCGGTCGGATATATAAATATTATAAATATTGTATAGCGTAGACCATCCAAACGGTCGACCGCTAGATGACTTTTGTTCGACCGATTGGTCGGTAATTCGGTTGGCGTGGTTCGACCGATACACTTGTTTGTACAGTACCGAGTACTGTGTGGAAGACCGGTCGACCGGTGTGCTTTTAGCGGTCGACCGATCTGCCGCAGGTTGGTGGATTTATCCACACGCGAGCTGTCGAGTATAGGTCGACTACCGGCTCCGAGGCGACGGTCGATTACCGGCCTTGAGAGCGACGGATTTCACCTTCGACGAGGGCGTATTATCGTTGGCCTCTCATATCGAGCGTGGTGTGAGGGATGAGTGCCGTAAACCTTAGGCTGTTTGCTGGGGTTTGTCGGTAGGCCGAGGATGTTCCGACAGGGTGCGTGTCTGGCGGCTCTTGGGGGAGCAGCGGCTGTCGTCTGGCCCGAGTTGTGCATTCGGCGGGCTGACTCGCTCCTGGGGTGGCGGCGTAGTTTCAGGGTTCCTTTCTGCACTTTTGGGGAGCAGTGGTGCCGACTGACCCTTGTGAGGCAGCGGTGGACTGACTTGACCATTGTGGTGGCAGGAGTGGTTCAGTACCGCGGAGGCGGAGAGGGCATTATTGTGGGCCCGAGTTGGATGATCATGTGCATTGCATTGCATTGTATTTAATTCCATTTTTGTATTTTAGGAGGTTTGGCATACGGGGTTCCAGCAGGGAACTCAGACATGTTTCAATTGTTTGCATTTCAGGTAGCGAGCAGCATTAGAGTCGAGATGGTGACCGAGGAGGGTGCCCCCGGGATCTGATCCTGTCTTCTTTTGTATCTTTTGTTGAGGTAGTGATTACATGTATATTCATTCTGTTGTAATCACAGTTGACTCATATGTATATTTTGACTTCCACGTGGATCTATATCTTTTATATTATATATATGTTGGTTTGTTTCCCGTGACGTGCCCTGTGTTGACCGTTGACGGTTTTTATTATTATTTAAATTTTCCGTTGTTTTCGGGGACGTTACAATATCTGACTTGATAAGGAATGTCAGTCTAGAATAAGCATCACTTCCTTCGCAATATTTCAACAAATTCCCTTAGCATTGCTTGCTATATGTTGAAATGTTGTAAGAGGGCGACAAAACAAGAACCATTCACAACCTAGAATACAATTGAACCAGGGCTCGAATTCATCTTTTTTGCTTGATGAGCTTGCAACAAGCCAAACTTCAAATTCAATTATCTTGCCAATCAAATTCGAATTAAAACTATCAAGCTTAACTTTAGCCCACTTTCTGAAACAAAATTAAACAAAAGTACTAGACTCAAGCAAGACTTGGTTAGAAGTTGAATTGTCGACGTCCAGGCCCTGTCCCTGCACATTTAAGGTTCCCAAAAATTGGGCAAAGAGAATGCTTTGCTAAAGATAAGCAGTGCAATCAACCACTCGTTGCTTCATGATGTCAAATTTGCAAGACCAATCAATTTGCTTAGTTTGTTGCGGCATTGTAGATCATATCTACAAGTAAAGCCAGGCAGCTGTGATGAGTTTGAGGTTGTTTAGATTCGAACGATGGACCCACCAAAATGCATCAAGGATGTAGAGGGCCTAAAGGAGAACATTTTCTTTTCCTTTATACGCACACAACTGTAGATAGATATGAGTCTCCCCACTTTAAATATACCCATGCCGGCCACTTCTATTTGAAATTCCACTTGTTATTCGGGCCAAAATAAAGTGGGCAATGCTTGCTGCTAAATGCTTAATTATTGGACTTCATATAAGCATGGATGGTTGTCTGGATAAAATTTGAATAGAAAAAATAATATTTAAAATGTAGGAAAAATTGACAAAGGTGACTACTTCCATATAACATACTGGTATTGAGCTACATTTGTTGGTTTACTTTATGGTGTGTTACTTGACGGTGTTTGTAGCAGAATCGTTTCATAATGTTATATATTTTTGTTATGTAAGTTTTTGTGCTGATATATATATATATATATATATATATATATATATATGAATTTGTTATGCTTTTAGATTGTTCCTAACTCATAAAATTCAAAATCTAGAAATACTCAACCCACATAACCCTCCCAACCTACTCTTCCTAGGTGGCGCTGATAACGGTTGTCTTTTTATACCTCGCCACGTCCGTCCCATTTACCGAGTTCACTTAAGCGGAGCAGATTGTGTTGGGACGAAATTCCATCCAGCTCAGCCCCACCTGCACCTCTATTGATCACTGATTGGGTGACCCCGTGGTTGCATAAAGCTAATAGTAAGGAGGGACATGTACACTGTTTCAGATTCACCCTTAATTCCCGAAAAGCACATATAATTTTTTTATGACAAATTTGTCAAACAAAGAAAGAATTAAATACAAAAGATAATGGAAGATAGACCAACAACTCATTATAATTATAACATTTTAAAATCTGGAACTCGTGATATATTCGTAATCATTTTTTCCTCACAACCTGCATTATTAATTATAAAAGCCCTCAACAATTGTACATTCTTTGCAAACCATGCATAATAGTACCCACCTATTAAAATGAATATTAGTGACGTTTACAATTGTGGGTTTCTTGGACTTTCGCAACTTTATTTCTTATAGCTTTTTGTGTAGTTTATTTACCTGGGTTTCACGGTTGAATTTTCCGTAGGCTGGCCAAAGCAATGTGGGCTTCCATGATGTATAGAGCTGCTTGCTTCATTAGTTGGAGTGGAATTCCCATTAGAAGACGTGCTGAACTCATTTTCTGAACCTTCATAGTTGTCTTTGTGAGGAGAAGAGCTTTTACCACGGTGAGTGGAATTCTCTTCGACAATTTTGGTTTCTCCTTTATAGTAGTATTTTGCCCATGATTTTGATGTCTGCCAGATGGAATCATCTCCAGATATTGTTCTTAAGATACTCCGCTCGTTGTAAATGAAGAAAGCTATGGATATCAGAAGTGATAAAAGACTAGTCACCCCTGTGATGACATAGAGTGTCCAAAAACTTTTGAAATTGAGGATTTGAGAGCTTATGTCATTGGCTTGCTTATGACAAGAGTTTCCAAACCATTTCTTTTCAATTTTGACTATTTCATCTCCCTCAATAAGATTCAAAATGGCTTTGGATATGTCTGCAATAAGTGGGGAACCCTTCGGAAAAACCTACCAATATAAAATTACGAAATCAAAGTCAGTGGCACTGACAATCATATAAGGCACCAATATTGAAGCTTATAATAAAATTATTAAAATATAACTGAATAAGGGTTTTCAATACTCAAAATGGTGGAAGAGTGAAAAGTGTCTTACAAAGCCAAACCCTGCAGTTCTATTAACATTAATCATCACGTAGTGATCATTGCAGTATCGCGAAAGAAAAACCTTGATGTATGGAACCTCATGGAAAACAACTGCCACACTTCTGTTCGGGTGGCCTTCGGTGAGGGCTTCAATATATTCTCGTGGTCCACCTAACGCTCTCATTTTTGACTCATCTGGAAAGATGGGCCGTAGGTATTTCTCAAGGAAGGATCCTTTTTTATAGCCAACATAATTTTCATTTTTAAGTAGCTGACTTACGTCTTTGACCAGTGGTTGAGTCTTTACCACGGTAAGAAGAGATGTTAAGTTCGCTGTATAGCTTGATACCAGCACGAGAACCACGAATACCCACACAATCACAACCATCCTTGAAAAGTTGCCCTTCACTCCATCTCCTGCAAAAATTATATTTGAAAAGATTAAGAAAAACTTTATTTTTTTATTTTGTTGATGATACTTTTAATTAGATCGGACATATAAAATTGTGATATGTAAAGTATGTGAGCCGTAAATGACCTATTTAGGTTATTGACATTTGTAAATCTCTTATTTAAGTTCCTATACTTGAGGATTGCCACTATTCTGAAACTTTCTAGCTACTATAGTTTCAATAAAAACTTGTCAATAGTAAAGCAGTGGATTGAAAATTACAAATTACTTTACTATATCAGTAGCTTTATGTTGATGAAGTAAATTTTATACCTAAACGGGCATTTCAATTGCATAAAAACACATAGCAATAAACAATGGAACTACATTCACATACACACGTAATCAGTGTGCATAAACAAAAAGTGTTTAATTATCATGACTTGATATGGACATGTTTACTGAACTGAAAAGATTCTTTTATTTATAATTCCTTGAAGTATGTATCTGTTATCATGTCAATCTTAATTAAAATTGTGACCCACTTCCTCATGTATCTGTAGAAAAAAATGTGAATGATGTTATGTGAAATTTCAAAGCAAATGAGCAAGAGATTTACTATGAGCAAAAACCATTGTTGAGAAAATGAAGTAAGAGATTGCCCCAATCCTTTCGCTTGTTGTGCCAGTGAAGTCATTATTACTTTCAGGCTCTATTATGCATAGCACAAAACTGGTATAAATAAAGAATGCCAAGATCCCAAACCATAAGTCTTTAGTCAAGGGCTTGATGAAAATCCAAGGATCCTTGTTTGCATCCTTTGGATTGGGGACTATCATAGCCACTCCAGACTCTAGGAATGGCAATGTAAAATCCACATACTTCGATCGATTTTCTGTAATTGTTACATCTCCTACAACTGCATCATATATCTGTTTGCAATTCCAATACCCATAAAAGAATAAAATAAGTTTGTCAAACAGAACAAATAAAAAAACTCTTACTGGAACCACAAAACTTATCATAAAAAACAAGTGAATTTGTGTCCCATTGGCATATCCGTTAATCTGTAATAACGAAACAGGGAATGCACCACTAGGAAGTAGTCTTTTCTTGGGTTTTCGTAGGAGTTAAATTTATTAGTTTAAAGGTAGATTAATATTGGTATAATATTAAATCTCTATTAATGCAGCATTATACAGTAAAACATACATAAAATTTTGAAAAACAAAATTAGAAATTGGAACAAGAGTTCCACAACCTCTGGACCGGAACTTGTGCACTTCTAGTCCTACATACGTGCTACAGACCAGACACCATGTCGTACTTACATTACAACATAATTTTAATGTATTCAGCTCATTATATGTTACTAAAAAAATCTCGCATCGTCAAAATTCAATCTCAACTTTGTCAGAAAATACAGTAGAGTTCCGGCAATTCTGTGGATATTTATTGAATTACAAAATTACTTTTTAATTTACGTTGTGATTCATGTGGTGAATTCCATTTTACCAAATAATATAATTTTATACGTGAATTTCAATTCATCGAAATAGAATATAATTACATGGAATTATCACGTAATCTAATTATGACAATCTTCATCACTTTTAATAAATTACTCAAGAGGATATCCACTGTGGTAAACCAACACAACCAAGTTGTGTATTGATGAAGTCCATCAAGTTAATATTTTACTTCTGTTTCACAACTTAATTTCCTTTTGTCTCATACGTGATATCATGATCACAACCACCTAATTAATTTAGTTGGATGGTTTAGATCATACAAATTGGACCTTACATTTCTCGAGAATCAGACAGGCTCTAAATCCTTTCGAACGTTTTTTTATTAAAATTAAGATTTTGTTATCGTAAGTCACACTTAACCAAGTATTTAAAAGCCAATAGTATATTTATAATGAAATGATAAATCTAACTAATTGTCCCTTCTATTAGTGCGTGGCACGATTAGTGTTGAATATCCTTATAGACGTTCGTAATTAATTTATTATTTGAAAATTCATGAGAGCTCTTGATCCAAGAAGTTTTGATTATACTGACATCAATAATAGCTGCGTGGATTAGCGATCCTCTTCATATAACAGATCTTTCAAATATTTCATTATTTTTCTATTGTTGAACGGAACCAATATAATGTAACACACAATAGTCCCAGCAAAAAAAGAAGGGAATTTTAGTCCCTTGCAGCACCGGAGGAGTTTGTATGCGGGTCCAAAACCCAACAGGATTCGACCTGGAAGACTTAAAAACTCAGACCTGGGATCGTACTGGTGAAACCCGGATTGACTATTTTCTTAATGATTTAATTTTTTGGTAGTATTTTTATTATTATCTGAGGTTAGTTCAGTGTTAGTTTCTTGTTAATATGTTGTCTAGCCTAGATCTATATTAAGATTTATTTAACGTATATCACTAAGAATACAATACTAAACAATAAAACTTTTATATGAGTTTGAAAATTAAAAAAAGATTTTCTGATCACACCAGATTAATTTGACTAGGATTTCTGCAAAGTTAATCGAATCTAATCCTGTCTAGGGCGGCCGGGTCCAATTTCATGGTCTAGACCTAAACTTGCACACTTCTATAATGGAAATTGAACTTGCAACTTCAGGTTGCGGGAACTTTAGGATAATTAGTTGAGCTATGGCAACTTGACGGATGGTTAAAAAGTAAAGAACTTTTCTTTTCTAGTTTTGATCAACATGAACCACATGGTCCATTTCCGATATTCAGGGTTATTCGAAGGGGCAATTGCAACGATAAAAAGTAAAAGTGAAAGGGAGAATTGGCATGCCTGTTCGTAAACTTGGTTCACAAGGTCTTCGTATGTTCCAGCCATTTGTCCTGTGGAGTTTTCGAATGCAACGAACTCATAGGAAACGGCATACGGCAATACCTTAAGAACAGCTTCAAACACATCGATGGTGTATCCGGTGAACTTTGTAGCATTGGTTAGGGGATCGCGTTCTGTCTTTACGAACTCAAAGAATGAATCCTTCACCGGAACGCCAATCTTCAACTTCTTCTGGTTGGTAGGCATAATCCAACCTTTAGGAACTGAAGCAGAGCGCCCAGGCCATAACACTGAATCAAGATCAAATCTCGAAGTGGAGTATTTCTTTTTAGCCCCGTCCAAGAACAATGTGCGATTGATTCCGTATTTCGGAGTCCAATACCCGATTGCTTTCCCAGTACCATTGATGTTAACTATCTCGAACGTGGAAGCCTGTAACTGATTATTCTTGATTACAAACTCACCGCTAATTGCATTGAGTTTTGTTTCCAAGATGGCTTTAAGTAATCGCGGGCCAACATCCGAAATCGGAAGATTCTCCAAACTAACACTGCTATTGCTGGTTGACTTTGGCTGCTGCGGTTTAATAAAGCTCGCTATGTGTTCCACTGCCTCCGCCAGCAACCAAACTGTGTCATAGGCCCACACACCATAAATACTAGCCCGCGTTCCTCCAGATTCTTGATTTCGATGCCTAAATTGCAATTTCCATCTTGTTTTGAAATCATCAAGCCGCTTTGATTCTTGTATGTAATGCCTGACGCCCAAAATTCCTTGCATTGACCCAATAGGAAGAGAATCCTTGGAATCCAAGATTGATGTCAGACCATCAGTAATGATCCATACGTACCCACTACCCATCATTCCTAACTCTTTGGCCATCAAAAATAGTCGAGAACCCAAGACGGGTGACATGTGCACAATAAAGACCCTTGTTTGCATTGTCATCAACTTGTACAATTCCCCCATGATTCGCTCTTCAGTTGAAGTGATAGATAAAACACTCCGATATGGCACCTCGGCATCAACATTTTGCAATGCATCTATGAGATAAGATATGATTCCGATGCCGAAACTAGTATCCTCGTAAATGAGCACAACTTCTCTCCATCCAAATGCCTTCACAATTGAAGAGATAGCATTCACTTGAACAGAGTCATTTGATGCCACCCGGATGAAGTAAGGTATGTCAGACGAAGTGAGGGCTGGACTTGTTGCAGAGAAGGAAATGACAGGAACTTTTGATGCATTACCTAGATTGGAGACGAACAATCCCTGAGCAGATCTTTGTGGGCCTATAATTGCTTGCACATGCTCATTTTCCATCAAGTCCAATGCTGCGGTCACAAAAAAATGAAGTTCATATATATTCAATACCAACTTAAATAGATGATCAAAAGTTCAAAACCCAAGTCTGGGTTGAGCTGCTTAGTACGATCAACAACTGTTAGTGTTAGAACCCAAAACCCGGATTAGGGTTAATTTTGGGTGAGAAGAGGGTTTGCATGGGGATGGAGGAAGGAGTGGTGGATGTGATGGGAAGTATGGGTTGGGGTGTAGGGTGATGGCGTAGGGTGAGGTGATGGGGTGTAGGGTTATTTAAGTTGAAATCTCTCTCTCTCCCCTACTTGCACTCTCTCACTCTCTCTCCATTTTCCTGTTCGGCGATCAGAGGAGGAAGAAGGCTCGGAGGCTCCGGCGTGAGGAGGTCGTCGCGGGGAGGAGGTCGCGCGTGAGGAGGACGGAGGCGTGAGCGTTGTTCCGGCGATTCGTCGTCTTCATTTGAGGTATGTCGACTCATTAGTATGTGAGCGGTCGACCGAATGTAGTGTTTTTATCCGACTTTAACCTTCATCGGTCGAACGATGCCTTGTGGTGGTCGACCGGTAGTGCGTATTTGCTGGTGAGTTGGGACCCTCTGTCTGTTTCCGGTCTACCGGTGCCTTGGGTCGTTCGACCGGAACTTAAGTGTACTGAGTTTCTATGCATGCTTATTCGACCGTTGTATGTGGCGTTCGACCGATTATATGACGTAGAATAATAGGTTGACCCTATCTGTTATCGGTCGACCGAGACCCCTGAGTCGGTCGACCGATAGTTTAAAATGTTGAAGAAATGCCATGTCTGTTATCGGTCGATCGGGACCCCTAAGTCTGTCGACCGATAGAGTTAAATTTATGTTGACCAGACTCCGGATTTTAACCTCGTTCGGTCGACCGGTTTTAGACCTTTGTTCGACCGTTGGGGATTATGTTTTGAGCGCTGCGGTAGACCGTTTTAGGAGTACGGTCGACCGATTCCCTTCTGGAACCGGTCGACCGAATCACCTCTTCTGATCGACCGTTTGGGCTCAGGACAGAATTCCTGGTTCCCTTTTTGAATGCCAACTTTGTCCACGGAAACCCGTGTCCTCGCCTTGTGCGTGAGCCCGGAGGTGACGGTAGGCGCGTTCCGCGTGCCTGCCCAGGGACCGCCGTTGGGAAAAGTGTGGGTGTTCGGGACGCGTCACCTCCATGTATGGACCGTGACTCAGTGGATGGATTGATTGGACTCATTGTAGTATAGCAGGCCTGAGGGATCGCGGATCCCAATGTTTGATGTTTGTGCGGGCACGCAACTGGCGTTGGGTAAGGTGACTACCGACCCACGGGCTACAGAGGTCGCTGCCCTGCTTTTATAGCGGCGCGGTTGGTGTTTGCGGCTTGAGGAGCCTGATGACCTGGCAGACTTCGGTCTGGACCCGTCCGATGCTGTGCCGGACGTTGTGATGGACCACCGATGCTGTGTCGGTGATGCCGCCGAGATTGTGCCGGCGATGATGATTGTTGGGCCGAGGCTGTTCCGGCTATGTTGATTCCTCGACTGGGCACCTATCGAGATGTTGTTGTTATACCTTACGGGCGACGGCCCCGTTAGTCCCTGTGGCTCCGACCACTGAGATTTGCAGATCTGTATTCTATCGGCGCACAGGCGTGACAGAGGCTCCCTGCCGAACCCTTGTGTAGTGTAGCTGCGTGTGGGGGGTGCGATGTCGCGTGTTGTAAGGCTGCACGTGCCTGCAGTAGGTCTCCTCGGGAGACTCGTTGTTGACTGTCGGACTGATGTCCCGTTTTACCCTTCGGGGGAACTGTTTTCCATTTTTGTCGATGCCATGACATGCTACTAGTATGATAGGTTCATTGTGTAATGCATGCATATATAGGTGAGTTGGCATACGGGGTTTCCTTCTGGAAACTCAGGCATCGTTGTTATATATTTTTCAGGACTGCAGTAGGTCCAGTTGGGTGGTGATCGGCGGGGACGCGCATTTTGGAGTTGGATCCTCTTCTCGGACCGCTGAGGTCGACATGATTACGTTTCATCTTCTGTTGTTGTTTTGTTGTAATCATGTATTCATTTTGACAAACTCTGATGTAATTTTGGTGCACCGTTATTTGTTTTATGAGAAGTAACAGTCCCGTCTTTGATTATTGAGTTCATGTGTCTTGATTATAAATTTTTAAATTTCCGCTGTTTCGGGATGTTACAATTTGGTATCAGAGCGGTCGATTCCTATGCGGTTCCCAATGAAATCACCCTTGTAGTAATAGGACTCATGCATTTTATATTTTAGCATGCATTCATGGCTGAAGTTTGTGTTGTTTGTTTGCGGCACCACTCACTCCTTCATTTCGGAGAAGTTTGCTAGCGAGTTGGGTCGGACCCCTGTGCTGCTGACTGATGTTTTGGAGGTCAGCACGCCCATGGGTGAGGTGGGCACTGTGGGGAGCTTTTTCCCCGGCACCACAGTTTTTTCGGGAGACCACGATTTTCCGGCTGATCTGGTCTTGTTATCGATGAAGGACTTCGACGTCATACTGGGGATGGACTGGCTGTCACAGTACGACGTGCGGGTCTTTTGCCGCGAGAAGAAGGTCCTGATTCCGATGGAGGGCTTGCCAGATGTTCTGATCAGAGGTACGAGGAGCAGAGGGGGTCGTCTGATTGTGTCTGCGGTTAAGGCACAGAGACTGATACAGCAGGGATGCAGAGCGTTCGTGGCCACGCTGGTAGTTCCTGATCCTGAGACGAGGAGGCTGGAGGATATAGAGGTAGTGCAGGAGTTCCCAGATGTGTTTCCAGCAGAAATTCCAGCATTACCGCCGCACCGAGAGATCGAGTTCAACATCAAGTTGGTTGCAGGTACGACACCTCAGTCGAAGACACCGTATCGTATGACACATGCTGAGTTGACAGAGCTGAAGAAGCGGTTGCAGGAGTTGATGGAGTCCGGTTTCATTAGACCGAGTGTTTCTCCATGGGGAGCGCCTGTGCTCTTCATGAAGAAGAAGGATGGATCGTTGCGGATGTGCATCGACTACAGGATGCTGAATAAGGTTACCGTTCGGAACCGGTACCCTTTGCCCAGGATTGATGATTTGTTTGATCAGTTGCAGACGGCGAGAGTGTTCTCGAAGATCGATCTGCGTTCGGGTTATCATCAGTTGCGGATCAGGGAGGCAGATGTTCAGAAGACAGCCTTCAGGACGCGGTACGACCACTACGAGTTCTTGGTGATGCCATTTGGACTAACGAATGCACCTGCAGCATTCATGGATTTGATGAATAGGACCTTCCAGCCGTACCTTGACAGATTTGTCGTGGTGTTTGTGGATGACATCTTGGTATACTCGCCTGACATGGAGCAGCATCGAGAGCACCTGAGGATTGTGCTTGGCATCTTGAGGGATCAGCAGCTTTACGCCAAGTACACGAAGTGTGAGTTCTGGTTGGATCAGGTGGCTTTTCTGGGGCATATTGTGTCAGCAGATGGGATTTCAGTGGATCCGGCTAAGGTCGAGGCAGTGACTCAGTGGAGAGCCCCGACGAGCGTGACGGAGATCAGGAGTTTCGTAGGGCTGGCAGGGTACTACAGACGGTTTATCCAGGATTTCTCCAGACTTGCGTCGCCGCTGACAGCGTTGACGTAGAAGGGCGTCAAGTTCGTTTGGTCCCAGAAATGCGAGGACAGCTTCGAGGAGCTGAAGAGGCGATTGACGACAGCACCTATTCTGACTCTACCGAGTGGCAGTGGAGGTTATGTTATATACAGCGATGCATCAGGGATAGGCTTGGGTTGTGTTCTGATGCAGCATGGGAAGGTGGTCGCGTACGCTTCGAGGCAGCTGAAGGTGCACGAGAAGAACTACCCTACTCAAGATCTGGAGTTAGCAGCAGTAGTTCACGCGTTGAAGACCTGGTGGCACTATCTGTATGGCGAGCAGTTCGAGGTCTTCACCGATCATCAGAGTCGGAAGTATTTGTTCTCGCAGAAGGAGCTGAATATGAGGCAGCGCAGATGGCTTGAGTTCATTAAGGACTACGACTTCACCATTTCCTATCATCCGGGGAAGGCGAATTCGGTTGCAGACGCGCTGAGCAGGAAGGTGGAGGTGTCAGTTGCGAGTCTGTGCATCCAGGAGTGGAGGCTACTCGAGGCATTGTCAGAGTGGAGACCATTCATAGAGGGTTCAGAGGGAGCAGTGATTGCTGGGCTTCGGGTGGAGCCGCAGACTGTCTTACGGGTGGTTCAGGCTCAGCAGGGGGATGATGAGTTAGCAGGTCTGCTACAGTTGGCTTCCAGAGATGGATCAGATTTCAGTGTGGGGGTTGATGGTGGTTTGAGGTTCAGGAGTCGGATCTGGGTGCCGAAGTTCGATGGGCTGAGAGATGACATCATGGAGGAGGCACACAAAGCTAGATACACCATTCATCCGGGGAGCACGAAGATGTATAAGGACCTCCAGCGGAACTTCTGGTGGAAGGGCATGAAGAGGGACATTGCAGAGTTTGTGGAGCGGTGCTTGGTCTGTCAGCAGGTGAAGATTGAGCATCAGAGGCCAGCAGGACCGATGCAGTGTATTGAGCTTCCTGAGTGGAAGTGGGAGCACGTGACGATGGATTTTGTCACAGGGTTGCCAAAGACGAGGAGATTCCACGACGCGATTTGGGTGATAGTCGATCGACTGACCAAGTCGGCGCATTTCTTAGCGATTGGAACCACGTTGCCTTTGGAGGGTCTAGCTACGTTGTACGTGGAGGAGATAGTCAGGTTGCATGGAGTACCAGTGAGCATCATCTCCGATCGAGACCCTCGATTCACTTCCAGATTTTGGGGGAGTCTGCAGCAGGCCTTGGGGACGCGTCTGAGGTTCAGTACAGCGTATCATCCGCAGACAAATGGTCAGTCAGAGAGGACGATTCAGACCTTGGAGGATATACTGAGAGCATGCACCCTGGATTGGGCAGGGCACTGGGATGAGCACTTGCCGCTGATAGAGTTCGCCTACAACAACAGCTACCACTCGAGTATTGGGATGGCACCGTACGAGGCGTTGTACGGGAGGCCTTGCAGATCACCGGTATGCTGGAGTGATGTGGGCGAGAGGCAGTTAGTGGGGCCAGAGATCGTGCAGATGTATGCAGAGAAGGTGGATGTGATCAGGAGGAGACTGGCCACAGCACAGAGCAGACAGAAGAGTTATGCTGATCGTCGCAGACGGGCGTTGAGTTTCGAGGGGGGCGACCATGTGTTTCTGAAGATTTCCCCTGCTCGAGGAGTGATGAGGTTTGGGAAGAAGGGGAAGCTCAGTCCGAGGTATGTGGGGCCGTTTGAGATCCTCGACCGAGTTGGAGAGGTTGCCTACCGGATTGTCTTGCCGCCACAGTTTTCAGGTCTGCACGACGTCTTCCATGTGTCTATGCTGAGGAAGTATGTGGCAGATCCGTCGCACGTCATTGAGATTGCAGTACTAGAAATCCGGCAGGACCTGTCTCTTGAGGAGAGACCAGTGGAGATAGTCGATCGCATGGATCACCAGCTTAGGAGGAGGACCATTCCGATGGTGAAGGTCAGGTGGCAGCATCACAGTGAGCGAGAGGCCACATGGGAGATCGAGGAGGATGTCAGAAGGCAGTATCCAGATCTTTTCGGTGAGTAGTTTGCTTTGATTTCGGGATGAAATCCTTTTAAGTTGGGTGGATTGTTAGAACCCAAAACCCGAATTAGGGTTAATTTTGGGTTAGAAGAGGGGTTTGCATGGGGATGGAGGAAGGAGTGGTGGATGTGATGGGAAGTATGGGTTGGGGTGTAGGGTCATGGCGTAGGGTGAGGGTGAGGTGATGGGGTGTAGGGTTATTTAAGTTGAAATCTCTCTCTCGCTCCCCTACTTGCACTCTCTCACTCTCTCTCCATTTTCCTGTCCGGCGATCAGAGGAGGAAGAAGGCTCGGAGGCTCCGGCGTGAGGAGGATGTCGCGGGGAGGAGGTCGCTCGTGAGGAGGACGGAGGCGTGAGCATTGCTCCGGCGTTTCATCGTCTTCATTTGAGGTATGTCGACTCATTAGTGTGGTTTGTTCGTTCACCCAAGTGTAGGGGTTGTGTTGGTCAGCCGGGAGAGGTCGGAGACCTCTCCGGCGGCGAGATTCTTCATAAAACCTCGGCTGGCGCGAGTTTGAAGGCGACCAACGGTCGACCGGGCCCTTCGGGCGGTCGACCGAATGTAGTGTTTTTACCCGACTTTAACCTTCACCGGTCGAAGGATGCCTTGTGGCGGTCGACCGGTAGTGCGTATTTGCTGGTGAGTTGGGACCCTCTGTCTGTTTCCGGTCGACCGGTGCCTTGGGTCGTTCGACCGGAACTTAAGTGTACTGAGTTTCTATGCATGCTTGTTCGACCGTTGTATGTGGCGTTCGACCGATTATATGACGTAGAATAATAGGTTGACCCTATCTGTTATCGGTCGACCGGGACCCCTGAGTCGGTCGACCGATAGTTTAAAATGATGAAGAAATGCCATGTCGTTATCGGTCGATCGGGACCCCTGAGTCGGTCGACCGATAGAGTTAAATTTATGTTGACCAGACTCCGGATTTTAACCTCGTTCGGTCGACCGGTTTTAGACCTTTGTTCGACCGTTGGGGATTGTGTTTTGAGCGCTGCGGTAGACCGGTTTAGGAGTACGGTCGACCGATTCCCTTCTAGAACCGGTCGACCGAATCACCTCTTCCGGTCGACCGTTTGGGCTCAGGACAGAATTCCTGGTTCCCTTTTTGAATGCCAACTTTGTCCACGGAAACCCGTGCCCTCGCCTTGTGCGTGAGCCGGGAGGTGACGGTAGGCGTGTTCCGCGTGCCTGCCCAGGGACCGCCGTTGGGAAAAGTGTGGGTGTTCGGGACGCGTCACCTCCATGTATGGACTGTGACTCAGTGGATGGATTGATTGGACTCATTGTAGTATAGCAGGCCTGAGGGATCGTGGATCCCAATGTTTGATGTTTGTACGGGCACGCAACAGGTGTTGGGTGAGGTGACTACCGGTCCACGGGCTACGGAGGTCGCTGCCCTGCTTTTATAGCGGCGCAGTTGGTGTTTGCGGCTCGAGGAGCCTGATGACCTGGCAGACTTCGGTCTGGACTCGTTCGATGCTGTGCCGGACGTTGTGATGGACCACCGATGCTGTGTCGGTGATGCCGCCGAGGTTGTGCCGACGATGATGATTGTTGGGCCGAGGCTGTTCCGGCTATGTTGATTCCTCGACTGGGCACCTATCGAGTTGTTGTTGTTATACCTTCCGGGCGACGACCCCATTGATCCCTGTGGCTCCGACCACTGAGATTTGCAGATCTGTATTCTATCGGCGCGCAGGCATGACAGAGGCTCCCTGCCGAACCCTTGTGTAGTGTACCTGCGTGTGGGGGGTGCGATGTCGCGTGCTGTAAGGCTGCATGTGCCTGCAGTAGGTCTCCTCGGGAGACTCGTTGTTGACTGTCGGACTGATGTCCCGTTTTACCCTTCAGGGGAACTGTTTTCCATTTCTGTCGATACCATGACATGCTACTAGTATGATAGGTTCATTATGTAATGCATGCATATATAGGTGAGTTGGCATATGGGGTTTCCTTCTGGAAACTCAGGCATCGTTGTTATATATTTTTCAGGACCGTAGTAGGTCCAGTTGGGTGGTGATCGGCGGGGATGCGCATTTTGGAGTTGGATCCTCTTCTCGGACCGCTGAGGTCGACATGATTACGTTTCATCTTCTGTTGTCGTTTTGTTGTAATCATGTATTCATTTTGACAAACTCTGATGTAATTTTGGTGCACCGCTATTTGTTTTATGAGAAGTAACAGTCCCGTCTTTGATTATTGAGTTACTGTGTCTTGATTATAAATTATTAAATTTCCGCTGTTTCGGGATGTTACAGTTAGGACCCTAACCTGGTTTAGGGAGATAATCCCTTGTTTAGTGGAAGGCTTTGCATGGGGAAGGGAACGTGAATAGTGGTGGCGTAAATAGTAATGTGTGAGGGTGTAGGGTGATGGGTTGGAGGTGTCTCTGATGATGGGTTTTTTGGAGAGAAAACGTCTCTCTCTCCCATTTCCTTTCTTCTTCTTCCATTTCCCATCTCTCACCCAAACTTCCTTCTCTCCTTTTTTCTGGCATCCAGAGGGGGAAGGGTCTTTTCCAGCGTGAGGCGAGTGGAGGTGGATGTATGCGAGGCTCGTCGACGTGGGGCGAGGAGTGCTCGAGCGAGGTGTCGAGGTTGCGTGTGACGTTGAGCGAACTCCGGCGTGCTCCGTCTTCCTTTTGAGGTATGCCGGCTTCTTAGTGTGTTTTTGTTGCTTACCCTCGTGTGGGTGAAGTGTTGGTTGGTTGCGGGAGGTCGGAGACCTTACCGGCAACGTGGTTGACGTAAATCATTGACTGACGCAAGGTTGCAGACGACCAACGGTCGACCGCTTCCTTCGGGCGGTCGACCGATGTAATGCATTTTGCCCGACTTTAACCAACACCGGTCGGACAATGCCTTGTGGCGGTCGACCGGTAGTGCATTGTGCTGGTGGGTCGCGATTGCCTGTTGGTTTTCGGTCGACTGATTTCATGTTTTCGTTCGACCGGAACTTAAGTGTACTTGATTATTATGCATGATCGTTCGACCGTTGTGTGGTATGTGTTCGACCGATATATGACTTAGAACTACTAGGATGCCCTGGTAGTTTTCGGTCGACCGGGACCCCTGAGTCGATCGACCGGTAGTATTGAGTGATGTTGACCACACTCCGGATTTTGACCACGTATCGGTCGACCGGTTTTACACTCTTGTTCGACCATTGGGATTTCGGTTTTGTGCTGAGAGTTCGACCATTGCTGACTTTCGGTTGACTGAACCTTATGGGAACGGTCGACCGGAGTGCCTCTTTCGGTCGACCGTTTGTGCACAGAACTGAATTCCCGGTCCTTTTGTGATGCCAACTCTGTCCACAGAAACATGTGTCCTCACCTAGTGCGTGAGCTGGGAGGTGATGGCGGGCGTGTTACGCGTGCCTGCCCAGGGACCGTCGTGTGGAAGAGTGTGGGTGTTCGGGACGTGTTACCTCCGTGTATGGATCATGACTTGATGTGATGGATTGATGGACTCTTATTAGAGTAGCAGACCTGAGGGATCGCAGATCCCATTGTATGATGTGCGGGTCGTGGAGCTTGATGACACGGCGGACTTCGGTTCAGACCCGTCCGATGCTGTGCCGGACGTATGTTGGACCACTGATGTTGTGCCAGTGATGCCGCCGATGTTGTTCCGGCGATGATGGACCGATGTTGTTCCGGCTATGTTCTCCTCAACTGGGCATCTACTGAGATGATGTTTGATGGACCAACCGAGCGACGGCTCCGTTGGGGTTGATTTCAACAACGAAATTACAGATATGTTTCATATGGCGCGGACTTGGCGGATGCTCCTTGCCGAACCCCATGTTTAGTATAGCCGCATGTGGGGAGCGTCACGCCTTGTTCTGTTAGACCGTATGTGCCTACGGTAGGTCTCTTTGGGAGACCCGATGATGATTGTCGGACTGATGTCCCGTTTTACCCTTCGCGGGAACTGCTTCCTTACTGTTGATGACATGACATGCTACTAGTATGATAGGTTCATTTGTACTACCGCATGCATATAGGTGAGCTTGGCATACATGGTTTCCTTTTGGAAACTCAGGCATTGTTGTTGCATGTTTTATTTCAGGACCGCAATAGGTCCAGTTGGGTGGTGACGGTGGGCATGTGCATTTTGGGATCGGATCCTCTCGTTCTGACTACTGAGGTCGACATGGTTACTTGTATCTTCTTTTGTTATATCTGATGTAATCATGTAGCTTTTTGAAAAACTCTGATGTAATATGGTGCACCGCTTCAATGTTTTATGATAAGTAACAGTCCCGTCTTTTGATTAATGGCCTCTGATGTCTTGATGAAATTTTTTAAATTTCCGCTGTTTCAGGATGTTACAACAATGGTAAAATTAAAGATAAGGAAAATCAAGTAGAATAGTGCTGAAAATACCACCGTTATGGCTTAGTCTCATCATCGTATCCAGCAATCACAAATTTCTCCCAGGAAAGAAATCAAGTCCATTCATTCATCCTAATTTAGCATGTATAACAGTTATGTAAGTCAATAGATAACATATATACTCATCATGTAAACTCAAGAAATACACATAACAAATAATCGATTTCCTATTTCTTGCATCAAATTCTACATGGTATCAGAGCATTGATCTAAAAAAACCCCACAACCTGAGACTCTCCCCAAGGAGATCATCATCGGTTTCACCTCATCCAAGGGGGTTGAAAGCCGAGGAAAAAACCTTAGCCAACATCCATACCAAAAGATACCAAAACTCTCTCACAAGCATGTTAGACGACACTGGAAACCACCACCCAGAGGTGAACAACCCCCAATGCCTCGTCACAATCGCCCTAAATGGGACAAACTACATGTCTTGGGCCCAAGCAGTGACTTTTTCCCTCAATGGTCGAGGGAGAGTCGGCCACATCACCAGAAATTCACAAAAACCCAAAGAAGATACAGAAATAAAGTAAGAGGAATGGTAAATGATGGTCATCAGGTCATGTCGTGGATCATCGCCTTCATGCAACCAAACATCATAGAAATCCTCAAGTACATGGAGTGAGCAAAGGAACTTTGGGACACTGTCCAAGAACACTATGGAAAAGCTAAGAACTTCGCACATATCTTCAAAATCAAACAAGAAATATCTCAGACTCAACAAAACTCTACACCCATCATCGAGTACCTCGGTACTCTCATAAAACGTTGGGATGAACTGTGGATATATGAACCCCAAACAACAGACACCAAAACCATCCAAACCCGACAAGAGCAAAACCAGATCTACAAATTCTAGGTAGGGCTGGATCCAAGTTATGAAGCTATAAGAGCACAAATCTTAATGGCGCCAGAGCTACCAAGCCTCACAACTATCACAAGCCTCGTTCAACATGAGGAAACCCAAAGGAAAACCATGACAAGCAACACCAACAGTGCGGTCACCGATAACCAAGCCTTCATCGCCGGTCGCAACCAAGCTCAGGTCAACAACAATACAAAAATGTGATTTGGAAACAAAGCAAACGAACATTGCAAAAATTGTAATAAATAGGGTCATAATAAAAACTCATGTTGGTTTCTTTTTCCCCACCATAGGCCTTCAAAGAATGGAGAATGGAACGCTAGAGCAAACATGGTGGATGGGACCGCCGGCGGCAGTACCAGCCAACTCAGAGGTGGCGACGACCACTGGGACGGAAACCCTAACCCAAACGCAAATGACGGGTATGGAAGGAATGCAGATTTTTATATGTCTGGACAATCTGTTGGATACCAACAAATGTTTAACCCGACACCGGTTAAGAACTGGAGTGGATCCAATGCGGGCTTGGGCAGATATGGGCTCTTTAGTGGAGCTCCGGATCACCAACAACTAAACTCTCTGGTGGGCCATCTCAATACATATTTTCAAAATTAGACTCCAAAATCAGGTTATGTGTCAGGCATGGAAAATAGTCTAGATAATTACATTTGTGTCCTTTCAGCAACTAAATTAAATGTTAGAGATTGGATTATTGACTCCGGTGCTAGTGATCATATGACAGGAGATCCTACTATGCTACATTATATAAAAAATAATCTAAGACTATTAGATAAGTTTGTTACTATTGCAAATGGAAATCAAGTTGAAATTAAAGGAATAGGACCTACAACACTATTTAACAATATTCATGATAATATCCTTTATGTACCCAGTTTTGATACAAACTTACTTTTTGTTGCTAAAATAACTAGAAAACTCAATTGCAATGTCATATTTACTCCTCATGATGTAATATTTCAGGATCATACCAAAATGAGGATGATTGGTAGGGACGTCCTCAGAAATGGCTTATACGTTCTTGAGTCGTCTAATAAAGCCTTAAATGCTGGATGTTTGGCTAATCACGAACTCTAGCACAAAAGGATGGGTCACCCATCTTTGAGTGTGTTGAGACGTTTATTTCCTTCCACTAATTCTGAAATTTTATGTGACCCATCCTTTTGTGGTTTGATGAAGAATTTCCTTTTGTTTTAAAATTTTGAAAGCACATTACTCATGTATTCTGACCCGTTAGGGCTCAATCTCACCATGCCTAATCCGATCCCAACCATAGCAATATCCAGCAATCACAAATTTCTCCAAGGAAAGAAATCACGTCCATTTTTTCATCATAATTAAGCATGTATAACGGCTATGTAAGCCAATAGATAATATATATACTCATAAGGTAAACTCAAGAAATACACATAACAAATAATCGATTTCCTATCGCTCGTATAAAATTCTACAAATAGCTCATAATATACCTGCAGAAACCGCCCCGATTGTCTCATTGCCGGAGTCCCTGCTATGAAGGACCAGTCTTGTGGTGTAGTTTCTATGTTGAGAGTAGAAATCATGCATTGCAATAGAGATGCTCGTGTTACCCGTCTTCCCAATCAGGCTTGTTGCATCAAGCACCACGCCAACATGAAAATGGACTGTGTTGCTGGATTCATTACTTAGCACGGGCAGCAACATGCTAAAGGAGAACAATAGGGCGTAAAGGATGAGATGAGGTGATCTCTCCATGTCAACTTCTAAGTTTTTGAGTTCGAAACTGTGGTTTGCCAACCATCGGTTATAGATGTGAGCTTTTGACAAAGTCCAGGTGCATGTCGATGTCATTCCAGTCCTACAGGATTTCTCTCCACGACCAAGCCCAAGTCAATCGTGCAGGCAATTGAGATTTTTTCTTTTACGTTTTAAATCTTTTTTCACTACATCAATCATTCATTATTGTTCCATTTGTTTCTTTTCTTATGTGAGATATCCAATCCAAAAGATACCTGTAATATAATTTTTTATACCCGTCGCTCGTACATCAATAGCACTCCCAACTTTTGGATCGAGCCAATAGGCAATAGCCCGTCCTTTTTAATTCTCCATGGTTCATGAGAGTAACTTGCAGTACGAATCGGTCTCTCATTCGACAAACTGGGCTGAATAACTTTCTACCGGATATATAGTCTGATCTCCAATTGAGCTTTCCCCAAGGATCGCATGTTTTCTGGTATTTTTGTTTTAATACCTGATACAACAAAACTGCCTCCAGAATGATCTTCATTTCTCTCTCCATGATCGTTAAAATAAATAAAATGGGAAATCCCGAGCAAGCAGATGATTTAGCTCAATGGATTCCTCAAGAGTCTGCACTCTACTTACTAATTATTTCCCCAAAGGATTAGAGTTATTCATTAGGTCTGACTAAACTTAACGTAATATACTTTTTAGTACATAAATCAACATTAATATTGTAATTATTATCTTCTAAAATCTTCTAGGGGAACTCATTATTATTTCTATCCCAAGACACGCTTAAGTTACCAACTTTCCATGTGCAGTACTTTTTATGTTTAATGTCGAACAGGTGAAGGCAGCATTTGTTCACTAAGGTAATTTTCAACTCAAAACCGACTTTTTTGTGTAGAAAAAAAAGTTTTCTAAGGAGTTATATTAGAAACTTCAATCGTTGAGTACATGCATTCGTTTAAATAGCGTATATGTCGATTGGAATAACCTAATGTGTACTTCCCCTTGTCTGCTGTCATAAAACTAACATTGTTGCCCTTATCTACCGCCTGTCACACATGATGTTTCAAGGTGAAAATTTATTTTAGGGGATTGACGTTATGCTTTCGTGATATTTGGGCAAACCATGCCGAAGCCAGCTGCAGGAGTTTGTATATTTATTGTACCACTTTTGAGCAAGTATAATCAAAGAAAGATGTTCCATTGTGCTTAATTTGTGAATTTAAGTTCAGCGACATCATATGAATTAAATATTAAAGCCCCATTTCTTTTATTGATAACTTATCTATGAATCTCTTTCTAATAAGAAATCATTTTATATTTTTACGTATCTTCATATCTTTATTCAACTCAATTTTTACGTACCCTATGCCATTTTCATCTATCCAAAGAATCGATTAACTACAATTCAGTATTATCTGTTTATCAGCAGTATTTTTTTTTAATAGAGGAGTTATCCTATGCATTGTGGTGCAGACAATATTTTGGTGGGAACTTAAATCTTAAGCTAGCGTTAGCGTCCATCGATCTAAAACAGAAAAAAACCGTAAACCCTTCATATCTTTATTCACCTCAATTTATAACGTACCTTGTGTCATTTTCATCTATTAAAAGGAGCGATAAACTACAATCCAGTATTATAGGTTTGGCAACAGTAGTTTTGAGATTTTTGGAATATGTGTTAATTTTTTTGGAAAGGGAGTGTGTGCAAATTGTGTATTTCAAGAATATGTTCGGTCCAACCAATTGCACTTTATTTTGTACTCTTTATGTTATTTCTAGAGTATCTAATTTATAAAAAAAATTATGGTATGTATAAAAGAAAAAAGCAGTCGAGTGAATGACACTTTGGTTATTAAAAAAGATGCTACCCCCAACCAGGTTGTAGTCCTCTCTTACAAGTCATTCTCGAATCATAAGCCCCACTTCCGTCTTTTTAAAAAAAATCCAAGTTCCGAGTCAGATCAAGCCTTGTACACAACAATTAATCGAACACTCATGATGGTTGAATATCGCCCCACAACCCAGGAGAATGCTCCAACCAGGAGCTATAAACTTCTTTGAGCAGATTAGTACTCTAAGCGAGCACTTGAGAAGATTCGGCAACGAAGGCTTAAGTGGTATAGTGGAATTCAGGTGCAAGTGTGTGTAAAGAGAGGGGTTCGATCTCAAGGATGTATGAGTGCTTTGAATTCCTAGAGGGATACCAATTAGGGTCTAGAGCATTCATATTTATAGGCTTAGAGTCGATATAGCCGTTGGGCTAAAGACAAGAGAGTTTGTCGAACAACCTACAAAAAGAGTAAAGTTAATCATCGATCAAATCCTTATGACAGTCGATCGAGCAAGGTTTAGCTTGGAGTGTGTGGATCGAACAATATGTGATGATCATGACTCTTTAATGAGCTAATCTTTCACTTCTTTGGGTTTACGTAGCACGATATGTTGAATGATTTCGCAATAGGCATTTTCATTGAATGAAGAACGCTATTGAAAGTTTTATTCTCACCAGGGCTCATTTAGTAAGAAGTATGTGGATAGACTATTTTGTCATCGGTAGTACGACCAATATGTAGCCCCACTTTTATACCCATTTCAACTAAGTCTTTTCTTGAATTTTAATTTTCTTTGATTTCTTTTGGTGTCAATATAGTCTTCAATAATTTGTCACACGCAATCCGCTCTGTGTGCATCACATCAATATTGTGCCAAAATAGAAGATCTTTTCAGTACGATAACTCGAAAAATATATTTCTCTTGGTCCATTTATTGCCAACACCTAGAGAATGATTTTGCAAATATTTAAGAACATCTTCTCCAAATTTGTATTCTGGTGGACCTCTGTGATCCACTTTGCTAGGGGTGGCAATAGGTATCCGGAACCGGTCAAACCGAACCGGATCCGGTGGTACCGAACCAGAACCAAACGGAGATAAAATGGATATGGGTTGGATCTAGATATTCAATTTCAGAACCGACCCGGTTCCGGTTTGATCTGGTTCTCACCACTGGAACTGGATCCGATTTATTATTAAAAAAACTAACCTATACTCATATATACATGTGACCAACAACTTAGCAAATAAAGCCCATGCCCAAGCCCACAACCCATCACTAAACCACCAAAAACCCTAGCAACTCTCCATCTCCCTCTTCCTCCGCCTCCACTCCCTCTCCCACAAAAAAAACCCTAGTCCCTCTCCCTCCCTCCTGGTTCCGGCCTCTTGGCTGCCGCAGTGCCGCCTTCTCACTCCCATTCCCTCTCCCTCTCCGAAGTCTTCTCCACGCAGCCTAGCTGACTAGGGATGTGTTTAACGGTTCGTGGGGCACAATGGGGGGCGCCGAGGGAATGGCCGTGCTTGACGGTCGGGGAATTATGCGATGGGGATCGAGTTTATGGGACGTTCGAGTTGCCGAATTTCTTGTTAATCTTGTTAATTTAAAGTTAGTTGATAATCATTTTGGCAATTGTCATTCTTGCTCTTGAAAATTAAGGCTATTAGACTTGCATTTTAATAGTTTATCAAATTAGGGACTAATGCTGATTTCAGAAGTTGTTCATTCGAATTTTGTATATTAAATTTGATAGAGGTACGTTTTGCATTTAACTGAATGAACATTAAGTTCTTAATTAGGTAAGAACGATGATGGTTGTAAAATTTAGTTAACGTGGGAAATAAGCTAATTTTGATGTATGGAGTAAGGAAGATGTGATGTTCTAGTTATCATTTTGCTTTATATTTTTTATTTATCTGAGAAAAATGATGTTCTGTTGATGGAATGTTTTGCTGATTTGTCGAAACTAATAGAGACTTTTAAATGTAAAGAATTGTTAGTTTCAAATTAGATGAATGGAGTGGTAAAATTGTTGTGGAAATGAAAAATACATATAAATTTAGGAAAATCAGAAGAAAAAAAGATTTTGCATACCGGATCCGGTTCTAGGTACCCGTGAACAAACCGGATCCGGTTCTGGGTACCCAAGTTAAGGAACCAACCCAGATCCGGTTGGGTTATCCCAATTTATAATATGGATCCGGTTTCGGTTCTACTTGTACCCAAACCGGAACTGATCCATTGCCACCCCTACTCTTTGCCATCAAATGCTCTCTTATTTCTCCTCCAATTGCGTTCTCTATCTAGCCACTGATAGTGTAACATCCCCGAACAACGGAAAATTTGAACTTTTAAAACCATAGGAATCACAAGGATAAAACCATCAAGAGTGGGGACATTACTGAAAGAAATACATAAATAAGTCTGGTGCACCATAATACAATACGAGTTTGTCAAAAGAGTGATTACATCATAACACAAAACATAAGATACATGTAATCACGACAACCTACAGTAGGCAGATGACAAGATCCAGTCCCAAAGTGCAATCTCCCTCGGTCACCACCCGCCGGAACCTAACGCGGTCATGAAAATAATCATAACAACAATGCCTGAGTTTCCATAAGGAAACCCCGTATGACAAGCTCACCTATATCCCCTAGCATACTAGTATAGCATGGCATGAAATACAAAGCAGTAAAACAACAACGCCACCAAGGGCCAAACTGGACATCCGTCCCGCGATCGTTTCCGCTGCCACACAGGCCCCGCGGTCTACAATCGCCACCGCTGCCACACAGGCCTCACGGTCCGCAACATCGCCGTCGCCACACAGGCCGCACGGTCCACAAACACCGGTACCACACAGGCCACACGGTCCAACCTCACCGCCGCCACACAGGCCGTACGGTCCAAACATCACCGCCGCCACACAGGCCGCACGGTCCAACCATCGGGTCTCCGTAGAGACCTACCGTAGGCACATACGGTCTAACGGACAATACGCAACACATCCCCACACGCGACTACACAAGCCAAGGGATCGGTGAGGATGCGTTCGCACTTCCGCGCAAGGTAGAAATCAGATCTGAATACATCGTGGTCCACCACCACACCAACGGAGCCGTCGCTCAGGTCGGTCCATCGACCAGCACCACACAGACCGCACGGGATATCACTCGATAGGTGCCCAATCGAGCTACCTGCCGGAACACATCGTCGGCAGTCCATCGCCGCAACCACACAGGCTACGCGCGATCCTCCCTGCCGCCACACAGACCGCACAGGGGCCCTACCGCCGCCACACAGGCCGCACGGCACGTGCAATAACTGCCATCAAGGACAGTCGAACATATCCGCCACACAAGGCCAGACAATCGACATATCCGAACCGAAGTCCGCAGGGTCAACGAGCTCCACGTGCAACACCAACTCCGGCTCCAACTGAGCAGGGTAGCGACCTCCGTCGCCGTCAATAGGCAGGTACCTCTCTGGACCTCCGTCGCCAATCCTGGCCGGTAGTCTCTGTGCCTCCGTAGCCATCGGCCGGTAGTCACTGCACCCGTCGGCAGTTGCGTGTTGCTGAAGCAATGGGATCTGCAATCCCTCAGGCCGCTACTCTAACGCGAGTCAAACGATCCACCAGATATAGTCACGATCCATACATGGAGGTGACGCGTTCCGGACACCCACACTCTTCCACACGGAGGTCCCTGGGCGGCACGTGTAACGCGCCCCACCGTCACCTCCCGGCTCACGCACAAGGCGAGGACACGGGTTTCCGTGGACAGAGTTGGCATCCTAAGCGGAACCAGGAATCCTGTCCTGTGCAAAACGGTCGACCGAAAGAGACACGGTCGACCGTTTTCCTCCAAGGAATTCGGTCAACCGAAGTGACAACCGGTCGACCGCTTCCACAAGGGAATCAGTCGACCGAAAGTGACAACTCGGTCGACCGTTTCCACAAGGGAATCGGTCGACCGAAGCGTCTGTCACGGTCGAACTATTTGCGCAACACATAAATCCCAACGGTCTACCGAAGGTCTAAAACCGGTCGACCGAACGAGGTCAAAATCCGGAGTCTGGTCAACGCTAAAATCAAATCTATCGGTCGACCGACTCAGGGGTCTCGGTCGACCAAAAACTTACAGGGTCAACCTATTATTCTCTATGTCATCAAACGGTCGACGGAAAACGAATATCCTACCGGTACACTCAAGTTTCGGTCGACCGAACGAGGGACGCGGTCGACCGAAACACGACAGACAGTGAAAATACACTACGATCGGTCGACCGTCCAAGGGACCCGGTCGATCGACAGACGTCTTCAACCTCGCGCCAGCCGAGGTTTTGACGTCGAAATTCGTCGCCGGCGAGGCCTCCGACCTCGCGCGACCGACCCCAACCTCAACCCAACATGGGTGATCAACTAAGGCCTCTAATGCAAGAACTTGGCATACCTCACTTGAAGAACGATGAAGAACACCGAAGCTATCACGACGGCACCTCGAGACCACGACCTCACGTACGTCCTCCTCCTCCTCGCGTCAACCTCCACACGCGCCAAGCCTGCGACTCCGCCGTCTTCCAAGCTCGCCTCCGGTGAAAGTGAAACTGAGGAGAGAGAGAGAGAGAGAGAGAGAGGTGGTTGAAAGGAAGGAGAAGGTTTGTGAAGAAGAAAAGAAACGAAGAAAGTGTGGGTATCCTCTTATTGCAACCAACCATCACCTCAACCCAAGCCTCCCACGTCTCTCAACACCTCACCAACAGCACATCAACAGCAACAACAACAGTAGCAACCACAGCAACAACGATAGCAACACTGACAACAACCCCATTTCTCTCACCTCAACCCATGCCTCCACTATTCCTTCCCCCAACTCCCATGCAAATCACTCCAATTAGCACCCTAATCACCATTAATCCATTACAAAGGTTTGGGTCATTACAGATAGTGACCCAAATAGCAATTATTTTCACTATGTTTCAGATAAATGGAATTAGTATCTTCCATAGAGTAGGGATATGCCATATACCCTTTAGTCATCCAACCACACAAATTAGCATAAAAGTCATTTATTGTCCACAACAAGGTAGCACACAGTGTTAAACATGACTGAGTATAAGCATCGTAAGTATACAATCCCTCTTCCCAAAGTTATTTCACCTCTTCAATAAGTAGTTGGAAACAAACATCTAGTTGTTGGCAAGATGACCAGGAATGATTTCATGCTCATCCACGATGGGATATTATAAAGTACGAGCATTACAGGCCAAATATTGTGTTACGTCAAACTAAGTGGTTGAAACCTATATGAGGCCAAACCTAGCCTCACATTTCTTATATTTGAAGCGAAAGATGGATGTTTGTTGTCCAACTTGGCCCAACATTCAGAATCAACCGGATGACAAATTTTCCCATATTTTTGTTGTTCCTCTGCATGTCATCTCATCGACTTTGCAATATTAGCAATGAAATATAACCTGTAGAGCCTTGGTTTAAGCGAGAAGTATTGCAAGAGTGCCACTAGAATTTTGTTGTCTTTTTGGGCACCAACATTTTAAGTTTCTACTTTACCTTGCCCTCGCACGGTTACCCAATGAGATTCACTGCGCATAGAACATAAATCAGCATTCTCATTCTCTTTCCAGTACAACGTGCAGTGATTTTTGCAAACATGGATATTTTCATAATGAAACTCCAAGTTGGCAACGAACTTTTTTGTCTAATATGTATCCATCGGCAAACAACTCCCTCTAAAAATAATTCTACTTGGTATGCTAACCACTTATTAAACAAAGTCTCCGACCATCTACTTGTGCACTTCAAGTGAAACATTTTGATGATGAAGGATAATTTCCTCAATTCTGGTTTGCACCCAGGATACAACGGCTGATCTCCGTCCTTGATATAGGCAATAAACTTCTGCGCATATTTTGTGATCCCCGGTCTTGAGGAATCTGTTGTGACATTACCACCTTCGACCACATCGTGTATCATCCCCTCTATGCCATCAACGTCATCCTCTTCTGACTCATCAATGACTTTGGTTGTGATGTCATTGTTGGGACTACTTGGGTACTCGAACTTGCAATACTTCTCCCGTGAGAAACTCACTACTCGTAACAACGAGCAAAGCCATTTACGACAACATCATAGATAATGTTGCCTCTCGTCGCTCACTTGTTGTTACAACATTTCTTACATTGGCATAAGATCTTCCCATCATGAATATATTGGTTGTGAGGACCAAAAGCAAGGTTCAGGAATGACTTTAGATTCTTAGTGAATGTCTAACTAATTTTTTTGTCATGCATCCAACTTTTGTGTTCTATTGATTTGAAATGGAAAAAACACGTTTATAAACATTTCGACTAATAGGAATAACAATTGTCTAGAGATTTTGGCAGAACCAAATCCAATATTGATGTTTGAACCATTACCATCGACAATTTGACGGTTTCAAGTTTCAACCCTTACCACAAATCCAATTTTGGTAGAACCTCTCCAAAAATTCATTAATGAAAATCCTTGAAATCCTAGATTGTAAAAAAAACATAATCTCCGACATCCATCACATTTACATTTATATCATGCATTCACCATTATATCATGCATTCAACTAACAATTTGTATTATAATGTTAAAAATATACATCATCACCTAAACCGTACATTTCAAACCAAAATGCAGACTCCAACTCATCCAAAATTCATTCTCACGAACCCTTACCCGATATTACCCCAAAATCCAACCATTTCAACCCTTACCCGAAATCTTGTTTCCAAACCTAAATCCAAATTCCAATCCGAAATCCAATCCCAAATACAATATCCTAAATCCAATGCTAAATTCAAACTCCTAAATCTAAAATCCAATTCGAAAATGTAATTCTAAATCCAATCCTAAATCTTAAATCTAATCGTAAATCATAAATTTAAAATCCAAAGTCCTAAATCCAAAATCCAATCTAAAATTCATTTTTTAAATCCAAACCTAAATCTAATCTTAAGCACATCCAACTCATTGTCAACTCATTAAAATTTAGAGAAATTGTGGCAGAATGTCCCCTAAATTTTCCATATGAACAATATTCGTTATCCTGGATTGACAAAAAACACATTTTTTGATATCTCACATATATTCATTGTTGTGCATACATATACAAGAACAATGACATTGCTTAAGCTAATAGGAACAATGACAGTGGATTTTGGACCTTAACCCACATGGGCGTGTCAAGGAACCTTACATGAACATATGGGATCATTAATAGCAATGATTTGATCAATAGTACACTAATACAAAATGGGTCTTTCCCGGCGGATAAATCCGTCGGCAATACACAATTCCGTCGGGAATACGCATTTCTGATAGTAATTCATGATACAGTTATGATCAAACTAAATGTAAAGGTTAATCTTGATACAAATTCAATAAGAAATGACAGACATCACACTCAATAACCAAAACTATGATCTAGAAAACCATGGTTTAGGCTTACATAGCCGTCAACAACATTCTTCAATACCATTTAGATAAAATACCAAGCAGTTCTCTTTTTGAAGGGATCAAGTTAATTATTATGCAAGTATTTAAACAACAAACCTAACTAGTTTAAGAGAAAACAAGATCCGCTAATATTTTGGTGTTACTTTCACTTAACATTTAGGATTTATTTAACAGCCTCAAAATAACATCATAGTTAACTTAAATGTGGGCTCTAAAATATGTCATAATAAGCGTTTTGAATTATTTATTTCTATTATTTTTACCAACTAAATGAAAATATTTGTACAAATTTCAATGTACTTAAATGGACAACAACAAACTAAACAAGATGAATAGCATCACATTTTAACAAACAAGGCATAAAAATAACTAGTGGTGTGGTTTTGAGCGGTTGCATCGGCCCAAGAGGCAAGAGGTTGCAGCGGGTCGTGGAGGCCAAGCAGCATGGCAGGTCGCAGTGGCCGAGCAACACGACGGGTTGAGCGGTCGTTGTGGGCAAGGGGCACGATGGGTGAGAGTTTGTCTTGACACGGCGAGGGGTGCGGCGGGTGAGGGACCCATCAAGTAGACGCCGCGGATATATCTGTTGGTGAAATGTAAATTACCCGTCGGTGTTAACATTTGCGTCAAAACGTTTATTTCCTCGTTGCTTAATGTTTCGGGAACATACACTGACGGTATAGATCTATCGATGAATATAAGACAATTAAGTTTGCAACATATTCAAACGAGACACCGATGGGCAGTATCTGTTAGTGGATGTTGTTGATCTGACGAAGGCTACGAAGATTTTGTCTGCCGCATGTGTTAGCTGAATGTTAGTTAACATATCCATCGCTGAGTATAAGGGAATGAATTTTGCAACTATTCATTTTCAAACAATACACCGACGGATATTGTCCGTTGGTGGATGTTCACGTGCAAAGATCGACGGATATATCTATTTGTGAAATGTAAATTACTCAGTGGTGTTGGCTTTTGCGGCAAAAAAATATTTTCCCGCATCCTTATTTGTCAAAAACATACACCGACGTGCCATATCCATCGATGGATGTTATTGATCTGACCGAAGCTACGAAAATTTTGTCTGATGCATGTTCGTCAATGTTAACTAACATATCCATCGGTGGATATTACCACCAACGAATAATTTTCTTCGTCGGTAGAAGTATACTGATTGACATCATATCATGCATATATTTGTGTCTGATATCCCTTATCATGAACCTAAAAATGCTACGTAACAAGTTTTATGTTTGAGTTTCAAGAATAAACAGGATTGAGGAGAAAAGTCATAAAAGGACCTAAAAGCAAGAAAAAGGACTAAGTTGCAATACTTATGGACTAAGATGCACAAGAGAGGGACCCAAATGTAAAACCAAATGGCCATTGAGCAAATGAAGGAACTCCACACCATCATGAGGAGTATTTTGGCAATTCGATTAGGGCCTGAGCTCCAACAACCGACTTGGATGCATCAAACATGAAGAAATCAAGCCAGACAACAACACACCAAAACCAGACATGATTCAAAGCATATAGACCGCCAATTGGCGGTCCAAGACAGCTGATTGGCGGTCTGTTTTGCTCCAGATCCGATAAGCTTTAGTCGGGTCATGTATTAAGGTGCTTTATGTCTATTTTTGGTATTGTATTAGTCTCATACCGAGGGATTGTCCCCGATTGCCTTTTTCTATGACTATAAATAGAACTCCTCCTCCTCTATTTGTATTTACTCATTGCTTGGTGACATTCTCTCTACTAGGAGTAAAATTCTTGAAGGAAAAACTCAAGGTGGAGAAGAATGCACTTGCAATGCGAGTCATGTTAATAAAATAAAATTTCTTAGTTTCTTTTAATATTGTTGTCTTTTAATTCTTGCATGCTTCTTTAGTTTAGTTTCCTTTCATTTAGCTTCTTTAATATTTCTTGTTTGCTTAGTTTAATTTCCTTTCATTAGAATGTTTCATTTTGTTAATGTAGTTTGTAGTGTAATGATTAGTGAGTAGTTCCGTCCCCTTTTGGGGTGCAGATAATGTTCATACACGCAATAAAGAATGGAAAAAATGCTTTATTTTGGAATGTGTTGATAAATGTGAATGTATGCTTGCTTGTTTAGAGTAGAACACTTCACTTGATGGGTTTTGCCACAACTATTAGACACCTTCCATGCTTGTTTAGGTTCTGAAATAACCAACTAGTGTATGTGAATGTTAATCAACTAGGTTAGTGATTGGATTGATAAGTTTTTCCATAACCTTTAGACACTTCCTATAGATGAAAACACTACCTACATTTGTGCCCATTGAATGCATTCTTCACCATCTTATTACATGTGTGCACACACTACACACCTTAGGGGGTTTCCATTTCTGATTTCTAGCTCTCTTGTATTAGTCATTTAGTTTATTTTATCTCGTCTCATGCTTCATCTTCTTTGTTTGTTTTGTGCTTGCTTAGTGTAGTTACTTTAGTGTAGTCACAACTTCTTCCCCTCTTTCCCCCCTTGCCTTCGAACAAACCAGAGTCGACACACCTCCCGGTCGATGACCCGTATTTGCAACCGCTTCAACGTGGATGTTCACTTACGGTTATTTTAAAATGTTCAATCAAGTTTTTGGTGCCACTGCCGGGGAGGTATCTGTCCAGACTTTGGTTTGGACGATTTGAGCGGTTTTAATTTTTTTTTGTAGTTTTAGTTTGTTTCAGGAGCTTTCAAAGATCAAGTGACATCACCAGGAGAAGCCAGGAGGGGAGCTGGACTAAAAAGACCGCCAATCAGCAGTTCTGGACCGCCAATTAGCAGTCTGGTGAGCACCAAAATCCCTCTTATTTTTTGTGGTTGTTTCTACATTTACTAGGTCATCTGCAAGCTCAATTTAGAATGTTTTGAATTGTAGTTTGCTCCCAGATTAACAATCAAGTCCCTTTAATAAATTGGACCTTAAACCACAAAGCAAAAGAGTAGATTGATTTCCATCTAGGTCATCCACCATTTGTAGACTTTGCACGCACTCGTCTTTCTTTTCTTTACATTCTTGTTGTTGATTGCTGGCGTGAGGTACACATTTGTACTCTCATTCGTGCATTTTGTATGACCATGCATTAGTTAGTAGGAATTCCATCGGGACAAGAGTGAGGTGAGCGTTTGATTGGAGAATTGATTGCTAGATTAAAACTCAAAACACTACTAAGGAGGGGTTGTCCCATACAAGATAAGGTGGGGATTTCATCACCCTTTCCTTCGCCCCAAAAATCACTCTTAATCAAAGCCTTAATTCTAAAAGCAAGTAGACATTGACCCTAATGATTTCGGACGCACTAGGAGAGTGATCGAGTTGAGACCGTCATGACCTGATCGACGTCACTTGCCTTGTCGATAGTAGGAGGTACTGGATCTCCGGATCTGGTATCACTTGCTGGGCATTGTGGTCTTCATTGTAGGGAGGTGAGGTGTGTCGAGACTAGTGATCTCGAAGTTAGGCGTCGTCTAGCTAAGGACCCATAGCCATAAATTGTTTGAGACGTGGTTGCTAGATTACGTTTCTACCGTCACCCTTTACCCACACTAGTTTTTAGGGATTCTTCCATTCTCCTCAGAGTCATCTTCTTCTCACCTACTTCTACGTTCTAGTCTCGTACCCTTTACACTCTCTGTTAGCATTTTAGGGTCGAGTCGAGCACTTTTTGCGAGCTTGGCCTCGTGGTGGTGAAAGTGGTTGACGCGAAAGTTTTTTGTTGAGATGGACGGTTATATGGGCGACCATCCATATCATTGTTGGGACCAGGACAATTCTCCCTGGTACTCCGGACCCATGCATCTTGGGGTGCCTCAGACAAACACCCCGTATGATTGGGACAATCTTAATTGTGTGGCTGAGCAATCTTCAGATTGGGATAATATGAGAGAGGCATCGACTGCGAGACCACCATCTAGTTATGTCAGATCATATGCTGGTTAACAAACTAAGACATTACAACAAACTTTGGCCTCTTTCATGCTTACGGTAGACCACATGAGTGCACCGGTGGCTCCAGTAGCCGTACCGTGTGGCTGTTGTGGGTTGACTGGTGATGTTATTGGGGAATGTCCTTATGTTCCCCCAGAGCCTCAATATGACCATTACGCATCCGCGTACAATCCAAGAGGGATGAATTCGGGGGGGGGGGGGACAATTCTTATCCAAATTCTTATACATGATTTCCACCCCAGTATCCTCCTCCCGAATACCCAGAATTCTACCAACACCCTACTCTGAATCATTGGACTCATTCTCAGTATATCAACACCCAACCCAACAATTTCCCAAATTCGGACTTGAGCCTCACAATTGACCCCAAACTTGATTCTTTAGAACAAACCCTCCAAACGTTCATGGAAACCACCCAAAATGTAATGAAGTCCACTCAAAATTCCATTCAAACCATGGACAATTACACAACAATTAAGTAAATGTGAGGAGGGTGACATTTCTTGTCAACATGAGGATTTATCTTCTGATATCAAACCACCACCACATCCACAAATTCAAAGCACAATCTTTCAAAGTCAAACTCCTTGTCAGTCTGAGGGACTTGGGGTTTCAATTCACGATCACATGGTGGGGGATTCGATCCAAATTATGAATAACATGGACCAACTTCATTATGAGTCGGCACAGGATTGTGCCTTATCTTTTTGTCTCGTGGCCCTCGAGCCACATGATCTTCATGTTGTGTCTCTTAAGGACTCACCTCTGGTGGAGCAAGAGCTCCCTAGTACCCTTAATTTCAAACGACCCGATGAGAGTTTGCCTCTCACTATTGTTCCTGATCATCTTGGAAATAATGGAACATCAAACAACTACATTGCTAATGAGGGTATTAGGAGTTCCTTGGAGGATACCTTGGGTAAGAGACCCACTTTATGTTCGCCTGGTGAGTCAGACATGCCTAATAAGGTTATTGACCTTGTTCCGACCAACCAACTTGTTGGCTGGAGAGTTTGGATTGATGATCATAACTTCAGTCCCGCAACGGGAGAAACTCTTCTTCCGTTGCGCAATTTTTCCCAAACTCTTGAGAGGTTCAAGCTCTTTCAGTTTGATCCTTTGAATGAGACACCTATGCGTCTAATTCATGAAAATCTCCTTTCATCTTGTGCTCTTTGTGAGGGGGACCCAAACATGTGTGTTCTGGTCCCGTGTGGTGTCAAGTTCCCTATCCAAGTGCATTGACCAACGTTTGAGGTTCCCATTTGATGTCCTTTGACAAATGAAGATGTGAACTTATTTTTGTAAATGTTTATATTCAAAAAAAAAGAAAAAGAAGAAAAAGTACAATAAAAGACTCAATGAGCGAGCATTGATTGTTGTGGGCCCCAACCCTTGTGTATTTGGGCCCTTTGCCTTTCACGTATCTGTATCCCTTATTTAGCATCTCACATGTTTTGAGGAATTTCGGGTTTGTGTTCATCAACATAACCACGAACTTCCTTTTGCGCTTCATGTTGGTGAGATCTTTCATTTTTCATGCATAAATCCATGTAGTATCTTGCTCACATTCAAGTAGGTGTGGGGGGGTGTTTTACGTTTGTACATAGTCGAGTCTTTTCCTTTGATTTTATTTTCTTTTATGTGCATTGTTAGGGTCATGATAGTGTGTTGCATTTAATATTGATATATCTGCTTGCCATGATCCTTGGGTGACTTGTCTTCTTTTGCTTGCCTAGTGCTTTAAAATTTTCCAATTGCTTTCAAAATCTTCATGTGTTTGGGAAAGAAAATGTTTTGTGGGTTTTGCGTGTGTTTAGCATATCCAAAACCGTTGAGAGGCAAAGTAAAAGAAAGCTCCCAAAATTGTCTTGAACTTGATGCATTAGGATATCTAGTACAGTGGCTTTAGGACTTATCTAGTCGTTAGGATGCACCCCGGTCTTCCCTCGGGGGGCGAGTAATCTTAGGGTTTCAGAACTCAAACAATTAAAGAAGTTCACCTTGAACCTAGTGAGTCAATATTTCGTGTCTGTTAATATATGGAAGTTTGTTGCAGTCAAGGACCCTTTAACTCCTATTGTGAGACATTAAGTGTAGAGGTTTTGGTTCATGTGTAGATAAGGTATAAGTGAGTAGGTGTTCTCTCTTCTCGCACGACTCCTATCACTCGGGAAATTAGGTCCGAGGGGACTTTGTGCCTGGTGCTTTCGAGTCATCTGACTTGGGATGCACCGACCGAACTCCCGTTACACGGGTGGTAGGGATTGCCCTATATGGAGATTTAGGGAAAGGTGTACATGATAGTGTAAGTCCTCGTAGGCAATGATGCACGAAACCTGACACTGGGAGATGAAACTCCAACTAATAAAAGGAAAAGAAGAAAAAAATAAGAAAAGAAAAAAATGGTAATGCAAATAAGAACCTTAATGGACTTTACACTTTGTATCACTTGAGGATATTGAGGTTGTCCATGTCTTTCACTTAAGTCCTTAATTAACTTGCACGAATGATTCCTTAGGCTAGGTGTGTGGACTGGATACATATATATAGTCGGCCCATAGGATTACCGCGTCCAATGATCGATAAAAATGAGTCCATGGAGTCAAGTTTCTAGATTGAATAATGCATCTATGTTTGGATTTTGTGGGTATATCCACTGAAAACCCTCAGGAGACAATACTCCTCCTTAGCGACAAGGATGTTTAACGACTTGTTGCACGTGCTAAGTCCAACCGTGATTCCAACGAAAGTGAGTTAGGATTTCCTTGTTTTACGAATGATTTTTCCCTTCTGCATTAAAGGACCTAAAAGCAAGAAAAAGACTAAGTTACAATACTTATGGACTAAGATGCACAAGAGAGGGACCCATGGTCTTGGGTCATGGTAGTTGTGGTTAGGTGAAAGAGCCCTGGAGTCCAGCTTGGCGACGATGTTGGGTTCACTGTTGTGTGTTGCTATGGTTGGGTGAAAGAGCCCTAGAGCCCAGCCTTGTGTTTGTGCTTTTCTTCTATGGATCATATTGCATCTATGTTTGTTGTATGATGTTCATATATGTGTTAGGGGTTTGGCATACGGGGTTTCCTTCTGGAAACTCAGGCATTGATGCATGTTTACTTTTCAGGCCGTGACCGACGTTGGGGGGTGGGGACCGAGGAGAGGCATGCCGCGACCAGATCCTGCTTTCTCTCAGTTTGAGGTCGAAGCGATTGCATGTATTTTTCTTTATAGACTTTTGATGTAATCACACTTTTGAAATACTCAGTTATATATGATATATGTGTTGGTGTACCTGGTGTTCTGTGTTTTCCCATAATATCATCGTGTTTATTGTATTTTTAAAAAGTTTAAATCTTCCGCTATTTGAGGATGTTACAACTTGCTATCAAAGCGGTCAGTTACGGTGTCCTTGTCCAAAGAAACCACCGTTAGAAGTATTAGAGTGTTAGATTTTGCATTAGAGCATGCGTTCATGATTTTCATGTCTTTGTTTTTCTATTTGTGTATAGATGCCTCCGAGACGCATGAGACCTCCCCCACGGTACCGTAGCACCATCAATGAGACTGGGGACACGATTGGGCAGAGGAACGATGGATACTCTATGACACGGTTAAGCTATTGGGCGCGATGCTAAATCGCAGTCGGGCCGAGAGGAGCCAGTAGCGGCGATACTCAATCGCTTTATGAGAAAGCACCCTCCTACCTTTGATGGCAGAGGTGATTTTGAGGTTGTTGAGAACTGGGTCCTCAAGATCCAGGAGATTTTTCAGGCTATAGGGTGCCCTACCGAGCGGATGGTGGGCATGACAACTTATGTTTTGGGCGGAGACGCGTCCAACTGGTGGAGAACCACATATGAGGTGGTATTTGATGGTAGGAGGGACATCAGCTGGGAGGCATTTTTGCATTAGTTCAACGAACAACATTTCCCAGAGCATGTCAGTAACGGGAAGAGAGAGGAGTTCATGACCCTCGAGCAGGGAGAGATGACCCTTGCAGTGTACACCCGGAAGTTTAACACCCTGGAGCGTTATTGTCCAAAGATCTGTGTGACGCCATTACAGCGGGCGTGGAAGTTTATATGGGGGCTCCGGAAGCAACTCCATACTCGAGTGATTTATAGTATGCCACAGACTTTAGCCGATGCTGTGAGGTTCACCACGATCATCGATTAGGATTTTCAGGAGAACTACTCAGAGGCTAGGAGGCCGCAGGGGAAGGTCAGTGGACGTCCTAGAGTTCCACTAGCAGGGAATCTAGGCAATAGGACCCGAATTGGAGGAGGCATGACACGTCAGCCTGAGGTTTGCAGGAGTTGTGGTCAAGTCCACTCTGGGGAGTGTTGGGGCCGTTCTGGAGTTTGTCACGGTTGTGGCAAGCCAGAGCATTTTATCCGCAATTGTCCGAGTGGGTCGGGTGAGTCCACTAAAGGATCAAGACCCCCAACGGCCAGTAGATACGGAGGTCACCGTCCTTTTGCGCTACCTCAATAGGGTCAGAGGACCGCACGAGTTTTCACCATCCAGGCAGATGAGGCGAGGGACGTCAGCACTGTTGTGGAAGGTACGCTTTATGTTACTGGTTTATTAGCTAGACTGCTTTTTGATTGTGGGGCCACACACTTGTTTATCTTGGAGTAATTTGCGAGCATGGTGGGCTGTACCCCTGCGATGTTGAATGGTAGTTTGGAGGTCAACACACCCCTGGGTTTGGTGGGCACTGTGTGGAGCTTTCTCCCCGGCACCACGATTGTTTCGGGAGACCAGGAGTTTCCGGTTGACCTGGCTTTGCTGCGGATGGAGGACTTCAACGTCATACTGGGGATGGATTGGCTATCACAGTACGATGTGTGAGTCTTATGCTGGGAGAAGTAGATTTTGAACCCGAGGAAGAACCTATCTGATGTGATGATCAGGGGGTTGGAGGACAGAGGAAGTCGTGTAGTGGTATCAGCAGTGAGAGCACAGAAGTGGTTGCAGCAGGGATGCAGAGCTTTGGTGGCCACCCTAGTAGTTTCAGATATTGAGACTAGGAGGTTGGAGAACAAACAAATAGTCCAGGATTTTCCAGAGGTCTTTTCGGATGATATTATTGGTATGCCGCCTCACAGGGATATAGAGTTCGGCATTGATCTGGTAGCTACGATCACTCCATAGTCGAAGGCTCCGTACAGGATGGCACCTGCTGAGTTAGCTGAGCTGAAGAAGCAATTGTAGGTTTTGATGGATACTAGGTTTATCCGACCCAGTGTCTCGCCTTGGGGAGCGCCAATACTCTTCGTGAAGTAGAAGGATGGATCACTGCGGATGTGTATTGACTATAGGATGTTGTACAAGGTTACCATTAAGAATCAATATCCTTTACCCAGGATCAAGGACCTCTTTGACCAGCTACAGTCAACGAAGGTGTTCTCGAAGATAGATCTACGATCCGGTTATCATCAGTTGAGGATCAGGGATGCAGATGTCCAGAAGACAACATTCAGAACGAGGTACAGGCATTACGAGTTTCTAGTGATGCCGTTTGGGTTGACGAACGTGTCTGCATCTTTCATTGATCTGATGAACAGGACGTTCAGCAGTACCTCGACCATTTTGTCATTGTCTTCGTGGACGACATTTTGGTGTACTCCCCAGATATAGAGCAGCACAGAGAGCACCTAAGGATTGTGTTTGGCATCTTGAGGGATCAGCGGTTGTACACCAAGTACTCGAAGTGCGAGGTCTAGTTGGACAGTGTTGCTTTTCTGGGGCACATAGTATCGGGAGCTGGGAAATCAGTGGATCCAGCGAAGGTTGAGGCAGTGACACAGTGGAGGACCCCAACGAGTGTGACTGAGATTAGGAGCTTTGTTGGGTTGGCGGGTTATTACCACCGACTACTCGAGGACTTCTCGAGACTGGCTTCACTTTTGACGACACTGACGCAGAAGAGGGTCAAATTTGCTTGGTCCTAGAAATACGAAGACAATTTTCAATAACTGAAGAGTTGGTTGACGACTGCTCCGGTTTTGACACTTCTGCAGCATACGGGGTCTTGGGTCGTGGTAGTTGTGGTTAGGTGAAAGAGCCCTGGAGTCCAGCTTGGCGATGATGTTGTGTTCACTGTTGTGTGTTCTTGTGGTTGAGTGAAAGAGCCATGGAGCCCAGCCTTGTGTTTGTGCTTTTCTTCTATGGATCGAATTGCATCTATGTTTGTTGTATGATGTTCATATATGTGTTAGGGGTTTGGCATACGGGGTTTCCTTCTGGAAACTCAGGCATTGATGCATGTTTTCCTTTTAGGCTGTGACCGACGTTGGGGGCTAGGGACCGAGGAGAGGCATGCTGCGACCAGATCGTGCTTTCTCTCAGTTTGAGGTCGGAGCGATTGCATGTATTTTTCTTTATAGCCTTTTGATGTAATCACACTTTTGAAATTCTCAGTTATATATGATATATATGTTGGTGTACCTGGTGTTCTGTGTTTTCCTATGATATCCTCGTGTTTCTTGTATGTTTAAAAAGTTTAAATCTTCTACTGTTTGAGGATGTTAGAACACTGCTAGTGCCATTTTACTAGATGAGAGACACCTAAATTTCTTGAGACTTCCAAATTTCTTTCAACTTCTATTTTCTTTCAAATGATCATTCCAATTTTCTTCAACAACTCATCCACATGATAATTTAGTCGCTTCATTTAATAAAAGAAGTACTCGTTCAAATACATTATATACTACACACCGAAAAATTAATGAACATACCAAATTACTTGTTCACATGTCTTCCTGTTGTGGCCAAACATACGACATCACCCACATCGTATTGTTCGAACACTTTGTTTGTCCATATTATTTTTATTTTTTTCGTTCGTCCACTTCATCTTACGACATAAGGCGCTATTAGTTGAATAGGTCCTTCTGACGGCCAAAACCTTTTAGTATTGGAAAGAAAATCGGTTCATATGCTCTCCTGTACGCTTTGGTGGTTAGGAATTTTGACACGATCCGCGAAGTATCAATATTTACGTGATGGTTACTGCAAACGGCCAACACATGTGAGCGTGCAATCTGGTGTGCATCTATGAACCCACACGAGCATCAATATAACCTGATAGCTACGGGATTGGTTGCTTTCTGCACTAAATATATTATGATTGTGCCTTGTCACACAAAGTTGTGCAACCAAGTGTCATTGGCTTGCGACTTCATCATTAACCTTTTTAGGATAGGCCAATATCATAGTCGCCCCTTCATCTCTTCTACTCACAAAATATTTATTCAGCCGCAAGTAAGTCATCATGATCAGAGGACAAAGTCGTAAGCCACGTACATGCTTTAACACATTGTTAAATCTTTTCTGACAGGTTTGTTGTCATTATACCAAACATCGGCCGTAATCACAGCTTAGTTCCCAATAGGAAACGTCCTGTTGTTCTGTAATCCACTTGAACCCATGAGGGTGATTAATCTCGATGTCCTTCATATGCTCTTCAAATGCTTTTTTTATCACGAGTGACACCAGCATGCCAAAATTTATGTTACAATTCTACATTCTTGCACCGAGCATGTCTTGCCATATTTGCACTTGCTTGACATCATTTCATGCATTCATTTGTGTCTTATATCCATTATCTTGAGCCTAAACAATGCTACGTAATGAGTTTTATGTTTGAGTTTCAGTAATAAACAGGATTGAGGAGAAGAGGCATCAAAGGACCTAAAAGCAAGAAAAAGGACTGAGTTGTGAGACTTTGGTACTAAGATGCAAGGGAGAATGACCAGAATGTAACCCCAAAGGACCAATGAGCAAATGAAGAAACTCCACACCATGAGGAGTATTTTGGCAATTAGATTCGGGCCGACACTCCTATAACCGATCCGAGTGCACCCCATGTGAAGAATTGAAGAAATAAAGAGAAGCACCCGATCCGAGTGCACCCCTTTTTCTATGGCTATAAATAGAACTCTTCCTCTCCTTTTGTATTCACTCATTGCTTGGTGGCATTCTCTCTACTTGGAGTAAGCCTTGGAGCAAAAACTCAAGGTAGAGAAGAAAGCTACTAGTAATGTGAGTCATTTAATAAAATATTTTTTCATTATTTTGTTCTCATGTTGTTTCTTTTTTTATGCATGCTTAGCTTAGTCTTATATCTTTCATCTAAGACCGACCAGCCCCGACCATCTTTTTTACATCCAACATGTGCTCATGAAGGTATGATCATTGCTTCCATTTTTGCAACGACATTTAATTACTCTAACTCATTTTAATTAGCTCTCACGGAGAATATATCAAAGTTTTGTTTGTTTGAAATTATAATGGAATGGTAATTTGTGGACTCGAAATTGAAACTTTTAGAGGACTAAGAATCAAAATTTATATCTATTTACATTGAGATTGTTCCTCTTGATGTGTAGAAAAATATAGATCAAAAATAGATTTTCGCTAGTAGATTGAGTGATGAGTATGAGGATAGGGTTGATAAATTTCTATAATTTAACATGAAAAATGCAGATGCTAGAAATGGAAGAAATGTCTTGTGTCCATGTAGGAGTTATTTTGGCATGTTCTTACGAGATGTAAAAGAGATAAAAGCTCATTTGTTCAAGAAAGGTTTTGACATAGGATATACTTGTTGGATATGGCATGGTGAAAATGAAATAAGTACCAAAGAAGAAGGTGATCATATTGACCGGTTAGAGGATATGATCCTAGATGTTACGGACAATTATTGTGATAAACAAGATGTACTTGGCAATCTATTGTTTGACAATGAAAAACCTTTGTATCTAGGTTGCACCAAGTTCAATAGGTTTTCCGCAGTTTTAAGCTTGTATATATTGAAAGCAGCAAACAGTTGGATAGATATCAATTTCTCTACCCTGCGGAAGTTGTTGAAAGAGATCTTCTAGATAGCAACGAACTTCTAGATCGTAGCTATGAGGCTAAAAAGATATTGTGTCTTATTCGGGTGGATTTAATTTTTTGTTTGTAGTTTTTCTTTATTTTAGGAGACTTGGAGACACAAGGGGAGGCAGCTGGAGAAGATTGGAGGCCATCTGAGCTTGTTAGACCGCCAATCAGCGGCCTAAGACCGCAAATTGGAGGTCTGGTAAGCTCCTCTCCACTTCTTCTTTCTATGACTTGTTTCTCTATCTGATATAGAGGTCTGGGGAATAATTTAGCATGTTATGACTTTTAGTTTGTCCTCAGATCAATAATCAATCTCCCTTTAAGCAACTTGGACCCTAAAACCCAAAGCAAAAGATTAGGCATTCTTTCTTGTTTAGGTCATGCATCATGTACTTGACTTAGGCACGTAGATTGTCTTTTATTTTAGCTTTAGTTTCAGTTGTTGAGTGTTGGCGTGTGGTACGCATTTCCTACTCTCATTCATGCATTTCGTGTGAACATGCATTAGTTTGTAGGAATTGCATTGCAACAAGTGTGAGTTGAGCGTTTGTTTGGAGAGTTGATTGCTAGATTAAGACTCCAAAACGATACTAAGGAGGGGTTGTCCCATATAAGATAAGGTGGGGGATTTCATCACCCTTTCCTTCGCCCAAAAAAAAGACCACACTAATTAAGAGCCTAATTTTTAAATCAAGTAGACATTGGCCCTAAGGATCTCGGGCGCATTAGGAGAGTGATCCGGTTACGACCGTCATGGCCTGATCAACGTCGCCCACTCTGTCGCTAGTAGGAGAGACGAGATCTCTGGATCTTGACTCACTTGCTGGACATTCTAGTCCTCGTCGTAGGGAGGTGAGGCGTGTTGACACCGTGTGACCTCGCAGTTAGGCATCGTCTAGCTGTAAGGACCTATAGCGACGTTAGGTTGTTTGAGCCTTGTTTGCTTGTGTGCTTCTACCTGTACCCACCCACCATAGCATAAGGACTTCTTCCCTTCTTTCCTGAATCATCCACTCTCTTCTGTGTCCTCCTGTCTTCTCCTCTACGCACATCCTGTTTTCATTGTTCAAAAAGAAGAAGAAAAAAAGAAAAAAGTTTTGGTTTGTGTGTGTGCGTACCATTGTGCATGCTTGTGTTGGCACGAGACGAGTGTGGCCATTTGACGAGAAGTGTTGTCAATCCTACCTCGGTAGTCGATTTCTCGATGCCTTCATCTTCTCGTGTCGCACACAGTCCGGGTTCAATGGTTGCTCATTATCGCGAGGAGGAGTAGTTACTGGACCCACTTGTCCCACATGTTCTTCATGTTCTTGCTCCATACCTCTTCGTGATCGATGCTACCCGAGCTGTACCGCTCTGCCCTCATGCATCGTATTGCCAGAGGCGAATGGCAACCACTTTGAGGTTAAGCCTCAATTTATCTTTATGCTCCTAACTTCACTGGGAAGGGTGACCCCTATATCTTTCTCAGGGAATTTGAGGAGGTCTGTGCTATGTTCAAGCTGCAACAACTTAGCACAGACTCCATCCATCTTAGGCTTGTCCCTTTTGAATTAAAGGATGATGCCAAGAAGTGGTTGTATAGCAACCAGGCAAATGCCTTTAGGACTTGGGATGAATCTGCATTCCTGAAGAAGTACTTTCCAAATCATCGGACTCAAAAATTGAGGAACGAAATCAATTAGTTCTATCAACTTGAGACCAAAACATTTCATGCATATTTAGAGAGGTTCAAGGAGCTACAATCCTCATGCTCTCTGATTGACATCATTTCATGCTTACATTTGTCTTATCGTGCTTACAGTAATAGTTAATCGCTTTCCGTTGCATTTCTCTTCTTAGTACTTTAGTGTAGCATACATTAGCTTAGACAAACTCTTCTCCCTTGTTGTTGCCACTTGATTTCTGAAAAACCAGAGTGGTCTCTCCTCCCCGTGGATCGACCCGTATTTGCCACGTCTTCACCGACGCCGTGCACTTGCGGTAATTTAAACAATTAAACACTCTCACCATGGCATCGAGTTGTGCTGCCTTTGTCAGATTGTCTACGAGGGTCTTCACATCCCGTCCCGAACGCTCCTTGAGTCCATGTGTCAAGGAGAGTTGTTAGGAAAGGATGAAAGGAAGGCATGGGCTTTCCTAGAAGACCTCGCTGAGAAAACCATGCAATGGGAGAGTGTAAGGGAACCACCTGCATCATCTAGCATAGGAGCGAGGATCGCAAATGCAAACTCGACTAGATCGGGTGCCACATTTGTCGTCGATACCACCACGGCCACCGAGGCACGCATGGACGCCTTAATGCTCCGTATGGATTCAATTGAGCTCCAAAACCAGCACAATGTGTCTCATGTGTCTGCATCTGGTTCAGTTCCATGTCATTTATGTGGTAGGATAGGTCATATAGGGGGGTGAGTGTGCATCCATTCCTCCTGAGATGGAACATGTAAATGTCATCTATGATAGATCCAGGAATGACCCATATTCATCATCATATAATCCCGGATGGAGGAACCACCCTAATTTTTCATGGAACCATAACAATGCCCCAGGTGGTCCTTCAAACTTTTCTCGACAACCTAACCGACCACACCACCCTCCCATGCATTCACAGTGTCATCAGCCACCCCAAAGTCAAAACACCAACACACCAGGTTTCCCAAATTCTAACAACTTGGAAACCCAGTTTAATTCGCTTGAGAACTTAACTCGTGGACTTGAGACCTCTGTTAAAAAATTTATGTCGTCCACGAGTCAAGTCCTCACTTCGAATCAGCAGACCATCAAATCTCTCGAGCTTTAGATGGGCCAGTTGGCTCAGTCTGTACATGAGAGAGAGAGAGAGGGAACCTACCTAGCCAACCTGTGGTTAACCCCCGTGCTCAACAACACTCGAACATGCAAAATGCAAGTTCAAGACCATAGGGGGGGCAAGTGAACTACGTGGAAGAACCTGTGGACCATGTTAATGCCATTGTGACCCTGAGAAATGGGAAGCATGTCAACAACCACGTTTCCTTGCCAGTAAATCCATCTGTGTAGCCCCCTTGTGGGAATGATGGTGAGAAAGAAGCCGAGGGTGAGAGTAATACATCAATGCCTCCTTCTCCGGCTCCACCTAAGATATACCTACTAAAAGCTCCTTATCTTAGTACGTTGTCTAAGAAACAGAGTGACAATGTTGAGAAAATGCTGGAGATATTTAAGAAAGTGAATGTCAACATTCCTTTGTTAGACATGATTCAACAAATACCGCCCTATGCAAAATTTCTGAAGGATCTCTGTACAACTAAGAGGAAAACCAACGTCCCTAGCAAAGCCTTTTTGGCGGCTAATGTGAGCTCGATCATTTCGAACCCAACATATGTAAAATTGAAGGACCCAGGTAGTCCAACAATTTCATGTATCATTGGGGAGTCTCGCATTAATAATGTCTTGCTCTATCTAGGGTCGGCGATTAACCTCTTACCAGCTTATGTGTATCAACGATTAAGCCTAAGCGAGCTCAAGCCTACGAAAACAACTTTGTAGTTGGCTGATCGTTCGATCAAAGTCCCGTTGGGGGTCATTGAAGATGTCCTAATCAAGGTTGGTGATTTCATTTTTCCTGTTGACTTCGTCGTCCTTGAGACCGAACCAATTAAGACTACCCACTCTCATATTCCATTGATTTTGGGTAGACCTTTTTTGGCGACGTCAAATGCCTTGATCAATTCTCGTACTGGACTCATGAAATTGTCGTTCGGGAACTTGACCGCGACATTCCATGTGTTCAATTTGTCTAGGCAGTCGGCATCTTTCGAGGACCCCATGGATGTTAATCTTATCCGGGACTTGGAAGAAGAAATAGAAGAAGAGTACCCCCTGATTCATGAAAATCTAAGTGCTTACATCATGGATGATTCCGATCATGAAGAGGACGGGGGCGAGTTGAGAAATGATGGGTGTTGAACGTTTTAATTAAACCGCAAGTGCACGGCCGCGATGAAGCGGTGGAAAGTACGGGTCGTCCACTGGGAGGTGTGTCGACAATTGGTTTTCTCGAAGGCAAGAGGTAAAAGGAGGAGAAAGATGTTTATGCTACTCTACTCTATACTACGCTAAGAAGTAGGAAATGCGAAAGGAAGAACCAAACAATGAAATAATAACTAAGCCAAGAACAAAGGAAGAATGTTGGAATACAGAAATGGGAAAACCCCTAAGGGGTGGAGTGAGTGCACACATGCAAAGAGGTGGGTGTAGAATATATACTTTAAGCACATGAAGGTGGTGTTTATTAAGCAAAGGAAGTGTCTAAATGTTATGGCAAAACCTATCAATCTATTCACCAACTTAGTTGATTAACATTTACATATGCAAGTTGTTTATTTCAGAACCTAAACAAGCATGAGAGGTGTCTAATCATTTTGGCAAAACTCATCAAGTTATAAATTCTATCCTAAACAAGCAAGCATACATTCATGTTTTATCAACACATCAAAAATAAAGCATTCATCCCATTCTCTAATGCATGTATGTACATCTACTCCACCCCCCAAAGGGGATGGAACTACTCACTAAACATTACACTAATTATTAAACTAAACAAAGAAACCATATTAACGAAGCTAATAAAACTAATGAAATGAGATTAAGCAAAGCAAAACAAGAAACATAAAACAAACAACATAATAAAGAAAACTTGTATTAAAATGACTCACATTAAAAGTAGCATCCTCCTACTTTAGTGTGTGCTTCAAGGCCTCACTTCTAGTAGGAAGAATAGCCACTTCAAATATGGAGTGACTATAATAGGAGGTGAAGAGTTCTATTTATAGGCAAGGAAAAAGCTAATCCGGGACAATCCCCCGATGTGGGACTAAACAAATACCACCGATGTGGGACTAAATAAAAAGGCTTTTTATTTAGTTGGAGCTTCATTCTCCCAAGGTCAGGTTTCGTGCATCATTGCCCATGAGGACTTACACTACCATGTACACCTTTCCCCAAATCTCCACATAGGGCAATCCCTACCACCCGTGTAACGGGAGTTCGGTCGGCGCATCCCAAGTCTGATGACTCGAAAGTACCAGGCACAAAGTGCCCTCAGACCTACTTTCCCGAGTGATAGGAGCCGTGCGAGAAGAGAGAACATCTACTCACTTTTTTCTTATCTACACATGAACCAAAACCCCTACACTCAATGTCTCACAACAAGATTTAGAGGGTCCTTGACTACAACAAACTTCCTAAATTAACAAACACGAATTATTTGACTCACTAGGTTTAGGGTGGACTTCTTTAAATGTTTGAGTGCTGAAACCCTATGATTACACTCCCCTCGAGGGAAAACCAGGGTGCATCGTAACGACTCGATAAGACCTAAAGCCAGTAAACTAGAAATCCTAATGCATCAAGTTCAAGACAATTTTCGGAGCTTTCTTTTTACTTTGCCTCTCAACGGTTTTGCACATGCTAAACACACGCAAAACCAACAAAAACATTTCCTTTCACAAACACATGAAGATTTTGAAAGAAATGTGAAAATTTTAAAGCACTAGGCAAGCAAAAGAAGACAAGTCACCCAAGGATCATGACAAGCAGATATATCGATATTAAATGCGGCACACTAACATGACCCTAACAATACACACAAAAAGAAAACAAAATCAAAAGAAAAAGACTCGACTATGTACACACGTAAAACACCCCCCACACCTACGTCATGCATTGTCCTCAATGAATGTGAACATGATACTACATGTAGATATGCATGAAAAAGGAAAGTTCTCACCAACATGAAGTACAAAGGGACGTTCAGGGTCATGTTGATGGACACAAACCCAAATTCCCTCAAAACCTGTGAGAAGCTGAAGAAGGGAGATAAATACGTGAAGAGATTGGGCCCAAGTACATAAGGGTTGGGGCCCACAACAATCGATGCTCACTGAAATAGTCTTTTATTACACTTTTTTTTCTTTTTTTTACATGATATATACATCAACCAAGATATTCTCATAATCATTTGGTCAAGGAACATCAAATGAGAATATCAAGTTTTGAGGACCAGAGACTTACCGAGATGGGCAAACTTCACTGGTACTCTGAGGTGTCATGAGCGGTGAAAGGTCAAATCTGAAAGGCTCGAACCCCTCATGATATTGGTTGGGTGTGGGCAACAAAGAATGAAGTTGTGTTGCCTCACTAGGGTTTAATTGCTCATCGAAGAAAACCCTCCAACCAATAGGCGGGTGCATCAGAATGAGTTCCTCAGGGTCATTCGATGGATGCAGCAGACTTGCATCACTAAGAATGGGGCTTCTCCCCAAGTCATCCAACAAGGACCTCCCACCATCATTTAGTTCATCAAGCATAAGCTCGGTCATAGGTGGGTCCTTGTTGGAGTCAATATGAAGCTCAAATGGCCATGAGATATGAGGTAGAGACACCTTCTGGTATAGGCATATGATGAGGTGCCTCACTCTCACTAGTACTCTCAACTGAATCATGCAACGAACACTCCCTTTGGACATTCATGTTCGAGGCCAGCTCACTCTGTTGCATTGCCAAGACAGGCAATGAGTTTTCGCTGGGCCCACGAACATTCTCAACGGGTTGCATTGGGGTTAGGGGTGTTCGTTGATTTTGTGGTGCTTTCTCAACTTGGCGGATGAGATTTAGATTTAAAGGTTCATCCATGGGTTTCTGTTGCCTACCAGAGTTGAACACATGAAACTCGGCACTCATGTTACTGAATGAGAGCTTCATGAGACCATTTCTACAATTAATCAAGGCATTGGAGGTGGCCAGAAATGGTCTACCCAAAATCAAAGGTATTTGAGAGTGGGTGTTCGCAACAGGATTGGTATCGAGGACAACAAAATCGACTGGAAATATAAAATCTCCAACTTTGATAAGCACGTCCTCGATAATCCCCATGGGAATACGAATGGATCTATCCGCCAATTGGAGGGCGATCTTCGTTGGTTTCAATTCTCCCAAGTTCAACTGTTTATAAACAGAAAATGGGAGGAGGTTGACCGCTGATCCTAAATCAAGCAAAACATTGCTCATTCTAGTGTCCCCTATCGTACACTGAATAGTAGGACACCCAGGGTCCTTGTATTTTGTGTAGGTAGGATTGGACAAAAGTGAGCGTATATTTGCAGCCAAGAATGCTTTCTTAGGAACATTGGTCTTCCTCTTGGTTGTGCAGAGATCCTTCAACACTTTGGCATATTGAGGTATTTGTTGGATGACATCCAACAAGGGGATGTTAACCTTTACTTGCTTAAACACCTCTAATATATTGTCCATGTTGTCACTCTGCTTTTTGGTTAACCTACTTGGATAGGGAGCTTTTGGCCGGTAGGTTTTCTGCGGTGCCTGAGAAGAAGAAAGCATTGGTGTATTACCCTCACCCTCGGCCTCTTCTTCACCACCATTTCCACTGAGGGGCTGCATAGGTGGTGGTTGTTGTGCCAAGGAAATGTGACTGACAACATGTTTTCCATTCCTTAAGGTCACAATGGAATTGACATGGTGAACATGTTCCTCCGCATGGTTCAGTTGCCTCCCCGAGGTACCACATTCTCATTTTGCATGTGTTGTTGCTGGTACATACGGGGGTTAGCCTCAGGCTGGCTAGGCAAAGACCCTCTCTCTCTTTCATGTACAGACTGAGCCAATTGGCCCATCTGAACCTTTAGAGATTTGATGGTTTGCTGATTTGAAGTGAGAACTTGACTCGTAGTTGACATAAAAAATTTCATTGAGTTTTCAAGTTCACGAGTCAAGGTCTCAAGCGAATTGAATCGGGTTTCCATATTATTGGAATTTAGGAGACCCGATTGATTGGTGGTTTGCGCTTGGGGTGACTGATAGGAATGTGCATGCATGGGAGGTTGGTGTGATTGGTAATGTGGTCTAGAGGGGTTTGAAGGACTACCCGGGGCATTAGTTTGGTTCCATGAAAAATTGGGGTGGTTTCTCCATCCAGGATTATAAGATGATGAGTATGGGTCATTCCTGGCTCTATCATAGATGGAGTTGACACGCTCCATCACAGGAGGAATGGACTCACACTCGCTTTCAACATGACCTACCCTACCACATGAATTACAGGGAACTGGACCAGATGTGGACATGTGAGGTGCACCTTGTTGGTTTTGGAGCTCAATCGAATCCATACGGCGCATTAAGGCCGCCATGCGTGCCTCGGTGGCCGTAGTGGTATCGATAGCAAATGCGGCACCCGATCTAGTCGAGTTTGCATTCGCGATCCTCGCTCCTATACGAGACAATGCAGGTGGTTCCCTTACACTCTCCCATTGCATTGTTTTCTCAGCAAGGTCTTCTAGGAAAGCCTATGCCTCCCTTTCATCCTTTCCCAAGAACTCTCCTTGACACATGGACTCAAGGAGCATTCTTGACGGGATGTGAAGACCCTCGTAAACAATTTGACAAAGGCGCCACAACTCGATGCCATGGTGAGGGCATGAGGATAGTAGCTCCTTCAACCTCTCTAAGTATGCATGGAATGGTTCGGTCTCATGTTGATAGAACGAATTGATTTTGTTCCTCAATTTTTGAGTCTGATGATTGGGGAAGTACTTCTTGAGGAATTAAGATTGAAACTCATCCCAAGTCCTAAAGGCATTCGCCTGGTTGCTATACAACCACTTCTTGGCGTCATCCTTCAGCGCAAAGGGGACAAGCCTTAGATGGATGGAGTCTGTGCTAAGTTGTTGCAGCTTGAACATAGCACAGACCTCCTCAAATTCCCTGAGAAAGATATAGGGGTCACCTTTCCCAGTGAAGTGAGGGATCATGGAAATAAACTGAGGCTTAACCTCAAAATGGTTCCCATTAGCCTCTGGCAATACGATGCATGAGGGTAGAGCAGTACGGCTCGGGTAGCATCGATCACGTAGAGGTATGGGAGCGACAACTGGAAGCACAGGTCGAACAGGTGGGTCCAACAACTGCTCCTCATGGAAATTAGCAGCCATTGAACCCGGACTGTGTGCGACACGAGAGGAGGAAGGCGTCGAGAAATCGATTACCGAAGCCGGATTGACAACGCTCCTCGTCAAACGACCCCTCTCGTCTCGTGTCCACGAAAGCATGCACAAAGGTGCACACACCCAAAACAAAACTTCTTTTTTTTAACAAAGAATGTGCGTAGAGGAGAAGACAAGGGAACACAAGAGAGAAAGAATGACTCAGGAGAGAAGGGAAGAAGTCCTTATGCTACGGTGGATGGGTACAGGTAGAAGCACACAAACAAACAAGGCTCAAGCAATCCTAAGGTCGCTATAGGTCCTTAAAGCTAGACGACGCTTAACTGTGAGGTCACACGGACTCAACACGCCTCACCTCCCTACGACGAGGACCACAAAGCCCAGCAAGTGAGTCAAGATCCGGAGATCTCGTCTCTCCTACTATCGACAAAGTGGGCAACGCCGATCAAGTTATGACGGTCGGGACCAGATCACTTTCCTAATGCGTCCGAATTCCTTAAGGCCAATGTCTACTTGATTTTAGAAATTAGGCTCTTGATTAGTGTGGTTTTTGGGGCAAAGGAAAGGGTGATGAAATCCCCCACCTTATCTTTTACGGGACAGCCCCTCCTTAGTAGCGTTTTGGAGTCTTAATCTAACAATCAACTCTCCAAACAAAACGCTCAACTCACACTTGTTGCAATGCACTTCCTACTAACTAATGCATGTTCATACGAAATGCATGAATGAGAGTAGAAGGTGCGTACCTCACGCCAGCTCTCAGCAACAGAAAATAAAGCTAAGATAAAAGATAATCTAAATGCCTAAGTCACATACATGATGCAAGAGCTAAACAAGAAGAATGCCTAATCTTTTGCTTTGAGTTTTAGGGTCCAAGTTGCTTAAGGGAAGTTTATTATTAATCTGGGAACAATCTAAGAGTCAGACCATGCAAAATTGAGTCCCAGATTACTAGATCAATTATGGCAACACGACAAAGAAATAAGAAGGCAAAAGCAGCTCACCAGACCGCCAATTGGCGGTCTTAGGCCGCTGATTGGCGGTCCAAACTGCCCAGATTTCCTCCAAATTTTCCCAGATGCCTCTCCTTTCGACTCCAAGTCTCCTGAAACAAAGAAAAACTACAAAACAAAAATTAAATCCACTAGAATCGTCCAAACAAGAGTCTGGACTGGCACCTCCCCGGCAACGGCGCAAAAAACTTGTTGAACGTTTTAATTAAACCGCAAGTGCACGGCCGCGATGAAGCGGTGGCAAGTACGGGTCGTCCACTGGGAGGTGTGTCGACAATTGGTTTGATCGAAGGGGAGAGGTAAAAGAAGGAGGAGAAAGATGTTTATGCTACTCTACTCTATACTACGCTAAGAAGTAGGAAATGCGAAAGGAAGAACCAAACAATGAAATAATAACTAAGCCAAGAACAAAGGAAGAATGTTGGAATACAGAAATGGGAAAACCCCTAAGGGGTGGAGTGAGTGCACACATGCAAAGAGGTGGGTGTAGAATATATTCTTTAAGCACATGAAGGTGGTGTTTATTAAGCATAGGAAGTGTCTAAATGTTATGGCAAAACCTATCAATCTATTCACCAACTTAGTTGATTAACATTTACATATACAAGTTGTTTATTTCAGAACCTAAACAAGCATGAGAGGTGTCTAATCATTTTGGCAAAACTCATCAAGTTATAAATTCTATCCTAAACAAGCAAGCATACATTCATGTTTTATCAACACATCAAAAATAAAGCATTCATCCCATTCTCTAATGCATGTATGTACATCTACTCCACCCCCCAAAGGGGATGGAACTACTCACTAAACATTACACTAATTATTAAACTAAACAAAGAAAGCATATTAACTAAGCTAATAAAACTAATGAAATGAGATTAAGCAAAGCAAAACAAGAAACATAAAACAAACAACATAATAAAGAAAACTTGTATTAAAATGACTCACATTAAAAGTTGCATCCTCCTACTTTAGTGTGTGCTTCAAGGCCTCACTTCTAGTAGGAAGAATAGCCACTTCAAATATGGAGTGATTACAATATGAGGTGAAGAGTTCTATTTATAGGCATGGAAAAAGCTAATCCGGGACAATCCCCCGATGTGGGACTAAACAAATACCAGAAATTGACTAAATATACACTAATTCGCGACCCAGAGAAATCTTAGCGGATTTGGTCCAAAAGTGACCGCCAATTAGCGGTCTTGGACCGCCAATTGGCGGTCTAAAAAGTCCGGATCCATCTGGAATTTGTGCTGCGCTTTGCGTAGTGTATTTGGTGGTCTTAGATGCATCTACTTCGTTTATTGGAGCTCCGACCCGAATAGAATTGCCAAAATACTCCCCATGATGGTGTGGAGTTCTCTGTTTTGCTCTTAGGTCCTTCTGTCTTACATTCAGGTCCTTCTCCTTTGCATCTTAGTCCCCTGATCTCACAATTCAGTCCTTTTTCCCAACTTTTGGGTCCTTTTATGCTTCATCTCTTGAAACCTATTTATTCCTGAAAACTAAACATAAAACTCGTAACATAGCATTGTTTAGGTGAAAGATAATGGATAAAAGATACAAATATAAGCATGAAATGATGTCAATCAATGTGCATGCTGTTCAGTACATGCGAGCTCCTCCTATCTTACATCTTGAGCTAGATATCACGCCTCGCCTTACGGAACCACCCACAATTGAGCTTAAAGAACTCCCTAAGGAACTGAAACACATTTTTCTCGGTCCCAACATGTCATTTCCGGTGATTATTTCATCGATGTTGACTGGTGATCAGGAAGAACGTCTAATTCAAGTCCTAAAGGAACACAAATCAGCCATTGGGTGGTCCTTGAAGGACATTAAAGGGATAAGTCCCGACGTCGTGCAACACCACATCTTTATGGAGGATGAGGCACGACCACGTCGTGACCCACAAAGACGTTTAAATCCAGCCATGACAGAAGTAGTTAAGAAAGAGATCGTCAAGTATTTAGATCATGGCATCTTTTTCCCCATTTCGGACAGTACTTGGGTAAGTCCTATCCAGGTTGTGCCCAAGAAGTCGGGTATCACTGTTGGCCAAAATGATAACAATGAGCTTGTACCCACACAACTTCAAACTGGGTGGCGAGTTTGTATTGACTATAGGAAGTTGAATGCGGTCACGAGTACGGACCACTTCCCTCTACCTTTCATCGATCAGATGTTGGAGAGACTCGTTGGGCATGCCTATTACTGTTTCCTTGATGGTTATTCAGGGTACAATCAAATCCCAGTCGCCCCCGAAGACCCGGAGAAAATCATGTTCACTTGTCCTTTTGGGACGTTTGCTTATAGACGTATGCCTTTTGGACTATGCAATGCACCGACAAGATTCCAACGTTGCATGTTAAGTATCTTTTCTGATATGGTTGAGAACTTCCTTGAGATCTTCATGGATGATTTCTTGGTTCATGGCACCTCCTTTGATGAGTGCTTGCACCACCTGAGTTTTGTTCTCAAAAGGTGTTCGGAAACGAAGTTAGCCCTTAATTGGGAAAAGTGTCATTTCATGGTTACAAAAGGCATCGTTTTGGGTCACGTGGTATCTCGTTATGGTATCGAGGTGGATAAGGCAAAGATTGAGCTTATTTCTAAGCTTTCGCCACCCACCTCGGTAAAAGAAATCCGTTCATTCCTTGGACACGCCGGTTTTTACCTTTTGCGGTTTATTAAGGATTTCAGCAAGATAGCTCGCCCCTTGACGAGCTTGCTTGCTAAAGGTACCTCTTTTGAGTTGACACCCGAGTGCATGACTGCGTATGAGTTTCTGTAGTGTGAGTTGACCTCCACTCCTATTATTAAGGCACCGATGTGGACTCTACCTTTCGACCTGATGTGTGATGCATCTGACTATGCGATAGGAGCGGTTTTGGGTCAGAAAGTCGACAAATTGCCTCATGTGATCTACTATACAAGTCGTACTCTCAATGATGCCCAACTCAACTACTCCGTTACTGAGAAAGAGTTCCTCGCGATCATATTTACGTTGGAAAAATTTCGCTAGTACCTCATTGGGTCGCATGTCATCATCTACACTGATCACTCAGCTCTCCGCTACCTTTTGTCTAAAAAGGATGCAAAACCCCGTCTCCTATGTTGGATATTGTTGTTGCAAGAATTCGACCTTGAAATACGGGAAACGAAGGGATGCGAGAAAGTTGTGGCTGATCACCTCTCTCGCATCCCAGTTGATCTCTCACCGGACCCACCGGTGAACGAGTTCTTCCCTGATGAGAACCTTATGGTAATAGCCTCACCCTCCTGGTCCGCTGAGATTGTTAACTATTTAACAACCGGGGAGGTGCCGGCTCATTGGACACACAGTGAGACAACGAAGTTCAAGTCGTTAGTCAAGCACTTCTATTGGGACGATCCCTACTTATTTAAGTACTGTGCCGATCAAATCATAAGGAGGTGCATTCCTAACGACAAGATTCAGAGTGTCTTCTCCTTTTGCCATAAGGAGGCATGTGGTGGGCACTTCGGTGCCAAGAAAACTGCTGCCAAAGTGCTCCAATGCGGTTTTTACTGGTCCACGTTGTTCCAAGACGCTTTTGCATTTTGCAAAGCATGCGATAGGTGCCAACGTGTGGGCCGCATTGGCAGACGTGATATAATGCCACTCAATCCTATCTTAGTGGTCAACATCTTTGATGTTTGGGGAATTGACTTCATGGGTCCTTTCCCCGTGTCCCATGGTCACACTTACATCCTTGTGGCGGTTGATTATGTGTTAAAGTAGGTTGAAGCAATCCCCACTCGCACTAACGATCGCAAGGTTGTGATCAAGTTTCTCAAAGAACACATCTTCGTGAGGTTTGGGACACCTCGTTGTATCATAAGTGATCGGGGGACACACTTTGTGAACCGATCCCTTGAGGCAGTGCTGAGGAAATATTCCATCACGCAAAAGTTGGCCACACCTTATCATCCTCAAACCTATGGCCAGGTGGAAATTTCCAACCGTCAACTCAATCAAATTCTTGAGAAAATGGTTAATGCTTCAAGGAAAGATTGGTCGGTCAAGCTTAATGATGCATTGTGGGCTTTCCGCATTGCATTTTAAACCGACCTTGGCATGTCCCCCTACCGGCTAGTTTATGGCAAAGCTTGTCATCTTCCGGTAGAGCTTAAGCACCGGGCATTATGGGCAATCAAACATCTTAACATGAGTCTTGATGTTTCCGGTGCCAATCGTAAGTTAGACCTCAACGAGTTGGAAGAGTTGAGAAATGAAGCTTATGAGAATGACAAGATTTGCAAGTCCCGCACTAAACATTTTCACGACCGCTTGGTTCAAATCAAAACCTTCAAGGTGGGACAAAAGGTCTTGTTGTATAATTCTCGCCTCCACTTGTTTCCGGGGAAACTTCCCTGATGAGAACCTTATGGTAATATCCCCTCATGGGGCAGTTGAGATTCAGAATCCAAGGAATGGGGACGTGTTCAAATTTAATGGACAACGCCTCAAACCGTACTTAGAAGGGACCACGACAGAGGTCGAGGAGGAAGTCGTGTCTTTACACGAACTCCCCACGGATGTGGTCACTTGATGTGATCCATCCCTTCATTCGTTTGTACATATCCTTGTTTTGTTGGAAAAAAATCAAAAAATGAAGAAAAGCAAAAAATTGGAAGGCTTTTTGGATATTTTCCCTTGCCTTTGGTTAAAACGCGTGATTCCCTTGCCCTACCCATTCTCCACCAGAAGCAAAAACGCGTATTTCCCATTGTTTTCGCCACCACCCAAATCCCACCACCACATCGCACCAACAGACAGACCACACCAACCTCCTATGCATGCACAATCTTATCTGCCACCCCAAGCTCAAATCACCAATCAATCGGGTTTCCCAAATTCCAACAATATGGAAACCCGATTCAATTCACTTGAGACATTGACTCGTGGACTTGAAAACTCAATGAATTTTTTTATGTCAACCACAAGTCAAGTCCTCACTTCAAATCAACAGACCATCAAATCCCTAGAGCTTCAGATGGGCCAATTGGCTCAGTCTGTACATGAAAGAGAGAGAGAGACTCTGCCTAGACAGCCTGAGGCAACCCCCGCATGTACCAGCAACAACACATGCAAAATGAGAATGTGGTACCTCGGGGGCGGCAAGTGAACCATGTGGAGGAACCTGTTCACCATGTCAATGTCATTGTAACCTTAAGGAATGGAAAGCAGGTTGACAATCACAATTCCTTGCCACCACCACCATCTATGCAGCCCCTCAGTGGGAATGGTGGTGAAGAAGTGGCTGGGGGTGAGGGTAATACACCAACGCCTCCTTCTCAGGCACCGTAAAAAACCTACCAGCCAAAAGCTCCCTATCCTAGTGGGTTAAGCAAAAAGTAGAGTGACACAATGGATAAGATATTAGAGGTGTTTAAGCAAGTGAAGGTTAACATCCCCTTGTTGGATGTCATCCAACAAATACCTCAATATGCCAAAGTGTTAAAAGATCTTTGCACAACCAAGAGGAAGACCAATGTTCCTCAGAAAGCATTCTTGGCTGCAAATGTAAGCTCACTTTTGTCCAATCCCACCTATGCAAAATACAAGGACCCTGGGTGTCCTACTATTCAGTGTATGATAGGGGACACTAGCATGAGTAATGTATTGCTTGATTTCGGATCGACGGTCAACCTCCTCCCATTTTCTGTTTATCAATAGTTGACCTTGGGAGAATTGAAACCAACTAAGATCACCCTCCAATTGGCGGATAGATCCATTCGTATTCCAAAGGGGATTATCGAGGACGTGATTATCAAAGTTGGAGGTTTTATATTTCCAGTCGATTTTGTTGTCCTCGATACCAATCCTGTTGCGAACACCCACTCTCAAATACCTTTGATTTTGGGTAGACCATTTATGGCAACCTCCAATGCCTTAATTAATTGTAGAAATGGTCTCATGAAGCTCTCATTCGGTAACATGAGTGCCGAGTTTCATGTGTTCAACTATGGTAGGCAACATGAGCCCATGAACCAACCTTTAAATCTCAATCTCATTCGCCAATTAGAAAAAGTACCACAAAATCAACGAACACCCCTAACACCAATGCAACCCATTGAGAGTGTTTGTAGGCCCAGCGAAAACTCATTGCATGTCTTTGCAATGCAACAGAGTGAGCTGGCATCAAACATGAATGTACAAAGGGAGTGTTCATTTCATGATTCAGTTGAGACCATTAGTGAAGGGGACACACCTCAGCATATGCACATTCTAGAAGGTGTCGTCACCCCGTGTCCTAGGGCTATTGAGCCCTTTGAGATTCATATTGACTCCAACAAGGACCCACCTACGACCGAGCTTATGCATGATAATATACAGGGGGTTGGGTGGTCCTTGTTGGATGACTTGGGGAGAAACCCTATTCTTAGTGAAGCAGGTGTGCAACAGCCCTTGAATGAGCCTGAGGAACTCATTCCGATGGACCCACCTATTGGTTGGAGGGTTTTGTTCGATGAGCAACTAAACCCTAGTGAGACAACACATCTCCACTCATTCATGTTGCCTACACCCAACCAATATCATGAGGGATTCGAGCCTTTCAACTTTGACCTTTCACCCCTCATGACACCTCAAAGTACCAATGAAGTGGGCACATTTTTGCAAATCTCTGGCCCACAGGACTCGATGTTCTCATTTGATGTTCCTTGACCAAATGATTATGAGAATATCATTGTTGATGTATATATCTTGTTTAGAAAAAAAGAAAAAAAGAGTAATAAAAGACTCCACCAGTGAGCAATGATTGTTGTGGGCCCCAACCCTTGTGTATTTGGGCCACATTTGTTTGACGTATTTGTCTCCTTTCTTAAGTATCTCACAGGTTTTTGGGAATTCGGGGTTATGTCCATCAACATGACCATGAAACTCTCATTGTGCTTCACGTTGGTGAGATCTTTTCTTTCTCATGCATAAATCCATGTAGTTTCATACTCACATTCATTGGGGACAATGCATGAAGTGAGTGTGTGTGGGGGGTGCTTTACGTTTGTATATATGTGGAGTCGAGTATTTTTTGTTTTGCTTTTTGTTTTCTTTTGTTTGAATTGTTAGGGTCATGACAGTGCGCTACATTTAATATTGATATATCTGTCTGTCATGATCCTTGGGTGACTTGTCTTCCTTTGCTTGCCTAGCGCTTTAAATTTTCACATTTCTTTCAAAATCTTCATGTGTTTGCGAAAGAAAATGTTTTGTGGGTTATGCGTGTGTTTAGCATGTGCAAAACCGTTGAGATGCAAAGTAAAAAGAAAGCTCCCAAAATTGTCTTGAACTTGATGCATTAGGATACTTAGTATACCAGCTTTAGGTCTTATCGAGTCGTACGGATGCACCCTGGTTTTCCCTCGGGGGGAGTAATCATAGGGTTTTTTAGTACTCAAACATTTAAAGAAGTCCACCTTGAACCTAGTGAATCAATAATTCGTGTCTGTTAATGTAAGGAAGTTTGTTGTAGTCAAGGACACTTTAAATCTTGTTGTGAGACATTAAGTGTAGGGTTTTGGTTCATGTGTAGATAAGAAATAAGTGAGTAGGTTCTCTCTTCTCGCACGGCTCCTATCACTTGGGAAATAAGGTCTGAGGAGACTTTGTGCTGGGTGCTTTTGAGTCATCTGACTGGGGATGCACCGACCGAACTCCCCTATGTGGAGATGTGCGGAAAGGTATACGTGATAGTGTAAGTCCTCATGGGCAATGATGCACGAAACCTGACCCTGAGAGAATTACACTCCAACTAGTAAGAAAAAAAAAGAAAAAAAGAAAAAGAAAAAAATGGTAATGCAAATAAGAACCTTAATAGACTTTACACTTTGTATTACTTGAGGATGTTGAGGTTGTCCATGTCTTTCACTTAAGTCCTTAATTAACTTGCACGAAAGGTTCATTAGGCTAGGTGTGTGGACTAAGTACCTTTATAGAGTCGGCCCATGGGATTGCTGTATCCAATGATCGACAAAAATGAGTCCATCGAGTCGTGTTGCTAGGTTGAATAATGCATATATGTACGGATTTTGTGGGTATATCCGCTGAAAACCCTCAGGAGACAACACTCCTCCTCCTTGGCGACAAGTAGCTTTAACATCTTGTTGCACATGCTAAGTGCAACCCTGATTCCTACGAAAATGAGTTAGGATTTCCCTGTTTAACGAATGATTTTTCCTTTCTTTCATTTTTCTCTTTCTTTGTTATGCTCGAGACTAGCAAAAGTTAGGTGTGGGGGTATTTGATTAACATCATTTCATGCATTCATTTGTGCCTTATATCCATTATCTTGAACCTAAACAATGCTACGTAACGAGTTTTTTGTTTGAGTTTAAGGAATAAACAGGATTGAGGAGAAGAGGCATAAAATGACCTAAAATCAAGAAAAAGGACTAAGCTGTGATACTTGGGGACTAAGATGCAAGGAAGAAGGACCCGAATGTAACCCCAAAGTACCAATGAGCAAATGAAGAAACTCCACACCATCATGAGGAGTATTTTTGCAATTAGATTTGGGCCGACACTCCTATAACCAATCCGAGTGCACCTCATGTGAAGAATTGAATAAATAAAAAACATATCCGAAAATTGGTCGGATCCGGGAAAAAGTGACCACCAATTGGCGGTCCGTTTGTCTCCGAATCCGACACGATTTCTCCAGGACATGGGTTATGTGTTTATGTGTATTCTGGGAAGGTTTCATTAGTCCCACATCGGCGGATTGTCCCTGATTGCCTTTTTCTATGGCTAGAAATAGAACTCTTCCTCTCCTTCTGTATTCACTCATTGCTTGATGGCATTCTCTCTACTTGGAGTAAGCCTTGGAGCAAAATCTCAAGGTGGAGAAGAATGCTACTAGTAATGTGAGTCATTTAATAAAATAATTTTTCATTATTTTGTTCCCATGTTGTTTCTTTTTTTATGCACTCTTAGCTTAGTCTTATCTTTTTTATCTTAGGCTAAATTAGTTAGAATGTCTCCTTTCTTCTTTAGTTTAATTGCTAGAATAATGTATAGTTAGTAGATCCATCCCCTTTGGGGGGTGGAGATGATGTTCATATATATCGTGAAGTTTGGATGTTTGATGAATTTTTGATTATGTAGACTTGCATGTTTTGTATGTTCATTGGGGGTATTTTAATCATCTACATGTTGGGGAATTTTGATGGGTTTTGCCATAATATTTAGACACTTCCCATGCTTAGTTTTCTCATGTTTATTGACTGAAATTTCCTGTTGAATATGCTACATGTTAGTTATGTATTTGTATTTGTGTTTGCTTACTTGATTGATTGAAGAAACTTTGTTTTGATGTGTTTTGCCATAAGATTTAGACACCTTCCATGCTTAGCTTTGTTCTTCACATGAGTCTATGGTTTTTGATGAGTCTTGCCATATCTTTAGACACTTCTCATGTCGAGCGTAATCTTATGTTAATCAAGTAGTAATTGTCGATACGTTGTCTGAATGGATTGATAGGATTTTCCACATCTTTAGACACTTCCTATGCATGAAGACACACACACGACACACATACATACATCATTCATCACTTATTTCACTTCATATGTGCACACACTCCACCCCTTAAGGGTTTCTCTTTCTAATTTCCAATCTTTCGTGCTTTCTTTCGCATTTCGTACTTATTAGTTTAGTGTAGTTTAGCTTTAGCGCCATCTGATTTCGGTCATACCAGAGGTTGTTCACCTCCCTGCGGTCGACCCGTACTTGACCCGTCTTCACCGACGGCTGTGCACTTGCTGTCTAAATTTAAAACGAACAAACAACACTCATATGTCTCAAACAAAACCAATGAAACGTGACCTTGTTATGGGGGAAACAATGTCTTCACAATATTTATATATCCCGGAAATTGATTATGATTCACAATCCATCTTGTGTGCATACTCTGCTTGACAAAATACTTAAGAACCACTGCCACGAGCTTCCAGATTCTTTTTCAACGACCGCAAATTCAAAAGGAAACAAACTAGAGTTTGCATCGGTGCCCATGACAACCAAAAGAGTACCTGGAAACTTGCCGAATCAATGCTCGACACGTGTCTATAATACTTGAAACCTTCAATGCATGCCGTAAAAGACTAGAAAAATCTTTGAAACTGCTCAATGTTTGGGTTTATCCTCTTTATTCGAATCTCGACTACTGTGCCCGGGTTGGTGGTGCAAATGTTAGACATGTAACTCTTAAATAACAATAAGATCCCTCATCCACTCTGTAAACTTTTTCCAGTGCTTTCTTCTAGGTGTATGAAGCTTTATCATACTTGATGTCTATGAAGTATTGGGTTTTCACTAGCGCTTGAATTTCATCTGGAGTAATAGTGATGTTTGTTCAAATGGTGGCAAGAATCATGTTACAAATTAAACGGACATCACATTGCACATGATCATGCAAAAGACCCTCATTACTACATTTGTATTCAGACCTGTACATGTTCACTTGAAAACAATCTTTGGTTTCATTGTAGGAGGCATGTATCCTCCAATCACACTCTTTCTTTGAACAACAAGTTGTAATAACTCAAAAATTGTGTTCGGTCGTTCGTATAGTACGTTACGTCGATACAGGGTTTAAGCACGTTGTTGCTTAGGCTAGCCGACCTGGTAAACTCTAAGATTTTTTATTAAATTCTAATATTTTAATGTCATATTTAATATTCAACTCAACACACAAACTAACAAACCTAATTACGAGCTACGCGTGCAAACCCCAATTTTCTTTTCCCATCCCTCTTGTCAGCTCCACCCGACCGATCAGCCCGTTCAGACCGACCAGCCCCAACCATCTTTTTTACATCCAACACGTGCTCATGAAGGTATGATCAATGCTTCCATTTTTGCAAGGATATTTTATTACTCTAACTCATTTTAATTATCTCTCACGGAGAATATATCAAAGTTTTGTTTGTTTGAAATTATAATGGAATGGTAATTTATGGACTCGAAATTGAAACTTTTAGAGGACTAAGAATCAAAATTTATATCTATTTTCATTGAGATTGTTCCTCTTGAAGTGTAGAAAAATATAGATCGAAAATGGATTTCCGCTAGTAGATTGAGTGATGAGTATGAGGATAGGGTTCATAAATTTCTATAATTTAACATGAAGAATGCAGATGCTAGAAATGAGAGAAATGTCTTGTGTCCATGTAGGAGTTGTTTTGGCATGTTCTTACGAGATGTAAAAGAGATAAAAGCTCATTTGTTCAAGAAAGGTTTTGACGTAGGATATACTCGTTGGATATGGCACGGTGAAAATGAAATAAGTACCAAAGAAGAAGGTGATCATATTGACCGGTTAGAGGATATGATCCTAGATGTTACGGACAATTACTGTGATAGACACGATGTGCTTGGCAGTCTATTGTTTGACAATGAAAAACCTTTGTATCTAGGTTGCACCAAGTTCAATAGGTTGTCCGCAGTTTTAAGCTTGTATATATTGAAACCAACAAACAGTTGGATAGATATCAATTTCTCTACCCTGCTGAGGTTGTTGAAAGAGATGCTTCTAGATAGCAATGAACTTCTAGATCGTACCTATGAGGCTAAAAAGATATTGTGTCTTATGGGGATGCAATATAGGAGCATACATGCATGTCCTCATGATTGTATACTCTATATGGGTTGACTCTGAAAACCTGCATTATTGTTCTGTTTGTAATGTCTCACGGTACAAACAAAAGAAAATATGAGTTCTGATGAGAACGGAAAACTACAAAGTCCCCGTGCAAAGGTGTTGTGGTATCTTCTGATAATTCCAAGACCGAAGCATTTCTTTGCATGTTCTGAGGACACGAAGAGCTTGACGTGGCATGCATATCGCTAGATAGTGCATGATTAGTTGCTTCGCCATTCTGCAAATCCTCCCTAGTGACAGAAAATAATTCTGACTTCCCATTATTTGGTGAGGAATCCAAAAACCTAAGACTTGATCTGTGTATCGACAAAATGAATCCTTATGGTAGTTTGAGGAGCGTTCATAGTTTGTGGCATATTTTGCTTGTCATTTACAATCTCCCACCGTGGTTAAGCATGGAACGTAGATACATGATGTTGTCGTTAATGATTCTCGGTCCAAAACAACCGGAAAAATATATCGACGTGTACTTGAGACACTTAATTGCTGACCTAAAGACATTGTTGGAAGATGGTTAGAAAGTGTGGTAATTTGTTGACAATAGTTATTTACTATAGGTGCGATGATCATCTGCACAATAAAAGACTTTCCGGTATATGGTAATTTGTCGGGATATTCCATGAAAGGCCACAAAGCATGTCTATGTTGTGAAGAAAACACATGTTCCTTGCAGCTAGCACATGGCGGTAAGACGATGTATCTTGGTCATCGTAGATTCCTTCCTATAAATCATACCTACCATAAATTGAAGAAGGCATTCAACGGAACGTAGGAATATAATGAACCGCCCAAAGTAATCAGTGCCAAACAAGCATATGAACGTGTGAAGAACATTAAATGTGAATTTGGCAAGCCTTACGACCGTGGAAATGGTAAGAGTAGTTGGAAAAAGAAATCCATATATTTTGACCTACCTTACTGATAAACTTTAGAAGTTTGACATTGTATTGATGTCACGCATGTAGAAAACATATTTGTGATAGTTTACTGGGAACTCTTCTGAACATACCTGGTAAGACAAAAAATGGTTATAAAGTCAGACTTCATTTAGTAGAACTTGGTATACGAGAAAATCTAGCACCAGAGGATAGGGGGCCCGTAAATTTTTACCACCAGCTTGTTACACATTGTCCAGAAAAGAGAAGACAACTTTGTGTCAAAATCTACATGGTGTCAAAGGGTCGCAAGGGTATTCTTCAAATATTAGTAGTCTTGTTTTGATGAAAGATTTGAAACTACTTGATTTGATGTTTCATGATTGTCATGTATTGATGCAACAACTTCTTTCTGTTTCTATTAGATCAATATTGCTGACACACGTCAGACATGCCATTATTAAACTTTTTTTATTCTTTAACAAAGTTTGTTGCAAAGTACTTGATCCGAACTACTTGGATAAGTTGCAGCATGAAGTGGTTGTTAGAATATGTCAGTTGGAGATGTACTTCCCCCATCATTTTTTAACATCATAGTGCATTTGGTGGTTCAACTAGTCCGAGAAAATAAATTAGCTGGGCCGGTATTTCTGAGGTGGATGTATGCTTTCGAGCGGTATATGGGTGTGTTAAAGGGTTATTGCAACAATCGACGCAGGCCAATGCTAGGATTATTGAAGACTAAATAGCCCAGGAGGTTATTGAGTTCTATAGTGAGTACCTGACTCATACAAAAAGTGTTGGACTTCCTAAGAATCATCACGAAGATAGGGTTGGAGGTACAGGTACACGTGGTGCAAAGTTAATAAGTCTAGATGATGAGGATCTCTTTAGGGCGTAATTTATGTGTTGTACGATTATGACCAAGTTCAGCCTTTTCTGGAAGAGCACATGTCCCTAATGAAGGAAAACCATCCTACATTGAATGATAAAAAAAGAGTTGATGCTCACAATAAAACATTCATTGATTGAGTCAAGAAAATGGTGTATAGCTGTAATGTTTTTGAGACTTTGAAGTGGTTGGCCTATAGGCCTAATCCTGTTGTCACATCTTATAGTGGTTATGTTTAATCATTTTAATTAACCGCAAGTCCACGGCCGCGTTGAAGCAGTGGCAAATACGGGTCGATCCATAAGGAGGTGTGTAGACTCTGGTTTGTTCGAAGGCAAGTGGGAAAAGAGGGGAAGAAGTTGTGATTACACTAAACTAGACAAACTACACTAAACGAGTAAGCATCAAACAAGGATAACGAAAGTGAGGGAAATTGAATGCTGGAAATCAAAAGTGGAAAACCCCTAAGGGGTGGAGTGTGTGCACACATGTAAAAAGATGTTGAAGAATGCATTCTATAGGCACAAATGTAGGTAGTGTTTTCATGAATAGGAAGTGTCTAAAGGTTATGGAAAAACCTATCAATCCATTCACTAACCTAGTTGATTAACATTCATATACACAAGCTGGTTATTTCAGAACCTAAACAAGCATGGCAGGTGTCTAAGATGTGTGGCAAAACCCATCAAGTGTAGTATTCTAGTCTAACAAGCAAGCATACATTCACATTTATCAACATAATCAAAATATAAAGCATTCATATCCATTCTTTAATGCATGTATGAACATCATCTCCACCCCCAAAGGGGGATGGATCTACTCACTACACATTACTCTAACAATTAAACTAAAAAAGAAAAGAGACATTCTAACTACTTTAGCCTAGAATCCAAGAAATAAAACTAAGCTAAGCATGCATAAAGAAAAAACATAAGAACAAAACATTGGAAAAATTATTTTATTAGATGACTCACATTGAAGGTAGCATTCTTCTCCACCTTGAGATTTTGCTCCAAGGCTTACTCCAAGTAGAGAGAATGCCACCAAGCAATGGGTAATTACAATAAAATGTGAAGAGTTCTATTTATAGCCATAGAAAAAGGTAATCCGGGACAATCCCCCGGTATGCGACTAAACAAATACCTGAAATAGACTAAATACACACTAATACACGCTCCACATAAATCTTAGCGGATGCTGACAAAACATGACCGCCAGTTATCGGTCTTGGACCGCCAATTGGCCGTCTACAGTGTTCGGATCGCTCTGGATTTTCTTGTGGGCTTTTCTGGAAGGTTTTGTTTGTCTTTGATGCATCTACTTCGCTTGTTGGAGCTCCGACCCGAATAGAAGTGTCAAAATGCTCCCCATGATGGTGTGAAGTATTCTTGTTTGCTCATTGGTCCTTCGATCTTGCGTTCAGGTCCTTTGATCTTGCATCTTAGTCCTTGAGTCTCTCAACTCAGTATTTTTCATGCTTTTAGGTCCTTCTATGCCTCTTCTCTTCAAACCTATTTATTTCTGAAATTCAAACATAAAACTCGTCACGTAGCATTATTTTGGTGAAATATAGTGGATATAGGATACAAATGTAAGAATGAAATGATGTCAATCAAATACCCCCACACCTAACTTTTGCTAGTCCCGAGCAAAACAAAGAAAGAGAAAAACATACGAAAAACAAGAAATCCTAACTCACTTTCGTAGGAATCACGGTTGCACATAGCACGTGTAACAAGCTGTTAAACCTCCTTGTCGCCAAGGAGGAGAAGTGTTGTCTCCTGAGGGTTTTTAGCGGATACACCCACAAAAACCGAACAAAGATGCATTATTCAACCTGGCTACACGACGGTAATGCTACGGGTCGACTCTATATATGTAATCAGTCCACACACCTAGCCTAATGAACCATTCGTGAAAGTTAATTAAGGACTTAAGTGCAAGACATGGACAACCTCAACATCCTCAAGTGATACAAAGTGTAAAGTCCATTAAGGTTCTTATTTGCATTACCAATTTTTTTCTTTTTGTTTTTTTTCTTAATTTTTTTATCTTCTTTTCTTTTTATTAGTTGGAGCTTCATTCTCCTAGGGTCTGGTTTCGTGCATCATTGCCTATGAGGACTTACACTATCACGTACACCTTTTGCCAAATCTCCACATAGGGCAATCCCTACCACCCGTGTAACGGGAGTTCGGTCGGTGCATCCCAAGTCAGATGACTCGAAAGCACCAGGCACAAAGTCCCCTCAGACCTACTTTCCCGAGTGATAGGAGCAGTGCGAGAAGAGAGAACACCAACTCACTTATTTCTTATCTACACATGAACCAAAACCCCTACACTTAATGTCTCACAACAAGATTTAAATGGTCATTGACTACAACAAATTTCCTTATATTAACCGACACAAATTATTGACTCACTAGGTTCAGGGTGGACTTCTTCAAATGTTTGAGTACTGAAACCCTATGATTACACTCCCCCCAAGGGAAAACCGAGGTGCATCCTACCGACTCGATAAGACCTAAAGCTAGTAAAATAGATATCCTAATACATCAAGTTCAACACAATTTTGGGATCTTTCTTTTTTACTTTGCCTCTCAACGGTTTTGCACATGCCAAACACACGAAAACCCACAAAACATTTTCTTTCGCAAACACATGAGGATTTTGAAAGAAATGTGAAAATTTTAAAGCCCTAGGCAAGCAAAAGAAGACAAGTCACCCAAGGATCATGGCAAGTAGATATATCGATATTAAATGTAGCACAATAACATGACCCTATCAATACACACAAACGAAAACAAAATCAAAGGAAAAAGACTCGACTATGTACACACGTAAAACACCCCCCACACCTACTTCATGCATTGTCCTCAATGAATGTGAGCATGAAACTACATGAATTTATGCATGAAAAAGAAAAGATCTCACCAACGTGAAATACAACAGGAAGTTCATGGTTATGTTGATGGACACAAACCCGAATTCCCTCAAAACCTATGAGATGCTAAAGAACGGATACAAATACGTGAAAGAAATGGGTTCCAAATATACAAGGGTTGGGGCCCACAACAATCAATGCTCGCTCATGGAGTCTTTTATTGTACTTTTTATTGTCTTTTTTTTGGAATAAAACTATGTACAAAAATAAGTTCCCATCTTCATTTGTCAAAGGACATCAAATGGGAATCTCAAAAGTGGGTCAATGCACTTGGAAAGAGAACATGCCACCACGCGGGGACAGAATATTCATGTTTCGGCCCCCTCACAAAGAGCACAAGATGAAAGAAGAGGTTTATGAATTGGACGCAAAGGCGTCTCATTCAAATGATCAAAGTGAAAGAGCTTGAACCTCTCAAGAGTTTGCGAATAATTGCGCAATGAAAGAAGAGTTTTTGCCATTGCGGTACTGAAGTTATGATCGTCAATCCAAACTCTCCAACCAATAGGCTGGTGGGTCGGAACGAGGTCAAGAACCTTGTTATACATGTCCGACTCACCAGGCGAACAAAAAGTGGGCCTCTTACCCAAGGTATCTTCCAAGGAACTCCTAATACCCTCATTAGCAATGTAGTTGTTTGATGTTCCATCATTTCTTAGATAATCAGGAACAATAGTGAGAGGCAAACTCTCATCAGGTCGTTTGAAATTAAGGGTACTAGGGAGCTCCTGCTCCACCAGAGGTGAGTCCTTAAGAGGCACAACATGAAGATCATGTGGCTCAGGGGCCACGGGACAAAAAGATGCGGCACAATCCTGTGGCCACTCACAATGAAGTTGGTCCATGTTATTCTCAATTTGGATCGAATCCCCCACAATGTGATCGTGAATTGAAACCCCAAGTCCCTCAGTCTGACTAGGAATTTGACTCTGAAAGATTGTGCTTTGAATTTGTGAATGTGGGGGTGGTTCGATATCAAAAGATGAATCCTCATGTTGACAAGAAATGTCACCCTCCTCACGTTTACTTGTTTAATCGTTTTAATTAACCGCAAGTGCATGGCGGCGTTGAAGCGGTGGCAAATACGGGTCGATCCACAAGGAGGTGTGTAGACTCTGGTTTGTTCGAAGGCAAGTGGGAAAAGAGGGGAAGAAGTTGTGATTACACTAAACTAGACTAACTACACTAAACGAGTAAGCATCAAACAAGGAAAACGAAAGCGAGGGAAATTGAAAGCTGGAAATCAGAAATGGAAAAATTATTTTATTAGATGACTCACATTGAAGGTGGCATTCTTCTCCACCTTGAGATTTTGCTCCAAGGCTCACTCCAAGTAGAGAGAATGCCACCAAGCAATGGGTAATTACAATAGAAGGTAAAGAGTTCTATTTATAGCCATAGAAAAAGGTAATCCAGGACAATCCCCCGGTATGAGACTAAACAAATACCAGAAATAGACTAAATACACACTAATACACGCTCCACATAAATCTTAGCGGATCCGGACCAAAAGTGGCCACCAATTAGCGGTCTACAGTGTTCGGATCGCTCTGGATTTTCTTGTGGGCTTTTCTGGAAGGCTTTGTTTGTCTTTGATGCATCTACTTCACTTGTTGGAGCTCTGACCTGAATAGAATTGCCAAAATACTCCCCATGATGGTGTGAAGTATTCTTGTTTGCTCATTGGTCCTTCAATCTTATGTTCAGGTCCTTCGATCTTGCATCTTAGTCCTTGAGTCTCTCAACTCAGTCATTTTTCATGCTTTTAGGTCCTTTTATGTCTCTTCTCTTCAAACCTATTTATTTCTGAAATTCAAACATAAAACACGTCACGTAGTATTATTTTGGTGAAATATAATGGATATAGGATACAAATATAATGGATATAGGATACAAATGTAAGCATGAAATGATGTCAATCAGGTTATGATGTCAATGGATACTATTTCTACACAAAAATGGAACACGACAAAAGCACAATGTACAAAAAACGAAAGGTCCTAATAACAAAAAACGATTTTTTTTAATCTTAACCTAGTGTTTTATTAGTTTATGTTAGAACTCATGAGTTAATTGTGTTTATGAACTAACCCAGCTTACGATGTACATTTAGTTTATTTTTCTTGCCATTGCTTCAATGCGGCCATGCACTTGCGGTAATTAAACTTATTCAATCAAGTTTTTCGCATCGTTGCCAGGGAGCACCATTTCCGTAGTCAAGTTCACCATTTTGGTGGGGGTTTTCTTTGTTTTTATGTTTCCGTTTTTTGTTTTTGTTACTAGAATGGGGTCACAAGTAAACAGCAAGACCTACTAGGGCTTAGAAGCACACTGGTGAATTCTGGGGACCAGAATCCCTAGGAGATCCACAAGTAGCAGATTTCCATCCGCTAGTGGTGGATTCGGTGAGGTATTTTCGATTTCTGTTTCAAGTGTAGCATCCTTTGCCTATTTCTAGTTGATTCCTTTCACTGTTGATGTCATGCATGCTCTATTTTAGTGTTAGTAATTAATTTGGCTTGAATGACCCCTTGTTAAGACAACTTAGACCCTAAAACTCAAATCGAAATATTAGACTATTTGCCATCTAGGTCATGCATCATTTGTAGGCCTGGCATGCACATTGTCTTTCATTTTCTTTAAATACTTGTTGTCGATTACTGGTGTGAGATACATGCACCTGTTCTATCATTCATGCAGGTTTAAATAATGCATTCGTTAGTAAGGTGCATCAGGACAAGAGTGAGGTAAGTGCTTGTTTGGTGAGTTGCTTGCTAGCTTAAGTTTTCAAAACATCTTTAAGGGCCACAACCAATAGTTTTCAAGATGAGGTGGGGGATTTCATCACCCCTTCCTTAGCTCCAAAAACCACACTCAAATGAAGCCTAATTTTAAAAATCAAGTAGACATTGTCCACTAGGACTCGGGCGCATTAGGAGAGTGATCCGGTCACAACCGTCATAGCCTCATCAGCGTCACCCACTTTGTCAATAGTAGGAGAGATGCGATCTCCAGGTCTTGGCTCACTTGCTGGGCTTTGTGGTTTTTGTCATAGGGAGGTGAGGCGTGTTGAGGCCATGTGACCTCGCAGTTAGGCATCGTCTAGCTGTAAGTACCTATAGAGACCCATGCTAGCTCTAGGGATTCTTCCCTTCCTTATCTGAGTCTTCTCCTCCCCTATATTCTTCGAGTAGTCTCCTCTGATTACACCTTCTATTGCATGTTCTTTTAGAGTCGAGTCGAACATTTTATATGGGGTTGGGCTCGTTCTTGTGAGAGCACTCAACTTGAGAGAGTGCATTTTCTGAGATGGATGGTCTAGGAGATTTCCCATCTCACCTCGTGCTCTTTTGGAGCGTGAGGCTGAGTTGTCTAACAGAGATGGGGGGAGACTGGGTTCAATACATGGATTACCTCAGTCAACTCCCACCACTACGTAGACCTCCTCCTCCAACTCGGGAGGAAGAGAGATTCAGTCAGGATCGAGTTCTTGGTGCATACCCACCTTTAGCTCGATAGGATAGACTGATGACTCTGTGGGAGCGGACTCATCCTATTCGAGCCGTGCAACCATCTTGCATAGTTCTCCCGCCTGCTCGCGGGAACAACTATGAATTGAAGCCTCAATATGTGAGCATGCTACCTACCTTCACTGCCAATAAGGAGGATTCGTACATCTTTATACGTGAATTCGAGGAGGTATGCGCCATGTTCAAGCTTCAACAGCTTGATGAAGATTCACTTTGGTTGAGGATGATTTCTTTCGCATTGAAGGATAATGTGAAGAAATGGATGTACAGCCTCCCAAAAAACTCGATTCGGTCCTTGGATGACTTTGTGACCGTTTTTCTGAAGAGATTCTTCTCTCAAAGGAAGACTCAACAAATACGGCACCAAATACATCAAATGTATCATACTGAGACCGAATCATTTCATGCTTTCTTTGAGAGGTTCAAGGACCTTCTATTGCAATGCCCTCATCATGTAATTGAGTTGTTGCAGTTGTGCCAAATTGTTTATGCGAGCCTCAACTACAACACCCGCACATTGCTGGAGTTGATGTGTCCGGATGATTTCCAAATCAAAGTCATTGATGAGGCATGGGACACTTTTGAATTAATGGCTGAACGTACCTTTGAGTGGGACACCATGAGAGAGCCGCCAACCGCCAGGTCTTCTTGTCGAGCTGGACATACCAAGTTGAGTCAACTATCGCATCTGAGGCGAAAATGGCTATTCTCATGCGTAGGATTGAGAGTTTAGAGTTGGACTGCGCTCATGTAGCTCAGGTCGCTACTCCCGTGTGTAGTAGGTGTGGACTTACAGGACATAATGACTTGGTATATGCTTACGCTCCAAGTGATACTGAGAATCCAAATACGATGTATGAACAGAGGCTCCATAACGACCCATACAATCACTCCTACAATCTGGGATGGTAAAACCATCCTAACTTTTCTTGGGGGCCATGGTCAAAGCTCGCACGCAAAACCTCAACCCCACCTTATTAACCTCCACGCCCATCAGCGACCTACCAACGCCAACATCAACGGTCTTAACCCCATACTCACCAGCCACCTCAGGCCTCACCATCGGGTTATTCTTCCCAAACTCCACTACCCCCAACGAGTTGACCCAAAAGACCCCTCTAGTGATCAAACCCTTCAAGCGTTCATGCAGAGCATGCAAAGTTCGTTCAAAACTTTGGAAATGCAAGTTAGCCAGTTGGCGCATCAGCTCCATAAATGTGGAATGATCAATTCCCAAGTCAACCCGAGGTGAATCCCCGGGGTACACAATCTCAAGGAAGGCCATCAGTTCCTCAAGCTACCTCTGAACCGACCCATCTTGTTAACGTGATCCATACTTTGAGGTTTGGTAAGGAGGGGGACAACCAAATTGGGTTGCCTTTCTTGCAACCACCATCTCTTGGTGTCACGAGACTTGCGGTGATACCTACATCCATGAGGGAGCCAGATCCTGAGATTTCCTCAACAAATACTTCTAGGAAGGAATTTGATCCTGTGGTTCCTTCTACGTTTATTTTGACAATGAGACTGAACCCTGAGGTCCCCTTGTCTCATCATGGGTCGAAGGAATCAGATTCTGAGGTCCCCACTCATGTTTCTACGGAATAGAATCCTGAGGTTCCATTGAAAGACCTTTATGCCCCAAAGGCACCATTCCCTGAGCACCTTAAAAAGAAAACTTTTGATCAGCATGAAAAAATGCTTGAGATCTTTCAGCAAGTTAAGGTGAACATTCCTCTATTGGAGGTGATTCAGCAAATGCCACCTTCTACCAAGGTTCTTAAGGATTTATGCACCAAGAAGAGGAAAACCAATGTTCCTAAGAAAGCTTTTCTTGCCGCTAATGTGAGTTCATTGTTGGCACAACCCACGTAAGTCAAATACAAGGACCTCTCGACCACCTGTCCTTCACTCTTTATCTGTTAAGGACCCCTTGTTGGTTGAGAATCAACCACTTGATACCCTACATTTCAAACAACCGGATAGAGATTCATGTCTCATTCATGCCTCCTATCTTGCTCATTCTCAAGAGGCATCAAATGACCACAATGCTTATAAGGGTGTCAAGTGGTCACGCAATTCTGTTTTTTCACTTTGTCATCTTGGTAATAAGTCCAGGGTGTCATTTTATGTGGATGAAACGATCCCAGTGCACCCAAATGTCAATTGGAGGGTATATATTGATGACCCTTAGCTTTGTCGTGGAAGGGGAACATATTTGTGTCATTTTCCTTTCAGAAACCCTGGTTTTGAGAGGCATGAACCACCATCCTTGGTTCATAAACCTCTCAACATTCCTCCTATTTTTTATGTTGCAAGCCCATGCAAGTACATTTTTGGCTCGAGAGATGGCAGGTTCCCATTTGATGTCCCTTGACAAATGAAGATGGGAGCCCATTTTTGTACATAGTTATATTTGAAGAAAAGAAAAGTGAAAAAAGAGAAAAAAGGAGAAAAACAAGACTCCAAGAGTGAGCATAGCTTGTTGTGGGCTCCAACCCCTGTGTATTTTGGCCCCATTTGTTTCACGTTTGTCTCCCTTCTTAAGTATTTCACGGGTTTTGACGGAAATTCGAGTTTGTGTCCATCAACATGACCTTGAATATTTCTTGTGCTTCAAAGTTTGGTGAGATCTTTTCTTTTTCATGCATCAATCCATGCAGTATCATGTTTACATACATTGAGGACAATGCATGAAGTAAGTGTGGGGGTTGTTTTATGTCTTTACATAGTCTATTCTTTTCTACTTATGTTTTGTTTTATTTTGTTTGTATTGTTAGGGTCATGTTAGAGTGCTACATTTAATATCCATATATCTGCTTGCCATGATCCATGGGTGACTTGCCTTCTTTTGCTTGCGTAGTGCTTTAAATTTCCAATTTCATTCAAAATCTTCATATGTTTATGAAAGAAAATGTTTTGTGGGTTTTGCGTGTGTTTAGCATGAGCAAAACCGTTGAGAGACAAAATAGAAAGGAAGCTCCAAAAATTGACTTGAACATGATGCATTAGGATATCTAGTACACCGACTTTAGGTCTTATCTAGTCGTTAGGATGCACCCCGGTTTTCCCTCGGGGGAAGAGTAATCATAGGGTTTTAGTACTCAAACAAACAAAGAAGTCCACATTGAACCCAGTGAGTCAAATAATTTGTGTCTGTTAAAGGAAGTTTGTTGTAGTCTGGGACCCTTAAACTCCTATTGTGAAATCTTAAGTGTAGGGGTTTTAGTTTATGTGTAGATAATAAATAAATGAGTAGGGTGTTCTCTCTTCTCGCACGGCTCATATCACTCGGGAAAGTAGGTCTTAGGGGACTTAGTGCCTGGTTCTTTCGAGTCGTCTGACTTGGGATGCGCCAACCAAACCCCCGTTACACGGGTAGTAGGGATCGCCATATGTGGAGATTTGGGGGAAGGTGTATGTGATAGTGTAAGTCATCATTAGCAATGATGCACGAAACCCGACTCTGGGAGAATTAAACACCAACTAAAAAAGAACAAAAAGAAAGAAAAAAATAAAATGGTAATGCAAATAAGAACCTTAATGGACTTTACACTTTGTATCACTTGAGGATGTTAAGGTTGCCCATATTTATCACATAAGTCCTTAATTAATTACACGAATGGTTCATTAGGCTAGGTGTAGACTGGAAACTTATATAGAGTCGGCCTGTAGGATTACCGTGTCCAATGATCGACAAAAAAGGTCCAACGAGTCGCGCTGCTAGATTGAATAATGCATCAATGTTCAGATTTTGTTCGTATATCCTCTGAAAACCCTCAGGAGACAAAGAGGTTTAACGGCTTGTTGCAGGTGCTAAGTGCAACCATGATTCCTACGAAATTGAGTTAGGATTTCCCTGCTTTTCGTATGTTTTTCATTTCTTTCAATTCTCTCTTTCTTTGCTTAGCTCGAGACTAGCAAAGGGTAAGTGCGGGTGTATTTAATTAGCATATCATACATCATATTAATGCTATAGATCCTTTATTTTACCCCAATATTGTGCTACTCGAGTTGTTGTTTGTAGTGTTTCAGGAGTTAGGTAACAAAGAAGAGGAAGGTGCAAAAAGGACCTAAATGTAACAACTATGGACTGATTTGGAAGGTTCTGGACCTGTTTGTAATGCACAATGACTGGATCGCAAATCAGGAAGGACCTAAGTGAAAACCCAGAGGGGCCTCATGGTAAAGGACAAAATGTTGTGCCACATGACTTGAATAAGATCAGTATTTCTCCAATTAAAATCAAAGTGATTCTTGCCAGTGAACCAGGACTTCACCCCACGTGACAAATGAAGAAACAAAGCAGACGCCAAAATCACAGCTCTATCAGACCTATTTGATCCACCACTGGTGGATTTGGATCGAGTATTCGGGTTAGAGCATTCCCGAACCATCAGATGTGATTTAGAGTTGTCTGATTATTCCCAGATTAATCTTAACCATGTATTAGTCTATATATAACATTGTAATACCTCCTCTCCCACTTATTCTTGCTTCTCCATTAGTGTTAGGTTTTATTTTCCTGCTGATTAGTGTAGTTGGAGAAGAAGAAACATGCTTTGTAATCTTTTCATTTCAATCAAGTGTGAGTTTTGTTCTTTAAATACATGTCTTTCCTTTAATGCAATTTCTTTGATGTTGTGGTTTGTTTAATCTTGTTTTTAGTCATATCCATTTTCTTTAGTGTACAGATGAGTAGAGAGTAGTCCATCCCCATTTGGGAGTGGAGAAGAAGGTGATTTGATCATGTGATGGATTAGTGTGTGTTAATCTTAATCCTTTGAGCCTTACATGAATTCCATAACCATGTTATGGGATTTCACTCTTATCTTTGATGTGCTAATGCTCTTGAGTGAAGCTTAGCACATGCTTAGATTAGTGAGCCTATTTTATGGGGAATGATGAGGTGAGGATAGGGATGGAGTGGAAGAAGGGAACAAGAAATGTGCATGCATCTGTTCATGTTGGCTTTATCTTGATTAATGTCTTGTATACTTTAATGATTGTGATAAATCTTATTTCATGTGGAGACATAGTTGGATTTGAGTCATGATGCATGTGAACATATTAGCTTCATTTCATTTATTGTCTTCTATGTTTTGATGATAAGGTTTTATCTTATTTCATGTGGAGGCAAAGTTGGAGCTGAGTTTTATGGGTTTCTTGTATGACATGTTTTGATGAGCACATTTAAACACACACTACACTACACATTTTCATTTCCATGTTCTTTCTCTACCCCCTAAGGGCTCTAGTTTTATTGCTTATTTTCCGATTTCTTTCGCATTATAGTGTAGTTTCGACTTTAATCTCCTTTTGTTTCCCCACGCTCCTTGTGAATCTGACTCGCACAGGCTCCTTGTGGATCGATCCGTGCTTGCCACCGCTTCAATGCGGTCATGCACTTGCGGTAATTAAACTGATTCAATCACACCACAACAAAAGCTATACGTCACTCATCTACCAATCATTGATAAAGTCTTTTGCTGATTCATCTCATACAATCTTTATGTTCACAAAGGTCATCAAGATGAACTCGGTCATCAAATGATAAAATGCTTATTCAATCTTTTCACCATGACTCGCACAAATTGGTCTCTCTTCGTCATCAATTGCATGTTGTATCTCTCTCGTAGCAAGATTTTTCTTCCTTTTCCTATAATCATCTCTCTCATTGGCGAACAATTCAAAGTAGGGTCCAACTCCAATTTGTTCAAATCATCCTGAACAATCATCGTCAAATACAACTCAAATTGATGAAAATTGGGGAGCAAAAGCCACTGGTGAAGCACCTCCTGTAAATGAAGAAGCGGAAACGACCAATGATGACCAATCTCTGAATGACAAAGAAATAGACGACACTCAATCTTTGTCTCCCACTCTAACCGAACTCGTGATTGACCACAAAATGGGATCTGAAATCGGCTCGTGGTCCTCGGAGCTACACTCGCCCCGAGTGGTCATCCTGTTCGGATGCTCAACGTGGGCTTATCGGCTCGAGAGGAATGTGAACAGGAATTGCCATGAGATCCAAGAAGTTTGTGGGCTAGTTGATTGCAACTACAAAGGAATATAAGAGCTCACCAATGATTTCCATGCTTTGTCGTTGACAACATCGAATTCGCTCATTGCAATCAACAACCAAATTCGTGTGGTTGGAGATTCTCGCCAATCGTTCATCAATTCGCAAAATTAGATCATGGATTTCCTTTGTAATATGAATAAGTCGGATAACTAGCACATTTGTTCATTCAGTGAGTTGATATGTGTCTGATCCTCTATTTTGCACATGGTTTGAGAAACGAAAAGGAAAAATGGGCATGGATTCTGATGGGCTCCATCCATTCCACATCTAACAGTCCTAGCATGTCTTGACATTGTTGCTAGTAGAGGACTGATTGGCATCATTTCATGTTTATATTTGTATCTTATATCCATTATCTTTCACCTAAACAATGCTATGTTACGACTTTTATGTTTAGTTTTCAGGAATAAATAGGTTTGAAGAGATGAAGCAGAAAAGGACCCAAAAGCTGGGAAAAAGGTCTGAATTGTGAGATCTGGGGACTAAGATGCAAGGGAGAAGGACCTGAATGTAAGACAGAAGGACCTAAGAGCAAAACAGAATACTCCACACCATCATGGGGAGTATTTTACCAATTCGATTCGGGTCGGAGCTCCAACAAGTCAAGTAACCGCATCAAAGACCAACAACACCAGAAAGAAAAGCCCACAACAAATTCCAACGCGATCCGAAGCTTTTGGACCGCTAATTGGCGGTCCATATTACTAAGGATCCGCCCAAATATCTCCTGGACTTGTATTAATGTTTGTTTAGGCTATTGTTGGTATTGGTTTACTCCCACAACGGGGGATTGTCCCCGATTAGCTTTTTCCATGCTTATAAATAGAACTCTTCACCTTCCATTGTAATGACCCATTGCTTGGTGGCATTCGCTCTACTAAGGAGTGAGCCTTGAAGCAAAAAATCAAGGTGGAGAAGAATGCTACCTTCAATGTGAGTCATTTGTTAATAAAATAATTCTTCTAGTTTCTTTTAATCTTGTCTTTTAATTTGTGCATGTTTGTTTAGTCTTTCATTTCCTTTTAAGCTTCTTTAATACTTCTTGCTTTCTTAGTTAATTTTTTTCATTTCAGTATTATGCTTTCTTTTGTTAATATAGTTAGTGTAATGAGTAGTGAGTAGTTCCGTCCCCTTTGGGGGTGGAGTAGATGTATGTACATGTTATGTAGGTGGTATGAATGCTTAATACGAATGTTTTGTGAGAAATATTAGTATGCTTGCTTGAATTATTAAGAACCTTACTTGATGGTTTCTGCCATAGCTTAGGTACACTCCATGCTTGTCTAAGTGTCTTAATAACAACCTTACATTGCTCATATTAATCACCTAGGTTAGTGTTGTAAATGATAGGTCTTGTCATGAGGTACTTCTTATGCATGAACAAACACTAACCACACTTGAGCTTATAGTATGCATTCAACACCACACTTATTTCATGTGCACACACACACACTCCACCCCTTAGGGGTTTCCATTCCTGTATTTTTATCTTCTTCATTAGTTGTTTAGTTATTTCATTTCAGCTTGCTTGTTTACTAGTTTAGATTAGTGAAGTGTAGTGTAATACACCTTTCTCTCCTTCTTTTACCTCTCGCCTTCGAACAAAACAAGCGTCAACACACCTCCCAGTGGACGACCCATATTTGCCACCGCTTCAACGCGGTCGTGCACTTGCGGTTAATATAAAACGATCAATCAAGGACGTTATTTGGTTAACCATTAGGAGAGGCCCATAGGTGGGTAGAATCTGTTGGGTGGTTGAAGTTACACCGAACGTAGTTCGGTCGACCGTATATCTAGCGCCCTCATTGGTGCTCCATCCCATGATCTCTAAAGATCATGGTTAATCGGAGTTGCATACGATCCACATGGATCATGTGAATTTTCTATTTTTTAATATTTGTTTCAGAGTGATGAGACCCACTCGTATTTGAATTGAATAAAATAATGAGAGATAAATGTATTGTTTTAAAACGGAGATATCTTAGAAAATAAAAATAATAAAATTCTAAAAAATTACGATAATTCTTATCCCCCCATGTTCTACAGATAGACACTCATTAATGTTATATAAATATTTGTATTTTCGAAATACTATATTTTCGGTGGTAACATCGGTAGTAGTCTGTATCTTAAATATTTCCCTGGTAGTTACTCATTCCCAACTTGACAACCTTTTCCATTCTAACAAAAATTTCCTACTCCATTAAATCATATCACTAATATCCTTTTGCAGTTAATAAATTAATTATTTTACCAACATTTGTCGAACGATTATTTTTTTTAAAATAAAAATGAAAATGATTGGAATCAAATTTCAGTAATATTAATTATTTATACATAAACGAGTTAAATGATGATATATTTAATTATTTATTTATTTGTGAAATGTAAGAAATGAGTTGGGGGAAAGAGAAGTGTTGATTTGATAGTAATTTTTTATATAAATATCATGGTTGAGAAGATGAAAGAGAAACATGTTGTGGATTAAACGTTATGACAGAAACAAAATTGGGATGATCTCTTTTTAAGATCATGGCTACGTAGAATCTGAAAGGTTTCCTTTGCTTTTCTTTTCCGACCACAAATATTGAGAAAGTAAAAGGATCGTAAAACGATATCAAATCTTATGGATTTGGTGGCTTGTTAATTCTATTATATCCTTCTTAGGTTTTGTTATGACAGGACACAACCTTTCATTAATTAGTCATTACACAAACTACAATATCATAGGTTGTATTGTGTTTAATTCATAGATCTTACCGCAAAAGGGACATCTCATGTAGGTGGGAATCCATATTCACTTTTCAAGTTTCCTTGAGAAACAATTTTAGTGTCCTTTAAAGTATCTAAGTACAAAATAGCTACATTTTGGTGCACTCCTTGGAAATTTGGAAAGTGGAATCCATTTACAATTTAAACCTTACAGGTACGCGATCGACCAAACCCATTTCAGTTCATCCAAACGTGCTACCTGGACCACCAGACACATCTCATCTTCGAAATCCCTCATTAAGCAACAAACACGTTCTTTAAAGGGCAGACAAGAAGTTTAAAGGACAAAGTTGAGGTTTAAAGGTTGGCATCGTGTTTTAAAGGACATAGTTGCCCGTTTGAGGGCAGATTGTCGTTTAAGGACCCTTTCGAGTTTCAAGGATAGACTCGTGCTTTAAAGGACACATCAGTTCTTTAATGGACATGCCTGTCCTTTAAAGTTTAAAGGACATACATTAGTTTAAAGGATAGATTCGTGATTCAAATCCTATGAAATCAAACATCCCAAAAATATCCAAGAAAGAGAAAGTTGCCCCAAAGACAAATAAAACCGATATCACTTGAGGACAACTTATTAATAAAATGTGGTTCGACGCGAACTTTCAGTTATGGGGTCTATAAATTCCTCCCGTCCTTGGTCATATTTTGGTGTTCCCTGACCTTCTTAGTCCCACACATCCAGTACCATTTCAGTTTGTTTCCATCATGAACAAATGGTCTTCCAACACTACAATGATCACTACTCAAACGATGATGAGGTTATATAATTGGAGGATCCTAGGTAGACATAATCCACCCGACCCAGTGAGAAGCCAACAAACTATGGAGCTTAACTGTATTATCATGTGCGCTTGCAAGAGACATATCATTGGAGCATTCACTTCCAATGGATTTGGTGTTAGATTGGTTTGCTAGAAAATCCCTTTGACGTTAGATTGGGTTTCTAGAAAGCCCTTTTTATATTAGATTGGTTTTGCTAAAAAATCAATCCACGTTAATTAGATTGGTTTGCTAGAAAAGTTTGTTCAAAACCATCTTTCAAAACACTATCTTGCAAACAAATCTACCGACCCCCTGCTGTTGTCATCTTTTGTTTTTTGCACAAATTGTTGTTGACCTCTTTCTATTTTTGTTGTCGAGAGTATGTAGCCTAAAGAATTGAATTAATTGAAATTGTACTTTTGGAATGTTATTTATCTTCTACTCTGAGATGTTTATCAACACAATTTCATGAATGAAGAGAATCATAATAAATAGAATTAACAAGTCACACAATAAAATCTAGTTATTTTTTGTGATTCAAGTAAATATTGTCGCCGAAAATCCAATTACAAAAAACAAAAAAACTAAATCATATTTTAAAAATTAATCTATATGAGTGTAAAAACCATGACAATATGTTTCAAAATTATACCATAAAACTATAAAATAAAGATTAACCATGAGAATAGATCTTGTTAGATTAAATTTCTAAAATTAATTTTAATCCTTTCTAACAATTATTTTGAAAATTTGAAAATGAAAAAAATTAGTATCAAATTTTAGTAATAATTCATACAAACAATTATATAAATGATGAAATGAGTTGAAGAAAAGAGAAATTGTTTTGACAGTAGGATCTTTTTGTAAAGATCATGTTTGGAAAGATGAAAAAGAAAAAGATTGCACGATACTCAATTACCTCTCAGTGTCAAAAAACTATAGCATATGCCTATTGGGTTTCGTTATGACAGGACACAACACAACCTTTCATTAGATTTACATAGTTTGTAGTGTGTTCCATTCATAGCTTCTCGATAAATGAGGGGATGTACATCAGTGCATGACAACATGTTAAACGAAGTATCCTTTAAAAGAATGAGCTTGTTATTTGAGGATTCTTTCAAGTTTAAAAGATACTTTCCTTCAAACTTGAAGGACAAACTTGAGCTTTCGAGGACAATCCTTAGTGACAGAATACATTTTGGTTGTCCAAACTGGTGATTCCGTTTAGGCAATTCGAGTACCAAACATGGTTCAGTTGACCGCATACCTAAAAGGTTTCCGTTTCTTTTCGTTTCCGACCACAAATGTTGAGAAAGAAAAGGATAAAAAAAGTAAATCTTATAGATTTGGTGGGTTCTCAATTAGTGTCAAAAAACTATAGCAAAACCTTTTTGAGTTTCGTTATGACAGGACACAACATTTCTTTAATTAGTCATTACACGACCTACTATATCATAGGTTGTATTGTGTTTAATTCTCATAGATCTTACCCTAGAGGCTAGAAGGGACAGCTTACCTCGATGATATAAGTGGGAATCCATATCCATTTTTCCAGTGTCCTTGATAAAGGATTTTAATGTCCCTTAAAGTTTGTAACTGTCCTTTAAAAGAACGGGATTTTGGTGCACTCCTTGGAAATCTGGAATCAATTATCCATGCACACTTTTCTTTTTCCTTCTCAACGTTTGAGGTTGGAATGATGAAATCTAAATTCTTGAAACGACCGAACTCATTTCGGTACCTCAAAACGAGTTATAGGGACTACCGAACACGTACATCTCGGCATCCCAAATCCCTCATTAAGCAATAGACTCGTAGTTTAAAGCATAGACTTGAGGTTTAAAGTTTAGCACCATGTTTTAAAGGACATAGTTGTCTCTTTGAGGGCATGTTGTCATTTAAGGACCCTTTTGAGTTTTAAGGACATACTCGTTCTTTAAAGGACACATCAGTCCTTTAATGGACATGCCCACCCTTTAAAATTTAATGGACATATATCAGTTTAAAGGATAGATTCATGCTTTAAATACTATGAACCGAAACATCGCAAAAATATCCAAGAGAGAGAAAGTGGCACCAAAGACAAATAAAACTGAATATCACTTGAGGACATCTTATTAATAAAATGTAGTTCGACACACCTTTCAGTTATGGGGTCTAGAAATTCCTCCCATTGCTGGTCATATTTTGGTGTTCCCTGACCTTCTTAGTCCCACACATCTAGTACCATTTCAGTTCATTTCCATCACAAACAAATGCCCTTCCAACACTACAATGATCACTACTCCAGCAATGATGAGGATTCCATAATTAGAGGAGCCTAGGTAGATATAATCCACCCGACGCTGGTGAGAAGCCGACAGACTATGGAGTTTAACCGTATTATAAAGTGAGCCTTGCAATCAACATATCATTGAAGCACTCACTTCAAATGCATTCGGCATTAGTTTGGTTTGTTAGAAAATCATTTTAACCATATATTGGGTTGGTAGAATACCCTTTTGACATTAGATTGGTTTGGTAGACCTACCAAACCAATTTGTGTTAACTAGATTTACCTACGTGAAAGGGTTCAAAACCATCTTCAAGAACTCTGTCTTACAAACAAATATATCGACCCTCTTCTGATCAAGATAATCAACACATGGGCTCCGAGAAATGGAATTCAGTCATGTTCTTTTACACAAGTTGTTGTCATGTTTCTATTTTTTACACAAGGTATTGTTGTTGTATTTCTATTTTTGTTGTCGGGTGTATCTAGCTCGAAGATTTAAATTAATTGAAATTGTACTTTTGGAATGTTATTTGTCTTCTATTTTGAGATGCTTATAAACACAATTTCATGAACGAAGGGAATCAAAATAAATAGAATTAATAGATGCATTGAGATTGAATGTTACACAAAGTTGCCTCACATCTCTCTGTTGAATTGCTGATTGCGTGAGGTTAATTAATTTAATGGTACTCATAGTGTTACGTAGAGTTAAGCATGCTCAGTGAACAATGTAATTGATGCATTGAGTTTGAATGTTAAGCATAGTTGCCTCACATCACTCTGGTGGTGAATTACTGGTGCACAATGTAATGTTGTCTATCATTTGTCTACAATAGTGAGATCCATGTAATTAAATTTGCAACCATATTGTATTTTTTTGGAATCTACAATGCATAGTTTACATGCAAAAATCGAAAGATCAACCACTAATACCTATGTAATTAACCACAATTGGAAGGCCAAAAAAATAACATCGACCTACATTAATGTAAGAAACCAAGGTATTTACAAAAGATCGATCGTCAAATAAAAGTTAAGATGCGTAAAAAATAAGATTAACTAAATTGAGTTTCTCGACAAATTTGATATGCATGAAAACTATCATTAAGCGACTGAATTTACGATTGGAAAATGAAATCACTGGCACTTGAGAATAATCTACTAGGAGACGGCTAAAAGGATACATTTTATTTTAAAATCCAGATTTGAGTTTCAAAGGACATATTCGTGGTTTATAGAACAGACTTATCCTTCCAAGGGCAGGCTTGTGATTCAAAGGGAACTTTCGAGTATCCAAGTTCCAAGGAGTGACTTTAAAGGTTTTGTTTCTTAATATTACGTCAGAATTTCGGCTAAATCCAACGTGATATACCCTTTCTATTTGGAAGGACACAATTATCCGATATTTTTCTTGTTTATTTATGTGATATGAAGGTGTTGAATGAATGGTTGTCCACAAGTTAATACTTCTAGATTGGATATTGGATATTACTTTTTTATTGGATTTCTTGCATAAACCAATAAAGTTATATTGTTACATACATTATTTAATATTAAATTTTCAAACAACCAAAAATATAATTCAGATTATTACAAAACTATTATATTGATAATGACAAATGCCACACACACACAACACACACACACACACATATATATATATTGCAGAAACAAAAACAAAAACACACAGAAAAACACAAACACAAACAAAAATACAAACATACACAACAAATTATAAATCTCTTCCAAGTCAATTGGAAGATAGTGATCCAATCAGATGTGGCTTGCAACCCCAAAAGATGGTTTTGTTTATCTCTTGGGTCTGACTCAACTTCGTAAGCCTACATAGAAGCTTTCGCATCCCTGGGTCCGTTATGCTCTCGTCGGGTTTCTCCACCGGTGGTACCAGTGTTCCATCGTCCCGGACGAAGTACCGCCAGTAATGGGTTGGCTCCAAGGAGACACAAACATAGAACTTCTTGCTAAGTTTGTTCAGAGTGTTGGACCACAACTTTGTTACCTTGAAACTGCACGTACATGTGTGATAGGGTAGACGTGAAACTATCAGTATTTCAACGAGGAGAGAGCCTCCTCATACTGCTCAACCATTATGTACTCATCTTCATCGCCAGAGTAGTCATTTATGGAATTGTAATGGAAGACCAATATTTTCGGTGGATCAAATACACAACTTGGACTACGAATGTAATTGGGTTTACGACTTAGGAACTATGAATGGAATACAATACAACCTATGATTATATGAACGTTGTAATGAAAGGTTGAGTCTCTTCGCATACCCAGTAAGGCTGTAATGGAAGGTTGTGTCCCTAAAATATATGGTTGAGTCTCTTCACATACTATAATGGTGTAATGGCATACCATAATGGCCATGGTCTGTCCTTTTGACATTCGAACTCTAACCGGTGTTTGGAGTGTGTCCATTTAACATTGGAGTTCTTGTCCCTCGAAGTGCCTCAAAGGAGATGTGTGTCCTTCCACGAACCATTTTATCCCTTGGTTCTATGTTTGTGGTTTAACATTCGAATTGTGCTTTTGAGATACTAACTCTAGCCTTTTATTCATTGTAGACATTGAAATTCTTCCATCCTACAAAGTGTAGATGGGCATCCTTCAAAAGAAAGTAGAAACTGCTTACTAAGAGAGAGAGAGAGAGAGAGCAATATTCAAAATGACCCCCTTCACACTCTTCCTTAAGATGCAAAGTATTACGGTGAACAATAAAATCATGGAGTTCCTGATCGAGAATTACGATGAGGAACAAGGAGGCTTCAGACTTGGAAACAAAATGATTAATCTGAAGTCCTCCGATGTCACCGTGATATTGGAACAACCTTTGGGCGGAGTGCTAATCGACATGACTGATAAGTCATCGACGTAACGACGAGGTCGGCGAATTGAGAATTCAGAGTTTTGAGTACAATTGGCATAAGTGACGAAGAGTGGACACGACGTAGAGTGCATCAAACTTTATGTTTTATGTTCCTTTTGCTACATTCGTTTTCTGTGATGGTTCAGAAAGAGCGAGGAGAAGGCACATGTGAAGATAAAAATAGAGAATGAGAAACTGTCATGTTTCCCAATAATGAACCGCTAGCATTCCATAATTGGGATATAGAATATGAGGAAGCCATTCGAAGTGCAAGGCATCAGCTTTCTCAAAATAGCCAGTGGACAAGTTGAGTTGAGAGAAGTTGTGCTGGAACTGTAACATCCCATCCCCGAGACCACACTGGGCCCGAGTCCCGGTCCCTCACCCACGAACCCACTGACCCACACCACCCACCTATTGCCACAAACTTAAGTTGGTAAGTGTTGTGGTAGTGGATCCATGTCATTATAAACCACCCCAACATTTTTATGTTGGGCAATGTGGGACTAATGTTTGGGTGTTACAACCTACGCCACTTGAACACCTGACGTCCTCGTCAGGGTCAAGTCAATCAGTCACCAGGCATTGTGGGATTCTAGAGGTGTCTCCCACCCTTTTGGTATGACACTTAATTCCCACAATTCCGGCTAGTTCAACCAACTTTTGAGACTTAACTGTCAGCAGAAAACCTGCACATACTTTGGTCTACCGAATAGCCTGTGGTTGACCGAACCTGATTAATCAGAACCCGATCATTTCTTACTGTCCATCGTGGCACAGTGAAGCAAACTGTATTTGGTGAACCGAATTTAATTGATCGAAATTGGAAAAAAGTTACTGGATGTTGGTGAACAGTTATTCGAATAATATTCGGTCAACCAAAGTCTTCATTCTAACCAAATGATTCACATTGTTTTGGACGATCATTTGAATCCTGATCGACGGAAACTCAAAAATCTTCCCGAGCTTAACTCCCATTTTGTGTCTCATTGGTCGAAATTTCACCAACTTACCATGATGGCTCTATTTGCTTTGATGTCTATAAAAGTTCCTTTAAGATACACAATCAACATTTTACTTGCCAAAAATCTGTCATACTCTTGTTCTCTCAAATTCAAAGTCTTCAAAGCTCTACCAACACTCAAACTTCAATCAATTCACTCCAAGTTCAACTCCAATCCTTTCAATGCATTCAAGTTAGAGTCTAACAACTTCATTCAACTTCTATTACATTGTAAAGTTTTGAGGAAGCTCCCTCTCGGGTTGTAAGAGGAGATTCGAGCAAGGCGAGGGTGTTCGCAAGGCTCCAATTGTAAGAGGGTTTATCTTCGACCCAGAATGAAAAGATTAGTGAATTCTCGACTAGGGTTCGGAGGAGCGATCATAACTTGAGAGGATTAGATCACGGTGGTGTGATTGAACCTCTATAAATCTCCAGAGTTGACTTTTGGTTTGCAATATTTTCATTACTATTTTTAATTGTGCTTTCTTTAGCTAAATTGGCATATAATCTATTCACCCCCTCTAGATTAGTGATCGATCTAACTTGCAACAAAGATTTTCATAGGCACCTGGTCGTAAGCAACAACCTTATACTTATGTAGTTATCTTTTTCGTACTTCTTATAAGGTATTTTCATACTTCATTTGGGATATTTTGTCGCCGCTAATCATCTAATTTATCTTCCTAATATCAGGTATTTTTTCAGCACAATGTTTAAAGGGGATGAATGTATTTCTGAAGGATGGATTTTCATATTGTCGATAAGGTAACTTTTGTTGCTTTTTTATTATTTTGAGTGTAGGCTACGGTGGAGAGTAATTTAAGATGTACAACAAGGTAAATGCAAGTTGTTAGTAGGGTATTTTGACTCATGATATGTACTTAGTAGGGTATTTAGATTCCTACATCATTTGGAATAGCCATTTGAATAGCATTCCAAGAGGTAGACGTAAGAGGTTATTGAATAGCATTCTGGGAGAAATAACTAGGAATGTAAAGTATAATCTTCATATATAGAATCTCACATGTGAGTTTCATTTTTGTTTGGTGATGGTAATTTCACACAATCCAAGTGATGGGAAAGGTTGTTGATAGGAATGGGTAAATTAATTTCAAGTACAAGATAAGTTTGTTTCATGCTTTAGTTGTGGTTTGGTAAATTCATAATGTATTCAAGAAAAATTCATATGATTCTTGCCCAAACACATGCCCTTTCAATGGACTTCTTTTTCTATAGTTGTACTTTTTGTCGATATAGTTGTTTCATCCTCGGGTAGTTATTTTTTGTTGTAATTAATGTGTTTCTACTTCTATATTTATCTGATTCATCGTTCTAAAGTCGGAGGTTGTTTACCTTGGGTAATTTCGTAGAGTCACAAAGGTATTTGCAATTGAATGTTGAATTTATGTTTTACTATAATGCAATTTCATTACAGTCTAAGTTTATTGATAGGAGTTGCTAAATTCAGAACATGTATAGGGTAATGTCGTAATAAAAGTCCTTAACTAGGAGTGGGGTAGATTCGAAATGAAGTGAGGGTGATCTCATATGATACAAGGATTTTTAAATGATACAAGGATTTTCATAGTCATATGGTCATAAGCAACAACCTTATACCTGTGTAGTTATCTTCACCTTCATTTCTATTTACTCATTGCTTGGTGGCATTGTCTCTACTTAGAGTAAGCCTTGGAGCAACAATTCAAGGTGGAGAAGAATGATACTTGTAATGTGAGTCTTGTCAATAAAATAATTTTCTTAGTTAGTTTTATATTGTCTCTTTCAACTCATGCATGCTTAGTTTAATTTCGTTTTATCTTCTTAATGAGTAGTGAGTAGTTACATCCCCATATGGGGTGGAGGTAATGTAGACTATGTGATAGTGATGGGTTCTTTTATTTGTGCCATTTCATATGCTTAATATAGATCTATACTTGTAACATGCGTAAACTTGTATTAGATGGGATAATGTCCACACTAGGTACTTAACTCATACTAGCTTTAGAGTTTATCTTGTTGCTTGTTATTATTTGATAGGAATGGCTTGTTATGTATGGATCCATGTTTGGTGCACATTTACATGAATGATTTAGATTGTATGTAGGATTGATTGATGCTCTAATGGCCACAGTAGGTACTTATTGCATGCTTGAGAATCTAAAATCAACCTCAACTTTATGTGAGATATGCATGTTCATGGTTTGCCATGTAGTGTTGTGCATCCTACACTTAGATTCTATTTGTGTGCCACACAAACTACACTTGTTTCTAATTGAAAAAAAGACTCACTCACATACACATACCTACACACCTCCACTCCATGGAGTTTAGTTTTATTGAATGTTCATTCATAGTTTAGTTTAGTGTAATCACACATTTTCTCCCATCTTGTTTCCCACTCACCTTCGAACTAACCAGGGTGGACACACCTCCACGTGGACACGACTCATACTTGCCGCGTATACACCGACGTCGTACACTTGTGGTATATAAATGACCAATCATTTTTTTGGTGACGTTGCTGGGGAGGTGCTTTGTCCATACTCTGGTTTGGACGATTTGAGTGGGTTTAATCTTTTCTTTTTAGTTTGTTTTTGTTTCAGGTACATTTAAGAATCAAGGGGACACACTAGGAGAAATTTTGAGCAGAGATCGGCCCTTTGGACCGCCAATCAGCGTTCTAGGACCGCCAATTGGCGTCCTAGTGAGCTGACTTTGCTTCAATGTTTGTTCAGGTTGTTTGTTTGTTCAATTTAGTTGTCTGGGAGCTCTATTTGGCATGTTTTGACTTGTAGTTTGCTCCCAGATCAATAATCACTCCCCCTTTCATCGACTTGGTCACTAAAACCCAAAGCAAAAGATTAGGCATTCCTACTTGTTTAGGTCAGGTATCATATACTTGACTTAGGCACGTAGTTTGTCTTTTATTTTAGCTTTACTTTCAGTTGATGAGCGCTGGCGTGAGGTACGCATTTTCCTACTCTCATTCATTCATTTGTATGACCATGCATTAGTTAGTAGGAATTGCATTGGAACAAGTGTGAGGTTAGCATTTGTTTGGAGAGTTGATTTCTAGATTAGGACTACAAAACACTACTAAGGAGGGGTTGTCCCGTAAAAGATAAGGTGGGGATTTCATCACCCTTTCCTTAGCCCCAAATATCACAATAATCAAAGCCTTAATTCTAAAAGCAAGTAGACATTGGCCCTAGGGATTTCAGACGCACCAGGAGAGTGATCGAGTTGAGACCGTCATGACCTGATCGGCGTTACCTGCCTTGTCGATAGTAGGAGGTACTGGATCTCCGGATCTAGTATCACTTGCTGGGCGTTGTGGTCTTCGTTGTAGGGAGTTGAGGCGTGTCGAGACTAGTGATCTCGAAGTTAGGCGTCGTCTAGCTTAAGGACCTATAGCCATAAGTTGTTTGAGCCTTGTTTGCTTGTTTGCTTGTGTGCTTCTACCTTCACCCACTACCCACGCTAGCTCTAGGGATTCTTCCTTTCTCATCTGAGTCTTCTACCCCCTTTATATTCTTCGTTATAGTCTCCTCCTCTTATTACACCTTCTGTTGTGTGTGGTTTTAGAGTAGAGTCGAGCATTTTATGCGAGGTTGGGCTCGTTCTGGTGAAAGCGCTCGACTTGAGAGAGTGTATTTTTCTGAGATGGACAGTCTAGGTGATCGCCCATCTCCACCTCGAGCTCCTTTAGAGCGTGAGGCCAAGTTGTCTCGTGGAGATGGGGGAGATCGGGGTCCACACATGGATGACCTCGGTCCACTCCCACCACCACATAGACCTCGTTCTCATCCTCCTCCGACTCAGGAAGACGAGGGATTAGGTCAGGTTCGAGTTCTTGGTGCACCACCACCTTTAGCTTGACGGGATAGACCGATGACTTTGTGGGAGCGAACCCATCCTGTTCGGGTCGCGCATCCTTTTTAAATAGTTCTTTCACAAGCTCGCCGGAACAACTATGAACTGAAACCTCAATATGTGAGCATGCTTCCTACCTTCATTGCCAATAAGAAGGATCCCTATATCTTTATATGTGAATTTGAGGAGGAATGCTCCATGTTCAAGCTTCAACAGCTTGATGAAGATTCACTCCGGTTGAGGATGATTTCTTTCGCGTTGAAGGATAACGCAAAGAAATGGATGTACAGCCTCCTGACGAGCTCTATTCAGTCTTGGATGACTTTGTGACCGTCTTTCTGAAGAGATTTTTCCCTCAAAGGAAACCTCAACAGATACGGCACCAGATACATCAAATCTATCAGACTGAGACAGAATCTTTTCATGTTTTCTTTGAGAGGTTCAAGGAATTTCTCCAGTAGTGCCCTCTTTATGGACTTGAGTTGTGGTAGCTGTGCTAGATTGTTTATGAGGGCCTCAACTACAACAACCGCACATTGTTGGAGTCGATGTGTCAGGGTGATTTCCAAATGAAACTCATCGATGAGGCATGGCATACTTTTGAATTGATGGTTGAACGTACCTTTGAGTGAGACACCAAGAGAGAGCCACGAGTGTCAGGTCTTCTGGTCGAGCTGGATCATATAGTTGAGTCAACTATCGTGTCTGAGGGGAAAATGGCTGCTCTCATGCGAAGGATTGAGAGTTTAGAGTTGGACCGAGCTTTGGTAGCTCAGGTCGCTACTCCCGCGTGTAGTAGGTGTGGACTTACGGGACATAATGACTTGGAATTAAACCTGTCAAAATCAGACACGACACGATAACACGACACGGACACGACACGATAATTTAGTGTATGGGTACAGAAACCTGGACACGAATACACGATAAGCATACACGACACGATACACGAACCCTTATCGGGTCGGGTTCGTGTATAAGGGTCCATACACGAAATACACGATAACATACACGATAAGGATATCGTGTATATCGGGTATACACGAGACACGATTACACGGTTGTACACGATTAAGTTACGATTGGACACGTTAGGATTCGATACACGGTAGACACAATGGACACGTTAGGATACGATACACGATAGAACCTGATCTGATTAACTGACTAATACCAAAAACCGATTAACCAATTAACCGTATAACAAAATCACCCCACCCACCCAAAAGCCAAAAATCAGAAATCCCTAACCCTATTCCTTCTCTCGCCGCCGCTCAACCCTCAACCTTCAACCTTCACCGTCGACCCTCCACTCCCCAGCCTCTCCTCTCGCCACCGGACCTCCTCTCACTGCCTCCCTTCCACTCCCCACCGCAACCCCTCATCTCGCTGTCGTCCCTCCACTTCTTCGTTTTGGTAAGATGTCCTTTTGACCATTCTTGCAAGTATAACATCGTGTCCTTTTGACCATTCTTTGGTATTTGATTGCTGTAGCTTATTCTAACCCTTTGATTGTAATATTTAGGGCTGGCGTTGCGCAATATATAAAGGATGAGTGGAGAATAGTTGCAATATTCAACCTAGTTTTATTTGTTATCCTGGTAAGGATTCTTTTGTTCTTTGGTGTCATTGCTTTGGTCCTAATTTTTTTAATGCTAGTATGTGTTATAATTCAAAGGTAGTGTTTAAGGTGTAAAAATTGAAATACTAAAAAATTTAAGGTAGTGTTTTTCCACCCAGTAGGCATCAAATCAATCGTTCGTTATATTAGCCACAATGCACGTCGTATGTTATCCTTCTGAAATGTTATTGTCGCAGCCAACAATGACTTTGTTCTGTCTCTGTCTCTGTCTCTGTCTCATACGAGTCCACTTATAAATGGAAGTGCATTTTTGTGTAGATGTGGTACACTATTTCCGTATTTAGATATCAGTACACGTGATAGAAAAAAGCTTCATCCCGCCCCCTTTTGGTTTCATATGATGTTCAAAAGCTGTAGTTTTAGTCCTACCATTAACCGTCTCAGCTCTCTTATACCTACTGTGTTTAGATTAACACACATTTTGTCAGTGAACTACTGCTAAATAGTAGTTTCTTTTGATACGTGTTCCCAATGCATAGAGACTTGTTGTCCTGCCATTGCAGATTGATTTGTTTGTACAATACCTCTTTTGGTTGTCCTATTATGTGTTTAGTTTGTGTTTGGTTCTCTGTTTCTTGTGATTAGTCGGGACAGTTGTAAGGTTGCATCTGAAATGTTTTGGTTTTGTTGAAATACAGTGTCTTTTTTAGGGTTAATGGTACAATATTTTCTCTGTTTTCTGTTTTGCTTTTCTCTTAGTTCATTTTGGGATTGTTGGAATTGTTGTTCTTGCTGTTCTGATGTTTCTCTTAGTTCATTTTCTCTTAGTTCATTTTGGGTCAGTTTATAAGCAAACTAGTAAATGGATCTTTAATAAAATCTTCTACACTCAATTTAATTGAATTTTTGAGTCAATAAACTGCTGGTTTCAATTAGAAATGCATGCACCAAAGAAATCTATATATTTAAGTGAAAACAGAAACAAAACAGAAAATGTAGAGTTGAAATGGATTTATTTCTGTTGTTTTCATGATATTAGCTTGAAGAAATTACTAATACATGTATTTATTTCTGTTGTTTTCCTGATATTAGCTTGAAGAGTCAATAATCGAGATGGACATACACAACCAAGCTGGAGCTGATGCTATGGTATGCACTCTTTCTTTATTCTGCAGCTTCCGGTATTGATTCCGATGATGATTTCAATAGTTAGATTTTTGATTCAGTGATAGTAGTAGCATAGTTGAATTCCGTGATTTTTTGATGAATTCAGTGATACTAGTAGCATAGTTGAATTCAGTGATTTTTTGATGAATTCAATCTATTCTGTTGTTATTTCTTTATTCTGCAGCTTCCAGTAGTCGATTTATCGTTTGCTTTCTATTGATGTAATGCCCTATAATTCTGTTGTTTGTAGTATTCTATATTAGTAGTGGTTCATTGGTTGTGTATATTTATAAATCCTATAATTCTTAAAGGTTGAGAGACAATCTACGGAAGAAGAACATACTATACCTGTAACCCAAGAATCCTTGTCACCTAGTAATGATCGTGGTGAACCGAAAAAGAAGAGGCAGAGGAGATCTAAAGTTTGGAATAGTTTTGATGTTTTGTCTCATGCACCTGGTGAACTTGAACATGCAAAATGTAAGAAATGTGGATCAGTAATTATATCTGATAGCAAATTTGGGACAGGTAACCTTCAAAAACATATAACCAGATGTTCTAAGAACAATGACATAAAACAATACATGATAACAAATGAGAATGGAGAAATGAGTGTTCGTTCTGCTAAGTTTGATCACGAGGTCTTCAGGAAGTTGATAGTAGATGCTGTTGTGAAGTGTAATCTGCCTTATTCATTTGTCGAGTATGGTCCCATTAGGACAGCATTTGCTTATTGTCACCCAGAAGCTAGGTTAATGAGTAGGAACACTTTAAGGAATGACATTGTCAGAGAATGGAAAGCACAGAAAGGAAATTTACAGGACATTTTGCAATGTTTTGGTGGAAGACTTTCTCTAACTTCTGATTTGTGGACTTCTATAAATACTGATGGTTATGTCACACTGACCGCTCACTTTATATCTGATGATTGGGTATTGCACAAAAAGTTGCTGAGTTTTGCTTACATGCCCTCACCACACAATGCGGTTACTCTTTCCGAGAAGCTTTTTAAGTTGTTGTGTGAATGGAAACTGGAGACCAAAGTATTTTCCATGACTTTGGATAATGCATATGTGAATGATTCATATGTCAACCAGTTCAAATCTAAGCTGAGTTTGCAAAATGCTCTCTTGTTTAAGGGTGAATTCTTCCATATCCGTTGTTGTGCACACATCTTGAATCTTATAGTGCAGGATGGTTTGAAAGAGGTTGATGTATCAGTGGTGAAAGTTCGAGAAAGTGTGAAATACATTAAAGGTTCTCAAGGAAGAAGACAGAAGTTCTTGGAATGTATTGAGCAAGTGACATTGTCAAAGAAGAAATGTTTGCGACAAGATGTTCCTACTCGTTGGAATTCTACTTACTTAATGTTGGAGAGTGCTCTTTATTTTCGTAGGGCTTTACTTCATTTGGAGTTAAGTGATTCTAACTACAAGCATGCACTTTCAGAAGAAGATTGGGAAAATGTTGAACAGCTTTGCAAGTTTCTTCAGGTTTTTTATGATGTCACAAAATTATTCTCTGGCTCAAAGTATCCCACAGCAAACTTGTACTTCCCACAAGTTTTTATTGTGCAACACACCTTATGTGCTTCGTTAGAGGACCCGAATACACTAACTAAAGCAATGGCAACTCTCATGAAAATAAAGTTTGATAAATATTGGGCAGATTATTGTACAATTCTTGCCATTGCAGTTGTTTTTGATCCTCGATACAAGATGGAATTCGTGGAGTTTTGCTATGATAGGTTGTATGGTCCCAAATCTTCTCAATTTGAACAACTCGAGCTTAAGTTGAAGTCACTCTTTGGGGTCTACAAGGACATTGTTCCTACACATCCTATTAGTAAAGCATCAACTTCAACACGTTCCACACCCAAGCCTCGAAGTATTGCAGCTGCATTGTTAAGTGTAATGATCTTTCTACCTAGTATTTTTATTTACCTTAACTCATTTATTTACTTTTATATTTTTTCTGAATATGTAGGAATTTGATGCAAAAAAGATGCAGAATTCCACTCATTTTTGGAAAAATCAGAATTGGATAGGTACTTGGAAGAGAAGAGACTTGATAGGCAAATTGATCTTGACCTTCTTGCATATTGGAAATCTACTCAGTATAGATTTCCAAATCTTGCTCTTATGGCTAGAGATATATTGTCTATTCCTGTATCTACAGTTGCTTCCAAATCTGTTTTTAGCATTGCAGGGAAAGTCATAGATGAAGAACGAAGCTCTTTGTCGCATGAATCTGTTGAAAGTCTACTTTGTTCAAGAGATTGGGCATCGAATGAAACAGGTAAATTAAATAGATCGTTTACTTTCAAAATCATCATAATACTTAACATTGCTTGCATTTTAAATGGTTCTATGGTTCAACTTGTAGGAATTGTGGGAGCACCTATACCCTCAGGGCCATCACTAGACGACCTTACAGAGGATATTGTTGGGCTCACAATCAATGAGAACTTGGTGCGAAATGAGTCGATTATATTACAAGGTTCAACTAGCACCCCTACTCCTACATCAAGATCTGAAGACTGAAGGTACTTTAACCGTTTTCAATTATTGTTTTGAAATATTGTAATATACATGCATTGATGGTTATGTCTTGTTTACTTTTTTAGATCCTTCATCAAGTAATGTTGGGAATACGTAGAGGTTGGAGAATAACATATGAAGCTACTTACGGTATGGAAGACATGAAGAAACAAAGTTGAAAGTAGGAGTGTTGGAAGGAAAATGAACTTGAAGTCTTGAACTATTATGTTTTTTGCGTATATTATTGGATCATTAGTTGTTGTGAAACTATTTATTTGAAGCTTTGAACTAGAGTAAACTAGTATTATACTATAATGTCATTGTATTTGTTTGGTTTATTTGGTATTTTTCAGAAAATCTACAGATTCGTGTTTATCGTGTAATCGTGTCTTTATCGTGTCTATTATTATATACAGGTATCATCATGGTTATTCGTGTATACATATATTATCGTGTATGTAGGTTGTTATCGTGTATGTAGGTACTTATCGTGTATACAGGTACTACTCGTGTTCATTCGGGTATTATCGTGTATCGTGTTACACGACCCGATTAGAATTCGTGTACAAATTGTGTCGTGTCCGTGTATACACGACAATTACCGTGTCGTGTCCGTGTCCGGGTTCGTGTACACGATTTCTTATCGTGTCGGGTTCGTGTATACCCAATACCTGTTAGCAGCCGACCATACACGACACGATAAGACACGTACACGACCCGATTGACAGGTCTACTTGGAATGTACTTACGCTCCAAGTGATACTGAGCATGCAAATGCGATGTATCAACAGAGGCCCCGTCACGACCCATACAGTGACTCCTACAACCCGGGATGGTGAAACCACCCTAACTTCTCTTGGGGGCCTAGTGGGGGCAACGGTCAGAGCTCGCATGCTCAACCTGAGCCTCCACCTCATCACCCTCCACGCCCATCGACAACATACCAACCCTACATCAAAGGTCTCAGCCCCATACTTACCAACCTACTCAGGCTTCACCAGCGAGTTATTCTAGTCAGACTCTACCTCAGTGGGTTGACCCTGGGGACTCCACTCTTGAACAAACCCTTCACGCGTTCATGCAGAGCACTCAAACCATTCTTTTGGCCAATAACTCCACTGTCAAAGCATTGGAAGCGCAAGTTAGCCAGTTGGCTCATCACCTCCATGAACGTGAGAAGCGTCAATTCCCAAGTCAACCCCAGGTGAATCTCCGGGGTACCCATTCTCAAGGAAGGCCACCAGTAACTCAAGCTACCTCTGAACCGACCCACCATCTTAATGTGATTCATACTTTGAGGTCCGGTAAGGCGGTGGACAACCACATTGGGGTGTCTTCCTTGGCATCACTATCTCTTGGTGTCACCAGACCTGCGGTGACACCTGCATCTATGAGTGAGCCGGATCCTGAGGATCCCTCAACAAATACTTCCAGGAAGGAGCCTGTTCCCGAGGTTCCTTCTACATTTATTTCGATAATGGGGCCGGACCCTGAGGTCCCCTTGTCTCATCTTGTCTCAAAGGAAAGATTCTGAAGTCCCAATTAATGTTGCTATGGACCAGAATTTTGAGGTTCCTTCGAAAGAACCTTATGCCCCGAAGACGCCATTCCCTGAGCGCCTTAAAAAGAAAACTTCTGATCAACATGACAAAATGTTTGAGATCTTTTGCCAAGTTAAGGTGAACATTCCTTTGTTGGAGGTGATTCAGCAAATGCCCCCTTATGTCAAGGTTCTCAAGGATTTATGCACCAAGAAGAGGAAAACCAATGTTCCCAAGAAAACTTTCCTTGCTACTAATGTGAGTTCATTGTTGGCACAACCCACGCAAGTCAAATACAAGGACCCTGGTTGCCCTACTATTTCTTGTGTGATTTGTGATGTGTCCGTACATCGAGATTTATTGGACCTTGGTGCATATGTTAATCTTCTGTCGTATTCAATCTACGTCCACCTCGGGCTTGGAGACCTCAAATAAACAAAAACCACTCTTCAATTGGCTGATAGGTCTACGAAGAAACTGAGGGGCCTGGTGAAAGATGTGCTGATCAAAGTGGGAGAGTTCATTTATCCAGTCGATTTCTTTGTTTTGGATACTGAACCTGTGCCAAACCAACTTGGACAAATTCCTATTATTTTGGGGGACCATTTCCAACGACTTCCAATGCCTTGTTCAATTGTTGCAATGGTCTGATGTGCTTGACTTATGGTAGTCAATGCACTGATTTCAACATCTTCACCATCGGCAAGAAGCCAGGTGCCTTCAATGACCCTGTTGGGGTCAACCTTATCCAGGGCACTGATGAGATTGAAGGCACCTTCAAATATTTCAGAGAGTTGTTCGATGGAGATCCTGATGGTGGTGAAGATGTTTCACCTGGGCTGGTACAGGAAGGTGCCTTATCTTGTGATCATGTGGCCCTTGAGCCACATCCTTTGGATCATGTGGCTCTTGAGCCACAAGATACCATTTTTGTGGCCTTTGGGCTACCTGCTCTTTACTCTGTATCTGTTGAGGACCCCATGTGGGTTAAGAATCAACCACCTAATACCCTACATTTTAAACAACCAGACAAAGGTTCACCTATCATTCATGCCTCCTACCTTGCTCATTCTCAAGAGGCATCAGACGACCACAATGCCTATAAGGGTGTCAGGTGGTCAAATAATTCTGTTTCTGGACTTCACCATCTGGGTAATAAGGCCAGGGTGTCATCTTGTGTGGATGAAATGATCCCGGTGCACCCAAATAACGGTTGGAGGGTATACATTCATGACCCACAACTTTGTCATTGAGTGGAAATATCTTTGTTTCCATTCCCTTTCACTGACCCTGGTTATGAAAGGCATGAACCACCATCATTGGTTCATAAACCTCTTAAGAATCCTCCTGTTTCTTATGTTGCGTGCCCATGTAGTTTCATTTCTGGATCGAGAGATGGTGATTTCCCATTTGATGTTCGTTGACAAATGAAAATGGGAGCCTGTTGTTGTACATAGTTATATTTAAAAAAAATAAGAAGAAGAATAATGAAAGAAGACTCCATGAGTGAGCATTGATTGTTGTGGGCCCAACTCTTTTGTATTTGGGTCCCATTTCTTTCAGGTATTTGTCTCCCTGCCTTAGTCTTTCACAGGTTTGGAGTGGAATTTGGGTTTGTGTCCATCAACATAATCATGGACTTCCCTTTGTGCTTCACGTTGGTGAGATCTTTTCTTTTTCATGCATAAATCCATGTAGTACCATGCTCACATTCATTGCGGACAATGCATGTAGTAATTGTGTGTGTGGGGGCGTGGTGTTTTACGTGTGTACATAGTCGAGTCTTTCCCTTTTTTTATTTTTATTTTCTTTTGTTTTTATTGTTAAGGTCATGTTAGTGTGCTGCATTTAATATCCATATATCTGTTTGCCATGATCCTTGGGTGACTTCTCTTATTTTACACCCCTAGTGCTTTAAATTTTCACATTTTTTTCAAAATCTTCATGTGTTTGCGAAAGAAAATGTTTTGTGGGTTGTGTGTGTCTTTAGCATGTGCAAAACCGTTGAGAGACAATCAAAAGAGAAGCCCCCAAAATTGTCTTGAACTTGATGCATTAGAATATCTAGTACAATGGCTTTATGTCTTATCTAGTTGTAAGGATGCACCCTGGTCTTCCCTCGGGGGTTGAGTAACCATAGGGTTTCAGTACTCAAACAATTAAAGAAGTCAACCCTGAACCTAGTGAGTCAAATAATTCGTGTCTGTTAGTATAAGGAAGGTTGTCGTAGTCAGGGGCCCTTAAAATCTTGTTGTGAGATCTTAAGTGTAGGGATTTTGGTTCCCATGTAGATAATAAATAAATAAGTGGTGTTGTCTCTTCTCACACGACTCCTATCACTCGGGAAATTAGGTCTGAGGGGACTTAATGCCTGCTGCTTTCGAGTCATCTAACATGGGATGCACCGACCAAACTCCCATTACACGGGTGGTAGGGATCGCCCTATGTGGAGATGTGGGGAAAAGTGTATGTGATAGTGTAAGTCCTTATAGGCAATGATGCACGAAACCTACCCAGGGAGAATCACACATCAACTAGTAAAAAAATGAAAAAAAGTGAAGAACAAAAAGAGAGAGAAAAATGGCAATGCGAATAAGAACCTTAATGGACTTTAAACTTTGTATCACTTGACGATGTTGAGGTTGCCCATGTCTTTCACTTAAGTCTTTAACTAACTTACATGAATGGTTCATTAGGCTAGGTGTGTGGATTGATTACATATATATAGTCGGCCCGTAGAATTACCGTATCCAATGATCGACAAAAATGAGTCCATCGAGTCGAGTTCTAAGTTGATTGATGCATCTATGTTCGGATTTTGTGGGTGTATCCGCTGAAAACCCTCAGGAGACAACACTCCTCCTCCTTGAAGACAAGGAGGTTTAACGGCTTGTTGGACGTGCTAAGTGCAACAGTGATTCCTACGAAAGTGAGTTAGGATTTCATGTTTTTCGTATGCTTTCAATTCTTTCATTTTTCTCTTTCTTTGTTTTGCTCGGGACTAGCAAAAACTAGGTGTTGAGGTATTTGATTAACATCATATCATCCATATAGTTGTGTCTTATATCTATTATCTTTCACCTAAAACAATGCTATGTAACGAGTTTTATGCTTAAGTTTAAGGAATAAGCAGGTTTGAGGAGAAGATGACAAAAAGGACTCAAAAGCAAGGAAAAGTACTAAGTTGCAAGACTTATGGACTGAGATGAAAGAGAGAAGGACCCGGATGTAAAACCAAAAGGACCAATGACAAAATCAAGAAGCTTCACACCTTAATGAGGAGTATTTTGGCAATTAAATCCGGGACCAACCATCAACAACCAAATCGGGTTCATCAAACATCAAGAAATCAAGACCGAACTGACCCCCAAAAATCCAGACTCACCCGGACACATCCAGACCACCAATTGGCAGTCCAAGACCTCCAATCAGCGGTCCAAATTAGTCCAAATCATTTATGGTTTAGTCGGGTCACAAATTATGTTGTTTTATGTCCATTTATGGTAGTGCATTAGTCCCACATCGGGGGATTGTCCCCGATTTCCTTTTTCTATGACTATAAATAGAACTCTTCACCTTCCTTTGTATTTACTCATTGCTTGGTGGCATTGTCTCTACTTAGAGTAAGCCTTGGAGCAAAAATTCAAGGTGGAGAAGAATGTTACTTGCAATGTGAGTCTTGTCAATAAAATAATTTTCTTAGTTAGTTTTATTTTGTCTCTTTCAATTCTTGCATGCTTAGTTTAATTTCGTTTTATCTTCTTAATGAGTAGTGCGTAGTTACATCCCCATATGGGGTGGAGGTAATGTAGACTATGTGATAGTGATGGGTTCTTTTATTTGTGTCATTTCATATGCTTAATATAGATATATACTTGTAACATGCTTAAACTTGTATTAGATGGTATAATGTCCACACTAGTTACTTATCTCATGCTTGCTTTAGAGTTTATCTTGTTGCTTCTTATGATTTGATGGGAATGGCTTGTTATGTATGGATCCATGTTTGGTGCACATTTACATGAATGATTTAGGTTGTATGTAGGATTGGTTGATGCTCTAATGGCCAAACTAGGTACTTATTGCATGCTTGAGAATCTAAAATTAACCTCAACTTTATGTGAGATATGCATGTTCATGGTTTGCCATGTAGTGTTGTGTATCTTACACTTAGATTCTATAGTAGCTTCTATTTGTATGCCACATAAACTACACTTGTTTCTAATTGAAAAGAAGAGCCACTCACACACATATACCTACACACCTCCACTCCATGGGGTTTAGTTTTATTGATTGTTCATTCGTAGTTTAGTTTAGTGTAATCACACATTTTTCTCCCATCTTGTTTCCTACTCGCCATCGAACTAAACAGAGTTGACACACCTCCTTGTGGACACGACCCGTACTTGCCGCGTCTTCACCGATGTCGTACACTTGCGGTATATAAACGTTCAATCAGTACCCAACATCCCACCCACCGTTTTGTTCAATTTATTCATAATTGTTTTGATAAATATCAATTTGTTCATTTCCTTCTTTCAATGTCAAAGCCCAATGATCAGTGATCTTATTGAGTTTTGACTCAAGTGTTATTTGGTTGGTGATTGACGATGAAAACAACGAAGTCATCAATAAAGCTCAACAAAAATCACAAATTAAAGACCTCGCAATGAAGCCAAATGTGTGGTTCATTGATAACCATTCCAATATATTAATTGTCATGTACCAAAATACCTATACTTATTTTCTTAATTTACCCCACTCTTTGTTTCTCTTTTCCTTATTATCTTCTCAATATATATTGTTTTTAATTAACATGGTTTCATCTCCTTTTGGGTTGTTATGGTACAAGAAGCTCTATACATTAATTTGAAGTCCACGAATTTACCCTACTATGGACGAGGATTTGCCCCACTCCATGCATGAATTTACCATCAGTTTATACCTGGGTATCCGAGATAAATTGTAACAAAGTCTCCCTAATCAAAACCCAAAATGAAACTTGTTCCATGCTCCGTCTTAGAGGTACATACTTCATTTACCATGGAATTCATCAAAAAATGTAACATGCCAATGTGTACTAACACTTTAAAACAAATTGTGTATACCTATCCGAGATTAATTAAATGGAATTCATCAAAAAATGTAACATGCCAATGTGTATTAACACTTTAAAACACAATTGTTCCATGCTCCGTCGTACAGGTACATATTGTTGGCTTTTTAGCCTTAATCATTATTTTGATGATTTAATCAACCTTATCTTAATCACAATAAAATGTAGTGTAGCACACGTAATGCATGGAAGATATATTGTATTGTGCTAACATCTACAGGTGATCAAAACTCAAGAAAGAATGTAATCAAGTCAAGACATGTAATCAAGCTTATTGAAGACATGTAATCAAGTCATAGGATCAAATGTACACTTGATGCACAAAAGGATAAATCCGCTTATGTCGGTCAACCGTTGGCCTTTCGGTCTACCGAACATGTCCTAAATGGACGATTGAGTTACCCTCGGTGCACCATTTACTTAGAGTCAGTAGCCACTTGATATTCCCTGGAATCCTTGGTTCGGATAACCGAGGGCTCACCGGTCAACCGTTCCATTCAACTCTGTAGCATTCGGACCATCTCTGGATATCTCAATTCGGTCTACCGAAGAGGTATCGATCATCCAAACTTGACATGCATATTTTATCCTAACGACCACATCCTATTGGCTCACGTGGCAAAAAGTTCTCCAACAAACTTATCTTTTGTCATTTAGCAACACCTTTTTAAATGTCCCTAATCGGTTTACCGAGTCTTCTTCGATTTACCAAAGCCTTGTTGCTAATCAAACTGTAATGTCTCTTTTCCACGTAAGTTTTCGACCGTTATTGGTAAACCAACTTCTTAGCAAGTGTCAGCAGAAAACCGGCTCTTACATCGGTCTACCGACCATTCCACGGTCTACCAAACTTGATCACCAGAGCACAACAATTCTTTACTATCTATCTTTGAATGGTGAACCGAATTTAATTGGTCGATATTAGAAAAAAGTTTCTGGAAATTTGTGAACAGTTATCCAACCAATAGTCGGTCAACCGAGTTGTGCATTTTAACTAATACACCCACATCTTGTCGAACGACTGTTGGTTTCCCGGTCGACTAAATATGTTCTGAATTCTGCCCAAACTTATGTCATTGCTTGCTTCTTATTGGTCCAAACTCACAATAATGGCTCTATTTGTTTTGAAGGTTATATAAGCTTCATTTGAGGCACAAAATCTACACTCTACTTGCAAAAAATCCTTCATACTCTTGTACTCTCAATCTCCAAGCCTTCAAACCTCCAGTAACTCTCAAACTTCAATTCAATTCACTCCAAGCTTAATTCCAATCTTTGAGTGCATTCAAGTTAGAGTTCAACAACTTCTTTCAATTTCCATTGTGTTGTAAAGCTTTTCGAGGATGCACCCTCTCGGGTTGTGAGAGGAGATCCGAGCAATGCGAGGGTGTTCGCAAGGCTCCGACTATAAGAGGGTTTATCATCGACCTGGAATGAAGATAATAGTGAATTCTCAAGTAGGGATCGGATGAGTGATCAGAACTTGGGGAGAGGACTAGATCATGGTGGTGTGATCGAGCCTCTATAAATCTCCTAACTTATCTTTTGGTTTGCGATCTTTTCTTTACTATTTTAATTGTGCCATTATTTAAGTAATTTGGGATATAATCTATTCACCCCCCTCTAGATTAGTGATCGATCTACTTGCACATGCAACTAGAACCAAAATATTTAGCATTGATTAAAAAATCTCCAACAAATTGATTAGCAAAGTAAACTCCATAATAAACTAACTACAATACTTAGAAATCTAAAACAATCAGGATGGCGTGAACATAAGGTTTGTAAATCAGGATAGCCTAGACATGGTGTCAGAGTCCCAAACATTTCAACATTGCTTAAACAAAGGATTAAAAAAACTTAACTAAAATAGAAAACCAAATGGTGGTGGCGGAGTCCTACACCATCTACAAGCTTAACCAATCAGGAAACCCAAAAGTACAAATGGAAGAGTTGACCACCATCTAACCCAAACTTAATTAAAACCAAAGGTAACCAAAAAAATCAAAATGTAACACCAAACTATAACTAAACCAAATTAGAACAAATTTTGAGCATCACGAGGAGGGGTCCGAGGGAGGAGATGACGTGAGTGAGGGAGATTGGATTGCCAAAGGTGATGGAGCGCGACGGAGAGAGGAAAGCAGGCTAAGGCAATTGTGGGGTCATCAAAGAGGGTTTGGGTCAACAAAGGTAATCCAAACTTACCCAAAAAACCAAGGGATCAAAGTCAATTAGGCACTGGAAGATGAGAATGTGAGTGAAGTTTCTACGGAAGATGTGCAATTAAGGCGACAATGCTTGTAGGAAAAAAAGAGGGAATGGATGAAGCGATGACCACTTCCCAAAATTTACGGTAGAACCAATTTTTGGCCTTAATCAATGTTTTGATGATTTAATTAACCTAATCTTAATTATGATCATGTAGAGTAGCACATATATTGCATTACATATATATTGCTTTGTGCTAACCTCTACAGGTGATCAAGACTCAAGGTAGAAAGGAAATCAAGTAAAGACATGTAATCAAGCTCATTTGAAGACATGTATTTTATATTTCTTTGAGTCTTTAGGAACTTGTGTATATTGATCATACTTGAGCTAAAATCAACTTAAACACACACTAGGTTACTTATAGAAGTCACACACGAAATTTCACATAATTTGGACTTCAATAGATCACCCAAACTTAGACCGGAAAACACCAAACCTGAACCTTAACTGTCTGCCCACATTGGGTCGACCGATACAGGCCGTTCGGTCGACCGGATGATCAATTAATCCTGTTTTTGTTTCCCTATCTAGTTTCGGTCGACCGCACCTTTTCTTTCGGTCGACCGTTTGTGCTTATTTTCCCGACCGTTACTTTTGTCGTATATACCAAACGGTCGTATTCGTATTAAACCAATAATACCCCAAATACATTTTATGTATCGGTCGACCGAGGACCACGATCGGTCGACCGTTTTTCCATCTCTTGACAAACCCGAATCTCCTGTTGAAAAACGGTCGACCGCTAGACTTGTTTCAGTCGACCGATTATCCAATTGTTGTCAACCCCAAAGTGCCTGGACGAAATCGGTCGAACGTACCCCTTTCTTGTGTTCGGCCGATGACTTAAGTTTTCCTAAGTCATAGCGTTGGGCGGTCGACCGTTGCTTAACCGGTCGACCGAACCTTGTGCAAAACTGCCAAACGGTCGACCGTTCTTCTCGTTTCGGTCGACCGAAATCAGCCAGAATTGGGTCCTGCGTTTTCTGTTTTGTGTAATCACACATCAACTCATACCCAATCAATCCCAACGGCTCTATTCTCTCTAATGCCTATATAAGGAGTTGTAAAACACATTTTAACACAACTCTCCCACTACAAACTTGTCCCAAACATTAGAGAGAATCCAAAACACTCAAAGCCTCAAATCTCCACACTTAGTCTTAATTCCAATCATACTCAAGTGTGCTCAAGCTTAGAGAGTGTTGCTCCACTCAAATTGTTGTTGTCAAAGGAAGAAAGGACTTCGGTGAAAGCCCGAAGTGTTCCTCTCGGATTGTGAGAGAAGAAAGTCAAGCTCGCGAGGTTGTTCGCGGAGTTTGTTTTGTAAAAGGCGTTCTCTCCCGGCCCGGAACGGGGAGTGGTTAGTGAAGACGTAGGCGGAGCTCGCGGAGTCGAGCGGAGCTTACAAAAGAGGGCTAGGACCCGGGTGGGGTGCCGAACCTCTATAAAAACCGACGCGTCTTTGTGGTTTGCATTATTTCTTACTTGCTCGTTTAATTGTTTAAATTCTGCTGCATATAACTCTATCGATAAAACGAGTAGGTGATTAGCGTAAAAGTGATTATTGGACCCATAACCCACACGATCCAACATTTGGTATCAGAGCCTTGTTAGCTAAATTCTTTACTTAATCGTATTTTTAGCATGGCTAGCACATCTAATCATGTAGAAGGTTTTATGCACCACTAGACCTCCTTTGCTTAATGGGTCAAATTATGATTATTGGAAGAATAGAATGAAGATTTTCCTAATTTCCAAAGACCTTAAGTATTGGATGTTTCTCCAAAATCCATACGCACCCCCAAATGAAGATGAATTAGATTCACTTACAAGACCCAAAATGAAAGAAATCGAAATGAATTCGAAAATCATGAACATCTTGTATTGTGGGCTAAATGAGGGTGAATACAATAGAATTAGAGGGTGTGTTAGTGCATATGAGATTTGGCATAGATTGCAAATGCATCATGAGGGGGATAGCAAAACTAAGTAAACTCGCATTAGTCTCCTCATGCATAAATATGACATTTTTTCTATGCAAATCGGTGAAAACATAAGCGAAATGAACACTCGCTTCACCGATATTACTAACTCTCTTTTGGTTGTTGGAAGAAAAATCAATGAAGGAGAGATGACAAGGAAGTTCCTCCGGTCACTTAGCATCGATTGGGAAGATAAAGTCGTTGCAATTGAAGAGGCACATGATCTTTCAAAATTAAAGATGGATGAACTCGTTGGAAATCTCATGGCTTATGAGCTCCAAATAAACCATAGGAAGGAGAAGGAAGCCTCCAAGAACAAACACACCTTGGGATTACATGCAAATATTGACCAACCAAGGAGGAGTGTAGAAGATGAGGACATTGAAGTCCTAGCAAAAGACTTCTTCAAATACCTCAAGAAGGACAAAGAAGAAAAGAATGAAAGAAGAGGTAGAAGGAGTGAGAAAAGAGAAAAAGAAAAGGAGAAGGAGGAGAGTGGAGATGAGAGAAAAGAAAAGGAGAAGAAAAATGAGAGGAGGGAGAGAAGGAGAGAAAAGGAGAAGAGTAAGAGAAAAGAGAAGAGGTTGGAAGCTCACAAGGCTACATGGGACGATTCATCGTCTTCATCGTCATCCAAATCAACCACACCTTAATCAACAAAAGAATATGCACACATGTGCTACATGGCAACTCAAGATGAAGGAAGTGAGGTAGAATCTAACTCTTGCTCTACTAATTCATGCTCAACTAAGTCATATTATAGTGATAGCTCACATTCTAGTGTTAATGAAGAAACTTATACACATGATGAGCTTCAAAATGCATTTCATGACTTAGTTAAACAATATGAGATCATTTGTGATAAAAACAAGAATGCTAGAAAGTTAATCAAAGATCTCCAAAGCCAAATTGAAACATGCATGAATGAGAAGAATGAGGTGATTGCTAAATTTGAAAAGAATGCATCAAATATTGATAAATTAATAGCAACACCCATAGATTGTGATCAACTAAATCTTCAAGCTTGTAATTTGCAATTAAGAAAAGATTTAGAAAGATTCACAAATGGAACTAAGATGCTTAACATGCTATTAGGTAGTCAAAGGCAATCCTTGCAAAAACATGGTTTAGGTTACAATTCAAAATTGAAAAACCATGTATCTCACACTACACTAAATGGCAAGCATATGTTCATTAACCATAGTTCCTCAAGTGTGTGGGCTCATAAAACCAAAATGGTTTGGGTTCCCAAAGCTAACATTCAAGGACCCAAAGTTGTTTGGGTACCTAAATCTACACTTGTAGGTGCTTGAGGAGGAGATTGGTGGTGACCGGGTGAGCTCAAGAGTCAAATTCAAATCCGGTTGCATCACCAAATGATATTGGAACCAATTCTAGCTTCAAGTTGGTATAATTTTATATCCTCTACATGTTCGATAAAATTGGTTCTAGTCTAAGTTTTAAATGCTTAATTGTCATATCCTTAGAGTTTAATTCATTGCAAATCATTAACCCTATTCATTGCAAATCATTTATCACATCCATTGAATTTAAATGTCAAATTTTAAATGGGTGTTGGAATAAGGCTTAAGTTGAAACTTAAATGAACTTAACTTGAATCATACTCATAGTTTCCATCTAGCCTTATTGATAGGGGGAGCTTAAATGTTATATCTTTTATTAGAGTAATGAAGTGCAAAATTTAGGGGGAGCAACTTCATTACAAGACATCCAAATTCTATGCTTAAAGTCTTATTTAATTGTTGTTTTGATGGATGTCAAAGGGGGAGAGATAATTAAGGGGGTAACTTGGAATTTTGTAATCAAATTGAACAAAAACTATGCACATCCATAGGGGGAGCATTAATATGCGTAGTTTACATATACAAATTCCATGTATTTAGATAGAATTAAGATATAGGTTGCCATCATCAAAAAGGGGGAGTTTTGTTGGCTTTTTGGCCTTAATCTATGTTTTGATGATTTAATTAACCTAATCTTAATTATGATCATGTAGAGTAGCACATATATTTCATTGCATATATATTGCTTTGTGCTAACCTCTACAGGTGATCAAGACTCAAGGTAGAAAGGAAATCAAGTCAAGACATGTAATCAAGCTCATTTGAAGACATGTATTTTATATTTCTTTGAGTCTTTAGGAACTTGTGTATATTGAGCATACTTGAGCTAAAATCAACTTAAACACACACTAGGTTCCTTATAGAAGTCACACACGAAATTTCACATAATTTGGACTTCAATAGATCACCCAAACTTAGACCGGAAAACACCAAACCTGAACCCTAACTGTCTGCCCACATTCGGTCGACCGATACAGGCCGTTCGGTCGACCGGACGATCAATTAATCCTGTTTTTGTTTCCCTGTCTAGTTTCGGTCGACCGCACCTTTTCTTTCGATCGACCGTTTGTGCTTATTTTCCCGACCATTACTTTTGTCGTATATACCCAACGGTCGTATTCGTATTAAACCAATAATACCCCAAATACATTTTGTGTATCGGTCGACCGAGGACCACGATCGGTCGACCGTTTGTCCATCTCTTGACAAACCCGAATCTCCTGTTGAAAAACGGTCGACCGCTAGACTTGTTTCAGTCGACCGATTATCCAATTGTTGTCAACCCCAAAGTGCCTGGACGAAATCTGTCGAACGTACCCCTTTCTTGTGTTCGGCCGATGACTTAAGTTTTCCTAAGTCGTAGCGTTGGGCGGTCGACCGTTGCTTAACCGGTCGACCGAACCTTGTGCAAAACTGCCAAACGGTCGACCGTTCTTCTCGTTTCGGTCGACCGAAATCAGCCAGAATTGGGTCCTGCGTTTTCTGTTTTGTGTAATCACACATCAACTCATACCCAATCAATCCCAACGGCTCTATTCTCTCTAATGCCTATATAAGGAGTTGTAAAACACATTTTAACACAACTCTCCCACTACAAACTTGTCCCAAACATTAGAGAGAATCCAAAACACTCAAAGCCTCAAATCTCCACACTTAGTCTTAATTCCAATCATACTCAAGTGTGCTCAAGCTTAGAGAGTGTTGCTCCACTCAAATTGTTGTTGTCAAAGGAAGCAAGGACTTCGGTGAAAGCCCGAAGTGTTCCTCTCGGATTGTGAGAGAAGAAAGTCAAGCTCGCGAGGTTGTTCGCGGAGTTTATTTTGTAAAAGGCGTTCTCTCCCGGCCCGGAACGGGGAGTGGTTAGTGAAGACGTAGGCGGAGCTCGCGGAGTCGAGCGGAGCTTACAAAAGAGGACTAGGACTCGGGTGGGGTGCCGAACCTCTATAAAAACCGACGCGTCTTTGTGGTTTGCATTATTTCTTACTTGCTCGTTTAATTGTTTAAATTCCGCTGCATATAACTCTATCGATAAAACGAGTAGGTGATTAGCGTAAAAGTGATTATTGGACCCATAACCCACACGATCCAACATTTGGTATCAGAGCCTTGTTAGCTAAATTCTTTACTTAAACGTATTTTTAGCATGGCTAGCACATCTAATCATGTAGAAGGTTTATGCACCACTAGACCTCCTTTGCTTAATGGGTCAAATTATGATTATTGGAAGAATAGAATGAAGATTTTCCTAATTTCCAAAGACCTTAAGTATTGGATGTTTCTCCAAAATCCATACACACCCCCAAATGAAGATGAATTAGATTCACTTACAAGACCCAAAATGAAAGAAATCGAAATGAATTCAAAAATCATGAACATCTTGTATTGTGGGCTAAATGAGGGTGAATACAATAGAATTAGAGGGTGTGTTAGTGCGTATGAGATTTGGCATAGATTGCAAATGCATCATGAGGGGGATAGCAAAACTAAGGAAACTCGCATTAGTCTCCTCATGCATAAATATGACATTTTTTCTATGCAAATCGGTGAAAACATAAGCGAAATGAACACTCGCTTCACCGATATTACTAACTCTCTTTTGGTTGTTGGAAGAAAAATCAATGAAGGAGAGATGACAAGGAAGTTCCTCCGGTCACTTAGCATCGATTGGGAAGATAAAGTCGTCGCAATTGAAGAGGCACATGATCTTTCAAAATTAAAGATGGATGAACTCGTTGGAAATCTCATGGCTTATGAGCTACAAATAAACCATAGGAAGGAGAAGGAAGCCTCCAAGAACAAACACACCTTGGGATTACATGCAAATATTGACCAACCAAGGAGGAGTGTAGAAGATGAGGACATTGAAGTCCTAGCAAAAGACTTCTTCAAATACCTCAAGAAGGACAAAGAAGAAAAGAATGAAAGAAGAGGTAGAAGGAGTGAGAAAAGAGAAAAAGAAAAGGAGAAGGAGGAGAGTGGAGATGAGAGAAAAGAAAAGGAGAAGAAAAATGAGAGGAGGGAGAGAAGGAGAGAAAAGGAGAAGAGTAAGAGAAAAGAGAAGAGGTTGGAAGCTCACTAGGCTACATGGGACGATTCATCGTCTTCATCGTCATCCAAATCAACCACACCTTCATCAACAAAAGAATATGCACACATGTGCTACATGGCAACTCAAGATGAAGGAAGTGAGGTAGAATCTAACTCTTGCTCTACTAATTCATGCTCAACTAAGTCATATTATAGTGATAGCTCACATTCTAGTGTTAATGAAGAAACTTATACACATGATGAGCTTCAAAATGCATTTCATGACTTAGTTAAACAATATGAGATCATTTGTGATAAAAACAAGAATGCTAGAAAGTTAATCAAAGATCTCCAAAGCCATATTGAAACATGCGTGAATGAGAAGAATGAGGTGATTGCTAAATTTGAAAAGAATGCATCAAATATTGATAAATTAATAGCAACACCCTTAGATTGTGATCAACTAAATCTTCAAGCTTGTAATTTGCAATTAAGAAAAGATTTAGAAAGATTCACAAATGGAACTAAGATGCTTAACATGCTATTAGGTAGTCAAAGGCAATCCTTGCAAAAACATGGTTTAGGTTACAATTCAAAATTGAAAAACCATGTATCTCACACTACACTAAATGGCAAGCATATGTTCATTAACCATAGTTCCTCAAGTGTGTGGGCTCATAAAACCAAAATGGTTTGGGTTCCCAAAGCTAACATTCAAGGACCCAAAGTTGTTTGGGTACCTAAATCTACACTTGTAGGTGCTTGAGGAGGAGATTGGTGGTGACCGGGTGAGCTCAAGAGTCAAATTCAAATCCGGTTGCATCACCAAATGATATTGGAACCAATTCTAGCTTCAAGTTGGTATAATTTTATATCCTCTACATGTTCGATAAAATTGGTTCTAGTCTAAGTTTTAAATGCTTAATTGTCATATCCTTAGAGTTTAATTCATTGCAAATCATTAACCCTATTCATTGCAAATCATTTATCACATCCATTGAATTTAAATGTCAAATTTTAAATGGGTGTTGGAATAAGGCTTAAGTTGAAACTTAAATGAACTTAACTTGAATCATACTCATAGTTTCCATCTAGCCTTATTGATAGGGGGAGCTTAAATGTTATATCTTTTATTAGAGTAATGAAGTGCAAAATTTAGGGGGAGCAACTTCATTACAATACATCCAAATTCTATGCTTAAAGTCTTATTTAATTGTTGTTTTGATGGATGTCAAAGGGGGAGAGATAATTAAGGGGGTAACTTGGAATTTTGTAATCAAATTGAACAAAAACTATGCACATCCATAGGGGGAGCATTAATATGCGTAGTTTACATATACAAATTCCATGTATTTAGATAGAATTAAGATATAGGTTGCCATCATCAAAAAGGGGGAGATTGTTGGCTTTTTGGCCTTAATCAATGTTTTGATGATTTAATTAACCTAATCTTAATTATGATCATGTAGAGTAGCACATATATTGCATTGCATATATATTGCTTTGTGCTAACCTTTACAGGTGATCAAGACTCAAGGTAGAAAGGAAATCAAGTCAAGACATGTAATCAAGCTCATTTGAAGACATGTATTTTATATTTCTTTGAGTCTTTAGGAACTTGTGTATATTGAGCATACTTGAGCTAAAATCAACTTAAACACACACTAGGTTCCTTATAGAAGTCACACACGAAATTTCACATAATTTGGACTTCAATAGATCACCCAAACTTAGACCGGAAAATACCAAACCTGAACCCTAACTGTCTGCCCACATTCGGTCGACCGATACAGGTCGTTCGGTCGACCGGATGATCAATTAATCCTGTTTTTGTTTCCCTGTCTAGTTTCGGTCGACCGCACCTTTTCTTTCGGTCGACCGTTGGTGCTTATTTTCCCGACTGTTACTTTTGTCATATACCCAATGGTCGTATTCGTATTAAACCAATAATACCCCAAATACATTTTATGTATCGGTCGACCGAGGACCACGATCGGTCGACCGTTTGTCCATCTCTTGACAAACCCGAATCTCCTCTTGAAAAACGGTCGACCGCTAGACTTGTTTCAGTCGACCGATTATCCAATTGTTGTCAACCCCAAAGTGCCTGGACGAAATCGGTCGAACGTACCCCTTTCTTGTGTTCGACCGATGACTTAAGTTTTCCTAAGTCGTAGCGCTGGGCGGTCGACCGAACCTTGTGCAAAACTGCCATACGGTCGACCGTTCTTCCCGTTTCGGTCGACCGAATTCAGCCAGAATTGGGTCCTGCGTTTTCTGTTTTGTGTAATCACACATCAACTCATACCCAATCAATCCCAACGGCTCTATTCTCTCTAATGCCTATATAAGGAGTTGTAAAACACATTTTAACACAACTCTCCCACTACAAACTTGTCCCAAACATTAGAGAGAATCCAAAACACTCAAAGGCTCAAATCTCCACACTTAGTCTAAATTCCAATCATACTCAAGTGTAAGCTTAGAGAGTGTTGCTCCACTCAAATTGTTGTTGTCAAAGGAAGAAAGGACTTTGGTGAAAGCCCGAAGTGTTCCTCTCGGATTGTGAGAGAAGAAAGTCAAGCTCGCGAGGTTGTTCGTGGAGTTTGTTTTGTAAAAGGCATTCTATCCTGGCCCGGAACGGGGAGTTGTTAGTGAAGACGTAGGTGGAGCTCACGGAGTCGAGCGGAGCTTACAAGAGAGGACTAGGACCCGGGTGGGGTGCCGAACCTCTATAAAAACCGACGAGTCTTTGTGGTTTGAATTATTTCTTACTTGCTCGTTTAATTGTTTAAATTCCGCTGCATATAACTCTATCGATAAAATGAGTAGGTGATTAGCGTAAAAGTGATTAGTAGACCCATAACCCACACGATCCAACACTTGGTGCATCAGAAATGGGGTGAAAACTGTGTGGGCATCCTGGGGTCAAAACAACAATTGGAACTTCCTTATACACATTCAATAACATTCTCAAAAGATATGAATTATCGACACTATGATGTCCTAAAAATTTGAAACACTTAATTCTACGTATAAACCGTTAACTCTTTCCTTCACTTGTCGACATTTTTTGTGAATTATTTGATAATCCAAAATGTCATGTTCTTTGGCTTATTGGTGCTTCCGAAAATCAGTCAAATGTTTGGGGTTTTCTTTCATTATAACTTATATGGTGAGCCTTTTACTGTCTTCAATGTCTTAAACATGGTCCCTTTTGACTTCTTTTTTTCCTAGTCAAAGAAGTTTATAAATTACATAAGTACGATACAAAAATTAACAATTATTTCAGTTCGAAAGCATAAAAAAAACTTCATTAACCACACATGTAGACTTAACAATTTATGTACAAAGTTTTATGTTATCTCTTGGGACCTGTTTTGTAAATAAACACGGGATCGACTACCCTCATGTCACAACTTCTGCGGAGTAAAAAAATTACAAATCTTAATGTGTTCTGGTGGGTGTGAACTAGAGACCTCTAGTTAATAACAAACCTAGCAAACATTGGGCTAACATTGTTGAAAATTGATTTTAATCCATCCTAATTGGCAGTCAAGTCATCAAAGGTGATGAGCCATCAAGTTGGAAGTTGAAAAGTTGAGGAGAAGTTGCAAGATAGGTCACAATCCATTGTAATAATTTGATTTGAATAGTTTTAATTGCTTGTCATTAGCATAGAAGATAGAATGTCAAAAGTCCTTTTAATGTAGAGGGAGTCTAAGAGTCATTCATAATGCTAGAAATAGCATACAAAGTCATGTATATAAAAGTATGAGAAGTACAAGAAAGATTAGAGAGTACAAGTTTGGGTTTTTCTCTTGTTGTCTTCTACCTCCACCATAAATATCGAAACACAACCACCCTTTATCTCCAACAAACTGGTATCAGAGCCATGTCGAGCCTAAGTATGACCCCGTTCGGTCAAGTTATGTTGCCCCGCCTGTCGAAATCCAATTACGACAATTGGAGTATTCATATGCGTGTACTGTTGGGTGCGTAAGATGCATGGGAGTTGGTCAACATTGGCTTCCAGGAGGAGTTAGAGGCCATGAACGCCATCCAAAGGAAGGTGGCGAAGAAGATATGCAAAATAGATCAAAGCGCAATGTTTCTTCTCTTTTACGCGGTCAATGAAGCCAGGTTTGAGAAGGTCGTAGGTGCAAAGACGTTTAAGGAGGTGTGGGAAATTCTTGAGAAGGGGTATAAGGGTGCAAATCGTGTGAGGCAAGTACGCCTCCAAGCGCTTCGAGGCGAGTTCAAATCATTGAAGATGAAGGAGTCGAAAAGAGTGGCCGACTATATCACAAGGGTGCACATGGTTGCGAACCAATTGAAAAGAAATGGAGAGGAGTTGAAGAAAGGGTGGTGGAGAAGATCTTGCATTCTCTCATCGAATGCTTTGAAAATGTTGTGTGTGTCATCAAGTAATCAAAAACCTCGAGGAGATGACGATCGACGACGATCTTGCTAGCTCATTGGAGGTACACGAGCAAAGGAAGAAGAAGAAGAACCAAGATGTCTTGGAGGATGTGTTGCAAGAGAAGATGTCACTTAAGGAGGTGAAACCTCGCAACGTAGGTCGTGGATGAGGTCGTGATTATGGAGGTCGTTCAAATAAGAAGGATGGCGAGTGCTTCGAGTATGGGAAGCGTGGTCATTTTGCGAACAAGTCTTGATCGCAAAAGAAGATGGAGGATAGATCCAATCATGGTCATGGAGGCTGAACATCCAAGAAGGATGTTAAATGCTTCAATTGTGGGAAGCGTGGACACTTTGCTAGTGAGTATTGGTCGAAGAAGAAGGTGGAAGAGAGTTCCAATCTTGTTGCCGAGTAGGAAGATGACGGCAATGATGGAATGGCTTTGTTTGTCAGCAACGAGGAGGTGACCATTCATGTCATGCGTGCTCAAGTTAATGATGAGCATAAAGAGGAATACGAAGAAAATAAAGAGGAGAGAGGAGTGGAGGCGACGACTCTCATTGTTGACTAGGAGATGAGGCCAAAGAAGCTTCGTCAGGCTACAAGTGAGCATCACATGATGTGCATCCTAGCACAAGGAGAAAACATTCCCTTTGAAGAGGCGGTGGAGGATGCTAGGTGGCGTGTGGCGATGGATGAAGAAATGTGCTCTATCGAGAAGAATGATACTTGGGAGTTAGTCTTGTTGCCAAAAGGACACAAGGCGATTGGTGTCAAATGGGTATTCAAGAAGAAGATGACGCCCTAAGGAGAAGTGGAAAGGTACAAGGTGTGATTGGTAGCTAAAGGCTACAAGCAAAGGGGCAACACAGTGTATGAAGAAGTGTTCGCGCCAGTTGCATGCTTGGAGACAATTTGTGTCCTAACCTCACTTGCAGCTCAAAGAAGGTGGCGTGTGCATGAAATGGACGTGAAATCCGCATTCTTGAATGGGATCCTTGAAGAAGAGGTCTATATAGAGTAACCATCGGGTTATGAAAAGAAAGGCAAAGAAGCAAAGGTACTAAACTTAAGGAATGCACTATATGGGTTAAAGCAATCCCCGAGAGCATGGAATGCAAGGATTGATGCATATTTCAAGCAACATGGATTTGTGCAATGCCCGCACGAACATTCACTCTATGTGAAGAAGAGCGGCAATGATATATTGATTGTAGCCTTGTATGTTGATGATCTTATCTTTTCAGTAAATAATGAGAAGATGCTTGAGGACTTCAAGCAATCTACGAAGAGGGACTTCGAGATGACGGACTTAGGATTCATGTATAATTTTCTTGGCCTTGATTTCAAGCAAGGTGACGACGACGATGGTACATTCGTGACACAAGAAGGCTATGCGAACGAGATCTTGAAGAGGTTCAAAATGGATGATTGCAATCCCGTTAACACACTGGTGGCGTGTGGTCTGAAATTATCCAATCATAAGAAATGAGAGTTGGTTGATGCAACTTTATTCAAGAGCGCGGTGGGGTGCTTGTGATTTTTGACTTGCACACGACCGGACATTGTATATGGAGTGGGCTTGGTGAGTCGATACATAGAGGAGCCAACCATGGAGCATTGGATGGTGGTCAAGAGAATAGTTCGCTACATTAAAGGCATGTCGAAGCTAGGTCTACTTTATAGAAGATCTGATAATAAAGAAGTCCTCTTTGGATATTCAGATAGTGGTTGGAGCGGAGATCTTGATGATCGAAAGAGCACCTCCGGATTTGTGTTCTATCTTGATGACACGGTTTTCTCATGGTCATCCAAGAAGCAACCGATAATTGCATTATCCACTTATGAAGTCGAATATGTGACGGCTAGTGCAAGTGTTTGGCATGCAATTTGGCTTAGGGATTTATTGAAGGAGTTGGATTTAGCTTAAGATTGAGCTACCAAAGTATACATGGACAACAAATCAGCCATGGATCTAGCAAAGAACTCGGTGCATCATGAAAGAAGCAACAATATCAACACCAAATTTCACTTTATCCGAGAGCATATAAAGGAGAAAGATGTCGAATTGATGCATGTGAGAAGAGAAGACCAGGTTGCAGATATCTTCACCAAACTATTTCCTATACGGTTGTTTGAAAAGCTATGCAATCTACTTGGGATGGAAGATGAGAGAGAATTAAGATCAGGATAGGTGTTGAAAATTGATCTTAATCCATCTTAGTTGGCAGTCAATTCATCAAAGGTGATGAGTCATCAAGTTGGAAGATGAAAAGATGAGGAGAAGCTGAAATGATAGGTTACAATCCATTGTAACAATTTGATTTAAATAGTTTTGATTGTTTGTCATTAGCATAGAAGATAGAATGTCAAAAGTCCTCTAAATGTAGAGGGAGCCTAAGAGTAATTGGTAATGCTATAAATAGCTTACAAAATCATGTATATAAAAGTGTGAGAAGTACAAAAAGGATTAGAGAATACAAGTTTGAGTCTCTGTCCTCTTGTTTTCTACCTCCACCACAAATATCGAAACACGACCACCCTTATCTTCAACAAACTCCACCTAACTGTTAATGTTCCTTGTTATAGGTATTATAATACTGTGTAAACGTGGAAACAATATGAAAACTTTTCATGTCTGAAATACAAGACCCAAAACACAATCCCTAATCCAAACAAGATTAAACACAACCCCTGATCCAAACAAGATTTTTGTGACGTGCGCATTTCATATAAAATTGCCAAGCCTACTGGCTATACATGTGGTGTTTAGCAACTCATTTGCTAATAACAAACCAACACCTAGTGAATACAAAATTGGCCTCAAGTTACCAGCCATCTAAGATCATTCGTGACATTTTGTAGACAAAACCCCCATTTTCTCACGAACTAGTTCATACGTAGTTACTAAGGAAAGTTTGACATCAAAATTGCATTAAAACATGTATAACAACGTTAAAACGTTAAGATACAATTTATGGGAATTCTAACTAATATGAATTGTATGTGATGATGACTTTACAATAAAACTGAAAATCATTTTTTAAACATTTTACGGACAAACGATGTCGTGTGAGCTAACATTAATTACCATAAATCATAACATAAAGTTGGTAGCATTTTAAAGTAGTTTAAGATATTCAATGAAGTGAAAAGGCCTATGTCTTTTAGAGGTGCTCTAATATCTTATATGTGATTTTATTATATGTAGGTAAATTCAGAAACATTTATTGCATACACATTTATGTCATAAAGCATCCATTACTCAAGCATATATCTTAGTGATGTGTTGTCTCCAGTGAGGTCGTAGAAATAGTAGAGTTCATATTTCCTTGGGTTGATTCCACAAGAATAATTTCTTCTTCATCATCAGCAAAATCTTCAAATGAGTCGTTAGAATGGCTTGTGGGGCTTCGATGAACGTTGCCGAGGTAAGATGAGAGTGACGGTCCCCTATCAATAACTTCTTCTTCTTTTGTACCTTTGTTAAACATGTTTGAGAAATAGGTAACAAGTTTCACTGACGCTAACTCCTTTGAAATTTCACTGGATTCAGGAACATTATTTTTCTTGTAGAGAGAAAACGCAAAGTGCAACAAGAGCGCGGTAGTGGAAGTCACCCCTGTTATGAGGAACAAACCAGAGAATCTTGTAAATGGGAGTCTATAAGGTTCATCATTGTCAAGATCACCCGAGGATGTCAAAGGCCCATCAGTAACATCTCCATACCACTTCCTCTCCATTTCCAACATTTTTTCGCTTTCTTTGACACCCAAAATGGCCCTTGAAACATTAGGTAACAACGGGGAACCACTTGGGAAAACCTGAATTGTACACCAAAGAGGCAACTTTCATTATCATTAGTAGGACATAAGATAGCTACTTCATTAAGATATTAAAAAAAGTACTTACGAATCCAAACCCATCGATCTTGTAGGACTGTCCAACCACCTTGTATTGATTTGGCTATTTCTTACGGAAAACTTTGATGTAAGGAATCTCATCAAATATCGCTGAGACTCCTCCATTCCCGCTTCCTTTGGATAGTGCCTCGTCATACTCCTCCGGAAAGGAATAGGCTTTGAGGTGGGACTCATTAAAACCAAGCTGGGTTACGAGGAGAGACTTGACAAAGGATCCATCCATGTATCCGATGTAATCTTTATTACGTATGAGATCGTCGACATTGGTGATGTTGGTTCGTAGCTGGTCTGATGTCAACATTGATGAAAGGTTTGCCGTGTAACTTGACGTCAGAATAAGAACCACAAATACCCACATGATCTAAACAACTCTTGTTAACTTACTGGTTATCTTCTTGTTGGAACCCTAACCCGGTTTAGGGTTAATCTTGGATTAGAGAGGGTGTTTTTCATGGGGAAGGGTCGTGAACAGGAGTTTTCTTCGGGAAGAGGAGGGGCTTGCACTGTTGTCATGGTGGAGGGTGATGGGTTGAGTGCGTAGGGCACTGTAGCGGGGAGAGTTGTGTTGGGTTTATAACGTTTTCTCTCTCTCTCTCTCTCTCATTTCATTCCCTTCTACCCTCATTCATTCCTCTCCTTCTTGCGACCAGAGGGTGCTCGGGAGTTTCCAGTGGCGTGAGGTGTGCGGAGGACGTGCGCGAGGAGGTCACCAGAGGCGACGGGCGCGAGCGGAGCTCCGCCGGTTGCGTTGTCTTCTTTGAGGTATGCCGCTCTCTAGTGTGATTTTTTTGTTGCTAACCCTCGTGGAAGGGTTGTGTTGGTCGGACGGGGAGGTCGGAGACCTCTTCGGCGTTGTTTCTTAGTAAAACATCGGCTGGCGCGAGGTTGAAGGCGACCAACGGTCGACCGGTCCTTTCGGGCGGTCGACCGAATATAGTGTTTTTACCCGACTTTAACCTTCATCGGTCGAACGATGCCTTGTGGTGGTCGACCGGTAGTGCAATTGCTGGTGAGTTGGGACTTCATGTCTGTTTTCGGTCAACCGATTCCTTGGGTCGTTCGACCGGAACTTAAGTGTACTGATTTTCTATGCATGTTTGTTCGACCGTTTCTTGTTTGCGTTCGACCGTTTTATGACATAGAATAATAGGTTGACCGTGTCTGTTTTCGGTCGACCGAGACCCCTGAGTCGGTCGACCGATAGATTTGAATTTAATGTTGACCAGACTCTGGATTTTGACCTCATTCGGTCGACCGGTTTTAGACCTTTGTTCGACCATTGGGGATTGTGTTTTGAGCGCAGCGGTAGACCGTGTTAGGCGTACGGTCGACCGATTCCTTTCTGGAACCGGTCCACCGAATCACCTCTTCCGGTCAACCGTTTGGGCCCAGGACAGAATTCCTGGTTCCCTTTTTGAATGCCAACCTTGTCTACGGAAACCCGTGTCCTCGCCTTGTACGTGAGCCGGGAGGTGACGGTGGGCGCGTGTTGCGTGCCTGCCCAGGGACCGCCGTGTCGAAAAGTGTGGGTGTTCGGGACGCGTCACCTCCATGTATGGACCGGGACTAAGTTGATGGATTGATTGGACTCATGGTACTATAGCAGGCCTGAGGGATCGCGGATCCCAATGTTTGATGTTTTTGCGGGCACGCAACTGGCGTTGGGTGAGGTGACTACCGGCCTACGGGCTACGGAGGTCACTGCCCTACTTTTATAGCTGCGCGGTTGGTGTTTGCGGCTCGTGGAGCCTGATGACCTGGCAGACTTCGGTCTGGACCCGTCCGATGTTGTGTCGGACGTTTGTGATGGACCACCGATGCTGTGCCGGTGATGCCGCCGAGGTTGTGTCGGCGATGATGATTGTTGGGCCGAGGTTGTTCCAGCTATGTTGATTCCTCGACTGGGCACCTATCGAGATGATGTTGTTATACCTTCCGGGCGACGACCCCGTTGGTCCCCGTGGCTCCGACCACAGAGATTTGCATATCTGTATTCTATCGGCCCGCAGGCGTGACAGAGGTTCCCTGCCGAACCCTTGAGTAGTGTAGCCGCGTGTGGGGGGTGTGATGTCGCGTGCTGTAAGACTGCATGTGCCTGCAGTAGGTCTCCTCGGGAGACCCGATGTTGACTGTCGGACTGATGTCCTGTTTTACCCTTTGGGGGAACTGTTTTCCTTTCTGTTGATGTCATGACATGCTACTAGTATGATAGGTTCATTTGAATAATGCATGCATATAGATGAGTTGGCATACGGGGTTTCCATCTGGAAACTCAGGCATTGTTGTTATATATTTTTCAGGACCACAGTAGGTTCAGTTGGGTGGTGGTCGGCGGGCGCGCGCATTTTGGAGTCGGATCTTCTACTCGGACCATTGAGGTCGACATGATTACATTTATCTTCCTTGTTGTTCTGTAGTAATCATGTATCGTTTTTGACAAACTCTGATGTAATTTGGTGCACCGCTTTTATGTTTTATGAGACGTAATAGTCCCGTCTTTGATTATTGAGTTCCATTGTCTTGATTATGAATTTTTAAATATCCGTTGTTTTGGGATGTTACAATTTGGTATCAGAGCGGTCGATTCCTATGCGGTTCCCAATGAAATCACCCTTGTAGTAATAGGACTCATGCATTTTATATTTTTCGCATGCATTCATGGCTGAAGTTTGTGATTGTTTCTTCTGTCAGATGGCACCTAGGCACGTGAGGAGTTCTCCACGCGATCGCGGTTCCAGTAACGCCACTGAGGGCGCACACTTGGACAGGTTGAGCGAGTTCCTGGAGCATCAGGCAGCTCAGAGTGCGCAGGGCGGGGTGGGAGCTGAGCACGATCGTTTCATGCGTCAGCACCCACCGAGTTTTGATGGTCGTAGGGCCCCAGAGGTTGCGGAGGACTGGGTCTTCAGGATGGAGAAGATCTTCCACGTGATTGGAGTAGCACCAGAGACTGAGGCAGTATTTTCCCCACCAGAGAGGATGGTGGAGTTGGCCACCTATGTGTTCGATGGCGAGGCCGCCAACTGGTGGAGGTCCACATTCACGGTGTTGTTTGATGACCGTGTTGTTTGATGACTGTTGTTTGAAGCATGCTACTATCATCGAGCCGGACCAGAGGGAGTGTCTTCAGGAGGCGAGGAAGGCACCAGTGAGCACCAGTAGCCGTGTAGCCGGTCGTGGAGCGGGAAACCCGGGCAAGAGGCTCAGGTTTGATGGAGGAGGAGCACGTCAGTCAGGAGCGTGCACTTACTGCGGGAGGTTTCATCCAGGGCAGGAGTGTCCTCGTCGGACTGGAGCGTGTATGGGTTGCGGTTAGATGGGACATTTCGTCCGTGATTGTCCTCAGAGGCAAGGTGAGCCGAGCAGGAGGCCAGGACCACCAGCAATAGGCAGAGGAGGAGGCAGCCGATCAGTTGTCTCACCAGGACAGAGCAGGAAGACCGGGCGAGTCTTCACTATTCAGGCTGAGGAGGCGAGAGACTCCAACACCGTCGTGGAAGGTACACTTTCTGTTTCTGGCTTAGTAGAGCGTGTGTTGTTTGATTGCGGCGCCACTCACTCCTTCATTTCGGAGAAGTTTGCTGGCGAGTTGGGTCGGACCCCTGTGCTGCTGACTGATGTTTTGGAGGTCACCACGCCCATGGGTGAGGTGGGCACTGTGGGGAGCTTTTTCCGCGGCACCACAGTTGCTTCGGGATACCATGATTTTCCGGCTGATCTGGTCTTGTTACCGATGGAGGACTTCGACGTCATACTGGGGATGGACTGGCTGTCACAGTACGACGTGCGGGTCTTTTGCCGTGAGAAGAAGATCCTGATTCCGATGGAGGGCTTGCCAGATGTTTTGATCAAAGGTGCGAGGAGCAGAGGGGGTCATTTGATTGTGTCTGCGGTGAAGGCACAGAGACTGATACAGCAGGAATGCAGAGCGTTCGAAGCCACTCTGGTAGTTCCTGATCCTGAGACGAGGAGGCTGGAGGATATAGAGGTAGTGCAGGAGTTTCCAGATGTGTTTCCGGCAGAGATTCCAACATTACCGCCGCACCGAGGGATCGAGTTCAACATTGAGTTGGTTGCGGGTACGACACCTCACTCGAAGGCACCCTATCGTATGGCACCTGCTGAGTTGTCAGAGCTGAAGAAGCAGTTGCAGGAGTTGATGGAGTCCGAGTTCATTAAACCACGTGTTTCTCCATGGGGAGCGCCTGTGCTCTTCGTGAAGAAGAATGATGGATCGTTGCGGATGCGCATCGACTACAGGATGCTGAATAAGGTTACCGTTCGGAACCGGTACCCTTTGCCCAGGATTGATGACTTGTTTGATCAGTTACAGATGGCGAGAGTGTTCTCGAAGATCGATCTGCGTTCGGTTTATCACCAGTTACGGATCAGGGAGGCAGATGTTCAGAAGACCGCCTTCAGGACGCGGTACGGGCACTACGACTTCTTGGTGATGCCATTTGAACTGACGAATGCACCTGCAGCATTCATGGATTTGATGAATAGGACATTCCAGCCGTACCTCGACAGATTTGTCGTGGTGTTCGTAGATGACATCTTGGTATACTCGCCTGACAGGGAGCAGCATCGAGAGCACCTGAGGATTGTGCTTGGCATCTTGAGGGATCAGCAACTTTATGCCAAGTACACGAAGTGCGAGTTTTGGTTGGATCAGGTGGCTTTTCTGGGGCATATTGTGTCAGCGGATGGGATTTCGGTAGATCCGGCGAAGGTCGAGGCAGTGACTCAGTGGAGAGCCCCGACGAGCGTGACGGATATCAGGAGTTTCGTAGGACTGGCAGGGTATTACTGGCGGTTCATCTAGGATTTCTCCAGACTTGCATCGCCGCTGACAGCGTTGACGCAGAAGGGCGTCAAGTTCGTTTGGTCCCAGAAGTGCGAGGACAACTTTAAGGAGCTGAAGAGGCGATTGACGACAGTGGCAGTGGAGGTTATGTGATATACAACGATGCGTCAGGGATTGGCTTGGGCTGTGTTCTGATGCAGCACGGGAAGGTGGTGGCGTACGCTTCGAGGCAGCTGAAGGTGCACGAGAAGAACTACCTTACTCATGATCAGGAGTTGGCAGCGATAGTTCACGCATTGAAGACCTTATTGAGAATTGAACTTAATCCTATGTGGCGACTTAATCCTATGTGGCGTCCTAGTCACCCGCCACATCATCAGTGCTTGATGACACATCAAGGAGGAGATGAGTCAACACATGAGAAGACAAAAGGTTGAGGGAGTGGAAGACACAAGAGTCTTTTCATTTTTTGAGTAATTTTCGGCCTAATTATGTATGCAATTTAAGTAGAGGGTGTAATGATCTTCAATGATCATGTTTATGTAGTCTTTATGTTTGGAAGTTGTAGGGTCATGTAAGTGCCTATATAAAGCACTAGAATTCACCATTTGTAGCACAACAACAACATATATCAAGCATTAGAAGTTGAGCCACGAAATTGTGTGAGAAAAGAGTGAGTATGTGAGTAGAAAGAAGAAGAAGAGTGTGCATTGCAAAATCGGTTTTTTTGCTTTGTGAGTAGAGAGCCACCTTCTTTCCTTCGTGCCCCCCAGTAACATAGATCAAGAATGGATCTAGTGGAATCAAAAGAAGGCAAAATGAATGGTGATCAGGGTGGTCTAAGGCAGCACACGAGGCGCGCCTTTTAGACCGCCAATTGGCGGTTGGGGACCGCCAATCAGCGGTCCCTGTAGCCCAGGAGACAGGTAATCTCCTGTGGTGGGTTGATCAGTAGCTCCCCGTCCTCCTCCCGTCCTCCAACATCTGGTATCAGAGCCTCGTCCGATGGGAAGCTCGGGAATGACCTTGTTTGGTCATGCGTCGTTGCCTCGATTGTCGAAAGGCAACTACGACAATTAGAGTATCCAAATGCGTGCGCTGCTGGGTGCGCATGATGCTTGGGATCTTGTGGAGAACGGCTTCGAGGAGGAGGCCGAGACGGGAGAAGAAACTGTCGCACAAATCAAAGCACAAAAGGAGAGAAGAGCCAAAGATAAGAGTGCTCTCTTCCTTCTCTTCCAAGCGGTGGATGAGAATGGCTTTGAAAAGATCGCTGAAGCGAAGACATCGAAGGAGGCGTGGGACACCCTTGAGAGGAGCTACAAGGGTGCTGATCGAGTGAGGCAAGTGCGCCTCCAAATGCTTCGAGGCGAGTTCGAGGTGTTAAAAATGAAGGAATCGGAAGGTGTTGCCGATTTCGTGATGAGAGTTCGCATGGTGGCGAACAAATTAAAAAGAAATGGGGAGGCGCTGACCGAAGGAAGAGTGGTGGAGAAGGTGTTGCGTTCTCTCACCGAGGACTTCGAGAATGTGGTGTGCGCAATCGAGGAATCAAAGGACCTCGAGAAAATGACTATTGATGATCTAGCTAGCTCGTTGGAGGCACACGAGCAAAGAAAGAAGAAGAAAAGACAAGATGTCTTAGAGGAGGCGTTGCAAGCGAAGATATCGCTTAAGGAGGAGAAACCTCGCAACGTAGATCGTGGAAGCGGTCGTGATTATGGAGGCCATTCAAGAAAGAAGGAGGTCGAATGCTTCAAGTGTGGGAAGCGTGGTCATTTTACGAAAGAATGCTGGTCGCAAAAGAAGGTGGAGGAGAGCTCCAGCCGTGTCTGTGGTGATCGCGGATCGAAGAAGGTGATTGAGTGCTTCAATTGTGGGAAGCATGGACACTACGCAAGCGAGTGTTGGTCGAAGAAAAGGGTGGAAGAAAACTCCAACCTTGTGGCCGTGGAGGAGAATGCTTGTGATGAGGATGTAGTCTTGCTTGCCGACAAAGGAATGGAAGGCGAACAAGAAGGTGTTTGGTATCTCGATACGGGAGCAAGCAACCACATGTGTGGAAATAGACACATGTTCGCACATTTGGAGGAAGGAGTATGATTGACATCATTTCATGCTCATATTTGTATCTTATATCCATTATCTTACACCTAAGCAATGCTACGTGACGAGTTTTATGTTTAGTTTTCAGGAATAAAGAGGTTTGAAGAGAAGAGCCATGAAAGGACCCAAAAGCTGGGAAAAAGGACTGAATGGTGAGATCTAGGGACCAAGATGCAAGGGAGAAGGACCTGAATGTAAGACAGAAGGACCTAAGAGCAAAACAGAATACTCCACACCATCATGGGGAGTATTTTACCAATTCTATTCGGGTCGGAGCTCCAACAAGTCGACTAACCGCATCAAAGACCAACAATACCAGAAAGCAAAGCCCACAACAAATTCCAACACGATCCGACAATTTTAGACCGCCAATTGGCGGTCTTGGACCGCTAATTGGCGGTCCATATTGCTCAGGATCCGTCGAAATTTCTCCTGGACTTGTATTAATGTTCGTTTAGGCTATTTTTGGTATTGGTTTAGTCCCACATCGGGGGATCGTCCTCGATTAGCTTTTTCCATGCTTATAAATAGAACTCTTCACCTTCCATTGTAATTACCCATTGTTTGGTGGCATTATCTCTACTAAGGAGTGAGCCTTGAAGCAATAACTCAAGGTGGAGAAGGATGCTACCTTCAATGTGAGTCATTGTTAATAAAAGTTTATTTGTTTCTTTTAATCTTGTCTTGTTATGTTGCTTGTTTTGTGTGGGTTGCTTTACTTTGTTTAATTTCTTGTTTAGTAATTTTAGTATCTTAGTTAAATGTTTTCTTTACTTAGTCTAATCAGTAGTGTAATGAGTAGTGAGTAGTTCCATCCCCATTTGGGGGGTGGAGAAATATGTGATATAATAATGTAGTGTATTAAGTGTGTGTTATTTTTATCCCTTGAGCTTTATATGATTTCCATAACCATCTAATGGGTCTCCACTCTTATCTTTGATATGCTAATGCTCTTGAATGAAGCTTAGCTTATGCTTTGATTAGTGGACCTATTTTATGGGGAATGATAAAGTTAGGATATGGATGAAGTTAATGTTGGAAACACAATTTGTAGTGTATGTACTCTTGTTGCCTTTTCCTTAGCTAATGTCTTGTATGTTTTAATGATGTAGTCATCTTAATTCATGTAGAGGCATAGTAGGGTCTAGTCTTTATACTTGAGTTCATGTAGCTTCATTCCAATCATTGTCTTGTATGTTTTAATGATGTAGTCTTATCTTAATTCATGTGGAGGCAAAGTTGGATGTAGTTTTATGATTTCATGCACTACATATTGTGAGGAGCTTAATGAACACACACACACTTCTTTATGTTCACATTATTTCTCTACCCCCTATGGGGCTTAGTTTTATTGCTTATCTTCATTTCCTTTGCATTTCATTTCAGCTTTGTAGTTTAGATTAGTGTAATACATCTTTCTCCCTTCTTTTTACCTCTCGCCTTCGAATAAACCAAGTGTCGACACACCTCCCAGTGGACGACCCGTATTTGCCACCGCTTCAACGCGGCCGTGCACTTGCGGTTAAATATAAAACGAGATCAATCAAGTTTTTGGCGCCGTTGCCGGGGAGGTGCTCTGTCCAGACATTGGTTTGGACGATTCGAGGGGTTTTTAATTTTTTGTTTTCAGTTTGTCTTAGTTTCAGGGAATAATCTGATCAAGGGGAGGCTACTGGGAAAATCTAAGGACCAGAAGACCAAAAGGGACCGCCAATCAGCGGTTGTAGACCGCCAATTGGCGGCCTGGTGAGGGCTTCTTTCCTTCAAATTTCTCATGATAGTTAGTGCTGTAATATGTGTTATCTGGGAGCCCTATTTTGCATGCTATGACTTCTAGTTTGCTCCCAGATCATTAATCACTCCCCCTTTAATCAACTTGGACCATAAAACTCAAAGCAAAAGATTAGACTTCTTGCCATCTAGGTCATGCACCATTGGTAGACCTTGCATGCATTTGTCTTTTCTTTACTTTACATTTTGTCGTTGATTGCTGGCGTGAGGTACGTGCACCCCGATCTCTCATTCATGCATGTTTCGATCATGCATTAGTTAGTAAGGTGCATCGGGACAAGAGTGAGTTGAGCGTTTGATTGGAGTGATTGATTGCTAGATTTAAGCTCAAAACGCTACTAAGGAGGGGTTGTCCCATAAAAGATAAGGTGGGGGATTTCATCACCCTTTCCTTGTCCCCAAAAACCACTCTTAATAAAGCCTTAACTAAAAGCAAGTAGACATTGGCCCTAGGATTGCGGGCGCACTAGGAGAGTAATCTAGTTGAGACCGTCATGACCTGATCGGCGTTGCCTACCTTGTCGATAGTAGGAGGTACTGGATCTCCGGATCTGGTATCACTTGCTGGGCATTGTGGTCCTCGTTGTAGGGAGGTGAGGCGTGTCGAGGCTAGTGACCTCGAAGTTAGGCGTCGTCTAGCCTAAGGACCCATTGCCTTACATTGTTTGAGCCGTGCTTGCTAGTTAGGCTTCTACCTTCACCCTGTACCCTCGCTAGCTCTAGGGATTCTTCCCTTCTCCTCTGAGTCATCTTCTTCTCACCTTATTCTACGTTATAGTCTCCTCCCCTTTACACTCTCTGTAGCGTTTTAGGGTCGAGTCGAGCACTTTTTGCGAGCTTGGCCTCGTGGTGGTGAGAGTGATCGACTCGAGAGTTCTCTTTTGAGATGGATGGTTACATGGGCGACCATCCATATCATTGTTGGGACCAGGACGATTCTCCCTGGTACTCCGGACCCATGCAACCTGGGGTGGCTCAGACGAACACCCCGTATGGTTGGGATAATCGCAATTGTGTGACTGAGCAATCTTCATATTGGGGTAATATGAGAGAGGCACCGACTACTAGACAACCATCTAGTTACGTCGGATCATATGTTGGTCATCAATCTGAGGCATTACAAGAACCTTTGGCCTCTTTCATGCATGTGGTAGATGACATGGGTGCACCGGTGGCTCCAGTAGTCGTACCGTGTCACTATTGTGGGTTGAGTGGTCATGATTTCGGGGAATGTCCTTATGTTCCCCCAGAGCCTGAGTATGAGCACACATTTTCCCAAAATGCTCATTATGACCATTACGCATCCGCGTACAATCCGAGAGTGATGGATTCATGGGGTGACAATTCTTATTCAAATTCTTATACTTCATGTTCACCCCAGTATCCTCCTCCCGAATACCCAGAATTCTACCAACACCCCACCCCAAATCATTGGACTCATTCTCAGCCCATCCACACCCAACCCCAAAATTTCCCAAGCTCTGACTTGGACCTCATCGTTGACCGCATACCTGATTCCTTGAAACAAACTTTCCTTACGTTCATGGAAACCACTCAACAGTCCATACAAAATATGACACTGCAAGTGAGTCAAATGTCGCAGAAATTACGTGAATGTGAGGAGAGTAACCTTTCTTGTCAACATGAGGATTCTTCTTTTGATATCGAACCACCACCACATCCACAAATTCAAAGCACAACCTTTCAAAGTCAAACTCCTAGTCAGTCTGAGGGACTTGGGGTTTCAATTCACGATCACTTAGTGGAGGATTCGATTCAAATTGAGAATAACTTGGACCAGTTCTATTATGAGTCGGCACAGGATTGTGCCTTACCTTTTTGTCCCGTGGCCCTTGAGCCACATGATCTTATTGTTGTACCTCCTAAGGACTCACCTCTGGTGGAGCAAGAGCTCCCTAGTACCCTCAACTTCAAACAACCTGATGAGAGTTTGCCTCTCACTATTGTTCCTGATCATCTTGGAAATGATGGAACATCAAACAACTACATTGCTCATGAGGGTATTAGGAGTTCCTGGGAGGATACCTTGGGTATGAGACCCACTGTTTGTTCGCCTGGTGTGTCGGATATGCATAACGAAGTGCTTGACCTCGTTCCGACCCACCAGCCTGTTGGTTGGAGAGTTTGGATTGATGATCATAACTTCAGTTCCGCAACGGGAGATATTTTTCTTCCGTTGCCCCTTATTTCCCAAACTCTCGAGAGGTTCAAGCTCTTTCAGTTTGATCCTTTGAATGAGACGCCTTTGCGTCCAATTCATGAACCTCTCATTTCGTCTAGTGCTCTTTGTGAAGGGGGCCCACACATGCGTATTCTGGCCCCGCGTGGTGTCATGTTCCCTTTCCAAGTGCATTGACCCACTCTTGAGGTTCCCATTTGATGTCTTTTGACAAATGAAGATGGGAACTTATGTTTGTACATAGTTATATAAAAAGAAAAAAAGAAAAAAAAAGAAGTACAATAAAAGACTCCTTCAGTGAGCATTGATTGTTGTGAGCCCCAACCCTTGTGTATTTGGGCTCCATTTCTTTCACGTATTTGTATCCCTTCCTTAGCATCTCACAGGTTTTAAGGGAATTTGGGTTGTGTCCATCAACATAGCCATGAACTCTCCTGTGTACTTCATGTTGGTGAGATCTTTCCTTTTTCATGCATAAATCCATGTAGTTTCATGTTTGCATTCATTGAGGACAATGCATGAAGTAGGTGTGGGGGGGGGTGTTTTACGTGTGTACATAGTCGAGTCTTTTCTTTTGATTTTGTTTTCTTTTGTTTGCATTTTTAGGGTCATGTTAGTGTGCTGCATTTAATATCGATATATCTGCTTGCCATGATCATTGGGTGACTTGTCTTCTTTTGCTTGCCTGGTGCTTCAAAATTTTCACATTTCTTTCAAAATCTTCGTGTGTTTGCGAAAGAAAATGTTTTGTGGGTTTTGCGTGTGTTTAGCATGTGCAAAACCGTTGAGAGGCAAAGTAAAAAGAAAGCTCCCAAAATTGTCTTGAACTTGATGCATTAGGATATCTAGTACGTGGCTTTAGGATTTATCGAGTCGTTAGGATGCACCCCAGTTTTCCCTTGGGGGTGAGTAATCATAGGGTTTCAGTGCTCAAACATTTAATGAAGTCCACCCTGAACCTAGTGAGTCAATAATTCGTGTCTGTTAACTTAAGGAAGTTTGTTGTAGTCAATGACCCTCTAAATCCTGTTGTGAGACATTAGTGTTGGGGTTTTGGTTCATGTGTAGATAAGAAATAAGTGAGTAGGTGTTCTCTCTTCTCGCACGGCTCCTATCACTCGGGAAAGTAGGTCTGAGGGGACTTTGTGCCTGGTGCTTTCGAGTCATCTGACTTGGGATGCGCCGACTGAACTCCCGTTACACGGGTGGTAGGGATTGCCCTATGTGGAGATGTGGGGAAAGGTGTACGTGATAGTGTAAGTCCTCATGGGCAATGATGCACGGAACTTGACCCTGGGAGAATGAAGCTCCAACTAATAAAAAGTAAAAGAAAAAAAATGTGAAAAGAAACAAAAAGAAAAAAAATATGATAATGCAAATAAGAACCTTAATGGACTTTACACATTGTAGCACTTGAGGATGTTGATGTTGTCCATGTCTTTCACATAATTCCTTATTTAACTTGCACGAATGGTTCATTAGGGTAGAGGTGTGGACTGATCACCTATATAGAGTCGGCCCGTAGCATTACCGCGTCCATTGATCGACAAAATATTTCCAACGAGTCGAGGTCTAGATTGAATAATGCATCTTGTTCGGATTTTGTGGGTATATCCGCTGAAAACCCTCAGGAGACAACACTCCTCCTCCTTGGCAACAAAGAGGTTTAACGGCTTGTTGCACGTGCTAAGTGCAACCGTGATTCCTACGAAAGTGAGTTAGGATTTCTTGTTTCACGTTTGTTTTTTTCTTTCTTTGTTTTGCTCGAGACTAGCAAAAACTTAGGTGTGGGGGTATTTGATTGACATCATTTCATGCTCATATTTGTATCTTATATCCATTATCTTACACCTAAGCAATGCTACGTGACGAGTTTTATGTTTAGTTTTCAGGAATAAAGAGGTTTGAAGAGAAGAGCCATGAAAGGACCCTAAAGCTGGGAAAAAGGACTGAATGGTGAGATCTAGGGACCAAGATGCAAGGGAGAAGGACCTGAATGTAAGACAGAAGGACCTAAGAGCAAAACAGAATACTCCACACCATCATGGGGAGTATTTTACCAATTCTATTCGGGTCGGAGCTCCAACAAGTCGAGTAACCGCATCAAAGACCAACAATACCAGAAAGCAAAGCCCACAACAAATTCCAACACGATCCGACAATTTTGGACCGCTAATTGGCGGTCCATATTGCTCAGGATCCGTCGAAATTTCTCCTGGACTTGTATTAATGTTCGTTTAGGCTATTTTTGGTATTGGTTTAGTCCCACATCGGGGGATTGTCCCCGATTAGCTTTTTCCATGCTTATAAATAGAACTCTTCACCTTCCATTGTAATTACCCATTGTTTGGTGGCATTCTCTCTACTAAGGAGTGAGCCTTGAAGCAATAACTCAAGGTGGAGAAGGATGCTACCTTCAATGTGAGTCATTGTTAATAAAAGTTTATTTGTTTCTTTTAATCTTGTCTTGTTATGTTGCTTGTTTTGTGTGGGTTGCTTTACTTTGTTTAATTTCTTGTTTAGTAATTTTAGTATCTTAGTTAAATGTTTTCTTTACTTAGTCTAATCAGTAGTGTAATGAGTAGTGAGTAGTTCCATCCCCATTTGGGGGGTGGAGAAATATGTGATATAATAATGTAGTGTATTAAGTGTGTGTTATTTTTATCCCTTGAGCTTTATATGATTTCCATAACCATCTAATGGGTCTCCACTCTTATCTTTGATATGCTAATGCTCTTGAATGAAGCTTAGCTTATGCTTTGATTAGTGGACCTATTTTATGGGGAATGATAAAGTTAGGATATGGATGAAGTTAATGTTGGAAACACAATTTGTAGTGTATGTACTCTTGTTGCCTTTTCCTTAGCTAATGTCTTGTATGTTTTAATGATGTAGTCATCTTAATTCATGTAGAGGCATAGTAGGGTCTAGTCTTTATACTTGAGTTCATGTAGCTTCATTCCAATCATTGTCTTGTATGTTTTAATGATGTAGTCTTATCTTAATTCATGTGGAGGCAAAGTTGGATGTAGTTTTATGATTTCATGCACTACATATTGTGAGGAGCTTAATGAACACACACACACTTCTTTATGTTCACATTATTTCTCTACCCCCTATGGGGCTTAGTTTTATTGCTTATCTTCATTTCCTTTGCATTTCATTTCAGCTTTGTAGTTTAGATTAGTGTAATACATCTTTCTCCCTTCTTTTTACCTCTCGCCTTCGAATAAACCAAGTGTCGACACACCTCCCAGTGGACGACCCGTATTTGCCACCGCTTCAACGCGGCCGTGCACTTGCGGTTAAATATAAAACGAGATCAATCAGAGTACATGGGCACGTTTCGTTTGGAGATGCATCAAAGGTGCGCGTGGAAGGGAAAGGTCACATCATGATCCAAGTAAAGGATGGATCTCAAAAGCTTATCTCCAATGTGTTCTTTGTGCCCGATATGAAGACGAACATTTTAAGCATGGGACAACTCCTGGAAAAAGGGTTCACGATCTTGATGAAGGATCGACACATGACCGTGCGAGGACAAGATGGACATCTGATTGCAAAGGTAGAAATGTCCAAAAATCGAATGTTTAAATTGAATCTAACCTGTGCTCGTGCTAGATGTTTGAATGCATGCATTAAGGGAGATTGGTTGTGGCATATGCGACTTGGACACTTGAACTTCGGCGGGATCCAAGAAATGGCGCAAAAGGGAATGGTGCATGGTCTGCCGATGACCTAATCCAAAGACGGATTTTGTGAAGGTTGCATGGTTGGAAAATTACCAAGGAAGAGTTTTCCAAAGCAAGCTGAACATAGAGCAAAGAACGTGCTAGAGTTGGTGCATACCGACATATGTGGACCGATCACTCCACACTCGATTAGTAAGAATCGTTATTTCTTAACGTTTATTGATGACTTTTCACGGAAAACGTGGGTGTACTTCTTGAAGGAGAAATCTGAGGCTTTTCGCATGTTCAAGAAGTTCAAGGTATATGTGGAGAAACAAAGTGGCAACAACATCAAGACATTAAGGTCTGATCGAGGAGGCGAGTTCACATCAACCGAGTTCAACAACTTTTGTGAGGAGAATGGCATAAAACGCCATTTGACGGCTCTATACTCACCACAACAAAATGGTGTAGCTGAAAGGAAGAATAGAACCATCATGGACATGGTTCGAAGTATGTTGAAAAGCAAGAACGTGTCAAAAGAGCTATGGGCCGAAGCTGTGGCATGTGCAGTGTATACGTTGAATCGTTGCAAAACTGCAAGTTTGGAGGGAGTAACTCCACAAGAAGCGTGGAGTGGCTATAAGCCAACCGTAGCACATATGAAGGTGTTTGGAAGCACAACATATGCACATGTACCAAAAGAAAGAAGGATAAAACTTGATGATAGGAGCATCAAGCTTGTATTTGTTGGCTATGATGAACGATCGAAAACTATAGGCTTCTCGATCCAACTAACAACAAAATTGTCATTAGTCGTGATGTACAGGTTAACGAGGAGGTAACATGGGAGTCCAAAGAGGAGATTCCACAAGTACCAAATGAAGAACAAGAAGAGGAGATAGCCAACCCCACTGATCATGAAACGGTTCCATCTGACAAACATGACGAGATGAGACCAAGGAAGTTCAAGACACTTCGTGAAATCTACGAGACGACGAGTGAGTTGCACATGGTGTGTCTTCTCACACAAAACAAAAGCTCTGCCAATCCGCTTGTATGTGAAGTTGAGAAATCAACTTGGGATGGTGGACGGAAGAGGATTAAGTTCAAGGAGGAGTATTAAGAATTGAACTTAATCCTATGTGGCGACTTAATCCTATGTGGCGTCCTAGTCACCCGCCACATCATCAGTGCTTGATGACACATCAAGGAGGAGATGAGTCAACACATGAGAAGACAAAAGGTTGAGGGAGTGGAAGAGACAAGAGTCTTTTCATTTTTTGAGTAATTTTCGTCCTAATTATGTATGCAATTTAAGTAGAGGGTGTAATGATCTTCAATGATCATGTTTATGTAGTCTTTATGTTTGGAAGTTGTAGTGTCATGTAAGTGCCTATATAAAGCACTAGAATTCACCATTTGTAACACAACAACAACATATATGAAGCATTAGAAGTTGAGCCACGAAATTGTGTGAGAAAAGAGTGAGTATGTGAGTAGAAAGAAGAAGAGTGTGCATTGCAAAATCGGTTTTTTTGCTTTGTGAGTAGAGAGCCACCTTCTTTCCTTCGTGCCCCCCCAGTAACATAGATCAAGAATGGATCTAGTGGAATCAAAAGAAGGCAAAATGAATGGTGATCAGGGTGGTCTAAGGCAGCACACGAGGCGCGCCTTTTAGACCGCCAATTGGCGGTTGGGGACCGCCAATCAGTGGTCCCTGTAGCCCAGGAGACGGGTAATCTCCTGTGGTGGGTTGATCAGTAGCTCCCCGTCCTCCTCCCGTCCTCCAACAGACCTGGCGGCACTATCTGTATGGCGAGCAATTCGAGGTCTTCACAGATCATCAGAGTCTGAAGTATTTATTCTCGCAGAAGGAGCTGAATATGAGGCAGCGCAGATGGCTTGAGTTCGTTAAGGACTACGACTTCACCATTTCCTATCATCCGGGGAAGGCGAATTCGGTTGCGGATGCGCTGAGCAGGAAGGTGGAGGTTTCAGTTGCGAGTCTGTGCATCCAGGAGTGGAGGCTACTCGAGGCATTAACAGAGTGGAGAACGTTCACAGATGGTTCTAAGGGAGCTGTGATTGCTCGGCATCGGGTGGAGCCGCAGACTGTCTCACGGGTGGTTCAGGCTCAGTAGGGGGATGATGAGTTAGCTGGTCTGCTACAGTTAGCTTCCAGAGATGGATCAGACTTCAGTGTAGGGGTTGATGGTGGTTTGAGCTTCAGGAGTCGGATCTGGGTGTTGAAGTTCGATGGGCTGAGAGATGACATCATGGAGGGGGCACACAGAGCGAGATACACCATTCACCCAGGGAGCACGAAGATGTATAAGGACCTGCAGCGGACCTTCTGGTGGAAGGGCATGAAGAGGGACATCACAGGTGAAGATTGAGCATCAGCGGCCAGCAGGACCGATGCAGTGTATAGAGCTTCCTAAGTGGAAGTGGGAGCACGTGACGATGGATTTTGTCACAGGATTGCCGAAGACGAGGAGATTCCACGACGCGATTTGGGTGATAGTCTATCGACTGACCAAGTCGGCGCACTTCTTAGCGATCAGGACCACGTAGCCTTTGGAGTGCCTAGCTAAGTTGTACGTGGAGGAGATAGTCAGGTTGCATGGAGTGCCAGTGAGCATCATCTCCGATTGAGATCCTTGATTCACTTCCAGATTTTGGGGGAGTCTGCAGCAGGCTTTGGGGACGCGTCTGAGGTTCAGTACATCGTTTCACCCGCAGACAGATGGTCAGTCAGAGAGGACGATTCAGACCTTGGAGGATATGCTGAGAGCATGCACACTGGATTGGGCAGGGCACTGAGATGAGCACTTGCCACTGATAGAGTTCGCCTACAACAACAGCTACCACTCGAGTATTGGGATGGCACCGTACGAGGCGTTGTACAGGAGGCCTTGCAGATCACTGGTATGCTGGAGTGATGTGGGCGAGAGGCAGTTAGTGGGGCCAGAGATCGTGCAGATGTATGCAGAGAAGATGGATGTGATCAGGAGGAGACTGGCCACAGCATAGAGCAGGCAGAAGAGTTATGCTGATCGACGCAGACGGGTGTTGAGTTTCGAGGTGGGCGATCATGTGTTTCTGAAGATTTCCCCAGCCCGAGGTGTGATGAGGTTTGGGAAGAAGGGGAAGCTCCGTCCGAGGTATGTTGGGCCGTTCGAGATCCTCGACCGAGTTCGAGAGGTTGCTTACAAGATTGCATTGCCGCCGCAGTTTTCGGGTCTTCACAACGTCTTCCATGTTTTGATGTTGAGGAAGTGCGTTGCAGATCCAGCTCACGTGATTGAGATAGCAGTTCCAGAGATTCAGCAGGACTTGTCGCTCGAGGAGAGACCAGTCGAGATAGTCGATCGCATGGATCATCAGCTCAGGAGGAGGACCATTCCGATGGTGAAGATCAGGTGGCAGCATCACAATGAGCGTGAGGCCACTTGGGAGATCGAGGAGGAAGTCAGAAGGCAGTATCCAGAGCTTTTCGGTGAGTAGTTTCTTTGATTTCGAGATGAAATCCTTTTAAGTTGGGTGGATTGTTGGAACCCTAACCCGGTTTAAGGTTAATCTTGGATTAGAGAGGGTGTTTTTCATGGGGAAGGGTCGTGAACAGGAGTTTGCTTGGGGAAGAGGAGGGGCTTGCACTGTTGTCGTGGTGGAGGGTGATGGGTTGAGTGCGTAGGGCACTGTAGCGGGGAGAGTTGTGTTGGGTTTATAACGTTTTCTCTCTCTCTCTCTCTCTCTCTCTCTCTCTCTCATTTCATTCCCTTCTACCCTCATTCATTCCTCTCATTCTTGCGACCAGAGGGTGCTCGGGAGTTTCCAATGGCGTGAGGCGTGCGGAGGACGTGCGCGAGGAGGTCACCGGAGGCGACGGGCGCGAGCGGAGCTCCGGCAGTTGCGTTGTCTTCTTTGAGGTATGCCGCTCTCTAGTGTGATTTTGTTGTTGCTAACCCTCGTGGGAGGGTTGTGTTGGTCGGATGGGGAGGTCGGAGACCTCTTCGGCGTTGTTTCTTCGTAAAACCTCGGCTTGCGCGAGGTTGAAGGCGACCAACGGTCGACCGGTCCCTTCGGGCGGTCGACCGAATATAGTGTTTTTACCCGACTTTAACCTTCACCGGTCGAACGATGCTTTGTGGCGGTCGACCGGTAGTGCAATTGCTGGTCAATTGGGACTTCCTGTCTGTTTTTGGTCGACCGGTTCCTTGGGTCGTTCGACCGGAACTTAAGTGTACTGATTTTCTATGCATGTTTGTTCGACCGTTGCTTGTTTGCGTTCGACCGTTTTATGACATAGAATAATAGGTTGACCCTGTCTATTTTCGGTCGACTGATAGATTTGAATTTAATGTTGACCAGACTCCGGATTTTGAGCTCGTTCGGTCGACCGGTTTTAGACCTTTGTTCGACCGTTGGGGATTGTGTTTTGAGCGCAGCGGTAGACCGTGTTAGGCGTATGGTCGACCGATTCCTTTCTGGAACCGGTCGACCGAATCACCTCTTCCGGTCGACCGTTTGGGCGCAGGACAGAATTCCTGGTTCCCTTTTTTAATGCCAACCATGTCCACGGAAACACGTGTCCTCGCCTTGTGCGTGAGCCGGGAGGTGACGGTGGGCGCGTGTTGCGTGCCTGCATAGGGACCGCTGTGTGGAAAAGTGTGGGTGTTCGGGACGCGTCACCTCCATGTATGGACCGTGACTAAGCTGATGGATTGATTGGACTCATGGTAGTATAACAGGCCTGAGGGATCGCGGATCCCAATATTTGATGTTTTTGCGGTCACGCAACTGGCGTTGGGTGAGGTGACTACCGGCCTACGGGCTACGGAGGTCGCTGCCCTGCTTTTATAGCGGCGCGGTTGGTGTTTGCGCCTCGTGGAGCCTGATGACCTGGCAGACTTCGGTCTGGACCCGTCCGATGTTGTGCCGGACGTTTGTGATGGACCACCGATGCTGTGCCGGTGATGCCTCCGAGGTTGTGCCGGCGATGATGATTGTTGGGCCGAGGCTGTTCTGGCTATGTTGATTCCTAGACTGGGCACCTATCGAGATGATGTTGTTATACCTTCCGGGCGACGACCCCGTTGGTCCCCGTGGCTCCGACCACAGAGATTTGCAGATCTGTATTCTATCGGCCCGCAGGCGTGACAGAGGCTCCCTGCCGAACCCTTGAGTAGTGTAGCCACGTGTGGGGGGTGTGATGTCGCATGCTGTAAGACTGCATGTGCCTACAGTAGGTCTTCTCAGGAGACCCGATGTTGACTGTCGGACTGATGTCCTGTTTTACCCTTTGGAGGAACTGTTTTCCTTTCTGTTGATGTCATGACATGCTACTAGTATGATAGGTTCATTTGTGTGATGCACGCATATAGGTGAGTTGGCATACGGGGTTTCCTTCTGGAAACTCAGGCATTGTTGTTATATATTTTTCAGGACCACAGTAGGTCCAGTTGGGTGGTGATCGGCGGGCGCGCGCATTTTGGAGTCGGATCCTCTACTCGGACCATTGAGGTCGACATGATTACATTTATCTTTCTTTGTTGTTCTGTAGTAATCATGTATCGTTTTTGACGAAATCTGATGTAATTTGGTGCACTGTTTTTATGTTTTATGAGAAGTAAGAGTCCCGTCTTTGATTATTGAGTTCCATTGTCTTGATTATGAATTTTTAAATTTCCGCTGTTTTGGAATGTTACACTTCTTCCCTGCATATTAAAGATGTATTCAATGTAAAAAAACTATTGGTTTTGCATATATTTTCTATAAGGTAGTGAGTAAGCAAAAGTAGTCACTTAACCATGAGAAAAGACGATTGTCGAGAAGATGAAGTAAAGAATAACGCCGAGCTGTTGGGAGAGGGATCCTTGGAATGCCTTGTTTTTGCGGTGTTCCATCAGCCATATCCCTATTCCTGTGAAGATGAAGAAGGCCCCGCTTGCTAGCCAAAGATCCTTTGACATGGGACGTAGGAATTCCCAGAATCTGGGAAGGGCACCTTTCTTATTTCGTACAACCATCACAACACCAGACTCCGTGTACGGTGTGGTGAAGTCTACGTACTTAGTACGCTCAGACAATATAGTTGTGTCGCCCACCACAAAATCAAATGTCTGTTTCATTGTTTACATAGTACAACATTCTAATAGTTTCAGGGAATAACCACAACAATAGTAGAACTACTTTATAAATTAATTATTATTTGACCAGTTTTATTTATGAAGTTTACTTAATTAATGATTTAGCGCACGAAAAAACTCATATTAAGCCCTTGTATACTGTGTCAAGTTATTTGTTATTGATAAATACAAAAAAGTATTCATACACTTCATAATTTCATTATTAAATCGATATTAATCATACATTCAGTATTGTTGAGTTTAAAATACGGCACACATGAAATCCAGTAGTAAAATGTTTAGCAAAACTCTTAGAACCAATTAAAAATCTAACTTCTAAAATCTTATGGAAGAATATTGGTGCAAAACCCCAAACAAGAACTTGTATCCAGATTCTGAAAAACAGATGCAGGTCACATGAATATATTTCTAAAACCAGATAGGTTCCTTTATAAAATGGATAAAGGAAATTTCAGTTATAATAAACGTATCCATATCTATTAGATATTGAAATTTGTTATCCTTCAATTAAAGTTCATCGATACCTTTAAAGACTGATTGTAATAATAAACTATGATTTGTAATTTTCCATTAATAGTTGTTCAGAGGACTGAAATCCGAATAGTTGAGTGAACCTGTCATATCAGTCACATGAGATGCAAGTCGTTTTGAAATAATGATCAAATAAATACATACGGTTTGGATTGTTGGTTCCAACCCGAGTTGGAGCAACAAAATTGCAGATCGGATTTATGATACCCTACAACGCAAGGTTGGACCGAAGTGCGGTCCTATTAATGAAAAATAATTATTAATTTAAGATTTAATATTGATCAAAATTGCACAAACGTTAATTTAGTATTAAAATAATAATTAAACAACCTTAATTTAATGAATACTTATTAAAATTAAAAGACGAAAATAACTGAGTTCAGATTTGACCAGACTGAGGACAACATTTTCTAAATCTCCTGCCGAGATGCAATGTGTTCATTTTTGTTTGGTTCGATTACAGGTGTTAATCGAGCCGAACATGAGCGAACAAATTCAGCTTGTTCATCTTTTGAGTTATTCGTGTTCATCCCATGTTCGTGTATGTTCATTAGCTTTTGTTGTGTTCGTGTTCATTAATTTTTATTTGTTTTGTGTTGAAGTCGTTATAAGGTCATTTAACTAACAAACTATACACAATTTGTATTGTTTTATCTTGTATCACTCATTCTACTATAAACATATGTTTTCTATACATTTGATGTAACATGTACTTACACGTGATTATATATTAACGAGACTTTTATTGGTGATTAATCAATTATTTCATTTAAGTATTTGTAAGTATATCTATTATATTATATATAAACACTATCGAGGTCGAATTGTCAAGGAACAAACTGATGTGAGTTCATTTCAGCTCGTTAAGCGATCGAGTTAGAAAATAAAGTTCATGTTAAGTTCATTAAGGTTTGAACCGAACCTGAACGAGCTCATATCTAGGTTAATTTGAACCGGACTTCAACAATCTCGGTTTAATAAACTACCCTAGGTACGGTTTTCAAGTCAAGCACGTCTTGGTCACGTCGAACTATTAGAAAATTTGATGCCCGATTTGGTTTAGTTCGAACCTAATTATTTTTATTTTTATTGGATTTCATGAATTAGACATCTTATTATTTTAATACTAAATTTATAACCTTAAGTACACTCTAAACAATCTTAACGTTAAATAGAAGTTAAATTCAGAAATAAATAATAATAATTAAAAACATTAAACCAGTCAAACCTCAGAAGTTGGATTAGAAGTACTAACAACTCTGGTCTGTTTTCTTCTCCAAGGATTTCGTAAGTTCGGTTTTTGGTCTTGTTGGTTTGGTCTGGGTTAGGCCAGTGTACATTCCTATGTGTGTGTGTAAAAAATATTTTGTCCTTTAGATTTAAAACACAGATGTTGTGTCCCTCGTTACTTGAAAAGAACACGGGTTGACACAGATTCTGATTCAGGTCGAACTGAGGAGCAACATTGAAAACTCAAAACGCGATTACAAGGTATTAGGGGTATTGTGCATAATTAAAAGAGTGTTGCTGATATTATGAGTTATTTGGACGGTATTGGAAAAACAATTCCTTATTTGTAACGTGACTGATGATTGATGGTCCCAGGCTCCTAAGAGCCCTAGCTAACAATTTAAACTTTCATAATTCTCACAAATAAAATAAGGATAGGCTGGATCCCATAGGAATTGATTTGTATTTAAGCATCCACGATTCCACGGGATGCAAAAAAATGTACTCACATTTTTTAATGAAAATGCATGACTTAATTTGAAATTTTGCTCTACTATATATGCCATTAAAAATGCACAAATATTAAAATGTAAGAAAATATTATTATTATCTATTTATGATAATAAAATATAATATTATTTTATTAAATTTAACACCATTTAACTGATGTGTTACGATATTAGCATAACTTAATTGATAAGGTATGTAGAAATAAATTAACGAACAATCAAGCTCACTAGTGTAGATGGTACGAATAAATACCCTTAAACATATGATCGATAATAGCTCACATGTAACTTATAGATGGCATTAACTTTCTTATTACTTCTTATAGGATATCTATTTCTTTGGAAATTTTACTTGTACTAAATCAAATATAAAAGAGAAATATATGAGATAACACTTTAGACAGGGCTAGTAAATGGTTCACCTTGTCGTAGACTAGCTTCCCGGATTAAATCGTCGTACCATTTGACTTCCCACTAGAGTTCACGTACAAAATGTACTTACGGGGAACTTCGTAACTTAGAGTTTTAATGGCCGCCTCGAAAACATCTAGACAAAATCTTGTTGCTACGTTTGTATGATTTTCCTTATTATAATAGACGTTTGCAAGCTCAAGAAACCCCTCAGCCAACGGAACTCCAATTCTAAGTTTCTTCCCACTTGTCGGCCATTGCCAACCTCTCGGTTGATTTTGAAGCTTCTTCGGCCACTTACTGTCCTTAATATTTTCCTTCAATTTCAAATGCCTTGAGATCCCATTGACGGATTCTCGGATTTTGTTATGATAATGAACTTATCTATGTTGTTTAGATTCAAGTGAAGCTGAAAAGGATCAAGAGTTAGAAAGATAGATTTCTAAATTTCAAAAGAAGACCCCGGTTTACCTTGAAAGGTAGTTTGAGAATTTGATTTTTATTTATTGAATACTTAGTAACAATATATTCATATAATAAATTATCATTTTTCTTACCTTTTCTCTCTTTACATGTAGGTAGGTATCAAATGTGACTTGTATGCTACCATGGAGATGATGTTTTATGTTGGAATAATTACTTTGCTAGTTTGATTGTTGCTTAATTGTTTGTTATGTGGTTCTTGCGTGTTTTAATATGTTATTTGTAACTTTGTATTGTTCTAATATTTGTAATTTATTCTTTTATGACTTTGTAACTTGTATGTATTGTTGAATTATGGAATTGAAGCAACTTCAGGTTTTGATTATTATTATTATCTTAAAGTAGGAAATCGGATACGGATTTTTGAATCTGGATGTTTTCATCCGGATGTTCGGAGACGGATTTTTAAATCCGGATGTTATTGTTCGAATGCAGATAATATCCGTATTCGATCCGGATCCGTCGGATATTGATTCGGATGTACTTAAAAAGATCCGGTCGGATACGGATCTGGATACGGATGTTAAAAAAATTTCCGGATCTGGATACGGATGTTGACAGATTCGGTCCGTATTCGATCCGTTGACACCCCTACTTGTCAGCATGGAGTTCTTTTGTTGAAGTAGAGCGACATACCAAACAAAAGATCCAAGAGCCTTACACCATTGACTTTGATTATTTCAAGAACAATTTGATTAAAAAACGCTAAGTTGATTTTCATCCCCAGCCAACATGGCGGTAAGTGTGTGAAAGGATGCTTTTGATAGAAATCCAATGGTCAATATTGTCTTGACATTTTAAAGGAAAATAATCTTTGTCCACGTTTTTTGTCAGATTTGATGTGCAAATTTTTATATTGTCCCTATCTTTTCTTTAATTTTTCTTTTCTTCTCCATTATCTTAATTCTTACACCAAATTAAACCTAAATAACGCATTCCTCGATTTAGAATAATTTTAGAAGAAATAAATATAGATTTCATGCATAAGAATTTGAAATAAAATTCTCATTTTCCCTCGTGTATCAGCACCTTCCACCCATCAAAATAAGCAAATGTATCAACTTATATGTCATTATTTAAATACACAATAAGCAAAATGTGACAAAACTAAACTCCCCTCTCAACTAAAAAGGAATGGAATAAATAAACAAGATGTAATATCCTAACCCTTGCTTATTGTGCTAATGATGTTTAGGGGTGGATTAGTGAGGTTGAGATGGACGACTGAGATCGGAGGTGGGTTTTGTATATAAGGTTTGGATTTTTCTCTCTCTCCCTCAGTTTTAATTCTCTCTCACTCGTCTCTCTCTCCCTAAGTGTTTCTTCGGTGTTGGTGGAGGCGAGGGTTGCTGTTGGAGTTGCCGGAGGAGCGAAGATCGTCGTTCGTAGAGTTCTCCAGAGAAGAGGGGGTTGCGAGGAAACGTCGTCATTGTTTCTTCCAAGGCTTCTGCAAGCCTCAGGGTATGTCAAGCTTGTTTTTGCGCTCACCTATTATTAGTGTGGCAGTGGGAGCGGTCGACTGTAGGCCGATTGGCTCGTCAGACCTATACAACAGTTTCTGAACTGTAAACGGTCGACCAGTGTTTTGGTTTGGTCGACCGGTTATAGTGTATTTTGGGGCGAATTCCTCGCACCGGTCCAACGATACCCTTTGGGTGGTCGACCGGTTGTGCAATTTTAGCGAGAGAATGACGCTCTGGTGCTTTTCGGTCGACCGGGTCCCCTTTGGCGGTCGACCGAAAGTATTGTTGTATGTCGGTTGGGCGTTGACCATCTAAACGGTTGACCGCCTGTTTGACTCGTTCGACCGACGACTTAAGTTAACTTAATGTACGGTCGACCAAAAGTGTTGTTTTAGTCGACCGTGTAGATCGACTTGTTAATGGTTGTTGTACTGGTGGATTTCGGTCGACCACTATTGTTGTTTCGGTCGACCGTGTAGTGTGGACTGTTGGTGAGTCCTACTGGTGGTTTTCGGTCGACCGGGAGTCTTGGGTCGTTCGACCGTTGGAGTTTGGTTTGCGAAAATGTTTTCTTACTGGTGCTTTTCGGTCGACCGGGCCCCCTTTGCCGTTCGACCGATTGGCGGGTTTTTCGGTTGGGCCAGTTCTCTAGGTGAGGATCGGTCAACCGTTAAACAGTTTTCGTTCGACCGTTTCTGCCATTTTTGGTGGATTCGTGGTTTTACGAGTACACTTGATGGCGTCTCGTCTCTCCGGCCCCAAGGGGGGCAACGGCAAGGACTGTCGCCCGATAGTGGTGTGCTTGTACGCTTGAAAGCGTCTCGTCTCTCCGGCCTTTTGGGCAACGGCACGGACTATCGCCCGATAGCAGTACGAGTGTTGTGGGTTGGGGTGAGAGGACCCTTGAAACCCGGTTGTGTGGTCGTGATTGTACCAGCGGTGCCATGTGTGCACGAGTGTTGGGGTTGGGGTGAGAGGACCCTTGAGACCCGGTTGTGTGGCCGTGATTGTACCGGCGGTGCCGTGTGTGGACGAGTATTGTGGGGTTGGGGTGAGAGGACCCTTGAGACCCGGTTGTGTGGCCGTGATTGTACCGGCGGTGCCGTGTGTATGAATGTTGTGGGGTTGGGGTGAGAGGACCCTTGAGACCCGATTGTGTCTGATTATACTATTCATTATTCATTGCATATTTCATTATTGTCCACATATGTGTTAGGGTTTGGCATACTGGGTTTCCTTCTGGAAACTCAGGCATTTTATGTCTGCTTTCAGGCCGTAAGCAGCGGTAGAGAGTGGCGCCTGCGGAGGAGAGCTTCTGGGACCAGATCCTGCTTTCCCCTCGTTTGAGGTTGTGATTACATGTGTATATTGTATCTTATAGCTTTTGATGTAATCACCCATTTTTGTAAACTCAGATCTCTATATTTGATATATGTTGGTGCACCTGGTGTCTATCTTTGGTAATGTCCTCCGTTGTTTGTATGTTTTAAATTTTAAATTTTCCGTTGTTCGAGGACGTTACAACTTGGTATCAGAGCGGTCGGTTCCTGAGTCTTTGTCCAAAGAAACCACCCTTAGGAGTTGAGTCCGCATTTTAGTAGGTCATGTATGCATTATCATTGCTGAGTCGAGCTCTTTTGTTCTGCAGATGGCTCCGAGACGTGTGAGACCTCCCACGTGCTATCGCAGTTCCAGTGAGGAGTCTGGTGGGGCTGCTGAGGCGGAGGAGAGGCCGTCTGAGCCAGTGACACTAAAGATGTTGGGGAGCTTCCGGAGAGCCACGCCGACCAGACTGGCGTTATGCATGATCATTTTATGCGTCAGCATCCGTCGATTTTCAGTGGCAGAGGCGACCCTGAGGCAGTAGAGGACTGAGTCTTCAGGATCCAGAAGATCTTCCGGGCTATTGTAGTGACACCGGAGAGGATGGTGGGTCTGACCACCTATGTTTTGGACGGGGAGGCGTCCAACTGGTGGAGGACCACGTTGGCAGTCGTGTTCGACGACAGTGATGATGTGAGTTGGGAGGACTTCCTTGTGGAGTTCAACCAATAGTACTTTCCGCAGCACCTTCGTGATCGGAAGAGGGAGCAGTTTCTGGCCCTTGAGCAGAGAGATACAACTCTGGCTGCTTATATCTGCAGGTTCCTTGCTTTGGAACGATACTGCCTGGAGATTTATGTGACCCAGGAGCAGAGGGCACGGAAGTTTGTGCGGGGTCTGAGGCCACAGTTCAGGGCTCGTGTGACCACCATGCTGTGAAGTTTGCGACCATCATGGACCAGGATAGTCAGGAGATCCTGGAGGATGCTAGGAGGTTGCAGGTGAAGCCTGCAGGACGTCCAGGAGGACAGTTACAAGGGAATCCGGGCAAGAGGCCCAGGATAGACGGAGGTGGAGCATCGCAGAGTGGGCCGTGTAGGCAATGTGGCAGAGTTCATCCGGGACGGGGGTGCGGACACCGCCCGGACGCTTGTCACGGTTGTGGTCAGTTGGGACACTTCGTCCGTTCTTGTCCGAGCGCGCCGGGTGGGCCTAGCGGACGACCGGGACCATCCACGTCTGGTGGAGGTGGACCGAGCAGACCTACAGCACCGCCTCAGCAAGGGAGGAGAGTCGGGAGAGTCTTCACTATCAAGGCTGATGAGGCTAAGGATGCCAGCACGGTAGTGGAAGGTACGTTGCTCGTTGATGATTTGGTAGCTAGGGTGTTGTTCGACTCTGGGGCCACACACTCGTTCATCTCTGAACAGTTTGCGAGCGTGTTGGGCCCTACCCCTGCGATGTTGACTACCACTTTGGAGGTCAGCACACCCCTGGGTTTGGTGGGCACTGTGGGGAGATTTATCCCCGGCGCCACGATTTCTTCAGGAGACCAGGAATTTCCGGCTGACCTGGTCTTGCTACCGATGGTGGACTTTGATGTTATACTTGGGATGGATTGGTTGTCCCAGTATGACGTTCGAGTCTTATGCCGTGATAAGAAGATTTTGATTCCGAGACGAGGTTTGCCTGATCTTCTGATCGGAGATTTGAAGGATCGCGGAGGTCGGTTGATTGTTTCTTCAGTTAGAGCTCGGAAGTTGATTCAGCAGGGTTGCAGGGCTTTTGTAGCCACTTTAGTAGTTCCAGATCCGGAGTTGAGGAGGCTAGAGGACATTGAGATTGTTCAGGATTTTCCCGAGGTGTTTGCTGATGATGTCTCCGGTCTACCACCTCACAGAGAGAGAGTTCGGCATTGATCTGGTAGCTGGGACTACACCGCAATCGAAGGCTCCGTACAGGATGGCACCTGCAGAGTTGTCTGACCTGAAGAAGAAGTTACAGGTTCTGTTGGATACTGGGTTTATCCGACCTAGTGTCTCGCCGTGGGGTGCGCCGATTCTTTTCGTGAAGAAGAAGGACGGCTCGTTGCGGATGTGTATAGATTACCGGATGCTGAATAAGGTTACCGTGAGGAATCAATATCCTTTGCCCAGGATCGAGGACCTGTTTGACCAGTTGCATTCAGCAAAGGTGTTCTCGAAGATTGATCTGCGATCCGAGTATCATGAATTGAGGATCAGAGAGTCAGATGTTCGGAAGACAGCTTTTCGGATGAGATACGGTACTTTGAGTTTCTGGTGATGTCGTTCGGGTTGACGAACGTGCCTGCAGCATTTATGGATCTGATGAATTGGACATTCAGTTAGTATCTTGACCGTTTCGTGATTGTTTTCGTGGACGATATCTTGGTCTATTCACCAGATATGGAGCAGCACCGGGAGCATCTGAGGATTGTACTTGGAATTCTGAGAGATCAGCAGTTGTATGCCAATTTTCGAAGTGCGAGTTCTGGCTTCACAGTGTGACATTTTTTAGGAACATGGTATCGGTAGCTGGGATATCAGTGGATCCAGCGAAGGTCGAGGCAGTGACACAGTGGAGAGCCCCGACGAGTGTGACTGATATGGAGTTTTGTTGGATTGGCGGGTTATTACCGTCGGTTCATCAAAGACTTCTCGAGACTTGCTTCACCCCTGACAGCGCTGACAAAGAAAGGAGTGAAGTTTGTTTGGTCCCAGAAATGCGAGGACAGTTTTCAGGAATTGAAGAGTCGGTTGACGACTGCTCCAGTTCTGACTCTTCCTAGTGGTAACGGAGGTTTCGTGATTTACAGCGACGCCTCAGGTGTTGGTTTGGGATGTGTACTGATGCAGCATGGGCAGGTAGTGGGGTATGCTTCGAGGCAGCTGAAGGTGCACGAGAAGAATTACCCCACTCACGATTTAGAGTTGGCAGCCATGGTTCACGCTCTGAAGATTTGGCATCACTATTTGTATGGTGAGCGGTTCGAAGTCTTCATTGATCATCAGAGTGTGAAGTATCTCTTTTCACAGAGGGAGGTGAACATGAGACAGCGCAGATGGCTTGAGCTGATTAAGGATTTTGATTTCACCATCTCCTATCATCCGGGGAAGGTGAATTCAGTTGCAGACGCGCTGAGCAGGAAAGTGGAGGTGTCAGCTGCGAGTTTGTGCATTCAGGAGTGGAGGCTACTCGAGACATTGTCTGAGTGGAGGCCGTTCACAGAGAGCTTGGAGGGGGCAGTGATTGCAGGGCTTCGAGTGGAGCCGCAGACCGTCAGTCGAGTTGTTCAGGCTCAGCATAGTGATGAGGAGTTGACTAGTCTGCTACGGTCAGCTGCCAGGGATGGATCAGATTTCACTGTGGGAGTAGATGGATGTCTGAGGTTCAGGAGTCGGATCTGGGTGCCGAGGGTCGATGGGTTGAGAGATGACATCATGAAGGAGGCACACCGAGCGAGATATTCCATTCACCCGGGGAGTACGAAGATGTATAAAGATCTGCATAGGAGCTTCTGGTGGAGAGGGATGAAGCGTGATGTGGCTGATTTTGTGACTAGGTGCTTGATTTGCCAGCGGGTGAAGATCGAGCACTAGAGACCAGTGCGACCGATGTAGAGTATAGAGCTGCGTGAGTGGAAATGGGAGCATGTGACGATGGACTTCGTCACCGGGTTGCCGAAGATGAGGAGATATCACGACGTGATTTGGGTTATAGTCGATCGACTGACCAAGTTGCCACACTTTCTGGCTATCCGGACTACTTTACCTTTGGAGGGTCTTGCGAGGTTATATATTGAGGAAATCGTCAGACTGCATGGGGTGCCAGTGAGTATCATTTCAGATCGAGATCCAAGGTTCACTTCCAGATTCTGGGGGAGTTTGCAGCAGGCTCTGGGGACTCGTCTGAAGTTCAGTACAACACTTCATCCGCAGACCGACGGTCAGTCCGAGAGGACTATTCAGACGTTAGAGGACATGCTGAGAGCGTGCACTCTGGATTGGGCAGGGCACTGGGATGAGCACCTACCGTTGATTAAGTTCACGTACAACAACAGCTACCATGCGAGTATTGGGATGGCGTCGTACGAGGCTTTGTACGGGAGACCCTGCAGATCACCGGTATGCTGGAGTGAGGTAGGCGAGAGACTGTTAGTCGGGCCTGATATTATACAGATGTATGTTGAGAAGGTTGATGTGATCAGGCAGCGACTAGCGACAGCTCAGAGCAGGCAGAAGAGCTACGCGGATCGGCGTAGGCGAGTGTTGATTTTTGAGGTTGGCGATCATGTCTTTCTGAAGATCTCACCGTCGCATGGGGTGATGAGATTCGGGAAGAAGGGGAAGCTCAGTCTGAGGTATATTGGACCATTTGAGATATTAGACCGAGTTAGAGAGGTCGCCTACCGGACTGCGCTGCCGCCACAGTTCTCTGGTCTTCACAACGTCTTCAACGTTTCGATGCTGAGGAAGTACGTTTCAGATTCTTCTCATGTGATCCAGATTGAGGTTCCAGATATCCAGCAGGATTTGTCTCTTGAGGAGGGACCGGTAGAGATTGTGGATCGGATGGGGCACCAGCTCAGGAGGAGGACCATTCCGATGGTCAAGGTCAGGTGGAAGCATCACTCTAAGCGAGAGGCTACTTGGGAGGTTGAGGAGGAGGTTCGGAAGTTGTATCCGGAGCTGTTTGGTAAGCGCTGGATTTAATTTCGTGGGCGAAACTCTTTTAAGGAGAGTGGATTGTAATATCCTAACTCTTGCTTATTGTGCTAATGATGTTTAGGGGTGGATTAGTGAGGTTGAGCTGGACGACTGAGATCGGAGGTGGGTTTTGTATATAAGGTTCGGAATTTTCTCTCTCTCCCTCACTTTTCATTCTCTCTCACTCGTCTCTCTCCCCCTAAGTGTTTCTTCGGTGTTGGTGGAGGCGAGGGTTGCTGTTGCAGTCGCCGGAGGAGTGAAGATCGTCATTCGTAGAGTTCTCTGGAGAAGAGGGGGTTGCGAGGAAGCGTCACCGTTGTTTTTTCCAAGGCTTCTTCAAGCCTTAAGGTATGTCAAGCTTGCTTTTGCTCTCACCTATTATTAGTGTGGGAGTGGGAGCGGTCAACGGTAGGCCGATTGGCTCGTCGGACCTGCACAACAGTTTCTGATCTGTAAACGGTCGACCGGTGTTTTGGTTCGGTCGACCGGTTATAGTGTATTTTGGGGCAAATTCCTCGCACCGGTCGAACTATACCCTTTGGGTGGTCGACCGGTTGTGCAATTTTAGCGAGAGAAGGACGCTCTGGTGCTTTTCGGTCGACGGGGTCCCCTTTGTCGGTCGACCAAAACTACTGTTGTATGTCGGTTGGGCGTTGACCATCTAAGCAGTCGACCGCCTGTTTGACTCCTTCGACCGACGACTTAAGTTAACTTAATGTCCGGTCGACCGGAAGTGATGTTTCGGTCGACCGTGTAGATCGACTTGTTAAGGGTTGTTGTACTGGTGGATTTCGGTCGACCGCTAGTGTTGTTTCAGTCGACCGTGTAGTGTGGACTGTTGGTGAGTCCTACTGGTGGCTTTCGGTCGACCAGGAATCTTGGGTCGTTGGACCGTTGGAGTTTGGTTTGCGAAAATGTTTTCTTACTGGTGTTTTTGGGTCGACCGGGCCCCCTTTGCCTTTTGACCGATTGGCGGGTTTTTCTGTTGGGCCAGTTCTCTAGGTGAGGATCGGTCGACTGTTAAACAGTTTTCGTTTGACCGTTTCTGCCATTTTTGGTGGATTCGTGGTTTTATGAGTACACTGACGGTGCCTCGTCTCTCCGGCCCCAAGGGGGCAACAGCACGGACTGTCGCCCGACAGTGGTGTGCTTGTACGCTTGAAAGTGGCTCGTCTCTCCGGCCTTTTGGGCAACGGCACAGACTGTCGCCCGATAGCAGTACGAGTGTTGTGGGTTGGGGTGAGACGACCCTTGAGACCCGGTTGTGTGGCCGTGATTGTAACGGCGGTGCCGTGTGTGCACGAGTGTTGGGGTTGGGGTGAGAGGACCCTTGAGACCCGGTTGTGTGGCCGTGATTGTACCGGCGGTGCCGTGTGTGCACGAGTGTTGTGGGGTTGGGGTGAGAGGACCCTTGAGACCCGGTTGTGTGGCCGTGATTGTACCGGCGGTGCCGTGTGTGCACGAGTGTTGTGGGGTTGGGGTGAGAGGACCCTTGAGACCCGATCATGTCTGATTGTGCTATTCATTATTCTTGCATATTTCATTATTGTCCATATATGTGTTAGGGTTTGGCATACTGGGTTTCCTTCTGGAAACTCAGGCATTTTATGTCTGATTTCAGACCGTAAGCAGCGGTAGAGGGTGATGTCTGTGGAGGAGAGCTTCTGGGACCAGATCCTACTTTCCCCTCGTTTGTGGTTGTGATTACATGTGTGTGTTGTATCTTATAGCTTTTGATGTAATCACCCATTTTTGTAAACTCAGATCTATATATTTGATATATATGTTGGTGCACCTGATGTCTATCTTTGGTAATGTCCTCCGTTGTTTGTATGTTTTAAATTTTAAAGTTTCCGCTGTTCGAGGACGTTACACAAGAATTGCATCTGCTTCGGATCTAAATCAACAATTCTTCCATAGTGACAAGGAAGCCTTAGAAAGAAAGAAAATAGAAGTTAATAGTTCAACATTGATGAGCATGTAAATCACTCATTGACTAATCATCTCTTTCATGCTATATTCGAAGTAGTTGTCTAAATGATTGGGAGGCTCTATGTTGAAGCAGGAGATGACATTGCCAGCAACCACAACCTCTTTTTATAATAGTCGTTCAGAAACTAGCTCAAGTCAATTATGATTTCCAAGTCAAATACATGTCCCAAAATCATGTCCAAACACTACGTCATTGATCTAAATTGTGCTAAATAATTACTACGTTCTGAACATTAAGAGTCAGTAATCAAACTCCAAGTATCAATTTGGGGTGTTGGTTTGTGCCACACCTTTGACAAACTCAAGCTTAAAATTACAGGAAGTAATTTAAAAAATGCAAGCTAAAAACCAAGTTTTCAAAAACCAAATTTGAGGTAGGCTATGCAGATGTTATAGATTCAGATTGTATCTGAAGACTATCAAATTACTTAGTGGTCTAATGTTAAACAAGAAGCAAGATGGAACAAGTCACAATCCAACTCTTATTTAGATGAATAATAAACAATATAAAATCGAGAGACTAAACTAAAGAGTTCCAACAAATAAAGAATAAGCAAGCATCAAACTTTATCAGCAAACACATGAGAAGTTTAGAATATCACAACTTACAATTTCCTCAACTTTCCGAGCTCTGTTATTTATTTTTACATTTTTAGCTCTGTTATTTATTTTTAGAACACTTTTACACCAATTAAATTTACAGAAATACAATGTATCAGCACCTTCGACCGTAGACCTCTCTGCAGTCCCCGAACAAAATTCATGGCTCTCTACTTATGAGAGACATAGATACCCGGGTAGTACTGCTCCAGAGAGTGGAACTTGATGATGTAAGCCTCCAAGCCCAACTCCCGCTGCTCAAGTTCCAAAAACTCCTTGTGCTTCTAGTCTTGCACATGCTGAGAAAAAAACTTCGGTTGAACACAAGCAGAAACACCTCCCAAGTGACATCCGTCCTGTCTCTGAATACAACCACTAAGGTTGCTCTGCACAAGTCATTGCGTGCTCCTGGAATACGTGGGTCGCTAGATCCACCTTCCTCTCTGGGGGAGAATCGATGACCTCAAAGATCCGCTAGATCTTGTAGACCCATTCCTCTGCTGCATCAGGGCTCGCTCCTCCCCGAAAGATTTGCGGATTCTGCCTTATGAACCGCTCGTGAACTACTGTCACTCCGTCCACCTGAGGCCACTGCACCTGCCCCTCCATAAGAACACCCAGGCTCCCCTACAACCTCAAATAATGAGTGATCGTTTATATTACCGCAAGTGCACGACGTCGGTGAAGATGCAGCAAGTACGGGTCGTGTGCACGAGGAGGTGAAGACGAAACAACAAAGAAGATGAAAGCACGAGACTAAGTAAAACTAAACTAAGTGACTAATACAAGAAGGCTGGAAATAAGGAATGGAAACCCCTAATAGGTGGAGTGTGTGTACACATGAAATAAGTGGTGATGAATGCATTCAATATAGCACAATGGTAGGTAGTGTTGCTAAGCATAAGAAGTACCTCATAGCAAGACCTATCATCCAAATCAGTAACCTATGTGATTAATATGAGCATGAACAAGTTTGTTATTAAGAACGTAAACAAGCATGGAATGTACCTAAAGATTATGGCAGACACCATCAATTTAAGTATTCTTTTTAATTCAAACAAGCATACTTACATTTCTCACATAAAATGACATATAACATGCATTCCATTCTACATGACATGTATAAACATCAACTCCACCCCTAAAGGGGGATAAAACTACTCACTACTCATTAGGCTAACATGCATATTAAGAAGAAATAAACATTCTAACTAATAAAACTAGACATGCAAGAATTAAAAGAAGTGACAACATTAAAACAAACTAAACAATTATTTTATTTACACGACTGACAATACAAGTAGCATTCTTCTCCACTTAAATTTTTCTCCAAGCCTTACTCTAAGTAGAGAGGATGCCACCAAGCAATGGGTGAATACAAAGGAGGAGGAAGAGTTCTATTTATAGTCATAGAAAAGGTAACCCGAAACAATCCCCCTGTATGGGACTAAAGGCATACCATAAATGGACTAAATACACCACCCGAATGTGGCTTATCGGGTTGGGATCCAAATGGACCACAAATTGGCAGTTTAGGATAGCCAATTGGCGGTCGGGGTTGGGCTGATCGGGTTGTGCTTTGGTGGAGACGTTTGTGGATCGATTTCTTCATGTTTGTGCACCCGAAGTGGTTGTTGGAGCTTAGACCCCGATTTAATTGCCAAAATACTCCTCATGATGGTGTGAAGCTTCTTGATTTGCTCATTGGTCATTTTGGTTTTACATCCGGGTCCTTCTCTCTGGCATCTCAGTCCATAAGTCTTGCATCTTAGTCATATTTCTTGCATTTAAGTCCTTTTTGAGTCTCTTCTCCTCAAACTTGTTTATTCCTGAAACTTAAACATAAAATCCGTGACGTAGCATTGCTTAGGCTAAAAATAAAGGATATAAGACACAAATATATGCATGATATGATGTCAATCAAATATTCTCACACCTAACTTGTGCTAGTCTCAATCTAAATAAAGAAAGGGAAAAATGAAAGAAAGGAAAATGCATGGAGGAGTCACTTTCGTAGGAATCATGGTTGCACTTAGCATGTGCAACAAGCCGTTAAACCTCCTTGTCGCCAAGGAGGAGGAGTGTTGTCTCCTGAGGGTTTTCAGCGGATACATCCACAAAATTCGAACATAGATGCATTATTCACCATAACACACTACTCGATGGACTCATTTTTTTCGATCATTGGACATGGTAATTCTACGGGCCAACACTATATAGGTATTTAGTCCACACACCTAGACTAATGAACCATTTGTGTATGTTAGTTAAGGACTTAAGTGACAGACATGGGCAACATTAACATCCTCAAATGATACAAAGTGTAAAGTCCATTAAGGTTCTTATTTGTCTTTCTTTTTTTCTTTTTTTTATCATCATTGTTTTTCTTTTTCTTTTTGGAGTAGTATGGATTACACTAGTTGGTGTTTGATTCTCCCAGGGTTGGGTTTCGTGCATCATTGCATGTGAGGACTTACATTACCACGTACATTTTCCCCCAAATCTCCACATAGGGCGATCCCTACCACCCGTGTAATGGGAGTTCGTTCAGTGCATCCCAAGTCAGATGACTCAAAAGCACCGTGCACTAAGTCTCCTCGAACCTAATTTCCCGAGTGATAGGAGTCGTGCAAGAAGAGAGAACACCACTTATTTATTATCTACATGGGAATCAAAACCTCTACACTTAAGGTTTCACAGAGAGTTTAAGGGTCATTGACTATGATAAACTTCCTTATACAAACAGACACGAATTATTTGACTCACTAGTTTCAGGGTGGACTTCTTTATTTATTTGAGTACTAAAACTCTATGATTACTCTCCCCTTAAGGGAAAATTGGGGTGCATCCTAACGACTAGATAAGGCCTAAAGCCGGTATACTAGATATCCTAATGTATCAAGTTCAAGACAATTTTAGGAGCTTCCTTTTACTTTGCCACTCAACAGATTTGCACATGCCAAACACACGCAAAACCCACAAAACATTTTCTTTCGCAAACACATGAAGATTTTGAAAGAAATGAATTTTCGAAGCACTTGGCAAGCAAAATGAGACAAGTCACCCAAGGATCATGATAAGCAGATATATCAATATTAAATGCAACACACTAACATGACCCTATCAATACAAGCAAAGAAAACAAAACAAATGAGAAAGACTCGACTATTTACATACGTAAAACACCCCCATACTTACTCCATGCATTGTCCTCAATGAATGTGAGCATGAAAAAGAAAAGATCTCACCAACGTAAAGCACAAAGGGAAGTTCATGGTTATGTTGATGGACACAAACCCGAATTTGACTCAAAAACCTGTGAGATGCTAAAGAAGGGAGACAAAGACGTGAAAGAAATGAACCCCAAATACACAAGGGATGGAGCCCCACAACAAGTTGTGCTCACTCATGGAGTCTTCTTTCTTTTTTTCCTTTTTTCTGTTTTTTGAAATATAACTATGTACAAAAATAAGTTCTCATCTTCATTTGTCAAAGGACATCAAATGTGAACCTCAAAAGTAGGTCAATGCACTTGGAATGGGAACATGACCCCATGTGGGGCCAAAATACTCATGTGTGACCCCCCACATAAAGAGCACAAAATGGAAGGAGAGGTTTATGAATTATACGCAAAGACGTCTCATTCAAAGGATCAAACTGAGAGAGCTCGCACCTCTCAAAAGTTTGGGAAATAATGTGGAACGGAAGCAGAGTTTCTCCCGTTGCAGAATTAAAGTTATGATCGTCAATCCAAACTCTCCAACCAACATGCTGGTGGGTCGGAACGAGGCCAAGAACCTTGTTATGCATGTCCGACTCACCAGGAGAGCAGAAGGTGAGTCTCTTACCCAAGGTATCCTTTAAGGAACTCCCAATACCCTCATTGGAGATATAATTGTTTTATGTCCCATCATTTCCAAGATGATCAGGAACAATAGTGAGAGGCAAACTCTCATCAGATCTTATGAGATTAAGGGTACTAGGGAGCTCTTGCTCCACCACAGGTAAGTCCTTAAGAGGTACAACAACAAGATCATGTGGCTCAAGGGTCACGACACAAAAAGGTACAACACAATCCTGTGCCAACTCATAATGAAACTAGTTCGTGTTATTCTCAATTTGGATCGAATCCCCCACCATGTGATCGTGAATTGAAACCCCAAGTCCCTCAGACCAACTAGGAGTTTGACTTGAAAGATTGTGCTTTGAATTTGTTGATGTGGTGGTGGTTCGATATCAGAAGATAAATTCTCAGGTTCACAAGAAAAGTTACCCTCCTAATGTTCACATAATTGTTGCGTGATTTGACTCACTTGCATAGCCATATTTTGCATGGACTGTTGAGTGGCTTCCATGAATGTAAGGAGAGTTTGTTTCAAGGAATCAGGTATGTGGTCAACTGTTACGCTCATGTCAGAGCTTGGGAAATTTTGGGGTTGGGTGTGGATGCGCTGAGAATGAGTCCAATGATTGGGAGTAGGGTGTTGGTAGAATTCTGGGTATTTGGGAGGAGGATACTGGGGTAGGAATGATGTATAAGAATTTGAATAAAAATTATCTCCCCCACAAATCAATCCCTCTTGGGTTGTACACGGATGCGTAAAGGTCACATTGAGCATTTTGGGAAAAACGTGCGCATACTCAGGCTCTGGGGGAACATAAGGACATTCCCCGAAAACATGACCACCTAGCCCGCTATAGTCACACAATACAACTACTGAAGCTACCGGTGCACTCATGTCATCTACCACATGCATGAAAGAGGTCAAAGGTTCTTGTAATGTCTCAGTTTGTTGACCAACATATGATCCGACATAACTAGATGGTGGTCTAGTAGTCAGTGCCTCTCATATTACCCAATATGAAGATTGCTCAGCCACACAATTAAGATTGTCCAAACCATACATGGTGTTTGTCTGAGCCACCCTAGGCTGCATGGGTCTGGAATACCAGGGAGAAGTGTCCTGGTCCCAACAATGATATGGATGGTCGCCCATGTAACCATCCATCTTGCCAAAGAACTCTCGAGTCGACCACTCAAACCACCACGAGGTCAAGCTCGCAAAAAGTGCTCGACTCGACCCTAAAATGCTAACGGAGAGTGCAAAAGGGAGGAGACTAGAACGTAGAGGATGGTGAGAATAAGATGACTTAGAGGAGATGGAAAAATCCCCAAAAACTAGCGTGGGTAGAGGGTGACGGTAGAAGCCTAATCAAGCAAACACGACTCAAACAAGCTTAGGCTGACTGTGGGTCCTTACAGCTACATGACGCCTAACTGTGGGGTTAGAAGACCTCAACATGCCTCACCTCCCTACGATGAAGACCATAATGCCCTGCAAGCGAGCCAAGATTCAGAGATCTCGTCTCTCCTACTATCGAGACCGGATCACTCTCCTAATGCGCTCGAGTCCTGGTGGCCAATGTGTACATGATTTTAGATTAAGGCTTTACTTGAGTGTGGTATGTGGGGATTAGGGAGAGGTTATGAAATCCCCCACCTTATGTTGCAGACTATAGGTGGTGCCCCTTAAGATGTTTTGAATCCTGAATCTATCAAGCAACTCACCAATCAAACACCCATCTCACTCTTGTTCCAATGCAATTATTACTGACTAAAGCATGGTCATACAAAATGCATGAATGAGAGTAGGAAATGCGTACCTCACACCAGCGCTCGACAATGAGAAATTAAAACAAAGGAAAGACAAGATGCGTGCAAGTTCTACAGATGATGCATGACCTAGATGGCAAATTATCTAGTCTTTTGCTTTGAGTTTTAGGGTCCAAGTTGTCTTAAAATGGGGATTGATTATTGATCTGGGGGCAAACTACAAGTCACAACATGCCCAATTGAGCCCCAGACCTCTACATTAAAACCAGCAACAACCAGAAGAAAGTAGAGAGCAAGCTGAGCTCACCAGGCCACCAGTTGGCGGACCACCACCGCTGATTGGAGGTATGTTTCTCGTTGTTTGCCTCTAAACTTCTCCTATTGCCTCCCTTTGATGCTGCCAAGTCCCTGCTACAACCAAAAACTAAAGACAAAAAATTAAACCCACTCGAATCTTCCAAACCAGAATCTAGACAAAGCACCTCCCCAGCGACGGCGCCAAAAACTTGATTGATCGTTTATATTACTACAAGTGCACGACATCGGTGAAGACACGACAAGTACGTGTCGTCTCTACGAGGAGGTGTCGAATCTACTTTGTTCGAAGGAAAATGGGAAAAGAGGGGGAGAAGAAATTGATTACACTAAACTACACTAACTATGTTATGCTACACCAGTACGAAACAACAAAGAAGATGAAAGCACGAGACTAAGTAAAACTAAACTAAGTGACTAATACAAGAAGGTTGGAAATCAGGAATGGAATCCCCTAAGGGGTGGAGTGTGTGTACACATGAAATAACTGGTGATGAATGCATTCAATAGAGCACAAGTGTAGGTAGTGTTGCTATGCATAAGAAGTACCTCATGGCAAGACCTATCATCCAAGTCAATAACCTAAGTGATTAATATGAGCATGAATAAGTTTGTTATAAAGAACATAAACAAGCATGGAATGTACCTAAAGATTATGACAAAAACCATCAAGTTAAGTATTCTCTTTAATTCAAACAAGCATACTTACATTTCTCACATAAAATGACATATAGCATTCATTCCATTCTACATGACATGTATAAACATCAACTCCACCCCTAAAGGGGGATAGAACTACTTACTACTCATTAGGCTAACATGGATATTAAGAAGAGAAAACATTCAAACTAATAAAACTACACATGCAAGAATTAAAAGAAGTGACAACATTAAAACAAACTAAACCATTATTTTATTTACACGACTCACATTACAAGTAACATTCTTCTCCACTTGAATTTTGCTCCAATGCTTACTCTAAGTAGAGAGAATGCCACCAAGCAATGGGTGAATACAAAGGAGGAGGAAGAGTTTTATTTATAGTCATAGAAAAATGTAACCCAAGACGATCCCCCCGTATGGGACTAAAGGCATACCATAAATGGACTAAATACACACTAATATGCCACCCGACTGAGGCTTATCGGGTTTGAATCAAACTGGATCACCAATTGGCGGTCAAGGTTGGGCTGATCGGGTTGTGCTTTGGTGGAGACATTCGTGGATCGATTTCTTCATGTTTGGTGCACCCGAAGTGGTTGTTGGAGCTTAGACCTGGATCTAATTACCAAAATTCTCTTCATGATGGTGTGAAGCTTCTTGATTTGCTCATTGGTCCTTTTGGTTTTACATCTGGGTCCTTCTCTCTTGCATCTTAGTCATTTTCCTTGCTTTGAAGTCCTTTTTGAGTCTCTTCTCTCAAACATGTTTATTCCTGAAACTTAAACATAAAACTCGTTACATAGCATTTCTTAGGCAATCAAATAAAGGATATAAGACACAAATATATGCATGATATGATGTCAATCAAATAACATCCTGCGATTTGCTTCCCAATCGTCAATGGTCCCAGAGGATTCTAGTCTCCGTCATGGTGCCATAAGTCTGCCAAATGGAAATATTACATATTACTATTAGAATTGTGATTTTAAAAAAAGGGAGAAATTACCGACAAGGTATGGGCCTGATGTCTCACTGAGAGTCTTTGGATTTTGTAAACTTTTGGAATCGACCTTTTCTGATACCAAGTTATAATCTCACCGATCTCATGGGTACGCAGGCTGGGGAAACCAAGAGAACTATCGCAATCAGAGCCATCCACGATGACCGAAGGAGTTACACTAACATACTACTCAAGCTAGACGTACTGAATAAAGCATACATTGATAGGCTAAAAAGGAGATATAACTGAAATGGGAAATTATCCATATATGGAAATAATATCAAATACATTACAATGAGTTCAAAAGGGGAAATACATCATAGATACTGTGAAACTAAAAGGATAACAAGAAGAATTTAGTCGACATGTCCCTTGTGTACAGAATCCTCCGAAACTCTTTCAGTCTAACCCCTGAAGGAAAACCTAAGTACCTGAGGCAAAAACATCAACAAATATGCAGGAGTTTTCAATAAAGAAAACCTCGTATGCCCTGGGTCCAGAAGAATAGATTACAAAGTCATGCATGACATCATTCTACCACACATGCAAGCAAAAGACAAGAACTCTACATAGCTGCGCCATGCGACAACTCTACATAGTTGCACCGCTCGGGCTCCACCTAAAGTGATCCCTCTACATAGGAATATAACGACCAGCCATTCTGGTCTAATCCACAAGCGGGTCCCTCGATAGCGACCCAACTCTTGGCACAAAGCGGTCTTTCAAACTGACACCCTAACTCACGGCAAGTGACCTACATGATTCCATCGCGAAGTTGGGAATGCCCATCCTGTAGCAAATGATAGCACACCTATCCTGATCTTATCTTACGCCTGGCCTCTCTACATAGAGGTCTTTTCAAATAGGCCTCTACATAGACGTCCTACCCATGGCCCGTCGGCCCCCACAACGATCGTGCCCAAGATTAATTAATTTAATCAATATGCGAATGCAAGCTAACTGGTTATGATCAAGCCTCAAGCAATGGGCAAGGGACCTCCTCGAGGTTTATAAACATCAAAAATCAGAAGCTTACAATCGCACAAAAATCGGACAGCAATGATATAATCGGACAATTATGTTAAGAATAACATAATCACGCACCATATAAGTCTTGCTTTCTACGGGTCATGGAATAATGGTTATGAGGTCAGTTCCTTCCTTACATACATACATTCCCATGTCCCCCTCAAATAGCAACAATCATATTAGTACAACATGGAAAACTGATGCAAGAAAAGACATGGCACATGTGCAACAATAAAGCCCTTAAGCTACGAGCCATTAGATATTTATCATAGGATTCATGTTATACAATATTAGTTGATATGCAAGTGTCAAGATCAGATTCATACAAATGTGTCTCAGTAAGTCAGCAAGGTCAGGCCATGCACGAACAACAATATTTAGAGTCTAACCATACATTTATTAAGCATGCATGAGGGATCGAGCAATAAAACAATATCCATAAAATATGCTGACTTGCATGGAAACTACAACACAATTATATTCACATGCAAGGTGTAGATCAGGAATGAGTATGGTACAATAATTCCACAACATTAGGCAAACTTGCGCTAATAAACATTCATATTTAATCAAGGAAAGTAATAAGCACAAGCATGAATCAAACAACAACAAGCATTCACATGTGCACCAAAAGATGTCATGACAATCACAAGAATATGAACTCATGCATGCAGCATGCACCAACCCCTGGTCCATCTACTGCACTTCCTGACCTTTCCTCCACGACATCTCAGGGTGTGGAGAATGTGACCAAGGGCATGTTAGCAAACAACGATTCTACAGGTTCAGGAGTACCTTTCTTGGAGAGAACCTGTGGCAGCGGAAGGACGATCAGAGGTCACCTTACGGAATCCTTTTCACCGGTCGGTCTCCTACTCTCTTCGAGAAGGAGCGCGAGTCCACAACCCAAGAGTCCACGGAATGAGCTTGGTGGAGGTGGAGGGACGAAATGGGAGAGAGAGAAGGTGGCGGCTAGGGTGGGTGGAGGCTAGGGTTTGCACACTTGTTCCTTTTATCCAATGGGAGGCTCCCCTCCTTATATAGATGGCTCCACCCTAAACCCTTAAATGTGTAGTCTAATAGGGATGCGCCATGTGTCAGTGCTTTGGGCAAATATCTTATTAATCCTAGATTAATCCAATATCTCCCACTTGCACAACAACACGATAACAACATGTCATCTGCTTTTGTGTCCCCGACACATATGCATATATCCCTGATACATACAATCACACAATGACAATATGTCACCTCTTTATGTGTCCCTGACACATATGTATATATCCCTAATACATACAACTACTCCTCTCTTCAAATACACATCCACAATACGCAAGTCTCTTATCATGTATCCTCGATACACGACCATCTGTGTCCCCGACACATGTACTATTCCGATCATACAGACAAATGGGTCGTGCGACCGGTGACGCACCTGCAATTTAGGAGTCTCAAACTAGAAACCTTTAAGAAGGCAAGAATCACAACATCCTCATAAAACAACAAATAAGCAGTCAAAATGCACATCACAGTTCCCCAGGTTTACTCAGAAACTCACTAAACATGAACGGTATCTCGATCCCTCGGAGAGAATACCTTCTTTTCCACAAGGTAGTTGCTACTGTATCCAATACAGTTGGGCCTAGCAAATACTTTTAGTGCAGTCGAGCCAAACCTTTCCCTTCGCCCAAGACCACCATTACACTCAGAGTTGACTCCTTTCCCGAAGATGCCTCTTTAGACCGAATCTCTCATGGTCATAGATAACATCCCAAAGTAGCCACATCAACTCTTTGCCTCAGGGTGTCGTCGAAGGTCACTGAGGGCAACTAATGACAATCAAGTCTTGGACTCACACAGTGAAGGAGCAGGGATCCATCCTTTCACTTCCAAATGGTCGCTTAGCACATGTTGTATGACAAACATGTTATGGTGGATCATACTGTAGACAATAGTATGTCTGTCTCTCAACACCATACAAGTCTTAGTCCAGTCGCACCCCCTCTGCGCCTGACCCGATCTTCATCATTGTCGCCTTAACGCCATACAGGTGCCACCTGGCGCCACTTGTGATGCTCGCACTTGGCTTCTATAGGTCACATGAATCGTGGGAACATTCATGTCAATCCTCACCAACATAGAGGATCTCATCTTGATTCCTAATGAAGGCGACTGTCCTCTCATGAACTGCTCTGGATCTATCATACAAGATCTCCTCATGATCAGTCTCATCTCTGCTCGCTATCAAAAGCGCCAGAGGCGAATGCTCGTGTGAGTGAGCATTCTTCAGCCTATTGACAGAATAATATTTTATGCTAGAACAACTACATCAACCAAACAAATATAGTCGAAAGGAAAACACAATCACTCATAAAAGGAAGTTACACATGTCAATGCATCAAAGTCTGCGTAAGCCTAAGGACTTCACATGGGACACAAACGAGTCCTTATCTATAGCCTTGGTAAGAGGGTCAGCTACCATAAGACTAGTAGACACATGTCTTAACACAACTTCCTTTCTCCCTATGATGTCCTTCACAAAATGATACCTAACCTGTATATGTTTGGTCTTTCCATGATATTTGGGGTCTTTCACATAACAAAGTGCAGCCATGCTGTCACAATAGAGAACAACAGGCTCATCTGATGTCTCTACTAGCCCAGTATGTTGTAAGAACCTCCTCAACCAAACTGCCTCCTATACTGCTGCAGAGCATGCAACATACTCTGCTTCCATAGTCGACAGGGCTATATAGGTTTTCTTCTTGCTGGACCATGAGATGTCCCCATTAGCCAGCAAGAAAGCATAACCAGAGGTAGACTTCCTTTCATCAATGTCTCCAGCCCAATCGGCATCACTATAGCCAATCAGGCAGAGATCTGATGCTTGGTAACACAGCATGTAGTTACTCGTTCCTCTGAGGTATCTCATGATTCTCTTGACTGCCTTCCAGTGCTCCATGCTTGGGCTAGACTGGCATCGACTCACCATGCCCACAGCATAACAAATGTCTGGCCTAGTACACATCATAGCGTACATAAGGCTTCCCACAAAAATGGAGTATGGAACCTTGCTCATTTTGGCATTCTCTTCAGGAGTCTCAGGATGCTTATCAAGGCTCAAGTGCAAACCCTTCTCAACAGGAGTGTCGATTGGTTTGCATTTGTCCATATGGTATTTCTTCAAGATGTTGTTAATATAAGTCTCTTGAGACAATCCCAGAAGTCTCTTGGACCTATTTCTAACTATTTTGACACCAAGGACGTAGCTAGCTTCACCCATGTCCTTCATATCAAACGTGGAGGACAACCACTCTTTAGTGGATTTCAACAACTCTTTGCTATTGCTAGCCATGAGTATGTCACCAACATACAAGGTCAGAATGACAAATTTACCATTGGATCTCTTAACGTACACACAGTGATCTTCCTCAAGCATAGAGAACACATTCTCTGATATAGCTTGATGGAAGCGAATGTTCCACTGTCTAGACGCTTGTTTTAAGCCATACAAGGACTTATTGAGCTTGCACACTTTGCGCACTTGTCCTTTGACTTCAAAACCTTGAGGTTGATCCATATAGATCTCCTCCTCAAGTTCTCCATTGAGAAAAGCAGTCTTTACATCAATTTGGTAAAGCTCTAAGTCCATCTGAGCTACAATAGCTAGTAGAAGGCGGATGGAGGCAAACCTAACCACGGGTGAAAATGGTTTCCCCAAAATCCACGCCTTCTCTTTGGGTGTAGCCTTTAGCTACCTGTCTAGCCTTGAATCTATCAATAGATCCATCCGCCTTCCTCTTAATCTTGAGGATCCACTTGGACCCAATGGCCTTTCGGTTCGGCGGTAAGTCGACCAAGTCCAGACTCGATTAACTTTCATCGACTCCAACTCTTCCTTTATAGCTTCTAACCACTCTTTCGCATTTGGACCTTCCAAAGCCTCTTTCAAGGTCTCTGGTTCTTGCTCATCGATTACCATCATCCGAGATGATTCATAATCAATTTCTTCTTGAGGTATCACGAGGGCCTCTTCCTCTGTGCGAAACCGCCTACGAGGAATGAGCCCGCGTTTACTTCGACGCAGATGGGTATCTGATCGTTCATCCTCCGTGAGAGCTATCAGATCCTCAGCATTGCGGCTCCCACTAGGATTGACTGGTGGAACCTCATGTTCAACTTCCAGATCCTGATCCCGTGGAGTGGCAATGTCCTCATCTTGTTGTTCAAAGAAGTCCATTGACTCTTTGATAGCTCCAGCAAGAGTTGGAAAAAACATTTTCCAAGAATGTGGCATCCCTAGACTCCAGTTCCGTCCTTCTTTCATTCTCGTCTAACCCGATAAAAACATAACCTTTGGAGAGATTACTGTATTTTACAAAAATACACTTTTTTCCTATAGGTCCTAGCTTTCCATAGCGGTGACTAGTAGAATGAATGTATGCCGTGCATCCCCAAGGATGCAGCAGACTAAAATCAGGCTTCCGTCCGGTCCATAACTCATATGGAGTTGAGGGAACCGATTTTGTTGGAACTCTATGGAGGATATAGGCAACAGTCATTAGAGCATCTCCCCAAAACGAAATTGGCAAGCTCGCATGCGCCATCATGGATCTAACCATGTCTAGCAACGTTCTATTCCTTCTCTCGGCAACACCATTTTGCTGAGGAGTATAAGGCATAGTGAGGTTTCTAGATATCCCCTTTTCATCACATAACTCCTTGAACATTATGGAGAGATACTCCCCACCTTTGTCCTTTCTGAGAGTTTTTATCTTATTATCCAATTGATTCTCTACCAAGCTCATGAATTTCTTAAAGCATTCTAGAGCTTCTGACTTGTGAGAAATAAGATAAATATGACCATATCTAGTGTAGTCATCAATAAATGTGATGAAGTAGCTTTGTCCATGTCTAGTACGCACATTCAAAGGTCCACAAATATCCGAGTGAATTAGCTCTAAAGGAGAAGTAGCCCTAATGGCTTTTCCGAACGGTTTTCTAGTTGCCTTTCCAGCTGGACAAGATTCACAGGTCGACAATTCAAATTTGGAGCATTCTCCTAATACCCCCTCAACCTGTTCATCCGGTCAACACCAATATGGCCTAGTCTAGCATGCCACATAACTGAATCATTATTCATGGAACTTTGACTCATAAAGGCAATAGTGTTATGATTGAAATCATAAATTGCGTCCAACACAATAAAACCGTCTGAAAGAAAGGCACGTCCATAATAAATGTTAGCAAGGTATAAACCCATATCATTGTTCTCAAAAACAACTTTAAAACCATGTCTCATCAAAACAACAACAGAAATAATATTTCGCCGTATAGCTGGTGCATACAACACGTCGTGAAGTAATAGGATCCGGCCACTTCGCAAAGCCACTTTGCATGTGCCAACTCCAAGAACTTCAATTCTAGTGTTGTTAGCCATGTTTGTTCGCCTCCCACTTGGAACACAGAGATATTCCACGAAAGCAGAAAAATCCTTTGTTATGTGGTCCGTGGCACCTGAATCCATAATCCACACAGGAGAGTGATCAGTGAGCATCACATAACTAGTCACGTTACAATTCAAGGGATTACACACAGTAATTAGCTTTTGCTCAGTGCACTCACGAGCAAAATGTCCAGTCTTTCGGCAGTTAAAACAAGTCACATTAGACTTATCTTTCCCACCTCTGGATCCTCGAGGTCGTTTCTTTCCAGCTTTGTTTTATGTTTTGTTTTTATTTGCACCCTTATTGCCTTTAAAACCCTGAGCTCTATCTCTTTTGCGCTTAAAACCTGCACTCCTCCGAGGAGCACCAGCTTCAGCAGCAAACACTTCAGTTAGAGGGGCTTCCGCAAGCATGCAGTCCTCCTCCAGCTCTAGGTGTTTTACGGCCTGGTCAAATGTCCTGATGTCATCATCATGAGTCAGATGGACCTTCATATGCTCCCAACTCTTCGAAGGCAATGATCTGATGAGAGCAGACACTTGCTCCTCATCGGTCTTAGCACGACCGGCAGCGCTCAACTTGCTTATCATGTTTGACATTGCGGTAATATGCTGCCTCATCGTGTGACCTTGGCGCATTTTATACCCATCAAACATGAGCCCAAGCTGGCGGGCCCTTGTGACGGAGGTCACTCTCTACTGAAACTTCACAGCTTCCCACAAGGCCTTTGCAGTTCGCAATTTTTTGAACCGCAGTAACAGATCATCTCGCATCGAACTCAGAATTGTAATGCGAGCAATACGGTCATTCTTTTTCCATGCATTATAGACATCCATATTTCTGCGATGCTGCACAGTGTTCCCCTCCTCGGGGGGAGATATAGTTTGGGTTATATTTTCTAACATGTCCTGATCCTCTAAGAGATACTCAATTTTACGATGCCACAGATCGTAATTTCTTTCATTGAGTTTATCTCCTCGAGTCAGATCAGCGACAATGCTTTTGGAAGCAGCCATAAAAATCTAGGACAAAAAACCACATAGCGATACATGAGTTCTAGCATAAAATACAATGAGCCACAATAGTCATAAAAAAATAAACTAACTTAATAACTATAGCATTCAGACCAAAGGAAAACATAAAGCGTTCGATCAAATCCTCATGCAATAGTTAATAAAGCTATTTTACCAATTCATATATTGCGCTCTATCATGATTTAATAACCCTAAAAAACGTATAAATCATTGCAAATCAGCAGCAAATAAATAATTATCCGCCAGTTGCAAGGTGGTTTACACAAAACACTTCTACCTTGCAACTCCCACTAGACATGCAAGTTCCAAAAAAACGTTCCTTTCATAACATTCCAATCAAGATCACACAGAAATTAATTGCTACATTACTTCCATATCAAGCTAAGGATCCCTCATAGGGATTTAGCACTGTAGATGGGAACCTGCATAAGCCTTATAGTAATAATATCGCAATAATAAAAATAAAGGAGCCCCTCGTCTCCCTAGGGCAATAAACAATCCACAGTCCATAATTATTACAGCCCATTGCGATATCTATTGCAAATGGAAATGAATGAATGAAATTACGCTCAACTCTCAATAAGGCAGCAAAAATAAATCAGCATCCATTCACACCATTCATACCATACAAGCGCAATCTTTCCATACGTTAGCATAATCACACGCATGAATAAAGTGTACACCACTTCCATATAAGAATGAAGTAATATATAAGGAAACAACGCATATATGGAGCATAAGAAAAACGTATATGGAAATACCAATCAATCTCCATAATAGTATCTCAAAACAGAAATTTTCTTTTCTTTCCCCAATCAACATAATCATGAGAGCGTAAAAATTATCCTACTCGCATTAGGAAAGAAAAATCCGGAAAAATCCTCAATGAGATCAACACATGTATGTGGATTTAATCATAAAGGAAATATTTCAAATGAAATGCATGCTATCATTCCCAAAAATCCGAAATTCCTTAAATGAGATCAACACATATATGTGCATCAAAGGAAAGCATTCAGAATTTGCCAATCTTTCCTTAATCAATATAAGCATGCAATCAACAATAATTATGCTGCTTTTATTGGAAAGGAAAAATTCGAAATTTTCAAGAGAACAACAAGCATATATGCGCATTTTTCAGTAAGGAAACCAATCAATCACATGCATGTTAATGCTCCAAAAACAGCCATATCCGAAATTCTTTGGAGCAACAAGGCAACATAATTATCATGCATATGCATATGGCAATAAACATCTACTCTAGATTCATGCTCATATTGAAAATGCTAAATAAACAAGCATATACACGAAATTCCAGCAAACATGAGATCTAGTCATGCATGTACACGAATCAGAGATAACAACATTTGATACATCCATGCAATCCGACATGCATGATGATATAGAAATGACATACAAACATTATCATCTAATTCAAGCATGAAAAAATATCAGAGAGTTAAACTACTGATTATCATATAAAACATGCGCAAAAATAGAAGATCATCATGATAGGGTTAACACAGATTTCATGTATACATGCTCAAAGATTAGAATAAATAATATGTAACACTAATTCGGAAAAATCAGGAAAAATAAAAATCTGATTTCATGTATACATGTGCATGATTTAGAAGAATCAACATGGAAAATAACCTCTGATTTTATCTAATACATGCGCAAAGAATAGAGGTAACAACACAGAAAAAACAGAATTCTGGTCACATCTATGTATGTGCAATGATAGGAGAGCAACATATCATATTGGCTTGAAATAAAATCAGGAAAAATCCATCTTAAACCATGCATACATGCACAAGAATGGAGGAGCAAAATCTAACCCTAGATGCATGCTCTAATGAACCAAAACATGCGCAACAAGTAGAGTCTAGTCTAAACCCTAATCGCATGTTAGAAAGAACTCAGCAAACATGCACCACTTATATCTCTAAATGAACGATCATATTATTTCATTTAAAGATAAAAAAAACTTCTGAGTTTTCATTACCAGAATATCAAAAACGAATTTGAAAGAAAAAACATGAACAATCAAAATATATAACATGCGCATCATGTAAATAAGCAATGCTGATTTTTCTGTTATCTTTCTTTCTCCAAAAAACATAACCACCGAATTTTTATCTCAAATCAGATTATCATGAAACAAAAATTCGTCAAGCATGGTGAGGATTCGAAGGTAACCGAGATGGCTCTGGTACCAATGTTAGCAAACAACGATTCTACAGGTTCAGGAGTACCTTTCTTGGAGAGAACCTGTGGCAGCGGAATGAAGATCGGAGGTCACCTTAAGGAATCCTTTTCACCGGTCGGTATCCTACTCTCTTGGAGAAGGAGTGCGAGTCCACAACCCAAGAGTCCACGGAATGGGCTTGGTGGAGGTGGAGGGACGAAGTGGAAGAGAGAGAAGGTGACGGCTAGGGTGGGTGGAGGCTAGGGTTTGCACACTTGTTCTTTTTATCCAATGGGAGGCTCCCCTCCTCATATAGATGGCTCCACCCTAAACCCTTAAATGTGTAGTCCAATAGGGACGCGCCATGTGTCAGTACTTTGGGCAAATATCTTCTTAATCCTAGATTAATCCAATAGGGCAAAGCACGACTAGCAGGCCAACCCAATACACCAGCAGGACACACATACTACCAATCGAACCCTAGGTCAACATCACACACGCCTCCTGAGAACTGACCAGCACACTCCCCACCCCAACCACGCCTAACTTCCACCTCCCCTTGGTCCCCCTCCATACTTCGAGAGGCCAGCCACCACCAGAATCCAGCCGCACCAGCTGACTGTCTGAGAGCTATGCACCTAAGCATGCAAGGAAAACCTAAGGAGTTTGTGCGCACCAGCCGCACTGGACCCAACAAAGGCCATCCAACCTCCACTCTGAGGTGTCTGACCGAAGCACGGTCGGACCTCACTGGAGCTCGTCGGAGCTCCGGCGCCACCTGGCAGCCCAGAAGCCAGCCACCAGCACGCATTAGCCTTAGCGCACATGGTAGGTGTTTCGCTAGGTGGTGCAACCGGCTGCACCACCAACCACCTTGGTGTTGGTTGACCTTCCAGCCAACACCCCCACCCTCTAATCTAGTCAAGGACCTAAGGCATACCTGAGTTCAACAAGGAGGATGGTGGGAGATTGCCGGAGTTGCAACCCACTTTTTTTCCTAACGCACGTTCCCCTTCCTTGGATCTCTAGCTTGCTGGAGATTGATGCTTCACCGGAGCTCAGCAACCAAAACACCAGAGAGGAGGAGTTGTGGGTGTGGTGCATGAGTGGGAGGGGAAGGGAGGAATGACAACTATGGTTGGGGTTTGCGTCCATGTCACACAAGGAAAACATCAAATAAGGATAGTCATGAAGACAAAATATCCTCTCATCGTTACATACCAAAGCCATGCAAATAATTGTGCATGCTGTTTTGGTGCCCTGTCACCAGCTGACTCACCCAACCCCCACTACCCTCTTGGCACGTGGCAAGGAGCACTCAAGACTAAGCCACTCGAACTTACACCAAAGTCGACCGTGCCAAGACGAGCCGCACCCGCTCAACCAACAAGGAAATTTTCCCCGAAAAGGAAACTTTCTTGAAAATGGAAATATAAGCATACAAGCAAGGACACAATAAAATCAACACATAATTAAAAAAAGATGAGAGTAGACTTATTATAATTACCCTTACAAGTTCCATGAATACTAGGGTAATTTAACACATATACAAAAGTAATTTCATGTATATATAAGGGTAATTTCATCTATAAGAGTAATCCATCGTGGGGAGTAATTTCACATATATACAAAGGTAAATCGTGGGGAGTTGCAACCCACTTTTCTTCCTTTCCTACAACCTTTTGTCTTCCATCTTGTTGAGTCATCAACTCCTAGATGACTCACCCTCCATAGGTGATGTGGCTGGTGACTAGGATGCCACCTAGGATTAAGTTCAATTCTCAATATAATGTGGATGCATGTATGTGAGTTAAGGACTAGATATTATGACCATTATCTCATGACCCGTAGATTGCAATGTTGTAATATTATGCTGCCACATGTATTGATCTATGATTAACTATGTATTGGGTGCATGCACGTACATTAATGCTAAGTATTTTAATATCTTACAACTATATTGCATGACCCGTAGATGACTATATTATTAATATCATGCACTGTTTATATTTATAAATGCTTGGCTACGCATTAGGAATATGCAAGCGTATTATTATTTGTATTATATCATCTTATGCCAAAGTTTCATGATCGTGGTTATATATATGGATATACAGTGTGGTGATATTGCTTCATATATGTTGATGTATGGATGAGTATCATGATCATGTTCCTTTTCATATAGTTGCACATGCATGTCATGTTATGTTGATGTTATGATGCATATGGGTTTATGGACGCTCATAAAATGGTCATTACAGTAGTTGTATTAAGAATGTATATATGGTTATGTGCATTAGATGCTTTGTATTCGCATTTCTGAAATTTAATTAATCTGGGCACTTTTGTTTTGGGGCCGGTGAGCCTAATGGATAGACCTCTATGTAGAGAGGCCTATTTGAAAGAACTCTATGTGGAGATGCCAGGTGAAGATTGTGACCTGGATATGTTCACTGTCATTTTGCTATAGGACAGGTGATGCATTGCATACATTGCATCATATGTCTTTCATTTAGATTAATTTTATATCAATAAATGCTACTAAGGTATGTGTTTAGTCTTATTTACAGAATAGAGGGACCTGAATGCAAATTACCCATATCCCGAGCATAAATGCATGCAAGAGACTCATTCCTGTCATAAAGACCAAGTTCAAGATTATCGGGCTTCAAATGGAAATGCATCCAAGCATAAAAGCATTCAAGACCTAATTACAAAAAGGACAAGGACTTAAGCACAAAAGTAGACAAAGACTTAATTGCAAATAGCCAAGGACCTAATTGCAAATTACGAGTAGCTTTTATTAATTATGGAGAAAATCTAAAGAAAAATCAATGTGGATCTCCAAATATATAAAGAAATAAAGTCTGAGCTCAAAAGAAAGGAAAGAATCAAACCAGACGCACAAAGGATATTGAAATCATACCATAAACACACAGGAAAAATCCGGATTAAATCGGAGTTAAAAAGACGGCGAATCCACCGCACAAAATTAGATCCATGCTCTAAATTTTTTACCGGTTGCGTGTTGACGCGTGTACTTTCCTATTTTATACCTAAGTCCCTTGTATCGGCTATAAATAGCCCTGAAACGATGTTGTAGAGGAGCTTCTTAATTTTAACCTTAGTTTTTAATTCTTAGTCCTTAGTTTTTGTTCCATATTTTAGTAATAAAATTCTGTTCTTTTATTTTTCTTGTTTTTAGTTTTCTTTTGTAGTTTCTCTAGGACCCCTTCTCCTTCCCTCCATCCATGAGTTTCTAACTCTCTCCAAAGGGTGGGGTTGACGGATTTAGGGTGATGAGAAGAAGAATAAAGTTATTATTTTAATTTCGTGTTAGTATATTTTGAGTACTTGAGTTTATGTTGAGTCATTTATCATGTAATGCTTTATAACTAATATGATTTATTATAAGTTTCAGAATTCTCTAATCTAAACCCGATATCTAAACCTCTACCCACTGGACTCCCTTCCATCTTTACTTTATTTTTAATTTGTTTTTCTTGTTCTCGCTTTAGATAATTAAAAAACCAAAAATCTCAAACCAACCTTATTTTTCTCTCTTTCTTCCTTAATCGAAAATCACAAAAATAACAAGATCTCGCCCTCCTTGTGTTCGACCCGTATTTGCCACGTCTTCATTGACGCCGTGCACTTGCGGTGTAAATTTAATTCACATCAAGTTTTTGGCGACGTTGCCGGGGAGGCGACGAAGATTTTTGTTTATTTTAGTGATTTCGATTTTTTCTGTTTATCGTGTGCGCGATCTAACTATTTGGATTTGCATTTCAGGAGACAACAGAGTGCGCGGCGCAAACCATGCACATTTGGAGCAAAACGAGCGGCGAAAACGCCGCATATCAAGCACAACCTGCGGCGGATCCGCCGCACACATGAAGCATCTGAGCTTCAAATTTTTCTGGGACGCGACTCATCTCTGGGTGGATGGGTAGAGCTACTGGAAATTTTCGAGAGTGGGCGGCAAACCCGACTGAGCATTGCATAGGTAACCTTTGTTGCCTCTTTCCTCGTAATTTCTAGTTTCGGAAAACTTCCTTTTGTAGAACTGCACGTGTTAGGGAAAAATTCCATAATTGGCAATAATTCAACTCTGACCTAAAATTGGCGAAATTAGAAGGACTTAGTGCATGCATCATATAATGTTTTGTTTGCATTATTCTTGCTAAATTCTTGCAAATTATTTTTATTGTTGAAGAGTGCTGGAGGCAAGGTACGTATCGCGTTTTAACGATTGCATTTAAGCATATAATTTAGTTTGCATACAACCTTGCAATTGCCCCCAATTAAAGACCAATGTTTGACTATCTTTGCTAGATTTAAGTTAAACTATCTTAAGGGCAACTCCGTAGGAAAAGATACGGTGGGGATTTCATCACCCTTCCGTGGCCCACAAATCACAATCCTAAAGTGTCACCCAAGCTTTAAAATTGAAATCAATTGGACATTGGCCCCTAAGGACTCAGACTCAATTAAGGAGAAGATTGGTTTGACTTGCTATGACCTGAAGCTGATCGAATTTAATTTGGTGTCTAGAAAGTGTTTTTGTGTTGACGAAAGTCTTCCAAGCGAAGTGGTTGTCTAATTGGAACCGACTCTGTCGGAAGCGCCCCCACTAGCTATACACGGCCTGGCCAAGTTGGTTTGATTAGTGAGGGAGGTGAATCAAGCAAATCAATTCGACTCAACCAGTTAGGAGTCATCTAGATTTAAGAACTAGGTCTAGGATTGTTTGAACCGTGCTTGTTCAGGAAACTTCTGACCAACCCTCTTATATATCTTTTAGAGTTAAGTTTCCCTTCTCCTCTGAGTCATCTTCTTCTCACCTTATTCTACGTTATAGTCTCCTCCCCTTTACACTCTCTGGTAGTGTTTTTTGGGTCGAGTCGAGCACTTTTTACGAGTTTAGCCTCGTGGTGGTGGGAGTGGTCGACTCTAGAGCTCTTTGTGAAGATGGAAGGTTACATGGGAGACCATCCATATCATTGTTGGAACCAAGACAATTCGTCCTGGTATTCTGGACCCATGCAACCTGGGGTGGCTCAGACTAACACCCCATATGGTTGGGACAATCCTAATTGTGTGGCTGAGCAATCTTCATATTGGGGTAACATGAGAGAGGCACCGACTGCTAGACCACAATCTAGTTATGTCAGATCATATGCTGGTCAACAAACTGAGACATTACAACAAACTTTTGCCTCCTTCATGCGTAGGACAGACAACATGAGTGCACCGGTGGCACCACTGCCACTGGGAAGTGTCAGAACTAGAGTAGTCGTCAGCCGACTCTTCAGTTCCTCGAAACTGTCCTCGCACTTCTGGGACCACACGAACTCAACGCCCTTCCGCGTCAAAGCCGTCAACGGCAAAGCCAACCTCGAGAAATCCTGGACAAATCGGCGATAATAACCTGCCAGACCCACAAAGCTCTTGACATCTGACACACTCGTCGGTGCTCTCAACTGCGTAACGGCCTCAACCTTCGCTTGATCTACCGAAATCCCCTCTCCTGATATGATGTGCCCCAAAAAGGCGACACTGCTCAGCCAGAACTCGCCCTTCAAAAACTTGGCATACAACTCATGATCCCTCAAAATGCCAAGTACAACTCTAAAGTGCTCTCGATGCTGCTCCACATCTGGCGAGTAGACCAAAATATCATCCACGAAGACAATCACAAACCGGTCGAGGTACTGACTGAAGGTCCGGTTCATCAAATCCATAAACGCTGCAGGCGCGTTCGTCAACCCGAACGACATCACCAAAAACTCGTAATGCCCGTACCTCGTCCTGAAAGCTGTCTTCTGCACATCTGCCTCCCTGATCCTCAACTGATGATAACCGGATCGCAGATCAATCTTCGAGAACACCTGCGCTGACAGCAACTGGTCAAACAAGTCCTCGATCCTGGGCAAGGGATACCGATTCCTAACGGTAACCTTGTTCAGCATCCTGTAGTCGATACACATCTGCAGCGATCCATCCTTCTTCTTCACGAAGAGTACCGGCGCTCCCCAAGGCGAGACACTGGGGCGGATAAACCCCATATCCATCAGATCCTGCAACTGCTTCTTCAGCTCTGCCAGCTCAGCAGGTGCCATCCGATACGGCGCCTTCGACTGAGGCGTAGTCCCAGCTACCAAGTCGATCCCAAACTCAATCTCTCTCTGAGGCGGTAACCCAGAGACATCATCTGCAAAGACCTCTGGAAACTCCCGGACTATCTCGATGTCCTCCAATCTCCTCGCCTCTGGATCTGGAACTACCAAAGTGGGCACGAAAGCTCTGCAACCCTGCTGCAACAACCTCTGTGCCCTCACTGCTGATACGATCACTCTGCCTCCTCTATCCTTCGTCCCCCTTATCAGCACGTCAGGTAGACCTTTCCTCGGGATCAGGATCTTCTTCTCCCGGCACAACACTCGCACATCGTACTGGGACAGCCAATCCATCCCCAGTATGACGTCGAAGTCTTCCATCGGCAACAAGATCAGGTCAACCGGAAACTCCTGATCATCCGAAACAATCATGGTGCTGGGAAGGAAGCTCCCCACAATGCCCACCAGACCCAAGGGTGTGCTGACTTCCAACGTGGCAGTCAACATCGCAGGGGTACGGCCCAACACGCTCGCAAATCGCTCCGAAATGAACGAGTGTGTGGCCCCACAATCAAACAACATTCTCGCACTCAACCCACTAACAAAGAGTGTACCTTCCACCACCATGCTGGCGTCTCTGGCCTCATCCGCCTGAATGGTAAAAACCCGTCCGGTCCTCTGACCCTGCTGTGGCGGCGCAAAAGGTCAGCGACCTCCGCCTCTGCCTGCTGCTGGCGGCCCTGAATGCCTGCTGGACCCGCCTGGCCCACTCGGACAATCTCGCACAAAGTGGCATGGCTTGCCACACCCGTGACAAACCCCACGACCCCAACACTCTCCGGAGTGAACTCTGCCACAACCTCTGCACGCCTCAGACTGGCGTGTCCCACCTCCTCCGATCTGGGGCCTCTTGCCCGGGTTCCCTGCTAGCGGAGCACCCGGACGTCCACTGACCTTCCCCGGTGCTCTCCTGGCCTCAGCATAATTCTGCTGGTAATCCTGATCGATAATCGTTGCAAACCGCACGACATCGTCCAGCGTCTGTGGCATATTGTATGTCACATGAGTACGGAGGTGCTTCCTCAGCTCCCGTATGAACTTCCTCGCCCTCTGCAGCGGCGTCACGCAAATCTCCAGACAGTAACGCTCTAGCGCGTTGAACCTCCGGGTATACTCAGCCAGGGTCGCCTCTCCCTGCTCGAGAGTCATAAACTCCTCTCGCCTCCCATCTCTGACATGCTCTGGGAAATACTGCTCGTTGAACTCCCGCAGGAATTCCTCCCAGCTGATCTCAGTCCTGCCCTCAAACACCACTGCAGATGTGGTCCTCCAGCAGTGGACGCGTCTCCGCCCAACCCATACGCTGCCAATCCTGTCTGCCTCTCTGGCGGGCACTCAATCGCCCGAAGGATCTCCTGAATCTTTAGGACCCAATCCTCCGCAGCCTCAGACTCTCCTCTACCATCAAAGGTAGGCGGGTGCTGTCTCATAAAGCGGTCGAGCATCGCTCCTGCCGCTGCTGGCTCTCCTCTGCCTGACTGGCGATCCAACATCGCTCCCAGTTGCTCCACTATGTCATAGAGCATCCGCCGCTCCTCAGCCCAGTCCGTACTCCCAGTATCCCCACTGGTGTCATGGTCCCGTGGGGGAGGTCTCACGCGTCTCGGAGGCATCTACACACAAAGAAACAACACACATCAAAACCATGAATGCATGAACTAATGCAGACTCTAAAACTCTAAGGGTGGTTTCTTCGGATAAGGACACTGAAATCGACCGCTCTAATACCAAGTTGTAACATCCTCAACACAGAGGAAAATTTAAAATTTTAATATTACACAATCAATAGAGGATATCACGCAAACACTAAACACAGGTGCACCAACATATATAACTGATTGACATCATTTCATGCTCATATTTGTATCTTATATCCATTATCTTACACCTAAGCAATGCTACGTGACGAGTTTTATGTTTAGTTTTCAGGAATAAAGAGGTTTGAAGAGAAGAGCCATGAAAGGACCCAAAAGCTGGGAAAAAGGACTGAATGGTGAGATCTAGGGACCAAGATGCAAGGGAGAAGGACCTGAATGTAAGACAGAAGGACCTAAGAGCAAAACAGAATACTCCACACCATCATGGGGAGTATTTTACCAATTCTATTCGGGTCGAAGCTCCAACAAGTCGAGTAACCGCATCAAAGACCAACAATACCAGAAAGCAAAGCCCACAACAAATTCCAACACGATCCGACAATTTTGGACCGCCAATTAGCGGTCTTGGACCGCTAATTGGCGGTCCATATTGCTCAGGATCCGTCGAAATTTCTCCTGGACTTGTATTAATGTTCGTTTAGGCTATGTTTGGTATTGGTTTAGTCCCACATCGGGGGATTGTCCCCGATTAGCTTTTTCCATGCTTATAAATAGAACTCTTCACCTTCCATTGTAATTACCCATTGCTTGGTGGCATTCTCTCTACTAAGGAGTGAGCCTTGAAGCAAAAACTCAAGGTGGAGAAGAATGCTACCTTCAATGTGAGTCATTTGTTAATAAAATAATTCTTCTAGTTTCTTTAAATCTTGTCTTTTAATTTGTGCATGTTTCTTTAGTCTTTCCTTTCCTTTTATGTTTCTTTAATGCTTCTTGCCTTCTTAGTTAACTTTCATTTCAGTATTATGCTTTCTTTTGCTAATATAGTTAGTGTAATGAGTAGTGAGTAGTTCCATCCCCATTTGGGGGGTGGAGAAATATGTGATATAATCATGTAGTGTATTAAGTGTGTGTTATCTTTATCCCTTGAGCTTTATATGATTTCCATAACCATCTAATGGGTTTTCACTCTTATCTTTGATATGCTAATGCTCTTGAATGAAGCTTAGCTTATGCTTTGATTAGTGGACCTATTTTATGGGGAATGATAAGGTTAGGATATGGATGAAGTTAATATTGGAAACACAATTTGTAGTGTATGTGCTCTTGTTGCCTTTACCTTAGCTAATGTCTTGTATGTTTTAATGATGTAGTGAAATCTTAATTCATGTAGAGGCATAGTAGGGTATAGTCTTTATACTTGAGTTCATGTAGCTTCATTCCAATTATTGTCTTGTATGTTTTAATGATGTAGTCATATCTTAATTCATGTGGAGGCAAAGTTGGATGTAGTTTTATGATTTCATGCACTACATGTTGTGAGGAGCTTAATGAACACACACACACTTCTTTATGTTCACATTATTAGCTACCCCCTTTGGGGTTTAGTTTTCTTGCTTTTCTTCCATTTCCATTTGCGTTTTAGTGTAGTTTAGTGTAACCAACCTTTCTTCCCTTTCTTTACCTCTCGCCTTCGCACAAACCAAGTGTCGACACACCTCCCAGTGGACGACCCGTATTTGCCACCGCTTCAACGCGGCCGTGCACTTGCGGTTAAATATAAAACGATCAATCAAGTTTTTGGCGCCGTTGCCGGGGAGGTGCTCTGTCCAGACGTTGGTTTGGGCGATTCGAGGGGTTTTTAATTTTTTGTTTCCAGTTTTGTTTAGTTTTAGGGAACCTAAGGATCAAGGGGAGGCTACTGGAGAAGTTTGAGGACCAGAAGCTACAAAAAGACCGCCAATCAGCGGTCTGGGACCGCCAATTGGCGGCCTGGTGAGCCTCAATTGCTCTCAAATTTGTTCCAGTTGTTATGTTGTTCACTTTAGTTATCTGGGACCCAATTTTGCATGTTGTGATCTTTAGTTTGCTCCCAGATTTAATTTCAATCCCCTTTAATGAACTTGGACCATAAAACTCAAAGCAAAAGATTAGACTTCTTGCCATCTAGGTCATGCATCATATGTAGACCTTGCATGCATCTTTCTTTTCTTTGCTTTACATTTTGTCGTTGATTGCTGGAGCGAGGTACGCATTCCTTATCACTCATTCACGCATTAGGACATTCATTAGTGAGTAAGGTTTGCATCGAAACAAGAGTGAGGTGAGTGCTTGTTTGGTGAGTTGCTTGCTAGCCTAAGATTTCAAAACATCTTTAAGGGGCATCACCTATAGACTTCAAAGATAAGGTGGGGAAATTCATCACCCCTCCCTTAGCCCCAAAAAGCACACTCAAGTAAAGCCTTAACTAAAAGCAAGTAGACATTGGCCCTAGGAATTCGGACGCACTAGGAGAGTAATCTAGTTGAGACCGCCATGACCTGATCAGCGTTGCCTACCTTGTCGATAGTAGGAGGTACTGGATCTCCGGATCTGGTATCACTTGCTGGGCATTGTGGTCCTCGTTGTAGGGAGGTGAGGCGTGTCGAGGCTAGTGACCTCGAAGTTAGGCGTCGTCTAGCCTAAGGACCCATTGCCTTACATTGTTTGAGCCATGCTTGCTAGTTAGGCTTCTACCTTCACCCTGTACCCTCGCAAGCTCTAGGGATTCTTCCCTACTCCTCTGAGTCATCTTCTTCTCACCTTCTTCTACGTTATAGTCTCCTCCCCTTTACACTCTCTGTTAGCGTTTAGGGTCGAGTCGAGCACTTTTTGCGAGCTTAGCCTCGTGGTGGTGAGAGTGATCGACTCAAGAGTTTTTCTTGAGATGGATGGTTACATGGGCGACCATTCATATCATTGTTGGGACCAGGACGATTCTCCCTGGTATTCCGGACCCATGCAACCTGGGGTGGCTCAGACGAACACCTCGTACGGTTGGGATGATCTTCATTATGTGACTGAGCAATCTTCATATAGGGGTGATATGAGAGAGGCACCGACGGCTAGATCTCCATCTAGTTATGTTGGATCATACTCTGGGCAACAAACTTTGGCCTCTTTCATGCATGCGATAGACGACATGAGTGCACCAGTGGCTCCAGTAGCCATACCGTGCGATTGTTGTGGATTGAGTGGTCATAATATCGGGGAATGTCATTATGTTCCCCCAGAGCCTGAGTATGAGCATACATTTTCCCAAAATGCTCATTATGACCATTACGCATCCGCGTACAATCCGAGAGTGATGGATTCATGGGGAGACAATTCGTATTCAAATTCTTATACTTCATTTCCACCACAGTATCCTCCTCCCGAATACCCAGAATTCTACCAACACCCCACTCCAAATCATTGGACTCATTCTCAGCCAATCAACACCCAACCTCAAAATTTCCCAAGCTCTGACTTGGACCTCATTCTTGACCGCATACCTGATTCCTTGAAACAAACTTTCCTTACGTTCATGGAAACCACTCAACAGTCCATACAAAATATGACACTGCAAGTGAGTCAAATGTCGCAGAAATTACGTGAATGTGAGGAGAGTAACCTTTCTTGTCAACATGAGGATTCTTCTTTTGATATCGAACCACCACCACATCCAAAAATTCAAAGCACAACCTTTCAAAGTCAAACTCCTTGTCAGTCTGAGGGACTTGGAGTTTCAATTCACGATCACTTAGTGGAGGATTCGATTCAAATTGAGAATAACTTGGACGAGCTTCATTATGAGTCGGCACAGGATTGTGCCTTATCTTTTTGTCCCGTGGCTCTTGAGCCACATGATCTTCATTTTGATCCTTTTAAGGACCTACCTCTGGTGGAGCAAGAGCTCCCTTGTACCCTCAATTTCAAACAACCTGATGAGAGTTTGCCTCTCACTATTGTTCTTGATCATCTTGGAAATGATGGAACATCAAACAACTACATTGCTCATGAGGGTATTAGGAGTTCCTTGGAGGATACTTTGGGTATGAGACCCACTTCCTGTTCTCCTGGTGAGTTGGACATGCATAACGAGGTACTTGACCTCGTTCCGACCCACCAGCCTGTTGGTTGGAGAGTTTGGATTGATGATCATAACTTCAGTTCCGCAACGGGAGATATTTTTCTTCCGTTGCCCCTTATTTCCCAAACTCTCGAGAGGTTCAAGCTCTTTCAGTTTGATCCTTTGAATGAGATGCCTTTGCGTCCAATTCATGAACCTCTCATTTCATCTGGTGCTCTTTGTGAAGGGGGCCCACGCATGCGTATTCTGGCCCCGCGTGGTGTCATGTTCCCTTTCCAAGTGCATTGACCCACTCTTGAGGTTCCCATTTGATGTCTTTTGACAAATGAAGATGGGAACTTATGTTTGTACATAGTTATATAAAAAAAAAGAAAAAAAAAGAAGTACAATAAAAGACTCCTTCAGTGAGCATTGATTGTTGTGAGCCCCAACCCTTGTGTATTTGGGCTCCATTTCTTTCACGTATTTGTATCCCTTCTTTAGCATCTCACAGGTTTTGAGGGAATTCGGGTTATGTCCATCAACATGACCTTGCACTTCCCTTTGTACTTCATGTTGGTGAGATCTCTCCTTTTTATGCATCAATCCATGTAGTATCTTGCTTGCATTCATTGAGGACAATGCATGAAGTAGGTGTGGGGGGGTGTTTTACGTGTGTACATAGTTGAGTCTTTTTCCTTTGATTTTGTTTGCATTTTTAGGGTCATGATAGTGTGTTGCATTTAATATCGATATATCTGCTTGCCATGATCCTTGGGTGACTTGTCTTCTTTTGCTTGCCTAGTACTTCAAAATTTTCACATTTCTTTCAAAATCTTCATGTGTTTTCGAAAGAAAATGTTTTGTGGGTTTTGCGTGTGTTTAGCATGTGCAAATCCGTTGAGAGGCAAAGTAAAAAGAAAGCTCCCAAAATTGTCTTGAACATGATGCATTAGGATATCTAGTACGTGGCTTTAGGATTTATCGAGTCGTTAGGATGCACCCCAGTTTTCCTTTGGGGGTGAGTAATCATAGGGTTTCAGTGCTCAAACATTCAAAGAAGTCCACCCTGAACCTAGTGAGTCAATAATTCGTGTTTGTTAATTTAGGAAGTTTGTTGTAGTCAAGGACCCTCTTAATCTTGTTGTGAGACATTAGTGTAGGGGTTTTGGTTCATGTGTAGATAAGAAATAAGTGAGTAGATGTTCTCTCTTCTCGCACGGCTCCTATCACTTGGGAAAGTAGGTCTGAAGGGACTTTGTGCCTGGTGCTTTCGGGTCATCTGACTTGGGATGTGCCGACCGAACTCCCGTTACACGGGTGGTAGGGATTGCCCTATGTGGAGATTTGGGGAAAGGTGTACGTGATAGTGTAAGTCCTCATGGGCAATGATGCACGAAACCTGACCCTGGGAGAATGAAGCTCCAACTAATAAAAAGAAAAAAAGAAAAAAATGTGTGAAAAGAAACAAAAAGAAAAAAAATGTTAATGCAAATAAGAACCTTAATGGACCTTACACTTTGTATCACTTGAGGATGTTGAGGTTGTCCATGTCTTTCACCTAATTCCTTATTTAACTTGCACGAATGGTTCATTAGGCTAGGTGTGGACTGATCACCTATATAGAGTCGGCCCGTAGCATTACCGCGTCCATTGATCGACAGAAATATTTCCAACGAGTCGAGGTCTAGATTGAATAATGCATCTTGTTCGGATTTTGTGGGTATATCCGCTGAAAACCCTCAGGAGACAACACTCCTCCTCCTTGGCAACAAAGAGGTTTAACGGCTTGTTGCACGTGCTAAGTGCAACCGTGATTCCTACGAAAGTGAGTTAGGATTTCTTGTTTCTCGTTTGTTTTTCTCTTCCTTTGTTTTGCTCGAGACTAGCAAAAACTTAGGTGTGGGGGTATTTGATTGACATCATTTCATGCTCATATTTGTATCTTATATCCATTATCTTACACCTAAGCAATGCTACGTGACGAGTTTTATGTTTAGTTTTCAGGAATAAAGAGGTTTGAAGAGAAGAGCCATGAAAGGACCCAAAAGTTGGGAAAAAGGACTGAATGGTGAGATCTAGGGACCAAGATGCAAGGGAGAAGGACCTGAATGTAAGACAGAAGGACCTAAGAGCAAAACAGAATACTCCACACCATCATGGGGAGTATTTTACCAATTCTATTCGGGTCGAAGCTCCAACAAGTCGAGTAACCGCATCAAAGACCAAAAATACCAGAAAGCAAAGCCCACAACAAATTCCAACACGATCCGACAATTTTGGACCGCCAATTAGCGGTCTTGGACCGCTAATTGGCGGTCCATATTGCTCAGGATCCGTCGAAATTTCTCCTGGACTTGTATTAATGTTCGTTTAGGCTATGTTTGGTATTGGTTTAGTCCCACATCGGGGGATTGTCCCCGATTAGCTTTTTCCATGCTTATAAATAGAACTCTTCACCTTCCATTGTAATTACCCATTGCTTGGTGGCATTCTCTCTACTAAGGAGTGAGCCTTGAAGCAAAAACTCAAGGTGGAGAAGAATGCTACCTTCAATGTGAGTCATTTGTTAATAAAATAATTCTTCTAGTTTCTTTAAATCTTGTCTTTTAATTTGTGCATGTTTCTTTAGTCTTTCCTTTCCTTTTATGTTTCTTTAATGCTTCTTGCCTTCTTAGTTAACTTTCATTTCAGTATTATGCTTTCTTTTGCTAATATAGTTAGTGTAATGAGTAGTGAGTAGTTCCATCCCCATTTGGGGGGTGGAGAAATATGTGATATAATCATGTAGTGTATTAAGTGTGTGTTATCTTTATCCCTTGAGCTTTATATGATTTCCATAACCATCTAATGGGTTTTCACTCTTATCTTTGATATGCTAATGCTCTTGAATGAAGCTTAGCTTATGCTTTGATTAGTGGACCTATTTTATGGGGAATGATAAGGTTAGCATATGGATGAAGTTAATATTGGAAACACAATTTGTAGTGTATGTGCTCTTGTTGCCTTTACCTTAGCTAATGTCTTGTATGTTTTAATGATGTAGTGAAATCTTAATTCATGTAGAGGCATAGTAGGGTATAGTCTTTATACTTGAGTTCATGTAGCTTCATTCCAATTATTGTCTTGTATGTTTTAATGATGTAGTCATATCTTAATTCATGTGGAGGCAAAGTTGGATGTAGTTTTATGATTTCATGCACTACATGTTGTGAGGAGCTTAATGAACACACACACACTTCTTTATGTTCACATTATTTCTCTACCCCCTTTGGGGTTTAGTTTTCTTGCTTTTCTTCCATTTCCATTTGCGTTTTAGTGTAGTTTAGTGTAACCAACCTTTCTTCCCTTTCTTTACCTCTCGCCTTCGCACAAACCAAGTGTCGACACACCTCCCAGTGGACGACCCGTATTTGCCACCGCTTCAACGCGGCCGTGCACTTGCGGTTAAATATAAAACGATCAATCAATAACATATATATATATATGAACATCAGAGTATTTCAAAAGTTGTGATTACATCAAAAGACTATATAAATGGAAGCAGTAATCATTCAACCTCAACTGAGAGAAAGCTGGATCCGGTAGCTGTGCTCCTCTCCTCGGTCACCACCCCCTATCGCCGATCACGGCCTGAAAGTAAACATGCAACAATGCCTGAGTTTCCAGAAGGAAACCCCGTATGCCCAACTCTAAATACATGAACTGAAAGACACCCTAGCATGCAATTCTACTAGACAAGAAAAGCATCTCAACGGGTTGGGCTCCAGGGCTCTTTCACCAAACCACAACACACACCACAGTCACGGGGCTCCAGGTCTAATCTAAACCAACCACCGCAACACACACTCGTCGCCAAGCTGGGCTCCAGGTCTTTTTCAACCAACCGCAGCTACCACGACACGACCAAGGGCTCCAGGTCTTTTTCAACCAACCCAAACATCTAAGGGCTCCAGGTCTTTTTCAACCAACCCCTACACGCGGTCCCTGCTCAGGCTCCAGGCCTTTTTCTGCCAACCTGAACGCACTACGGAGCTCCAGATCTTTTTCAACCAACCCCGCACAGACTAGCTGGGCTCCAGGTCTTTTTCAACCAACCGCAGCTCTCACACAGTTACGGGGCTCCAGATCTTTTCCAACCAACCGCCGCAACACCACAATTCTAAGCTGGGCCTCAAGCCTATTTCAGCCAATCCCAAGCTCTCACACCGTTACGGGGATCGAGGTCTTTTTCAACCAACCACCGCAATACTCGTGCACCTAGCACACTCGCCGGAAGAACATCGGCACCACACTCTCTCCACACGAACGACCACAATGACAGCACCTCCATAGTGCAACAAACGATCGACCGAACCAAAAGTCCCGGTCGACCGAATCAAGCAAATATAGGGCAAATCACCTCGACCGGCACTCCATCGGTCAACCGATTTCCCAAACCACACTCGTTCGGTCGAACCAAAGTCAAGGGACGGTCGACCGTTAAGATGATCAACTCCCAGGTTCAACGAAACAAACGACCATTCGGTCGACCGACAAAGGGGTCCCGGTCGACCGAACGTCACCAGGGGAAAAATCCCACAACTCTACCACGGATTCGGTCGAACACCCGAGCACTCTCGGTCGACCGAATCCCACCAGGGAATAGTCCCTCACTCGCACCACGAATCCGATCGAACGCCGAGACCTCCTCGGTCGACCGAATTCCGCCAGAGCGTTTGCCACGCTCAGCACACAGGCCCAGTCGACCGAACCCACATTCGGTCGAACCGACCACTCGATCCACTTAAGTCACGGTCGGACGAAGTCATAGAGGCGGTCGACCGTTTTGATGGTCAACGCCCTATCCGACCCATGACGGTGCACACGGTCGACCGGCAAAGGGGGCCCGGTCGACCGAATCTCACCAGGCTTGCCTCCTATGCACAATCGGTCGACCGCCTCAAGGCATCATTCGACCGATTTGAGGAAAAACCCGTATTTCTTCACGAACGGTCGACCGTTTGCACCAACAGGTCGACCGATCAGACAGTGAAATCTGCTGCACATTTACTTGCGACGAGCCGAACGGCCTACCGTCGACTTCCAAATACTCACGGTAATTAAGTGAACGAGCTTGACATACCGGAAGGCTTGAAGAAGCCTTTGAAGAACCGCGACGACGCCTCCACGAGCACGTCTCCCCAAATCACCATCCGTCGACGAACCTCGCGTCCAAACGACGATCAATCGCTTCCTCGACGATCGACAGCCACAACACCACCTCCGGCAATCTCCAACCACAACCACAACCACAACCACAACCACAACCACCGGACCACAAGTTAGGTAGAGGGAGAGAGAATCCAAAACGAAAACCATGAGATGATCTAACAATCGACCAACTCACCTCCACCACAAACGGCTCCGAACTCGACTCGCCGGAGGTCACCTCTTCTTCACCGGAGCACCACTGCAGGGAGAGAGAATCGCGAGTGATAGAGAGAGCAACGAGAGAGAGAGAGAGAAACCTCCTAAATATCTCCCCAAAACACATCCTCACCATCCATTCCCTTCCTACCATCTCCACCACTCATCTCATCTCCATTCATCCAAACCCTCCATCCAACCATCTTCAATCCCAGCCGTCCATTATCATCTCCCTCTAAACACCACCTAATCACATCCAAAAACCCAATTAGGATTAGGATCTTACAGTATGTGTTTAGTCTTATTTACAGAGTACAGGGACCTGAATGCAAATTACCCATATCCCGAGCATAAATGCGTGCAAAAGTCTCATTCCTGTCATAAAGACCAAGTTCAAGATTATCGGGCTTCAAATGGAAATGCATCCAAGCATAAAAGCATTCAAGACCTAATTACAAAAAGGACAAGGACTTAAGCACAAAAGTAGACAAGCACTTAATTGCAAAAAACCAAGGACCTAATTGCAAATTACGAGTAGCTTTTATTAATTATGGAGAAAATCTAAAGAAAAATCAATGTGGATCTCCAAATATATAAAGAAATAAAGTCGGATCTCAAAAGAAAGGAAAGAATCAATCCAGACGCGCAAAGCATATTGAAATCATGCCATAAACACACAGAAAAATCCTGATTAAATCGGAGCTAAAATGCGGTGAATCCGCCGCACCTTATGTATAAATTGCGGCGAATCCGCCCCCTAAAATTAGATCCGTGCTCTAAAATTTTTACCGGTTGCGTGTTGACGCGTGTACTTTCCTATTTTATACCTAAGTCCCTTGTATCGGCTATAAATAGCCTTGAAACGATGTTGTAGAGGAGCTTCTTAATTTTAAGCTTAGTTTTTAATTCTTAGTCCTTAGTTTTTGTTCCATATTTTAGTAATAAAATTTTGTTCTTTGATTTCTTTTTTAGTTTTCTTTTTTAGTTTCTCTAGGACCCCTTCTCCTTCCCTCATCCATGAGTTTCTAACTCTCTCCAAAGGGTGGGGTTGACGGATTTAGGGTGATGAGAAGAAGAATAAAGTTATTATTTTAATTTCGTGTTAGTATATTTTGATTACTTGAGTTTATGTTGAGTCATTTATCATGTAATGCTTTATAACTAATATGATTTATTATAAGTTTCAGAATTCTCTAATCTAAACCCGATATCTAAACCTCCACCCACTGGACTCCCTTCCATCTTTACTTTATTTTTAATTTGTTTTTGTTGTTCTCGCTTTAGATAATTAAAAAACCAAAAATCTCAAACCAACCTTATTTTTCTCTCTTTCTTCCTTAATGGAAAATCACAAAAATAACAAGATCTCTCCTTCCTTGTGTTCGACCCGTATTTGCCACGTCTTCATTGACGGCGTGCACTTTCGGTATAAATTTAATTCACATCAAGTTTTTGGCGCCGTTGCCGGGGAGGCGACGAAGATTTTTGTTTATTTTAGTGATTTCGATTTTTTCTGTTTATCATGTGCGCGATCTAACTATTTGGATTTGCGTTTCAGGAGACAACAGAGTGCGCGGCGCAAACCAAGCATATTTGGAGCAAAACGAGCGGCGAAAACGCCGCATATCAAGCACAACCTCCGGCGGATCCGCCGCACACATGAAGCATCTGAGCTTCAAATTTTTCTGGGACGCGACTCATCTCTGGGTGGATGCGTACAGCTACTGGAAATTTTCGAGAGTGGGCGGCGAACCCGACTGAGCATTGCATAGGTAACCTTTGTTGCCTCTTTCCACGTAATTTCTAGTTTCGGAAAATTTCCTTTTGTAGAACTGCACGTGTTAAGGAAAAATTTCATAATTGGCAATAATTCAACTCTGACCTAAAAATTGGCAAAATTAGAAGGACTTAGTGCATGCATCATATAATGTTTTGTTTGCATTATTCTTGCTAAATTCTTGCAAATTATTTTTATTGTTGAAGAGTGCTGGAGGCAAGGTACGTGTCGCGTTTTAATGATTGCATTTAAGCATATAATTTAGTCTGCATACAACCTTGCAATTTCCCCCAATTAAAGACCAATGTTTGACTATCTTTGCTAGATTTAAGTTAAACTATCTTAAGGGCAACTCCGTAGGAAAAGATACGGTGGGGATTTCATCACCCTTCCGTGGCCCACAAATCACAATCCTAAAGTGTCACCCAAGCTTTAAAATTGAAATCAATTAGACATTGGCCCCTAAGGACTCGGACTCAATTAAGGAGAAGATTGGTTTGACTTGCTATGACCTGAAGCTGATCGAATTTAATTTGGTGTCTAGAAAGTGTTTTTGTGTTGATGAAAGTCTTCCAAGCGAAGTGGTTGTCTAATTGGCACCGACTCTGTCGGAAGCGCCCCCACTAGCTATACACGGCCTGGCCAAGTTGGTTTGATTAGTGAGGGAGGTGAATCAAGCAAATCAATTCGACTCAACCAGTTAGGAGTCATCTAGATTTAAGCGACACTAGGGCTAGGATTGTTTGAACCGTGCTTGTTCAGGAAACTTCTGACCAACCCTCTTATATATCTTTTAGAGTTAAGTTTCCCTTCTCCTCTGAGTCATCTTCTTCTCACCTTATTCTACGTTATAGTCTCCTCCCCTTTACACTCTCTGGTAGCGTTTTTAGGGTCTAGTCGAGCACTTTTTACGAGTTTAGCCTCGTGGTGGTGAGAGTGGTCGACTCTAGAGCTCTTTGTGAAGATGGAAGGTTACATGGGTGACCATCCATATCATTGTTGGAACCAGGACAATTCGTCCTAGTATTCCGGACCCATGCAACCTGGGGTGCCTCAGACTAACACCCCATATGGTTGGGACAATCCTAATTGTGTGGCTGAGCAATCTTCATATTGGGGTAACATGAGAGAGGCACCAACTGCTAGACCACAATCTAGTTATGTCGGATCATATGCTGGTCAACAAACTGAGACATTACAACAAACTTTTGCCTCCTTCATGCGTAGGACAGACAACATGAGTGCGCCGGTGGCTCCAGTAGGAATTCATGCATGACTATTTATCCTTCTTTTGGACTAGGGGCATACGAGGTTTTCTTATTGAAAACTAATGCATATTTTGTTGTTGTTTTGCCAAAGGTACTTAGGTTTGTGACAGGGGTTGGGCTGGAGATGTTTCGGGGGATTCTGTACTCGAGGGACACATCGACCAGATTCTTTCAGTTTCTCTTTTTCTTCCGCATTTATGTTGTATCTCCTTTGATTCAAACTTAATGTAATGAATTCTGAGTTTATTTCGATATATGCATAGTTTCCTTTTTCGGTCCATGTCTTGTATTCTCTATCCATGTATGCTTTTATCATGTATGTCTTATTGTATCACTTTTCAATGTAACTCATTCGGTCGTCGCGGATGACTCTGATTGTAACAAATCTACTTGGACTCCCCAGCGTACGTAACTACGAGAATGGGGGCCTTACAATATTACTCTAAATAAACTCAGCATCCCAACGTTTTGGTGAAGTGGTTGCATCCAGATATCTACTCCTCTAATGGATTTGTTTGTAGCATTTATTGGTCTCCCTACGTATTTAACTAAATTAGGATCTAATTCTTTTAGCGGTTGACACACTGAGATTGGGTTCAAGATTGCTTTATAGATGTCTTAGAGTTGAAAATGTATATGTACCCTTCGAGTGTTGCTACATATTTGCAAAATTAGTAAAAAAAATTATTTAGTAACTGAAATTACCCTTTGATATATTGGAATTTATTCTCAGTGTACTCTGAAATTACAAGCTCAGAAGACTTTCCTGCACAAAAGTCAAAACCTGGTGCTCTCTAATTTTGAAAAGATAAACCTTACAGACTTATTTCAAATGAGAAATTGTGGTATTGCATATTTGCAGGTGATGAAAATGCTCAGACAGATATCGTAAAATGATCAGAGTGCACACCAAAGTACCTCATGGGATGACTAAATATAGGAAAACATATCTCATGTGGTCAAGTTGCTTGGTTATATGCTATGACACCACAAGCTAATTAAGTCATATTTGTAGTTACAATTTGTGACTTTACCTGCAAAACCCATGGAAGCCCCTATTGAAAGAACCTTTAAGATTATAAAATGCAGTGAAGTGCATTCTTTTTTCCGGGTGTTGAAGTGTTGCTGCTAAGATTAAATGCAGTGAACCTTTTAGATCATCAAATATGTTTGGTGCAAAAAAGACAAAACAAATTAAAAGAAGAACCAAATGTAGGAAAAAAACCATCATTGCAAGAAGAAGACATTGTTGAGGAGAGGGGGTCAGAGCTTGAGGGTTGGGTTTGAAACAACAAGAATGATATGAAGAGTATTTTGAATTCAAAACAATAAACATATGGTGCTTTAATTGGGTTTGGTGTATTAGTATGGGCTTGGCAGGTAGTGCCAGGGAACCACAGAAGTGAGAGAACGTGGGAAAAACGGGTGGTTTGGGTTTGTCGAGTGATGTGGAATTCCACGTAGGAGTGCATTTAGAAGTAGGTGAGAAGTTGGGTAAAATACAACTTTTCAATTCCAAACTTGAATTATTTAACACGAAAACCATTTTCAAAGGTTATAGGTCAAATAATATTTACATCATTCATGTTGACAATCTAAATAATATGGCTCTTGAGACTTGTTTTGTTATCTCATATGATGGAGCTTGGTTATGGCATAATAGATTGAGATATATTAGTATGTCATAATTGCACAAAGTATCCAAATTTCAATTAGTTAGACGACTTCTGAAAATCAATTTCAAACAAAACAAGCTTTGTGATGCATGCCAATTTGGAAAATAATTTAAATCATTTTTCAATCTTTAAATGTGGTATCAACTTCAAAACCTCTTGAGATTTTGCACCTAAATCATTTTGGACCTTCATGGACCGCTAGTCTGGGAGACAAAAGATATGTCTTTGTGATTGTCGATGATTTTCCATGATTTACTTGCGTTTTATTTTTAGCAAACAAACATAATGCCTTAGGAAGATTTAAAAGTTTGTGCAAACATGTTTAAAGGGAAAAGGATTCAACCATCATTGCTATTCGTAGTAATCATGGAGGAAAATTTGAAAAATGATTCATTTCAAAAACTTTACGAAAAATATGGCATTCAGAGGAAGAATAGAACACTACAAGACATAGCAAGAACCATGCTTGGGGAGAAAGGGCTTCCAAAGTATTTTTGGTCTAAAGTCTTTAATACCTCTTCCTATGTCTTGAATCGTGTTCTCATTCAACCAATTTTAAAGAAAACAACTTTTGAGCTTTGGTATAACCGCATTCCGAAGATTTCCTATTTCAGAGCTTTTGGTTAAAAATGTTTTGTCCTCAACACTAAAGATAACTTGGATAAATTTGATGGTAAATCTGATGAGGCCATTTTTTAGGGTATTCTGATAGGAGTAAGGCTTATAGAGTTTACAATAAAAGAACTAGTTGTGTCGAGGAATCTCTACACGTCAACTTTGATGAATTGGCGTGTGTAGATAATTCCTCTCTTGATGATGACTACATGGATATCTTTAGACATGTCTCATCTCAAGAGGCTACCATTGAGTCCCACCAAGATCCTCCAAGTTCTTCAAAAGAGGATAAACAAGAACTTCCCAAGGATTGGACCTATACAAGAGATCATCTAAAGGACCTTGTGATAGGAGATGTCTCTCAAGGTGTGACAACACGTTCTAGAGCTCATGTGGTTTGTGACTCTTACACTTTTATCTCTAAATTAGAACCCAAGAAAGTAGAACAAACGTGTAATGATGAATTTTGGTTAATGTTTATGCATGATGAGCTAAATCAATTTGAGCGAAATGAAGATAGGAAAGTAGTTAGAAACAAAGCTATACTCTTTGCTTAAGGCTACTGCCAAGTGGAGGGGATAAACTTTGACGAAACTTATTCTCTCGTTGCTCGTATGGAAGCTATCCGTATTCTTTTAGCTTATGCCTCTTTTATGGATATCAAACCTTTTCAAATGGATGTTAAAAATTCTTTTCATAATGACTTTATCTTTGAAGAAATTTATGTTGCACAACCACCCGGATTTGTAAATGAAACATACATGAACCATGTATTTAAACTCAAGAATGGTCTTTATGCACTCAAGCAAGCTCCTAGTGCTTGTTATGAGAGGTTGAAGAACTTTTTGATAGACAAAGGTTTAACAATGGTAATCTGGATACCACTCTATTTGTAAAATCTCATAATCACGATTTACTAGTGGTACAAATATATGTGGACGATATAATTTTTCGTGCAAGTAACCATTGTCTTTGCGAAGAATTTTCTAAGTCTATGCAGGGCGAGTTCAAGATGAGTTTAATTGGGGAACTAAATTTCTTCCTTGGACTCCAAATCAAGCAAACTCGAGATGTGAACTTCATAAAACAAACAAAGTGCACAAAAGAGCTTCTTAACCACTTTAGTTTTGAGGATAGCAAGCCCCACAAGACTCCCATGAGTACAAGCTTGAAATTAGATAATGATGAAAATGGCAAAGATGTGGACATCAAGAAATATCGGGGTATTATCAGAGCTTTACTTTATCTTACTGCTAGTCGCCCCATATCATGTTTCTTGTGTGTTTATGCGCTCATTTTCAAGTCTATCCTAAAGAATCTCACTTAAACACTTTGAAAATGATTTTTCGCTATCTTAAAGCCTCTCAAAATTTTGGGTTATTTTATCCCAAGACTAGGGCTTTCGATCTTGTGGCTTATAGCAACACCGACTATGCCGTCTATATCTTAGATCGTAATAGCACTAGTGGCACTTTCTATTTTTGGGAAAAATCTCTTATATCTTGGTTTAGTAGGAAACAAAATAGTGTTGCATTGTCTACAATTGATGCCGAATATCTCACCGATGGTTGTCCTTGTTGACAAGTCTTATGGATGAGGCAAACCCTCAAAGACTTGAAACTTGAGTTTCAAACTACTCCTATTCTTTGTGATAATACTAGTGCTATCAACCTCTCAAAAAATCTAATTTTGCATTCAAGAACCAAGCATATCGAAGTGAGACATCATTTTCTTAGAGATGATGCAACTAAGGAAGACATTAAACTTCTTCTTGTTCCTACAAATGATCAATTAGTGGACATTTTCACCAAACCTTTAATGTTGATCAATTTAATCACATATGACTCAATCTAGGCATCTGTAATTTAAATGACGTAGAACTCAATCATATTGTTTCATATTTTCAAAAATTGCATTTTGATTGAGTTATTCTTTGTGTTTCCCTTGTGTTTAACGAGTAGGGAGTGAGTTTGGGCTGAAATTCACATTTCCAGCTCACATTGGTCGACCGGAAAATGAGTTATGTTCGACCAGTGAGACTTGCTGGATTTTGCCCCATGCTTATGTGTATAATTTTAAAACAATTATATACGCAAGTAAGATCATTTTCATATTTTTCAACAAATTTATGTAGAAAACTTCCTAATTGTATTTCAATATATATTATATACTAATTAGTTTTGAAATATACAAGTTGATCATACCCAAAAGACTTGTGAAACTCTTTTGAATCGTCGGATGTCGGGTTGCACTCGAATCACCTAAGAATTTCTTCCAAGTGTTCACCAAACTCTAAACAAGATTAGAGAGATTGAAGCTAGTCAATCAATATCTAATCCAAGGTTAGAATGTAGCTAATAACCCCTTTAATGCTCCAAATAATTTAATCTCCAGTTCTTCAATTAATCTAGAGATTTTTTGGATGGATGAGATGGAGAAAATATGGAGGAGAGAATTTTTACATTCAATAAACAAAGAAAGGGAGCAGGGACCTATTTATAGGGCATCCTCAAATCCTCATCATGTCCAAACCACTCACACATGATCTCTTGTTAATTTCTCCTATAAACCAATCATATTTTGACACATTATAATCCCATAACCTCCTTTGACCAAGTTGGATCAAATCCAACCATGCTCAACAAAATCTCTTATTAATGCAGACAAAATCATGGTCAAACGGTCGACCGATCGGTTACCTAGAAAAGTTCCTGATAATTTCGATCGAACTGAGTGTCACACTAGTCGACCGTATCGCTACCAGGAAAAGTCCCTGATAAATTCGGTCGAATCATATGTCCTGCCAATCATCCGTTTTCGAACTCTGAAATTATTGTTGAAATCAGTCAATCGGTTTCGGAAAATCATTCAACTGTTTTTCACTGTTTTTTTTGCCTTTGCTAAATTTTGAAGCAATATCCAACAAAATTTAACCTTTGGGGTTCTAGCAAATTCATATGTTATAATGTTGGGGATCACATTATATCATGCAATATATTATCATATATAAGGTCAAATATCATACCCCATGACATATACACATATCATATAAATTTATTCATTATTCTAACCATGTCATTATTATGACATATCGGGTGGGGGGGGGGGGGTCCTAGACGCCCCTACCATAGGCGGTGGCGGCGTAGACAGGCGTTCATCTTGGTAATTAATGTTTCATATTAATCACCGTGATTGTGAATTACTTTTGATTTATGTAAACCATTATCTTTTAGAGTCCTACGGTTAAGGATCAAGAGCCTCTTCCTTAACATTTCCAAAAGACGAATACATTAATCAAGGGAAAAACTATTTATATATTCATTTCACAATAGAAGACATATACAAGAATACTTTTTCAACACACATTCTTTTTAGACTCCCCTCGGTCTGGTCCTTAAGTTCACTTAAGTGACCGATCGACCACTTTTGTTCGACCATTGTTCTTTCTAGTTCGACTGAATTTTCTAGGCATTTTCTACCTCTCGTTTTTGTTTGACCATTGTTGCTTCTCGTTCGACCAAAAATTTCAGGCACTTTCTTTCTCTCGTTTTGATCGACCGTTACTCTCTGATGTTCAAACCTACTCTCAAATTGACTTAAATATTTTACCCAAATTTCTTGGTTAGGTTGACCGCTCGTGCGAGTCTGGTCGACCGTGGATGCATTTTTCTGTTTTTAGGGTAAAAATCTCACATTTTGTTTTACTTTCATCTTTCACTTTTTAGCCTTGTCGTCGCCTCTCCCTTCTAGTCGACCTTTGCTCTTGTCCGGCCAGTAATCCATTGGATTGCAACCATCTTTCATCCTTGTTCTTCCTCCTCTATCCATTCCACCAATTATTTTTGCTCTTCTCCGTCTGCACTCCATCGTCGGCTAAGACCCGAATTTGACGTCATCGCCACCAAACACCGAAACAAGAAGGCCTAGGATCGTCCTCCAACTAACCCCAACATTTGTCATCCTCTCACACCTTTGACCAAACCTTTTTACCTGATCGACGATGATGTCCAAGCTGCTTGGGACACTCGTTATTCAGCCACCCCTTTCATTTCTTTTTGTAAGGTTGAGGTATCTGATTTATCTGAGCATCTTGTACGTGAACATTTAGATGCAAACAAACTCATACATCGTATGACCAATCTTTTACTGAAGCCGTATTATCCATTTTTGGTCCAACAATTTTATTGCAACCATAGAAATTATCCCCATAGACACATCTATAAGACTATGGTTAATGGTGAGAGACATGAGATTGTCCCTGGTCACATTGCCGCTGCCTTATGTTTAGAGTATTCAGGTGTTCACATTTACGTAGATCGACCGACATGATTGAAGAACTATATGCCACACCACCACCCACAAAGAATGGGAAAGTAGTACACAACACATCCCTCATGCATCTGTTACCACGTATCCTTGCCTATATTATGTCCTACAACCTTTTCCCCAAACATAGCCACCATAATGAAATTTCTCTGACTGAGTTAGTTTGGATCTATTGTCTATACAAGAAAATTTTGGTCAATTGGGCATTGTTTATCTTCTTTCATTTGTGGTATAGGAAAGGGAAGTGCCTCCCTTATCCTAGTGGCTCACATATGTCTTTGAGCATCTTAAGACCAGCTCTTCTAGCTCTTTTTCGACTGTCTACAAGTACCCAATTTACAAAACAACTTTGGCCAAGATGAAGACAATCGCCTCATCTTCTCAGCGACCCAATTCGGACGACGCAACAGAAGAAGAGGCTCCTGCTGACCCTCTATGGATATCTTGCCAATCTCAGAGGGAGACGACTGCATCTTGGGGAGAGGGCAATGAAGAAGCTTGGACATATGGTGGTAGTTGCGTGCCTGATAATGCTGCCTCTAGCGATTCCTATTCTTATCAGTAGTTCTCGGACCGCATTGATGCTTTTGAGGCTTTTCTTCTGAACATTTTGATCTTATTGTTGTGCCTCTTAAGGACTCACTTTTCGTGGAGTAGGATCTCCCTAATATCCCTGATTTCATACAACATGATGAGAGTTTGTCTCTCACTATTGTTCCTGATCAACTTGAAAATCATAGGACATCAAACAACTACATTACCAATGAGGGTATTAGGAGTTCCTTAGAGGTTACCTTGGGTAAGAAACCCAATTTCTGTTTGCCTTGTGAGTCAGACATGCATAACAAGGTTCTTGACCTCATTCTGACTCACCAGCCTGTTGGGTGGAGAGTTTCGATTGACGATCATAACTTTAGCACCACAATGGGAGAAACTCTTCTCCCGTTACACAATCTGTCCCAAACTCTTAAGAGGTTCATGCTCTTTCAGTTTGATCATTTGAATGAGATGCCTTTGCACCTAATTCATGAACCTCTCCTTGCATTTTGTGCACCTTGTGAGGGGGCCACGCATGAGTATTTTAGCCCCGCGTGGTGTCATGTTTCCATTCCAACTGCATTGACCCATTTTGAGGTTCCCATTTGATGTCCTTTGACAAATGAAGATGGGAACTTATTTTTGTACATAGTTATATTTCACGAAAAAAACAAAAACAAAACTCCAAGAGTGAGCACAACTTGTTGTGGGCTCCAACTCCTGTGTATTTGGCCCCCATTTCTTTCACGTATTTGTCTATCTTCTATAGTATTTCACAGGTTTTGAGGGAAATTCGGGTTTGTGTCCATCAACATAACCATGAACTTCCCTTTGCACTTCACGTTGGTGAGATGTTTTCTTTTTCATGCATAAATCCATGTAGTATTATGCTCACATTCATTGAGGACAATACATGAAGTAAGTGTGTGTCGGGGTGTGTTTTATATGTGTACATAGTCGAGTCTTTCTCCTTTTGTTTTGTTTTCTTTTGTTTGTATTGTTAGGATCATGTTAGTGTGATGCATTTAATATCGATTGAATCTGCTTGTCATAATCCTTGGGTGACTTGCCTTTTTTTGCTTGTCTTGTGCTTTAACTTTTGACTTTTGTTTCAAAATCTTCTTGTGTTTGCGAAAGAGAATGTTTTTTTGGGTTTTACGTGTGTTTGGAATGTGTATAATCGTTGAGAGGCAAAGTAAAAGGAAATTCACAAAATTGACTTGAACGTAATGCATTAGGATATCTAGTACCCCGGCTTTAGGTCTTATCTAGTCGTAAGGGTGCACCCCAATTTTGCCTCGGGGGGAGAGTAATCATAGGGTTTCAGTACTCAAACAAACAAAGAAGTCCACCCTGAACCTAGTGAGTCAAATAATTTATGCATGTTAGTATAAGGAGGTTTGTCGTAGTCATGGACCCTTAAACTCCTATTGTGAAACCTTAAGTGTTGGGGTTTTGGCTCATGTGTAGATAAGAAATAAATTAGTGGGGTGTTCTCTCTCCTCACACGGCTCCTATAACTCAGGAAATTAGGTCCGGGGGTACTTAGTGCCTGGTGCTTTCGAGTCATCTGACTTGGGATGCCCCGTCCGAACTCTCATTACACGAGTGGCAGGGATCACCCTATGTGGAGATGTGGGGTAAGGTGTACGTGATAGTATAAGTCCTCATAAGAAATGATGCACGAAACTTAACCCTGGGAGAATTACACACCAACTAGTAAAAAAAATGAGAAGAAAAAAAAAGAATGGTAATGCAAACAAGAACCTTAATGGACTTTACACTTTGTATCACTTGAGGATGTTATGGTTGCCCATGTCTTTCACTTAAGTCCTTAATTAAATTGCACAAATGATTCATTAGGCTAGGTGTGTTGATTGAATACATATAGAGAGTCGGCCCGTAGAATTACCGTGTCCAATGATTGACAAAAGTAGGTCCGACGAGTCAAATTGCTAGGTTGATTAATGCATCAATGTTCGGATTTTGTGCATGTATCCACTGAAAATCCTTAAGAGACACCACTTCTCCTCCTTCGCGACAATGAGGTTTAACGGCTTGTTGCACATCCTAAGTGCAACTGTGATTCCTACGAAAGTGAGTTAGGATTTTCCTATTTTTCGTAAGTTTTTTTTCTTTCATTTTTCTCTTCCTTTCTTTGTTTTGCTCGGGACTAGCAAAAGGTAACTATGGGGGTATTTGATTGACATCATATCATGCATATATTCGTGTCTTATATCCTCTATTTTGAATCTAAGTATTGCTATGTAACGAGTTTTATGTTTAAGTTTCAGGATAAACAAGTTTGAGACGAAGAAACACAAAAAGGACAAAAACGTGAGAAAAAGGACTGATCGGTGAGGCTTATGGACCGATCTGCAAGAGGGAATGATCTGCATGCCAGCCAAGTGGACCAATTAGCAAATCGAGAAACTCCACACCATCATGCCGAGTATTTTGGCAGTTAGATTCAGGCCCAGACTGTATGACCGGCTATGGTGCACCCCACATGCCTAATCACAACACTAAAGATGGCTGAAAATTTTGGACTCAATTGGACCAATTCAGACCGCCAATTGGCGGTCCAACTCGGCCGAATCCGATCTTATTTGTCCTGGTTATTTATTAAGTTGTTTATAACAATTTTTGGTGGTTGTCATTAGTCCCACATTGGTGGATTGTCACTGGTTATCTTTTTCATGCCTATAAATAGAACTCTTTTTCCTCCTTTGTAATTACCCATTGCTTGGTGACAATCTCTCTACTTAGAGTTAGCCACGGAACAAAACTCAAATGGAGAAGAATGCTACTTGTAATGTGAGTCATGTAAATAAAATAAATTTTCTTAGTTTGTTTTAATGTTGTCTTCTCTTTTAATTCTAGCATGCTTAGCTTAATTTTGTTTTGTCTTAGTAGAAGTAATTAGAATGTTTCATTTTCTTAATGTAGTTTGTAGTTAATGAGTCGTGAGTAGTTCCACCCACCTTTGGGGGTGGAGTTGATGTTTATACATGTCATGAAGAATGGAATGAATGCTATATGTCGTTTTATGTGATGAATGTGAGTATTCTTGTTTCAATTAAAGAGAATACTTAACTTGATGGTTTTTTCCATATTCATTAGGTAGATCTCATGCTTGTTTAGGTTGTTATTAACAAACTTGTTTATGCTCATATTAATCAACTAGGTTAGTGATTTGGATAATAGGTCTTGCCATTAGGTACTTCCTAAGCATAGCAACACTACCTACACTTGTGCTCTATTGTATGCATTCCTCACCACTTATTTCATGTGTACACACACTCCACCCCTTAGGGGTTTCTCTTCCTGAATTCCAACTTGCTTTTCTAATTACTTAGTTTAGTTTCATTTCTTCTCGTGCTTTCATTTTCTTTATTTGTTGCTTACTTGTTTAGTGTAGTTTAGTTTAGAGTAATCAACTTCTTCTTCCCTTTTTCCCCACTTGCCTTCGAAAGAACCAGAGTGGACACACCTCTCTGTGGATCGACCCGTACTTTCCCCGTCTCCACCGACGTTCGTGCACTTGTGGTTTAAACTTAAAATACACATCAGTATCTTCTAAGGAACTCTCAATACCCTCATTTGCAATGTAGTTGTTTGATGTCTCATCATTTTAATTTTGATCAGGAACAATAGTGAGAGGCAAACTCTCATCAGGTCGTATGAAATCAGGGATATTAGGAAGATCTTGCTCCACCAAAAGTGAGTCCTTAAGAGGCACAACAATAAGATCATGTGGCTCAAGGTCCATGGGACAAAAAGATAAGGCACAATCCTGTGCCGAGTCATAATAAAAATGTTTCATGCTATTCTCAATTGGAATCGAATCCTCCACCAATTGATCATGAATTGAAATCCCAAGTCCCTCAGACTGACTAGGAGTTTGACTCTAAAAGATCATGCATTGAATTTGTTAATGTGGTGGTGGTTCGATATCAAAAGATGAATGCTCATGTTGATGAGAAAGGTTACCCTCCACACATTTACGTATTTGTTGCGTGATCTGACTCACTCGCATTGCCAGATTTTGCATCGAATGTTGAGCAGTTTCCATGAACGTAAGGAGAGTTTATTTCAAGGAATCATGTCTATGGTCAACTGTGAGGTCCAATTACGAATTTTTAAGATTTTGGGGTTGGGTGTTTATAAGCGGAGAATGAGTCCAATGATTGGTCATGGGTGGTGGTTGGTAGGGATATGGGTATTCAGGAGGAGAATAATGGGGTGGGTATGATGTATAAAAATTTGAATCAATATTGTCTCCCCATGAATCCATCCCTTTTGGGCTGTACGCGGAAGCGTAAAGCTCACATTAAGAATTTTGGGAAAAGGTATGCTCATACCCAGGCTCATATGGGGAACATAAGGACATTCCATGACAACGTAACCGTTAAACCCACAATAGTCACATGGTAGAGCTGCTGCAGCCACCAGTGCACTCATGTCGTCTACCACATGCATGACAGAGGCAAAAGGTTGTTATAATGTCTCAGTTTGTTTACCAGCATATGATCCGACATAATTAGATGGTGGTCTAGCAATCAGTGCCTCTCTCATATTACCCCAATCACTGCTCAGCCACACAATTAAGATTTTCCCAACCATACAGGGTATTTTTCTGAAGCGCCCCAGGATGTGTGGATCCGGAATACCAGGGAGAATAGTCCAAGTCCCAACAATGAAATGGATAGTCGCTCATGTAACCACTCATCTCCATAAAGAACTCTCGAGTCGACCACTCTCACCACCATAAGGCCAAGATCGCAAAAAGTGCTCGACTCAAATTAAAACACTTACAGAGAGTGTAGAGGGCAGTATACTAGAACATAGAAGTAGGTGAGAAGAAGATGACTCAGAGGAGAAAGGAAGAATCCCTAGAATAGCGTGGGTAGCAGGTGAGGGTAGAAGCCTAGTCTAGCAAACACGACTCAAACAAGCTTAGGCTGGCTATGGGTCCTTAAGCTAGACGACGCCTAACTTCAAGCTCACGCGGCCTAAACATGCCTTACCTCCCTACGATGAAGACCATAGAGCCCAGCAAGTGAGTCAACATCTGGAGATCTCGTCTCTCTTGCTATTGACAAAGTGGGTAACGACAATCAGGCTATGACGGTCTTGACCGGATCACTCTTCTAATGTGCTGGAGTCCTAATGACCAATTTCAACTTGATTTTAGATTAAGACTTCAATTGAGTGTGGTTTGTGGGGCTAAAGGAGGGATGATAAAATCCCCCACCTTGTCTTTAAGACTATAGGTGGTGCCCCTTAAAGATGTTTTGAAATCTTAGCAAGCAAGCAACTCACCAAACAAGCACTCACCTCACTCTTGTTACAATGCACCTTACTAACTAATGCATGCTCTAACCATGCATGAATGAGAGAATGGGTGTACGTACCTCACGCCAGCAATCGACAAAAGGAATTTAAAGCAAATGAAAGATAATGTGCATGCAAGGTCTACAAATGATGCATGACCTAGATGACAATTACTCTAATCTTTTGCTTCGAGTTTTATTTTCCATGTTGTCTTAAAAACGGTATTTGATAGATCTGGGAGCAAACTATAGGTCATAACATGCTGAATTGAGCTCCCAAACCACTAAACTGAAAGAACAAACTACTAGAAGAAAAGTTGGAGCAAAATAAGCTCACCAGGCCACTGATTGGCTGTCCAAAGGGTTGTTCTATTCTTCAAATTTCTCCTGGTGCCTCCCCTTGATGTGCGATGTCCCTGAAACAAAAACAAACTAAAAACAAAAGATTAAACTGACTCGAATCACCCAAACCATAGTCCAGAATGAGCATCTCCTCGGCAACGGTGCCAAAAACTTGATATAACGCTCCCGATCTCGCGGTACGCACACTGGGAACCAACTCAAGTGTCGCGATCTGAGACCTTCGCGACGACCGAAGGAGTTACAAAGAAAGACTGACAAGACATACCAACTCGACAATATATGAAGACATACATTGATAGCTGATGAATAAAAGTAACTTAAATAACTGAATATCCATATATAAAAGATCCATTACAAAACTCGAGTTTCAAGAAGGAAATACATCAATAAAGCGAAAGAAAAGGACAACTGAAGACTCTGGTCGACGTGTCCCTCGTGTACAGAATCTTCAACACTCGTCCAGTCTACCGTGTGGAAACCTAAGTACCTGCAAGCACCGCATCAACATAAGCGTGAGTTTTCTATAAAGAAAACCTAGTATGCCCCAACCAAACAATAACAGAACTATGCATGAAGTCTAACTAAGACAAGCATCAAAACATAACAGAACAAAAGAGCACATAATGCATCAGAAGGCTATGACACCACAAGCCATGCCAACCGAGCGCACCCGACATGTTCCTCGCAAGGAACCAGAACACCAGCCTCGCTGGTCAGAAGTGGTCACTCGGTAGTGACCCACCACTCGGCACAAAGCGGTGTGCCGGATAAATGTCCCAATTCGTGGAAATAAACCTACATGATGTCATCACGAACTTGGGAACATCTACCCTGACACATAATGGCAGCATGCCTGCCCAGGACATATCTTACGCCTGGCCTCCCAACGTGAAGGTCTTATGCGAATGGCCTCTGAAGCTAGAGGACCAACTCGTAGCCCGTCGGGCCAGAAAACAGAACGTGCCCAGAATTATTAATCAGATTAAATGCAATGCAAGCTACTTAAGCATCTAAGATCTAATGCAACTACAATATACAGAACAAGCTCAAGGAAGAGTATCCGAATACCCTCTTAATAGCCCCAAACAAATTAGAGTCAGAACATCCCAATCAGGAATCAAACAAAACTCACAATAGCAAACAATCATAACCGAATCGGCAAATCAAGATAACAACTAATCGAGTAATTTACGGGTCATGATAAGTATGTTATAAGGTCTGTTATCCCAAGGGTCATACACAACATCACTCATCACATCAGTAATGCATCAACATGAAAGAAACAATGGGATGATGCAAGACAGCAAAACATGCCATAGTCGAATGCAATAATATTCGAAGACATACATTCGTCGATTTCAGAGCGTGCATGCGACTGTACCAAAACCTCATAATATGATCAGACTTTATAAACGTATGAAATTCAATAAATACCAGTAGAACCACATGACAAAACATGCATATAGCATCAGCAATGCTATGGGTATCTGCTGGCATATATGCATGCAATCTGTATTCTACAGCATGCATTTCAGAGCACATGTATGTTAGGAACTTAGAATCCCATACCATAATAGGCTTTATATGAATGTAAAACAGAGCTAATGCATGAACATGTGTACTATGATCTGTAAACAAGTCATGAAAGGTTATACAATAGGTTAAAGGAATGATGCACGATTACATGACCTAGGGTCAGCAACCGATCGTGACAGAATCATCTATGTATGGCACGAATAATACATGTGTATGAAATCCAAAATCAGTATCCAAGTATAGGACATTATCAGAATAAGGTTACTAATTAATAACGAACACATATGATCTCCTTTCAGCACACTATCATGGTTTGTTAGCAGAATGTAATCATTAGTTACGCATGACTATGTATGATCTGAAATCAGCAAGGACTCATTGACATACTATCCGAGCAGAGTAGTAATTAATGCATGAGTAACGATCTGAAATCAGTAACAAGGTATATGCTAAAGTCTGAATGAAATCATGAATCAAAACATGAGTATCAGAACTAGTATTATCAAGCGCCTACTGCATGAAAATCTGGACAGTTTTGACAAATCATACATAACACCAGATCTGAAACTAATGATGATTTATGACATATATATATACATAAAGAGTCATGAAATCATGCCAATAAGTGGAATCACTAATTAATAATATGACCAGGAGAAGGATTATGCTACAACATGATAACATATTAACAAACCATCAAGGAATCTCAAAATCAGACCATACGCGTTGAGTTGTACCTCACGCGAGATGCACTTACAACCCCACCTGACATACTCCCCACAGCCCCGCCTCCTCCCTACTTATTTCTTCATCAACCACCCAGGAGACATGGAGAAGAGAATGTGCTAGAGGGAAGGGATGCACGGTCAGCCACTGAAGACCTGATTTGCACCACAGTTCACCCGATCGGTGGCACTCTTGTTGTGCGAACCCTAGACCTCATGACAGACCAAACTCTGGTATTGAGCAGCATTCCGCCCAACACCCACCACTATATCCTATGCTAAGGGCTAGAGGCATACCTTATCAGCAAGGAAAAGACTGAGCTTAGCCGGAGATCACCACTAGCTTGCTTTACCAATCTTTCCGGAGATCAGTCCAGTAGCTCACCGGAGAGGGAGGTGGAGGTGGTCTGAGGTGGATGGTATGGAGAAGGGAAGGGTGGGGAGGTATGGGACGGCTGGTTAGGGTTGTGTTTGTCTCAAGGAAACCAGCACAAAAGGCAATGAGTGATTGCAATTGAAGGCCAATCAAAACTTACCAAAAAGCTCCAAATTCAAAAGTTTGCAAATCTCAAGAGATTTGCTCTTTCTGATGTGGCATCCACATCACCCAGCCTTCAAACCTCAGCCCTAAATGCCTCCTCAAAGCCCAAGCCAAATCACACACACGAATTGCACCCGATCAACCCTATTAAGTCAACCAATTGGAAAATTGTCCGACGGGTCGAACCCGTCCACAAGTCGCATTAACTCGCCCAAAAAGGAAACTTTTCCCCGAAAGGAAGGTTTTCCAAAACAAAGCATAAAATCACACAACTAACATCATTCATCAAGAAAACACAAACTCGGGCATAAGGATGAATAAGACTTAATAAGGTACCGGAGAGCGGGTCTTACACTTGATGTGTATAGTAAGTTTAAACCGCAAGTGCACAGTTGTCGATGAAGACGAGGCAACTACGGGTCGATCCATAGAGAGGTGTGTCCGCTCTGGTTCTTTCGAAGGCTAGTGGGATAAAAGGGGAAGAAGAAGTTGATTACTCTAAACTAAACTACACAAAACTAGTAAGCAACAAACAAGGAAAATGAAAGCAGGAGAAGAAATGAAACTAAACCAAGTAACTAGAAAAGCAAGCTGGAAGGAAGAGAAACCCCTACGGTGTGGAGTGTGTGTACACGTGAAATAAGTGGTGAGGCATGCATACAATGGAGCACATGTGTAGGTAGTGTTGCTAAAGTACCTAATGGCAAGACATATCATCAAAATCACTAACCTAGTTGATTAATATGAGCATAAACACGTTTGTTATTAAGAACTTAAACAAGCATGGGATGTACCTAATGAATATGGCAAAACTCATCAAGTTAAGTATTCTCGTTAATTCAAACAAGTATACTTACATGCATCACATAAAACAACATCTTGCATTAATTTCATTCTTCAAGACATGTATAAACATCAACTCCACCCCCAAAGGAGGATGGAACTACTCACGACTCATTAAACTACAAACTAAATTAATAAAATGAAACATTCTAATTACTTCTACAAAAACAAAACAAAACTAAGCTAAGCACGTAAGAATTACATGAGAAGACAACATTAAAACAAACTAAGAAAAAATATTTTATTTACATGACTCACATTACAAGTAACATTCTTCTCCACTTGAGATTTCCACCAAGCAAGGGTAATTACAAAGGAGGAATAAAAGTTCTATTTATAGGCATGAAAAAAGGTAACCGGGGACAATCCCCCGATATGGGACTAATGCAACTACAAAAAATAACTCTAAACAACCTAACAAATAATCGGGACAAATAAGATCGGATTCGGATCGGGTTGGACCGCCAATTGGCGGTCTGAATTTGTCTGATCGAGTTCAAATTTTTCAGCCATCTTTAGTGTTCTCATTAGGCATGTGGGGGTACACCATATCCGATCATACAAGTCTGGGCCTGAATTTAATTGTCAAAATACTCCTCATGATGGTGTGGAGTTTCTCTATTTGCTAATAGTCCACTTGGCTTGCATCCAGGTCCTTCCCTATTGCAGATCGGTCCATAAGCCTCACCGATCAGTCATTTTTCTCATGTTTTGGTCCTTTTAGTGTTTCTTCTTCTCAAACTGTTTATTCTTGAAACTTACACATAAAACTTTTTACATAGCATTGCATAGATTCAAAATAGAGGATATAAGACACAAATATATGCATGATATGATGTCAATCAAGCCACTATAGAGGCAAATCTACGATCGTCTGTTGCTCGGTTTAACTTAGTTCTGCAGGGGATTGATTCCCTATCTTCTTTGCTTCGCGATCAGAGTTTTTGTTAATGTGTAGTTGATTTATTTTTCTTTTTCTTTTTGGACCTATGTCATTGTCTGTGTGAATGATGCTTGTTTTCTTCATCATTTTAAACTATGACTGTTTGGATATATGACTATCATATTGGATGTGTATTTGGATGCATGAATGACTCTATCTTACATTGTTATTTATTTTTTCGGCATACATATTGCGCTTTCATTCCTTTGTCATGACATGTTTTAACTCTTTGTTAGATTCATGCTATTCTTTTTTATTATGCCAAAGAGGGAGAGATATCTATATTCCATGATTAATGATATAGCTAGGGGGATATTAGATAGGGGGCATTTTCATGATACTCATTGCAAATTAACATGTATTTAGATTGATAAGTTCTCATCATCAAAAAGGGAGAGATTGTTGGCTTTTAAACTAATATTCTTTGATCCTATCTTGATGATTAATCAACATATCAATAAATATATGTGTATATCTTTTTACCTCATATGTACATGCATATATATTTGGTTTTACTAACCATTATAGGAGTCAAGAAACCAAGGTTGAGGAATAGTATAGGACTTATGTTTCTTGTACTAAGGATTTAAATGTAACTTGAGCACTTGAACTCTTATTGATTTGCATTGCATGGTCCATAGAAAACCTATAGATGTCACTTGCAAAATTTTATATCAAACCGACTCTCTTAGGTGACCGAATACACGTGGGAATTGCCCTTGGAACAGAGCTTCTGCTCCAGTTGGTCGATTGGTACACGATGACATTTTTATTTATACCGCAAGTGCACGGCGTCGATGAAGACGCAGCAAGTATGGGTCGAACACAAGGAGGGAGAGATATTTATATTTTTTGTGATTTTCGATTAAGGAAAGAAAGAGAGAGAAATAAGGTTGGTTTGAGATTTTTGGATTTTCAATTTTCTAAAGCAAGAACAACAAAAAAAACTAAGAAGAAAGCAAATATGGATGAGAGTCCAGCAGGTGGGGGTTTAGATATCGGGTTTTGTTTAGAGAAATCTGAAACTTATAATAAATCACATTAGTTATAAAGCGTTACATGATAAATGACTCAACATAAACACAAGTAATCAAAATATACTAACACGAAATTAAAATAATAACATAATTCTTCTTCGCATCACCCTAAATCCGTCACCCCCACCTTTTGGAGAGGGTTACAAACTCATGGATGGAGGGAAGGAGAAGGGGTTCTAGAGAAACTACGAAAGTAAACTAAAAACACGAAATAAACGAATAGAATTTTATTGCTAAAGGGAAGGGGAGGGGAGTACCCCATTCAATACATGATTCCGTCTTATTTATAGCCTCAACAGGGGACCCTAGTACAAAATAGGGAAGTACACGCGTCAACACGCAACTGGACAAAAGAGAGACCCGTGGATCCAAAGGGGTGCGGCGGAAATGCCACAATTTACATGTAATGTGCGTTGGAATCGCCACCTTTCTGGCTTAGAATCGATGAGGATTTTTCCTGTGTATTTATGGTATATTTTAGTTGTCCTTTGCGCGTCCGGATTGATTTCTTGCCTTTTCGTTGAGCTCCGAATTAATTCCTTCATATATTTGGAGATCTAAATTTGTTTTTTCTTTTGAACTTCTCCAAAATAATATTTTGGTGCTCGTAATTTGCAGTCGGGTCCTCGGTTTTTTGCAATTAAGTCCCTCACTACTTTTGTGCTTAAGTCCCTGGCTTTTTTGTAATTAGGTCTTTGAATGCTTTTATGCTTGGATGAACTTCAATTTGAATCCCGATAATCTTGAACATGGTCTTTATGATAGAAATGAGTCTCTTGCACGCGTTCATGCTCGGGATATGGTTAATTTGCATTCAGGTCCCTGTATTCTGTAAATAAGACTAAACACATACCTTAGTAGCATTTATTGATATAAAATTAATCTAAATGAAAGACATATGATGCAATGTATGCAATGAATAAAATACCCCCACACCTAGATTTTGCTAGTCCCTAGCAAAACAAAATATAAGAAAAATGAAAACAGGGAAATCCTAACTCACTTTCGTAGGAATCACGGTTGCACTTAACATGTGCAACAAGCCTTTAAACCCCTAAGTTTCCTTAGAGGATGAGTTTTGTCTCGTGAGGGTTTTCAGTTGACACACCCACAAAGTCTTAATTCAACATTTCATTAATAACTCTCAATATCTCCACCTCAACCTTATACATCTCACTTAGAATTCTTGCATGCTCATTATATAAATCTAACCCATAAAAAATCTGACTTGGTCTTCATTCGTCCAATATTCACACCACTAACCATTCTACTCATGTTATCACTTAAATTATTTTGCACGCATCCTCTGGTGGTGAAGTATCATTCGGATCAACCATGGCATGGATCATTCTTTTAACTTTGGGCCTTGAGTATCTTAAAGTAATTTTTTTTCCGTGATTCAACACATTTGTTTTTTTGACACTTTTACCCTTTTTGCATTCATGTAGCGAGTTTGGTCGATAATCCCGAGCTGGCAGACTCAAGTTACCGGGTTTTAAGATACCCCTACGGACCAGTGACTCGAAGGCTTGGGTTTTTGTAATCATTTTGCAAAATGTGCTTTCCTCACTTTATTCCTTTATTTTTATGTATATATTTTTTAATTTTATTTTTTTACTTTTATTTTCCAGAAGGCTTAATTGCTATTAGAAGTCCACACTTCCCGGTATATTTTTCTCAACCTCTGCTTTTTAACAACCACTTCAAAGATTTGATTCATCCAATTTAAGTGCATACATGTCTTAAAGGGTAATGAGTTATTTTTTTGGAACTTAGATTTAAGTGCATACTAACTACGATCTACCAAGACAAATTTGATTCATCCAATTTAAGTGCATACTAACTACGATCTACCAAGACAAATGCGATTATTCTAAGCATGCAACAAATTATTCTAAGAGAAGAATAAAGAACAACAAAATTACTCTACGAGAATTAAGAACATGAAATATTAATCTAAAACTAAGCTTACAAAAGACAAAGACAAGGGAGAAATAAATGGGTAGAATTTTATTGCTATAGAATACAATACAAAAAAGTTCCCCTCACAACAATATTTCGGGGCTATTTATAGCCGATACAAGGAACCCTAAGTATGCATAAGGAATGACACATGCTATGACACAATTGGACGAAAATAAGGGGCACGGATCACAAACCGAGCGGCGTTTCCACCGCACATTGACAGTTAGATGCGGCGGAATCGTCGCATGAATGGTCCAGATCAATTTGTGATTTTTCGGGTGTGTTTTTGGTATGTTCAGATGGCCTCCACACGTCTAAATCAATTATTGCATATCGTTGGAGATCCGAATTTGATTTCTTCTTGAATACTCCTCCAAAATAACTTTTTAGTCCATCTAATTTGCGATCAGGTCCCTGGCTTTTTATGCAATCACTTGGATTTCAACTTGCTTGGATCTCTAGCTAATTGGTCTTTGTGATCTATTTGAGTCCATTGCACGCGTTTTAGCTCGAATATTGGTAAATTGCATTGTAACTCCTGAATTCTGCACAATTGCTCAAAACAATACCTTAATAGCATTTATTTATATAAAAATAATCTAAATGAAAGACATATGATGCAATGTAAACAATGCATCAGTAGTACACACCTAATACATCACATATTTGTCAACCCCCTAAATGGGGATGGAACTACTCACTAATCATTACACTACAACCTACATTAACAAAATGAAACATTCTACTGAAAGGAAATTAAACTAAGCAAGCAAGAAATATTAAAGAAGCTAAAATGATATAAAACTAAAGAAGCATGCAAGAATTAAAAGACAAGACAAGATTAAAGAAACTAAGAAAAATTATTTTATTAACATGACTCACATTGCAAGTGGCATTCTTCTCCATCTTGAGTTTTTGCTTCAAGACTTTTACTCCAAGTAGAGACAATGCCACGAAGCAATGGGTGAATACAAAATGAGGAGGAGGAGTTCTATTTATAGCCAAAGAAAAAGGCAATCGGGGACAATCCCCCGATATTGGACTAAAACGCATACCATAAATGGACTAAATACAACCTAATTCAACACCCAACCGAATCACGTGTAATTTGGGACAAAAAGGACCACCAATTGGCGGTCTGAATGTGCTTGATCGGGTCGGGTTTCGGGTGTCTTGATTTGGGCTTGATTTTGTGGTGTTTGATGAACCCAATTTGGTTGTTGATGGTTGGACCCGGATTTAATTGCCAAAATACTCCTCATTAAGGTATGGAGCTTCTTGATTTGCCCATTGATCCTTTTGGTTTTACATCCGGGTCATTCTCTATTTCATCTCAGTCCATAAGTCTTGCAGCTTAGTCATTTTCCTTGCTTTTGAGTCCTTTTATGCATCTTCTCGTCAATCCTGTTTACTCCTGAAACTCAAACTCGTTACGTAGCATTGTTTAGGTTCAAGATAATGGATATAAGACACAAATATATGCGTGATATGATATCAATCAAATACCCCCACACCTAACTTTTCCTAGTCCCGAGCAAAACAAAGAAAGAGAAAAATAAAAGACAGGAAAACAAAACATACGAAAAACAGGGAAATCCTAACTCTCTTTCGTAGAAATCACGGTTGAACTCAGCACGTGCAACAAGCCGTTAAACCTCCTTGTCGCCAAGGAGGAGGAGTGTTGTCTCCCGAGGGTTTTCAGCGCATATACCCACAAAATCCGAACATAGATGCATTATTAAATCTAAAAACGCAACTCGATGGACTTATTTTTATCGATCATTGGACGCGGTAATCCTACGGGCCGACTCTATATAGGTATTCAGTCCACACACCTAGCCTAATGAACCATTCGTGCAAGTTAAATAACGACTTAAGTGAAAGACATGGACAACCTCAACATCCTCAAGTGATACAAAGTGTAAAGTCCATTAAGGTTCTTATTTGCATTACCAAATTTTTTTCTTTTCTTTTTTTTATTTTCTTTTTATTAGTTGGAGTTTCATTTTCCCAGTGTCAGGTTTCGTGCATCATTGCCTACGAGGACTTACACTATCACGTACACCTTTTCCCAAATCTCCACATAGGGCAATCCCTACCACCCGTGTAACGGGAGTTCGGTCGGTGCATCCCAAGTCAGATGACTCGAAAGCATCAGGCACAAAGTCCCCTCTGGCCTAATTTCCCGAGTGATAGGAGCCGGGCGAGAAGAGAGACACCTACTCACTTATTTCTTATCTACACATTAACCAAAACCCCTACATTTAATGTCTCACAACAAGATTTAAAGCGTCCATGACTACAACAAACTTCCTTATATTAACAGACACAAATTATTGACTCACTATGTTCAGGGTGGACTTCTTTAAATATTTGAGTACTGAACCCCTATGATTACTCGCCCGAGAGGGAAAACTGGGGTGCATCCTAACGACTAGATAAGTCCTAAAGCCACTGTACTAGATATCCTAATGCATCAAGTTCAAGACAATTTTGGGAGCTTTCTTTTTACTTTGCATCTCAACGGTTTTGCACATGTTAAACACACGCAAACCCACAAAACATTTCCTTTCGCAAACACATGAAGATTTTGAAAGAAATGTGAAATTTTAAAGCGCTAGGCAAGCAAAAGAAGAGAAGTCACCCAAGGATCATGGCAGACAGATATATCGATATTAAATGCAGCACACTAACATGACCCTAACAATGCACACAAAAGAAAACAAAATAAAAGAAAAACGACTCGACTATGTACACACGTAAAACACCCCCCCTACTTCATGCATTGCCCTCAATGAATGTGAGCATGAAACTACATGGATTTATGCATGAAAAAGGGAAGATCTCACCAATATGAAGCACAACAGGAAGTTCATGGTTATAGTGATGTACACAAACCCGAATTCCATCAAAAACTGTGAGATGCTAAAGAAGGGATACAAATACGTCAAAGAAATGGGGTCCAAATACTCAAGGGTTGAAGCCCACAACAATCGATGCTCACTGAAGGAGTATTTTGTTGTACTTCTTTTTTTCCTCTTTTTCTCTTTTTTTCTTTTTTTTGAATATAACTATGTACAAAAATAAGTTCCCATCTTCATTTCTCAAAGGACATCAAATGGGAACCTCAAAAGTGGGTCAATGCAATTGAAAAGGGAACATGACACCACGTGGGGCCAGAATACACATGTTTGGGCCCCCCTCACAAAGCGCACAAGATGAAAGGAGAGGTTCATGAATTAGACGCAAAGGCATCTCATTCAAAGGATCAAACTGAAAGAGCTTGAACCTTTCAAGAGTTTGGGAAATAAGGGGCAACGGAAGAAGAGTTTCTCCCCTTGCGGTACTAAAGTTGTGATTGTCAATCCAAACTCTCCAACAACCAGGCTGGTGGGTGGGAACGAGGTCAAGAACCTCGTTAGGCATGTCCGACTCACCAGGCGAACAGAAAGTGGGTCTCTTACCCAAGGTATCCTCTAAGGAACTCCTAATACCCTCATTAGCAATGTAATTGTTTGATATTCCATCATTTCCAAGATGATCATGAACAATAGTGAGAGGTAAACTCTCATCAGGTCGTTTGAAATTAAGGGTACTTTAGAGCTCTTGCTCCACCAGAGGTGAGTCCTTAAGAGGCACAACATGAAGATCATGTGGCTCAAGGGTCACCGGACAAAAAGATACAACACAATCTTGTGCCGACTCATAATGAAGCTAGTCCATGTTATTCTCAATTTTGATCGAATCCCCCACAATGTGATCGTGAATTGAAACCCCAAGCCCCTCAGACTAACTAGAAGTTTGACTTTGAAAGATTGTGCTTTGAATTTGTGGATGTGGTGGTGGTTCGATATCAGAAGATAAATCCTCATGTTGACAAGAAAAGTTACTCTCCTCATGTTCACGTAATTGTTGCGTCATTTGACTCATTTGAAGTGTCATATTTTGTATGGACTGTTGAGTGGTTTCCATGAATGTAAGGAAAGTTTGTTTCAAGGAATCAGGTATGCGGTCAACTATGAGGTCCAAGTCAAAGCTTTGAAAATTTTGGGGTTGGGTGTTGATGGGCTAAGAATGAGTCCAATGATTTGAAGTGAGGTGTTGGTAGAATTCTGGGTATTCGGGAGGACGATACTGGGGTGCAAATGATGTATAAGAATTTGAATAAGAATTGTCTCCCCACGAATCCATCCCTCTCGGGCTGTATGCGGATGCGTAATGGTCATATTGAGCATTTTGGGAAAAGGTATGCTCATACTCAGACTATGGGGGAACATAAGGACATTCCCTAATAACATGACCACTCAACCCACAACAGTCGCACGGTACGGCTACTGGAGCCACCGGTGCACTCATGTCATCTACCGCACGCATGAAAGAGGCCAAAGTTTGTTGACCAGCGTATGATCCGACGTAACTAGATGGAGAATTAGAAGTCGGTGCCTCTCTCATATCACCCCTATATGAAGATTGCTCAGCCACACAATTAAGATTGTCCCAACCATATAGGGTGTTAGTCTGAGGCACCCCAGGTTGCATGGGTCCGGAATACCAGGGAGAATTGTCCTGGTCCCAACAATGATATGGATGGTCGCCCATGTAACCATCCATCACAACAAATAAAACTCTCGATTCAACCACTCTCACCACTACGAGGCTAAGCTCGCAAAAAGTGCTCGACTCGACCCTAAAACGCTATAGAGAGTGTAAAGGGGAGGAGACTAGAACGTAGAAGTAGGTGAGAAGAAGATGACTCAGTGGAGAAGGGATGAATCCCTAGAAACTAGCGTGGGTAGTGGGAGAGGGTAGAAGCCTAATCTAGCAAGCACGGCTCAAACAATTTATGGCTATGGGTCCTTAGGCTAGACGACGCCTAACTTCGAGATCACTAGTCTCGACACGCCTCACCTCCCTACAATGAAGACCACAATGCCCAGCAAGTGATACCAGATCCGGAGATCCAGTACCTCCTACTATCAGCAAGGCAGGCAACGTCGATCGGGTCATGACGGTCTAAACTCGATCACTCTCCTAGTGCGTCCGAATTCCTTAGGGCCAATGTCTACTTGCTTTTATATTAAGTCTTTACTTGAGTGTACTTTTTGGGGCTAAGGGAGGGGTGATGAAATCCCCCACCTTATCTTTGAAGACTATAGGTGATGCCCCTTAAAGATGTTTTGAAATCTTAGGCTAGCAAGCAACTTACCAAACAAGCACTCACCTCACTCTTGTCCCGATGCACCTTGCTAACTAATACATGCTTTAACCATGCATGAATGAGAGAATGGGTGCACGTACCTCACGCCAACAATCAACAACAAGAATGTAAAGAAAAGAACAAACAAATGCATGCAAGGTCTACAAATGATGCATGCCCTAGATGACAAGAAGTCTAATCTTTTGCTTTGAGTTTTAAGGTCCAAGTTGTCTTAAAAAGGGGGAATTGAGTGATCTGGGAGCAAAATACATATCACAACATGCAAAATTCAGCTCCCAGATAACTAAATTGACAACATAAAAACTAGAACAAAATTTGGAGCGAAATCAGCTCACCAGGCCGCCAATTGGCGATCCCAGACCGCTGATTGGCGGTCACTTTGGTGTCTTTATTCCTCCAATTTCTCCAGTTGCCTCCCCTCGATGCCAATCTATCCCTGAAACAAACAAAAACAAAAACAAAAAACTGAACCCACTCGAATTGTCAAAACCAATGTCGGGACAGAACACCTCCGCGGCAACGGCGCCAAAAACTTGAATGAACGTTTTAATTATAACCGCAAGTACACGGCTGCGTTGATGCGGTGGAAAATACGGGTCGATCCACAGGGAGGTGTGTCGACTTTAGTTTGTTCGAAGGCGAGTGGGAAATAAATGAGAGAAAGGAGTTATACGCAATAAATGAGAGAATGAGAAATACGCAATAAAACTAAACCCCATAGGGGGTAGAGAAAAGAGTGTGAATACAAATATATTTATATGTGTGTGTGTTCAATTTTGCTCATCACAACATGTAGTGCATGAAAATCATAAAACTAAATCCAACTTTGCCTCCACATGAAATAAGATAACACAATATCATTAAAACATACAATACAATAATTGGAATGAAACTAAATGAACTCATGTATAAAGACTAGACCCTACTATGCCTCCACATGAAATAAGATAACACATTATCATTAAAACATACAAGGTATTAACCAAGGTAAAGGCAACAAGAGTACATGCAACTACAAGTCATGTTTCCAATATTAATTTCATCCTTATCCTTACCTCATCATTCCCCATAAAATAGGTCCACTAATCTAAGCATATGCTAAGCTTTATTCAAGAGCATTAGCATATCAAAGACAAGAGTGAAATCTCATTAGATGGTTATGGAAATCATATAAGACTCAAAGGATTAAGGTAACACACACCTAATACATCACAAAATCATATTACATATTTCTCCACCCCCCAAATGGGGATGGAACTACTCACTAATGATTACACTACAACCTACATTAACAAAATCAAACATTCAAATGAAAAGAAATTAAACTAAGCAAGCAAGAAATATTAAAGAAGCTAAAATGACATAAAACTAAAGAAGCATGCAAGAATTAAAAGACAAGACAAGATTAAAGAAACTAAGAAAAATTATTTTATTAACATGACTCAAGACTTTTACTCCAAGTAGAGAGAATGTCACCTTGAGTTTTTGCTTCATGACTTTTACTCCAAGTGTCATTCTTCTCCACCTTGAGTTTTTGCTTCAAGACTTTTACTCCAAGTAGAGACAATGCCACCAAGCAATGGGTGAATACAAAATGAGGAGGAGGAGTTCTATTTATAGCCAAAGAAAAATGCAATCGGGGACAATCCCCCAATATGGGACTAAAACGCATACCATAAATGGACTAAATACAACCTAATGCAACACCCAACCGAATCACGTGTAATTTGGGACAAAATGGACCGCCAATTGGCGGTCTGAATGAGCTTGATCGGGTCGGGTTTTGGTTGTTTTGATTTGGGCTTGATTTCTTGGTGTTTGATGAACCGATTTGGTTGTTGATGGTTGGACCCGGATTTAATTGACAAAATACTCCTCGATAAGGTGTGGAGCTTCTTGATTTGCCCATTGATCCTTTTGGTTTTACATTCGGGTCCTTCTCTATTTCATCTCAGTCCATAAGTCTTGCAACTTAGTCATTTTCCTTGCTTTTGAGTCCTTTTATGCATCTTCTCCTCAATCCTGTTTATTCCTGAAACTCAAACATAAACTCGTTACGTAGCATTGTTTAGGTTCAAGATAATGGATATAAGACACAAATATATGCGTGATATGTTGTCAATCAATGTTAGGAACACCTTTCTTCATGGGAACCTTGAAGAGGAAGTATATATAACTTCACCTCCCAAGTACAACTCCACTACAAACCAGGTATGCAAGCTACGCAAATCAATCTACGGATCGAAGCAATTTATACGCGCCTGGTATGTGAAACTTAGTCACTTTCTTCTAATTTATGGGTTTATAAAGTCTTCTGCTGATGCATCCATGTTCATTAAACACCATCATCACATAACCACCATAGTCCTAGTTTATGTAGATGGTATTATAATCACTATATCAGTAGTCACACAATGGATCTAGTCAAAAGTTATCTAAAATCCAAATTAGACATCAAAGACCTTGGAATTTTGAAATATTTCCTAGGAATAGAAATAGTATACTCCACAAAAGCCTTTTTTGTCACAAAGGAAATACACTCATGACTTGCTAAAAGAAACCGGGAAACTTGGGTCCAAACCCGCCGACACTCCCATTGAGACCAACCGCAAGGTTGGTCTTATAGAAGGAGAACCGGTTAAGGACATTGGTCGATTTCAAAGACTTGTAGGAAAACTCATACAATTTACTGTAATTAGACCCAATATAACTTATGCAGTTAGTAGTATTAGCCAATTTATGCATGCACCTCACACACATCACTTAGACATTATTGATCGAATACTTAGTTATCTAAAACGACTTCCAAACAAGGATTGTGGATGAAAAATAATAATTCTAACTTTATAATTGGCTTCGCCGATGTAGATAATTGGGCAGAAAGACATGACCACAGATCCACTACGGGTTTTTGGACATTCATTGGTGGAAATCTCATGACTTGGAGAAGTAAGAAAAAAATGTTGTTGCTAGATCATGTGCTGAAGCAGAGCATCGGGGTATAAACTCCACCACAAGTGAGCTAGTTTGGCTCAAACAACTTCTCCGGGAAATGAAATAACCTTACAACAAGCCCATGAACATGTTTTGTGACAATAATGTCGCTCGCCACAAAGCTTCAAACCCAGTGTTTCACGAAAGAACCAAACACATTGAAGTTGATTTGTCATTTCATCCGAGAAAGGATTCAAACCAAAGAAATAAAAGTACCATACATCTCAACTAAAGAACAACTCGCCGATATCTTCCCAAAGGCCTTGGATTAAAGACAATTCCAATTCATCCTTTCCAAGTTGGGCTCCTTCAACCTCTTCCGAACCCAACTTGAGGGGACGTGTTGAAGACATACCAAGTAAGAAGCAACCAGACTTACTCAGAAGATTCTCACCAACGCTAACTTAAAGCAATTCAATCAACTACAATCTCGGACTCTATCTTTGGCAACATCTAACGGCTACATTCAAGATCTATGTACTATATATAAAACATATGTGTATCCCTAAAGTAGAAATAATACAAACAAGAAAACACCACCTTTAATATTATCAGTGTATCAAATTGAATATCTACCAACAAAAGTAGCTAATTTATGGTATTTTGTTGGTATTTATGTTCCAATATATTATACGTAACCCCAAATTGCAATCTTTAGGGGGAGAGAATGAGGGAAAGGACACCCACACAAATGCCTCGACTAACCCAATGTGGCTTTGTTTTGTTTTTCTGGTATGCATGCAATTTTTGACACTTATCAAGTTTTTTTCTTTTAAAAAGGATATTGAAAAAAGAAAAGAAAAATTATTTTTACCTCTCCACCCAAACTTGGTAGATCTTTTGCCGCCTAAAATTAGAAGAATCATGTATCTGCATTGTGCCTTAGCAAACCAGCAAGCATAATGAGATGGTGACTGATTGAATCAGTTATAATACCGGAAGCGGTGGCAAGCACGTGTCAGTTCACATGGAGCGTGTACGAGTCAGATTCATGATACTCGAGTAGGGAAAGAAGAGAGGAATAATGTCGAAATTACACTACAATACAAATGAAATCGGAAAACAAACAATAAAACTAAACCCCTTAGGGGGTAGAGAAAGAATGCGGAAATGAAAATATGTGTAGTGTGTGAATTCAATTGTGCTCATCACAACATGTAATACATAAAATTCATAAACCAAATCCAATTTTCCCTCCACGTGAAATAAGATAAAACATTATCATTAAAGCATATAAGACAATAATTAAAATAAGACTAATGTGAACACATGTAAAATCACCGCATCCAGCTTTGTTTGCACATGAAATAAGATTTGACACAATCATTAAAACATACAAGACAATAATTAGGATGAGACCAACAAGAGCGCATGCATGCACATGTCATGTTTACTTCTTCCACTCCATCCTATCATCTCATCATTCCCCATAAAATAGGCTCACTAATCTAAGCATGTGCTAAGCTTCACTCAAGAGCATTAGCACATCAAAGATAAGAGTGAAAATCTCATTACATGGTTATGGAACTCATATGAGGTTCAAATGTAGGATTAATACACACACTAATACATCACATCATCACAACACCTTCTTCTCCATCCCCTAATGAAGATGGACTACTCTCTACTCATCTCCAAACTAAAGAAAGCATAAAAACCACCCAAAACCATAATACAAAACTCAGAAAACTAGATGAAGGAAAACAAACACAAAGGAAATGACATCAAAGGAAAGACATCAAGATAAAGAACAAGACTGAACTACATTAAAATGAAAGATTACAAGGTTGCTCATCTCCTCCTCCTCTACACTACTATACAAGAAATAAAACATACTCTACTAAACAAGATAAGAAACTAACCTAAAGAAGAGAGGGAGGAAGAAGAAGAAAGGAGGCATTACAAGCCTACTTATAGAATATTAGAGGGTTTGGATGGATCTAGACGCAATCGGACGGCTGGAAATTAGATCTGGATATTGCATATTTCTTTAACCCGACAACCCGACCCACAATAGAAATCCAGTTGCGAAACGCTTACCGGATCCACCACAAATCCGCCACTGGCGAATCATTTTTGTCTGACGGCCTCCAAATTTTGGCAACGGTTTTAAGTAACATAATAAACATATGGGGTGCGTCTGGAGATGTTGGTTCGAGCTCATTTGGTTTTAATTGTCGAATTACTCCTCAAGGTCAGGAGATTCTGGACTTTTGCAACCAACATATTTTCCTTTACACTTAAGTCCCTCCGGGTTTTCACTTTGGTCCTTTCTGAGTTACAATCCAGTCATTGGGCATTACATTACGAATATGTCCAGAACCTTTCAAATCAGTGTATTCTTCTTGCGTTTAGGTTATTTTTCCTTCATTTTTTCTTCTTTATTGCCTAAATCCTGAAACATATCAAACAAACACTTGAGTAGCACAAATATGAGGTAAAATAAAATATATACAACATGAACACAATGTACGATATGCTACTAATAAGTGATACATGACTAACAATACCATGTTCCTGCAAAGATAAGCTACTTCAATTAGCCACCTTGACAATTGATTCGTAGGTGAAAAAAAATTCGAGCCTTTCCTGCCACTTTTCGAAAAGGATATCGGATTGTGATAATTAAAACTATTTGTTTATAGATGTGAATCATTACAATGCAAAATTATTGTTGTTTATTAAGAACCTTAACGGAAATTTACCTGAACGAATGAACACGATTCCTCTTTAAATAATTTGCACGAAAGCGTTAAGCAGAACGAATATTTAATATTGATCGTCTAGCTAAGTTTGACTATGATTTCCTAAAAGCAACAACAAATTAAAAAAATGGGGATTCCAATTCATCAGTAATCTCAAAATGGTCCGCGCTGTTATTGATGCTCGATAGTATATCTTAATTTGTACTTCATTTTTTTTGTTATCGAAGCACTGAAGTTGTTGGGAAACAACCAGGTGCACGCAATCATAGGCCCACAAAGATCGGCTCAAGCTTTTTTCGTGTCAAATCTCTGTAATGTGACGCGCAATTTCCTTCTCTGCAACCAACCCATCCCTCACATATATCCTCCCACAAATCTTATTTCATTTGGGCAGCGTCGAATGACTCCGCACAGGTAGATGCAATCTCTTCCATTATCAAAGTATATGTGTGGAGAGAGGTTGTGCCCATTTACGAGGATACTAGTTTCGGAAAGGGACTCTTGTCTTATCTCATCGATGGCTTGCAAAAGGTTGAAGCCGTAGTTCCATATAGAAGTGTGTTGTCGACCACTTCAACCGATGAGCAAATCTTAGGGGAATTGTACAAATTTATGACAATGCAAACAAGGGTGTTCATTGTTCACATGGCTCCAGCTTTGGGTTCTCGACTCTTTTCGATGGCGAACGAGGTGGGGATGATGACCAGTGGTTATGTCTGGATAATGACAGATGGTCTGACATCGAAATTGGACTCCAAAGGTGAACTTCCTTCAGAGTCAATGCAAGGAGTGTTGGGTGTGAGGCAATTTATTAACGAATCAGTACGGTACAAAAATTTCAAATCAAATTTGAGTAAGAAATTCAGGAAAGATTATCCAGAAGATGATAGCACTGTACCTAGCATTTATGGTGCATGGGCATACGACACTGTTTGGTTGCTGGCAGAAGCAGCGGAAAAAAATTCAAGCTTTATTAAACCTCAAAACCCGAAATCCATTAACAACAAAAATGTTTCTATGGAAAATCTTACGGTTTCCAACGTCGATCCTAAACTTGTTGAAGCAATCAGTTGCAGGCCTCTACATACCAGAATTGATGCAATTAGTGGTAAATTCCAAATTGAGGACAATCAGTTGCAGGCCTCTACATTCCAAATAGTTAACATCAATGGTGATGGTGTGCAAAAGATTGGATTTTGGACTCCGGAATATGGAATCACTCGCAATCAATCATCCAAAAAGAATGACAGCGCTTCTTCCATGTCAGATCTTCGCATCGTGTTGTGGCCGGGCGATTCTACGTCAATCCCTAAAGGTTGGGTCATCCCAACCAATGAGAAGAAGCTAAGGATCGGTGTTCCGGTGATAAATCCATTATATGACTTTGTAAAGACAGAACATGATCCGCTCACTAATGCGACTAAAGTCACTGGATACGCTATAGATGTGTTTGAAGCTGTTCTAAAGAGATTGCCATTTGCCATCCGTTATGAATTTATCTTGTTCGGAAATGCCACAGGAGAAATGGCTGGAACATATGACCTACTTGTTAACCAAGTCTATGAGCAAGTAAGTTTTTTATGCTTTTCTAAGTAACAAATGTTTTAGCCTTATGTAAAAAAAACAATACAGTCGTCGCTATTAGATTTGCAAATTTTAGGTTTTTTTATATATCGTAACTTACTAAACTCTTGACTTTTGTTAAACGAAATATCTCTAGGTAAAACCTTTATTATTAAAACCCAACTATTTCATTTTTGCAATTATGGCCTCAATAAAGAATATATTATCTTTTTCTATGATGTTGTATTGTTGTAGACATTAAAATCGTTTGTTTATTTAAGATTCAATATGGCCTCATAGCTTCTTTGTCGTCTTGAGTTAGTTCTTTTTTCTTAACGTGAATGCGATAATCAGTTGTTTTTTTCGTTTCATCTAAATCTCATCAAGGCCTGGTAAGTTTCTATAAATATGACAATTAAAATTGTTGTCATGAAATCCCGTTCAATTCATACTGCATAATCCTTTAACATAATAATAATTTGACGCTTTTTTTTAATTAATTGGCATGCACATTAATGCAATTGATCGTTGGTGAAATTGGCAAACAGAAATATTATGCAATTGTAGGCGATGTTACAATTACAGCAAATAGATCGGAGCTCGTAGATTTTGCATTGGCATATTCTGAATCTGGATTAGCAATGATAGTGCCTGTTGAGAAGGTTGCAGGCGATAACATTTGGATTTTCCTGAATCCATTGGAGACATATTTATAGTTGGGAACCCTGGCATTTTTCTTTTATACGAGCTTTGTGCTGTTCATAATAGAGCCCGCAAGTAATGACTTTTCTGGGACAACAAGCGAAAGGATTGGGTCAATCTTCTATTTTATTTTCTCAACCCTAGTCTTTTCGCATAGTAATTTGCTATTCTTTTCTTCTTTTATTTTCTCAATTTTCATTATTAAATTTCATCAAGGCGCCTTTGAATACTTTTTATTGAAGGAATCTGCCATTTCAAAATGACTACAAATCCATACTTAAGATATAACTTCAACTTTCAACTTAAAACTCTCTCTAGACTTTAGCTAGCCTCCATTAGCTTTGCCCCAACTTTGACCTCCGAAAGAAACTTCTTGACTACAATACAACAATTAAATACATAAATATATACGTACATATATAAGGAAAAAATGTATACTTAGGAAGCCTACAACCATCATGGCTCTGATACCGCATTTTCAGTTACTTCGTTTTACTTTTTTCCTATGAAAATTTATGGGTGGGATATACCATATATGAGGAACATGTGGTAAAAATTTCAGATCAAATGGATCATCGTAAATCCTGATCTGATAATTTCGAAATCCAGCAATTCCAATCGTTCAATATGAGCATTTTATATCAATGGTGAAATTAATTTTTGATGGACCTAAAATTTTAACAACTTACAGTTTAAGAGATAACAATACATGTAATAAAGTTTGATTTAAAATAATTAACTTTAAAATGTAGTAATTTTCAGTGTCACACCCAAGTTGGTTATAGGAGCTCCTACAACCCCATTGTTGTAACATCCCGAAACAGCGGAAATTTAAAAATTTAAACAATCAAGAGATTACCCAGATAAAATCATCCACGGGAATGTCACTCGAATAAATCAACAGTCGGTGCACCACTAATACCATAGAGTTTGTCAAAAGACGTGATTACAATAATACAATGAAAAGACAGGTAAGGCAATCACGACGACCTCGAAGAGTCCGATGAGGATCCTGACCCCAAAATGTGTACGCCCACTGTCACCACCCGATACAACCTACTGCGGTCCTGAAACATGAATCAAACAACGATGCCTGAGTTTCCCATTAGGAAACCCCGTATGTCAAGCTCACCTATATGCATGCAATAGTACGGTAAATGAACCTATATACTAGTAGCATGTCAAGTCACATCTGCAATGCATCAACTCCCTCAAAGGGTAAACGGGACCTCAGTCCAACAACAACGACCCTCAACAGGGTCCAAAAGGACATCAGTCCAGCAACAACAACAACGAGTCTCCCTCGGAAACCTACCGTAGGCACATACGGTCTTACGGACAGTACGCGACGCGTCCCCCCACACGCGACTACACGAGCCAAAGGGATCGGTGAGGAGCGTCCGCACTTCCGCGCAAAGAACCACGTGGTCTACACCACCTTTGACGAAGCCGTAGCCCGATCGGTCAACATCCCAGGATAGGTGCCCAATCAGGGATCATCGCTGGCACAACATCAGCGGCATCGCCAGCACAACATCGGCGGTACAACATACGTCCGGCACAACAACGGACGGCACAACCACAAGCCGGAACATCGTCGGCACCATCATCGCCGGCAAAAACCTCGGCGGCATCGTCGGCACAACATCGGCGGTACAGTATACGTCCGACACAACATCGGACGGGTCCAGACCGTAATCTGCAGGGTCATCATGCTCCACGAGCAATGCGTCACACGCATTGGGATCCGCGATCCCTCAGGTCTGCTACTCATCAGAGAGTAAGGCAACAACATGTCACACCACGTCCAATACGGAGGTGGCGCGACCCAAGTGTCCACACTCTTCCACACGACGGTCCCTGGGCGGCACGAGCACGTGCCCGCCGTCACCTCCCGGCTCACGCTCTAAGCGAGGACACGAGTTTCCGTGGACAGAGTTGACATGATCACAAGACCAGGAATTCAGTTCTGCACACAAACGGTCGACCGAAAAAGCCTAACCGGTCGACCATCCCCAATAGGTTCGGTCGACCGGAAGTATACAACGGTCGAACTATTCTGCGCATAACTAAAGTCCAAACGGTCGAACAACAGTCTAAAACTGGTCGACCGAACACGAGGTCAAAATCCAGAGTTGGTCAAAATCACCAAAGACTATTCGGTCGACCGACTCAAAGGTCCCGGTCGACCGAAAACTACCAGGGTCATCCTAATAGTCTACGTCATATAACGGTCGAACAATATACATAAATCGGTCGAACAACATGCATAAAAATCAAGTACACTTAAGTTCCGGTCGACCCAACAGCAAGGAACGGTCGACCGAAAACCAACAGGGAGCCCTAACTCACCAGCACACAAGCAATCGGTCGACCGCCACAATGGCATCGTTCGACCGACGTTGGTTAAAGTTTGGCAAAAACACTAAACCGGTCGACCGTTGGTCGACAGCAACCCCTCACCAGCCGAGGATTTTACGTCGTTTCTCGACGACGGCGAGGTCTTCGACCTCCCACGACCGACCACAACCTTCCACCAACGTGGGGCAACAACAAAACCAAACTAGAAGCCGGCATACCTCAAATGTGTGATCAACGACGCCCGCCGGAGAAACCTCGACACCACCTCTGCTCCGCGACCGCACGCGCGCCTCCTCGCACACCGACCTCCGCGCCTCACACCGGAGCAACCTCCACGTCTCCTGGTCGCCGGAAGAGAAGAAGAAAGGTGGGAGAATGCAAGAGTGAGAGAGAGAGTGAGAGATGGGTGTGGTTTTGCCTCCCAACCAAGCACAAAACCCAACCAACCCATCACCATACACTCCTACCCCATCACACCACACAGCCAAACATTATTCTCCTCCTCTTCCCCATGCTAATCCTCCACTAAAGACGGGATTAGCCTAAACATGGGTTAGGGTCTAACAATTGTCCTCTATATAATGGTATGTGTAGAGCATTTTTTGGATTCTTAACAAAGTTTAAATGATAAAGGTTGTGAAAAATCATGTGAAATCCCTATAATCCTTAATTATTTTACATTAAATTTCATTTTGAAAAATATATGGAGAGCCAGTTTATTATCTTTACAAATTTTCAAATCCATTAATATTTCAAATTGCTCATTTGGAAGTGTCATAATTCCGAATGCACCAGATATATGAAAATAAACTGTCACATCCAGAAACAGCGGATATTTAAAAATTTAAACAATCAAGAGAATATCAGAATAAACTCATCAACGGGATTGTCACTCAAATAAATCAACAGTCGGTGCACCAATAATACAACAGAGTTTGTCAAAAGACGTGATTACAACCGTATGATGAAAAGACAGGTAAAGCAATCACGACGACCTCGAAGAGTCCGATGAGGATCCTGGCCCCAAAATGCGTGCGCTCGCAGTCACCACCCGACAGAACCTATTGTGGTCCTGAAACATGAATCAAACAACGATGCCTGAGTTTCCCATTAGGAAACCCCGTATGCCAAGCTCACCTATGTGCATGCAATAGTACGGTAAATGAACCTATCATACTAGTAGCATGTCATGTCACATCTGCAATGCATCAAGTCCCTCAACAGGGTAAACGGGACCTCAGTCCAACAACAACGACCCTCAATAGGGTCCACAAGGACATCAGTCCAGCAACAACAACAACGGGTCTCCCTCGGAAACCTACCGTAGGCACATACGGTTTTACGGACAGTGCGCGACGCGTCCCCCTACACGCGACTACTCGAGCCAAAGGGATCGGTGAGGAGCGTCCGCACTTCCACGCAAAGAACCACGTTGTCTACACAACCTTCGACGGAGTCGTAGCCCGGTCGGTCAACATCCCAGGATAGGTGCCCAATTGGGGATCATCGCTGGCACAACATCAGCAGCATCGCCGGCACAACATACGTTCGACACAACATCGGACGGCACAACCACAAGCCGGAACATCGTCGGCACCATCATCGCCGACAAAAACCTTGGCGGCATCGCCGGCACAACATCGGCGGTACAGCATACGTCCGGCACAACATCGGACGGGTCCAGACCGTAGTCTGCAGGGTCATCATGCTCCACGAGCCATGCGTCCCACGCATTGGGATCCGCAATCCCTCAGGTCTGCTACTCATCAGAGAGTAAGGCAACAACATGTCACACCACGTCCAATACGGAGGTGGCGCGACCCAAGTGTCCACACTCTTCCACACGGCGGTCCCTGGGCGGCACGAGCACGTGCCCACCGTCACCTCCCGGCTCACGCTCTAAGCGAGGACACGGGTTTTCATGGACAGAGTTGACACAAACACAAGACCAGGAATCCAGTTTTGCACACAAACGGTCGACCGAAAAACCCTAACCGGTCGATCGTCCCCAAATTGTTCGGTCAACCGAAAGTCTACAACGGTCGAACTATTCTGCGCGTCACTAAAGTCCAAACAGTCGAACAGAAGTCTAAAACCGGTCGACCGAACACGAGGTCAAAATCCGGAGTTGGTCAAAATCACCAAAGACTATTCGGTCAACCGACTAATGGGTCCCGGTCGACCGAAAACTACCAGGGTCATCCTAATAGTCTACGTCATATAACGGTTGAACGATATACATAAAACGGTCGAACAACATGCATAAATATCAAATACACTTAAGTTTCGGTCGACCCAAAAGCAAGGAACGGTCAACCGAAAACCAACAGGAAGCCCCAGACTCACAAGCACATAAGCAACCGGTCGACCGCCACATTGGCATCGTTCGACCGGTGATGGTTAAAGTCGGGTAAAACACTACATCAGTCGATCACCCATAGGGACCCGGTCGACCGTTGGTCGTCGTCAACCTCGCGCCAACCGAGGATTTACGCACATCTCGTCGCCGGAGAGGTCTCCGACCTCTCCCGACCGACCAACAAAACCCTCCTACGAGGGTGAGGAACAACAAAACACACTAGAAGCCGGCATACCTCAAATGAAGACGGAGCGCGCCGGAGATCCGCTCAACGTCGACGCTCGACCGCAACCTTCGCACTCACGTCTGCCTCCTTGACTCCACGCTCGACACCACTCGCCGAAGTCACCGCCATGCCCTCTTGTCGCCGGAAGAGAAAGAGAAAGGGTGAGAAATGAGTGAGCAAGTGAGAGAGAGAGAGAGGTAGATCGATGGTTTTGTTTCAAAACCTAACACAACCCACTCCTCGCTACAGTAACCGGCCCCTACCCATCACCCATCACTATTCTCCCTCCCATTTCCCATGCTAATCTCCTACTAATTACGGGATTAGCCTAAGCAAGGTTAGGATCTAACAATCCACCCTCCTTAAAAGGATTTCGTCCCGAAATCAAACAAGCAACTCACCGACTTGTCCAGAGAGAGAAAGAAAGATTCAAGAGAGAGAGAGAAAGAGAGATTCAAGAAAGATAGAGAAGGAGGGATGAGAGAGAGTGAGAGTGAAAGAGTTGAGAGGGAGAAAGGAGAGAGAGAGATTCCAAAGAGAGTTAAAGTTAAAGAGTGAAGAGTGTTAGACAATTTGATGTTTCATGAGGTTTTTTGTTTTTACAATTAAGGACATTTGGATTTTACGAGGTTTTATTTGCAAATTGTCTAACACTGTTGGACGGTAACTGTGACAGAGTGGGGTCTACTAACGGCAGAGGTGCATATGCGCAAATATGTCGACTTGTAGGTGTATATGCGGCAATACCGAAAAAGCAGGTGCATATGACCAATTTAGACACTTACGAGGTGTACTGTAGCAAAAACCCAAAAATAATATCGCTGAGTTGTTTTATCATCAAACAATGTGCTTTTGGGGTGATCACAAATAAAATGGACGAGTAATAACTACTATTTATAAAGATTACACCTACTATTCCTTCGTTAGTCTATTTTCCATTATGGGTACGACAATTACGATTTTAATCGTCTAGTAATTTATTCACAAAATGACTTTATGATCACCTTTTTAGCAGCTATGAGTCCTAACGGGAATAGTATATTCCAATTGCTATAAGAACTAGGAGGTTGGGACCCGAATTCAATATTCAAGATAACAACCTGTGGTTAGTTGAATGAAGTTACTTTCCTCATCTTAATAAATAAAAATTTGTCATCTTACCTTATCAAGTATGAAATGAAGCATTTTAATGACAATTCGTAGCGGTTGTAACTTGCAAGTGTCACGGTTGGAAAATAGGGTATCATGTCCTCCTTATCACGTTGGATTTTAAAAAAACAAGGTAATATGGGCATTGCCACATGAATTTTCATCATACCCGTCGGTTGTAGTGGAACTGACATGGTATTAGGATTACCACATGGTATTAGGCTTAGCACATCAGTTATCGAAAAACCAACGTGGTATAGGCATACAACGTGATTTTTTTATTTTTCTTTTGATTTTGTGGCGAAATGTAATTTTAATAATAGGATATACGATATCGGTTTTCAGGTTAAAAACAGAGGTGATATGTCTTTTTCTTTTGATTTTTTTGCTATATACTTTTTTTAATAATATAACAAACCGTGTTGGTTTTTAGTTTCAAAATCGAAGTGATATGAAAATTTCTTTTGATTTCCTTTTACGAAATTCAGTTTTTAATAATAACACATACCACATCAATTTTTATGTTAAAAATCGACGTGATATGTCATTTTTCATTTGATTTTTTTTGCGATTTTTTTATAAAATAGGCCATATCATGTCGGTTTTTCGTTTTAAAACCGACGTGATATGTTATTTTCTTATTATTTTTTCTGAAATTCTTTTTTTATAGTACGACTCGATGTGATACGTCATTTTGTTATGATTATTTTGTAGTTTTTTCAATAATAAGACATACCACATCGATGTATAGATTAAAAATTAACGTGATCACCTTTTCCCCAAAATAAAAAAACACAACCCTAACATAAAGCCAAACCTGACCCCATCCGCCTCCAAACCCCAAAACCAAAATCCGTTGCCCCTCCTCAGCCCCTCACCTCACCACCCACACCTTGCCGCCTCAACACCAAATCCTAGACCCGTTGGCCCCAACCTCCAAACCCTGAAACCCTCGCGACCTTAAGCTAAACCATAACCCAGCCCCAACCACATCCCCCTTTGTCGTCAAAACGGACTAGCCCCACTCCACCTTGCCTGATCCCAAACCTCATCCCCCTCTGAGCCGAGTCCCATCCCCAACCAGCCTCGATATACAAACCCAGACCAACCAAGCCCCGACCATCCCCCCCACGAGCCCCCACCTTAGAGCCCACATGCCCATGGGTTGTTGGAGGTGGGATGCAAAACTCATGTCCTTTTTCCCAATGTTACCTCGAGCAGCTGTGATGCATTTCGTTTATATTTATTTTATGGTACATATTTTGATATCCATCTAGCTATCATGTTTTATGTTGGATGATATTTATATTTTCTGTAAATTGACCAATATTTGTTTCTAGTGTTTTCTCTATTGAGTAGAAGAGACACGAAACTAAATAAAATCCAAGCTTGTATTTATAACAATAAATGTTATAATACTGCAACTTACACTTACATACTATCTACTAGGGATGTGCATCAATCCAAAACCGGACTGTAACCCGGTCCATCACCAGGTAAGGACCGAAGACTAGAGCGATCGGATCCGGATTTGGACCGAACCGGACTAGTCATGGCTGGACCGAAGACTGGATCTAACTGATCGGTCCAGTCCAAAATTGGGCTTGTTTGTATTGAAAATTTGGGAATGGATCCGGGTTTGGACCAGACCGGACCAGACCGAAGACTGGATCGGTCGGATCCGGTTTGGACTGGAACCCAGACCGATCGATCCGGTTCGGTCCAAAAACCTGAACCGGACTGGTTTCTGCTCTCCCCTACTATCTACCTTGTGAGACAAATTTACGACTACTCTTTCTACTACCATACTCACTCTTATATAAAAACTCTATATTATAATGTACATTTCTAGCTAACATTACTACAAGACTCTCTGTTTGTAGTTTATTGACATCATATCATGCATATATTCGTGTCTTATATCCTCTATTTTGAACCTAAGCAATGCTACGTAACAAGTGCTATCTTTAAGTTTCAAGAATAAACAAGTTTGAGAAGAAGAGACACAAGTAGGACTAAAACGCGAGGAAAAAGGGATGATCTGTGACTCGAATCGTCCAAACCAGAGTCTAGACATAGCACCTCCCCGGCAACGGTGCAAAAAACTTGATTGATCGTTTATATTACCGCAGCTGCACGACGTCGGTGAAGACGTGGCAAATACAGGTCGTGTCCACGAGGAGGTGTGTCGACTTTGTTTTTCCGAACGCGAGTGGGAAAAGAGGAGAAGAAGTTGTTGATTATGCTAACTACACTTAACTAAGAATGAACTAACAATTAAACTGAACCCCCATTAAATGGAGGTGTGTAGGTATGTGTGCGTGAGTGGGTCTTCATTTCAGTTAGGAACAAGTGTAGTTTGTGTGGCATACAAGTAGAAGGCTAGTGTAGAATCTAAGTGTAGGATACACAACACTACATGGCCAACCATGAACATGCATATCTCACATAAATTTGAGGTTGATTTTAGATTATCAAGCATGCAATAAGTACCTAGTTAGCCATTAGAGCATCAATCAATCCTACATAAGACCTAAATCATTCATGTGAATGTGCACCAAACATGGATCCATACATAACATGTCATTCCCATCAAACCATTACAAGCAACAAAATAAACTCTAAGGCTGGCATGAGATAAGTACCTAGTGTGGACATTATCCCATCTAATACAAGTTTAAGCATGCTACAAGTATAGATCTATAATAAGCATATCAAATGACACAAATAAAAGAACTCATCACTATCACATATTCTACATTACCTCCACCCCAAATGGGGATAAAACTACTCACTACTCATTAAGAAAAGAAGACAAAATGAAATTAAACTAAGCATGGAAACATTAAAAGAGAAAAATGTTAAAACAAACTACGAAGAATTATTTTATTTACATGGCTTACATTGCAAGTAGCATTCTTCTCCACCTTGAATTTTTCTCGAAGGCTTACTACAAGTTCAGAGAATGCCACCAAGCAATGAGTAAATACAAAGGAGGAGGAAGAGTTCTATTTATTGTCATAGAAAAAGGTAACCGGGGATAATCCCCCGGTGTAGGACTAATGCACTACTAAAAATAGACATAAAACGCTCTAATAGACGGCCCGCATAAATCTTATTGGGTCTGGAGAAGACCCGACCGCCAATCAGCGGTCTGGAACCACCAATTAGTGGTCTACAAACTCTGGATCGAGTCTGGATTTGGAGTGTGGTTATCTGGCTTTCTTTCTTCATGTGTGATGTACCCGAGATGATATTTGGAGTTTAAACCCGAATCGAATTGCCATAATACTCCTCATGATGATGTGGAGTTTCTTGATTTACTCATTGGTCATTTTGGGTTACATCCAGGTCATTCTCTCTTGCATCTGAGTCCATATGTCTTACAACTCAGCCTTTTTTCTTGCTTTTAGGTCCTTTTGTGCATCTTCTCCTCAAACCTGTTTATTCTTGAAACTTAAACATAAAACTCGTTACGTAGCATAGCTCAGGCTAAAAATGAAGGATATAGGACACAAATATATGCAAGATATGATGTCAATCACTTAGCCCCAAAAATCACTCCTAATCAAAAGTCTTAATCTAAAAGCAAGTAGACATCGACCCTTAGGACTCGGGCGCATTAGGAGAGTGATCCGATCATGACAGTCATGGCCTCGTCGACGTCACCCACTTTATCGGTAGTAGGAGAGACGATATCTTTGGATCTTCATCGTAGGGAGGTTAGGCGTGTTGAGGTCGTGTGACCTCGTCGTTAGGTGTCGTCTAGCTGTAAGTACCTATAGTGACCATAGGTTGTTTGAGCCGTGTTTGCTAGATAGGCTTTTACCCTCACACACTACCCACGCTAGATCTAGTGTTATGATCTAATCCCTTATTAGGGATTAAACCCACGAAATTAGGGTTGGAGGCATGGGTTTTGGTGTGCTTGCATGGGGAAGAGAAGAGAGATGATGAGGATAGGGTTTAGGTGGGGGTCGGTCACTGTTGCATCTTGGTTTTGGTGTTTTATAAGCAAACTAACCCATTTCTCTCCCTTGTTTTGATCCATTCCGTTCCACCCCAAAACCTCACCCATTTTCCCTTGCATCCGGCGGACTATAAGGAGGTCAGGAGCTCCGGCGACGCGGAGAAGAAACACCGTAGGAGGGAGCTCGAGGAATGAAGAAGCTAAAATCGCCGAGGAGAAGGAGGAGCTCGCTGGCGCGCATCTCTCCACGGTGAAAGGTATGCCAAGTCTTCATAGTAACTCCCCAGGAGGTGTGGGAGTGTAGGGGGCGGCGTTGGTGCCGTTTCCCCGGCGAAAACCCGACTGGACAGAGGTTGAAGACGCTCTGTTCGGTCGACCGATTGAGAGTTCGGTCAACCGAACAATGTCTAGATGATGCCTGTCCAGAGGAGAAATGTATGTTTCGGTCGACCGGTGGTTGGGTCGGTCGACCGAGTTTAGTGAATATTAACTTACTGCCCGAAAACGGTCGAACGACGTCTGTGTGACGGTCGACTGTTTATGCCAAATTTTAGCGAGAATCTAAGGGTTATATTAGCAGGTCGATTGGTGGTTATTCGGTCGACCGAATCCCAGTAGATAGGTTAGACAGACCTTCGGCCGACCGAGTGTGTTTCTCGGTCGATCGAACTGCACAAAGTCGGTCAAGAGCGTTGACCATCTAAACGGTCGACCGCTCGTTGTGATCCGGTCGAATGACCGCGTACAGTTTTCCTGCAGTGAAGTGCTTGTTGATCCGGTCGACCGGAAGAGTTTCGGTCGACCGAATGCAGTGGGCAGGATTCATGCAGTTTTCTTGTTGGTTGAACGGACCCTGGTTCGACCGACGGGATATATATGAATATAAAATGTATAGCGTAGACCTTCCAAACGGTCGACCGCTAGATTGATATTTTTCGACCGGTGGGTCGAATTAACATTGGTGGTTTTCACTTTCGTCGAGGGCGATTTCTGTTGGACCCCTTGAGCCTGTGCGGCAGAGGGATGCCTTCCATGCCTGTGTGGGTGGGAGACGCCTTCTTCCTTGTGTAGGGAGGGGATGCACTTTCCGTGTGTCGGAGAGCGAGGTCCTTTGTGCCTGTGCGGCAGAAGGACGCCTTCTTCCTTGTGTAGGGAGGGGATGCACTTTCCTTGTGTAGGAGAGCGATGAGCAGTCTGTGGGCCCGAGGCGGTTTTGCATTGCATGTGCATTCTTGGCTTTTCGTCTTATTTTCTGTTTATGTTAGGAGATGTTGGCATACGGGGTTCCTTGCGGGAACTCAGGCGGATTTTGTGTTTCATTTTCAGGGAGCAGGCAGTCCTAGGTTGGTGGTGACCGAGGGGAGTACCTCCGGGATCGGGTCCTATCATCTTATCTTTTTGTAGAGGTAGTGATTATAGTAGTTATGTATTAGACATGTAATCACTCTTTTGACACTCTGTATTATGACTTCCACATGGAGATATTATATATATATATATATATATATATATATATATATATATATATATATATATATGTATTCAGTTGACTTTTCTAGTAACGTGCCCTTGTTGACCGTTGACGGTCGTATGTTTATGTTTTAAATTTGAAAAATTTCTTCCGCTGTTTCGAGACGTTACATCTAGGGATTCTTCCCTTCACATCTCAGCCTTCTCCTCCTTTATATTCTATGATTAGTCTCCTCCTTTGATTACACCTTCTGTTGTGTGTGATTTTAGAGTTGAGTCTAGAATTTTATGCGAGGTTGGGCTCGTTCTGGTGAGAGGGCTCGACTTGAGAGACTGCATTTTTCTAAGATAGACGGTCTACGCGATCGGCCATCTTCGCCTTGAGTTCCTTTGGGGTAGGAGGCCGAGTCATCTCATGAGATGGGGGAGACCGGGTTCCATACATGGATTACCTTGGTCCACTCCCACCACCACATTGACCTCTTTCTCCTCCTCCTCCGACTTGGGAGGAATAGGGATTCGGATAGGATTGAGTTCTTAGTGCACCACAACCTTTAGCTTGACCGGATAAACCGATGACTCTGTGGGAGAGGACCCATTCTGTTCGAGCTGTGCACCCTTCTTGCATAGTTCTCCCGCCGGCTCATGTGAACAACTATGAGTTGAAACCTCAATATGTGAGCATGCTTCCTACCTTCACTGCCAATAAGGAGGATTCGTATTATTTTTATACATGAATTTGAGGAGGTATGCTCCATGTTGAAGCTTCAACAACTTGACGAGGATTATGTGCGGTTGAGGATGATTTCTTTCGCGTCAAAGGATAACCCGAACAAATGGATGTACAGCCTCTCGGGGAGCTCGATTCGGTCTTGGGATGAATTTGTGACCATTTTTCTGAAGAGATTCTTCCTCCTAAGGAAAACTCAACAGATATGACACCAAATACATCAAATGCATCAGACTAAGACCAAATCTTTTCATGCTTTCTTTGAGAGGTTCAAAGACCTTTTCCAGCAGTGCCCTCACCATGGACTTGAGTTGTGGCAGTTGTGCCAGATTGTTTATTAGGGTCTCAACTACAACACCCACACATTGTTGGAGTCGATGTGCCAAAGTGATATCCAAATAAAACCCATCAATGAGGCATGCGATACTTTTAATTTGATGGTTGAACGTACCCTTCAGTGAGACACCATGAGAGAGCCACCAGCCGCCAGGTCATCTAGTTGAGCTGGATCATACCATGTTTAGTCAACTATCACGTCTGAGTCGAAAATGGCTGCTCTCATGCTTAAGATTGAAAGTTTAGAGTTGGACCGAGCTTCTGTAACTCAAGTCGCTACTCCCATTTGTAGTAGCTGTGGACTTACGAGACATAGTGACTTGGAGTGTGCTTACGCTTCAAGCAATACTGAGCATGCAAATGCGATGTATCAACATCGGCCCTGTAACGACCCATACAGTCACTCCTACAACCCGAGATAGCAAAACCACCCTGACTTCTCATGGGGGCCTAGGGGGGGCAACAGTCAAAGTTCGCACGCTCAAGCTCAACCTCCACCTTATCACCCTCCACGCCCATCGACGACCTACCAACCCCCACATCATAGGTCTCATCCCCATACTTACCAACCAACTCAGGCCTCACCATTAGATTATTCTAGTCAGACTCTACCTCAATGGGTTGACCCAAGGGACTCCATTCCTAAACAAACCTTGTAGGATCGTGTGGGTTATGGGTTCACTAATCACTTTTTAATCTAATCACCTACTTGTTTAAGCAATCGATATACGCAACGGAAATTTAAAACAAAACAAGCAAGTGTAGGAAATATGCAAACCACAAGAAGTCGGGTCGATTTTTATAGAGGTTCGGCACCCCACCCGGGTCCTAATCCTCTCTTGCAAGCTCCGCTCGGATCACCGAGCTCCGCCTACGACTTCACTATCCGCTCCCCGTTCCGGGCCGGGAGACAACGCCTTACAACCGTCAAACTCGCGAACAACTCTCGCCGAGCTTGGAATCCTCTTCTCACAATCCGAGAAGGATGCTTCGGGCTTTCACCGGAGCCTTTACTTTCTTGACAGCAAATGTAACTTGAGTGGAACACAATCTCTAAACTTTGAGCACACTTGAATGAGATTGGAAATATGATTAAGTGTGGAGATTTGAGGTTTGGATTGTATGGAATTCTCTCTAAAGTTTGGGACAAGTTTGTAGTGGGAGAGTTGTGTTAAAATGTGTTTTACAACTCCTTATATAGGCATTAGAGAGAATAGAGTCGTTGGGATTGATTGGGTATGAGTTGATGTGTGATTACACAAAATAGAAAGTTCACAACCCAATTCTGGCTGAATTCGGTCGACCGGATCGGGGCAATCGGTCGACCGTTAGGCAGTTTTACACTCAGTTAGGTCGACCAGTTAAGCAACGGTCAACCGCCCAACTCTACGACTTAGGTTCACTTAAGTCATCGGTCGAACACAAGATAGGGTTCGGTCGACCGATTTCGTCCAGGCACTTTTGGGGTGACAAACAAATGTGTGAACGGTCGACCGAAACTGGTTTTGGCGGTCGACCGATTATGGACAGGCACTTTGGGTTTGTCAAGAGATGAACCAACGATCGACCGATCGTGGTCCTCGGTCGACCGATACATGAAATACATTTGGGGTATTTTTGGTTTAATACGAATACGACCGTTGGGTATATACGACAAAAGTAACGGTCGAGAAAATATGATCTGACGGTCGACCGAAAGATATGGTGCGGTCGACCGAAACTAGATAGGGAAACACAAACAGGATTAATTGATCATCCGGTCAACCGAACGGCACGTTGCGGTCGACCGAATGTGGGCAGACTTTTGCAAATCAGGTTTTGGTGTTTTCCGGTCTAAGTTTGGGTGATCTATTGAAGTCCAAATAATGTGAAATTTTGTGTGTGACTTCTATAGGGAACCTAGTGTGTGATTAAGTTGATTTTAGATCAAGTATGCTCAATTACACTTTGTTCCTAAGACTCAAAATAAATTAAGATTACATGTCTTCGATGTGCATAGTGTGTGCTACTCTAATTAAGATTCGGTTGATTAAATCATCAAAACATAAGATTAAGGCCAAAAAGCCAACAATCTCCCCCTTTTTGATGATGGCAACCGATATCTTAATACTTGAAAATTGTATATGTAAACTATGCATATAAATGCTCCCCCTATGGATGTGCATCGTTTTTGTTCAAATTTTATCAAGTTTTTCAAGTTACCCCCTTAATTATCTCTCCCCCTTTGACATCCATCAAAAACAACAATTAATTAAGACTTTAAGCATAGAGTTTGGATGTCTTGTAATGAAGTATCTCCCCCTAAGTTTAGCACTTCATTACTCTAATAAAAGATATATCATTTAAGCTCCCCCTATCAATAAGGCTAAATGAAAACAATGAGTATGATGAAATTAAGTTCATTTAAGTTTCAACTTAAGTCTTATTCTAACATCCATTTAAAAAATTTGACATTTAAGATCAATGAATGTGGTAATTGATTTGCAATGAATAGGGTTTACGATTTGCAATGAATTAAACTATATGATATGTCAATTAAGCATATGAAGCTAGATTAGAGCTAATTTAACATGAATTGTATAGATAAGAATTTATACCAATGTTGAATTCGAATTTAGCTCCAATCTCATTTGGTGATGCAACCGGATTTGAATTTGACTCTTGAGCTCACCCGGTCACCACCAATCTCCTCCTCAAGCTCCTACAAGAGTAGATTTGGGTACCCAAACAACTTTGGGTCCTTGAACATTAGCTTTTGGGATCCAAACCATTTTGGTTTTGGGTGCCCACACACTTGAGGAACTATGGTTAATGAACATATGCTTACCATTTAGAGTAGTGTGAGATACATAGTTTTTCAATTTAAAATTGTAACCTAAACCATGTTTTTGCAAAGATGGCCTTTGACTACCTAATAGCATGTTAAGCATATGAGTTCCATTAGTGAATCTTTCTAAATCTTTTCTTAATTGCAAGTTAGAAGCTTGAAGATTTAGTTGATCACAATCTATAGGTGTTGCTCTTAATTTTTCAAGATTTGATGCATTCTTTTCAAATTTAGCAATCACCTCATTCTTCTCATTTATGCATGTATCAATTTGGCTTTGGAGATCTTTGATTAACTTTCTAGCATTCTTGTTTTTATCACATATGATCTCATATTGTTTAACTAAATCATGGAATGCATTTTGAAGTTCATCATAAGAATAAGTTTCTTCTTTAGAACATGAACTATCACTAGCATATGATTTAGATGAGGAAGAATGTGATCTACTAGAGTAAGAGTTAGAGGATACCTCACTTCCTTCATCTTGAATTGCCGTGTAGCACATATGTGCATATTCCTTTGTTGATGAAGGTGTGGTTGATTTGGATGACGATGAAGACGATGAATCGTCCCAAGTAGCCTTGTGAGCTTCCAACCTCTTCTCTTTTCTCTTACTTTTCTCCTTTTCTTTTCTCCTCTCCCTTCTCTCCTTTTTCTTCTCCCCTTCTCTCCTCTCATTTTCACTCTCCTCCCTCTCTTTTTCTTTTTCTCTTTTCTCACTTCTTCTACCTCTTCTTTCATTCTTTTCTCCCTTATCTCTCTTGAGGTATTTGAAGAAGTCTTTGGCTAGGACCTCAATGTCCTCTTCTTCCACTCTCCTTGGCTCATCAAAGTTTGCAAGTAATGCCAAGGTGGATGTCTTCTTGGTGGCTTCCTTCTCCTTCCGATGATTGATTTGAAGTTCATAAGCCATCAAGTTTCCAATTAATTCCTCCATCTTGAGTTGGGAAAGATCGTGGGCTTCTTCAATTGCAACCACCTTATCTTCCCAATCGTGGTTTAAAGACCGGAGGAATTTTCTTGTCATCTCTCCTTCATTTAATCTTCTTCCAAGAACCAAAAGAGAGTTAGTGATATCGGTGAAGTGAGTGTTCATTTCGCTTATGTTTTCACCGATTTGCATAGAAAATATTTCATATTTATGCATGAGGAGACTAATGCGGGTTTCCTTAGTTTTACTATCCCCCTCATGATGCATTTGTAGTCTATGCCATATCTCATGTGCACTAACACACCCTCTAATCCTATTATATTCACCCTCATTTAGCCCACAATATAGAATGTTCATGATTTTTGAGTTCATCTCAATTTCTTTCATTTTGGGCCTAGTGAGTGAATCTAATTCATCTTCATTTGGTGGTGTGTATGGATTTTGGAGAAACATCCAATACTTAAGGTCATTAGAAATTAGGAAAATCTTCATCCTATTCTTCCAATAATCATAATTTGACCCATTAAGCAAAGGAGGTCTAGTGGTGCATAATCCCTCTACATGATTAGATGTGCTAGCCATGCTAAAAATACGATTAAGTATAGAATTTAGCTAACAAGGCTCTGATACTAAATGTAGGATCGTGTGGGTTATGGGTTCACTAATCACTTTTTAATCTAATCACCTACTTGTTTAAGCAATCGATATGCGCAGCGGAAATTTAAAACAAAACAAGCAAGTGTAGGAAATATGCAAACCACAAGAAGTCGGGTCGATTTTTATAGAGGTTCGGCACCCCACCCGGGTCCTAATCCTCTCTTGCAAGCTCCGCTCGGATCACCAAGCTCCACCTACGACTTCACTATCCGCTCCCCGTTCCGGGCCGGGAGACAACGCCTTACAACCGTCAAACTCGCGAACAACTCTCGCCGAGCTTGGAATCCTCTTCTCACAATCCGAGAAGGATGCTTCGGGCTTTCACCGGAGCCTTTACTTTCTTGACAGCAAATGTAACTTGAGTGGAACACACTCTCTAAACTTTGAGCACACTTGAATGAGATTGGAAATATGATTAAGTGTGGAGATTTGAGGTTTGGAGTGTATGGAATTCTCTCTAAAGTTTGGGACAAGTTTGTAGTGGGAGAGTTGTGTTAAAATGTGTTTTACAACTCCTTATATAGGCATTAGAGAGAATAGAGTCGTTGGGATTGATTGGGTATGAGTTGATGTGTGATTACACAAAATAGAAAGTTCACAACCCAATTCTGGCTGAATTCGGTCGACCGGATCGGGACAATCGGTCGACCGGTTAAGCAATGGTCAACCGCCCAACTCTACGACTTAGGTTCACTTAAGTCATCGGTCGAACACAAGATAGGGTTCGGTCGACCGATTTCGTCCAGGCACTTTTGGGGTGACAAACAAATGTGTGAACGGTCGACCGAAACTGGTTTTGGCGGTCGACCGATTATGGACAGGCACTTTGGGTTTGTCAAGAGATGAACCAACGGTCGACCGATCGTGGTCCTCGGTCGACCGATACATGAAATACATTTGGGGTATTTTTGGTTTAATACGAATACGACCGTTGGGTATATACGACAAAAGTAACGGTCAAGAAAATATGATCTGACGGTCGACCGAAAGATATGGTGCGGTCGACCGAAACTAGACAGGGAAACACAAACAGGATTAATTGATCATCCGGTCGACCGAACGGCACGTTGCGGTCGACCGAATGTGGGCACACTTTTGCAATTCAGGTTTTGGTGTTTTCCGGTCTATGTTTGGGTGATCTATTGAAGTCCAAATAATGTGAAATTTTGTGTGTGACTTCTATAGGGAACCTAGTGTGTGATTAAGTTGATTTTAGATCAAGTATGCTCAATTACACTTTGTTCCTAAGACTCAAAAGAAATTAAGATTACATGTCTTCGATTTAGCTTTAATTACATGTCTTGACTTCATTTCCATCTTTCTTGAGTCTTGATCACGTGTAGAGGTTAGCACAATACAATATATATGCAATGCATAGTGTGTGCTACTCTAATTAAGATTCGGTTGATTAAATCATCAAAACATAAGATTAAGGCCAAAAAGCCAACAAACCTTTCACGCATTCATATAGAACACTCAAACCCTGCTTGCGGCCAATAACTCCACAATTAAAGAATTGGAAGAGCAAGTTAGTCATTTGTCTCATCAACTCAATGAATGTGAGAACGGTCAATTTCCATGTCAACCGAGGTGAATCCTTCGGGTACCCAATCTCAAGGAAGGCCACTAGTACATCGTGCTGCCTCTAAACCGACCTGTTATGTTAATGTGATTCATACTCTGAGGTCTGGTAAGGAGGTGGACAACCAAATTGGGTGGCCTTCCTTCCATCACCATCGCTTGTTGTCACCAGACCTGCAGTGACACCCATAACTATGTGGGAGTCGGATCCTGAGATTCCCTCAATGAATACTTCAAGGAAAGAGCTTGATTGTGAGGCTCCTTCTATTTTTATTTTGACAATGGAGCTGAGCCCTGAGGTTCCCTTGTTTGATTATGTGTCGAAGGAACGGAATGCTAAGGTTCCTTCGAAAGACCCATATGCCCCTAAGGCGTCATTCCCTCAACGCCTTAAAAAGAAAACTTCAGATCAATATGACAAGATGCTTGACATCTTTTGACAAGTTAAGGTTAGCATTCCGTTGTTGGAGGAGATTCAACATATGTCACCTTATGCCAAGATTCTTAAGGATTTATGCACCAACAAGAGAAAAATCAATGTTCCCAAGAAAGCTTTTCTTGCGACAAATGTGAGTTCATTGTTGGCACAACCCAAACAAGTCAAATACAAGGATCCTGGTTGTCCTACTATTTGTTGGGTGACTGGTGATGTGCCAATACATCATGCTTTATTAGATCTAGGTGCATCTGTCAATCTTTTTCTGTATTCTGGCTACGTCCACATTGGTGTTGGAGACCTAACAAAACAAAAATACTCTTCAACTGGCTAATAGGTCAATGAAGAAACTGAAGGGCGTGGTGGAAGATGTTCTTATCAAAGTGGGTGAGTTCATTTATCCAATTAATTTATTTGTTTTGGATATTGAACCTGTACCAAACCCATTTGGACAAATTCCTGTTATTTTGGGGTGACCATTTATAGCGACTTCCAATGCCTTGATCAATTGTCGTAATGGTCTGATGCGCTTGACATATGATAGTCAGTGCACTGATTTTAGCATTTTGACCATCGGGAAGAAGTCAAGTGCCTTTGATGACCCTGTAGAGGTAAATCTTATCCATGGCACAGATGAGAACAAAGTCGAAGGTACCTTTAAGTATTTCAGAGAGTTGTTAGATGGAGATCGTGATGGTGGTGAAGATGTTTCAACTAGGCTGGCACAAGAATGTACCTTACTTGTGATCTTGTGACCTTTGTGCCACATCCTTTCGATCATGTGGCTCTTGAGCCACAAGATACCATTTTTTGGTATTTGGGCCACCTGCTCTTCACTCTGTATCTGTTGACAATTCAATGTGGGTTAAGAATCAACCACCTGATATCGTACACTTCAAACAATCAAATAGAGACTCACCTCTCATTCATGCTTCCTATCTTTCTCATTCTCAAGAGGCATCACACGACCACAATGATTATAAAGGTGTCAGGTAGTCAAGAAATTCTATTTTTGGACTTTTCCATCTGGGTAATAAGTCCACGATGTCACTTTGTGTGGATTAAATAATCCTTGTGCACCCAAATGTTAGTTGGAGGGTTTATATTGATGACCCTCAACTTTGTCGCGGAAGGGGAACATATTTGTTTCCATTTTCTTTCACAGACTCTGATTTTGAGAGGCATGAACCATAATCCTTGTTTTATAAATCTCTCAACAATTCTCATGTTGCAAGCCCATGCAAGTGCATTTCTGGCTCATGAGATGGCGGGTTCCCATTCGATGTCCCTTGACAAATGAAGGTAGGAGCCCATTAATGTACATAGTTCAAAAAAAATGAGAAAACCAAAAAAACTACAAGATTGAGCATAGGTTGTTGTGGGCTCCAGCCTTTGTGTATTTGAGCCACATTTTTTCACGTGTTTGTCTCCCTTCTTAAAAATTTCATAGGTTTTGAGGAAAATTCGGGTTGATGTCCATCCGCATGACCATGAAACTTTCCTTGTGCTTCACATTTGTGAGATCTTTTCTTTTTCATACATATATCCATGTAGTATCATGTTTACATTCATTGAGTACAGTGCATGAAGTAAGTGTGGGGGGTGTTTTACGTGTGTACATAGTCAAATCTTTCTCCTTTTGTTTGGTTTTCTTTTGTTTGAATTGTTAGGGTCATGATAGTGTGTTGCATTTAATATTGATATATCTGTTTGCCATGATCCTTGGGTGATTTGTCTTCTTTTGCTTGCCCAGTGCTTTAAATTTCCATTTCTTTCAAAATCTTCATGTGTTTGCGAAAGAAAATGTTTTTTGGGTTTTGCATGTGTTTAGCATGTGCAAAACCGTTGAGAGGCAAAGTAAAAACGAAGCTCCCGAAATTGACTTGAACTTGATGCACTAGGATATCTAGTACACCGACTTTAGGACTTATCTAGTCATAAGGATGCACCCTGGTTTTCCCTCGCGGGAGAACAATCATAGTGTTTCAGTACTCAAACAAATAAAGAAGTTCATCCTGAACCAAGTGGGTCAAATAATTCGTGCATATTAGTATAAGAAAGATTGTCGTCGTTAGGGACCTTTAAACTCCTTTTGTGAAACCTTAAGTGTAGGGGTTTTGGTTCATGTGTACATAATAAATAAGTGAGTAAGGTATTCTCTCTTCTCACACGGCTCCTACCACTCGGAAAATTTGGTCCGAGGGGATTTAGTGCCTATTGCTTTCAAGTCATCTGACTTGGGATGCACCGACCGAACCCCCATTACACGGGTGGTAGGGATCACCCTATGTAAAGATTTGAGGAAAGGGGTACATGATAGTGTAAGTCATCATAGGCAATGATGCACGAAACCTGACCTTGGGAAAATTAAACACCAACTAGTAAAAAAATGATGAAAAAAGGGGGGGAAAGACACATGGTAATGCAAATAATAACCTTAACGGACTCTACGCGTTGTATCTTTGAGGATGTTAAGGTTGTCCATGTCTTTTGTTGAAGTCCTTAACTAACTTGCACGAATGGTTTCCTAGGCTAGATGTGTGGACTGGATACATATATAGAGTCGGGCCATAGGATTATTGTGTCCAATGATCGACAATAGTAGGTCCAACGAGTTGAGTTGCTAGGTTGAATAATTCATCATTGTTCGGATTTTGTGGGTATATCCGTTAAAACCCCTCTGGAGACACCACTCCTCCTCGACGAGAAGGGGATTTAACGGCTTATTGCACGTGTTAAGTGATACCGTGATTCCTACGAATGTGATTTATGATTTATCTTGTTTTCTATTTTGTTTTGCCTTTCGTAGTTTTTCTTTTCGTTGTTTTCCTCGGGACTAGCAAAAACTAGGTGTAAGGGTATTTGATTGACATTAAAACATGCATATATTTGTGTCTTATATCCTCTACTTTGAACCAAAGAAATTCTACGTAACGAGTTTTATCTTTAAGTTTCAAGAATAAACAGGTTTGAGAAGAAGAAACACAAGTAGGACTAAAACGCAAGGACAAATGACTGATCGGTGAGACCATGGACCTATCTGCAAGATGGAAGGACACAGATGTAAGACAAAAGCATCAATGAGCAAATCGAGAAACTCCACACCATTATGATAAGTATTTTTGCAATTAGATTTGGGCCTACACTCAAACAATCAATTCGGGTGCACTACACATGAAGAAATCAAGCCAGAAAAGTGTCATCCAAACTCGGCCTGGATCCAAGCAATTCAGAACGCTGATTGGCGGTTGGATTTGCTCCAAACCCGATTAGGTTTAGCCAGGTGTTGTATTAGAGTGTTTTATGTCTATTTATAGTATGTCATTATTCCCACATCGGGGGATTGTCCCCGGTTATGTTTTTTCATGCCTATAAATAGAACTCTTTTACTCCTTTGTAAAGGACTCCTTGCTTGGTGGTCATTCTCTCTACTTGGAGTAAAGCCTTTGAGCAAAACTCAAGTGGAGGAGAATGCTACTTGTAATGTGAGTGATGAATAAAAGAATGTTTTGTTAGTTTCATGTATTCTCTTTTAATTCTACATGCTTAGCTTAATTTTGTTTTATTTCAGTAGAATTAATTTGAATGTTTCCTTTTATTAATGTAATTTGTAGCTTAATGAGTAGTGAGTAGTTCCATCCCACTTTGGGGATGGAGTAGATGTTTATGCATGTCATGAAGAATGGGATGAATGTTATCTTTTGCTTTATGTGATGAATGTGGGTGTATGTTTGTTTGTATAAACGATAATACTTAACTTGATGGTTTCTGCCATAATCATTAGGTACATCCCATGCTTGTTTAGGTTCTCAATAACAAACTTATTTATGCTCATGTTAATGAACTAGGTTAGGGATTTGGATGATAGGTCTTACCACAACCATTAGGTACTTTCTATGCGTAAAAACACAACCTACACTTCTGCCCTATTGAATGCATTCCTCACCACTTTATTTCGTGTAGACACACTCCACTCCATGGGGCTTCTCTTCCTGATCTTCATCTTGCTTTGATATTGCTTTTTTTAGTTTGATTCAATTCATCTCACTTTCGTCTTCTTTGTTTGTTGCTTGCTAGTTTAGGGTAGCTTAGTTTAGTTTAATCAACATTTATTCCCTTTATTCTCCACTTGATTTATGAATCGACCCGTACTTGTCTCGTCTTCACCGACAGCTGTGCACTTGCGGTTATAACTGAATCAATCAGTAGTGATGGAAACTAACTATTGCTTGTGATGCATAAGTTCGTGATGGACACCCGTATTGAAAGGTGTTGATGGAATGTTGTAGAGTGGTTGGAATATTATGATCTTTGGATTCTTAACATTCTCTTCCTTTCAATGATTTTTTTATCGTGGGTTGTCGTTTGTCTTTTAGTGCTCAATGATTTGTCTGTGATGTGCCAAATAATGAGAAATCCTCCCAAAAGACATTAGCCGATGTTATTCAGTGCTACTATGTTACAAAGGTGGGTGGTGGGCCGGGCCTGGACGAAATTAACGAATCGGTCCTTAGGCCCGGCCCGTTTAACTTAACGGGCTCAAATGGGCCCGAATTGGCCCATCGGGCCCATTAAATATGCCCAACGACTCTAAGAGTCGTTGGGCTTTATTTTTTTTTCTATTTTATTTTACTGTGCTGACGTCAGCACAGTAAAACCAATGGTTCTTTTAGTCGTTGGAGTTTTATTTTTATTTTTTAAATACAAAAATCCCATCCACTATTTACGAAAATACCATTACAAAAAATCTATATAAACCCCCCATTACATTCATTTCTTCACACCAATTCTTCTTTTTATTCTTCTAATCTTCTTCTCTTCCAAATTCCAATCTTCTTAATCTTTCACCAAGTGTTCTCATTCTGCTACAAGTGCGTTGAGACGTCGAGTTTGAGCAAAAGCCTAAAGTTGCTGCTCGATTCGTCCGATTTCGCGACACGCTGACACAATCTTCTCTGTTTATCGCCTTTTAGTTTGCATTTCTTTACTCGTTTACTTTATTTAGTATAATTAGTTTATTTGAGTTAATTATCATCAATTTATCGTTGGTTATAAAATTTAGATTTTTGTTTGCCTACTTTTTAATCTCCATGGCATGTGACCCATCAATTAATTTATCACCTGTGCCTTAAGAGGTTAGTAATCCACCTGTTAGTGCATCAAGTAGAAGCAAAAGTACTAGAAGAAGAACTAGTTAGGTTTGGAATGATTTTGACATATTGCAAGATAAAATGGGAAAGAACGGGCTATATGTAAAATATGTGGTGCTGAACTTACTACAATTGGTTGTCAAGGAACTACTCATCTGAGTAGACATGCAAAATATGTAAACTTAGGAATGTTGGAGCACCTAGTTCACAACAATCTATTTTAGACTCTAGTTCTGGAACACTAAAAACTAGGAAATATGATCCAATTAAAGGTAGAGGTGTAATTGTTGATTATATAATTAGAGATGAATTACCATTTAGCCAAGTTGAATCTCCAAATCTTAGAAAGGCATTTACTTACCGTAATCCCCAATTTCAACAATTTTTTCGACGCACATTAGGGTTTGCTATAACTACAAAATATGATAAAGGGAAAATAGACTTAATTAATACATTTGCATCAATGTCTTATAAGATAGCATTAACAAGTGATATTTGGACCTCAGAATCTGATTTTCCTTTCTCCTTTTTGCTGCATAACTGCTCATTTTTTAGATAATTCATGGGTTTTACATAAAAATATTATATCTTATGCACCAATTTTGCACCCACATAAATACTGTTATGATTATATATAACCAAATAAGAGATGTACTTCATGTATATTCAATAACAAATAAAATTGTGCAATTTCTTTTGACAATGCTAGTAATAATTCTGGAACGGTAGAATTACTTGTAACATTATGTAATCCACCCTTAGATTGTATTCTTTTTCATATTAGATGTGTTTGTCATGTTTTTAACTTAATTGTACAAGATGTACTTGAAATAATAAATCGTTATTTGCAAAATATTACAGATGCTATCACCTATTTAGATAGTAATAGTACATACAAATATCAAGAATTTAGAGAATTGTGCTATGGTAATGAACTTAGACCTAGAAAATTTAAATAAGACGTATCTCATAGATGGAACTCTACTTATGAAATGTTGAAAACAACGTCCGACAAATTGCTTATCTACATGCTTTTCTGAAAACAATGTCCCACAAATTGTAAAGTTCATCGGTTATATTTGTTGCTTCATAAATAAGTGGGTACTTCGATAATTTCCTCCTTTATATTGATTTTTCTGCAGTCTTATTAACATTTTTTTATTTTGTTTTTTGACTCAAATGGGAAAAAACAACTTTTTTGTTAATATGTAAATCTAAATTTGTAGGAATAACTTTCTACATATCAAAAATCAAATTCAACAAATTTGGATATATTCTCAATTAGACACGACCATATAAATGTTAAAATGTAATCGTATTTGGCTATAAATGTACGAGTATAAAACAATCCTAACCTGCCACTATTACACAGGATAAGTCCTATATATTAACTTGACCATATAAATTCCATTATAACAGATCTAGGGCTAAATTAAAGGAACCAATCGTGTAATTTTTTTTTTGAAGTCCATCGATCATACTTGTTTTATTTGTCAAAAAATAATATCCTTAAATGATTTAAATCATTATTTGCCAAAAAAAACTAACACGGAAATAGAGATAGGACGGCGTCGGTTTTAGTCGGGTGTGGGGTTTTATCAAACCCAACCCAAACAAGACATATTTCGTTTCAGACCAATTTAAACTTCTATCTGCATTCAATATAATTTTTACCTGAAAAAGTAGAAAATTTAAATGTTCAAAAAATAAAGAAAATAAAAAACTTTATCTTAAAACTAAATTATTGCTACATATTAATTCAAGTTATTCTATAGTACTAAATAAAGAGTTACAAATTGAATCATTACATTAGATTAAGTGTTGCATTATTGTTATGATATATAATAGAAATTAGATAAGGAAAAACTAAATCGGCTTGGTCAAAAATTGCCTCAACCAAAAGCATATATGTTCAGTTTCAATTTCCCAACCCTAACCTGAAATTTTAATTGGCCCACACAAAAGGATACGAAACTAACATATTAATTTAAGTTATTTTATAGTACTAAATGAAGAGTTTCAAATTGAATATTTAAGTAGATTATTTGTTGCATTATTGTGATGATATATACAATAGATATCATATAAGGAAAAATAAATCGGTTTCGTCGAAAATTGGCTCAACAAAACCCAAACCAAATATGATTCCATTTCAATTTCTCGACCCTAACTTGAAATTTTACTTGGGATTTGGTTTGGAATCAGATTGTCGGCTTAAAGCCTCATCCCTACACTGCTACACATACGGATACGAAACTAAATTAGTGTTACATATTAATTTAAGTTATTTTATATTACTAATAAATAGTTACAAACTGAATCTTACATTAAATTTTGTGTTGCATTACTGTGATGATACATACAATAGATATTACATAGGGAAAAAATAAATCGGTCTGGTTGAAAATTCGCTCAACCCTCACCCGATATAATTCAAATTCACTTTTCTCAACCCTAAACTGAAAATTTATTTGGAATTTGGTTTGTATTCAGATTGTTGGGTCTAAAGTCTCATCCTTGCACAAAAGGATATAGGAACCTGACTGACATAATTTTAGCACTACACTACCCAAATAGTTTTTTAGATAAAAGGGTGGTTTCGTTCATTAATTAAACGTTTTAAAATTGTTAGGAGTCATAACAACTGATGAGAATTTTATTTATACCGCAAGTGCACGGTGTCAATGAAGACGTGGCAAGTACGGGTCGAACACAAGGAGGGAGAGATATTGTTATTTTTGTGATTTTTGATTAGGGAAAGAAAGAGAGAGAAATATGTTTGGGTTGAGATTTTTGGTTTTTAATTTTCTAAAGCAAGAACAACAAAAGCAAATTAAAAATAAAGCAAAGATGGATGAGAGTCCAGCGGGTGGGGGATTAGATATCGGGTTTTGTTTTAGAGAATTCAGAAACTTATAATAAATCACATTAGTTATAAAGCATTACATGATAAATGATTCAACATAAACTCAAGTAATCAAAATATACTAACACGAAATTAAAATAATAACATCATTCTTCTTCTCATCACCCTAAATCCGTCACCCCCACCCTTTGGAGAGAGTTAGAAACTCATGGATGGAGGGAAGGAGAAGGGGTCCTAGAGAAACTACAAAAGAAAACTAAAAAACACAAAATAAAAGAACAGAATTTTATTGCTAAAGAGAATAACGTCTTTACAACATCGTTTATGGGCTATTTATAACCGATACAAGGGACCCACGTATAAAATAGGAAAGTACACGTGTCAAGACTCGACTGGACAAAATCCGGGGCCACGGATCGCAAGGGGTGAGGTGTTTCCGCCGCAGTTTGTATGTAAGGTGCGGCGATTTCGCCGCAATTTGTGCTCTGATTTGATCCGGATATTTCCTGTGTGTTTATGGTATGATTTAAATGTCCTTTGCGCGTCTAGATTGATTTCTTTCCTTTCTTTTGAGCTCCGACTTAATTTCTTCATATATTTGGAGATCCAAATTGATTTTTCTTTAGAACTTCTCCAAAATAATATTTTGGTACTTTAATTTGCAGTCGGGTCCTCGGCTTTTTGCAATTAACTCCCTAGCTACTTTTGTGCTTAAGTCTTTGGCCTTTTAGGCCTTTGAATGATTTTATGCTTGGATGGACTTCCCATTTGAAACCCGATAATCTTGACTTGGTCTTTATGATAGAAATGAGTCTATTGCATGCGTTTATGCTCAGGATAGGGGTAATTTGCATTCAGGTCCCTGTATTCTGTAAATAAGACTAAACACATACCTTAGATAGACATATGATGCAATGTATGCAATGCATCAAATACCCCCTCACCTAGATTTTGCTAGTCCATAGAAGAACAAAATATAAGAAAAATGAAAACAGGGAAATCCTAACTCACTTTCGTAGGAATCACGGTTGTACTTAGCATGTGCAACAAGCCTTTAAACCCCTAAGTTTCCTTAGAGGACGAGTTTTGTCTCGTGAGGGTTTTCAGTTGACACACCCACAAAGTCTTAATTCAACATTTCATTAATAACTCTCAATATCTCCACCTCAACCTTATACATCTCACTTAGAATTCTTGCATGCTTATTATATAAATCTAACTCATAAAGAATCTGACTTGGTATTTGTTCCTCCAACATTCACACCACTAACCCTTCTACACATGTTATCACTTAAATTATTTTGCACGCCTCCTCTGGTGGTGAAGTATCATTCGGATCAACCATGGCATGGATCATTCTTTTAACTTTGGGCCTTGAGTATCTTAAAGTATATTTTTTTCCATGATTCAACACATTTTCTTTTTTTGACACTTTTACCCTTTTTTGCATTCGTCTAGCGAGTTTGGTCGATAATCCCGAGCTGGCAGACTCAAGTTACCGGGTTTCAATATACCCCTACGGACCAGTGACTCGAAGGCTTGGGTTTTGTAATCATTTTGCAAAATGTGCTTTCCTCACTTTATTCCTTTATTTTTTTACTTTTATTTTCCTCAATGCTTAATTGCTATTAGAAGTCCACACTTCCCAGTATGTTTTCCTCAACCTCTGCTTTTTATCAACCACTTCAAATATTTGATTCATCCAATTTAAGTGCAAACATGTCTTAATTGGTAATGGGTTATTTCTTTGGAACTTAGATTTATGTCATAATTTCTACAAGCAGAACTATATAATAAGGAACAATAACTCAATGCATTTTCTACACGGGTTTTGGCAGTTCAATCTTAAGCTATGTCATGGAACATTGAATTTTTTTTTAAACAAACAGAATATATAGATAAATAAACACATCCCCACACCTAAATCATGCATTGTCCTCAATGAATGTGAGCAAGATACTACATGGATTTATGCATGAAAAAGGAAAGATCTCACCAACGTGAAGTACAAAAGAAAGTTCATGGCTATGTTGATAGGCAAAAACCCGAATTCCTTCAAAACCTGTGAGATGCTAAAGAAGGGATTCAATTACGGGAAAGAAATGGGGCCCAAATACTCTTGGAGCCACACAAACGATGCTCACTGAATGAGTCTCTTATTGTATTATTATTATTATTATTTTTTTAAATATAATTATGTACAAACATAACTTCCCATCTTCATTTGTCAAAAGTCATCAAATGGGAACCTCAAAAGTGGGTCAATGCACTTGGAAAGGGAACATGACACCACGCGGGGCCAGAATACGCATGTGTGGCCCCCCATCACAAAGAGCACCTGATGAAATGAGAGGTTCATGAATTGGACGTAGAGGCGTCTCATTCAAAGGATCAAACTGAAAGGGCTTGAACCTCTCGAGAGTTTGGGAAATAAGGGGCAACGGAAGAAAAGTTTCTCCCGTTACGGTGCTGAAGTTATGATCGTTAATCCAAACTCTCCAACCAACTGGCTGATGCGTCGGAACGAGGTCAAGAACCTCGTTAGGCAAGTCCGACTCACCAGGCGAACAAAAAGTGGATCTCATACCCAAAGTATCCTCCAAGGAACTCCTAATACCCTCATGAGCAATGTAGTTGTTTGGTGTTCCATCATTTCCAAGATGATCAGGAACAATAGTGAGAGGCAAACTCTCATCAGGTTGTTTGAAATTGAGGGTGCTAGGGAGCTCTTGCTCCACCAGAGTTGAGTCCTTAAGAGGCACAACATGAAGGTCATGTGGCTCAAGGGCCACGGGACAAAAAGATAAGGCACAATCATGTGCCGACTCATGATGAAATTGGTCCATGTTATTCTCAACTTGAATAGAATCCTCCACCAAGTGATTGTGAATTGAAACCCCAAGTCCCTCAGTCAGACTAGGAGTTTGACTTTGAAAGATTGTGCTTTGAATTTGTGGATGTGGTGGTGGTTTGATATCAAAAGATGCATCCTCTTGTTGACAAGAAAAGTTACTCTCCTCACGTTCACGTAATTGCTGCGACATTTGACTCACATGCAGTGTCATAGTTTGTATGGACTGTTGAGTGGTTTCCATGAACGTAAGGAAAGTTTGTTTCAAGGAATCAGTTATGCGGTCAACTATGAGGTACAAGTCAGAGTTTGGGAAATTTTGAGGTTGGGTGTTGATGGGCTGAGAATGGGTCCAATGATTTGAAGTGCGGTGTTGGTAGAATTCTGGGTATTCGGGAGGAGGATACTGGGGTGAAAATGAAGTATATGAATTCTGGATATGGTACGGCTACTGGAGCCACCGGTGCACTCATGTCGTCTGCCATACGCATGAAGGAGGCCAAAGTTTGTTGTAATGTCTCAGTTTGTTGACCAGCATATGATCCAACATAACTAGATTGTGGTCTAGCAGTCGGTGCCTCTCTCATGTTACCCCAATGTGAAGATTGCTCAGTCACACAATTAGGATTGTCCCAACAATATGGGGTGTTAGTCTGAGCCACCCCAGGTTGCATGGGTCCAGAATACCAGGAAGAATTGTCCTGGTCCCAACAATGATATGGATGATGTCCCATGTAACCATCCATCTCAACCAAACACTCTCGAGTCGACCACTCTCACCACCACGACGCTAAACTCGTAAAAAGTGCTCGACTCGACCCTAAAAATGCTACCAGAGAGTGTATAGGGGAGGAGACTATAACGTAGAAGAAGGTGAGAAGAAAATGACGCAGAGGAGAAGGGAAACTTAACTCTAAAAGATAGATGAGAGGGTTGGTTAGAAGTTTCCTAAACAAGCACGGTTCAAACAATCCTAGACCTAAGGGAGCCTAATTCTAGACGACTCCTAACTGGTTGAGTAGAATTGGCTCGCTTGGTTCACCTCCCTCACTAATCAAACCAACTTGGCCAGGCAGTGTATAGCTAGTGTGGCGCTTCCGACAGAGTCGGTGCCAATTAGACAACCACTTCGCTTGGAAGACTTACGTCAACACAAAAACACTTTCTAGACACCAAATTAAATTCGATCAGCTTCAGGTCATAGCAAGTCAAATCAATCTTCTTCTCACAATTGCAAGTTGTATGCAAACTAGATTATATGCTTAAATGCAATCGATAAAAAAAACCGCGCACGTACCTTGCCTCCAGCACTCTTCAACAAGAATTAATTTGCAAGAATTTAGCAAGAATAATGCAAACAAAACACTATATGATGCATGCACTAAGTCCTTTTAAATTTACCAATTTTTAGGATTGGGTTCACCGCCCGCTTTCGAAAATTTCCAGTCGCTCTTCGCGTCCACCCAGAGATGGAGACGATCCCAGAAAAGTTTGAAGCCCAGATACTCCAAACGTGCGGCCAATCCACCGCAGATTGCTCTTTGGATGCGGCGATTTTTCCTCCGTTCTTGCTCAGAATGTGCCCATATTTCGCCGCGCACTCTGTTCTCTCCTCAAACACAAACCCAAATAGTTAGATCGCGTACACGATAAACAGAATAGAATCGAAATCACAAAAAATAAACAAAATCTTCGTCGCCTCTCCGGCAACGGTGCCAAAAACTTGATGAGAATTTTATTTATACCGCAAGTGCACGGTGTCAATGAAGACGTGGCAAGTACAGGTCAAACACAAGGAGGGAGAGATATTATTATTTTTGTGATTTTTGATTAGGGAAAGAAAGAGAGAGAAATATGTTTGGGTTGAGATTTTTGGTTTTTAATTTTCTAAAGCAAGAACAACAAAAGCAAATTAAAAATAAAGCAAAGATGGATGATAGTCCAGCGGGTGGGGGATTAGATATCGGGTTTTGTTTTAGAGAATTCTGAAACTTATAATAAATCACATTAGTTATAAAGCATTACATGATAAATGATTCAACATAAACTCAAGTAATCAAAATATACTAACACGAAATTAAAATAATAACATCATTCTTCTTCTCATCACCCTAAATCCGTCACCCCCACCCTTTGGAGAGAGTTAGAAACTCAGGGATGGAGGGAAAGAGAAGGGGTCCTAGAGAAACTACAAAAGAAAACTAAAAAACACACAAAATAAAAGAACAGAATTTTATTGCTAAAGAAAATAACGTGTTTACAACATCGTTTAGGGGCTATTTATAGCCGATACAAGGGACCCAAGTATAAAATAGGAAAGTACACGCGTCAAGACTCGACTGGACAAAATCCGGGGCCACGGATCGCAAGGGGTGCGACGTTTCCGCCGCAGTTTGTATGTAAGGTGCGGCGATTTCGCCGCAATTTGTGCTCTGATTGGATCCGACTTAATTTCTTCATATATTTGGAGATCCAAATTGATTTTTCTTTAGAACTTCTCCAAAATAATATTTTGGTAATTTAATTTGCAGTCGGGTCCTCGGCTTTTTGCAATTAAGTCTCTGGCTACTTTTGTGCTCAAGTCTTTGGCCTTTTAGGTCTCTGAATGCTTTTATGCTTTGATGGACTTCCCATTTGAAACCCAATAATCATGACTTGGTCTTTATGATAGAAATGAGTCTCTTGCACGCGTTTATGCTTGGGATATGGGTAATTTGCATTCAGGTCCCTGTATTCTGTAGATAAGACTAAACACATACCTTAGTAGCATTTATTGATATAAAATTAATCCAAATGAAAGACATGATGCAATGTATGCAATGCATCAACAACCTAATACAAAATTACCCCTATCAAGGGACAAGTTTACAGAAGCTTCTTCCACCAGTACAAACCCCAACCTAACATTGTTGAACCCCCAATGTAAGGAGCCGACTAGGTGCTACTAGTCGGTTCAAAGCCGGGGAGTATACCGATCTCCTCGAAGTATCGTGTATGCTCTTCCTTAGCTCTCTAATGTTCCTCCTCCATTTCCTGCTGCTCTTGGGCTTCATCTTCCAGTCTCGCCACCTTGTGAATAATTACTTTGTAGTTGGATGTGGATAGTCATATGTAAGGTGACCATCCACCAAGCATGCCTAAGTGTCGGTGTCGGGTGTATCGCCATCTGGCTGAAAGGCGGAAGTTGCACAACAATTCCATCATGTATTTACGCAATCACCAATCTCGCTCTCTTTTGGATTGAACATTGTAGTGGCTCTCCGCCACGTTTGAGTGAACTGTCCATAATTCAAGAAAATTAAAGCAGTTCTTCATCAAATTATCAAATGATTGAGATATGCCATGAATTGTTTTGTTGTTACTCTCAATCCAAACACACCAGAAGAAAGTATTAATGAAACAATTCCAAGTATCATTGTCAAAATCAAGGCGGTTTCAAATTGAGATTCAGAACTTTGTTATTATTTGGGCTTATATTAAGGTCTATTTGGACAGTGATATCCAGAATCTTGATGCCATCTCACAATTGAAGAAGATGTGATCAGTGGATTCATTTTCTATTCCACATAGTGGACATATCGGATTTATTTGTACCAAATTTTTGATTAAGTTGCCTCTTGTAAGTATCATCATTTCATTGAGCAACCCGAAAAATAGGCAGACCTTTAGGGGGAAGTAACTATTCCAGATTTGTTTTCATAGGGGGTATCTTGTCCCATGACCGTTAATCATGCTACAAGTATAAATATATATTAAGCATATGAAATGACACAAATCATAGAACCCACAAACATCACATATTTTACATTACCTCCACCCCAAATGGGGATGGAACTACTCACTACTCATTAAGAAAGAAAGACAAAACGAAATTAAACTAAGCATGCAAAACGAGACAATATAAAACTAACTAAGAAAAAATATTTTATTGACAAGACTCACATTACAAGTAGCTTTCTTCTCCACCTTAAGTTTTTCCTCCAAGGCTTACTCTAAGTAGAGAGAATGCCACCAACCAATTGGTAAATACAAAAAGAGAGGAAGAGTTCTATTTATAGCCATAAGAAAAGGTAACCGGGGACAATCCCCCGGTATGGGACTAAACACATACTATAAATGGACATACAACAACATAACCAATGACCCGACTAAACCCTGAACACTTTCGACATATTTGGATCGCTGATTGGCAGTCTATATGTGTCTGATCGAGTCGGGATTTTGGTAACTTGGTTCTGGCTTTATTTCTTGATGTGTAATGAACCCGATTTGGTTTTTGATGGTTAGGCCCAGATCTAATTGCCAAAATACTCCTCATGATGGTGTGGAGTGCTTGATTTTGCTACTTAGTCCTTTTGGGTTTACATCCGGGTACTTGTCTCTTGCATGTTAGTCCAGAAGTCTTGCAAACTAGTCCTTTCCTTGCTTTTATATCCTTTTTGAGAAACATAAAACTCGTAACGTAGCAATTCTTAGGCTAAAATAAAGGATATAAGACACAAATATATGCATGATATGATGCCAATCAAGGACCCCATAGACATCGATTGTATTAATAGCCAATGTCTATACCTATAGACACCGGCTTTATGGACGACCAACGTCTATTGGGCAACGACTATTCACTACACTGAGCTAGTGAATGTTATAAACTCAAACATTGTTTGTTCCTGGTTTGATTAAGGTAGTCTACAAAATAAGGTGTTTTTTTTTGCAAAGCAAAAGAGATTAATATTTATTAATCTAGTGAATGTTACATCCTACTCAAGGTAGGTACATTGTGGGACTCGGAACTTGCCATGTACAAGCCCAAATCACTCGTATGGACATTACAATCCACTCACTCACATACCAGATGTCTCACATATACAACCTCACGGCCATGTAATACTAAATGAAGGTGATGCTTGCATGTCGCCTAATGCTTCAGTAGCCCCCGTGCCCTTGATGCCTATCCTCACCTTGCCCCACTGGAATGTATGGAAGTTGAGCCCAAAGCTGCATAATATCGTAGGACCGGGATCGGGGTGGTGGCAGCCTCCAAGTCCTATCTTCCATTAAATAGGACATGAAGATGTCTTGAGGTACCCCTAGGTCATACCGGACACGTGCACCTGATGGTAGGGACAGCAAAGGTGGTCCGCACTAAGGATCTTCAAAGAATCGGATCGTATCGCCATCCCCCATTCTGGAAAAAAACTTCTCACGTGCAATGTGCCAAACTCTCAAGATGCCTCTCCAAGCACAAGAAGCTATAAAAGGGGGACGGGCCATCCAAATAGTATGGTTGTGTAAATATTTGCTCCTATTTCATCGTGCCCAAACAGAGGTATCCTTGGAGGCAATGAACCAGAATATGCGAAGTAGCCCCGCATCATTCTAATCCACCAACCGTCGTAGTCCCAATTCTCCTTCCACTTTTGGTGCGCATATATCGTGCCAAGAAACAACCACAACATTCTTTGGTCCTCCCCACACGAAGCGCAACATAATTTGTTCAACCTCGCAAAGCACACTCCGTGGCACAAGGAAAGCTGATGTCCAAAAAATGTTGAATCCTGTGGGACACTACGAACCAGTTCCACACGTCCCGCCATTCACAGAAGTTTCCCTTTCCATGTGCTGAGCCGCTTTCTAATTTTCTCCAACAAAGACGTACCATGGCCCTTACTCAGACATGTAGAGAACAAGGGCAACCCAAGATAAGTCACCGGTAAATCACTCCTCTCCATACCCAAATGCCAACATATCCAGTCACAATGCGGTGTGTTGCCTCCCATGAAGATCTAACTTTTTGTGTTGTTGAGACGCAAACCTGAGCAACTGGTGAAGGTTTGCAAGACATGCTTGATTGTGCGGGCGTCCTCCTTCGTGGCATTTGAGAACAACATGACGCCATCCGCAAACATCAAATGGGATACCGGAATCACACCACACATAACTGAATGGAGATTTCCCAATTGTTCCTGTCACCGTATCATTGCACCTAAGATTTCCATACACATCACGAATAAGTAGGGCGTGATGGGGTCACCTTGCCGAAGCCCATTAGTTGCTGAAAAAGAGGTTGAATGGGCGCCATTAACTGTAATAACAAATGACTCCTTGACACATGTTGCCATAATCTTTCTCCACTTTGCATTAAACCCAAAGCGACCAAGTTGTTGATCCAAAAATTGCCATGAGATAGTGTCGTATGCCTTCTGCAAGCCAACCTTCAAACACATGCGACCCAATCCCTTTCGCGAGTGAATATTGTGGCACAACTCATGAGCAGGATATTTTCACAAATCTGATGCCCTCGAATAAATGCACTCTGGTGCTCCCCTACCAGCTTAGGCAACACTTCCTTGAGACGATTTGCAAGGATCTTTGATATGTAGTGATACACCATGTTGCATAACGAAATAGGCCTATAATCAGCAATTGCAGCTGGAGTCTTCTTCTTTGGAACCAAGGTGATCGATGTGTAGTTGAACTGCTTCAACAATTTTCCACTACGGAAGAAAGAGTCAACCGCCTTGAATAGATCAAGCTTCACCACATCCCATGCTGCCTTGTAGAATCGTGCATTAAATCCATCCAGTCCCGGGGCCTTATCATCACTTGAGTGCTTAACCACGAACTCTAGCTCCTCCATTGTAACATGGCACATCAAGCATTGAGCCTCGGGAGGATCTAGTATATTAAGTTGAAGATCATAGGGGACATGACATTCCTACACACTACAAGTAAAAAGGTTAGAAAAACGGCGCCTAAATGCCTCTTGGATATGGTTTTCCTCCTTAATCTCCTCACCACCCTCAACTATCCTACGCACAGTGTTGGTGGCTCTCCTCACTCGAAGGAAAGCATGATAGAACCGAGAGTTTGAGTCGCCTTCGCGTAACCACCACACCCTTGACTTCTATCGTACAATAGACTCCTCAACCGCTAGAGCATGAGAAAGGATATCACTGGCTGAAGATTCTTGTTGTTGGAAGTCTACATTTCCCTGATCCAACGTAAGGTTAACACGAGTTTGGTAAATCACATTCCTTGCCTCAGTTATTCGGTTATCAATGTTGTCAAAAGCTTCAAGTGACCATTGCTTCAATTCTCTTTTCACGACATTCAACTTGCTCACCACCCGGTACATGGGAGTGCCATCAATATAAGTGCTCCATGCTCTTCTAACCACCCCAACAAACTGGGCATGCATCTTCCATGCATTAACAAACCGAAACATCTTCTCTTTCCGTATGCCATGTGGGTCGAGAATAATCAAAAGTGGACGATGGTCACTAAGCTCATTGTCACCGACAAGGCAAAGCACATTCGGGAACTGATTGACATCATTTCATGCTCATATTTGTATCTTATATCCATTATCTTACACCTAAGCAATGCTACGTGATGAGTTTTATGTTTAGTTTTCAGGAATAAATAGGTTTGAAGAGATGAAGCATAAAAGGACCCAAAAGCTGGGAAAAAAGACTGAATTGTGAGATCTAAGGACCAAGATGCAAGGGAGAAGGACCTGAATGTAAGACAGAAGGACCTAAGAGCAAAACAAAATACTCCATACCATCGGCGACCTACCAACCCCCACATCAAAGGTCTCAGCACCAAAATTACCAACCTGCTCATGCCTTATCGGTGGGTTATTCCAACCAGACTCCACCACCACAGCGGGTTGACCTTAAGGACCCTTCTTGTGATCCGACCTTTCAAGCGTTGCAAAGTACAGTCAAGGCTTTGGAAATGCAGGTTAGCCAGTTGGCTCATCAACTCCATGAACGCGAGCAGGGTCAGTTCCCTAGTCAACCTGAGGTGAATCCTCGGGGTACCCATTCTCAAGGAAGGACACCTTTACCTCATGCCACCTCTGAACCGACCCATCATATTAATGTGATTCATACTTTGAGGTCTGGTAAGAAGGTGGATAACCACATTGGGGTACCTTCTTTGTCGTCACCATCTTTGAGGGAGCCGGATCCTGAGGCTCCCTCCACAAATACCTCCAGGAAGGAGCCAGATCCTGAGGTTCTTTCCACATTTCCTTCGACAAAGGGGCCGAACCCTGAGGTCCCCTTGTCTCCTCTTGTGTCAAAGGAACCAGATTCTGAGGTCCCGACTCATGTTTTTTGGACCTGAATTCTGGGGTGCCTTCGCATCCTTATGCCCCAAAGGCGCCATTCCCAGAGCGCCTTAAAAAGAAAACGTCTGATCAGCATGACAAGATGCTTGAGATGTTTAGGCAAGTTAAGGTGAACATCCCTCTGTTGGAGGTGATTCAGCAAATGCCACCTTATGCCAAGGTTCTCAAGGACTTATGCACCAAGAAGAGAAAAACTCATGTTCCCAAGAAAGCTTTTTTGCGGCTAACGTGAGTTCTTTGTTGGCACAACCCATACAAGTCAAGTACAAGGACCCTGGCTGTCCTACTATCTCTTGTGTGATTGGTGATGTGTCCATACATCGAGCCTTATTGGACCTTGGTGCATCTGTTAATCTTCTGCCATATTCCGTCTACGTCCACCTCGGTCTTGGAGACCTCAAACAAACAAAGACCACTCTTCAATTGGCTGATAGGGCTATGAAGAAACCGAGGGGTGTGGTGGAAGATGTGTTGATAAAAGTGGGAGAGATCATTTATCCAGTCGACTTCTTTGTCTTGGATACTGAACCTGTGCCAAACCCACTTGGACAAATTCCTGTCATTCTAGGGCGAACATTCCTTGCGACTTCCAATGCATTAATCAATTGTCGCAATGGTCTGATGCGCTTGACTTATGGTAGTCAATGCGCTGATTTTAACATCTTCACCATCGGCAAGAAGCCAGGTGCCTTCAATGACCCTATTGGGGTCAACCTTATCCAGGGTTTGGATGAGATTGAAGTTGAGGGCACCTTCAAGTACTTCAGAGAATTGTTCGATGAAGCTCCTGAAGGTGGTGAAGATGTTTCACCTGGGCTGGCACAAGAAGGTGCCTTATGTTATGATCATGTTGCCTCAGTGCCACCTCCTTTTGATCTTGTGGCCCTTGAGCCACATTCTTCTGATCTTGTGGCCCTTCAGCCACATCCTTTTGATCCCGTGACCCTTGAGCCACAGCCTTTCGATCATGTGGCTTTTGAGCCACAAGATACCATTTTTATGGCCTCTGGGCCACATGATCTTCATTTTGTATCTGCTGAGGACCCCATGTGGGTTAAGAATCAACCACCCGATACCCTTCAACCTGATAGAGGTTCACCTCTCATTCATGCCTCCTATCTTTCTCACTCTCAAGAGGCATCAAACGACCATAACGCTTATAAGGGTATCAGGTGGTCAAGCAATTCTGATTTGTATGTCGCGAGCCCATGCATGTGCATTTTTGGCTCAAGTGATGGCGGGTTCCCATTTGATGTCCCTTGACATATGAAGATGGGAGCCCATTTGTTGTACATAAAAAAAAGAAAAAAAAATTACAATAAAAGACTCCTTCAATGAGCATCGATTGTTGTGAGCCCCACCCTTGTGTATTTGGGCTCCATTTCTTTCACGTATTTGTATCCTTTCTTTAGCATGTCACGGGTTTTGAGGGAATTCGGGTTTGTGTCTATCAACATGACCTTGAACTTCCCTTTGTACTTCATGTTGGTGAGATCTCTCCTTTTTCATGCATAAATCCATGTAGTATCTTGCTCACATTCATTGACGACAATGTATGAAGTAGGTGTGGAGGGGTGTTTTACGTGTCTACATATTCGAGTCTTTTTCCTTTGATTTTGTTTTATTTTGTGTGCATTGTAGGGTCATGTTAGTGTGCTGCATTTAATATCGATATATCTGCTTGCCATGATCCTTGGGTGACTTGTCTTCTTTTGCTTGCCTAGTGCTTTAAAATTTTCACATTTCTTTCAAAATCTTCATGTGTTTGCGAAAGAAAATGTTTTGTGGGTTTTGCGTTTGTTTAGCATGTGCAAAACCGTTGAGAGGCAAAGTAAAAAGAAAGCTCCCAAAATTGTCTTGAACTTGATGCATTAGGATATCTAGTACTGTGGCTTTAGGATTTATCGAGTCGTTAGGATGCACCCCAGTTTTCCTTTGGGGGTGAGTAATCATAGGGTTTCAGTGCTCAAACATTTAAAGAAGTTCACCCTAAACCTAGTGAGTCAATAATTCGTGTTCGTTAACTTAAGGAAGTTTGTTGTAGTCAAGGACCCTTTAAATCTTGTTGTGAGACATTAAGTGTAGGGGTTTTGGTTCATGTGTAGATAAGAAATAAGTGAGTAGGTGTTCTCTCTTCTCGCACGACTCCTATCACTGGGGAAAGTAGGTCTGAGGGGACTTTGTGCCTGGTGTTTTCGAGTCATCTGACTTGGGATGCGCTGACCGAACTCTCGTTACACGGGTGGTAGGGATTGCCCTATGTGGATATTTGGGGAAAGGTGTACGTGATAGTGTAAGTCCTCATGGTGCATCCACATTCGAGTCGGGGCGAATTCTTGGAGGGCAAGGCAAAGAAGTTGATGATTTTATCCTCCCAAAAATCGTAGGTGCATCTCCAACACAGACCGTGATCGCACAACCATGCTGGTCTTCAGGTCATTGGACACTGGTGGTTGTCTATGGCCCGTCCAAAGAGATTTTGGCATTCAACAGTCTCTCTAGGGAGCTAGGCGAAGGTGATGATCCGGAGCAGACTGTAGGCCTACATGAATGTGCAGCAGCGGATGCGGCTGTATACTGGAGGGATCTACTCAAGGTCGACTGGCCCCTGAGAATCCTGAGGAAAGAGAGCCAACAACAACCACCGGGGAGCAACGATTGCGGCGCCTTCGTTTTATACTGGATAAGGTGCCTAATGTTCAATCTTGACCCAACGAAGGAGAAGGACCCCAATACCATCCACTCTATCAGGGGTGAATTGGCGGTCATGTTACTTAGGGATCGTCGGTCGTGTGTGCAGGTCTAAACAGACAAAGATATTTTAAGTTTTGTTTATTTTTTGGTTTACATATTCAGTTCACAAACTATTTACATGTAAAAATACAAACATTACCAATGTCATTCTTAAGCTAACTTTATTCCGAACAGACAGTCTTCTTATTCTGAACAGACCCACCACTTATTCCGAACAGACTCACAACTTAATCCGAACAGACGCAACACTTAATCCGAACAGACTCACAACTTAATCCGAACAAACGCAACATTTAATCCAAACAGACTCACAACTTATTCCGAACAGACGGTCTTCTTATTCCGAACAGACCCAACACAGAATCCGAACAGACGCAACACTTAGTCCGAACAGACTCACAATTTAATCCGAACAACCGCAACATTTAATCCGAACAGGCTCACAAATTATTCCGAACACAGTCTTCTTATTCCGAACAGACCCAACACTTATTAAAAACAGACCCAACACTTAATCCGAACAGACGCAACACTTAATCCGAACAGACTCACAACTTAATCCGAACAACCGCAACATTTAATCCGAACAGGCTCACAAATTATTCCGAACACAATCTTCTTATTCCGAACAGACCCACCACTTATTCCGAACAGACGCAACACTTAATCCGAACAGACTCACAACTTAATCCGAACAAACGCAACATTTAATCCAAACAGACTCACAACTTATTCCGAACAGACAGTCTTCTTATTCCGAACAGACCCAACACAGAATCCGAACAGACGCAACACTTAATCCGAACAGACTCACAACTTAATCCGAACAACCGCAACATTTAATCCGAACAGGCTCACAAATTATTCCGAACACAATCTTCTTATTCCGAACAGACCCACCACTTATTCCGAACAGACCCAACACTTAATCCGAACAGACTCACAACTTAATCCGAACAAACGCAACATTTAATCCAAACAGGCTCACAACTTATTCCGAACAGACAGTCTTCTTATTCCGAACAGACCCAACACTTAATCCGAACAGACGCAACACTTAATCCGAACAGACTCACAACTTACTCCGAACAACCGCAACATTTAATCCGAACAGGCTCACAAATTATTCCGAACACAGTCTTCTTATTCCGAACAGACCCACCACTTATTCCGAACAGACCCACCACTTATTCCGAACAGACCCAACACTTAATCCGAACAGACGCAACACTTAATCCGAACAGACTCACAACTTAATCCGAACAACCGCAACATTTAATCCGAACAGGCTCACAAATTATTCCGAACACAGTCTTCTTATTCCGAACAGACCCAACACTTATTAAAAACAGACCCAACACTTAATCCGAACAGACGCAACACTTAATCCGAACAGACTCACAACTTAATCCGAACAAACGCAACATTTAATCCAAACAGGCTCACAACTTTTTCCGAACACAGTCTTCTTATTCCGAACAGACCCACCACTTATTCCGAACAGACCCAACACGTATTCCGAACAGACCCAACACTTAATCCAAACAAACGCAACATTTAATCTGAACAGAACCACCACTTATTCCGAACAGACCGAACACTTAATCAGAACAGACCCAACACTTAATCAGAACAGACCCAACACTTAATCCGAACAGACTCACAACTTAATCGGAACAGAACCACCACTTATTCCGAACAGACCGAACACTTAATCCGAACAGACTCACAACTTATTCCCAACACACCCACAACATATTCCGAACAGGAAAAACTTATTTCGATCAGACACAAGTAAATCTGAACTGAACTTGTATAACAACCATTTACAGATCAAAACAGATCAACAATTACAAGTTTCTTGGTTTTACAAGAACGGGAAAAACAAAAAAATGTAAATTAAGGAGGAAATTCCTCGTAATACAAACTCATGTCCCAATCGGAGAAATCAGGATCCGCGGGTTTTGGTGCTACTTCGTGAAGCGGCGAAGTAACCTTCATCTTCCACTTTCCCTTCTCTTGTTGGGTGTGTTTTTTATGGCTCTTTTTAATTATCTTCTCAGTTAAAGACACTCGACGTCTAGTCGGCGGTCTTCCTATACGTCTGACCTTTTCCGGATTAAGGACCGATGTACCCGAAGACTCAGGTTCATCAGGTCGAACCAAGTTTTGTGTAGTGTGCATACGTGCCTTAAGCATTTCAATACACTTCACGGCCTCAATATACCTTTTGTGGGAGATGAAGGCTTCCTGTGCGATCCAAACGGCACGACCCATGATGTCGTCGTGACGACGTAGCGCATCCTTCGCCATTACACCATCGTCTGGGTACGTCTGATCTCGATAGCTCCTTCGAATATCCTTCCGCCATCGATTAAGGATGTAAGAGTCTGGAAGCAATGCATTAGGATTCAAGCGTGCAAGTACAACAAAAACGTGGCAGCATAGAAGCCCAACGTGCTGAAACATTCTGCAATCACATGTAAAATTCATGGATGTGTTTTGTACTAGGAAACGTTTCGACAGTAGCTGCTCACCAGCCAAAACACGTTCAGATACCTTGTACTGGAATGTTTCATTCGTATTGAACTCCTCTGTTATATCGCAGTATATCATCTTCCCAATTTGTAACTGCACTTTTTTGAAGACCCCTACGGTATACAACTCGCTCAACTGACTCTCGAATGGATAAATTGAAACCAACTGGGGTTTTTTATGAAGACAATCAAATTCTGATTGAGCTTCCTTCTCGTACTTGTGGCGGAGCGCAAGTTCGTATTGTTGAACAAACTGCTTAAGGGTGGTCTTCGAAGTAAGATACTTGTCGAAGAAGGCGTTCATACTCTCGCTCCTCTGAGTAGATGCCATTCCCGCGAAAAAAAAATCACCAATAAATGCAGGGATCCACGACTCTCGGATTGCATAAATGGATTTGAGCCAGCTGTGGTTCTGCAGGTCAAAATCAAGAAGGAAACCCTGCCAATTACGATCAAATTCTGCTGGGGTTTTGGAATCATATACAATCAATTTCAGATCAAATAATATGTGATCCCGATACTGCGTCGGCAACTTCACGGGAGCTTTGTTCATTATGTGCCATATACAGAATCTGTGTCTTGAATCTGGGAAGACATTCCTTACAGCAGCAGTAATGGCACCACATTGATCTGTTATTATAGCTGGGGGGGGGTATATCTGCATAAGGGACCCAATTCGAAAGGAGTGAGACATTATTCCGAACAGACAGACTTCTTAATCCAAACAGACAGTCTTCTTATTCCGAACAGACACAACACTTAATCCGAACAGTCAGGCCACTTATTCCGAACAGACACAACACTTAATCCGAACAGTCGGACTTCTTATTCCGAACAGACAGACTACTTATTCCGAACAGTCAGACTTCTTATTCCGAACAGACACAACACTTAATCCGAACAGTCAGACCACTTATTCCGAACAGACACAACACTTAATCCGAACAGTCAGACTTCTTATTCCGAACAGACACAACACTTAATCCGAACAGTCCGACTTCTTATTCCGAACAGACACAACACTTAATCCGAACAGAACCACCACTTATTCCGAACAGACCGAACACTTAATCAGAACAGACCCAACACTTAATCCGAACAGACCCATCACTTATTCCGAACAGACTCACAACATATTCCGAACAGACACAACACTTAATCCGAACAGTCAGACTTCTTATTCCGAACAGACACAACACTTAATCCGAACAATCCGACTTCTTATTCCGAACAAACACAACACTTAATCCGAACAGAGAGACTTCTTAATACGAACAGACAGACTTCTTATTCCGAACATACACTCTTCTTATTCCGAACAGACAGACTTTTTATTACGAATAGACAAACAAAAAAGAGGAAGATATGAAGAGGGAAGAAGGAAAAAAACTTACCGTTCATGCACGACAACCAGGTTTGGAACAACCATATGTAATTTTCAGTAGTTTCATAGGACAGCAAAGCGCAACCGAGCAAAACTGATTCGAAATAGTGATTGACTCCTACAAATGGGGCGAATGGCATGTCGTATTTGTTGGTAATGTAGGTTGTGTCGAAACATATTGCGTCTCCAAAGTATGAATATGCAGCTCTAGAACGACTGTCAGCCCAAAAAACGTTGCGTAGTCTTCCTTCGTCATCCATATCTATTACATAAAAAAACATGGAATCAATCTTCTGCATCCTAATGAAATAGTCCTGAAGAGCTTGTGCATCACCAGGTCCCATCTTCAAATTTCTGACTTGGTTTACAACATTCCTGCAAACAGGAACCAGTAAGACCAGGCGCAAAATGTTCAACTTCAATTATGTTAGACGGAAAGAACACAAACCTTAAATCCCTTTCGTTGAAAGTCAATTTGTCATAACCTCCAGCCTCGACCACAAGAGATTGCATGGTCTTAGCAGCCGATATCCCAGCTTCATCATTAACCGATATCCGTGCTACGACGGCCTCAGGGACGGTTCGTTTTTGCCTGAGAAATCGCATTTGCTCCGGGTCAAGCATGGGATGGTTATGGTTAAGATCCACAAAGTTAACGTTGTAACCCCTTGCTGTGTTTCCGGATACCCTTATCCGAGCAGTGCATTGTACTCTGCTGGATAACCTAGGCTTCAATTTTCCTTGCCCTTGGTCCGTTGGTGCGGTGCCCTCCTTGGAGCAAGTCAGCGTGGCCCGTATAACAACACCACGATCGTAATGAGATTGTCTTGTCTTAACGCCAAAACCACAAGAATCGGCATAGGCCACGTAAAATGCTTTGGCTTCTTCGAAAGAGGGGAAAAACATCCCTTCATGGGGAACGTTTGATGGCTGCTCCACTAGGGAAGGCACGGGAACGATTTCCATTTGGTACAGAGGAATGACCACAGAAGAGAAGGGAAGGAAAAGGAAGAGGCATCTTGAGATTGATAACAAGTCTTCTGTGCTGTGTAGGAGCGCCGAGCGCCAAAATGATGAAGGAAGAGAGTGATTTGAGTCGCATTAATGAGGGATGGAGGGAAGGATGGTGGAAATGATGAAGGTACGAAAAAAGAGGAATAAAAAAACAAAAAACTTTTCATATCCCATCGCGCCAACTAAGCAGCGTCTGCTGAGTGGACTGGCCACATCAGCGCGCGTCCGGGACGCGCGCGTCCACTAAACATTTTCCCCTAAAGAAATATTATATCAATCTGGCAGCATGTGAAAATAATGATGTGTCTAATGGAAATTATTATGGCCTTATATGCCTCATTAGCTAATGAAAATTTTGTAAATCTTTGAAAGATTCAAAGTGCTCGAAGCATATAAAAAATTCCTGGGAAATTTGTTGAGCGAAGGTTCGGAGATCCTTATATGGAATGAAATAATCAGGCTAATGTGATATCAATATTGCCTTGGTGAATATTTATTGGAAAAGATGCACAACATGCACTTGCATCTCTATCGAAAGATGATTGATCATTTAAATTTACCACAAGTGTACGATGTCGGTGAAGACATGACAAATACAGGACGAACCTGAAGGAGTTGAGTGTTATTGCGACTACCATATTCGAGGAGGAAATGAGAGGACAATGAAGGGATTATGCTAAACTAACTATAGTAAACGATGAATTAATCAACAGTTAAAATAAACCCCCATCCAGTGGAGGTGTGTAGATATGTGTGTGTGTGTGAGTGGTTCTCGATTATATAAGGCACAAGTGTATAAAGTAGGTGAAATCAACTAGAAAGTATTGTGGAGTCTAATTAATCTCAACTACATTTACACAGATAAACGACTAATATAGTTAGACGTGAAGTTAAAATGCACTTTGGGTTCTCAAGAATGAACTAAGTACCTAGTGTGAACATTATGACTTCAATTAATCATCCATACAACTCAATACATTCATGCATTCTCTACTAATCAAGCATCCATACATAAACAACCATTTTCCATAACAAGATGATCATTTACAAGCAACAAGATAAACTCTAGATCTATCATGAGATGAGTACATAGTGTGGTCATTATCCCATATATAATACAGTATTAGCAAGTTAGAAGCATATATCTACATTAAACATATGAAATGACACAACCTAAGAAGAACTCATCACCAAGACATCACATAATCTACATCACTTCCACCCAAATGGAGTAGATCAACTCTACTCATCACTAAAAGCATGATAAGCAAGAAATCAAGACTACACATAACAAGAATCACTAACTACTAAACTAAAGAACAAAACACAAAACTAAGTAAATATGAAGAAAGTTAGAGACAAGAGAAAAAAGATTCTACCATTAGATTAAAGAAAACATTTGTTTACAAGCTCCGACCACCTCCTTATCTTTGCAGCCCAAATGGGTAAAACCTAAGCTATTATGATGGTGGAGGTGGATAGAGAGAAGAAAGGTAGAAGAAACAGTGCTATTTATAGAAGAAACAATGGTGTAGTTGAATTTCGAAGCAATTTGACAAATGTAATTAATTTCTCTATAGTCTGGTGCACCCAAATAAGCAACATCGAGCCACAATTGAAATTTAAGGGGATTTCGACCAAATTAATCCGTCATTGGCAGATGTTTTTGCTCTGATCTGCCTCGATTTCTCCCAGAAGCTTATGTTATGTATTTTACATGTGGGGTGCACTCATGGTCCGCTGGTTTGAGTCTGTTTGGTCTTCATTTCCCAAATACTTCTCAAGATCATGATAATGGGGGATTTTTGCACCAGAAATGTTTTCCCTATGCCTAGTTCCATCCGGGTTTGGTCTAGGTCATTCCTCAATTGCAGATGGGTCCTTGAGCGTGACAAATAGATCCAAGATGCTTCAATAAGGTCTTTTATTCTTGCATTTAGGTCATTTTCTCTTCATTTCTCTTCTTTATTACCTAAAACCTAAAACACATCAACCAAACACTCGAGTAGCACAAAATTGAGGTAAAAAGTAAAGGATATATAGCATCAATGCAATCTATGATATGCTACTAATCAAAAGACATGGATCTGTATTTGCTATAATCACTATACACTTGGTGATTTAAAAATTATTTAAACTTTTGAGGAAATTTTGAAATCGGCAAATCGCTTAAAGGAAGATTTGAAAATTTCCTAAAGTCAATGTTTTGTCTAATTTGCAAATTGAGCATCTGATAGATGGAATACTTGCCTATAAACAATTTATGTATAAAATATCTTGAAGTGATAAAAAAATTCATACAATAAATCCATGAGTATCCCGATGGTTGTGAGATCGTTATTTTGACCCTATATATAAAAATGAAGATAATTTTCTTGATTCAAGAGGGTTCTATGTTAGTGCAATCTAAGAATTAATATATCTTGCTAATATATAGTATAAGATTGAGCGTAATTTTTTTATCTGATCCACATATACTAGATGGTACTGCTATTTCCTCAAATGATATTACGTAAACTCAGAAATAATGTTATCATCGGGGAGAGTATAATACGTGTTGCACTCTTTCTCCCTTCACTGGGGTTTTGTCCCATTGGGTTTTTCTGGTAATTTTTTTAACGAGACAACGAAATGATATGCATTGATAGAAGTTTATGCTTTTATTTTTCTTCCACTAGAATTTTTCCAGGAGGATATTTCCATGTAAGGTTTTGATGAGATACATTATAATGGACATCCAAGGGGGAGTGTTATAAATTAATGTATTTTTGGGTGGATGTCCATATAACCAACCTCGATGCATGCATATGTTAAAACTCCCCAATGTTTAATATGAAATATGTAACTTGCTAAAACTCTCAAGTGTTTGGTGCATCATTGTTGCAACTTCCATATGTTATAACATAAGAGTTTATGTTTGTCAACTCCCTTTACTATATTGATGTAAATATATATTGTAACTTATTGAGAGTTTGAGACCTATATATAGAGGTCACATATCGTAGCACTCCAAAGTTTAGTCCTGCATCCGCTAATAAGAAATTACTAATGTGGGATATAAAGACATGAGTCTAGTACTAAAATAACCAACCGACTTAGGTTTTGGTGCAACAAGTGGGTTTTGTGGGATGGTGGACTCATGGGTGACAGACTGGACTCGAGCTCGATGTCGGTTCGGGGATGGAGAGTTACAAATGGTTTTTAGAGCCTTGACCAATTGGAATTGTGGAAATAAGTGTCTCATGAGAGGGTGAGAGTCATCTCTAGAATCCTGCAATACTTGGTCGATTCATTGATGAGTTTAACATTGACGATGACGTCAAGGGTTGAAGTAGGGTAGGCTGCACCACTCTGAAGTTTAGTCCCACATCAACTACTTGTTGTTGTACAGTGGACTCATGCGTGACGGACTAGACTTAGGCTAGATGCGAGTTTAGAGACAAGACTGTTGCATGTATGGAGCGTCATACACACACAACACAGCATGTAACATAATGATAATCCCTCGGGTCCTAAATACCATATGCATACATGGATTCTTGTCAATTTCTTCATCTTTACCATTTGTTTCATGACAAAAATCAATATATTTCATGTGATTTCATAAATCACGTAATTTCTATTTTGTTGTTTTCTATAAACCTGTTGTAGTTATTTTTCTCTTCTTCAACATATCTTTTTATAAAAAAATTGAATTTTAACATACGAGAGAGGCCTTTTAAATTTTATATCACATATTCTGATTCACGACAAATTCCAACAAATGACCTTAATTAACCCGAGCTTTACTATAGGATTATGAGTGTTATTTCCAATTAATGAAAAACAAAACAATATCTCATAAAACTAGTTGTTTTTGGTAGTGTAGGGGGAACTATTACAAATCCAAAGCTACTGCTTACGTTTTTAAGTTGAGGGGTAAGATGATACAGGGATATTCGAGGAGACAAAAGTGTAATTAACCATTTTTTATTCTTGGATTCAAGTACCATATCAGCAGCGTTTGAGAATTCAATTACGATGTCAAAATTCTAAATCAACGAAGAACCATTTATCACAAAAGCACTTTTAAGAATTCTTTTGGTTTGCGTCTATTATAAACAATATGTAACTTACATTTCTTTTATGTTTCGATCTTATCTATTATTTATTTCCAACTACATATATTACATACATTATATTACATTATCATTTGTAACATAACAATGCATTAACCTACTTGTTCCATTACCTTCTGTTGTTGATTGGAGTTCTCGAAACTTATCACCTTGGTACATGAATGAAAGAGGAAAAATAAAATGAATTTAAATATCTAAGCAAACTAACCAAAAAATTGTATTTGCATGCTAAAATAATTTAAACGAAATGATAATGCTAGGGGAAAAAAGGTTAGGTGGGAACTTAATTACATATTTTACATTTAAATACAAAAATGATACCAACATTATCGTCCTAACAAGTGAAACTACCCATTATCTCAATCTTTCATTAGATTTGAAACTCATGGTGGATGTAGTGACGGCTTAAATTAAATTTTCGAATGCTAGACTCACTGGTAATAATTCTTTTTCTAATATGTATATATAATCCTATTTATAAATATATATTATATTTTTATAATATTACACAAAAACAAGAAAATAGTTGGAGAATTTTGTTGGTTTTTATTTTTAACTCAGAATATGCTAATTACTAATTATAAAGATATAAATGGATTTTCTTAAAATAATAAATTTATTCCAATTATGATATTCCCAAAAAAAGTCGCATCAAATGCAAAATAGTAACATCTTGTACCCAATTGTAAAATTTGAACAAATATTTCGAGATGAATGTGATAGGGTATTAGTATTGAGTAGTTATAGACGGACGCGCGCGTCACGGACGCGCCTTACGTGGATCTGTACAACTCAGATATTTTTCTTTGAGTCAGCGTCCAGTCAGCGAAATTTCTCTTCGTGCGTTTTGGTCTTTTTAAAAAACGCCGGTTCTTTAAGTTGAACGATTCATTTCCCAATACACAGATAAGACAGTGTGCAGACCCTAGGACATCGTGCAGTCTCATTATTCGTGCAGAGCCCACACTTATCATAATAAAATATTTGTTTTTAAGTTTTACGTTGGATCAACTTAATTTGTCTAGCTTACTTTATGTGTGTGTGCAGTTTACATTATGTGTTTGTCTTGTTTACGTTATGTGTCTGTCCGGAATAAGTGTATATTGTTGTACGGAATAAGTGTATTTGCAGTCCGGAATAAGTGTATTTGTTGTCCGGAATAAGTGTATTTGTTGTCCGGTTTAAGAATAAAGTGTGTCCAGAAACGGAACATAAAGTTTGTCCGGAATAAGTTGATTTGTTGTCCGGAATAAGTGTATTTGCTGTCCGGAATAAGTTTATTTGCAGTCCGGAATAAGTGTAGTTGTCCAGAATAAGAAGAAAGTGTGTCCAGAAACGGAACAGAAAGTTTGTCCGGAATAAGTGTATTTGCTGTCCGGAATAAGTGTATTTGTTGTCCGGACTAAGTGTATTTGTTGTCCGGTTTAAGAATAAAGTGTGTCCAGAAACGGAACATAAAGTTTGTCCGGAATAAGTGTATTTGCTGTCCGGAATAAGTGTATTTGCAGTCCGGAATAAGTGTATTTGTTGTTCAGAATAAGTGTATTTGTTGTCCGGTTTAAGAATAAAGTGTGTCCAGAAACGGAACATAAAGTTTGTCCGGAATAAGTGTATTTGCTGTCCGGAATAAGTGTATTTGCTGTCCGGAATCGGAATAAGTGTATTTATTGTCCGGAAAAAGTGTATTTGTTGTCCGGTTTAAGAATAAAGTGTGTGCAGAAACGGAACATAAAGTTTGTCCGGAAAAAGTGTATTTGCTGTCCGGAATAAGTGTATTTGCAGTCCGGAATAAGTGTATTTGTTGTCCGGAATAAGTGTATTTGTTGTCCGGTTTAAGAATAAAGTGTGTCCAGAAACGAAACATAAAGTTTGTCCGGAATAAGTGTATTTGCTGTCCGGAATAAGTGTATTTGCTGTCCGGAATCGGAATAAGTGTATTTGTTGTCCTGAATAAGTGTATTTGCAGTCCGGAATAAGTGTAGTTGTCCAGAAAAAGAAGAAAGTGTGTTCAGAAACGGAACAGAAAGTTTGTCCGGAATAAGTGTATTTGTTGTCCGGAATAAGTGTAGTTCCTGTCCGGTTTAGGAAGAAAGTTTGTCCTGTTTATGTAGAAAGTTTGTCCTGTTTTGTCCTGTTTATGTAGAAAGTTTGTCATGTTTATGTAGAAAGTTTGTCCTGTTTTGTCCTGTTTATGTAGAAAGTTTGTCCTGTTTTGTCCTGTTTATGTAGAAAGCTTGTCCTGTTTTGTCCTGTTTATGTAGAAAGTTTGTCCTGTTTATGTAGAAAGTTTGTCTTGTTTATGTAGAATGTTTATCCAGTTTATGTAGAAAGTTTGTCCTGTTGATGTAGAATGTTTGTCCAATTTATGTAGAAAGTTTGTCTTGTTTATGTAGATACAATGAGAGCACAATGAGATATTGATGGTACATATTATTGATGATAACTATTACACAATAAGATACAATGAGAGCACAAAGACAAACAAACAATACAAGCACAAACACAAACACACAAAAATTACAAAAATAATATATCTTCTCCCAGTAAATCACACACAAACAATACAAACACACACAAATTACAAAGATAATATATATTTTCCCAGTAAATCGGAAAGAAGATGTAAGACATAAACATGATCGTCTCATTCACGCTGCTTACATTGTGAAGAACCTTGGGAGTCGACACCAGACGCTTCTTCGACGTAATATCTTACTCGAAATGGTGATTTATTACGGAGAGATGTACGACATAAACCGAATAGACGTAAGTCTTCACCACGGAGCGTTGTACCTCTCTCCGGAATAAATCAACATTTCGAGCAAGATATTATTTCGAAGAAGCGTCTGATGTCGACTCTCAGGGTTCTTCACAACATAAGCAGCGTGAATGGGACGGTCGATGACACTCTTTCTTTCTTCTTCCTTCTTTTTCTGTCATGGGCACTCCAACAATGCAGCAAAGATGTTGTGGTGCGAAGTCTTCACCACCGGATCGTCACATTCACGATGCTAACGCTGACAAGAACATCGGGACGTCTTCGTACCGTCCCATTCACGCTGCTTACGTTGTGAAGAATCCTGGGAGTCGGCATCAGACGCTTCTTCGACATAATATCTTGCTAGAAATGGTGATTTATTCTGGAGAGAATGAAGAAGAAGAAAGAAAGAGTGTCATCATATTTGTATTTGGGTGGAGAGAGAGAACGTGCTGAGTTGAAACGCATTTAATGTGATTTGAGTGGACATCAGGAAGAAAAAACAAAAAAACATTCATGCTTTGGCCACGTAAGGGCTGACATGGATGTCCACGTAGAACGCGTCCGTGACGCGCTGCGTTCATAAAACATTTCCCTTTTTAAAAAGACCAAAACGCGCGAAGAGAAATTTCGCTGACTGGACGCTGACTCAAAGAAAATATCTGAGCTGTACAGATCCACGTAAGGCGCGTCCGTGACGCCCGCGTCCGTCTACCACGCTCTTACTTATAGATGCGACACGCCCGTTGTGTATATGGCACCCTACACAGTCACCGTTAGTATAGTAATTATGTCAAGTAGGTTAGGTGGGGATGTGATGTAGGTTCAAACCCCATCACCCTTAAACAAATCTTGGTTTGTGGGGGTGCGGATGCGCAAGCCACCATTAATTAGTAATTAATACTAAACCATATCAGTAAGTTGTATGGCTTTTGTTTAAAATTAATGCACACAGTCATTAAATGTTCACGGTGATGATCCCATTTGAATATGATGTCCTTCAGCCAGGGTTTTAAAAACCGAACCGGATTGGACGGCTCGATCCTGTTCGACCGGGAACCAATGGTCTAGCGGTCGGTTCTGCTAAACCGATAGATGGTACGAACTTCTAGTTAATATTTACAGAAATCGATTCAAACATGTCTGATCGTTAATATTTATTCGGTCTGATCCAACTTCGGGTCTAAAAATGCTGACGTCATTAGGTCCGACCACGTTGAACCAAAACCAAAGCTTTATCGGTTCGATGTCCGTCGGACCGCCTCCATATTTAAATATGATTGTCTTTCATCTTCTTGGCTGCCTAGCTTCCTCATTGAGACTAATATGCAATATTTTTGAGTAAAAAAATATCGGTAGTAACCAATTTGCCTATAACAAAGTCAAACTTAATTTTAAGCGAACAAATAACTCAAGTAATTTGATCGGGCTTTGTTGCAGGCCTAAATTTCAGTATAATGAAAAAACTTTTTCAACGCTTAATTTTACTGTCAGAAAATGATGTCACAAAAACATAACTTCAAAATACGTTGTACCATCACATTCACTTCTACGAACATAAACCAAATTCAATTTAGCTGTTACTTATTTGTCCAATCAAAACTACTCTTCCAATTTAAAAATACAACTAAATTTACATTCATAATAATGTAACTCATACTTCTAATCCACCAATGATGCTAAATATATGTTCATAATAATGTCCAATCAAAACTACACCAATGGTGCTAAATATATGCTACACAACAAATTAGCTAACATGAAATAACGTCAATCCCCGTAATCCAGTAAACATAAGTCAAACTTCTTTGACCTACACGACACCAGGAATATAAACTCTGGTTCAATGAGGTTCTTTGTAACTCCAAAAAAGACAGAACGTGTATGAATCATGTCGTTTTAGAAGGCTTCTAGATACCGTAATTTTTTTATTTAATAAAAAATAAATCTAAATTTAAAAACTTGGAAGAATTTTTTTCTTCCAAATCTACTAGGATCGGGGTTCACAACCCCGATCCGTGGCATTCCACGATTATAAAACCCGCCCTCCCCCCATTTCTTATTCATTCTGTATTCCTCACTCATTTCACTTTACACAGTTCTTGAATTTAGCTTATTGAGAAATAATTTTTTCTTTATTCTTAGCCTACACAATACTACGTAATGAGTTTTATGTTTAAGTTTTAGGGATAAATATGTTTGAGAAGAAGAAACTCAAAAATGACTTAAAAACAAGGAAAAAGACTATATTTGCAAAACTTATAGACTGAGATGTCAGAGAGAAGGACCCGAATGTAAACGAAAAGGTCTAATGAGCAAATCAAGAAGCTCTACACCATCATGGGGAGTATTTTGACAATTAGATCCAGACCCAAACATCAACAACCCAATCGGGTTCATCAAACATCAAGAAAAATCAAGCCAAAAAAAAACACCAAAATCCAGACTCGATCCAACCAATTCAGACCGCTAATTGGCGGTCCGAATTGCTCCAAACGATTCATGGTTTAGTCGGGTGATTGATTATGTTGTTTTATGTCCATTTATAGTATGTGTTTAGTCCCATACCGGGGGATTGTCTCCGGTTACCTTTTCCTATGTCTATATAAAGAACTTTTCCTCCTCATTTGTATTTACTCATTACTTGGTGACATTCTCTCTACTTAAAGTAAGCCTTGAAGCAAAACTCAAGTGGAGAAGAATGTTACATGTAATTTGAGTGATGTAAATAAATAATTTTTCTTAGTTTGTTTTAATGTTGTCTTAGTCTCTTTTAATTCTTACATGCTTAGCTTAATTTAATTTTGTCTTAGTAGAAGTAATTAAAATGTTTCATTTCCTTAATGTAGTTTGTAGTTTAATGTGTAGTGAGTAAGTCCATCCCCATTTGGGGGTGGAGAAGAAGGTGATATGATTATGTGATGTATTAGATGTGTGTGTGTGTGTGTGTGTTAATCTTAATTCTTTGAGCCTTATATGATTTCTATAACCATCTAATGAGATTTCACTCTTATCTTTGATGTGCTAATGCTCTTGAGGGATGCTTAGCACATGCTTAGATTAGTTGACCTATTTTATGGGGGAGTGATGAGTTGTGGATAAGGATAGAGTGGATGAATGAAATATAACATGTGGTGTACTCTTGTTGGTCTCACATTAATTAATGTCTTGTATGTTTTAATGATAATATTTTATCTTATTTCATGTGGAGACATAGTTAGGTTTTGTCTTAATGCATGAGTTCATTTAGCTTCATTTCAATTATTATCTTGTATGTTTTAATGATAATGTTTTATCTTATTTCATGTGGAGGCATAGTTGGATTTGGTTTTATGGTTTTCATGTACTACATATTGTGACGAGCACAAATGAACACACACATACATATATTTTCGTATTCACATTCTTTCTCTACCCCCAATGAGGTTTAGTTTTATTGTTTGTTCATTCGTAGTTTAGTTTAATGTAATCACATTTTTTTCTCTCATTTTTTCCTACTTATCTTCAAACAAACCAGAGTCCACACACCTCCCTGTGGATCGACCCGTATTTGCCATGTCTTCACCGACGCCGTGCACTTGTGGTATTTAAAACCAACACAATCAGTCTGCATCTCGAAGAATCTCGGTACTCGTGTCAACATTGCACCGATAGGTTTCTTTTTTTTATGTGATGTCTGTATACAACGAGAATTCCTGGAGAATAGCGTATTCGAAAATGAGGATGATCGAGATATATGTTAAGTCGAATCCTTTGGAAATTGAGTGGAATGCTGAGATGTTTGCGGGTAGCCAACCTGGTAGTAATAGTGGTCAACGGTTCACATCTCAACAATCATGTGTTAGAAACACCACAGTAGAAACCAGTCGGCCTGCGAATAGAACTTCTGATTTGAATCAATAAGAAAGAACAAATTTCCAGCCAATAGCGACTAAGGATGAAGAAGAAAATGATGACGAAGATTACAATATGGAGCTAGAGGATAGGAATGAATTATCAGGTGAGGAGGATGAGGATGATGATGAGGTTGAGGAGGATGAAGATATTGGTCCGAATGTAAATCGGTTAAGCCAATTCAACCCATTTAAAGGTAGGGGTTGGGTTCACCCAGCTAAAAGATTCCATGATTGTAGTTGGCTTCCTGCAGATACATCCTTTATAGGAATCAACGTAATAGTTGAGGGTCCGTTAGCTGAGAATCAAGCATTTTCATCGAAAGACGCTCTAAAGAACGCCATATCAAAATGGCATATTGACAATAATCGGGAGATCAAGGTGCAAGACAGCAACAAAACCAAATATAAGGTAAGATGTAAAGATGAAAATTGTAGCTGGATGTTGTACACTGCACGAACTGGCTCTAGTGAAGCATAGGCGATAAGAAAATGTCCATACAAGCATATATGCAGGTTCACAGCTGCCCGATTTGATCAATCTCAGCTGACTGCGAAGATGATGACCGATATCGGCAGTGAAGATCTCGAAAATAATGTCTCTCTTCATATTAAACATGTGTTATGGTCTAGTAAGAAAAGTATTTGCAGGTGTTTATCCAAAGTACAATAAATTATGGCGTGCCCGCGGGATTGTTGTTGCATATATGTTTGGAAGTTGGTCGGGTTCATATGCTTTGTTACCTCAATTGTTAAATGCTATTAAACAATCAAATCCTGGGAGTAAAGTTGTAGTTAATTCTGACCCTTTGCCATGCGTTGGTGTCCATCAATTTAAATGTGCAGCATGAGCTTTTGGTCCTTGTATTCGGGCCTTCCAATATTTGCGTCCTATTATCAGCATAGACACCTCATTTCTAAAAGGTAGACATGAAGGAAGGTTACTTGTTGTTGTTGGGTATGACGTTGAGAATTAACTTTTGCCTCTTGCTTTTGGGCTCGTTGAGAAGGAAAATATATTTATTTGGGGATGGTTTATGAGATGGTTAAGACAAGAGGTGATTGGAGATAGGAAAATATGTGTCATATCTGATCGACATGCTGCAATAAAACACATTTTCCGGAATCCGGGTTTTGGTTGGCACGAGGAAGCAAATGAAGTAGTTCACCACTTATGCACACAACACCTTGCTGAAAACTTGCTTAAATATTGCAAGAACCAGTATGCGGTTCACGCCTTCAAAACGGCATGCAAACATAATAGTCCGTGGGATTTCAAAGCCAATCTGGATCAAGTTGAGTATTGGAGTAAATATGCATTACAATACATAAAAGGTATTGGGAAAAAAGTTGAAAACAACGAGCATGAACCTGAGGTTCCTAGTAAGTGGTCGTTGTATCACAATGGAGGCCAAAGATGGGGAATAATGACAAGCAATGCTGCGGAGTGCCTAAACAATGTATTCAAAGAAGCTCGTGGTTTACCGGTTTGTGGTATTGTAGAGGCGACGTACTATAAGCTTTTGGAGTGGTTCAACAACAGAAGGCAGCATGCACGTGTGTTGGCACAAAGAGGACACATATTTTCCGAGATGGTCAAACAAATATTGGAAAAATGTGCAGCAGTTGCATGTCAACATGTGGTGAAAATAACTACTTTTGATGCAGGGGTATACGAGGTCATAGCCAAACATGAACGAATGACAAGAACTGGAAGTAGGAGGGATCGTAGTTACAAGGTGGTTCTACGTGACGACACCAGACCAAAATGTAATTGTCGGGTACTACAAAATATAAGTATCACTTGCAGCCATATTCTTGCAGTGTGTACCGCACGTAACTATAATTCTATTGAATTTACACATCCGTACTATAATGTCAACTCTTTGGTGCACACATGGGAGGGTCACTTCGATATATATGGGAAGGAAGAGGATTGACCATAATATATGGGAGACAAAATCATACCTGATCGATAACTTGTGAAGAAAGGAAGGAGAAGGTCAAAGCGTTTACCAATGACGATGGATGTCATGGAAGAATGGGTCTGGGTCATTGTACAGGTTGTGGTTCGATTAATCACACAAGTGATCGTTCCAATATCACCAACAACGACTAATTACGAGTTTTATTATGTTTAATGTATTGTGAGGTTGAATGTATTTTATTATGTTTAATGTATTGTAAGGTTGAATGTATTTTCAGGTGCTGGATGTTGAATTTGTTAAGTGTTATATTATGTTGAATTTGTTAAGTGTTATGAGTCATATTTCTAAGTCAACCCATATTAACTAAAATGACAAAAACAAATCATAACAACTTAAAGTAGCATAAGTTTACAAGTGAACTAAAACATCAACTACTAGGTAGGAGTGAAAATCTTCATCTTGCGTTGGCACCCTCGACCTACTGGAGTTGCCTCCGCATGCACAAATTCTTCATCCTCCTCAGATCAAACGTATGGAACCAATGACATATGTGACTGAGTCTCAACAACTGCAGAAGGTGACTGAGTCTCAATAGGCACAACAAGTGATTGAGTATCAACAGTCAAAAAAGGTGACTGAGATTCAATAGGCAAAAAAGGTGATTAAGTCTCGTAAACCATAGAAGGTACAAGAGTTAGTGCACAAGTGTACCCCTAGTCAGGTGCTGGGCTGAATATACCATCAAGCCAACTTCCCAAGTCTGTCTGCGGCAGCTGAGGGGTGTCATAATTAATACCCGACGTATGATAGTTGGGGTAATCTTTGGGGATCTGGGAAAGCCCAAACTGCGATGGTTACGATGGACATGTGGCAATGTCACCGTATGTATGAGGAGATCTGAACTGTGATAGTTGCGATGGACCTGTGCCAAAATCACCGTATGTACGAGGACGTCCAAACTGTGATGGATCTGCGCCAATGTCACCGTATGTATGAGGACGTCCAAACTGCAATGGACCTGAGCCAAAATCATCGTATGATGTATGGAATGGGCCAAAATTATATGTTGTTTGGTCCTTATGTCTGGGTACCGCACATTCATCATGATAATCAGCATTACCAACGTCATCTCTAGGAATTGACTCCACGTCTGCAGGTAATCCGACATCAGTCAGTACTTTTTCAAAATCGTGAACCTGATCGCAATCGACGGCATCAAGTTGGTGACACTTCAGTAACATTTTACAGAGTCCCTTAGTTCCACGCTTGTAAAGCCGCTTGATAACAAATGCAACCCGTTGGATGTCACGTCAACCCTGAAATTGTATTTCCAAAATTAAACATTAAAACACAACAAAAACCAGTCGTCAAATATGTTGAAAAACCATACCATTCATTGAATACATGGTCCACCAGGAACATAACGTAGGTCCTCGATGGAATCACGTGGGGCCGGCAATGGCCTGTCCAGACCGAATTCTATCTGGCCTTGTATGTAGACTGTGTACATACCACTATGCTGAAACCACTGACGATACTGTCGATTCTCTCTCTGATCATACGACTAACTCTCCTCAATAAACTGCAGCCTATTCCACTCCCGTATATAAACTTGATGTTTCGCTGACCAATCATCTCTCTGTCGGGCTGCATGAACTATCTTATCAAATTTTTTCAGCTCTATCTAGTGGTGAGGCTTTGGCAGAGGCGTTGTCTGAAAAAGTCCAAACTGTCTCATAACTCTTTCTGGATAGTGCCAGGACATCCTCCAGAAATGAATCAGGGGTACACTCGCAAGCCAATATGCAACATCAGTAATTACCCGGTCAGGAAGCAATGTCATATATGGATGATACGGATGCTAGTTGACATGTTCATCCAACATACATTCAAACTCATTTCTGTAATGCGTGAGGCAATTATGTGCGGCACTAACCTTATAAATCTGGGAATATTGCCACTTGATATCAAATGAAGGTCTGGATTTTGGGTCATCTACACCAACACACTCAGCAAGCCCGACATGTCTCGGCCGGGCTACAGGAAATCAAGTCCAAGACCAGTGCTGAAGGAGTAATAATGCCCTTGTCAATTGACTTCTTACCACTTTGACATGAAATAGACAAGTTGCGGTACAAACATGAAAGAACCTCCGCAACCCAATTGTACACTATTGGCTTATCCAAATCATACAAAAACCTTAAATACATGACTGGGATGCTTGCTCCAGAGGTATCAGGGAAAACCAACGATCCGAACAAATCTAAAATGAAAGCCTGTGTGTATCGAGTCACTTGCTCATCTGCGGGATTGTCCGGGAGGTTCCCGTAATTGACCTGTAACCATTGCAAACTGATGCTAAATCCCGACTCTTTGACAATTTGTTGCTCATCTGCTCCGATCGTGCGCTTACCTTTTCTCATCATATCGGTATTGATGTCAATCCCAAAAGTGTTTCTAATTAGCTCACAGTTATCTCGATCACTGTGCCCGATTATCGGAAGACCAGTGATAAGTAGACCCCACAAGCAGCTCACGTCGTGCAATATGAGTCCAACCTCCCCAACCGGCAAGTGGAAAGTGTGAGTCCCGGGACGCCAACGCTCTAAAAGTGTAGTAATCAATCTGTGGTCTGTCCTTCTGTGCTTTACCTGAGCAAGCTGATATAGTCGCAAATTTTTCAATGCCTGACTACAGATGTTGTGAAAAGGAATGACTGGACGATGTGAACGATAGTACAAAACAGCCTCCGACTATGATATATTAAAATATTTCATCAAAATACACCAACGAAAAAAATGTAATTTAAATATTTGGCCAAACTAACTCAATATGATATTTGTTGCTACTTACATTTGCGCAAATGTCATTCACTCTAAACATGCAATTCGTTATACCGAGTGTGGAAATAAACTCTCTATCCACTGCATCATTATACTCACATTCGTTTTGTACGGAACGACTTCTACTAAAATTTGTAATTTTGACAAAAAACTATTCATGAAAACAAAAAAATTAAATTTGACACCGTAAAAAATACAAAATGCATGTTATACAAATGATAAAATGCATATATACTATTATAATTGTAATTATAAATGGAAATATAAATTCAAGTAATATTTAAAAATAAATTTAAAATAAAAATATCCAAATATTATCTATTTAAAGGTAGAATTAAATATTAATTTTATTTATTCTTAGGAAAAACATAATAGATAATGTGAAAAAATTAACTTGGATCCTAAATTTTTAATTTCACGGCTCCGAATTGAGAAGTCTGTCAGGTTAGGTGAGTTATGTATTCGGAATAGCGGTCACCGTCACAACAGTGGATAATTTGGACAATAGGGAAGAGATATGTGATAAGATAGGAGAGGGGAGGGAGGCTAGGAGAGGGGAGGGAAGGGAAGGTGATATGAGGAGAGTGGCAAGGATCGGGAGTGGGAACCCCGATCGGAGTACATTTTGAAATAAATGTTTTTCCTAATTTTTTAATTTTAGATTTAGTATTTAGTAAATAAACAATTACGGTTCTAGATATCACTGATACCGAAATTCATGCGTTTGTACGTCATGAACGCGTCCAAGCTAAATTTCGTGGAAACATTGTCCAAACTTTTTTAATTTCTAGTTACTATCAAAGAACTCGCAAAACCACTCAACATAAACAACATGCAACATATTACTGGCTCTGTAGCAAGCCGAAATTTCTAAAATGAAAAAATCCAACCTTTTTCAATAGCCTATTTATCCTCCGTCTATAGATTGGATCCAACCAACATAATTTCAAACGCAATCCATATATAGTTTGGTACATCACATTCACTATAAATATGCAATATAAATTTGTCAAAGAGAAATCTACATAATCATATTACATGAATAACATAATTCTTGTCACTAGTAGATCATAAAACTGATAGCAAAAATATTGCCAGACAATTACCCAAATAAAATAAAAGTACCGTACCGTAATACAACTCTTATCGCTGGCCCGTTTCTCTTAAATCAAATACACCAAACAAAAATACACAGTGTTTGTCGTTGGAACTACTTTTGGTACCTTTGCCCAATCCAATCCAATCCAATCCAATCCAACCTACACGTGTACTCATAAAAAAACACATCTTCCATTCCTCTCTTCACCGTCCATTCTCCAATCGCACATTGGTGTGACAATTCAAACCAACCGTCCCTGACTCCCTTCTCCTATCGGCACATGTTTGAAACCAAACACCACTCCAGCACTGACCAGACCAATATCTTCAGGAAAATTTGACTTTCTATACTTAAAGTAATCGAAATGTTTAAAAAAAATCTCACATTAACATCTTCTGAAATATATGTTTATGTTTCTAGTTCTTCCCAAATAAATTTGTATAAACCATGAGAGTGTTCCCTTCCAATCCTTCCATGTCTCCCTCTTTCTATATCTCTTTTAGCCCGCAAAATCTTGCGGTGAATTGTTCTCCTCATCCAAACGATTCAAATTCCGTTCGTCACAAAATGTCATCAAAAGTCATGTTGAAAGTCGATTATTTTTCAAAAAATCTAAATTATTAAGGTCATATCGAGTGCATCGAACTCATCGAGTTTACAGTTTCACACCCAAACGATTCAAATTCCGTTCATTATAAAATGCCCAAAAAAATTGTGCGGCGAAAAGTCACAATTTTTCAAAAAATATAAATTATCGAGGTCATATCACACACATATCTATCCCATCAAACCGATCGAGTTTACAGTTTCCCACACTCAAATAATTTGAATTTTGTTCGTCGTAAAACACCCTAAAAAATCATGAGATGAAAAGTCGTGTTTTTTCAAAAAAAATCTAAATTCATATCGCACAATAATCGAGCGTATCGAGTTTACAGTTTTCGATACCCAAACGATTCAGATTCCGTTCGTCATAAAACGCCCTAAAAATCATGTTGTGAAAAGTCACATTTTTTCAAAAAATCTAAATTACCGATGTCATATTGCACACATATCGAGCGTATCAAACCCATCAAGTTTATAGTTCTTCACACCCAAACGATTCGAATTCTGCTTGTCGTAAAACATCTCAAAAATAGTGTGGTGAGAAGTTGTGTTTTTTTCACCACACGATTTGTAGGGCGTTTAATGACAAACGGAATTGGAATCGTTTAGGTGTGGAGAATTGTTTACCGCACGATTTTTAAGGGCTGCAAGAGAGATATAGAAATAGGGAGAAATGGAAGGATTGGAAGGGATTGGTCGCACGATTTATGCATATATATTTTTAGGAGAACTGGAAACATAAGGATTTTTTTCAAACAATGTTAGCAGGAGCGGACCTCCTTGGGCCCAATTGCCCATGGGACCCACTTTACAATATATATATACTACTACTATTAAGGCATTTAAAAAATTTTGAGAACCCAAAATTAACACCCCCAAATCACACAAACCCTCATCTTCTCCAACCTTCCTCTAGCCCAAAATTTCAAAACAAAGATTGGTTCCATGTTTTGGGTGGTTTCCAACACAAAGGTAACAAATTTCTCTTGTATTTGGTTTTAATCATTTGTTTTGATTTGAGTTTGTGTTAACATGAAGTTGGAGTTGGCTTGTCCAACAAGGATTTGAGAGAAGATGTTGGTAGATTGGAGTTTTGTGTGGTGGATAAAATCTTTGTTGGGTTTTGGATTTGGATTGTTATAGGTGGACGCGGGTGTTCATGACGCGGATTCCTTTTTAAACATTGGGTTTATCCTTTTAAGATAGTGGTTTGTCCTTTTTAACCATCTGTGTATACCATTTCAGTTTGGGGTACTTTTTTATCTCTTTTAAACAAAGACTCTGTCCTTTTTAATACATTGGTTTGTCCTTTTAACAGTGTCACACACGCAGGTTTCCACTAATTATTTTCTTTGCAGGTTTTACTTTTATTTATGCTTCCTTAGAATTGGATTCTAAAAATAATTGTAAAAATGATTGATGGAGTAGATTAGAAAATTGTAGTTGAGAATTACAAGAGATATGATGTGGTTTCGTGTATTGTCTACTTTTGGTGTTTTGCCTGCGTTTTGTTCCATTTTTGTTTCATTTGGATTGCATTATTAACTTGATGTTTTTATTTTTTGGGTGAAATTTAGCTTTCACAATGGAAAGATATTTCAAAAGGAATGAAAAAAACCATTGAATCGTTTGAAACAATATTAGTTGATGAAGTTAAAGAAAAAGAGTCTAATAGTTGTGTGAACCAATATCCAGATGAGTACCCTTCAGACCCATGTTTAAGACCTATTATTACGGACTATGATGTTAATATTAGAGATGAGGTAGAAAGATATTATTTGTTGAAAGGTCCGTGTCAACCTCGGAAGCATAAACTTCCTAAAAAAGATGATGGAGATCATAAACGCCAATTTGTTGCATCTTAGTTAATGGTCTCAAAAGTTTAATTTTGAAGGAAAATCCTACAACTTTCTATGTTTGTTGTTCTACTCATCAACTACAACTCACTCTTGTAGCAGTCGCAAAGAAACATAATTTAGTTGCCTAATTTTTAACACTATTACATGTTTATGCATTGTTGTCGGAGGTTCTTGCAAACGTAGAGATATGTTTTGAGATTCTAAAGTTGAGTAACTTGTCATCGGAATCAGTAATGGGTTATGTAGGATCTAATTAGCCATAGGATTAGTCTAAAGGGAGGGGGTGAATAAACTAATTGAGTTCTTTAAAAAAATTAAGCAATTAAAACAAGAACAATTTAGAAATAGAGAAAATGGATGCAAACCACAAACACTGATGTATAGATGTTTGGATCCAACCACCGGATCCTAGTCCTCTCTTACAAATTACTCTTCCTCGAGCAACTTCGCGTACTCCACTATTCTAATCTCCGTTCCAGGCCGAGATCAAGCATTTACACTTCAAGCTAGCGAACAACCTCACCAAGCTTGGACCACCTTCTCACAATCCGAGAAGAGCTTCACTCCGGATGATAATACAAACACTTTCCTAGAGAATTGAGTAATCACTTCTAATCTTGATAACTTGAATGATTGATGAATGCAACGAGTGATTTAAGTGGAAAGATTGAGCACAAAGAGGAGTTTAGAGCAATTGAGAGTAGTATGAGAGTATGAGCTTTGGGGAAATGATTGGTGACCTTGAAAGGTTGTTCTAATCTCTATTTATAAGCTTTAAAGTTAATCTAGTCATTGAGATTGATTTGGTAAAGAGCTGTGTAAGTTACACACAACAACAATTTGCAGGACACAAATCTGGACACCAACGGTCGACTAGATCGGGCATAGCAGTCGACCGTTTCCTTATAATTAAGAAAGCATTCGAGCTGAAGTGTAAACCGGTCGAAGCAATATGGCTAGAATTTCAGTTCACTTAAGTGAATGGTCAAACAAAAACATGGGACAGTCGACCGTTGAGGGAGATTTGGCCAGGGTAAATGGTAATCGGTCGAAGGAAGGTTGGATAAACATTTCAACCGAAAATAGGAACTTTGGAACTTGAATATTTCTTGAACCGGTCGACTGTCGTCATGGCAATGTTTGATCGTTGGCCAAATACAAAAGAGGGGTAAGGTGAAGTATGTGAATACGATCGTTATAAAATATGGAAAGTATAACGGTCATATTTATGACAAATACAGGAAGTCAAATGTAACGTCCCCAAAAATAGCGGAAAAAATTGAAACTTTTAAACACAAAGATTCAACTCAAACACACGAGGACGATACTCATATAACATAACAAAAGTGCACCATTATACAGGAGTTTGTCAAGAGTATGATTACATTCAAAATGACAAAAAAGACTATACACATGTAATCATAACAACCTCAAAATAAGACAAGAGGATCCGGTAATGGTGTGCTCATCCTCGGTCTCCACCCTCTCACTACCGCTCTGGGCCTGAAAAACAACATGCAACAATGCCTGAGTTTCCATAGGGGGAACCCCGTACACCAAGTCCACCTATATGCATATGATATACTGTACATGAAACCTATCATACTAGTATACATTGCATATAATACTGTAACATAAAACTTTCCCTAAACGGGTAATAAGAGCAACCACATCATTAATAACATCAGGCCCTACATGGTCACTTGTCACATCCACATACTGCAATACGGGTGGCTCACACAAGCTGCAACACCCCTTGCCAAAATCCATCGTCCGCCACATACTCCCGCCTCTCGAGGTCGCATTTCTCACAAAAGCTAACATAACGTACACTGGATAATAATCTGGTGGTCAACTCCGCCGCAAAAAAGGCTGGGCAAAACCTCACCTCACAGAGTCTATCTACTCTGCCGCCGTGAAAGTTGGGCAGTCTTCACGCCCCACAAAGTTGCACAACAACATCAACCTTGGTGTATGGAAAATAACATGAACCATTACTTACAAAACAAGACAACTGACTTTCAGCATCACTGGTCGACCAAAAATAGTCGAGTGATCGACCGGTTAGTAGTCATATCCACTAATGTATAAATTATGACTCATAATGGTCGAACGTCACATAAACAGTCGAACAATGCCACACAAACAGTCAAACAATATCACATAAACAGTCGGACAATATCACATAAACGGTCGACGGTTTAAAGGTCTAAAATCAATATAATATTTATATAAATGATCGAACGACAAAGGGGTCCCGTTCGATCGAAATTATCAGGGTCTTCTTCTTCCCGCGTAATATGCTCAATCGGTCGACCACCAAAGGCATTGTTCGACCAGTAAGGGAAGAATATCTAATATTTACATTATTTCCTGTCGACCGTTACTAATCTGAATTTCTACTGCACTAATCACCAATGAGGTTTCAGACCTCTGACGATCACTCCAAACCCTCACACAGCTAGTGTGAGTTGCTAAATTGAACTTGGAATACCTTCTTATCCTAGTCGGAGCTCTACACGTCACCAACGATCTCCCATTGCTCTCTTGTACCTCTGGCAACCCAACTAAGTGACCCAACTCCTTCTTCTTCCACTTCTAATTTACCTCCCCGTTTCTTCTCAACTCACCTCACTGACCTTCACTTCACGAGTGAAATCTCCTCACGTTTATGTTCCATCTCCTTATATATATACATCTTTTAACCTCTCACCTCTTCAACCTCCAACTAGCTTCCAACATCTTATTCTCTAGTCATCACCTCACCCCCTATGCATCCCACATGTCACCTCTTCTACACACCTCAACCAACCTTTCCTCCCACGAAAAGTCAAGTACCCCTTAATCCTCCTCTAATCCAATTAGCTCTTCTAATTATGATTTAAGGTTCTTACATCAAACGGTCGAACAAAACTCATGTTTCAGTCGACCAATTATCACACTAACTAAGACATGTGTCAAGATATAACTTATGATCAAGAAGGGATTGGTCGAACTGGGATATATCGGTTGACGTAGGCAATCAGTCAAACTAGGATAAAGAAACAGTCGATCGTTTGGGACAGGAAAATGGCCTATTAAAAAAAGGTCGAACCACAAGAACTTCCGGTCGATCATTCTAGGAAAGAACTTAGAGTATGTTAAATTCGGTCGAACCAGATGGTCTATCGGTCGACCGAATGAAGCAAAATTTCTGTTCTAAGAGGAATTTCTAAGTGTAATCGGTCACCTTACAAAGTTGGTTTGATATGGAATTAAGTATGAGACATCTATAGGTTTCTAGGAACCATCCAATGCCGTTTAATCAAGATTTCAAGTGCCCAAGTTACATTTTAATCCTAAGAACAAGAAATAAAAATCCTATCTATTCTTCAACTTGATTTCTTGTCTTGTGAACACTTGTCTCCTGAAATGTTAGTGAACACCAAATATATGTATACATATGCATATGATGTAATGATAGATATGCATGTGTTTATTGATATGTTAATTATTCATCAACACATATTAACGATTATTAGCCAAAAGGCAACAATCTCCCCATTTTTTATGATGAGAACCTATCAATGTAAATACATGTTAATATTCAATTTTTATCGTGAAAGCTCATCCTATCTTGTAACTCCCCCTAACTATTATACACATGTCATGTATTTATTTCTCCCCCTTTGTCATGATCAAAAAGATTATAGTCATGAATATAATGTAGAATTGAATGCATGTCATGATAGTATATAACGGATGCACAAACACATTGCCAAAAAGAAACAACAAGTTAGTCATGATAGGGAGAGGATTAATTCAAGAAATGACACTAAAGTGACTAAAATATACAAGATGGAGCTCTTATTTCGGCACACTAATCAGTCTAATTCATTTGTTTTGTTCTTTTGTCAAGGTTCTTGAGCATATAAGTTGCAATTGTAATGATAATCCACAAAAGGTAGATGCATTAGATTTGATCGATATTATTCATACCTTTGAGTTTGCATTTGTGCTACATTTAATGAAGAGTGTTTTGGGAGTCACACATGAGCTATCATAGGTTTTACAGAAAAAATATCAAGATATATGTCAATGTGATGACATGTGTTAAATCAGCAAAAAAACAATACAAGCGACGAGGGATAATGGGTGGGAGTCTTTGCTAGCCGAAGTATCTACCTTTTGTCAGCACCATCAGCATCAAGCAATACTCACAGGTAATATGGACGATAATTTTACTCCTCGATGGCGATGACGACGTAAAAGTGAAGAAGTGACAAATTTGCATCATTACAAATTGAAATAGTCTATACGGTTATAGATTTGCAACTCAATAATTGAATAATCGTTTTGATGAAGCAAACACGGAGTTGCTTCTTTGTAGTGCATCTCTTGATCCAAAGCATTCAATGCTTTTGACAAGAGTAAATTGATTCATCTTGCTCAGTTTTATCCATACGAGTTTTCTCATATTGCACTTATGGAGCTTGAGATTCAATTGGAGAATTTTATATTTCATGTTCGTGACAATGAAAGATTTAGTGATGTTCAAGGAGTTGGAGGTCTTGCTCAAAAGTTGGTGGATATGAGGAAAAATGAAGTGTTTCCATTGGTATTTGTTGATTAAATTAGTGTTGATTTTTTCGGTCACTACAACTACAGTGAAAAGAACTTTCTCAGCAATGAATATCATAAAGAATCCACTTCGCAATCGTATGGGTGATGAAGTTACAATGATTGTTTAGTTACATACATCGAGAGAGACATTTTTAGAAGTATTGATAATGAAGTTATTATGCAACATTTTCAAATTATGAAAAATCGAAGGGGAATGTTGTAATCAAGCTTTATATATTAATATATTTTTGTTGGATTTTATGATTATGTATTTTGATTTATGGTTCATATTTTGGGACTCCCTTTGAACATTCTTAGTTCCGCCATTGAACATTAATATATAGTTTTTTTATATAAAATTGAGGTAATTGTGAACCTAGAAAGTCAATTTTTCCTATCCTAAATGCCACCCCCAATTGATCGACGACTGCTGCTCCGATCTTAGTTTCCGTGCATACCCAAAACCCTAACATCTCTATAAAACTCCTTTATGATCCTCCAACTCTAGTCATTTTTGGCTATTTCTATTCTTGCTTTCGACCCCCAAAAAGTCTTTGAGAGGGGAGCGAGATTCAAATGGGCATGCATTTGGTTACAACAATGAATCCTTTGCCGGGGAGTGAGAAGTAATGGTACTTCAAGAGGTTCTATTTGGTTCTTAAGATGGGTACTCATGACACGGACTCAGGTTTGTTGTGGTTCTTTTTTCTTATTATTCAATGGATGATTTTCTTATTGATTGATAATTATTTTTAAAATTTTTGAGAAGGTTTTTTATGGTTTTGTGCATAGGGATTTAGATTTACTTGAGTTATTTCCCTTCTAAGTCTTTTTTTTCTTTCTCGATGATCATAACCCCCATCCATTGCTTTGATCTGATCCTAATATTTATGCTTTGTTAGGTTCAATTATATAAACCATGAAACATGTGCAAAAACGACATGAGCGGATTCTAAAGATGCACAACTTCTTTAAATACCATTGCTCATTCTCTATACACCAACTTTGCAACTGCAAATGGTGAGTGAAATCCTACACACTTCTTCTCTTGCCTTCATCTCTATTTGTTGGTTCTATATATGTCATTTATGGCTGCATACCGGGTCATGCTTGGCTCCTTGTTGATTCATGAGCCTCTTGGTGAGGAGGCACCCCCTCAATGCTCTCCAAGCCATGAATGCATGCTTGGGAATAGCATGTTTATTTCATACCATACCAGCCCAATTCACCTTCCTTCTCGGTTCTCTAACCCATGTTCACACTTCTTTTGTTCTAAGTGTATCACCCTTCCCATCTGTTCGCTTTGGCTGGTCCATTCCTCCTTGGATTCGAATCTTCTTTATCTTCAAGTGAACTTCCTCCGTCATAGTGAAGCGTGTGGGGGGGGGGGGGGGAGGGAGGTTCCGCTCCCCCTCTCTTATGAAGTATGAAACTCTAGTATCCCAAGACACTCCCAATTCATAGTGTAGACGTTCCTCCCAACTTTCCCATTGAAACGGTACTCCACACCATAGGTATTGGGAGAAACGTATCTCTTCCCCACTTCCCACTTCTTCTTGAATATGCCATCTAGAAATGTTTTGGACTCGAAAGAGCCCTCTCCATGCCCGTGAGGAGGTGGAGGGTGGTCTTTCAAGCCAAATAGAACGGTTCTTTAGGTATTTCCGGCGCACACACTTCACCCAAAGAGAATTTCCTTCTGCCACTACAAGCCAAAACAAATAAAGTAGGCCCACATCATTACAATCCGTTAGCCGTTTTAGGCCAAGGCCTCCTTCATCCTTAGGCATGCATACATCTCTCCAAGCTACCGCAACCCACTTCTTCTTCCTTTCTCATATGAAGTGGCACATAAGACTCTCAATCTCTTGCAAAACTTTTTGTGGGATTAGGAAAGTGGACGTCCAATGTATGCTAAGGAAGACGAGGACGCTTCTCACAAGTTCCACCCGTCCAACAATGGATAAAAATTCTGCTTCCAAGTGGTAAGTCACACTTTCCCCTTATTCACAAGTGTCATGCAATGAGTTCTCCCCATCCTCCCAGAGAATAAGGGCAGCAACCCAAGTTAGATCACCGGGAAATCCTTGCGCTCCATACCAAGGTGTGCTTCAATCCATGCTCAATGCGGCACTTCACCCCCCATAAAAAATGGCTCTTTGATGCATTAAATCTCAACCCCGATCCAGCCATGAACTCCTCAAGGACGGCTCCAATGGCTCGCGCATTCTCCTTGGTGGCTCTTGCGAAAAATAAGATATCATCGACAAAGAGCAAATGCGACAGAGGAACGTCTCCTCGAGTTAGTGGTTCAATATTTCCTTCCATGACCGCTTTCTTCACCATCTCACTTAGGACTTCCGTACACATGAAAAACAAGTAGGGGAGCAACGGGTCACCTTGTCTCAAACCGTTTCTTGCCACGAAGGGTGTGGAGTTGACCCCATTTACCGTCACCACGAAAGATGCCTCCAAACAATTCATGATGAGCCTTCTCCACTTATCCGGAAAGCCAAATCTCTTCATCACTTAATCGAGAAAGCCCCATAAGATGGAGTTATACGCTTTTCGGATGTCGAGCTTTAGCACATGCGTCCCCTCCCTTTGTAAAGATGAAGGTTGTGGCAAAGTTCATGTGCAAGAAGAATATTGTCACCAATTATCCTTCCTTGGAAGAAAGCACTTTGGTTCTTGATTGACATCGTTTCATGCTCATATTTGTATCTTATATCCATTATCTTACACCTAAGCAATGCTACGTGATGAGTTTTTATGTTTAGTTTTCAGGAATAAAGAGGTTTGAAGAGAAGAGCCATGAAAGGACCCAAAAGCTGGGAAAAGGGACTGAATGGTGAGATCTAGGGACCAAGATGCAAGGGAGAAGGACCTGAATGTAAGACAGAAGGACCTAAGAGCAAAACAGAATACTCCACACCATCATGGGGAGTATTCTACCAATTCTATTCGGGTCGGAGCTCCAACAAGTCGAGTAACCGCATCAAAGACCAACAATACCAGAAAGCAAAGCCCACAACAAATTCCAACACGATCCGACAATTTTGGACCGCCTATTGGCGGTCTTGGACCGCTAATTGGCGGTCCATATTGCTCAGGATCCGTCGAAATTTCTCCTGGACTTGTATTAATGTTCGTTTAGGCTATTTTTGGTATTGGTTTAGTCCCACATCGGGGGATTGTCCCCGATTAGCTTTTTCCATGCTTATAAATAGAACTCTTCACCTTCCATTGTAATTACCCATTGCTTGGTGGCATTCTCTCTACTAAGGAGTGAGCCTTGAAGCAAAAACTCAAGGTGGAGATGAATGCTACCTTCAATGTGAGTCATTTGTTAATAAAATAATTCTTCTAGTTTCTTTCAATCTTGTCTTTTAATTTGTGCATGTTTGTTTAGTCTTTCCTTTCCTTTTATGTTTCTTTAATGCTTCTTGCCTTCTTAGTTAACTTTCATTTCAGTATTATGCTTTCTTTTGCTAATATAGTTAGTGTAATGAGTAGTGAGTAGTTCCATCCCCATTTGGGGGGTGGAGAAATATGTGATATAATCATGTAGTGTATTAAGTGTGTGTTATCTTTATCCCTTGAGCTTTATATGATTTCCATAACCATCTAATGGGTTTTCACTCTTATCTTTGATATGCTATTGCTCTTGAATGAAGCTTAGCTTATGCTTTGATTAGTGGACCTATTTTATGGGGAATCATAAGGTTAGGATATGGATGAAGTTAATATTGGAAACACAATTTGTAGTGTATGTGCTCTTGTTGCCTTTACCTTAGCTAATGTCTTGTATGTTTTAATGATGTAGTGAAATCTTAATTCATGTAGAGGCATAGTAGGGTATAGTCTTTATACTTGAGTTCATGTAGCTTCATTCCAATTATTGTCTTGTATGTTTTAATGATGTAGTCTTATCTTAATTCATGTAGAGGCAAAGTTGGATGTAGTTTTATGATTTCATGTACTACATGTTGTGAGGAGCTTAATGAACACACACACACACACACTTCTTTATGTTCACATTATTTCTCTACCCCCTTTGGGGCTTAGTTTATTGCTTATCTCCATTTCCATTTGCATCTTAGTGTAGTTTAGTGTAACCAACCTTTCTTCCCTTTCTTTACCTCTCGCCTTCGCACAAACCAAGTGTCGACACACCTCCCAGTGGACGACCCGTATTTGCCACCGCTTCAACGCGGCCGTGCACTTGCGGTAGAAATATAAAACGATCAATCAAGTTTTTGGCGCCGTTGCCGGGGAGGAGGAGTGTTGTCTCCTGAGTGTTGTCTCCCGGGGAGGAGGAGTGTTGTCTCCTGAGGAGTCTTTCTGGTATTGTTGGTCTTTGATGCGGTTACTCGACTTGTTGGAGCTCCGACCCGAATAGAATTGGTAGAATACTCCCCATGATGGTGTGGAGTATTCTGTTTTGCTCTTAGGTCCTTCTGTCTTACATTCAGGTCCTTCTCCCTTGCATCTTGGTCCCTAGATCTCACCATTCAGTCCCTTTTCCCAGCTTTTGGGTCCTTTCATGGCTCTTCTCTTCAAACCTCTTTATTCCTGAAAACTAAACATAAAAACTCATCACGTAGCATTGCTTAGGTGTAAGATAATGGATATAAGATACAAATATGAGCATGAAACGATGTCAATCAAATACCCCCACACCTAAGTTTTTGCTAGTCTCGAGCAAAACAAAGAAAGAGAAAAACAAACGAGAAACAAGAAATCCTAACTCACTTTCGTAGGAATCATGGTTGCACTTAGCACGTGCAACAAGCCGTTAAACCTCTTTGTTGCCAAGGAGGAGGAGTGTTGTCTCCTGAGGGTTTTCAGCGGATATACCCACAAAATCCGAACAAGATGCATTATTCAATCTAGACGTCGACTCGTTGGAAATATTTTGTCGATCAATGGACGCGGTAATGCTACGGGCCGACTCTATATAGGTGATCAGTCCACACCTCTACCCTAATGAACCATTCGTGCAAGTTAAATAAGGAATTATGTGAAAGACATGGACAACCTCAACATCCTCAAGTGCTACAAAGTGTAAAGACCATTAAGGTTCTTATTTTCATTATCATATATTTTTTTTGTTTCTTTTCACTTTTTTTTTCTTTTACTTTTTATTAGTTGGAGCTTCATTCTCCCAGGGTCAGGTTCCATGCATCATTGCCCATGAGGACTTACACTATCATGTACACCTTTCCCCACATCTCCACATAGGGCAATCTCTACCACCCATGTAACGGGAGTTCAGTCGGCGCATCCCAAGTCAGATGACTCGAAAGCACCAGGCACAAAGTCCCCTCAGACCTACTTTCCCGAGTGATAGGAGCCGTGCGAGAAGAGAGAACACCTACTCACTTATTTCTTATCTACATATGAACCAAAACCCCTACACTAATGTCTCACAACAGGATTTAGAGGGTCCTTGACTACAACAAACTTCCTTAAGTTAACAGACACGAATTATTGACTCACTAGGTTCAGGGTGGACTTCATTAAATGTTTGAGCACTGAAACCCTATGATTACTCACCCCCAAGGGAAAACTGGGGTGCATCCTAACGACTCGATAAATCCTAAAGCCACGTACTAGATATCCTAATGCATCAAGTTCAAGACAATTTTGGGAGCTTTCTTTTTACTTTGCCTCTCAACGGTTTTGCACATGCTAAACACACGCAAAACCCACAAAACATTTTCTTTCGAAAACACATGAAGATTTTGAAAGAAATGTGAAAATTTTGAAGCACTAGGCAAGCAAAAGAAGACAAGTCACCCAAGGATCATGGCAAGCAGATATATCGATATTAAATGCAGCACACTATCATGATCCTAACAATGCAAACAAAAGAAAACAAAATCAAAGGAAAAAGACTCGACTATGTACACACGTAAAACACCCCCCCACACCTACTTCATGCATTGTCCTCAATGAATGCAAGCAAGATACTACATGGATTGATGCATAAAAAGGAGAGATCTCACCAACATGAAGTACAAAGGGAAGTGCAAGGTCATGTTGATGGACATAACCCGAATTCCCTCAAAACCTGTGAGATGCTAAAGAAGGGATACAAATACGTGAAAGAAATGGAGAACAAATACACAAGGGTTGGGGCTCACAACAATCAATGCTCACTGAAGGAGTCTTTTATTGTACTTCTTTTTTTTCTTTTTCTTTTTTTTTCTTTTTTTTATATAACTATGTACAAACATAAGTTCCCATCTTCATTTGTCAAAAGACATCAAATGGGAACCTCAAGAGTGGCTCAATGCACTTGGAAAGGGAACATGACACCACACGGGGCCAGAATACGCATGCGTGGGCCCCTTAACAAAGAGCACCAGATGAAATGAGAGGTTCATGAATTGGACGCAAAGGCGTCTCATTCAAAGGATCAAACTGAAAGAGTTTGAACCTCTCGAGAGTTTGGGAAATAATGGGCAACGGAAGAAAAATATCTCCCGTTGCGGAACTGAAGTTATGATCATCAATCCAAACTCTCCAACCAACAGGCTGGTGGGTCGGAACGAGGTCAAGCACCTCGTTATGCATGTCCAACTCACCAGGAGAACAGGAAGTGGGTCTCATACCCAAAGTATCCTCCAAGTAACTCCTAATACCCTCATGAGCAATGTAGTTGTTTGATGTTCCATCATTTCCAAGATGATCAGGAACAATAGTGAGAGGCAAACTCTCATCAGGTTGTTTGAAATTGAGGGTACTAGGGAGCTCTTGCTCCACCAGAGGTGAGTCCTTAAGAGGCACAACATGAAGATCATGTGGCTCAAGGGCCACGGGACAAAAAGATAAGGCACAATCATGTGCCGACTCATAATGAAACTGGTCCACGTTATTCTCAATTTGAATCGAATCCTCCACTAAGTGATCGTGAATTGAAACCCCAAGTCCCTCAGACTGACTAGGAGTTTGACTTTGAAAGATTGTGCTTTGAATTTGTGGATGTGGTGGTGGTTCGATATCAAAAGATGAATTCTCATGTTGACAAGAAAAGTTACCCTCCTCACGTTCATGGAATTGTTGTGTCATCTGGCTCACTTGCATTTCCATGGTTTGCAAGGAATTCAAGTTGGACTTCAATAAGTTTTGTGTGGTTTCCATGAATGTTTGGAGAGTTTGTTTCAAGGAATCAGGTATGCGGTCAACGATGGGGTCCAAGTCAGAGCTTGGGAAATTTTGGGGTTGGTTGTTGATGGGCTGAGAATGAGTCCAATGATTTGGAGTGGGGTGCTGGTAGAATTCTGGGTATTCGGGAGGAGGATACTGGAGTGAATATGAAGTATAAGAATTTGAATAAGAATTGTCACCCCATGAATCCATCACTCTCGGATTGTACGCGGATGCGTAATGGTCATAATGAGCATTTTGTGAAAATGTGTGCTCATACTCAGGCTCTGGGGGAACATAAGGACATTCCCCGAAATCATGACCACTCAACCCACAATAGTGACACGGTACGGCTACTGGAGCCACAGGTGCACCCATGTCATCTACCACATGCATGAAAGAGGCCAAAGGTTCTTGTAATGTCTCAGATTGATGACCAACATATGATCCGACGTAACTAGATGGTGGTCTAGTAGTCGGTGCCACTCTCATATTACCCCAATATGAAGATTGCTCAGTCACACAATTGCGATTATCCCAACCATACAGGGTGTTCGTCTGAGCCACCCCAGGTTGCATGGGTCCGGAGTACCAGGGAGAATCGTCCTGGTCCCAACAATGATATGGATGGTCGCCCATGTAACCATCCATCTCAACAGAGAACTCTCGAGTCGATCACTCTCACCACCACGAGGCCAAGCTTGCAAAAAGTGCTCGACTCGACCCTAAAACGCTACAGAGAGTGTAAAGGGGAGAAGACTATAACGTAGAAGAAGGTGAGAAGAAGATGACTCAGAGGAGAAGGGAAGAATCCCTAGAGCTAGCGAGGGTACAGGGTGAAGGTAGAAGCCTAACTAGCAAGCATGGCTCAAACAATGTAAGGCAATGGGTCCTTAGGCTAGATGACGCCTAACTTCGAGGTCACTAGCCTCGACACGCCTCACCTCCCTACAACGAGGACCACAATGCCCAGCAAGTGATACCAGATCCGGAGATCCAGTACCTCCTACTATCGACAAGGTAGGCAACGCCGATCAGGTCATGACGGTCTCAACTAGATTACTCTCCTAGTGCGCCCGCAATCCTAGGGCCAATGTCTACTTGCTTTTAGTTAAGGCTTTATTAAGAGTGGTTTTTGGGGCTAAGGGAGGGGTGATGAAATCCCCCACCTTATCTTTGAAGTCTATAGGTGATGCCCCTTAAAGATGTTTTGAAATCTTAGGCTAGCAAGCAACTCACCAAACAAGCACTCACCTCACTCTTGTTTCGATGCAAACCTTACTCACTAATGAATGTCCTAATGCGTGAATGAGTGATAAGGAATGCGTACCTCGCTCCAGCAATCAACGACAAAATGTAAAGCAAAGAAAAGAAAGATGCATGCAAGGTCTACATATGATGCATGACCTAGATGGCAAGAAGTCTAATCTTTTGCTTTGAGTTTTATGGTCCAAGTTGATAAAAGGGGGAGTGATTAATGATCTGGGAGCAAACTAGAAGTCATAGCATGCAAAATAGGACTCCCAGATAACACATATTACAGCACTAACTATCATGAGAAATTTGAAGGAAAGAAGCCCAAGTGTCGACACACTTGGGCTTCTTTCCATTTCCATTTCCATTTGCATTTGCATCTTAGTGTAGTTTAGTGTAACCAACCTTTCTTCCCTTTCTTTACCTCTCGCCTTTGCACAAACCAAGTGTCGACACACCTCCCAGTGGACGACCCGTATTTGCCACCGCTTCAACGCGGTCGTGCATCTTAGTGTAGTTTATTGCTTATCTCCATTTCCACGTGCACCCCGATCTCTCATTCATGCATGTTTCGATCATGCATTAGTTAGTAAAGTGCATCGGGACAAGAGTGCCATGGTGTTTTACGTGTGTACATAGTCGAGTCTTTTTCCTTTGATTTTGTTTTCTTTTGTTTGCATTGTTAGGATCATGATAGTGTGCTGCATTTAATATCGATATATCTGCTTGCCATGATCCTTGGGTGACTTGTCTTCTTTTGCTTGCCTAGTGCTTCAAAATTTTCACATTTCTTTCAAAATCTTCATGTGTTTTCGAAAGAAAATGTTTTGTGGGTTTTGCGTGTGTTTAGCATGTGCAAAACCGTTGAGAGGCAAAGTAAAAAGAAAGCTCCCAAAATTGTCTTGAACTTGATGCATTAGGATATCTAGTACGTGGCTTTAGGATTTATCGAGTCGTTAGGAAGTTTGTTGTAGTCAAGGACCCTCTAAATCCTGTTGTGAGACATTAGTGTAGGGGTTTTGGTTCATGTGTAGATAAGAAATAAGTGAGTAGGTGTTCTCTCTTCTCGCACGGCTCCTATCACTCGGGAAAGTAGGTCTGAGGGGACTTTGTGCCTGGTGCTTTCGAGTCATCTGACTTGGGATGCGCCGACTGAACTCCCGTTACATGGGTGGTAGGGATTGCCCTATGTGGAGATGTGGGGAAAGGTGTACATGATAGTGTAAGTCCTCATGGGCAATGATGCATGGAACCTGACCCTGGGAGAATGAAGCTCCAACTAATAAAAAGTAAAAGAAACAAAAAAGTGAAAAGAAACAAAAAAAAAAATATGATAATGAAAATAAGAACCTTAATGGTCTTTGCACTTTGTAGCACTTGAGGATGTTGAGGTTGTCCATGTCTTTCACATAATTCCTTATTTAACTTGCACGAATGGTTCATTAGGGTAGAGGTGTGGACTGATCACCTATATAGAGTCGGCCCGTAGCATTACCGCGTCCATTGATCGACAAAATATTTCCAACGAGTCGACGTCTAGATTGAATAATGCATCTTGTTCGGATTTTGTGGGTATATCCGCTGAAAACCCTCAGGAGACAACACTCCTCCTCCTTGGCAACAAAGAGGTTTAACGGCTTGTTGCACGTGCTAAGTGCAACCGTGATTCCTACGAAAGTGAGTTAGGATTTCTTGTTTCTCGTTTGTTTTTCTCTTTCTTTGTTTTGCTTGAGACTAGCAAAAACTTAGGTGTGGGGGTATTTGATTGACATCGTTTCATGCTCATATTTGTATCTTATATCCATTATCTTACACCTAAGCAATGCTACGTGATGAGTTTTTATGTTTAGTTTTTAGGAATAAAGAGGTTTGAAGAGAAGAGCCATGAAAGGACCCAAAAGCTGGGAAAAGGGACTGAATGGTGAGATCTAGGGACCAAGATGCAAGGGAGAAGGACCTGAATGTAAGACAGAAGGACCTAAGAGCAAAACAGAATACTCCACACCATCATGGGGAGTATTCTACCAATTCTATTCGGGTCGGAGCTCCAACAAGTCGAGTAACCGCATCAAAGACCAACAATACCAGAAAGCAAAGCCCACAACAAATTCCAACACGATCCGACAATTTTGGACCGCCTATTGGCGGTCTTGGACCGCTAATTGGCGGTCCATATTGCTCAGGATCCGTCGAAATTTCTCCTGGACTTGTATTAATGTTCGTTTAGGCTATTTTTGGTATTGGTTTAGTCCCACATCGGGGGATTGTCCCCGATTAGCTTTTTCCATGCTTATAAATAGAACTCTTCACCTTCCATTGTAATTACCCATTGCTTGGTGGCATTCTCTCTACTAAGGAGTGAGCCTTGAAGCAAAAACTCAAGGTGGAGATGAATGCTACCTTCAATGTGAGTCATTTGTTAATAAAATAATTCTTCTAGTTTCTTTCAATCTTGTCTTTTAATTTGTGCATGTTTGTTTAGTCTTTCCTTTCCTTTTATGTTTCTTTAATGCTTCTTGCCTTCTTAGTTAACTTTCATTTCAGTATTATGCTTTCTTTTGCTAATATAGTTAGTGTAATGAGTAGTGAGTAGTTCCATCCCCATTTGGGGGGTGGAGAAATATGTGATATAATCATGTAGTGTATTAAGTGTGTGTTATCTTTATCCCTTGAGCTTTATATGATTTCCATAACCATCTAATGGGTTTTTACTCTTATCTTTGATATGCTATTGCTCTTGAATGAAGCTTAGCTTATGCTTTGATTAGTGGACCTATTTTATGGGGAATCATAAGGTTAGGATATGGATGAAGTTAATATTGGAAACACAATTTGTAGTGTATGTGCTCTTGTTGCCTTTACCTTAGCTAATGTCTTGTATGTTTTAATGATGTAGTGAAATCTTAATTCATGTAGAGGCATAGTAGGGTATAGTCTTTATACTTGAGTTCATGTAGCTTCATTCCAATTATTGTCTTGTATGTTTTAATGATGTAGTCTTATCTTAATTCATGTAGAGGCAAAGTTGGATGTAGTTTTATGATTTCATGTACTACATGTTGTGAGGAGCTTAATGAACACACACACACACACACTTCTTTATGTTCACATTATTTCTCTACCCCCTTTGGGGCTAAGTTTATTGCTTATCTCCATTTCCATTTGCATCTTAGTGTAGTTTAGTGTAACCAACCTTTCTTCCCTTTCTTTACCTCTCGCCTTCGCACAACCAAGTGTCGACACACCTCCCAGTGGACGACCCGTATTTGCCACCGCTTCAACGCGGCCGTGCACTTGCGGTAGAAATATAAAACGATCAATCAAGTTTTTGGCGCCGTTGCCGGGGAGGAGGAGTGTTGTCTCCTGAGGGTTTTCAGCGGATATACCCACAAAATCCGAACAAGATGCATTATTCAATCTAGACGTCGACTCGTTGGAAATATTTTGTCGATCAATGGACGCGGTAATGCTACGGGCCGACTCTATATAGGTGATCAGTCCACACCTCTACCCTAATGAACCATTCGTGCAAGTTAAATAAGGAATTATGTGAAAGACATGGACAACCTCAACATCCTCAAGTGCTACAAAGTGTAAAGACCATTAAGGTTCTTATTTTCATTATCATATTTTTTTTTTGTTTCTTTTCACTTTTTTTTTCTTTTACTTTTTATTAGTTGGAGCTTCATTCTCCCAGGGTCAGGTTCCATGCATCATTGCCCACGAGGACTTACACTATCATGTACACCTTTCCCCACATCTCCACATAGGGCAATCCCTACCACCCATGTAACGGGAGTTCAGTCGGCGCATCCCAAGTCAGATGACTCGAAAGCACCAGGCACAAAGTCCCCTCAGACCTACTTTCCCGAGTGATAGGAGCCGTGCGAGAAGAGAGAACACCTACTCACTTATTTCTTATCTACACATGAACCAAAACCCCTACACTAATGTCTCACAACAGGATTTAGAGGGTCCTTGACTACAACAAACTTCCTTAAGTTAACAGACACGAATTATTGACTCACTAGGTTCAGGGTGGACTTCATTAAATGTTTGAGCACTGAAACCCTATGATTACTCACCCCCAAGGGAAAACTGGGGTGCATCCTAACGACTCGATAAATCCTAAAGCCACGTACTAGATATCCTAATGCATCAAGTTCAAGACAATTTTGGGAGCTTTCTTTTTACTTTGCCTCTCAACGGTTTTGCACATGCTAAACACACGCAAAACCCACAAAACATTTTCTTTCGAAAACACATGAAGATTTTGAAAGAAATGTGAAAATTTTGAAGCACTAGGCAAGCAAAAGAAGACAAGTCACCCAAGGATCATGGCAAGCAGATATATCGATATTAAATGCAGCACACTATCATGATCCTAACAATGCAAACAAAAGAAAACAAAATCAAAGGAAAAAGACTCGACTATGTACACACGTAAAACACCCCCCCACACCTACTTCATGCATTGTCCTCAATGAATGCAAGCAAGATACTACATGGATTGATGCATAAAAAGGAGAGATCTCACCAACATGAAGTACAAAGGGAAGTGCAAGGTCATGTTGATGGACATAACCCGAATTCCCTCAAAACCTATGAGATGCTAAAGAAGGGATACAAATACGTGAAAGAAATGGAGCACAAATACACAAGGGTTGGGGCTCACAACAATCAATGCTCACTGAAGGAGTCTTTTATTGTACTTCTTTTTTTTCTTTTTCTTTTTTTTTCTTTTTTTTATATAACTATGTACAAACATAAGTTCCCATCTTCATTTGTCAAAAGACATCAAATGGGAACCTCAAGAGTGGGTCAATGCACTTGGAAAGGGAACATGACACCACGCGGGGCCAGAATACGCATGCGTGGGCCCCTTAACAAAGAGCACCAGATGAAATGAGAGGTTCATGAATTGGACGCAAAGGCGTCTCATTCAAAGGATCAAACTGAAAGAGTTTGAACCTCTCGAGAGTTTGGGAAATAATGGGCAACGGAAGAAAAATATCTCCCGTTGCGGAACTGAAGTTATGATCATCAATCCAAACTCTCCAACCAACAGGCTGGTGGGTCGGAACGAGGTCAAGCACCTCGTTATGCATGTCCAACTCACCAGGAGAACAGGAAGTGGGTCTCATACCCAAAGTATCCTCCAAGTAACTCCTAATACCCTCATGAGCAATGTAGTTGTTTGATGTTCCATCATTTCCAAGATGATCAGGAACAATAGTGAGAGGCAAACTCTCATCAGGTTGTTTGAAATTGAGGGTACTAGGGAGCTCTTGCTCCACCAGAGGTGAGTCCTTAAGAGGCACAACATGAAGATCATGTGGCTCAAGGGCCACGGGACAAAAAGATAAGGCACAATCATGTGCCGACTCATAATGAAACTGGTCCACGTTATTCTCAATTTGAATCGAATCCTCCACTAAGTGATCGTGAATTGAAACCCCAAGTCCCTCAGACTGACTAGGAGTTTGACTTTGAAAGATTGTGCTTTGAATTTGTGGATGTGGTGGTGGTTCGATATCAAAAGATGAATTCTCATGTTGACAAGAAAAGTTACCCTCCTCACGTTCATGGAATTGTTGTGTCATCTGGCTCACTTGCATTTCCATGGTTTGCAAGGAATTCAAGTTGGACTTCAATAAGTTTTGTGTGGTTTCCATGAATGTTTGGAGAGTTTGTTTCAAGGAATCAGGTATGCGGTCAACGATGGGGTCCAAGTCAGAGCTTGGGAAATTTTGGGGTTGGTTGTTGATGGGCTGAGAATGAGTCCAATGATTTGGAGTGGGGTGCTGGTAGAATTCTGGGTATTCGGGAGGAGGATACTGGAGTGAATATGAAGTATAAGAATTTGAATAAGAATTGTCACCCCATGAATCCATCACTCTCGGATTGTACGCGGATGCGTAATGGTCATAATGAGCATTTTGTGAAAATGTGTGCTCATACTCAGGCTCTGGGGGAACATAAGGACATTCCCCGAAATCATGACCACTCAACCCACAATAGTGACACGGTACGGCTACTGGAGCCACAGGTGCACCCATGTCATCTACCACATGCATGAAAGAGGCCAAAGGTTCTTGTAATGTCTCAGATTGATGACCAACATATGATCCGACGTAACTAGATGGTGGTCTAGTAGTCGGTGCCACTCTCATATTACCCCAATATGAAGATTGTTCAGTCACACAATTGCGATTATCCCAACCATACGGGGTGTTCGTCTGAGCCACCCCAGGTTGCATGGGTCCGGAGTACCAGGGAGAATCGTCCTGGTCCCAACAATGATATGGATGGTCGCCCATGTAACCATCCATCTCAACAGAGAACTCTCGAGTCGATCACTCTCACCACCACGAGGCCAAGCTTGCAAAAAGTGCTCGACTCGACCCTAAAACGCTACAGAGAGTGTAAAGGGGAGAAGACTATAACGTAGAAGAAGGTGAGAAGAAGATGACTCAGAGGAGAAGGGAAGAATCCCTAGAGCTAGCGAGGGTACAGGGTGAAGGTAGAAGCCTAACTAGCAAGCATGGCTCAAACAATGTAAGGCAATGGGTCCTTAGGCTAGATGACGCCTAACTTCGAGGTCACTAGCCTTGACACGCCTCACCTCCCTACAACGAGGACCACAATGCCCAGCAAGTGATACCAGATCCGGAGATCCAGTACCTCCTACTATCGACAAGGTAGGCAACGCCGATCAGGTCATGACGGTCTCAACTAGATTACTCTCCTAGTGCGCCCGCAATCCTAGGGCCAATGTCTACTTGCTTTTAGTTAAGGCTTTATTAAGAGTGGTTTTTGGGGCTAAGGGAGGGGTGATGAAATCCCCCACCTTATCTTTGAAGTCTATAGGTGATGCCCCTTAAAGATGTTTTGAAATCTTAGGCTAGCAAGCAACTCACCAAACAAGCACTCACCTCACTCTTGTTTCGATGCAAACCTTACTCACTAATGAATGTCCTAATGCGTGAATGAGTGATAAGGAATGCGTACCTCGCTCCAGCAATCAACGACAAAATGTAAAGCAAAGAAAAGAAAGATGCATGCAAGGTCTACATATGATGCATGACCTAGATGGCAAGAAGTCTAATCTTTTGCTTTGAGTTTTATGGTCCAAGTTGATAAAAGGGGGAGTGATTAATGATCTGGGAGCAAACTAGAAGTCATAGCATGCAAAATAGGACTCCCAGATAACACATATTACAGCACTAACTATCATGAGAAATTTGAAGGAAAGAAGCCCAAGTGTCGACACACTTGGGCTTCTTTCCATTTCCATTTCCATTTGCATTTGCATCTTAGTGTAGTTTAGTGTAACCAACCTTTCTTCCCTTTCTTTACCTCTCGCCTTTGCACAAACCAAGTGTCGACACACCTCCCAGTGGACGACCCGTATTTGCCACCGCTTCAACGCGGTCGTGCATCTTAGTGTAGTTTATTGCTTATCTCCATTTCCACGTGCACCCCGATCTCTCATTCATGCATGTTTCGATCATGCATTAGTTAGTAAAGTGCATCGGGACAAGAGTGCCATGGTGTTTTACGTGTGTACATAGTCGAGTCTTTTTCCTTTGATTTTGTTTTCTTTTGTTTGCATTGTTAGGATCATGATAGTGTGCTGCATTTAATATCGATATATCTGCTTGCCATGATCCTTGGGTGACTTGTCTTCTTTTGCTTGCCTAGTGCTTCAAAATTTTCACATTTCTTTCAAAATCTTCATGTGTTTTCGAAAGAAAATGTTTTGTGGGTTTTGCGTGTGTTTAGCATGTGCAAAACCGTTGAGAGGCAAAGTAAAAAGAAAGCTCCCAAAATTGTCTTGAACTTGATGCATTAGGATATCTAGTACGTGGCTTTAGGATTTATCGAGTCGTTAGGAAGTTTGTTGTAGTCAAGGACCCTCTAAATCCTGTTGTGAGACATTAGTGTAGGGGTTTTGGTTCATGTGTAGATAAGAAATAAGTGAGTAGGTGTTCTCTCTTCTCGCACGGCTCCTATCACTCGGGAAAGTAGGTCTGAGGGGACTTTGTGCCTGGTGCTTTCGAGTCATCTGACTTGGGATGCGCCGACTGAACTCCCGTTACATGGGTGGTAGGGATTGCCCTATGTGGAGATGTGGGGAAAGGTGTACATGATAGTGTAAGTCCTCATGGGCAATGATGCATGGAACCTGACCCTGGGAGAATGAAGCTCCAACTAATAAAAAGTAAAAGAAAAAAAAAAGTGAAAAGAAACAAAAAAAAAATATGATAATGAAAATAAGAACCTTAATGGTCTTTGCACTTTGTAGCACTTGAGGATGTTGAGGTTGTCCATGTCTTTCACATAATTCCTTATTTAACTTGCACGAATGGTTCATTAGGGTAGAGGTGTGGACTGATCACCTATATAGAGTCGGCCCGTAGCATTACCGCGTCCATTGATCGACAAAATATTTCCAACGAGTCGACGTCTAGATTGAATAATGCATCTTGTTCGGATTTTGTGGGTATATCCGCTGAAAACCCTCAGGAGACAACACTCCTCCTCCTTGGCAACAAAGAGGTTTAACGGCTTGTTGCACGTGCTAAGTGCAACCGTGATTCCTACGAAAGTGAGTTAGGATTTCTTGTTTCTCGTTTGTTTTTCTCTTTCTTTGTTTTGCTTGAGACTAGCAAAAACTTAGGTGTGGGGGTATTTGATTGACATCGTTTCATGCTCATATTTGTATCTTATATCCATTATCTTACACCTAAGCAATGCTACGTGATGAGTTTTTATGTTTAGTTTTCAGGAATAAAGAGGTTTGAAGAGAAGAGCCATGAAAGGACCCAAAAGCTGGGAAAAGGGACTGAATGGTGAGATCTAGGGACCAAGATGCAAGGGAGAAGGACCTGAATGTAAGACAGAAGGACCTAAGAGCAAAACAGAATACTCCACACCATCATGGGGAGTATTCTACCAATTCTATTCGGGTCGGAGCTCCAACAAGTCGAGTAACCGCATCAAAGACCAACAATACCAGAAAGCAAAGCCCACAACAAATTCCAACACGATCCGACAATTTTGGACCGCCTATTGGCGGTCTTGGACCGCTAATTGGCGGTCCATATTGCTCAGGATCCGTCGAAATTTCTCCTGGACTTGTATTAATATTCGTTTAGGCTATTTTTGGTATTGGTTTAGTCCCACATCGGGGGATTGTCCCCGATTAGCTTTTTCCATGCTTATAAATAGAACTCTTCACCTTCCATTGTAATTACCCATTGCTTGGTGGCATTCTCTCTACTAAGGAGTGAGCCTTGAAGCAAAAACTCAAGGTGGAGATGAATGCTACCTTCAATGTGAGTCATTTGTTAATAAAATAATTCTTCTAGTTTCTTTCAATCTTGTCTTTTAATTTGTGCATGTTTGTTTAGTCTTTCCTTTCCTTTTATGTTTCTTTAATGCTTCTTGCCTTCTTAGTTAACTTTCATTTCAGTATTATGCTTTCTTTTGCTAATATAGTTAGTGTAATGAGTAGTGAGTAGTTCCATCCCCATTTGGGGGGTGGAGAAATATGTGATATAATCATGTAGTGTATTAAGTGTGTGTTATCTTTATCCCTTGAGCTTTATATGATTTCCATAACCATCTAATGGGTTTTCACTCTTATCTTTGATATGCTATTGCTCTTGAATGAAGCTTAGCTTATGCTTTGATTAGTGGACCTATTTTATGGGGAATCATAAGGTTAGGATATTGATGAAGTTAATATTGGAAACACAATTTGTAGTGTATGTGCTCTTGTTGCCTTTACCTTAGCTAATGTCTTGTACGTTTTAATGATGTAGTGAAATCTTAATTCATGTAGAGGCATAGTAGGGTATAGTCTTTATACTTGAGTTCATGTAGCTTCATTCCAATTATTGTCTTGTATGTTTTAATGATGTAGTCTTATCTTAATTCATGTAGAGGCAAAGTTGGATGTAGTTTTATGATTTCATGTACTACATGTTGTGAGGAGCTTAATGAACACACACACACACTTCTTTATGTTCACATTATTTCTCTACCCCCTTTGGGGCTTAGTTTATTGCTTATCTCCATTTCCATTTGCATCTTAGTGTAGTTTAGTGTAACCAACCTTTCTTCTCTTTCTTTACCTCTCGCCTTCGCACAAACCAAGTGTCGACACACCTCCCAGTGGACGACCCGTATTTGCCACCGCTTCAACGCGGCCGTGCACTTGCGGTAGAAATATAAAACGATCAATCAAGTTTTTGGCGCCGTTGCCGGGGAGGAGGAGTGTTGTCTCCTGAGGGTTTTCAGCGGATATACCCATAAAATCCGAACAAGATGCATTATTCAATCTAGACGTCGACTCGTTGGAAATATTTTGTCGATCAATGGACGCGGTAATGCTACGGGCCGACTCTATATAGGTGATCAGTCCACACCTCTACCCTAATGAACCATTCGTGCAAGTTAAATAAGGAATTATGTGAAAGACATGGACAACCTCAACATCCTCAAGTGCTACAAAGTGTAAAGACCATTAAGGTTCTTATTTTCATTATCATATTTTTTTTTTGTTTCTTTTCACTTTTTTTTTCTTTTACTTTTTATTAGTTGGAGCTTCATTCTCCCAGGGTCAGGTTCCATGCATCATTGCCCATGAGGACTTACACTATCATGTACACCTTTCCCCACATCTCCACATAGGGCAATCCCTACCACCCATGTAACGGGAGTTCAGTCGGCGCATCCCATGTCAGATGACTCGAAAGCACCAGGCACAAAGTCCCCTCAGACCTACTTTCCCGAGTGATAGGAGCCGTGCGAGAAGAGAGAACACCTACTCACTTATTTCTTATCTACACATGAACCAAAACCCCTACACTAATGTCTCACAACAGGATTTAGAGGGTCCTTGACTACAACAAACTTCCTTAAGTTAACAGACACGAATTATTGACTCACTAGGTTCAGGGTGGACTTCATTAAATGTTTGAGCACTGAAACCCTATGATTACTCACCCCCAAGGGAAAACTGGGGTGCATCCTAACGACTCGATAAATCCTAAAGCCACGTACTAGATATCCTAATGCATCAAGTTCAAGACAATTTTGGGAGCTTTCTTTTTACTTTGCCTCTCAACGGTTTTGCACATGCTAAACACACGCAAAACCCACAAAACATTTTCTTTCGAAAACACATGAAGATTTTGAAAGAAATGTGAAAATTTTGAAGCACTAGGCAAGCAAAAGAAGACAAGTCACCCAAGGATCATGGCAAGCAGATATATCGATATTAAATGCAGCACACTATCATGATCCTAACAATGCAAACAAAAGAAAACAAAATCAAAGGAAAAAGACTCGACTATGTACACACGTAAAACACCCCCCCACACCTACTTCATGCATTGTCCTCAATGAATGCAAGCAAGATACTACATGGATTGATGCATAAAAAGGAGAGATCTCACCAACATGAAGTACAAAGGGAAGTGCAAGGTCATGTTGATGGACATAACCCGAATTCCCTCAAAACCTATGAGATGCTAAAGAAGGGATACAAATACGTGAAAGAAATGGAGCACAAATACACAAGGGTTGGGGCTCACAACAATCAATGCTCACTGAAGGAGTCTTTTATTGTACTTCTTTTTTTTCTTTTTCTTTTTTTTTCTTTTTTTTATATAACTATGTACAAACATAAGTTCCCATCTTCATTTGTCAAAAGACATCAAATGGGAACCTCAAGAGTGGGTCAATGCACTTGGAAAGGGAACATGACACCACGCGGGGCCAGAATACGCATGCGTGGGCCCCTTAACAAAGAGCACCAGATGAAATGAGAGGTTCATGAATTGGACGCAAAGGCGTCTCATTCAAAGGATCAAACTGAAAGAGTTTGAACCTCTCGAGAGTTTGGGAAATAATGGGCAACGGAAGAAAAATATCTCCCGTTGCGGAACTGAAGTTATGATCATCAATCCAAACTCTCCAACCAACAGGCTGGTGGGTCGGAACGAGGTCAAGCACCTCGTTATGCATGTCCAACTCACCAGGAGAACAGGAAGTGGGTCTCATACCCAAAGTATCCTCCAAGTAACTCCTAATACCCTCATGAGCAATGTAGTTGTTTGATGTTCCATCATTTCCAAGATGATCAGGAACAATAGTGAGAGGCAAACTCTCATCAGGTTGTTTGAAATTGAGGGTACTAGGGAGCTCTTGCTCCACCAGAGGTGAGTCCTTAAGAGGCACAACATGAAGATCATGTGGCTCAAGGGCCACGGGACAAAAAGATAAGGCACAATCATGTGCCGACTCATAATGAAACTGGTCCACGTTATTCTCAATTTGAATCGAATCCTCCACTAAGTGATCGTGAATTGAAACCCCAAGTCCCTCAGACTGACTAGGAGTTTGACTTTGAAAGATTGTGCTTTGAATTTGTGGATGTGGTGGTGGTTCGATATCAAAAGATGAATTCTCATGTTGACAAGAAAAGTTACCCTCCTCACGTTCATGGAATTGTTGTGTCATCTGGCTCACTTGCATTTCCATGGTTTGCAAGGAATTCAAGTTGGACTTCAATAAGTTTTGTGTGGTTTCCATGAATGTTTGGAGAGTTTGTTTCAAGGAATCAGGTATGCGGTCAACGATGGGGTCCAAGTCAGAGCTTGGGAAATTTTGGGGTTGGTTGTTGATGGGCTGAGAATGAGTCCAATGATTTGGAGTGGGGTGCTGGTAGAATTCTGGGTATTCGGGAGGAGGATACTGGAGTGAATATGAAGTATAAGAATTTGAATAAGAATTGTCACCCCATGAATCCATCACTCTCGGATTGTACGCGGATGCGTAATGGTCATAATGAGCATTTTGTGAAAATGTGTGCTCATACTCAGGCTCTGGGGGAACATAAGGACATTCCCCGAAATCATGACCACTCAACCCACAATAGTGACACGGTACGGCTACTGGAGCCACAGGTGCACCCATGTCATCTACCACATGCATGAAAGAGGCCAAAGGTTCTTGTAATGTCTCAGATTGATGACCAACATATGATCCGACGTAACTAGATGGTGGTCTAGTAGTCGGTGCCACTCTCATATTACCCCAATATGAAGATTGCTCAGTCACACAATTGCGATTATCCCAACCATACGGGGTGTTCGTCTGAGCCACCCCAGGTTGCATGGGTCCGGAGTACCAGGGAGAATCGTCCTGGTCCCAACAATGATATGGATGGTCGCCCATGTAACCATCCATCTCAACAGAGAACTCTCGAGTCGATCACTCTCACCACCACGAGGCCAAGCTTGCAAAAAGTGCTCGACTCGACCCTAAAACGCTACAGAGAGTGTAAAGGGGAGGAGACTATAACGTAGAAGAAGGTGAGAAGAAGATGACTCGGAGGAGAAGGGAAGAATCCCTAGAGCTAGCGAGGGTACAGGGTGAAGGTAGAAGCCTAACTAGCAAGCATGGCTCAAACAATGTAAGGCAATGGGTCCTTAGGCTAGACGACGCCTAACTTCGAGGTCACTAGCCTCGACACGCCTCACCTCCCTACAACGAGGACCACAATGCCCAGCAAGTGATACCAGATCCGGAGATCCAGTACCTCCTACTATCGACAAGGTAGGCAACGCCGATCAGGTCATGACGGTCTCAACTAGATTACTCTCCTAGTGCGCCCGCAATCCTAGGGCCAATGTCTACTTGCTTTTAGTTAAGGCTTTATTAAGAGTGGTTTTTGGGGCTAAGGGAGGGGTGATGAAATCCCCCACCTTATCTTTGAAGTCTATAGGTGATGCCCCTTAAAGATGTTTTGAAATCTTAGGCTAGCAAGCAACTCACCAAACAAGCACTCACCTCACTCTTGTTTCGATGCAAACCTTACTCACTAATGAATGTCCTAATGCGTGAATGAGTGATAAGGAATGCGTACCTCGCTCCAGCAATCAACGACAAAATGTAAAGCAAAGAAAAGAAAGATGCATGCAAGGTCTACATATGATGCATTACCTAGATGGCAAGAAGTCTAATCTTTTGCTTTGAGTTTTATGGTCCAAGTTGATAAAAGGGGGAGTGATTAATGATCTGGGAGCAAACTAGAAGTCATAGCATGCAAAATAGGACTCCCAGATAACACATATTACAGCACTAACTATCATGAGAAATTTGAAGGAAAGAAGCCCAAGTGTCGACACACATGGGCTTCTTTCCATTTCCATTTCCATTTGCATTTGCATCTTAGTGTAGTTTAGTGTAACCAACCTTTCTTCCCTTTCTTTACCTCTCGCCTTCGCACAAACCAAGTGTCGACACACCTCCCAGTGGACGACCCGTATTTGCCACCGCTTCAACGCGGTCGTGCATCTTAGTGTAGTTTATTGCTTATCTCCATTTCCAAGTGCACCCCGATCTCTCATTCATGCATGTTTCGATCATGCATTAGTTAGTAAAGTGCATCGGGACAAGAGTGCCATGGTGTTTTACGTGTGTACATAGTCGAGTCTTTTTCCTTTGATTTTGTTTTCTTTTGTTTGCATTGTTAGGATCATGATAGTGTGCTGCATTTAATATCGATATATCTGCTTGCCATGATCCTTGGGTGACTTGTCTTCTTTTGCTTGCCTAGTGCTTCAAAATTTTCACATTTCTTTCAAAATCTTCATGTGTTTTCGAAAGAAAATGTTTTGTGGGTTTTGCGTGTGTTTAGCATGTGCAAAACCGTTGAGAGGCAAAGTAAAAAGAAAGCTCCCAAAATTGTCTTGAACTTGATGCATTAGGATATCTAGTACGTGGCTTTAGGATTTATCGAGTCGTTAGGATGCACCCCAGTTTTCCCTTGGGGGTGAGTAATCATAGGGTTTCAGTGCTCAAACATTTAATGAAGTCCACCCTGAACCTAGTGAGTCAATAATTCGTGTCTGTTAACTTAAGGAAGTTTGTTGTAGTCAAGGACCCTCTAAATCCTGTTGTGAGACATTAGTGTAGGGGTTTTGGTTCATGTGTAGATAAGAAATAAGTGAGTAGGTGTTCTCTCTTCTCGCACGGCTCCTATCACTCGGGAAAGTAGGTCTGAGGGGACTTTGTGCCTGGTGCTTTCGAGTCATCTGACTTGGGATGCGCCGACTGAACTCCCGTTACATGGGTGGTAGGGATTACCCTATGTGGAGATGTGGGGAAAGGTGTACATGATAGTGTAAGTCCTCATGGGCAATGATGCATGGAACCTGACCCTGGGAGAATGAAGCTCCAACTAATAAAAAGTAAAAGAAAAAAAAAAGTGAAAAGAAACAAAAAAAAAATATGATAATGAAAATAAGAACCTTAATGGTCTTTACACTTTGTAGCACTTGAGGATGTTGAGGTTGTCCATGTCTTTCACATAATTCCTTATTTAACTTGCACGAATGGTTCATTAGGGTAGAGGTGTGGACTGATCACCTATATAGAGTCGGCCCGTAGCATTACCGCGTCCATTGATCGACAAAATATTTCCAACGAGTCGACGTCTAGATTGAATAATGCATCTTGTTCGGATTTTGTGGGTATATCCGCTGAAAACCCTCAGGAGACAACACTCCTCCTCCTTGGCAACAAAGAGGTTTAACGGCTTACTGCACGTGCTAAGTGCAACCGTTATTCCTACGAAAGTGAGTTAGGATTTCTTGTTTCTCGTTTGTTTTTCTCTTTCTTTGTTTTGCTCGAGACTAGCAAAAACTTAGGTGTGGGGGTATTTGATTGACATCGTTTTATGCTCATATTTGTATCTTATATCCATTATCTTACACCTAAGCAATGCTACGTGATGAGTTTTTATGTTTAGTTTTCAGGAATAAAGAGGTTTGAAGAGAAGAGCCATGAAAGGACCCAAAAGCTGGGAAAATGGACTGAATGGTGAGATCTAGGGACCAAGATGCAAGGGAGAAGGACCTGAATGTAAGACAGAAGGACCTAAGAGCAAAACAGAATACTCCACACCATCATGGGGAGTATTCTACCAATTCTATTCGGGTCGGAGCTCCAACAAGTCGAGTAACCGCATCAAAGACCAACAATACCAGAAAGCAAAGCCCACAACAAATTCCAACACGATCCGACAATTTTGGACCGCCTATTGGCGGTCTTGGACCGCTAATTGGCGGTCCATATTGCTCAGGATCCGTCGAAATTTCTCCTGGACTTGTATTAATGTTCGTTTAGGCTATTTTTGGTATTGGTTTAGTCCCACATCGGGGGATTGTCCCCGATTAGCTTTTTCCATGCTTATAAATAGAACTCTTCACCTTCCATTGTAATTACCCATTGCTTGGTGACATTCTCTCTACTAAGGAGTGAGCCTTGAAGCAAAAACTCAAGGTGGAGATGAATGCTACCTTCAATGTGAGTCATTTGTTAATAAAATAATTCTTCTAGTTTCTTTCAATCTTGTCTTTTAATTTGTGCATGTTTGTTTAGTCTTTCCTTTCCTTTTATGTTTCTTTAATGCTTCTTGCCTTCTTAGTTAACTTTCATTTCAGTATTATGCTTTCTTTTGCTAATATAGTTAGTGTAATGAGTAGTGAGTAGTTCCATCCCCATTTGGGGGGTGGAGAAATATGTGATATAATCATGTAGTGTATTAAATGTGTGTTATCTTTATCCCTTGAGCTTTATATGATTTCCATAACCATCTAATGGGTTTTCACTCTTATCTTTGATATGCTATTGCTCTTGAATGAAGCTTAGCTTATGCTTTGATTAGTGGACCTATTTTATGGGGAATCATAAGGTTAGGATATGGATGAAGTTAATATTGGAAACACAATTTGTAGTGTATGTGCTCTTGTTGCCTTTACCTTAGCTAATGTCTTGTATGTTTTAATGATGTAGTGAAATCTTAATTCATGTAGAGGCATAGTAGGGTATAGTCTTTATACTTGAGTTCATGTAGCTTCATTCCAATTATTGTCTTGTATGTTTTAATGATGTAGTCTTATCTTAATTCATGTAGAGGCAAAGTTGGATGTAGTTTTATGATTTCATGTACTACATGTTGTGAGGAGCTTAATGAACACACACACACACACTTCTTTATGTTCACATTATTTCTCTACCCCCTTTGGGGCTTAGTTTATTGCTTATCTCCATTTCCATTTGCATCTTAGTGTAGTTTAGTGTAACCAACCTTTCTTCCCTTTCTTTACCTCTCGCCTTCGCACAAACCAAGTGTCGACACACCTCCCAGTGGACGACCCGTATTTGCCACCGCTTCAACGCGGTCGTGCACTTGCGGTTAAATATAAAACGATCAATCAGTTCTCCCCAATGAGTCGTGGTAGCAGCCCCTTCGAGCGATTTGCAAGCACTTTGGATGTGAATCTATAGGTCATGTTGCATAGCGCTATGGGTCGATAATCCTCCACCAAAGTTGGTACCTTCTTCTTCGGGATGATCGTGATCGATGTGAAGTTCTATTGGGCCAGCACCTTCCCGTTATCCAAACAAGAACTCACGGCCTTGAACACTTCCCTCTTTATGATGTCCCATGCGGCCATGGAATTTTTTGCATTGAAACCATCTGGTCACGGTGCCTTGTTCACATTTGCGTTTAACACCACATCTTCTAGTTCTTTCATGTACAACTTTTGTATTAACTCTCCCACCTTTGCTGGTAGAAGTTGTTGTAAGACAATGGAGGGGTTAAGGGATTGCACCGAAAATCATTAGCAAACAAGTTAGCATAAAAACGTCGGAATGCATCCCTGATCTCTCCCTCCTCCTTCACAATGCTAGCACCCTCACACACTTTTCTCACTTGGTTGGTGGCTCTCCTCATTCTAAGTTGCGCATGGAAAAGCCTAGTGTTTTTGTCCCCCTCTTTTAACTACTTCACCTTTGATTTTTGTCGGATAAGGAACTCCTCCCAAGCAAGCTCCCCCTTTGCTGCCCCTTCAGTAAGGGAGAGTTCAATATCATGTAGGAGGGTTATCCTTCACCTACTCACCTCCTCAAGAGCTTTGCGGGCCTCGCCCACCTTGTGGGTGACATTTCCAAAGGTAGTCTGACTCCAACTTTTAAGCACCTTTTTTACTTCATTCAACTTCGCAACCACACGAAACATGGGAGTGCCCCTCACATACGTAGCCCAAGCTCATTCTGCTACCCTACGAAACTCCTCATGCTCCGCCCAATGATTCTCAAATCTAAACATCTTCTTTTTCCACCTTTCGTTCCTTTAGTCTTCATGATAAGCATTGCATGATCAGTCAAGTCCTTTTCACCAACAATGTAGAAGGATTCCGGGAACAACTCAAGACACGCATTGTTTGTTAAAATCCGATCAATCCTTGTCTCAATACATGCACTTCCAATGGATGAATTCGACCAAGTGAACTCACCTCCTTTTGATGGCATCTCAAGAAGTTGAAGTGCATCAACACAATCATTAAATTCCTTCATTGCAACTTCATTTCTAGCAGCTCCTCCACATTTCTCACTTGCCATCCGAATGCAATTGAAGTCTCCCCCCACTATCCACGGCCTCGATATGTGTGGTGCCACTTGAAGAAGATCATTCCATAATGCTCTCCTATTCGCATGCTCATTTTCACCATAGATAGCTGTAATGTCAAACTCGGTTCCATCCTTCTTTAGGTACCCATTGAAGTGTAGCAATTGTGTTGTTTTGAAAGTGACTCTCATAACCATTATTTGGTCATTCCATAGCACAAAGAGCCACCCGGAATCCACAATCATGTTATTCGCCATCCATGCATGAGGCCAAATCGCTTGCTTGAAACGTTCAATTTTTTATGCTTGACCTTGTCTCCACAAGACACACCACATCCGGGTTAATCACCTTTATTCGACCCCTAATCATGAGGGCACGGCCTGGTCCATTTGCTCCGTGCACATTCCACATTAACACAAGGTCCCAGGGGACAAATAGAGATGTCTAGTACGTGGAAGTATCGACGTAATTTCATAGCAATTCAGTCTGAATGCTACATGAAGAACATAAGCTAGATGACGACCAATTCTCTCCCTCTCACTTCTCTCTCCTCTCTGCTCGTTCTATCTTCTTTGCAACTACAAAATCGTCGACACTGGAGTTTAGAGAGGTTCGGCACAGGACCCCGGTCCTAGTCCTCCTTGCAAACCTCATTCGATCCCCTGATCTCCGTTCTGGGCCGAGATCAACATCGTTTACAACACCGAGCCTCGCGAACAATCCTCACCTTGCTCGTGTCTTCTCTCACAACCCGAGAGGGAGCTTCCTCGAAGCTTTACAACTCTTTGGTGATTCTTGAATATGGAAATGGAATCACAATCTAACTAACACTCTATACTTAAGCACATTTGGATATTGATATGGAATGGATATGCAAGTGGTGAAGTTTTGGCTTGAGTGTAGAAGAATGAGAGCTTGAAGATGTAGTGGATTTAGCTTTGAGTATAGGATAGATAGGAAGTGTTCAAGAGACTCAAAACCAACAAATGGGATCATATTGATAAGCCTTGAAGCTCTACTATCTGTTTTGGAGTTGGTGGAGAAATAGACCAATGAGAAGCAAGATGTGACTTAAGGCTCAGGCAGATTTCTATGCAGGTTCGGTCGACCGTTAACAAAATGGTAGTCTGAAGGATTGGTCTGAACTAAGCATACGGTTGACTGAATAGGGTTCGGATCACCATTCACCAACTTCCAGTAACTATTTTCATTTTTACCCCATTTAATTTCGGTTAACCGAATTCCATTCAGTTCACCATTCCAAGGTGGGCAGTAAGATTAGTTGGACTCTGATATCTTAACTTCGGTTGACCATGTACACTTTGGTAGACCGACGTTAGCACGGAATTACGCTGACAGTTATGGCTCGAATAATTGTTGGGTGTTACGATCAAGTGCCAAGTGTAAATAGTCATTGGGTGCCTAAAGCCAAGAAGGACTTGGTTGACCGATAGACATCCAGTCATCTGATAGGCATTCAGTCGTCAAAATTAGGACAAGTCAATTGGGCTCTACAGGCTCCATTCAAATGCGAGCGTCGGAGCAAAGTCCAAAACCGGTCCAGGGCTATTCGGTCGACCAAATGTGGTTCGGTCTTCCGTCGGGGCAATTCCAGAAAACACCTTAAGTTTATTGATGGGAAGTATTCGGGTAACCGATAGGTGTTCGATGGACCAAACTAGAAAGGTTTCCACTGACCGTGAGGGGTTCAGTTTACTGAATCTTGACAAGACAGAATCCTAGTTCTCAAGTTTACATTAAACCTTATGGACTCAATAAATACAAAATTACATGTCTTAGTCCAAAGCTTCGATTACAAGTCCCGAGTCTGGATGTCTTTGTCCCAATGCTCCTTTCATTGATTTTCTTGATCAACCTATTAAGATGATTGGAAGTATACAAGTATGTCTGCAATGAAATGCATGTAATCATGTTTGCTCACTTTGATTGATTAGGTTCATTGATTAAGATTAGTTTGATTAACATCAAAAGTACTACAGATTAAGAGCAAAACACCAACAATCCACAAATTTTAATAACATGGAAAGAGAGGGAGAACTAGAGAGAGAAAGAACTAGAGAGACGAAAGTGAAGAGAAGAGAAACAATTAAGGAGAAGAGAGATAGGAGAAAGAAGTGAGAACGAGTTTGAGTTTGTGTTTTAATTTTTTTATATTTTATTTAACATTAAGAGTTTTTTTTTTATTTTAGGAGGTGTTTTTAGCAAATTCTAGGTTTATTTTAGGAGGTGTTTTTGCAAATTGGACATTTGCATATAAGTGGACACAAGTAAAATTATTATTTTCAAGCAATGCAAAAAACCCTTTATTACACGGTCCAATTTTTCCATGATATTTGCCTACGTGCACCCGATAAGTTGTATAATTAGATCTTTACACCCGCATTTGGACTATTTCCTTGAGTACACATACGTTACCATCTTATTTGCTTGTATACATCTCCACCATTATTACGACCCGCTCGTCACTATTTCCGTCCACCACCTTTAAAAATTTTACAAATTAAACCCCATAAAACTATAAATGTCCTTAAAATTAAAAACAAAATAAAAATATATAAACATAAAAAAACAAAAAATACACATCTTCCCACCCTCTTTCTCCTCTTCTTCCTCTTTAACCAAATATCTTTCTTCTCTCATCCTCACTTCTCTTTGTCTCCACGAACGACATGCGAAAGTAGGAAAAATAATGTCAACCCCCCATGGACCCATTCGCAAACCATAACTGGTCGCTCGAGACCACCTTGCCAAGCTCCCCGCACAGTGTTGTCCTCTTGACCCACTTTTGGTCTACACTAATGGTGGCTAGTGGATGACGTGGTCTCGTTGACATCATATCATGCATATGTTCGTGTATTATATCCTTTAGTTTTAGCCTAAGCAATGCTACATAATGAGTTTTATGTTTAAGTTTCAAGAACAAACTGGTTTGGGAAGAAGAAACTCAAAAAGGACTTAAAAGTAAGGAAAATGACTGAATTGCAGGACTTATGGACTGAGCTGCAAGAGAGAAGGACCCAGATGTGAACCAAAATGATTAATCTGTAAATCAAGAAGCTCCACACCATCATCAAGAGTATTTTGACAATTAGATCTGGGTCCAAACATTAACAACCAAATAGAGTTCATCAAACATCAAGAAATCAAGCCAGAAACGAGCCATCAAAATCCAGACTCGATCCAACCATTCCAAACCACTAAGTAGTTGTCTCAGACCGCCAATTGACGGTCCATTCTAAACCACTAAGTAGTTGTCTCAGACCGCAAATTGACGGTCCGAATTGGTCCAAAGCATTCATGGTTTAGTCGGGTCGTCGATTATGTTTTTTATGTCCATTAATGGTATGCGTTTAGTCCCATATCGGGGGATTGTCCCCGATTATCTTTTTCTATGACTATAAATAGAACTCTTCCTCCTCCCTTGTAACCATCTCCTCTCTTTGGGGCCATCCTATCTACTAGGAGTAAAGCCTTGGAGCAAAACGCTGGTGGAGAGAGGCTACTTGTAATGTGAGTGAGTAATAAAAGATGTTTTGTTAGTTTCTTTATATTGTCTCTTTTCAATTCTTGCATGCTTAGTTTAATTTCGTTTTATTTTATTTTCTTAAGGAGTAGTGATTAGTTCCATCCCCTTTGGGGGTGGATGTGATGTAGATTATGGGCGAGTGATGGGGTCTTTTATTTGTGCCATTTTATATGATTATGTAGATCTACATCTATACTTGTAGCATGCTAAAACTTGTATTAGATGGGATAATGTCCACACTATGTACTTATCTCATGCTACCTTTAAAGTTTATCTTGTTGGTTGCAATGGTTTGATGGGAATGACTTGTTATGTATGGATCCATGTTTGGTGCACATTCACATGAATGATTTAGGTTGTATGTAGGATTGATTGATGCTCTAATGGCCACACTAGGTACTTATTGAATTCTTGATAATCTAAAATCTACCTCAACTTTATGTGAGATATGCATGTTCATGGTTTGCCATGTAGTGCTGTGTACCTTACACTTAGATTCTACACTAGCTTCTACTTGTATGACACATAAACTACACTTGTTCCTAATTGAAAAGAAGATCCACTCACACACACACATACCTACACACCTCCACTCCATTGGGGTGTAGTTTTATTCTTTGATCATTCATAGTTTAGTTTAGCGTAATCAAAACTTCTTCCCCTCTTTTCCCACTTGCCTTCGAATAACCCAGAGTCGGCACACCTCCTCGTGGACAGGACCGTACTTGTCGCGTCTTCATCGACGTCGTGCACTTGCGGTAATATAAACGAACAATCGAGTTTTTGGTGCCGTTGCCGAGGCGGTGTTTTGTCCAGACTCTGGTTTGGACAATTCGAGTGAGTTTAGTCTTTTATTTTTAGTTTGTTTTTGTTTCATGGACATTTAAGCATCAATGGGACAAACCAGGAGAAATTTTGAGCAGAGATCAACCCTTTGGACCGCCAATCAGCGGTCTGGGACCGCCAACTGGGGCAAGGTGAGCTGATTTTGCTCCACTCTTTTTTCTGATTGTTTGTTTGTTCAGTTTAGTTGTCTGGGAGCTCAATTTGGCATGTTTTGAATTGTAGTTTGCTCCCAGATCAATAATCACACCCCCTTTAATCAACATGGCCACTAAAACCCAAAGCAAAAGATTAGGCATTCTTGTTTGTTTAGGTCATGCATTATATACTTGACTTAGGATGGTAGTTTGTCTTTTATTTTAGCTTTACTTTCAATTGATGAGCGTTGGCGTGAGGTACACATTTCCTACTCTCATGCATGCATTTTGTATGACCATGCATTAGTTAGTAGGATTTGCATTGCAACAAGTGTGACTTGAGCGTTTGTTTGGAGAGTTGATTTCTAGATTAAGACTCCAAAACGCTACTAAGGAGAGGTTGTTCCATACAAGATAAGGTGGGGGATTTCATCACCCTTTTCTTAGCCCCAAAAATCACACTAATCAAAGCCTTAATTCAAGACACAGGTAGACATTGGCCCTAAGGATTTCGGACGCACTAGGAGAGTGATCGAGTTGAGACCGTCATAACCGGATCGGCGTTGCCTCCCTTATCGATAGTAGGAGGTACTGGATCTCCGGATCTGGTATCACTTACTAGGCATTGTGGTCTTCGTTGTAGGGAGGTGAGGCGTGTCGAGACTAGTGATCTCAAAGTTAGGCGTCGTTTAGCCTAAGGACCTATAGCCATAAGTTGTTTGAGTCGTCTTTGCTAGATTAGGCTTCTACGTTCTCCCATTATGCACACTAGCTCTAGGGATTCTTCCTTTCTCATCTGAGTCTTCTCCTCCTCTATATTTTTCGTTATAGTCTCCTCCTCTGATTACACCTTTTGTTGTGTGTTGTTTTAGAGTTGAGTTGAGCGGTTTATGCGAGGTTGGGCTCGTTCTGGTGAGAGTACATTTTTCTGTGATGGACGGTCGAGGTGATCGCCTATCTCCGCCTCGAGCTCCTATGGAGCGTGAGGCCGAGTTGTCTTGGGGAGATGGGGGAGACCAGGGTCTATACATGGATTACCTAGGTCCACTCCGACCACCACGTAGACCTCCTTCTCCTCCTCCTCCTCCTCCTCCGGAGGAAGAGGGATTCGGTCAGGATCAAGTTCTTGGTGCACCACAACCTTTAGTTTGACAGGATTTACCGATGACTCTGTCAGAGAGGACCCATCCTATTCGGGCCGCGCAACCTTCTTGCATAGTTCTCCCGCCGGCTTGCGGGAACAACTATGAGATGAAACCTCAATATGTGAGCATGCTTCCTACCTTCACTGCCAATAACGAGGATCCGTATATTTTTATACGTGAATTCGAGGAGGTATGCTCCATGTTCAAGGTTCAACAGTTTGACGAGGATTTAGTCCGATTGAAGATGATTTCTTTCGCGTTGAAGGATAACACAAAGAAATGGATGTACAACCTCCCGGCGAGCACATTTCAGTCCTGGGATGACTTCGTGGCTGTTTTTCTGAAGAGATTCTTCCCTCAAAGGAAGACTAAACAGATACGCCACCAGATACACCAAATGTATCAGACTGAGACCGAATCGTTTCATGCTTTCTTTGAGAGGTTCAAAGACCTTCTCTTGCAGTGACTTCATCATGAAATTGAGCTTTGGAAGTTGTGCCAAATTGTTTATGAGGGCCTCAACTACAACACCCGCACATTGTTGGAGTCGATGTGTCAGGGTGATTTCCAAATGAAACCCATCGATGAGGCTGTAGGATTTCATGTTTAATTATACATATATATTTTCGAAATTTTTATGTATAATAAGGATCAATTACAATTTTCTTTGATTTATTTCATGCATGCATCGGTTTGTTTTAACATCTAGTTTCAAAACTCTATTAAAACAAACAAGGGCTCCGAAATTCATACCTAGAAGTTCTCAGAAACTTCTTGAAGATTCGTAGACGTTGGGGATGCTTCTCGCCGCGCCGGATGCCTCCGAGTGTTCACCGAAACCCTAAACAAGGTTGGAGAGAAAGGAGCTAGCCAATCAATCTCCAAACAAACTTAGAATCTAGCTACAAACCCCTTCCTTAGCCTCTGAGATTTCTCCTTCCAAAGACTTAGAAAACTAAGAGAATTTTCGTGGGTTTTTGTGGTGAATTAAGAGAGAAAATAATTATTGAATTGTGTGTCACAATTAGGGAGAATAAGGACCTATTTATAGGTTCCAATCTTACTCTTAATCATGGCTATTCTTAAGCCACGGTTTTATGACAATTTCTCTCACAAATTAATTCCATAATGCATTATATGCACCCACAAAACGTTTGACCAAATTTGGAGCTAATCCAACCATCGATCAAATTAATCTCTTAATAATCAAAGGCAGAAAATCGACCGCTGTTCGGTTTACCGAGTCCCACTCGGTTAACCGAATTTGTCGCGATCATTTAACCGAGTACGTGACGGATGACCGAATCTTAAGGGGAAAAATTCTCCTTAACCGATCGGACCCATTCACGTGTAAGACCGAGTGCTATTCGGTTAACCGAAAATATTGGAACTTGACATTGTTCGGTCGACCGTTTCTGGTTCGGTACACCGTACCAAAGCTCCAGGCACTTTGGTCAAGTTCGGTCAATCAATTACGATTATCCGTTCCACGTTCGGTTGACCGATCCATAGATCCTTCGGTCGACCGAACCTCAACGGATTACAGAACTTCTACCCGATTTTGCCTATTTCAAATTTTGGATTTATTTCCAACAAAATTTGAACTTAAGGGGGTTTTAGCAAATTCACAACTTATGCAATGTATTATCCTATGCAACAATAAATTATTGCACCCCGTAACATATGCATCTCATATGAATTTATCATGACTCTAATTATGTTTATATACAACATAATTGATTTTACTTGTTCACCACATGTGTCATATTTTCTATGAGAAACCCGACACATCATATGAACCAAAAATCAAGCTTCTTGTTTCACGGTTTTTGCGGTGTGACCTATGGGAGGATCTAAACTAAGTTGGCAGTGATATTAAGAGCTTAATATCACAAGCTATAAGCGGTATCTAGCTACACATTATAGCTCCCAATTAGTTAGATGTCTTAATTCCACTCGAACCAAAACCCGATCCATTTAGTGATGGAGTGCACCACTTGTGTCCGTCCCTTGCCTCATGATATTAAGAATACACACAAAGTAGTATTGTGTCATCTTTGTCTTAGTATTCATTTCTTGATCTCTTTAAGGTAGTTATAAATATGTGACTTAACTCAAATCACATTGTGCACATTATAACTTTGCTTTATCAAGGGGCCCACTAATTTCATCACTCAATTAAGAGGGGCAATGATAATCTTTTGACTAACTATCTTCTCCAACAAAAGTTGTACTTAACCAACCAATGCCTTTACACTACACTGATCGATAGTTCAAGACACTGATCTAATTAAGTATTCCTTAAGTGATTAGATATAAGTCTCATATCAAAGGACCAAAGACACAGTAAAATATTAATGACACAGAAACACATTTCTATAATATTTTACTTATTAGGTCTATTCAGTATACAAAAGTAATATTTTCCTCTTTTGCATACCCGTGTTGTCACTCACTTGTAGAGCTACAATGATCTATGACCAACACGACAATCTTAACTCGGTAATTAATGTTCCATGTTAATTACCATGATTGCGAATATCTTTTGTTTTATGCAAACCAATATCTTTCAGAGCTCTACGGTTAAGGACCAAGAGCCTCTTCCTTAACACTTCTAAAAGACGAATAACATAAACAAGGAACAAAATGATTTCTCATTCAATTCATAATAATTGACATTTAAAAGTAAAACTTTTAGAACACATTCCCTTCAGAGGCACGGGAAATTTTTGAATTGATGGTTGAACGTACCTTTGAGTGTGACACCATGAGAGAGCCACCAACTGCCAAGTCTTCTGGTCGAGTTGGATAATATCAAGTTGAGTCAACTATCGCGTCTGAGGCAAAAATGACTGCTCTCATGCGTAGGATTGAGAGTTTAGAGTTAGACCGAGCTTGTGTAGCTCAGGTCGCTACTCCCACATGTAGTAGGTGTGGACATACGGGACATGATGACTTACAATGTGCTTACGCTCCAAGGGATACTGAGCATGCAAATGCGATGTATCAGCAGAGGCCCCGTAATGACCCGTACAGTCACTCCTACAAACCGGGATGGCGAAAGCACCCTAACTTCTCCTGGGGGCTTAGTGGAGGCAACGGTCATAGCTCGCAAAGTCAACCTGAACCTCCACCTCATCACCCTTCACGTCCATCGGCGACCTACAAACCCCCACATCAAAGGTCTCCGCCCCATACTCACCAACCTACTCAGGCTTCACCAGCGGATTATTCTAGTCAGACTATACCTCAGCGGGTTGACCCTGGGGACTCCACTCTTGAACAAACCCTTCACACGTTCATGTAGAGTACACAAACCATGTTTGCGGCCAATAACTCCATGGTAAAGCATTGGAAGCGCAAGTTAGCTAGTTGGCTCATCAGCTCCATGAACGTGAGAAGGTAAAATTCTCATGTCAACCCAAGTGAATCCCCGGGTACCCGTTCTCAAGGAAGTCCACTGGTACCTCAAGCTACCTCTGAACCGACCCATCATCTTAATGTGATTCATACTTTGAGGTCCGACAACCACATTGGGGTGCCTTCCTTGCAATCACCATCTCTTGGGGTCACCATACCTGCGGTGATACCTGCATATATTCGTGTCTTATATCCTTTATTTTTAGCCTAAGCAATGCTATGTAACGAGTTTTATGTTTAAGTTTCAGCAATAAACTGGTTTGGGAAGAAGAAACTAAAAAATGACTTAAAATCAAGGAAAATGACTGAATTGCAGGAGTTATGGACTGAGATGCAAGAGAGAATGACCCGGATGTAAACCAAAATGATTAATGAGCACATCAAGAAGCTCCACACCATCATGAAGAGTATTTTGGCAATTAATCGGGCCCAAACATCAACAATCAAATCCGGTTCATAAAACATCAAGAAATTAAGCCAGAAACGAGCCACCAAAATCCAGACTCGTCCAGACCGCCAATTGGCGGTCTAAATTGTTCCAAAGCATTCATGGTTTAGTCGGGTCGTGGATTATGTTGTTTTGTGTCCATTTATGGTATGCGTTTAGTCTCATATCGGGGGATTGTCCCCGATTATCTTTTTCTATGACTATAAATAGAACTCTTCCTGCACCCTTGTAACCATCTCCTCTCTTGGTGGCCATCCTCTCTACTAGGAGTAAAGCCTTGCTGCAAAACTCTGGTGGAGAGATGCCACTTGTAATGTGAGTGAGTAATAAAATATGTTTTGTTAGTTTCTTTATGTTGTCTCTTTTCAATTCTTGCATGCTTAGTTTAATTTTGTTTTCTTTTATTTTCTTAATGAGTAGGAAGTAGTTTCATCCCCCTTTAGGGGTGGAGGTGATGTAGATTATGTGCTAGTGATGAGGTCTTTTATTTGTGCCATTTTATATGCTTAATGTAGATCTATACTTGTAGCATGCTTAAACTTGTATTAGATGAGATAATGTCCACACTAGGTACTTATCTCATGCTAGCTTTAGAGTTTATCTTGTTGCTTGTAATGGTTTGATGGGAATGACTTATTATGTATGGATCCATGTTTGGTGCACATTCACATGAATGATTTAGGTTGTATGTAAGATTGATTGATGCTCTAATGACCACACTAGGTACTTATTGCATGCTTGATAATCTAAAATCTACCTCAACTTTATGTGACATATGCATGTTCATGGTTTGCCATGTAGTGTTGTGTACCTTACACTTAGATTCTACACTAGCTTCTACTTGTATGCCACACAAACTACACTTGTTCCTAATTAAAAAGAAGATTCACTCACGTACACACATACCTACACACCTCCATTCCATGAGGGTCTAGTTTTATTCTTTGTTCATTCGTAGTTTACTTTAGTGTAATCACAACTTCTTCTCCTCTTTTCACACTTGCCTTCGAACAACCCAGAGTCGACAGACCTCCTCGTGGACACGACCCGTACTTCCTCGTCTTCACCGACACTGTGCACTTGCGGTAATATAAACGAACAATCATGGTCTGACGGAACTACAGTGGTTGGTCGGGTTACTCAAGAAGAACGTGGCAGTGCACGTAGACAAGGAGGTGAGAAGAGTGGCAGAGGAGTGGGAGGGGACACTAGTGTAGAAAATCTCATATACGTTGGATACATAGGGTTATATACGACGGATTTTGGCGGTCCAACAATCGTCGTATATGTCACCGACGCCTATGCCCCTGTGTATAGACGCCGACTTATACGACCGACGTCTCTTGCCTGTATAGACGTCTATACCCTATACACCTTTAAATAACTGAAAAAAATACATTACAGCTTGTAGTAGGTTTGCCCTAAGTGTCAATCTTTTGACCATTAAATATATATATCTCAGTTGCCTATTGTAGAGTGGAGTACATCAATCCCACCGACCAAAATTCTACTCAATGTGGACTAAACTTCAACATATATGGGATAGTTACATTGAAGCATTGAATGCCTTTGTTTGAAATTGGAATTGTTACATACTTTTGTAATTATTATTTTAAATTAAAATAATAAATGTCGTATACGTCAGTTATACTACAACCGATGCCTATATATAACTATAGATGTCGGCGTCCCTTACTTGCGACGTATATACCTATAGACATTGTGTTTACGGGAGTCCGTCATATAATTAGCGATGCTTATTCCCTATTCTGCACTAGTGGGAACCAGAGGATTAAGACAAGGAGACCCCATATCTTCTATTCTCTTTATCATTGCTGAAGAGGTGTTAAGTAGAGGGTTGACTACTTTGTTGAAGGATAAGAAAATTAAACCCTACAAAACCCATTGGAAGTGCACTCCTATCACTCACTTATTGTTTGCTGATGACACCATTATTTTCACTAATGGGAGCACCAACTCTTTGAATACCCACTTTTCTTTCCTTGACAGATATCAAAAATGTTCTGGTCAGAAGATTAACATGAGAAAGAGCCAATTCTATGTTCATAATAGCATGAAGACTAGTAGACAGCAAAGAATCAACACCATCACTGGCATCACTAAAGGTAACTTTCCCTTCTTCTACTTGGGTTGCCCTATTTTCTAAGGTATTTGCAAGAAACAGTACTTTGATCATCTTATTGAGAATATTAGAAACAAGGTGGCTGGATAGTAAGGTAAGCTGCTGAGCAAAGGGGGTAAGTTGATTTTAATTTAGCATGTTTTATCAAGTATTCCCATACATACCCTTTCTGTTTACAACATCCCTCAAGGAGTTTTGCATAAGATTGACATGATGATGGCCAATTTCTTTGTGGGGGCATAATGACAAAGGTACCAAAAAGCATTGGATTGCTTGGGATAAAATTTGCAGACCTCAACCGGCTGGTAGATTGGGTATTAGAAAATTGAGTGACATCATGATGGCTTTAAGGATGAATGGCTTGGAAGTTTCAGATGCAAAAGTCACTTTATGTGAAATTCATGAAAAACAGATATGGGGAAATGGCCACCAGCTCAGAATATTGCAAAGGGCCTGCTTGATGGAAAAAATTGCAAAACGCTTGGCATAAATTGAAGAATTCTAATCACTGGTGTGTTGAAAGAGGGGATATAAATTTCTGGGCTGATTCTTGGCTTGAAAGAGGCCCCATTGGTCAACACGCAGGGGTTAGTATTACTCAACCTGAGCTCACAGTTGGTGATGTCCTTCAGGAAAAAGAACTTGAAAATAAACTCAATGCCCTCAAACTTCTTCAAGAAATTAAAGATGAGATTTTGGAAGGTGATTTAAGTCTTAGTGAAAATCCTGATCAGTTCTTTTGGGAGCATACTTCTGATGGCACTTATGTTGGCTTTTTGGCCTTAATCCGTATTTTGATGATGTAATCAAACCTAATCTTAATAAGGACATGTAGATTAGCACATGTAGTATAATAGTATACATGTTGTATTGTGCTAACATCTACAGGTGATCAAGACTCAAGAAAGAAGAAAAATCAAGTCAAGACATGTAATCAAGCTAGGATTGAAGACATGTAATTTTACCTTTCTTTGAGAATTAGGAACTTATGTAAATTGAACATAACTTAAGCTAATATGCATGCATTCACACACTAGGTTCCTTTTAGTAGTCACACACAAAATATCATATAATTTGGACTCCATTAGATCACCTAAACACCTAAAACATTGGTCGCCAGTCTGCCTGAGTTCGGTCGACCGTTCACCTTTCGGTCGACCGGTTATACACAATTTTTTGTTATACCAGACCAATCCGTTCAACCGATCACACATCTATTTAACCAATTACCCAAACATGTTCGGTCGACCGGTAAACCTTCGGTCGACCGTTTCGTTTGTTGTTTTTGGTAAAAATACGACCGTTTTATTTGTCGTATTATACAACGGTCGTATACACATTTTTCTCAATATACACCCCCATATACATTAGAACTGGTCGAACCATTTGCCTAGTTCGGTCGACCATTCAAATAGGTAAAATCTACCTGCTATCGGTCGACACAAGTTTGTCCAACCGATCAAGATTTCTCTCTACCGAACGCAGTAGTTAGGTCGACTGGTACCTGCTCGGTCGACTGTTGACCTATACAACTTAAGTGATTCGGTCGACCAGTACCTATGTTCGGTCAACCGATCCATAAACAGACTCAAGGGTTCGGTCGACCGATACACCTTTCGGTCGACGGTTTCTGGACAGATTTCTGAACCCAAATTTTCTGTTTTGTGTATCTTGCACAAAACCCAATCAAATCTTGTCCAAACGGCTAGAAATCTTTAGGAGCTTATAAATAGAGGTTCACACTTAGTTTTCCACAAGATTTCACAACTCCAAAGTGTCAAACTTATAGTGAGATTTTCCACAACCTCAAAGCTCCCAATTAGTGATTCCAAAGCCTAATTTCCACATCCTTCATCATACATTCATATTAGCATCTGTTGTGCTCAATACTAGAAGAGTGAATTCCACTCCAATTGTTGTCAAGAGAGCAAGGGTCTTGGTGAAGCCCAAGACAAAGTGAGCAAGGGTCTTGGTGTAAGCCCAAGACAAAGAAGCAAGGATTTCGGTGAAAGCCCGAAGTGATTCTCTCGGTTTGTGAGAGGTGGTGCCAAGCTCAGCGAGGGTTGTTCGCGAGCTTGAAGACTTGTAAAAGGCGTTGCTCCCGGCCCGGAACGGGGAGGCATAGTGAAGACGCAAGAGGGGCTCGAACGGAGATTCGAGAGGTGCTTGCAAGAGAGGACGTAGGCGCGGCCGAACCTCTGTAAATCCGGTGTCTTCTTGTGGTTTGCATTGCTTGTTCTACTTGTGTTTGATTTTGTTTTTAATTTCCGCTGCATTTCTTTGATCAATCAACCGAGTAGTTAATTAGGGCTTAATCGTGATTAGTTTGTGGACCCATAGACCCACACGATCCTACATTTGGTATCAGATCCTTGTTAAGCTAAATTTCATTACTTTACCGTAATTTTAGCATGGCTACTACATCTAATCACTTAGAAGGTTTATGCACCACAAGGCCTCCTTTGCTTAATGGGTCAAATTATGATTATTGGAAAAATAGAATGAAAATCTTTTTAATATCAAATGACCTTAAGTATTGGAAGTTTATTCAAACTCCATACATCCCCCCAAATGAAAATGAGTTAGATTCTTTATCTAGGCCTCAAATGAAAGAAATTGAGATGAACTCAAAAATTATGAATATTCTTTATTGTGGCCTTAATGAGGGAGAATACAATAGAATTAGGGGATGTGAAAGTGCAAATGAAATATGGCATAGGTTACAAATGCATCATGAGGGTGATAGCAAAACCAAAGAAACTAGGATAAGTCTTCTCATGCATAAATATGAAATATTTTCTATGCAAATCGGTGAGAACATAAGCGATATGAACACTCGCTTCACCGATATTACTAACTCTCTTTTGATTCTTGAAAGAATGATAAATGAAGGAGAGATGACTCGGAAATTCCTCCGATCATTGAGCAACGATTGGGAAGACAAGGTCGTCGCAATTGAAGAATCGCACGATCTTTCCAAATTGAAGATGGAGGAACTCATTGGAAATCTCATGGCCTATGAGCTTCAATTGAGTCATCGCAAAGAAAAAGAAGCTTCCAAGAAAACTCCTTCTATGGCCTTACATGTAGATTTTGAGGAGCAAAAGAGAGAAGATGAAGAAGAAGAAATCGTGGTCCTTGCCCAAGATTTTTTCAAATACCTCAAGAATAAAGAAGACAAAATTGAAAGAAGAGGTATTAGGATTGAGAGAAAAGAAGGGGAGAAAAAGAGGGAGAAAAGAAAAGAGAAGGGAAGGAGCAAGAGAAGAGAAAGGAGGGAAGAAGCTCACAAAGCTACATGGGATGATTCCTCATCACAATCAACATCATCTTCCACCTTGCATAGTAAAGGAGAATTTGCTTACTCATGTCACATGGCAATTGAAGATGAATTGAGTGAGGTAGCCTCTAACTCTTCTATTTCTAATTCTTGCTCATCTAGAGATCTTAGTGATAGCTCAAACTCAAGTGCATCTAATGAAACATTTACTAAAGATGAGCTTCAAAATGCATTTCATGATTTAGTTAAACAATATGAGATCGTTTGTGAAAAGAACAAAATGCTAGAAAAACTATAAATGATCTTAAATGCCAAATTGAACTAATCATGAATGAAAAGAATGAGGTGATTGCTAGACTTGAATCAAATGAATCATCACTTGCTAGTCTAAGTAAAACACCCATTGTTGATGAACATGTAGATCTTAAAGTTTCAAATATGCAATTAAGAAAAGATCTAGAAATGTTCACTAAAGGAACAAAAATGCTTGATATGCTTTTGAGTAGTCAAAGACAATCCTTAGCTAAACATGGTTTAGGTTACAATGTGCATTTGAAAAACCATGTATCTCATACTACTTTAAATCACAAGCATTTATTTGTTAAATCTAGTTCCTCAAGTGTGTGGGCACCCAAAACCAAAATGGTTTGGATCCCAAAAGCTAATGTTCAAGGACCCAAAGTTGTTTGGGTACCTAAATCTACACTTGTAGGAGCTTGAGGAAGAGATTGGTGGTGACCGGGTGAGCCAAAGCGTCGAATTCGAATCCGGTTGCATCACCAAATCAAGATTGGAGCTATTCAAGTTTCAAGTTTGGTATAAAATTTCTATCTCTAAAATTTCTGAAAAATAGCTCTAATCTAGTTAATATGCTTAATTGTCATATCCTTAGAGTTTAATTCATTGCAAATCATATACCAAATTCATTGCAAATCATATACCACATCCATTGATTTTAAATGTCAAATTTTAAATGGGTTTTAGAATAAGACTTAAATAGAAACTTAATTGAACTTAACTTTAATCATACTCATAGTTTCCATCTAGCCTTATTGATAGGGGGAGCTTAATAGTTATATCTTTTATTAGAGTAATGAAGTGCAAAATTTAGGGGGAGCATCTTCATTACAAATGACATCCTAAATTTAACTCAAATAGTTATATATAATTGTCAATGGGGGAGAAATTTAAATTCATATATTACATTGATTAATGTATTTTTTTGATGGATGTCAAAGGGGGAGAAGTAATAGATTAGGGATACTTGAAATATACATGAAATTGTCAATAAAAACTATGCACATCCATAGGGGGAGCATTTATATGCATAGTTAACTTATACATTTTTCAAGTATTAGGTTGGTTTAAGATATAGGTTGCCATCATCAAAAAGGGGGAGATTGTTGGCTTTTTGGCCTTAATCCGTATTTTGATGATGTAATCAAACCTAATCTTAATAAGGACATGTAGATTAGCACATGTAGTATAATAGTATACATGTTGTATTGTGCTAACATCTACAGGTGATCAAGACTCAAGAAAGAAGAAAAATCAAGTCAAGACATGTAATCAAGCTAGGATTGAAGACATGTAATTTTACCTTTCTTTGAGAATTAGGAACTTATGTAAATTGAGCATAACTTAAGCTAATATGCATGCATTCACACACTAGGTTCCTTTTAGGAGTCACACACAAAATATCATATAATTTGGACTCCATTAGATCACCTAAACACCTAAAACATTGGTCGCAAGTCTGCCTGAGTTCGGTCGACCGTTCACCTTTCGGTCGACCGGTTATACACAATTTTTGTTATACCAGACCAATCTGTTCAACCGATCACACATCTATTTAACCGATTACCCAGACCTGTTCGGTCGACCGGTAAACCTTCGGTCGACCGTTTCGTTTGCTATTTTCGGTAAAAATACGATCGTTTTATTTGTCGTATTATGCAACGGTCGTATACACATTTTTCTCAATATACACCCCCATATACATTAGAACCGGTCGAACCATTTGCCTAGTTCGGTCGACCGTTCAAATAGGTAAAATCTACCTGCTATCGGTCGACACAAGTTTGTCCAACCGATCAAGATTTCTCTCTACCGAACCCAGTAGTTAGGTCGACCGGTACCTGCTCGATCAACCGTTGACATATAGAACTTAAGTGATTCGGTCGACCAGTACCTATGTTCGGTCAACCGATCCATCAACAGACTCAAGGGTTTGGTCGACCGATACACCTTTCGGTCGACCGTTTCTGGACAGATTTCTGAACCCAAATTTTCTGTTTTGTGTATCTTGCACAAAACCCAATCAAATCTTGTCCAAACGGCTAGAAATCTTTAGGAGCTTATAAATAGAGGTTCACACTTAGTTTTCCACAAGATTTCACAACTCCAAAGTGTCAAACTTATAGTGAGATTTTCCACAACCTCAAAGCTCCCAATTAGTGATTCCAAAGCCTAATTTCCACATCCTTCATCATACATTCATATTAGCATCTGTTGTGCTCAATACTAGAAGAGTGAGTTCCACTCCAATTGTTGTCAAGAGAGCAAGGGTCTTGGTGAAATCCCAAGACAAAGTGAGCAAGGGTCTTGGTGTAAGCCCAAGACAAAGAAGCAAGGATTTCGGTGAAAGCCCGAAGTGATTCTCTCGGTTTGTGAGAGGTGGTGCCATGCTCAGCGAGGGTTGTTCGCGAGCTTGAAGACTTGTAAAAGGCATTGCTCCCGGCCCGGAACGGGGAGGCATAGTGAAGACGCAAGAGGGGTTCGAACGGAGATTCGAGAGGTGCTTGCAAGAGAGGACGTAGGCGCGGTCGAACCTCTGTAAATCCGGTGTCTTCTTGTGGTTTGCATTGCTTGTTCTACTTGTGTTTGATTTCGTTTTTAATTTCCGCTGCATTTCTTTGATCAATCAACCGAGTAGTTAATTAGGGCTTAATCGTGATTAGTTTGTGGACCCATAGACCCACACGATCCTACAACTTATACTGTTAAAACAGGGTGGTAATCATTACAGCAGCATGAAGAAGTCGAATGGGGCACTCAGATTTGGTCCACCTTCCTTCCAAGCAAAATTTCTATGACTACCTAGCAGTATATTCATGTTAGACTTCCTCTGAAGATAATTTGCAGAAAATTGGTATTCAGATGGCTTCTAAATGCCATTGTTGTACTCAGCCCAGAATGGAAACACACCATCACCTCTTCTTTGAAAATGATGCAGCCAGAATTGGATGGCATTGGTTACAATGGCAATTAAATGGAAACAAGATTGTTAATAAACATGCCTTTCTTCAGCTTCTGAAGCCCATTGGTAATCCAACTAGAGTTCAAGTTATGCACAAATGGCTAGCTTGCTGTCTTATTTGGGAAATCTGGAAGCATAGGAACAGTTGCAAGTTTGGAGATCACTCTAGTGGTACACATGGGATCACTCACAAATTGAAGCATTGGATTCCTATGTTGGCTACTCATAGTAATTTAAATTGGAGAGATACAAATCATGATAAAGAAATTCTTAAAAACCTTGGACTTCAGAAAATCACAACTAAAGAAAAGCAGCATACTGTGGTGAAATGGAAAGCTCCTCAAGTTGACTACATTAAGCTGAATACCGATGGTGCTTGTGAGGGTAACCCAGGTATTGGTGGTGGTGGAGGTGTACTAAGAGATCATCATGGCAACTTAATTTTGGCTTATCATGGTGACTAAGTGTAACATCCCGAAACAGCGGAAATTTAAAAATTTATAATGAAGACAAAGAAACTCAACAATCGAAGACGGGACTGTTAGTTCTCATAAAACAAATAGCGGTGCACCAAAATTACATCAGAGTTTGTCAAAATGATACATGATTACAACAAAACGACAAAAGAAGATAAAACATAATCATGTCGACCTCAGCGGTCCGAGAAGAGGATTCAACTCCAAAATGGGCGTGCCCGCCGATCACCACTCAACTGGACCTACTGCGGTCCTGAAAATATATAACAACAATGCCTGAGTTCCAAGAAGGAAACCCCGTATGCCAACTCACCTATATGCATGCAATACGCAAATGAACCTATCATTCTAGTAGCATGTCATGGCATCAACAGAAAGGAAAACAGTTCCCCCGAAGGGTAAAACATGACATCAGTCCGACAGTCAACATCGAGTCTCCCGAGGAGACCTACTACAGGCACATGCAGTCTTACAGCACGCGACATCGCACCCCCAACACGCGGATACACTACTCAAGGGTTCGGCAGGGAGCCTCTGTCACGCCTGCGGGCCGATAGAATACAGATCTGCAAATCTCTGTGGTCGGAGCCACGGGGACCAACGGGGCCGTCGCCCGGAAGGTATAACAACATCATCTCGATAGGTGCCCAGTCGAGGAATCAACATAGCCGGAACAGCCTCGGCCCAACAATCATCATCGCTGGCACAACCTCGGCGGCATCACCGGCACAGCATCGGTGGTCCAACACAAACGTCCGGCACAACATTGGACGGGTCCAGACCGAAGTCTGCCAGGTCATCAGGCTCCACGAGCCGCAAACACCAACCGCACCGCTATAAAAGCAGGGCAACGACCTCCGTAGCCCGTAGGCCGGTAGTCACCTCACCCAATGCCAGTTGCGTGCCCGCACAAACATCAAACATTGGGATCCACGAACCCTCATGCCTGCTATACTACAATGACTCCAAACAATCCATCACATTTAGTCACACTCCATACATGGAGGTGACGTGTCCCGAACACCCACACTCTTCCCAACGGCGGTCCCTGGGCAGGCACGCGGAACGCGCCCACCGTCACCTCCCGGCTCACGCACAAGGCGAGGACACGGGTTTCCGTGGACAAAGTTGGCATTCAAAAAGGGAACCAGGAATTTTGTCCTGGGCCCAAACGGTCGACCGGAAGAGGTGATTCGGTCGACCGGTTCCAGAAAGGAATCGGTCGACCGTACGCCTAACACGGTCTACCGCTGCGCTCAAAGCACAATCCCCAACGGTCGGACAAGGGTCTAAAACCGGTCGACCGAACGAGGTCAAAATTCGGAGTCTGGTCAACAACAAAATCAAACTATCGGTCGACCGACTCAGGGGTCCCGGTCGACCGAAAACTAACATGGCATTTCTACATCATTTAAAACTATCAGTCGACCGACTCAGGGGTCTCGGTCGACCGATATCAGATAGGGTCAACCTATTATTCTACGTCATAAAACGGTCGAACGCAAGCATACAACGGTCGAACAAACATGCATAGAAAATCAGTACACTTAAGTTCCGGTCGAACGACCCAAGGAACCGGTCGACCGAAAACAGACAGAGAGTCCCTACTCACCAGCAAACACGCACTACCGGTCGACCGCCACAAGGCATCATTCGACCGGTGAAGGTTAAAGTCGGGTAAAACACTACATTCAGTCGACCGCGCGAAGGGACCGGTCCACCGTTGGTCGTCTTCCACCTCGCGCCAGCCTAGGTTTCTCACGGAAACAACGTCGAAGAGGTCTCCAACCTCCCCGTCCGACCAACACAACCCTTCCACGAGGGTTAGGAACAACAAAATCACACGAGAGAGCGGCATACCTCAAGCAAGGACGAGGAACCGCCGGAGCTCGCTCACGCACGTCGCCTCCGGCCTCACTCGCGCTCTGCCTCCGCACGCACACCCTCCTCGCTCGACGCCTCCGCAGCTGCTCCACCACGCGTATGCAAGGGAAAAGAAAGAAGGAGTGAGAGATCCAAATGAGAGAGGGAGAGGGAAAAACACTTATAAACCCAACCCATCTCCTCTCCACAGTCGCCCTACACACCAGCCCACACCTCCCCCTCACGTCAACAGTAGACGCCTCCTCCTCTTCCCCATGCACGCACTATGCAACCCAACTCCCCATGTAAAGCCAACTCTTAATCCAAGCTTAACCCTAATCCAAGGGTTAGGGTTCTCACAATCCTCCCAACTTAAAAGCTTTTCGTCCCGAAATCAAAGCAAACTACTCACCGAAAAGCTCTGGATACTGCCTTCTGACGTCCTCCTCAATCTCCCAAGTGGCCTCGCACTCACTGTGATGCTGCCACCTGACCTTCACCATCGGAATGGTCCTCCTCCTGAGCTGGTGATCCATGCGATCGACTATCTCGACTGGTCTCTCCTCGAGCGACAAGTCCTGCTGAATCTCTGGCACTGCTATCTCAATCATGTGAGCTGGATCTGCAATGTACTTCCTCAACATCAAAACATGGAAGACATTGTGAAGACCCGAAAACTGCGGCAGCAATGCAATCCGGTATGCAACCTCTCCAACTCGGTCGAGGATCTCAAACGGCCCAACATATCTCTGACTGAGCTTCCCCTTCTTCCCAAACCTCATCACACCTCGGGCAGGGGAGATCTTCAGAAACACGTGGTCGCCCACCTCGAAACTCAGCACTCGTCTGCGTCGATCTGCATAACTCTTCTGCCTGCTCTGTGCTGTGGCCAGTCTCCTCCTGATCACATAAACCTTCTCTGAGTACATCTGCACAATCTCTGGCCCCACTAACTGCCTCTCGCCCACCTCACACCAGCATACCGGTGATCTGCAAGGCCTCCCGTACAATGCCTCGTACAGTGCCATCCCAATACTCGAGTGGTAGCTGTTGTTGTGGGCGAACTCTATCAGCGGCAAGTGCTCATCCCAGTGCCCTGCCCAATCCAGTGTGCATGGTCTCAGCATATCCTCCAAGGTCTAAATCATCCTCTCTGACTGACCATCTATCTGCGGATGAAACGTTGTACTGAACCTCAGACGCGTCCCCAAAGCCTGCTTCAGACTCCCCCAAAATCTGGAAGTGAATCGAGGATCTCGATCGGAGATGATGCTCACTGGTACTCCATGCAACCTGACTATCTCCTCCACGTACAACTTAGCTAGACCCTCCAAAGGCAACGTGGTCCTGATCGCTAAGAAATGCGCCGACTTGGTCAGTCAATCGACTATCACCCAAATCGCGTCGTGGAATCTCCTCGTCTTCGGCAATCCTGTGACAAAATCCATCGTCACGTGCTACCACTTCCACTCAGGAAGCTCAATACACTGCATCGGTCTTGCTGGTCTCTGATGCTCAATCTTCACCTGCTGACAGACCAAGCATCGCTCCACAAACTCTGCAATGCCCCTCTTCATGCCCTTCCACCAGAAATTCCACTGCAGGTCCTTATACATCTTCGTGCTCCCCGGGTGAATGGTGTATCTAGCTCTGTGTGCCTCCTCCATGATGTCATCTCTCAACCCATCAACCTTCGGCACTCAGATCCGACTCCTGAACCTCAAACCACCATCAACCCCTACACTGAAGTCTGAACTTGGCGTAAAGCTGCTGATCCCTCAAGATGCCAAGCACAATCCTCAGGTGCTCTCGATGTTGCTCCATGTCCGACGAGTATACTAAGATGTCATCTACGAACACCACGACAAATCTGTCAAGGTACGGCTAGAAGGTCCTATTCATCAAATCCATGAATGTTGCAGGTGCATTCGTCAGTCCAAATGGCATCACCAAGAACTCATAGTGGCCGTACCGCGTCCTGAAGGTTGTCTTCTGAACATCTGCCTCCCTGATCCGCAACTGGTGATAACCCGAACGCAGATCGATCTTCGAGAACACTCTCGCCGTCTGCAACTTATCAAACAAGTCATCAATCCTGGGCAAAGAGTACCGGTTCCGAATGGTAACCTTATTCAGCATCCTGTAGTCAATGCACATCCGCAACGATCCATCCTTCTTCTTCACGAAGAGCACAGACGCTCCCCATGGAGAAACACTCGGTCGAATGAACCCGGACTCCATCAACTCCTGCAACTGCTTCTTCAGCTCTGTCAACTCAGTAGGTGCCATACGATAAGGTGCCTTCGACTGAGGCGTCGTACCCGCAACCAACGCGATGCTGAACTCGATCTCTCGGTGCGGCGGTAATGCTGGAATCTCAGCTGGAAACATATCTGGAAACTCCTGTACTACCTCTATATCCTCCAGCCTCCTCGTCTCAGGATCAGGAACTACCAGCGTGGCCACGAACGCTCTGCATCCCTGCTGTATCAGTCTCTGTGCCTTAACCGCAGACACAATCAGACGACCCCTCTACTCCTCGCACCTCTGATCAAAACATCTGGCAAGCCCTCCATCGGAATCAGGATCTTCTTCTCACGGCAAAAGATCCGCACGTCGTATTGTGACAGCCAGTCCATCCCCAGTATGACGTCGAAGTCCACCATCGGTAACAAGACCAGATCTGCCGGAAAATCATGGTCTCCCGAAGCAACTATGGTGCCGGGGAAAAAACTCCCCACAATGCCCACCTCACCCATGGGCGTGCTGACCTCCAACACATCAGTCAGCAGCACAGGGGTCCGACCCAACTCGCCAGCAAACTTCTCCGAATGAAGGAGTGAGTGGCGCCGCAATCAAACAACACACGCGCAATCAAGCCAGAAACAGAAAGTGTACCTTCCACGACGGTGTTGGAGTCCCTCGCCTCCTCAGCCTGAATAGTGAAGACTCGCCCGGTCTTCCTGCCCTGTCCTGGTGAAACAACTGATCGGCTGCCTCTGCCTCTGCCTACTGCTGGTGGTCCTGGCCTCCTGCTCGGCTCTCCCTGCCTCTGAGGACAATCACGGACGAAATGTCCCATCTGACTGCAACCCATACACGCTCCAGTCCGACGGGGACACTCCTGTCCTGGATGAAACCTCCCGCAGTAAGTGCACGCTCCAGACTGACGTGCTCCTCCTCCATCAAACCTGGGCCTCTTGCCCGGATTTCCCGCTCCACGCCCGGCTACACGGCTACCGGTGCTCACTGGTGCCTTCCTCGCCTCCTGAAGACACTCTCTCTGGTCCTGCTCTATGATCGTAGCATGCTTCACCGCATCTGCAAGGGTCCGCGGCGTGTTGTTGATCACCCGAGATCGAAGCGGCTGCCTCAGTCCCTTCATGAACTTCCTCGCCTGCTGCTCCGGGGTCACACAAATCTCTTGGCAATAACGCTCCAAGGCGTTGAACTTGCTGATGTAGCTCGCCAGAGTCATCTCCCTCTGCTCGAGCGACATGAACTCCTCCCGCTTCTGATCCCTGACTTGCTGGGGAAAGTACTGCTCATGGAACACCTCTAAGAACTCCTCCCAGCTGACATCCACACGGTCATCAAACAGAACTGTGGACGTAGACCTCCACCAGTTGGTGGCCTCGCCATCGAACACATAGGTGGCTAGCTCCACCTTCCTCTCTGGTGCTACTCCGATCGCGCGGAAGATCTTCTCCATCCTGAAGACCCAGTCCTCCGCAACCTCTGGGGCCCTCCTGCCATCAAAACTCGGTGGGTGCTGATGCATGAACCGATCGTGCTCAGCTCCCACCCCGCCCTGCGCACTCTGGGCAGCTTGACGCTCCAGGAACTCGCCCAACCTGTCCGAATGAGCACCTGAACTGTCGTCACTGGTATCGCGATCGCGTGGAGAACTCCTCACGCGCCTAGGTGCCATCTGACAGAAGAAACAATCACAAACTTCAGCCATGAATGCATGCCAAAAATATAAAATGCATGAGTCTTAATACTACAAGGGTGATTTCATTGGGAACCGCATAGGAATAGAGCGCTCTGATACCAAATTGTAACATCCCGAAACAGCGGAAATTTAAAAATTTATAATCAAGACAAAGAAACTCAATAATCGTAGACGGGACTGTTACTTCTCATAAAACAAATAGCGGTGCACCAAAATTACATCAGAGTTTGTCAAAATGATACATGATTACAACAAAACGACAAAAGAAGATAAAACATAATCATGTCGACCTCAGCGGTCCGAGAAGAGGATCCAACTCCGAAATGCGCGTGCCCGCCGATCACCACCCAACTGGACCTACTTGAAGGGAATGTGTTCTAAAAGTTTTACTTTTAAATGTCAATTATTATGAATTGAATGAGAAATCGTTTTGTTCCTTGTTTATGTTATTCGTCTTTTGGAAGTGTTAAGGAAGAGCCTCCATGTCCTTAACCGTAGAGCTCTAAAAGATATTGGTTTACATAAAACAAAAGATATTCGCAATCATGGTAATAAACATGGGACATTTATTACCGAGTTAAGATTGTCGTGTTGGTCATAGATCATTGTAGCTTTACAAGTGAGTGACAACACGGGTACACAAAAGAGGAAAATAGTACTTTTGTATACCGAATTGACCTAACAAGTAAAATATTATAGGAATGTGTTTCTGTGTCATTAATATTTTACTGTGTCCTTGGTCCTTTGATATGAGACTTATATCCGATCGCTTAAGGAGTTCTTAATTAGACTAGTGTCTTAAGCTATCGATGAGTGTAGTGTAAATGCATTAGTTGGTTAAGCATAACTTTCGTTGGAGAAGATATTTAGTCAAAAGATTATCATTGCCCCTCTTAATTGAGTGATGATATTAGTGGGCCCCTTGATAAAGCAAAGTTATAATGTGCACAATGTGATTTGAGTTAAGTCACATATTTATAACTAGCTTAAAGAGATCAAGAAATGAATACTAATACAAAGATGACACAATACTACTTTGTGTGTATTCTTAATATCATGAGGCAAGGGACGGACACAAGTGGTGCACTCCATCACTAAATGGATCGGGTTTTGATTCGAGTGGAATTAAGACATCTAACTAATTGGGAGCTATAATGTGTAGCTAGATACCGCTTATAGCTTGTGATATTAAGTTCTTAATATCACTGCCAACTTAGTTTAGATCCTCCCGTAGGTCACACCACAAAACTGGGAAACAAGAAATGGGGATTTTAAGTTCATAAGATGTGTCAGATTTCATGTAGAAAATATGACACATGGGGTGAACAAGCAAAATCAAAATTATGTTGTGATTGATAACATAATTAGAATCTAAATTAAATTCATATGTGATGTAAATATTATGGGGTGTAATGATTGATCATTACATAGGATAATATGTTACATAAGTTGTGAATTTACTACTAATCCCGAAATGTCAAATTTTGTAGGGGTTAAACCGAAATTTGACAAGTCTGCAGAACAATGCTCAAACGGTCGACTGGTTAGCAGTAAACGGTCGACCGATCGGGCACGATCGACCTGACATGTCTCGACCGATAACAGGGAATTTTCATCTGTTCGAACGGTCGACCGAACATTGCGATAGAATAATTCCTGTTACGAACGGTCGACCGAGTTGTTGAACGGTCGACCGAAACCAGGTTCGAGCGGTCGACCGAACTTCCAAACGGTCGACCTGTCCAGACGGTTTTATGCAGAATTAATTTAAGAATTAATTAGATCATGCATGGAATTGGTCCATGATTGATTTAATTCGTGGCTAAGATTATTTATTATTAATAATGGATGGTTAGAGGGAAGTTTGCATGAAATCATGGGCAAGAGGTTGCACATGAATAGGTAATTTGGAGAGAACTTATAAATACAAGTTTATCTCATTACCTCCTTAATTAATTCATTATTTTTCTCATGCAAAAACTCTCTCCATAATTCGCCACGAAGTTCCCTTAATTCTTAAGTTTAGTTTTAGTTCTTAAGAGATCATCTTCTCAAGGAACTTAAAGAGGGGTTAGTAGTTAGATTCTAAACTCTATCGGAGATTGAGAGACTAGCTTCCCTCTCTCCGATCTTGTTTAGAGTTTGGTGAATACTCGGAGGCATCCGGCGCAACGAAGATCATCCCCAACGTCTCCGAATCTTCAAGAAGTTTTAGAGAACTTCTAGGTATGAATTTCGGAGCCCATATTTGTTTTAATAAAGTTTTGAAACTAGTTATTGAAACAAATTGATGCATGCATGAAATAAATCATAGAAAATTGTAAATTGATCCTTATTGTGCATAAAAATTTCGAAAATAAATATGTACAATTAAACATGAAATCCTACAGTGGTATCAGAGCTTAGGGTTCAATTTCTCTCATGATTTAAGGCAGTAAACGAATTTAGTTTACCATCTAGGATTTAAACAATTCGATTTACCAGTTTTTTCGGTCTATGAATGTTTGTTGATGTAATTCTCCATAATAATTCGTTCTGAATGTTTTAAGTGTTTTAAAACATGTCATGTAATTATTAGAATTAAGATTTAGACATTTGTCTAACTTGCAATAATTTCGTTTTGAGTATAAACAATTATTTTGTAAGAGAATCAACAAAACCGAAAAACTGCGGTTCATCTTTCCATTGGAAATTGGATGGACAACGATTCATAATTAATTTTTGGACTATGGATGCATGAAAAACGTTTTTAATGGATTTCAAAATGTTTTTCAAAGAATTGTTTGGGATTCTAGATGCTTGATAAACTAGGTTGGATAGTTTATAGCGATATTGCGTGCATGGATGCTCGAGTTGTTTTTGCAGGAATTGTGAGTTTATATGTTCCAAATCAGCGGCTATGAATGTTTATAATTGTTATAATACAGGGGCTTATGTATGTAAAAGCCAAATTTTCTATTTCCATCTTTTAGATAATTGCATATGCATATGAGAGGTTTTACATAGGACTTGCACTAGTCGGTTTTTTATCGAATGTGAGGAGCATGTTTATTTTCTGTAAAATCTACTTCTCCGGTGCAAGAGGAAGTCTCCGTTGTAGCGCATCGATCGAGGATCGAGGATCGGGGATCGAGGATCAAGGATCGAAGGGCACATATAAACTCACACGATGTGCATTGTGTGAATGTTTAATTTCTATTTTTTATTTCTGCTATGCATGTGATGAATGTGGTGAATGTTAGGATGTGTATGAATATTAATATGCATGATAACCTAAAATTCCAAATCACATGTGAATATATGAAATTGTCCAACAAAAATTAAGAATAATTTCCTTCTTATTTCATCCACTAGCAGCCATTGATTGAGGGATACTCTGCTCGCCCTTAGCGGGAGATTGCTCCCTCCATCTTTGGGAATAGTGGGAGATATAATGGTTGTTTGTTGTTGTGCCACGATTAAATGTATGAGGTGCGTTTCACCCTAGTGAATCCCAAGTATGTTTAGTTGTGAATACAATGGATAAACGTATCTCGTAATAAATGAAAATAAGTTTTCTTAACATCACCTAGAGCCCTCGCTCGGTTTTGGGAAAAAGTTTTTCTTACGAGGATAGGTCGCGTTCCCTCATAATTAAAACGACAAGAATCACAAGAGTTTGAAGATGCTAATATTGCTAAAATTCAAAAAGGTTGTGATTAGAAAAATGTTTTTCTTACCTTGATGTTGTAATCTATTCGATAGCCCTTAGCTAATCTATGTTACAATTAATGGGATCTTGCATTGTTGCATTTATGGGCAAAATTTTTATTTGCAACATTTACATTTGTATGTATATATAATAAACATAAAATTGGCATTAAAATCCTGTATGATTTATTTTATAGAAAAATGTCGAACATCCAACCTATCGTACGATCCATGATAGAAAAACACCCTTTAGCAAATGATGGCTCAAACTTCATTAGTTGGCAACTCAAACTCAACATCGTGTTAAAGTTTGAGAAACTATCACACATTTTGGAAGGTCCAATCCCAAAGTGGAATGAGAGATTAACCGATGAAGAGAAAGAGGCTAAAGCCAAGTGGGAAGACCAAGAGAACCAAGTTCACGGTCTTATGCTAGCATCCATGGGTGACTCGCTTCAAGAGAAATACTTGGATTCAAAACCCAAGAAGACCATGGAGGCTTTATCTAAGATGTTCATGGATAGTGCCAGAAGGGAGCGCTATAAGACCACCATCGCACTCACAAGGTGCCATATGGCGGAGGGAACATCGGTATCTATGCATTTTCTCACGATGCAAGCATACCTTGAGAAGTTGGCAAAGCTCTCTTCACCAATGCCCGAGGACATTGCTGAAGATATGATTCTTGGCTCTCTAGCCCTGTCCTTTAAGGACTTTGTGATGCACTATCACGTGCGTGAAAAAGGGGTGAGTCTTGAGGAGCTGCACAACGCTCTCAAAACTGCTGAAGTTGGCATGGACAAGGGTAGGGACAAGCAAGTCCTTGCCGTCCATGGGAGGAGCCAAAAGATTGGTAAAGGAAAGGGCAAATCTACCAAAAGTGGTTCAATCAAGAGCAAGGGAGTAGGAGGTGCTCATAAGAGTGCCTCGAGGGGGAAATCTCCAACTCCCAATACGGAGTGCTTTCACTGCGGCGAAAAAGGACACATCCGGCCAAATTGCCCCAAGTACAAGGAAGACCTTGACAACGGAGTGATTGAATGTCGGCGCCCCAAAAAGGCCAAAGGTATATTTGTTATTGTAATAAATTTAGCCACCTTTGTCCAGGATTGGGTAATAGATACCGGATCTTGTGCTCACATAGTTTCCAATGTGCAGCTACTCATGGATAGGAAGGAACTCGCAAGGAATGAGATAGAATTGAAGGTCGGAAATGGTGCGAACGTTTCTGCGGTTGCACAAGGTTATGTGGTGCTTCAATTATGTAGTGGTTTAAATTTATGTCTAAAGAATGTTTATTATGTACCTTCGATTAGCAAGAATATTATTTATGTATCATGTTTAGATATGGATAATTTCAATATAAATGTTTCAAATTCTTGTTTGTCTATATCGAAGAATGATGTTTTCTATGCAAATGCATTCATAAGGAATGGTCTCTATTTGCTTGAATTGAATAATAAACAAATCTTTAATATCAATAACAAAAGGCTTAAGACCACTCACGAGAATAATACTCTCTTGTGGAACTATCGTCTTGGTCACATAAATGAAAAGCGCATCAAGAAATTGCAAGAAGCTAACCTTCTTGGTCTACTTGATTTTAAATCATTGGAGACGTGCCAACCATGTATAATGGGAAAAATGACCAAAAAGCCTTTCAAGAAGAAAGGCCCAAGGGCGAGTGGCTTGTTGGATTTAATACATTCCGATGTATGTGGTCCAATGAGTACTAGTGCACGAGATGGTTTCAGGTACTTCATTACGTTCACGGATGATTATAGTCGTTATGACTATATTTATCTAATGAGAAACAAAAGTGAATCCTTCGACAAGTTCAAAGAATTCAAGAATGAAGTAGAGAACCAACTTGACAAGAAAATCAAGTCTCTACGAACGGATCGTGGAGGTGAGTACTTAAGTGCCGAATTTGACTCATACCTAAAGAAGTTTGGTATTATACCTCAACTCACCCCTCCCGGAACACCTCAGTGGAATGGGGTATCCGAAAGGAGGAATAGGACATTGCTCGACATGGTTCGGTCAATGATGAGTCATGTGGATTTACCTCTTTACTTTTGGAGTTATGCACTACAAACTGCGGCTTACACACTAAATAATGTTCCATCCAAATCCTTGGAGAAAACTCCTTATGAGCTATGGAGTGGTAAAACACCTAAGCTCAATTTTCTCAAGATTTGGGGTTGTGAGGCTTACGTCAAGAGATTGATGTCGACCAAACTTCAACCAAAAGCGGATAAGTGCTTCTTTATTGGTTATCCTCGTGAGACTGAGAGACTAGCTTCCCTCTCTACGATCTTGTTTAGAGTTTGGTGAATACTCGGAGGCATCCGGCGCAGCGAGGAGCATCCCCAACGTCTCCGAATCTTCAAGAAGTTTTAGCGAACATCTAGGTATGAATTTCGGAGCCCATATTTGTTTTAATAAAGTTTTCAAACTAGTTATTGAAACAAATTGATGCATGCATGAAATAAATCATAGAAAATTGTAAATTGATCCTTATTGTGCATAAAAATTTCGAAAATAAATATGTACAATTAAACATCAAATCCTACACTACTGCGGTCCTGAAAATATATAACAACAATGCCTGAGTTTCTAGAAGGAAACCCTGTATGCCAACTCACCTATATGCATGCAATACGCAAATGAACCTATCATTCTAGTAGCATGTCATGGCATCAACAGAAAGGAAAATAGTTCCCCAGAAGGGTAAAACAGGACATCAGTCCGACAGTCAACATCGAGTCTCCCGAGGAGACCTACTGCAGGCACATGCAGTCTTACAGCACGTGACATTGCACCCCCCACACGCGGCTACACTACTCAAGGGTTCGGCAGGGAGCCTCTCTCACGCCTGCGGGCCGATAGAATACAGATCTGCAAATCTTTGTGGTCGGAGCCACGGGGACCAACGGGGCCGTCGCCCGGAAGGTAAAACAACATCATCTCGATAGGTGCCCAGTCGAGGAATCAACATAGCCAGAACAGCCTCGGCCCAACAATCATCATCGCCGGCACAACCTCGGTGGCATCACCGGCACAACATCGGTGGAACAACACAAACGTCCGGCACAGCATCGGACGGGTCCAGACCGAAGTCTGCCAGGTCATCAGGCTCCACGAGCCGCAAACGCTAACCGGGCCGCTATAAAAGCAGGGCAGCGACCTCCGTAGCCCGTAGGCTGGTAGTCACCTCACCCAACGTCAGTTGCATGCCCGCACAAACATCAAACATTGGGATCCGCGATCCCTCAGGCCTGCTATACTACAATGAGTCCAAACAATTCATCACATTTAGTCACACTCCATACGTGGAGGTGACGCGTCCGGAACACCCACACTCTTCCCAACGGCGGTCCCTGGGCAGGCACGCGGAACGCGCCCACCGTCACCTCCCGGCTCACGCACAAGGCGAGGACACGGGTTTCCGTGGACAAAGTTGGCATTCAAAAAGGGAACCAGGAATTCTGTTCTGGGCCCAAATGGTCGACCGGAAGAGGTGATTCGGTCGACCGGTTCCAGAAAGGAATCGGTCGACCGTACGCCTAACACGGTCTACCGCTGCGCTCAAAACACAATCCCCAACGGTCGGACAAGGGTCTAAAATCGATCGACCGAACGAGGTCAAAATCCGGAGTCTGGTCAACAACAAAATCAAACTATCGGTCGACCGACTCAGGGGTCCCGGTCGACCGAAAACTAACATGGCATTTCTACATCATTTAAAACTATCGGTCGACCGACTCAGGGGTCTCGGTCGACCGATAACAGATAGGGTCAACCTATTATTCTACCTCATAAAACGGTCGAACGCAAGCATACAACGGTCGAACAAACATGCATCGAAAATCAGTACACTTAAGTTCCAGTCGAACGACCCAAGGAACCGGTCGACCGAAAACAGACAGAGAGTCCCCACTCACCAGCAAACACGCACTACCGGTCGACCGCCACAAGGCATCATTCGACCGGTGAAGGTTAAAGTCGGGTAAAACACTACATTCGGTCGACCGCCCGAAAGGACCGGTCGACCGTTGGTCGTCTTCCACCTCGTGCCAGCCTAGGTTTCTCACGGAAACAACGCCGAAGAGGTCTTCGACCTCCCTGTCCGACCAACACAACCCTCCCACGAGGGTTAGGAACAACAAAATCACACTAGAGAGCGGCATACCTCAAGCAAGGACGACGAACCGTCGGAGCTCGCTCACGCACGTCGCCTCCGGCCTCACTCGTGCTCTGCCTCCGCACGCACACCCTCCTCGCTCGACGCCTCCGCAGCTGCTCCACCACGCGCACGCAAGGGAAAAGAAAGAAGTAGTGAGAGATCCAAATGAGAGAGAGAGAGAAAAACACTTATAAACCCAACCCATCTCCTCTCCACAGTCGCCCTACACACCAGCCCACACCTCCCCCTCACGTCAACAGTACACACCTCCTCCTCTTCCCCATGCACGCACTATGCAACCCAACTCCCCATGCAAAGCCAACTCTTAATCAAAGCTTAACCCTAAACCAAGGGTTAGGGTTCTCATGCTATGGTTATGGGACTAATCTTCAAGTTGAGTTCCGAGTAATTCTACAAGGTCTAAGGCTTTGTGCAACTAGAAACTATAAAAAATTCATTGTGGAATCAGATTCTAAATCTCTTTTGGGAGTTATTAATATTAGGCACTGGATTCATCCTTCCTTCAACAGGTTGATTCCTGAATTCAGAGACTTATGGCAAATTTTGGTCACTTCAGCTAACCACCAATTCAGAGAAGCTAATGGTCCAGCAGATTTGCTTGCTAAGTTGGGCATTAGCACCAAATCTACCAACATCTACAAACCCAATCAAAGACTACCTCATCTTCTTAAAGGGATGCTGAATCTTGAAAAACAAGGTTTTCCTTATATCAGAATTGGAAATAGAAGCAATGGCGATTCTATCAAGAATTCCGACATCTATTGGCTATGATTCTGCAGTTGCAAGGGTCTGCCAATTCGATTTTTTTTACATGCCTAACTCACTTTTGCTCCTGCAGCTCCCCTTATTTTTCAGGTTCCCTTCCTTATGAGTTGGCATATGTTTTGCAAAAGCATCGGCTAGCCAACATGGGAACCGACCAAGTTACTTTTTCTAAAATTGACTTGGTCGGAACAGGGAAGTTATTTTCTGAATTTTTCAGATTTCGGGTTCCAATTAGCCTTGAATGAGCTGCTCTTTGTTTATCATTTCATGCTTTTACACTCAGGTTTTTCATCACATTTGCGATTGGTCTTGGAATGCACCCATCCAGGGGTATTTGAGGGTCACTTCTCAAATTCTGGATTTTCTATTCTCAAGTATCTTCTTGTTGCAATTAATCTTTGCTCTCATAGTGATTTCCTCTTTAGACTACAGGCATTACAGAAGATGGCATATGTTTTTCTGAAGGCATCGGCAAGCCAATCTTGGAACCGACCAATTGATTTGGTCGGAAATGGGAAGTGGTTTTCTGAATTTCCTCATTTTTATCTCATTTCAGAATCAAGTTTTGATCTTATTTGCTACTGTGCACACCTTGATACTTCTGGACTGTTACTAGGTTTCATTCTCTGGTAGATGATGCATTGGTTGGCTAGATTTAAACGCAAGGGAAAGAGAAGAGGAGCAGTTTTGATAAAGGGGTCGGGTGACTGGAAGTTAACCGTTTTCAGTTTTCACTGTGGAGTTGGGCTGGGTTTGGGCTTTGGCAGCGTTGACTTAAGCCCGTTTTGCTGCGCATGTGAGCTTTGCATGCTTCCGTTTGTTGGCGTACAAGGAGGAGTTCGGGTCAATGCGGGCGTACGAGAGCATATTTCGGCTTTGTTAAGCCCAACTTATTTCCAGGCTGAATCCGTTAATCAGTTAATACAGGCCAGTTGATTTGAAAATGGCCCGGTTTTCATTAGCCTAAATCCATTTGGTTTGGTTTTTCCTAACACCGCATCAGGTTTTTTTAACATTTTCCTAGATTTAGCTTAGCCCTAGTGGGTTGTATTTGAATTGACACGTACATAGCTCACGTTGAGCTAAACTTTGGTATTTTTGTTGATACAAATATACAAAAGATGTGTGGATTGAGGAAAAATAATAATTGAAGGTTTCCTTTTCTATTTTATTTGTAAAGAAAGCAACCTTTGAAAATTTACCATAGGCGATCCAAGATTTTAATGTCCTCCTTATTGAGAGGTGATCATATTAGTGGAAACATTGCATTTTGCAACTTTTGGAATTGGATTTTTTTTGGATATTTCAATCATGAGTTTCCTTTTTTATTTAAAGAGAATATTTAACAATTTTGTATGATTTTAATTGGGAGTATTTGCTTCCACAACTTTAATTATTTCTCTTTGTTTGGTAAGTAAATGAAAATTTATACCATTGATTGACATGGGATAATGACTTTCCATTTACGAGGATCAATTCTTATTTGGTAATTATTCCTAATCTATTGTCATATTAAATGCAAATGATATGATTTAATTATAATATGGATTTGGGACAAATCCATTTTGATGTTAATTAAGTGAACATATTGACCCATAAAGTCAATATTATGTATGATTGGTGTATGCATATGCTATTGTTTGTTGAAATCAAATTATTTACCTTGCTATTAGCTGTCTTTCTTATATGTTAATTATCTTGTTTAATTGAGAGTTTAGCATATTAATTTGTCATTATTTCATAATTATGCTGGCGAAATTTTCAGAACCCTCAATTACTTTCTGAAATAATTTTTAGTCATTGTCTTGTGCATTGTTTTAAAGTGTTGTACAACGCATTCTACAGGGAAATTGGACCGAAAAATTAATCGTATATAAGCTGAAATATGAAATGGTCTGCGTAATTTTTGTGGAATTTATTTTTATCAAGATAATTAATAGAACAAATATTACATATAAGGACAAATTGGACCTGACAGCAATAATTTTCTTTTCACGTTAGGACACTTTGGATTGTTTTGAAACATACTTTACATTTCATAACTACAATACTATTAAATGATTTTTAACCTATATTTATCGTGCCTTAAATTGTTATTTAGCATTGTGACGTCGTTATTCACATTTTTTTAATCTAAATTGTGCAAAAACATTGTGAATGTCTTCTAAGACCTTTTAATTGGGATGACTTGGGATCTCACCTATGTGACACCAAGTAGAAAGAATTGATTGTCTCGGTTACGTGAAGTTGACGTTCAAGTTGCATTTGGATAAATAAGATTAGCTAATCTTCACCAACATGAATAGGTTATGCTTGTATCTAAATAGGTGAAACGGTTTTACTTATGTAATGAATATGTAATATTTAAACTTCAAATGAAGTTATGTTGCATAAACCTTTACGTAAATGAGATTGGTTTCATGTTACTTTGATTAACTACTACCATGTTGTTGTTTTTGCCAACATAGAAGTAGTGACGATGCAATTTGTTAATGCTTAACATGTGTGGATATGGTTTGCATGTTTGAATAAAATTGTTTATGTCAGTAAATTCTAATTTTGTAGTTGAAAAGGGTTTGGTTCTGTGCTTTTGTTGATTGACACGAACTTCCTTGAGTGGAAGGAGTCAATTTTGTTTCAATTGGGCTTGCTTGATCTCAACCTTTGCTTTTGAGTGTTAGCTCCAACTGCACTTACAGACAAAAATAATGCAGATGAAAAGGTGTTTTATGAGAAATGGGAAAGATCCAATAGGCTATCTTTGCATTACATATTACAGCATGTGCCGAGGGATATTAGGGGTCTTGTGACACCTCACACCTCGGCGATTGTGTATCTTAATACTATTGAGAAGCAATTTGTTGGGTTTAGTAAGGCAAAGGCAAGTACATTGATTCAAAGGTTCACTTCCATGCACTATACTGGGAAAGGAAATAGAAGAGAATACATTATGAGCATGTGAGATGTTGTCAGAATGCGAAATGGCCTGAAATTTACAATTGTTGATTCGTTTTTTGTCAACTTCATCTTACATACATTGTCCACTGAGTATGATCTCTTTAATGTCTCTTATAACACACATAATGATGAATGGTCAATCAGTTAATTGTTTACCAAGTGTGTTAAAGGGGAAGACAGACAACTCGGTGACAAAATGAAAGTCGTGAATATTTTTTCTCATGGGATAAAGGGCTACAAATACAAGGGAAAAGTTCAGAATAATTCTGGGATGAAGTATTCTCTCGGTCTTGCCAACAAGCCCATCAATAAAGTCAAATGCTACTTCTGCAAAAAATCTTGACATCTAAAGAAGGATTGTGCTAAGTATCAATAATGGATAAAGAAAAGGAATTCAGGTAATATAATCTTTGTTGCATGCCATTAATCAAATTCAACTTTTGTTATTGTATCAAGTTGGTGAATTGATGTTGGTGCAATTGTGCACATTTCAACTACATTGTAGGGGTTACTAATAAGGCGACCTCCAACTGAATGCGAAAGATTTCTCGTTTTGGAAAACTGAATGCTATCGTTTGTCAAGTCAATGAGAGACTACAAGATTACCTTAGATTCTAGAGAGACATTAACTTTGAAAGATTATTTTTATATTCCATTGTTTAAGAGAAACTTAATATCTATTGTTAAATTAGTTAAAGACAATTACAAGGTTTTGTTTACTGATTCGAGAGTGTCTTTAATTAAGGTATCTAAACCCAATGGGACATGTATTCTTGATGGCTTATTTAGACTTCATATGTATTTAAGTTTGCAACATGATGACTCTTTCATTTCTAATAAAAGATGCAGGTTACAAGGTAACTCAACTATGTTGTGGCATAAAAGGTTAGGACATATATTCCAAAAGAGGGTGAAGAGATTAGTGAAAGATGGTCTTTTGGGATCATTAGATTTTGCTCATTTTAACACCTGTATTGATTATATTGTCAATCTTTTGGCCTTAATCCGTCTTTTGATGACTTAATCAACCTAATCTTAATCACAATCAAATGTAGTGTAGCACACATAATGCATAGAAGACATATTATATTGTGCTAACATCTACAGGGGATCAAGACTCAAGAAAGAATGGATTGAAGTCCTTACATGTAATCAAGTTTTTCAAGACATGTAATTTACCTTTATTTTGAGTCTTGGTGTAATGTTGAGCATACAAGAGTCAAAACTCACACACATACACACTACGTTCCTTGTAGAAGTCACACACAAAATTTCACATTAATTGAACTTCAATAGATCACCTAAACCGTAGCCCAAAAATCACTAAACCTTAACCTAAACTTCTTGTGGCAATTAGTCGACCGGAACAAGTTTTTTTTCGACTTATTTTAAAAGAGTCTCTAAGTGTATTTTCCAGGTTCCACCGGTCGACCGGTTTTAACCTTTCGATCAACTGTTCCAGCATTTTTGGGACGGTTATCTTTGTCGTATTATTCAACGATCGTATTCGTATAAATCTACCCAACCCGAAAATACAATTGGCCACTAGTTGAACGTTGACCCAGAAATGGTCGACCGGTTGAACACATTTCTTGAGCCCAAAGTGCGTGATATTTTTGATCGAACGTAACTCTAATATTCTGTTGTTGCAATAGTGTTTGACATCATATCATGCTTATATTTGTGTTATATCCTTTATTCTTAGCCTAAGAAATGCTACATAAGGATTTTTCTATTTAAGTTTCAGGAATAAACAGGTTTGAGAAAAAGAGACTATAAAAGGACTTAAAAGCAAGAAAATGACTAAGTTGCAAGACTTATGGACTGAGATACAAGAGAGAGGGACCCGAATGTAAAACCAAAAGGACCAATGAGAAAATGAAGAAACTCCACACCATCATGAGGAGTATTTTGGCAATTGGATTCAGGTCGCAACCTACACAACCGATTAGGGTGCATCAGACATGAAGAAATCAAGCCAGACAACCACACTCCAAAACCAGACCCGATCCACACCATATAGACTGTTGATTGGCGGTCTATTTTGGTCCATATCCAATAAGACGTTGGCAGGTCATGTATTAGAGTATTTTATGTCTATTTTTAGTAGTGCATTAGTCCCATATCGGGGGATTATCTCGAATTACCTTTTTCCATGCCTATAAATAGAACTCTTCCTCTCCTTTTATATTCACCCATTGCTTGGTGGCATTCTCTCTACTTGGAGTAAGGCTTGGAGCAAAAACTCAAGGTGGAGAACAATGTCACTTGTAATGTGAGTCATGTAAATAAAATAATTCTTCATAGTTTTGTTAGTTTTATATTGTCTTTATTTTGATGCTTGCTTGTTTAGTTTGTTTTGTTTTCTTTATAGTAGTATAAATAGAATGTCTTCTTTTCTTCGTGTAGTTTATAGTTTAATGTGTGAGTAGTTTCATCCTCATTTAGGGGTGGAGTTGATGTTTATACATGTTATGTAGATGGAATGAGTGCTAAATATTGTTCTATGTGAGAAATGTTAGTATGCTTGTTTGAATTAAAGAGAATACTTAACTTGATAATTTCTACCATAATATTTAGGTACATTACATGCTTGTTTAGGTTATTAATAACAAACTTGTCATGCTCATATTAATCACCTAGGTTAATGCTTTGAATGATAGGTCTTGCCATTAGGTACTTCTTATGCATAACAAACACTAACTAAACTTGAGCTTATTGTATGCATTCACCACACTTATTTCATGTGTACACACACTCCACCCCTTAGGGGTTTTCCATTCCTGATTTCTATCTTCTTCTATTAGTCACTTAGTTTTATTTCTTCTCTCACTTTCATTTCCTTCTTTGTTGCTTACTAGTTTAGTGTAGTTTAGTTTAATCAATCTTTACTACACCTTGTTTCCCACTCACCTTCGAACTTACAAAAGTTGACACACCTCCCTGAGGATCGACCCGTATTTGCCACCGCTTCAACGTTGTCGTGCACTTGTGGTTATTATAACTGATTCAATCAAGTTTTTGGCGTCATTGCTGGGGAGGTGCTTTGTCCAGATTTTGGTTTGGACGATTCGAGTGGGTTTATTTTTTTGTTTTTTGTTTTTGTTTGTTTCAGGGATATCCAGGAATCCAAGGGAGGCAACTGAAGGAATTGGAGGAAGAAAGCCACCACAGTGACCGCCAATCAGCGGTTTGGGACAGCCAACTGGCGGCTGGTGAGCTTTGCTAGCTCCAAATTTTGTTCTGGTTGTTTGTTGTTTCAGTTTAGTTATCTGGGAGCTCAATTTTGCATGTTGTGACTTGTAGTTTGCTCCCAGATTAACAATCAATCCCCTTTAATCAACTTGGCCACTAAAATCCAAAGCAAAAGATTAGGCATTCTTGCTTGTTTAGGCCATGCATCATATACTTGACTTAGGTACGTAGTTGTCTTTTATTTTAGCTTTACTTTCAGTTGATGAGCGCCGGCATGAGGTACGCATTTCCTACTCTCATTCATGTATTTTGTATGACCATGCATTAGTTAGTAGGAATTGCATCGGAACAAGAGTGAGGTGAGTGTTTGATTGGAGAGTTGATTGCTAGATTAAGACTCAAAACACTACTAAGGGGGGTTGTCCCATTCATGATAAGGTGGGGGATTTCATCACCCCAAAAGGCCTTATATTTTTGTCTTGTGGCCCTTGAGCCACATGATCTTCATGTTGTGCCTCTTAAGGACTCACCTTTGGTGGACCAAGAGGTAGATTAAAACTCAAAATGCTACTAAGAAGGGGTTGTCCCATAGAAGATAAGGTGAGGGATTTCATCACCCCTCCCTTAGCCGCAAAAAGCACACTCAAGTGAAACCTTAATCTAAAATCAAGTAGACATTGACCAATAGGACTCGGGCGCATTAGGAGAATGATCCGGTCATGACCGTCATAGGCTGATCGACGTCACCCACTTTGTCGATAGTAGGAGAGACGAGATCTCCCGATCTTGGCTCACTTGCTGGGCTTTGTGGTCTTCGTCGTAGGGAGGTGTGGCGTGTTGAGGCCGTGTGACCTCGCAGTTTCGCATCGTCTAGCTATAAGTACCTATAGTGACAATAGGCTGCTTGAGTCGTGTTTGCTAGACTAGGCTTCTACCCTTACCTTTTTCCCACGATAGTTTTTAGGGATTGTTCCATTCTCCTCTGAGTCATACTTTTTATCACCTAGATTGGGGTGATATGAGAGAGACACCGACTGCTAGACCATCATCTAGTTAAGTCGGATCATATGTTAGTCAACAAACTTAGACATTACAAGAAACTTTGGCCTATTTCATGCATGTGGTAGATGACATGAGTGCACCGGTAGCTCCAGTAGTTGTACCATGTGACTATTGCGGGTTGAGTGGTCATGTTTTCGGGGAATGTCCTTATGTTGCCCCAGAGCCGGAGTATGAGCACACATTTTCCCAAAATACTCAATGTGACCCTTACGCATCCGCGTAAACCTAAAAGGGATGGATTCGTGGAGAGACAATTCTTATTCAAAATCTTATACAACATTTCCACCCCAGTATCCTCCTCCCGAATACCCAAAATTCTACCAACACCCCACTCCGAATCATTAGACTCATTCTCAGCCTATCAACACCCAACCCAACAATTTCCCAAATTCATATTTGAGACTCACAATTGACCCCAGACTTGATTCTTTAGAACAAACCCTCCAAACGTTCATAGGATAAAGGGCTACAAATCGAAGGGAAAAGTTCAGAATAATTATGGGACGAAGTATTTGTTGGCTTTTTGGCCTTAATTTATGTTTTGATGATTTAATCAACCTAATCTTAATTGTGATCATGTAGAGTAACACACATATTGCATTGCATATATATTGCTTTGTGCTAACCTCTACAGGTGATCAAGACTCAAGGAAGAAATGAAATCGAGTCAAGACATGTAATCAAGCTCATTTGAAGACATATAATTTGTATTTCTTTGAGTCTTTAGGAGCTTTGTGTAATTGAGCATACTTGAGCTAAAAACTACTCAAACACACACTATGTTCCCTATAGAAGTCACACACGAAATTTCACACAATTTGGACTTCAATAGATCACCCAAATTTAAACCGGAAAACACTAAACCTGAACCCAAACAGTCTGCCCACATTCGGTCGACCGAGTGATCAATTATTCTGTTAGTGTTTAACTGCATAAGTTCAGTCGACCGTCCAGACCTTTTCGGTCGACCGAGTCCCAATTATTTTCCGACCGTTTGTTTTGTCGTATATACCCAACAGTCATATTCGTATTAACCAAAAATACCTCAAATACATTTTATGTATCGGTCGACCGAGGACCTTATTCGGTCGACCGAACTTATGTCTCTTGACAAACCCAAATCTCCTGCTAGAATTCGGTCTACCGTGGACCTTGTTTCGGTCGACTGGATAGAACTTTGTTTGTCATCCCCAAACTGCCTGGTGTGAATCGGTCGACCGAACCCTATTCGGTGTTCGACCGATCACTTAAGTGTACCTGAATCTTAGCGTTGGGCGGTTGACCGCTCCTTAACCGGTCGACCGAACTGAGTTCAAAACTGCTAAACGGTCGATCGAACTACCCGATCCGGCCAACCGAGTTCACTCAGAATTGGGTCCTGCTTGTTTCTGTTTTGTGTATCTTACACCAACACTTACCCAATTAACCCCAACGACTATATTCTCTCTAATGCTTATAAATAGAGTTGTAAAACACATTTTAACACAACTCTCCCACTACTATTTGTCCCCAACATTAGAGAGAAGCTCCACACACTCAAAAGCTCAAAACCTTCGACACTTAGTAATCAATTCCTATTCTCACTCAAGTGTGCTCAAGGTTTGAGAGTGTTGCTCCACTCAAACATTGTTCAAGAAGCAAGGGTCTTGGTGAAAGCCCAAGACACGAGTATAGACATCGGTAAGAGCCCGAAGTGATCCCTCTTGGATTGTGAGAGGAGGAGCCAAGCTCGGCGAGGATTGTTCGCGAGCTTGAAGATTGTAAAGACGTTCTCTCCCGGCCCAGAAAGGGGAGTGAATAGTGAAGATGCGAACGGAGCTCGAAGTGTCGAGCGGAGCTTGCAAGAGAGGACGTAGGCAGGAGGCCGAACCTCTGTAAAAACCCCCGTGTTTCATTGTGGTTTGCATTATCCTCTTCCTTACTTGCTTGTTTTCTTTGAATTCCGCTGTATCTCTTTGATCGTTAAACGAGTAGGTAATTAGCTTAAAAGTGATTAGAATTAGAAACTCTCACGATCCTACATTTGGTATCAGAGCCTTGTGAGCTAAATCGCATACTTAATCATATTTTTAGCGTGGCTAGTACATCTAATCATGTAGAGGGATTATGCACTACTCGACCTCCTTTGCTAAATGGGTCAAATGATGATTATTGGAAGAATAGGATGAAAATATTCCTAATTTCAAATGACCTTAAGTATTGGATGTTTCTTCAAAATCCATACACCCCCAAAATGAAGATGAATTAGATTCACTCACTAGGCCCAAAATGAAAGAGATTGAAATGAACTCTAAAATTCTGAACATTCTATATTGTGGGCTAAATGAGGGTGAATACAATAGAATTAGGGGTTGTGAAAGTGCATATGAAATATGGCATAGAGTGAAAATGCATAATGAGGGGGATAGCAAAACTAAGGAAACCCGCATTAGTCTCCTCATACATAAATATGAGATTTTTTCTATGCAAATCGGTGAAAACACAAGCGAAATGAACACTCGCTTCACTGATATCACTAAATCTCTTTTGGTTCTTGGAAGAAAATTAAATGAAGGAGAGATCACACGGAAGTTCCTCCGGTCGCTTAGCATCGATTGGGAAGATAAAGTCGTTGCAATTGAAGAGGCACACGATCTTTCAAAATTAAAGATGGAGGAACTTGTTGGCAACTTGATGGCGTATGAACTTCAAATCAACCATTGAAAGGAGAAGGAAGCTTCGAAGAAAAAACCCTTCTTGGGATTACATGCAAATATTGACCAACCAAGAAGGAGTGTAGAAGATGAGGACATCAAAGTCCTAGCCAAAGACTTCTTCAAATACCTCAAGAAGGATAAGGGAGAAAAGAATGAAAGAAGAGGTAGAAGAAGTTAGAAAAGAGAAAAAGAAAAGGAGGAGAGTGAAAATGAGAGAAGAGAAGGGGAGAAGAAAAAGGAGAGAAGGGAGAGGAGAAGAGAAAAGGAGAAGAGCAATAGAAGAGAAAGGAAGGAGGTAGCTCACAAGGCTACATGGGATGATTCTTCATCATCATCATCATCATCTTTCTTGCAAAGTAGAACAGAGGTGGCTCACTCATGCTTCATAGCTATTGAAGATGATCAAAGTGAGGTAGAATCTAACTCTTGTTCTAGTAATTCATGCTCAACTAAGTCATATTATAGTGATAGCTCACATTCTAGTGTTAATGAAGAAACCTATACACATGTTGAGCTTCAAAATGCATTCCATGACTTAGTTAAACAATATGAGATCATTTGTGAAAAGAACAAAAGTGCTAGAAAGCTAATCAAAGATCTCCAAAGTCAAATTGAAACATGCATGAATGAGCAAAATGAGGTGCTTGCTAAATTTGAAACAAATACATCAACTATTGATAATTTGAAAGCAACATCCATAGATGTTGAACAATTAGATCTTCAAGCTTGCAATGTGAAATTAAGAAAAGATCTAGAAAATTTCACAAATGGAACTAAGATGCTTAATATGCTATTAGGAAGTCAAAGACAATCTTTGCAAAAACATGGTTTAGGATATAATGCTAAATTGAAAAACGATGCATCTTATACAACTTTAAATGGAAAGCACTTAGTTGTAACACATAGTTCCTCAAGTGTGTGAGCTCCTAAAACCAAAATGGTTTGGGTTCTCAAAACTAATATTCAGGGACCCAAAGTTGTTTGGGTACCAAAATCTACACTTCTAGTTGCTTGAGGAAGAAATCGGGGGTGACCGGGCGAGCTTAAGAGTCGAATTCAAAGCCGGTTGCGTCACCGAATAAAGGATAAAACCAATTCAATCCTCAAGTTGGTATAATTTTTCTTATCTTCTAAATTTTTCAATCAAATTGGTTCTAGTCTAGGTTATATGCTTAATTGACATATCATTTATTAATTCATTGGAAATCCTAAATGTTTGAATCACATCCAATGTTTTAGAGTCAAATTTTCTAAATGGATGTCAAAAATGGGAAATGAAAACATCACATGCTATATTGTAATATTTGTTTGTTGTTGATAGGGGAGAATTAAAATTTAACTTAATTGAAAAAACATATTCATATTGATAGGGGGAGCTTACTGAATATCATTTTCTTAGTGTAATGAAGTGCAAAATTTAGGGGGAGCAACTTCATTACAAGACATCCACATTGAACTTAAATCGTTAAAAAAATTGATGGATGTCAAAGGGGGAGAGATAATTAAGGGTGTAACATGGAATTTGTTTTTAAATTGAACCAAAACTATGCACATCTATAGGGGGAGTATCTATATGCATAGTTTCCATATAAAAATTCTATGTATTAAGCCAATCGAAAGGATCTTCAGAATTTCTTGGGAATCCTACAAGATCCATTCATTCTTTTTTCTCTAACAAATGGTCAGAACTTCATCTGGGTTCAAATCCCACCGAGAGGTCCACTAGAGATCAGAGATATAGGTTGCCATCATCACAAAGGGGGAGATTGTTGGCTTTTTAGCCTTAATCTATGTTTTGATGATTTAATCAACCTAATCTTAATTGTGATCATGGAGAGTAGCACACATATTGCATTGCATATATATTGCTTTGTAGTAACCTCTACAGGTGATCAAGACTCAAGGAAGAAATGAAATCAAGTCAAGACATGTAATCAAGCTCATTTGAAGACATGTAATTTGTATTTCTTTGAGTCTTTAGGAACTTTGTGTAATTGAGCATACTTGAGCTAAAAACTACTCAAACACACACTAGGTTCCCTGTAGAAGTCACACACAAAATTTCACACAATTTGGACTACAATAGATCACCCAAACTTAGACCGGAAAACACTAAACCTGAACCCAAACAGTCTGCCCACATTCGGTCGACCGAAACAGACCGTTCGGTCGACCGCGTGATCAATTATTATGTTAGTGTTTAACTGCATAAGTTCGGTCGATTGTCTAGACCTTTTCGGTCGACCGAGTCCTAATTATTTTTCGACCGTTTGTTTTGTCGTATATACCCAACGATCGTATTCGTATTAACCAAAAATACCCCAAATTCATTTTATGTATCGGTCGACCGAGGACGTTATTCGGTCGACCGAACTTATGTCTCTTGACAAACCCAAATCTCCTGCTGGAATTCGGTCGACCGTGGACCTTGTTTCGGTAGACCGAATAGAACTTTGTTTGTCAACCCCAAACTGCCTGGTGTGAATCGGTCGACCGAACCCTGTTCGGTGTTCGACCGATCACTTAAGTGTACCTGAATCTTAGCGTTGGGTTGTCGACCGTTCCTTAACCGGTCGACCGAACTGAGTTCAAAACTGCCAAACGGTCGACCGAACTACCCGATCCAGCCGACCGAATTCACTCAGAATTCGGTCCTGCTTGTTTCTGTTTTGTGTATCTTACACCAACACTTACCCAATTAACCCCAATGACTATATTCTCTCTAATGCTTTTAAATAGAGTTGTAAAACACATTTTAACACAACTCTCCCACTACTATTTGTCCCCAATATTAGAGTGAAACTCCACACACTCCAAAGCTCAAAACCTTCGATACTTAGTAATCAATTCCTTTTCTCACTCAAGTGTGCTCAAGGTTTGACAGTGTTGTTCCACTCAAACATTGTTCAAGAAGCAAGGGTCATGGTGAAAGCCCAAGACACGAGTATAGACTTCGGTAAGAGCCCGAAGTGATCCCTCTTGGATTGTGAGAGGAGGAGCCAAGCTCGGCGAGGGTTGTTTGCGAGCTTGAAGATTGTAAAGTCGTTCTCTCCCGGCCCGGAAATGGGAGTGGATAGTGAAGACGCGAGCGAAGTTCGAAGTGTTGAGCGGAGCTTGCAAGAGAGGACGTAGGCGGGAGGCCGAACCTCTGTAAAAACCCTCGTGTTCCATTGTGGTTTGCATTATCCTCTTCCTTACTTGCTTGTTTTGTTTGAAATCCACTGCATATCTTTTATCGTTAAACAAGTAGGTAATTAGCTTAAAAGTGATTAGAATTAGAGACGCTTACGATCCTACAATATTCTCTAGGTGTGGCCAACAAGCCCATCAATAAAGTCAAATGCTAGTTCTGCAACAAATCTTGACATCTAAAGAAGGACTGTGCTAAGTATCAATAATGGATAGAGAAAAGCAATTCAAGTAATATAATCTTTGTTGCATGCCATGAATCAAATTCAGCTTCTGTTATTGTATCAAGTTGGTGAATTGATTTTGGTGCAACTGTGCACATTTCAACTACATTGTAGGGGTTACTAATAAGGCGACCTCCAACTGAATGCGAAATGTTTCTCGTTTTGGAAAACTGAATGCTATCGTATGTCAAGTCAATGGGAGACTACAAGATTACCTTATATTCTGGAGAGACATTAACTTTCAAAGATTATTTTTATATTCCATCGTTTAAGAGAAACTTAATATCTATTGTTAAATTAGTTAAAGAAAATTACAATGTTTTGTTTACTGATTCGAGAGTGTCTTTAATTAAGGTTTCTAAACCCAATGGGACATGTATTCTTGATGGCTTATTTAGACTTAATATGTCTTTAAGTTTGCAACATGATGACTCTTTGATTTCTAATAAAAGATGCAGGTTACAGGGTAACTCAAGTATGTTGTGGCACAAAAGGTTAGGACATATATTCCTAAAGAGGGTGAAGAGATTAGTGAAAGATGGTCTTTTGGGATCATTAGATTTTGCTCATTTTAACACCTGTATTGATTATATTGTTGATTTTTTTACCTTAATCCGTCTTTTGATGACTTAATCAACCTAATCTTAATCACAATCAAATGTCGTGTAGCACACATAATGCATAGAAGATATATATTATATTGTGCTAACATCTACAGGGGCTCAAGACTCAAGAAAGAATGGATTGAAGTCCTTACATGTATTCAAGCTTTTCAAGACATGTAATTTACCTTTATTTTGAGTCTTAGTGTAATGTTGAGCATACGAGAGTCAAAACTCACACACATACACACTACGTTCTTCGTAGATGTCACACACAAAATTTAACATCAATTGAACTTCAATAGATCACCTAAAACCGTAGCCCAGCAATCACTAAACCTTAACCTAAACTTCTTGTGGCAATTAGTCGACCGGAACAAGTTTTTGCTCGACTTATTTTGACAGAGTCTCTAAGTGTATTTTCCAGGTTCCACCGGTCGACTGGTTTTAACCTTTCGGTCGACCATTCCCGCATTTTGGAGACGGTTATCTTTGTCGTATTATTCAACGGTCGTATTCATATAAATTTACCCAACCCCAAAATACAATTGGCCACTGGTCGAACGTTGACCCAGAAATGGTCGGCCGGTTGAACGCATTTCTTGAGCCCAAAGTGCAAGCTATTTTGGATCGAACGTAACTAATATTTTTTGTTCGACCGTTATACCTTTACTATGGCTAAAACCCCTAGATCGATCGATTGCCCCATTTCCTGGTTCGACTGATGACTTAAGTTAAAACCAATAAAATAGTCAATAAAAAAAGCTTTTTTTTTCAAATCATCTCCCTCATCTCGAAACAAAGACGTCCATGGCCTTCCTTCCGGGGAAGTGCGGGAAACATGCTCAATATCATTTGGTTGAATAGTTGCCCCAGTTCCTTGTTGTTTGAAGAAACCCTTAGTTGGTTCGACCGTTGCACTTCTTGGTTTGCACGTTTCTTTATTCTTAAAGAAATGGTTGACCATTATAGCCAATCTAGTCGACTGTTGAGGGACAGAATTGCAGATCTTAGATTTATGTATTATGTATCTGACACACAAATCAATGAATTCATCCCCAACGGCTAGAAATTTTAGGAGCTTATAAATAGAGGTCCAAACTCATTGGTTAGACATCTCTCACACTTCCAATTATCTCATACATTAAAGGGAAATCCCCAACTCCTAAAACTCCTAATCTGACACTCAAGAGACTAAATTCCACATCTTTGATCATTTCTAAATCATACTCAAAGTATGCTCAGAGAGTGTTGTGATCCACTCAAGTTCTTTGTTGTTCAAAAGAGTAAAGGCTCCGGTGAAAGCCCGAAGCATCCTTCTTGGATTGTAAGAAGAGGAAACCAAGTTCTCGAGGTTGTTCGCAAAGGCGGAACGGGGAGGGGATAATGAAGTCGTGAGCGGAGCTCGTGGAGTCAAGCAGAGTTTGCAAGAGAAGAAGTAGGCGGGAGACCGAAGCTATATAAAATCGCCTTGCATTCTTGTGGTTTGCATTGTTTTTCCTTACTTGTTCTAAATTCGTTTCTGCTATGTATATTGCGTAACTATGTAGGGATTTAAGTTAAATTTATTAAGTAGATCATCAATCCTATCTATTGGTATCAGGGCATAGGTGCTAAATTTTATATACTTAATCGTAATTTAGCATGACATCAATTTCATCTAATCACGTAGAAGCGCTTTGCACCACTAGACCCCCTTGCTTACTGGTTCAAACTATGATTGTTGGAAGAATAGAATGAAAATGCTTTTGAGTTCTAATGACCTTAAGTATTGGATCTTCCTTCAAAATCCTTACAAACCCCCAAGTAAAGAGGAACTAGGCACCTTGACTAGAGCTAAAATGAAGGAATATGAAATGAATTCTACCATTATGAATATTCTTTATTGTGGCTTAAATGAAGGTGAATACAATAGAATTAGGGGTTGTGAAAATTCATATGAAAAATGGCATAGATTACAAATGCATCATGATGGTGATAGCAAAACAAAAGAAACAAGAATTAGTTTTCTCATGCATAAATATGAAATTTTCACTATGCAAATTGGTGAGAACATAAGCGAAATGAACACTCGCTCCACTGATATCACAAACTCTCTTTGTGTTCTTGGAAGAAAGATTAGTGAAGGAGAAATGAAAAAATAGTTCGTCCGATCCCTCAACAATGATTGGGAAGACAAGGTGGTTGCGATTGAGGAAGCATATGATCTTTCCAAACTAAAGATGGAGGAGCAAATTGGAAACCTCATGACTTATGAACTCCAAATCAACCATCGAAAGGAGACAGAAACTTCCAAGATGAAATCAACCATGGCATTACATGCAAATTTTGATGAACCAAGGACGAGAATAGAAGATAACGACATTGAGGTTCTTGCCACAGACTTTTCAAATATCTCAAGAAAGATAAAGGAGAAATGAGAGAAAGAAGAGGAAGAAAAAGTGAGAAGAAGGAGAAAGAAAAGGAGAAGGAAAAGAGTGAAGATGAGAAGTAAAAGGAGAGAAGGGAGAGGAGAAGAGAAAAGGAGAAGAGCAAGAGAAAAGAGAAGAAGATGGAACCTCACAAAGCAACTTGGGATGATTCTTTATCACCTTCATCATCATCATCTTCTCTACAAAGTAGAAGGGAGGTTGCCCACACATGCTTCATGGCTATTGAAGATGAACAAAGTGAGGTAGCTTCTAACTCTTATTCTAGTAGATCAATTTCTTGCTCTACTAAGTCATATACTATTGATAGTTCTTGCTCTAACACAAGAAACATATAATTTTGATGAGCTTCAAAATGCATTTCATGATTTAGTTAATCAATATGAGATCATTTGTGAAAAGAAAAAGAATCTAGAAAGGTTGGGTGGGGAGATATTCTAGGTTGCAAATTAGGGCCAATTGTGCGAATACCATTGAGGCTGAGATTGCACAACTTGAACGGGAGATAGTAAGCCGTACCAGAATCGTAAAGGCTTGGGTTTGCATCACTGTTGCAACCACAATCCATGAAATATTGGCGGAACGGAATTCACACATATTTGGTGGCGAGAAGAATGGTCAAAATGATATTTGCATGGTTGTTTCATAGGTAATGCAAGTGTGTGGACCAAGGGTAAAGAAGGCTACTGAGGACCCTGAATTTTGTGAATTTGAGAGGCTTTGGCTACAATATCAAACCCGCTTGATGTTGCTGCAATTGTTGTACTAGTGAGATGTGTGCTTGGTAAATGCTCTATTTAGGGACGTAGAGTGGTGATCAGAAGGGGTTTTAGGGACCACCACACTATAGCCGGCACTTTGGCTTCACTAGGATTGGCTATTAAGCCGTTAGTTTCTTTCTATGTCATTTTTATTTAGGCATTAGGTGGTTGTGCTCCCTTTAGCTGTATGTATATATTACAGTGTATGTATTTACCTTTACATTATTAATAAAATCTAGAGGGAAACCTCCCTTTTTGGTGCAAAAAAAGAGAATGCTAGAAAGCAAATAAATGATCTCCAATGCCAAATTGAAATAATCAAGAATGAGGTGATTGCTAGACATGAAAAACATGCATTAGAACTTGGTAATCTAAATGCAACACCCATTAATGATGAACAACTAGATCTTAAATATTCAAATGTGCAATTAAGAAAAGATCTAGAAAAGTTCACAAAAGGAATAAAAATGTTTGACATGCTTTTAGGTAGTCCAACACAATCACTAGAGAAACATGGTTTAGGATATAATGTTTCACATCCTAAAGACCATGTTGTTGGTTTTTTGGCCTTAATCTATATTAATTTTGATGATTAATTAAACTAATCTTAATCAATCAACCTAATCAATCAAAGTTAGCAAACACGATTACATGCATTGCATACATACTTGTATACTTGCAATCATCTTAATATGTTGATCAAGACAATCAAGAAAATGAGCATTAGGACAAAGACATCAAGACTTGTAATCAAAGCTTTGGACCAAGACATGTAATTTTGTATTTATTGAGTCCATAAGGTTTAATGTAAACTTGATCACTAGGATTCTGTTCCATCAAGATTTGGTAAACCAAACCCAGATAGTCCACCGAAACCTTTCTTGTTCGGTCCACCGATCACCTATCGTTACCCAAATACTTCCCACCAGTAAAACTGAGGTGTCATCTGGAATTGCCCCGACGGAAGACAGAACCACCTTCGGTCGACCGAATAGCCCTCGACTGGTTTTGGACTCTGCTCAAACGGTCGCATTTGAATCATGTCCCTAGAGCCCAATCGACTTGTCCTAATTCGGAAGACTGAATATCTATCGGTCAACTGAGTCCTTGGCTTAAGACGCCCAACGACTATTTACACATGGCACTTGACCATTGTACCCAATGACTATTTGAGCCTTAACTGTCAGCACAAAACCCGCACTAACTTTGGTTTACCGAAGTGTACACGGTCAACCAAACTTGAGTAGATAAGAGCCCAACCAATCCTACTGTCCACCTTGGAACGGTGAACCGAATGAAATTCGTTTAACCGAACTTAATTAGGGCTAAATTGATAAAAGCTATGGGAAGTTTGTGAATGGTGATCCGAACCACTTTCGGTCAACCATATGCTTAATTCAGACCAATCCTTTGGACTACCATTCGGTTAACGGTCGACCGAATGTGCATAGAAATATGCCCAAGCTTAAGTCACCTCTTTCATTCTTATTGCTCCATTTCCCCACCAACTCCGAAATGGCTAGTATAGCTTGAAGACTTATAAATAGGACCCCATTTGTTGGTTTTGAGATCTTTGAACACTCTCTATCTATCCAATACTCAAAGCCAAATCCTCTTCATCTTCAAGCTCTCAATCATCAACACTCAAGCCAAAACTTCACCACTTGCATATCCAATTCCATATCAATATCAAAGTGTTCTCAAGTATAGAGTGTTAGTTAGATTGTGATTCCATCTCCATATTCAAGAATCACCAAAGAGTTGTAAAGCTTCGAGGAAGCTCCTTCTCGGGTTGTAGGAGGAGACATGAGCGAGGCGAGGATTTTTTCGCGAGGCTCGGTGTTGTAAACGATGTTGATCTCGGCCCGGAACGGAGATCGGTTAGTGGAAATGTAAGCGAGGCTTGCGAGGAGGACTAGGACCCCGGTGTGGGTGCCGAACCTCTCTAAACTATGGTGTCGTCGATTTTGTGGTTTGCATTTTCTCTTCCCTTAATCCTTCGATAAGTATATTTAATTCCGCATTTATCTAGTGATTAGAGGGCCATAGATCCTAACACATGTTCCTAACACATTTATCTAGTGATTAGAGGGCCTTAAATGGAAAGCAATTTTTTGTTAACCAAATTTCCTTAAGTGTATGAGCTCCCAAAATTAAAATGGTTTGAGTTCCTAAAGCTAAATTTCAAGGACCCAAAGTTGTTTGGGTACCTAAATCTACCCTTATAGGTACTTAAAGGAGGATGGGAGATTGGTAGTGACCGACCTAGCTTGGAATGTCAAATTCAAAGTCGGATGCACTATTGAAGGAGAATTGGAACCACACGAGGAATGCAAGTTGGGTAACAATCTATTAATCCTCCTAAGCATATATAATTGGTTCCAACATGAAATTGAATTCTTAATTATAATATCTTTTGTGTCATACAATTACATCACATTAAAGGGGAGAAAACATCACCTGCTTATATGCCTAATTTTAATAGATGTCAAAGGGGAGAAAACATAAAAATTGAGCTTAACTGTTAGACCTACTCATATTCATAGGAGGAGATTAATGAATATCATATACATGAAGTAATGAATTGCAAACTTAAGGGGAAGCAAATTCATCACATTATATTGGTTGAGAAGAAATTAGACATCTAAGGATTATATCGTTTATATTTTGATTGATGTCAAAGGGTGAAAAGAAACTTTAATTAAATTAATTGAACAAAAACTATGCACATACGTAGGGAGAGCAACTTATATGGATAGTTTACATATTGAATTTTTGAGTTTTAAGATATACGTTGCCATCATCAAAATGGGGGAGATTGTTACCTTTTTGGCCTTAATCCGTGCTTTGATGATTTAATAAACCTAATATTAATCACAATCAAATGGGGGAGATGCCATATGATGCCTCTTTGATTCATACGGATGTGTGTGGACCTTTTAATCCATGTTTTATAGGACAAAAGTATTTTGTGACCTTTATTGATGACTATTCTAGGTATATGTATCTTTACCTCATCCATGATAAATCTGAAGTCCATACGGTTTTTAAGGATTTCATATTAAAGGTAGACAAACAATTGGAAAAATCTATCAAATAAGTCATATCATATAGAGGTGGTGAATACTACAGTAGGTACACTACGATCGGGCATAGGCCATGACAATTAACATAGTTCTAAAAGAATGTGGCATAGTACCCCAGTACACAATGCCAGGAAAACCCAACATAAATGGTGTGTTGCTGAAAGAAAGGAACATAATACTTAAGAAAATGGTTAAGGCTATGGTGAGTCATTTGACCTTACCATTCTAATTGTGGATTGAAGCTTTGAAAATTGCAGTGCATGTTTCAAATAGTGTTCCTACCAAATTCCTAAAGAAAACTCCCTACGAGTTATGGACAAAAAAACCATATTTAGGTTACATGCACATTTGGGGATGAGAAATCACTGGATTCAAGAACAACCAGTGGATACTTCATTGGTTATCCAGAGAGGTCTACAGGCTATAGATTCTACTACCCATGTCATACGACAAACATAGATAAGTCTGATAAAGCAACCTTCTTAGAGAATGATTGATGCATTGCATACATTGCATCATATGTCTTTCATTTAGATTAATATTATATATGAATAAATGCTACTAAGGTATGTGTTTAGTCTTATTTACGGAATACAGGGACCTGAATGCAAATTACCCATATCCCGAGCATAAACGCGTGCAAGAGACTCATTTCTGTCATAAACACAAAGTTCAAGATTATTGGGATTCAAATGGAAGTCCATCCAAGCGTAAAATCATTCAAAGACCCAATTACAAAAAGGCCAAGGACTTAAGCACAAAAGTAGTCAGGACCTAATTGCAAAAGCCAAGGACCCGACTGCAAATTAAAGTACCAAAATATTAGTTTGGAGAAGTTCTAAAGAAAAATCAATTTGGATCACCAAATATATGAAGAAATTAACTCGGATCTCCAAAGATATGAAATAATTAATTCGGACGCGCAAAGGACAGCTAAAACATACCATAAACACACAGGAAAAATCCGGATCGATTCCGAGCCGATTCCGCCGCACCTCATGTACAAAATGCGGCGATTCCGCCTCACAAAAGTCGAACCGTCCGCTCAATTTTTTACCAATGATGTATTGACGCGTGTACTTCTCTTTTATGTATTACGATCCCCGGTTGAGACTATAAATAAGGCTAAATCATGTATTGAAAGGGGCTCCTCTCCTCCTCTCCTTTTTAGCAATAAAATTTTGTTCTTTTATTTTGTGTTTTTAGTTTTCTTTTGTAGTTTCTCTAGGACCCCTTCTCTTTCCCTCCATCCATGAGTTTCTAACTCTCTCCAAAGGGTGGGGGTGACGGATTTAGGGTGATGAGAAGAAGAATGATGTTATTATTTTAATTTCGTGTTAGTATATTTTGATTACTTGAGTTTATGTTGAATCGTTTATCACGTAATGCTTTATAACTAATGTGATTTATTATAAGTTTCAGAATTCTCTAAACAAAACCCGATATCTAATCCCCCACCCGTTGGACTGTCATCCATCTTTGCTTTATTCTTAGTTTGTTTTTGTTGTTCTTGCTTTAGAAATAAAAAATCCAAAAATCTAAAACCAACCTTATTTCTCTCTCTTTCTTTCCTTAATAGAAAATCACAAAAATAACAATATATCTCCCTCCTTGTGTTCGACACGTACTTGCCACGTCTTCATTGACGTCGTGCACTTGCGGTATAAATTTAAATTCTCACCAAGTTTTTGGCGCCGTTGCCCGGGAGGCGACGAAGATTTTGTTTATTTTTGGTGATTTCGATTCTATTCTGTTTATCATGTACGCGATCTAACTATTTGGGTTTGCGTTTCAGGAGACAACGGAGTGCGCGGCGAAATCCGGGAACATTTGGAGCAAGAAGGGCGGCGAAATCGCCGCATCCAAAGATCAACTCGCGGTGGATCTGCCGCACGTCTGAAGCATCTGGGCTTCAATTTTTCTGGGGTCGTCTATATCTCTCGGTGGATGCGTAGAGCGACTGAAAAGTTTCGAGAGCGGGCGGCGAACCCGACTGAACGTGCGTAGGTAACCTTTGTTGCCTTTTTCCTCGTAATTTTTAGTTTCGGAAAATTTCCTTTTTAGTAGAATTGCACGTGTTAGGCTCAAATTCCATAATTGGCAATAATTCAACTCTGACCTAAAAATGGGCAAAATTAGAAGGATTTAGTGCATGCATCATATAGTGTTTTGTTTGCATTATTTTTGCTAAATTCTTGCAAATTAATTCTTGTTGAAGAGTGCTGGAGGCAAGGTACGTGCGCGGTTTTTTATCAATTGCATTTAATCATATAATATAGTTTGCACACAACCTTGCAATTGCCCCCCACTAAAGACCAATGTTTGACTATCTTTGCTAGATTTAAGTTAAACTATCTTAAGGGCAACTCCGTAGGAAAAGATACGGTGGGGATTTCATCACCCTTCCGTGGCCCACAAATCACAATCCTAAAGTGTCACCCAAGCCTTAAAATTAAAATCAATTAGACATTGGCCCCTAAGGACTCAGACTCCATTAAGGAGAAGATTGGTTTGACTTGCTATGACGTGAAGCTGATCGAATTTAATTTGGTGTCTAGAAAGTGTTTTTGTGTTGACGTAAGTCTTCCAAGCGAAGTGGTTGTCTAATTGGCACCGATTCTGTCGGAAGCGCCCACACTAGCTATACACTGCCTGGCCAATTTGTTTTGATTAGTGAGGGAGGTGAATCAAGCGAATCAATTTGACTCAACCAGTTAGGAGTCGTATAGATTTAAGCGACATTAGGTCTAGGATTGTTTGAACCGTGCTTGTTTAGGAAACTTCTGACCAACCCTCTTATCTATCTTTTAGAGTTAAGTTTCCCTTCTCCTCTGCGTCATCTTCTCAAAGAAGGCCACCTGTACCTCATGCTACCTCTGAACCGACCCATCACATTAATGTGATTCATACTTTGAGGTCTGGTAAGGAGGTGGATAACCACATTGGGTTGCCTTCCTTGTCATCACCATCTCTTGGTGTCACCAGACCTGCGGTGATACCTGCATCTATGAGGCAGCCGGATCCTGAGGTTTCCTCCACCAATACTTCCAGGAAGGAGCCAGATGCATTGCATACATTGCATCATATGTCTTTCATTTAGATTGTGCTTATATCAATAAATGCTACTAAGGTATGTGTTTAGTCTTATTTACATAATACAGGGACCTGAATGCAAATTACCCATATCCCGAGCATAAAGGCGTACAAGAGACTTATTTCTATCATTAAGACCAAGTCAAGATTATCGGGCTTCAAATTTAATTCGATCCAAGCATAAAAGCATTAAAAGACCTAATTACAAAAAGTCCAAGGACTTAAGCACAAAAGTAACCAGAGACTTAATTGCAAAACGCCAAGGACCCGACTGCAAATTACAAGTACCAAAATATTATTTTGGAGAAGTTCTAAAAAAAATCAATTTGGATCTCCAAATATATGAAGAAATAAATTCGGAGCTCAAAAGAAAGGAAAGAAATCAATCCAGACGCGCAAAGGATATTTAAATCATACCATAAACACACAGGAAAAATCCGGATCCAAGCAGAGCTAATATTGTGGCGTTTCCGCCGCATATTACATGCAACTTGCGGCGAAAACGCCGCACCCCTTCCGATCCGTGGCCCCGGATTTTGTCCAGTCGTGTCATGACGCGTGTACTTTCCTATTTTATACTTGGGTCCCTTGTATCGGCTATAAATAGGCCCGAAACGATGTTGTAAAGGAGTTGGTTGTTTTATTCCATGCTTCAGTAATAAAATTCTGTTGGTTTATTTTATGTTTTTAGTTTTCTTTTGTAGTTTCTCTAGGACCCCTTCTCCTTCCCTCCATCCATGAGTTTCTAACTCTCTCCAAAGGGTGGGGTGATGGATTTAGGGTGATGAGAAGAAGAATGATGTTATTATTTTAATTTCGTGTTAGTATATTTTGATTACTTGAGTTTATGTTGAATCATTTATCATGTAATGCTTTATAACTAATGTGATTTATTATAAGTTTCAGATTTCTCTAAACAAAACCCGACATCTAAACCTCCACCTGCAGGACTCTCATCCATCTTTGCTTTATTTTTAATTTGTTTTTGTTGTTCTTGCTTTAGAAATTAAAAAATCCATAAATCTCAAACCAACCTTATTTCTCTCTCTTTCTTTCCTTAATCGAAAATCACAAAAATAACAATATCTCTCCCTCCTTGTGTTCGACCCGTACTTGCCACGTCTTCATTGACGTCGTGCACTTGCGGTATAAATAAAATTCACATCAAGTTTTTGGCGCCGTTGCCGGGGAGGCGACGAAGATTTTGTTTATTTTTGGTGATTTCGATTCTATTCTGTTTATCGAGTGCGCGATCTAACTATTTGTGTTTGTGTTTCAGGAGACAACGGAGTGCGCGGCGAAATCCGGGGACAGTTGGAGCAAGAAGGGCGGTGAAATCGCCGCATCTAAAGAACAACCGGCGGCGGATCGGCCGCACGTCTGAAGCATCTGGGCTTCAATTTTTTCTGGGGTCGTCTCCATCTCTGGGTGGACGAGTAGAGTGACTGGAAATTTTCGAGAGTGGGCGGCGAACCCGACTGAGCGTGGGTGCGTAGGTAACCTTTGTTGCTTTTTTCCTCGTAATTTCTAGTTTCGGAAAATTTCCTTTTTATGGAATTGCACGTGTTAAGCTCAAATTCCATAATTGGAAATAATTCAACTCTAACCTAAAAATTGGCAAAATTAGAAAGACATAGTGCATGCATCATACATTGTTTTGTTTGCTTTATTCTTGCTAAATTCTTGCAAATTATTTTTTTGTTGAAGAGTGCTGGAGGCAAGGTACGTGCGCGGTTTTTATCGATTGCATTTAAGCATATAATTTGGTTTGCATACAACCATGCAATTATGCCCCAACTAAAGACTAGTGTTTGACTATCTTTGCTAGATTTAAGTTAAACTATCTTAAGGGCAACTCCGTAGGAAAAGATACGGTGGGGTTTTCATCACCCTTCCGTGGCCCACAAATCACAATCCTAAAGTGTCACCCAAGCCTTAAAATTAAAATCAATTAGACATTGGCCCCTAAGGACTCGGACTCCATTAAGGAGAAGATCGATTTGACTTGCTATGACGTGAAGCTGATCGAATTTAATTTGGTGTCTAGAAAGTGTTTTTGTGTTGACGTAAGTCTTCCAAGCGAAGTGGTTGTCTAATTGGCACCGATTCTGTCGGAAGCGCCCACACTAGCTATACACTGCCTGGCCAATTTGGTTTGATTAGTGAGGGAGGTGAATCAAGCGAATCAATTTGACTCAACCAGTTAGGAGTCGTCTAGATTTAAGCGACATTAGGTCTAGGATTGTTTGAACCGTGCTTGTTTAGGAAACTTCTGACCAACCCTCTTATCTATCTTTTAGAGTTAAGTTTCCCTTCTCATCTGAGTCTTCTTTCTCTTCTCATCTCAATTCTCTAGATTAGGATTCCTTTCTCACCTTTCCCCCTTCTATTGTTTGTTTCCATTTTTGAAGAAAAAAAATTTATAAAAAAAAATCAATTGATTCTTGAATTTGAATTTGGAATTTAAATTTCGAATTTGAATTCAAAAATTGATTCAAACCGGTGCACTCAGATTTGGGTTCGGGACTTGAGCAATCGACTCTCACGAGTTCATCTAGATTCCAGTCTGGAGCTTAGCCCCAATCCACCTGTTGCACCACCTCACCCGGATCCAATGGGTGAGAATGTAGCGGACCCACCTGTTGCACCACCGATGACTCTGAGGGATCGGTGCTACCCAACGATGGCTGCTCAGCCATCGTGCATCGTTATGCCCACCATACCGGGTCGCGACTTCGAACTAAAGGTACAATACATGAGTATGTTGCCCAAGTTCACTTCTAAGGAAGACACATATCTCTTCCTTAGAGAATTTGAGGAAATATGCTCCCTTATGCAATACCAGCATATCTCTGAGGAGGCAGTGCGTCTTAAATTCGTGCCTCTAGCATTGAAGGACGACGCTAAGAAATGACTATATAGTCTAGCCGAAAGATCTATTAGGAGTTGGGCCGAGTTTGTTCAAGTGTTCTTAAAAAAATATTTCCCCAATCATAAGACTATTAGGATTAGGAATGAAACTGTTGCATTCGTTCAATATGAGAGTGAGTCGTTCTATTCCTATTTAGAAAGATTTAAAAGTCTGTTGACCCAATGCCCTCATCATGGAATTCCAAGATGGCAATTGTGCCAAATTATCTATGAGGGATGGACACCTACATATAGGGTTATGGTAGAATTTGTAAGCCAAGGAAACTTCATGTCCAAAAATGAGAATGATGCTTGGACTTTTCTTGAGGATTTAGCCGAAAATAGTATGCAATGGGACAATGCTAGAGCACCGAATCACCCGAGAATTGGATCTAGAATAGCAAGTCAACCCAAACCAGGTGTCTTAGCTGTAGATGTCACTGTAGCTGCTGAAGCAAAACTAGCTACCCTTATGCGTAGAATGGAAAATCTAGAGCTAAAAACCCGACCCCTAGTGAATCAAGCATCGTCTATCCCTTGCTCTAGATGTGGTCAAACTGGTCATACAATGGAGGATTGTGCGGACTTGGAACAAGTTAATGCCGCATTTAACCATTCTAGAAATGACCCATACACATCAACCTATAACCCGGGTTGGCATAATCATCCCAATTTGTCATGGAACCAACAAGGTCAACCTCCTAGACAACAACCAAACCCGTATAACCAAAATAATACATCATCTGGGTTTAGTAACAATGGAGATTATGATGTTAGATTGACAAGCTTGGAAAATTTGGTTAAAACTTTTATGCAAACAACCACCCAATCCTTCCAAAGGCTAGAAAGACAAGTCAGCAAACTAGCACAAATAGTAGGTGAAAGAGAAAACGGTCAGTTTCCAAGTCAACCTGAGGTGAATCCAAGATCTAATAATCAATATCAGCCCTATCAACCACCTCCAGGAAGTAACAACCCTAGACCGGTTCAAATGGTTCATGAGGAGGGACCGTTCCAACAAATAAATGCAGTTGTATCATTACGGTCTGGAAAACAAGTTGATAACAATGTAGTAAATCCTAGAGCTCCTAATCCATTTAGCCATCAAGCACCCACATGTGACCTGACCATTGAACTTGAAGTCCAATTTGAAAAGCCCAACCCACCTATTCAACCTGACCCTATAGCTCAACCTAAGCGAGTCTATGTTCCTAAAGCCCCATTCCGCAATAGACTCAAGAAGAACTCAAGTGCACAAATGGAGAAAATCTTGGAAGTATTTAAGCAAGTTAAGGTGAGTATTCCACTCCTAGATATGATTCAACAAATACCTGCTTATGCTAAATTCTTAAAGGATCTGTGCACTAAGAAGAGTAAAACGAACGTACCAAAGAGGGCATTCTTAACTACAAACATAAGTTCTATTCTGTCCAACTCATCTCCTATAAAGTATAAGGACCCTGGGTGTCCCACAATTTCATGTGCAATAGGAGATACTTTTATCAACAAAGCCCTTCTAGACCTTGGTGCTAGTGTTAACTTACTCCCGTACTCTGTCTATGAGCAACTAAGCCTTGGTCCACTAAAACCCTCTAAGACAACCCTTCAATTTGCTGATTGCTCTATTAAGAAACCAAGAGGTATAGTAGAGGATGTTTTGATTAAGGTTGGTGACTTCATTTACCCAGTGGATTTTGTCGTTCTAGACACTGAACCTGTTGTCAATCCTAAGAGACAAATCCCTGTAATACTAGGCAGGCCCTTTTTAGCCACTTTTGAAGCTTTGATAAATTGTCGAAATGGGATCACGCAACTATCTTTTGGAAATTTAAAAGCTGAATTTAATATCTTTCATGTTGATAATGAACCAGAAATAGTATGCAATCAAAGTGATGTTGTGATGAGATCGCGTATCTATAAGATTTCTGAATCAAATAAATCATCACAAAATCAAAAAGAAAATGAGAAAAGGGGGAGAAATTCATCTACCCAACCACCATCACTCGAGCAAATAAGAGAACCAACACATGTGAGGGGTGTGGAATCTTTACCTCAGGGCAACATGGGGAACAATTCAACTGGATACATGCACCAACATGGTGACATTCAATCCAGTTCTGACTATGGTTGACTCTGAGCAAATTCAATCCCTCTACCGCAAGTTGACTCAGGTAATAAGTGCATTTGCTTTATCGTTGCATACATTGAGGACAATGCATGAATTAGGTGTGGGGGGTGTTTATCTATCTATCTATATATTCTGTTTTGGTTTAAAAAAAATTAATTCAATGCTCCATGACATAGCTTAAGATTGAAGTGCCAAAACCTGTGTACAAATTGCATTGAGGTTTTGTTCCTTATTATATAGTTCTGCTTGTATAAACTATGACATAAATCTAAATTCCAAAGAAATAACTCATTACCCTTTAAGACATGTATGCACTTAAATTGGATGAATCAAATCTTTGAAGTGGTTGATAAAAAGCAGAGGTTGAGGAAAATATACCGGGAAGTGTGGACTTCTAATAGCAATTAAGCCTTGAGGAAAATAAAAGGGGAATAAAAGTGAGGAAAGCACATCTTGCAAAATGATTACCAAAGCCCAAGCCTTCGAGTCACTGGTCCGTAGGGGTATCTTAAAACCCGGTAACTTGAGTCTACCAGCTCGGGATTATCGAACAAACTCGTTACACGAATGCAAAAAGGGTAAAAGTGTCAAAAAAAGCAAATGTGTTGAATCACGGGGAAAAAATTACTTTAAGATACTCAAGGCCCAAAGTTAAAAGAATGATCCATGTCATGGTTGATCTGAATGATACTTCACCACCAGAGGAGGCGTGCAAAATAATTTAAGTGATAACATGTGTAGAAGGGTTAGTGGTGTGAATGTTGGAGGAACAAGGACCAAGTCAGAATTTTTATGAGTTAGATTTATATAATGAGCACGCAAGAATTCTAAGTGAGATGTATAAGGTTGAGGTGGGGATATTGAGAGTTATTAATGAAATGTTGAATTAAGACTTTGTGGGTGTGTCAACTGAAAACCCTCACGAGACAAAACTCGTCCTCTAAGGAAACTTAGGGGTTTAAAGGCTTGTTGCACATGCTAAGTGCAACCGTGATTCCTACGAAAGTGAGTTATGATTTCCTGTTTTCATTTTTCTTATATTCTATTTTGCTAGGGACTAGCAAAATATAGGTGTGGGGGTATTTGATGCATTGCATACATTGCATCATATGTCTTTCATTTAGATTAATTTTATATCAATAAATGCTACTAAGGTATGTGTTTAGTCTTATTTTACAGAATACAGGGACCTGAATGCAAATTACCCATATCCCGAGTATAAACGCGTGCAAGAGACTCATTTCTGTCATAAAGACCAAGTTTAAGATTATCGGGATTCAAATGGAAGTCCATCCAAGCATAAAAGCATTCAAAGACCCAATTACAAAAAGGCCAAGGACTTAAACACAAAAGTAGTCAGGACCTAATTGCAAAAGCCAAGGACCCGACTGCAAATTAAAGTACCAAAATATTATTTTGGAGAAGTTCTAAAGAAAAATCAATTTGGATCTCCAAATATATGAAGAAATTAACTCGGATCACAAAAGATATGCAATAATTAATTCGGACGCGCAAAGGACAGCTAAAACATACCATAAACACGCAGGAAAAATCCGGATCGATTCCGAGCCAAAAAGGTGGCGATTCCGCCGCACCTCATGTACAAAATGCGGCGATTCCGCCTCACAAAAGTCGAACCGTGCGCTCAAATTTTTACCAATGATGTATTGACGCGTGTACTTTTCTTTTATGTATTACGATCCCCGGTTGAGACTATAAATAAGGCTAAATCATATATTGAAAGGGGCTCCTCTCCTCCTCTCCTTTTTAGCAATAAAATTTTGTTCTTTTATTTTGTGTTTTTAGTTTTCTTTTGTAGTTTCTCTAGGACCCCTTCTCTTTCCCTCCATCCATGAGTTTCTAACTCTCTCCAAAGGGTGGGGGTGACGGATTTAGGGTGATGAGAAGAAGAATGATGTTATTATTTTAATTTCGTGTTAGTATATTTTGATTACTTGAGTTTATGTTGAATCGTTTATCACGTAATGCTTTATAACTAATGTGATTTATTATAAGTTTCAGAATTCTCTAAACAAAACCCGATATCTAATCCCCCACCCGTTGGACTGTCATCCATCTTTGCTTTATTCTTAGTTTGTTTTTGTTGTTCTTGCTTTAGAAATAAAAAATCCAAAAATCTAAAACCAACCTTATTTCTCTCTCTTTCTTTCCTTAATAGAAAATCACAAAAATAACAATATATCTCCCTCCTTGTGTTCGACACGTACTTGCCAGGTCTTCATTGACGTCGTGCACTTGCGGTATAAATTTAAATTCTCACCAAGTTTTTGATGGTGTGGCTGCTGGGATTTTATTTCTCCCCGGCAACGGCGCCAAGGGTTCAATAATCTGTTAACATTTGCACAAGCCATAAATTATAATTCTGCTAGACGGTTGCAAGCCATGAAAAAAGTAGTTAGTCTCTATGGATGACAACCAAGTTGGAGAACTCATTGACTTACCTTTGGGAAAGAAACTAGTTGGTTGCAAATTGGTCTTTAAGACCAAAAGAAATCCCAATGAACTTATTGAGCGACATAAAGCCAGACTTGTACCAAAGGGATTCACACAAAGGGAGGGCATTGACTAATACAAACTTTCTTTCTAGTTTCCTTAAAAGACTCGTTGAGAATAGTCATGGCTCTAATGGCTCATTTGATTTGCAATTAGACTAGATGGATATGAAAACAACTTTCCTGGATGGCAAATTAAAGGCAGAAGTGTACATGCAACAACCTAAGGGTTTTGAGGTTAAAGGAAATGAAAATATGATTTACAAATTAAAGAAGTCCATATATATACAGATTGAAGCAAGCTTCCAGAACATGGTACTTCAAATAAAATGAAGTTATCATATTCTTTGGTTTCAAGGAAAACATTGTTCATCAATGTATATAAATGAAGGATAATGAGATTGGATGAATTATACTTGTCCCATAGGTAGATGATATTCTACTTGCAAGTACAAATCTTAGTTTGTTAAGGGAGACTAAGGATTTTCAGTCAAACAACTTTGATATGAAAGACAAGGGTGAAACCTGATTGATCGTTTTAAATAACTACAAGTGCACGACGTCGGTGAAGATGTGGCAAATCTGAGTTGAACCTCAATGAGTTATGAGTGTTGTTGTGACTACCATACTCGAGTAGAAAAGGACAGGAGAATGAGGGGATTATGCTAAACTAACTACATTAAACGATGAATGAATCAACAATCAAACTAAACCCCCATGGAATGGAGGTGCGTAGGTATGTGTGTGTGTGTGTGGTTTTTTATTACATCAGGCACAAGTGTCTAAAATTGGTGAAATCAACTAGAAACGAGTGTGGAGTCTAATTAACATCAACTACATTTACATGAATACATGACTAATATAGTGGACACGAAGTTAAGATGCACTTTGGGTTCTCAAGATTGAACTAAGTGTCAAGTGTGGCCATTAGGACATTAATTAACCATCCATACAACTCAATACATTCATACATAACAAGTCAGTTCCATATAAGGATAAACCATTACAAGCAACAAGATAAACTCTAGATTTGACATTAGACAAGTACCTAATGTGGACATTATCCCATCAAATACAATAAGTATAGATCTACATTAAGCACATGGAAATGACACAAATAAGAAGAACTTGTCATTACACAACACATAGTCTACATCACCTCCACCCAAAATGGGGTGTATCTACTCTCTACTCATAACAATAAGCATGAAAAGAAAAAAAATCTACACTAAACATGGCAAGAATAGGAAAGTACTAAATCAACCAACAAAATGTAAAACAAATTGCATAGAAAGAAAGCTAAAGAATGGAGGAACTTGAATCCAACCTTAGATTAAAGAAAATGTGAGATTACAACATTCATCCACCTTCCTCTACTTGCAGCCAAATTGAGTAAAACCTAACAGACTCTGATGGTGGAAGTGGAGAACTAGAAGAAAGGTAGGAGAAACATTGCTATTTATAGAAGAAATAGTGGTGTAGATGAATTTGAGAGCAATCTGATGGTTGTACTTATCTATGGTCTGGTGCACCCAAATAAACACGTTCGAGCCATGGAAGAAATTTTGGGGGATTTGGACCAAAATAATCCACTAGTGGTGAATTTTATATTTTGTGTCTGATCCGCACCGAATTTCTTCAGAAACTTGGGTTCTCTATTTTGCACGTAAGGTGCACTTCAGGTCTGCTAGTTTGAGCTTGTTTGGTCTTAGTTTCCCAAATACTCTTCAAGATCATTGTATTGAGGATTTTTTGTGCCAGAAATGTTTTCCTTTTGTTCAGGTCCATATGGGTTTCATCTAGGTCCATCCTGAATTGCAGATGGGTCCTTAAGCATGACAAACAGGTCCAAAATGCTTCGTTAAGGTCTTTTCTTCTTGAATTTAAGTGTTTTTGGTTCATTTCTGCTCTTCATTACCTAAAACGCAAAACACATCAAATAAAAACTTGAGGAGCACAAAATCAGGGTATATAAAATGATATATAGCATGCATACAATGTATGATATGCTACTAATTAAAGTCCATTATGTCATCGGTACGGAGATTCACCGTGACAGGTCTCTAGGCATGCTTGGGCTATCTTAGAAGTTGTATATATCAAATATATTAAAAAAATGTTCGATGCGAAATTATTCTCCAAGGGGTGCACCTATTCTTAAGGGTGACAAATAAAGAAAATTGTGAAGTCCTCAAACAGACTCCGAGATACTTGTAATGAAGGATAAACCATATGCTTCCGTAGTTGGAAGTCTCAACTATGCCCAAACTTGTACACGACCAGACATTGCCTTCGCTACGAGATATCTAGGAAGATATTAAGCTGATCTAGGATTAGCACATTGGCAAGCTACGAATAAGTATTAAGATATTTACGAGAAATGAAACATCTCATGCTCACATACAAACGATCATATAAATTGGATGTAATTAGTTACTCTGACTCAGTCTTCACTGGGTGTGTTACAAGGAAATCCACATTTAGATATATCTTCACTGGACATGGCTCACCCATGAACTATCAGAGAGAGGATAGATTATACCATGATCCAAGCACTTAAGAAGCTCTTTTCGGACGACTTCTTTCAGCATAGGATTCAATCTTCATTGTGGGTCCCCGCGGGGCCTAGAGTTCTCCTCCATGTGGATCCGATACTGGAGAATACTAGGGCTTATTCCCTTGATGTCCTTCAAGGACCACCTGATAGCCTCTTTGTTTTCAAGGAGCAATTTTTTAAGGGCAGCCTCATGATCTTTTGCAACATGAGAAGCAATAATGAGTGGCAGTGTATCATTATCCCCTAAGAAGATGTAATTAAGGCTATCAAGGAGCGGTTTAAGCTCGATCAGAGGTGGGTCCTTGTTGGATTCAGAGTTAATTTCAAGTGGCTCAAGGGCCATAGGGTAACAGGAGCAAGCACGCAGATGTGGCTCCTCATCCAGAAGTTCACAAGCGGATTCCTCAAAATCATCTCCAATCGCAACTTGGTCATTGGGCATCTCAATAATATGTCGATGTGAATTGAACATGCCCAATGACTCAAGCTCATCCATGTCCTAAATGAAATTGGCTCTGACAACATCGTCGAAGAGCTCAGGTTGCTTACAAAGATTAAAGATGTTGAAATCCGCCGTGAGGTTTCCAAAATATAACATTATCAAGACATTGTAACAATCGATCAAAACATTAGATGTCACCATAAATGGCCTCCCAAGGATCACTAGAATTTTTCATTTTGGGTTGGACGTAGGTTCAGTATCCAAGATGATGAAATCAACTGGGAATACGAACTCGCCCACTTTAATAAGGACATCCTCCACACTTCCTCGTGGAATCTTGACGGATATATCAGGCAACTGGAGGGTGGTCCTCGTTGGCTTAAGATCGCATATTCCAAGGTTGACATAGACAAAGTAGGGCAGGAGGTTCACAGATGCTCCCAAATCAAATAAAGCTTGAGGAATTGCCACATTACCGATCATGCAAGAAACAGTTGGACAACTGGGGTCCTTGTATTTAACATGCATGGGTTGTGTCAATATCAAACTCACATTGGCAGACAGGAATGCCTTTTTAGGAACATTTGTTCTCCTCTTAACGGTACAGAGGTCCTTAAGTAACTTGGCATACAACGACATTTGTTGAACAACATCCAACAATTGAATGTTCACCTTGACTTGCTTAAGTACCTCAACGATTTTGTCCCAATGTTTATCGCATTTTAGTCAACCTATGATGGAATGGTGCCTTGGGAACATAACTATCATGAGGAGGAGTCTCAGACGTGGGTTCCTTTAAAGACTCACGACCTCCTCGGAAGAGTCACCAACAGGGTTGGATGCAGGCATTTCCACATTGTTGTTAACAACCCTTCCCGATCTTAAGGTATGGACCACATTTGCATGTAGGGAAGGGTCATCTTTAACATTGTTGAGATTCTACCTAGCCTGAGCACATGGGTTTCATTTGGAAATCACCTTGACACATCGACTCCAATAATGTGCGGGTGTTGTAGTTGAGACCCTCATAAACAATCTGGCATAACTGCCATAACTGAAGTCCATGATGAGGGCACTATTAGAGAAGGTCTTTGAACCTCTCAAAGAAAGCATGAAAAGATTCAGTCTCAGTCTGATACATTTGATGTATCTGGTACCGCATCTGTTGAGGTTTCCTTTGAGGAAAAAATTTCTTTAGAAAGATGGTCACAAAGTTATCCCATGACCGAATAGAGCTCGCTGGGAGGTTGTACATCCATTTCTTGCAAAAGAAATGATCCTCAATCGGACTGAATCCTCCTCAAGCTGTTGAAGCTTGAAAATGGAGCATACCTCCTCGAATTCACGTACAAAAATATATGAATCCTTCTTATTAGCAGTGAAGGTAGGAAGCATGCTCACATATTGAGGTTTCAGTTCATAGTTGTTCCCCCATGCTGGTGGAAGAACTATGCAATAAGGTTACGCGGCCCGAACAGGATGTGTCTGCTCCCAAGTCATCGGTCTATCTCATCGAGCTAAAGGTGGTGGTGCACCAGGAACCCGATCTTGACCGAATCCCTCTTCCTCCTGAGTCAGAGGAGGAGGAGGAGGAGAAGGAGGTCTACATGGGGGTGGGAGTGGACCGAGGTAACCCATATATAGAAACCGGTCTCCCCCATATCCATAAGATGACTCGGCCTCACGCTCTATAGGATCTTGAGGCAGAGATGAGCGATCACCTAGACCGTCCATCTCAGAAAAATGCACTCTCTGAAGTCGAGCGCTATCAATAGAACGAGCCTAACCTCGCATAAAACACTCAACTCGATTCTAAAATAACACATAACAGAAGGTGTAATCAGAGGAGGAGACTATAACGAAGAATATAGAGGAGGAGAAGACTCAGATGACAAAGGAAGAATCCCTAGAGCTAGCATAAGTAGTGGGTGATGGTAGCAGACAAACAATCAAACACGGCTCAAACAAGTTCTGGCTATAGGTCCTTAGGCTAGACGACGCCAAAATTCGAGATCACTAGTCTCAACACACCTCACCTCCCTACAACAAAGATCACATTGCCCAGCAAGTGATACTTGATCTGGAGATCAAGTACCTCCTACTATCAACAAGGTAGGCGACGCCGATTAGGTCATGACAGTCTCAGCTAGATTACTCTCCTAGTACGTTCGAAATCCTTAGGGGCTTGCTTTTAGAATTAAGGCTTTGATAGTGTGATTTTTGGCGCTAAGGAAAGGGTGATGAAATCCCCCACCTTATCTTGTATGGGACAACCCCTCCTTAATAGCATTTTGGAGTTTTAATCTGGAAATCAACTCTCCAAACAAACGCTCAACTCACACTTGTTTCAATGCAATTCCTACCAACTAATGCATTGTCATACAAAATGCATTAGTGAGAGTAGGAAATGCGTACCTCATGCCAGAACTCAACAACTGAAAGTAAAGCTAAAATAAAAGACAAACTACGTGCCTAAGTCAAGTATATAATGCATGACCTAAACAAGCAAGAATGCCTAATCTTTTGCTTTGGATTTTAGTGGCCAAGTTGATTAAAGAGGTTTGATTATTAATCTGGGGCAAACTACAGGTCAAAACTTGCCAAATTGAACCCCAGATGGGTATATTGAATGTAGAAACAAACCAAAGAAAGGAGAAAAAGAGAGCTCACCAGACCGTCAGTTGGCAGTCTAGGGTTGCTGATTGGCGGTCAGTGTTGCTCAGTTTGCCTCCAAACTTCTCCTGGTATCTTCCCTTGATCTTTAGAGCCTCCTGAAACAAAGCACAACTGCAAACAAAAGACTAAACTCACTCGAATTGTCCAAACCAGAGTCTGGAAAGAGCACCTCTCCGGCAACGACACCAAAAGCATGATGTGAATATTAGCTCAAAACCGCAACTACACGACCATCAGTGAAAATGTGGCAAATACGGGTTGATGCACAGGGAGCTGTGTCTACTCTGGTTCTTTTGAAGGCAAGTGGTAAAATAGAGGAGAAGAAGTTTGGTTACACTAAACTACACTAAACTAGTAAGCAACAAACAAGGAAACGAAAGCACGAGAGGAACTAAAACTAAACTCAGCAACTACTAATAAGAGAGATGAAATTCAGGAATAAAACCCTCAAGGGGTGGAGTGTGAACATAAATGAGGTGAGAGAAGTGATGAATGGCGCATGTAAGCATGTCTGTGTGTCATGTGTGTGTGTGTGTTCATGCATAGGAGGTGTCTAAAGATTTGGCAAAACCTATCAACCTATTCATACAACGTATCAACAATTACTACTTGATTATCATAAGACGAGTCTCAGCATGAGAAGTGTCTAAATATTATGGAAAGACTCATCAAAAACCAAGAACTCATGTGAAGAACAAAGCTAAGCATGGGAAGTGTCTAAATGTTGTGGCAAAACCAATCAAAACAAAGTTTTTTCAATCAATCAAGCAATTAAACGCTAATAGAAACACACGACTAAAATGTAGCATATCCAATAGGAAATTTTAGTGAATAAACATGAGGAAACCAAGCATGGGAAGTGTTTAAATCTTATGACAAAACCCATCAAAATCCCCCAACATGTGGATGAATAAAACAAACCTGATGAACATAAAAACATTCAAGTCTACACAATCTAAATTTGTCAAACATTCAAAACCTCAAAACATAAATGTACATCATCTCCACCCCCCTAAAAGGGGGATGAAACTATTTACTACTCATTAAACTATAAACTACATTAAGAAAATGAGACATGCTAATTACATATACTAAGATTAAGACAAACTTAACTAAGCATGCAAGAGTTAAAAGAAACAAGAAACTTAACAAAACATTCTTTATTGCTCATTCACATTACAAGTACCATCTCTACACTAGAGTTTTGCTCCAAGGCTTCCCACCAAGTAGAGAGAATGGCCACCAAGAGAGGAGTTCTTCACAAGGGAGGAGGAAGAGTTCTATTACAGTCATAAAAAAGGTAATCGGGGACAATCACCCAATTTGGGACTAATGACATACTATAAAGTTTGATACATGACATCACCCAATTTGGGACTAATACATGACCACCAAGAAGCTAGGTCAGATCCTGACCCAACTAGACCACCAATTGTCTGTCCAAAGACACCAATTTCTGGTCATGTTTGATCGGATTAGACCCGTTTTCGGTTGGTTGCTTTATTTCTTCAATTCTCCTCGTGGGGTGCACCCAGATTGGTTGCTTGAGTTTGCATTCAAATCTAATTACTAAAATACTCCTCATGATGGTGTGGAGTTTCTTCATTTCCTCATTGGTCCTTTTGGTTTACATCCGGGTCCTTTCCTCTTGTGTATCAATCCATAAGTCTCATAATTCAGTCATTTTTCTTGCGTTCATGTCCTTTTTGTCTCTTCTTCTCAAATCTATTTATTCTTGAAACTTAAACATAAAACTTGTTACGTATCATTGCCTAGGTTAACAACTAGAGGATATAAGACATGAATATATGCATGATATGATGTCAATCAGTACCTTAGGGTGTGTTCACTACGTAGTTGAGTTTTTCTTAGGTTGTGTTTTTGTGGTGTAATATGTGTTTGGGATATTCTAACAATGTAGTTTTTGGGTAATGAAATGGAAATGTGGGGGGTTTTTTGCCACGAAAAAAAAGTTAGTAACTTGGACTTTATTAGTGAATTAGTTGGGTTATTTTCAGTGATAACTTTAGTGTAGTAGTTGTTATGTGGGGGTACACTTGTTACAGTTTGGGAAAAGTTAATATGGTTTGTACAGTGGGTTAGTTGTAGTACTTCCGTTGTCTTAAATATTAACTTGACAAGTGAGGGTTATCTTTAAGTTAAATTCATGTATAATATTTCACAGGAAGGAATTGAGTACACTTACAACCGTCTCACTTTTATTCATTGGCTAAAAGCTACGAAAGAAATGAGAGTTCCGCACAAAGAGCTTTTTTGTACGACCTCTTTTGGTCACATGTTGGAGGTGGAGAACATTATAGTGAATAGGGTTGAGCATCAGTCCGGACCCGGACCAGACCAGACCCAGATGCTCTCCGAGGTCTGGACCGAAGACCGGACTGGTCAGATTCGGTCCGGACCGAACTCGGACCGGTCAGTCAAGTCTGGTCCAAAAACTCGGATCATACTTGATTTTTGGAGGGAAATTGGATTTTGGACCGGGTTCGGACCGGACCAGACCGAAACCTGAACCCATCCCGGGGTTTGGACCAAAACCCGGACCGGTCTGATTCGATCCGGTCCAAAAAACCAGACCAGACCGGTCAACGCTCTCCCCTAATAGTGAATGTTGAGCTGCTGCGAGACCTAATAGCTTGTTATTCGACCAGACGAAAAACCTTCATTATAGGGAAATATGAGTTGATGTTTGAAGACATGGATGTGGCGTGCATATTGGGACTACCTATTGGTGGTGAAAATTTCCATAATGTAATAGCAAACACAGAAGAGTGCCTTGGAACTACCGACACATTTTGATGTTCTTGCTTTGGAGAAAAGACTACTACCTTCAGATGATCTGGTGGACGTCGTGGATTGTGTCCGTCTTTACATAGTCCACCTATTTGGTGTGTTTTTGTTTGTTGGGATGTCAATGAACATAAAGAAGTGGATGACCTTCATAGTCGAAGACCTGAATGCTTTACATTATGTGGGTTGGGGGTAATGTGTTTACCAACACATTACGAAAGGCCTAAACAACGCCCGTTACAAATACAACGAAGTGGATAGTGGTAAAGAAATCCAGCTCGGAGGAGTAGAAGGGTGCACGATTGTGCTTATGGTAAAAAAAATTTGTGTTTTTTTGCTTCATCGTATTTGTATGTTTAATTTATAAATATGATAATTTTCATTCTTTGGTATTGCAGGTATGGCTTTTTGAACACCTAAACATTTGTGAGGTGGTCGGTGGTACAGCTCTGATTAATCGTTGGGGGTCTACATTGGTGAAGCATGATTTGGATAAACGATTGAAGGCTAAAGGCTTGATGTTCACCAACTTGAATGCAAAAAAATTCAAGTTGAAAAGGATTGTCCCAACAGTCGACGAAAATTCAGCAATACCACATACCAAATAATCTTGTTAGTGGGGATGTTGCGCAGCAGTTACTGTTGAGGGTGAATGAGTTGGTGGAGATTGTTTTTCAGTCTAATGAGAGGTTAACAACCGTACGTAATAAGCTATGTGAGACCCAAGAATTGTTGCATAGTAAAGAAGAGGAATGTCATTGGTTGAAGGAACTTCTTAACGCACCTGTCGGACCTCCATCGCCATCTCCAACCTTGGTAAAACGTAGATCAGCCATATTCCCTCAACAATACTCTTCGTGGGATCAAACCAGTGTGTCATCCAACCAGCAAGAAGTTGCAGAGAACATGCATGAGTTACAAGGAAATACAACTAAGATGATCCCACTTAGTGAGACTCTAACTATCCTCAAAAATCATGCCCAGAATGGTAGCCATTCATCTTCAAGGAAGCGAAGAAAAACGTTAGTATCGAATGAAAACATCAATGAAGATCATACACTTGTTGAGGATGACCAATCATATTCTGGGCTGAACAATGAACATTGGTTGGAAATGAATAGGACAGCTGAGGATAAAGAAGACATTGGTTGTGGTCTCGACAATGATAATTGGATTGATGATGGTTGTGTGGGAATACCGGAACTGAATGTTGTCGCTGAGGTTAATGGACAACTTGTTGTTGAGGAAACAATTAACACAGAGCGGAGGGCAATCCAAAAAACTGTTGACAACCTCGAAAAGACAACGAAGATTTCCAAAGCCATCCCCATGTTTTGGGGGCTGATTATGAAAGATTATTATTGACGGAAAATGCAATGGGCAATTATAAGGATGTGGATCAGGTTATTAGAGGTGTGCTACGTCAAATACATGATCCAACTACTACTACTGCCACTCCAAAACGTGGAATACGAAGGGTTTCACTTATCAACTACGTAGTCGTGGAGTTGCGAAGTATGGTAGTCTGAAGGTGGATTCTCTCTATAACATTGTTATTATTAATTAATTCAATTAGCATAATTGATTTATAGTGTGGTTATCGTTGTTTATAATGTAGCCATGAATTTTTATAGTATGGTCATCATTTTCAGAAAAGAGCAACACGGTCTTGGTTTCATCGTAAGAGACCACAAGTTGACGTGGCATACCTGGAGTCAACGGTAATGAACATTGAATTTTTTGTTATCCTTTAAACTAGAAAACCATGTTAACCTTTTTTTATTCTTTACGGTTATAGGAGAAGGAAGCACTGGATTAGAGAATACTAAGGTTGTTGTTTTTAACAATATTGTGTTTTGATGTGTATTTTTGTTAAGATTTTTTTCTTCAGTTTGAAGCTCTTATAATGAAACAAATGATCCAAAAAAAGATCTTATAATGAAGCCTATCATGAATATAAGAAAAAATTCATAGTTTCTTGTAAAAATAACCCAAGATATTAATGAAGAGAAAAACAAGTTTATTTTGGCTGTAAACATAGCTACTGTTATGATTTGGTTGATTTTTGGTAATTGGTTAATACAAGTTTGTGTTTCCTATTTTATGTATGCTATCAGAATCCTTTGAACATTGACCCTATTAATGATATAGCTAGTATAGAAGCACAAACTACTACGGAGAAGCATGACAAAGAACAGGTAAAAAACAAGACCTCATAGTGTAGATGGATGTTTTTGTAGTAGTGAATGTAGCTCTACCTACATTGTGTTGTTAATGTTGAGGGTGTTTAGGGCATACTTCTAGGGTAGTCACATGTATGTTCGTCAATAAGTTGGTGTAATTTTAGTGATGAATCAGGGCTTTGTTGGCTTTAGTTGAACAAAGATTTTGATATCAATGGTTCCTTATTGTCTAGAAAAGTAGGAATCTCAGGTATTTTTATATATTAGGTGGGGTAGTTTCAAATATACCTTGTGGATATTATTTGGGGTAATTTGGAGTAAAAAATGTGGGCATGCTTTGGTCCTAAAAAGAGTTGGGGTTTTTTCGTCAATAAGTTAGGGTATTTTTAGTGATGAATCAGGGGTTTGCTGGGTTTACTTGAACCAAGATTTTGTTGTCAACAGTTCCCTATTGTATACAAAATTAGGATTCTCTAGTATTTTTATATATTAGGTGGGGTAGTTTCAATTATACATTTTGGATATTATTTAGGGTAATTTGGAGTAAAAAACGTGGCCATGCTTTATAACATTTTTGGGGATACGTGTGATAAAAAGCTTAGGTTATTATAAGATTGGTTTTACAGGTTTAATTAACTAACATTCAGCATTAAATAACAAAATATTGTTTAATATAAGTTGTATTCAGCTTAGCCGTAAGTGTAAGATGGTTCTGATCCAAGAGAATGCCGGAATTGTGAATGCATGGGCCAAATTGACAAGAGGGTGTGCAAGTTATGCGATTAGTTTATTTTGAAAACTTATGTGGGTGGTTTGTGTATACCTTTATATATTCTTACACATGCCTAATTGTTTGTGTTTTTTCAGGACACACATTCCTTTAATAAACCTATGTGGGATGCTCGAGATCTTTATGAGCCTAGTGGGCCATTTGCGTCCCAAGATAGCTTTTCACCAAAAGAGGCAAGCATTCCAGAATTTTTAGTGGGGAGTGTCATGAACTTGATGAATTTTTAGCTATGGGTATCCTTACTGAAGAAGAGAAAAGGGTTATCCGTTGGGTAACCCGAAAAAATGTATCTACCAAAGATATAATTTTTAAAGGTAAAGGTGTCTTTGTTCGTAGATCATATTTAATCAACGTAATGAGCAAAGGTGGTCCGACAAGTGTAGAGGTATATATTGTTTGTAGAGATGATTCATTGAACTTCAATAACAAACAATTATTCTAATTACTTTTATGATATATACATGTAGTTGTTTGATGCCTACACAGAAGTGCTCTTTATGTGGTATTCGAAGGCTTCTTACACCGGTTGGGTTGAGTTATGCCAACCAGTTTATCAGTGTTGGTTGAGAAACGATAGTTTGAAGAGGCCATTAACAGAATTGAATTGAAGTGAACATCATATACCATCCCATACATGGCAATGATCATTGCTCTTTGCTGGCAATCTACTCAGAAGAAAAATCATTAAAACACTACAATTGCTTGGCAGGAAACTTACATTGAACGAGCCGGAAGGAGAGACAGATCGATTCCACGAGGAGGCTGCGTCCAAGGCCTTTATTTTCTGGAGATCATATTTAGAATAAATTGTTGCCCCTTGAATTCGTGCGAGTTTGTCCCCTACAGTAGGAAATGTGTAATGATAGTGCATTATTTGTTATTCATTGGATTTAGAGGTTACTAACTGGACTACCACCGGATAGTGTTGAAGACGTTGAACACGTGCACAAAATCCGTGGGGAGATAGCAATGTCAATTATGAGGATTGAATGCACACTTTCTAAAAACTTGGTCAAGTAATGTAATGTTTCTTCTTTGTTATGTTATATGAACTTATTAAATGTTGTGAACTTAGGTATAACGACTATGTTGTCGTACTGAATTTTTTTAAGTGTTATGAACTAAGTTAATTAATTTTGTTTATAATGATTGCTTTTATATTCATTGTATGGTAGCTTTGAATATAATTGATTAAATCAAGGTTGGACACTATGAAACAAAAATAGTAGTAGGGTAATTCGGTGTATATGGGCTATCCATAACTGCAAGATGGGGTAACCTGAATGGGGGTATCCAGTAGAAGGGTACACATACTAAATTGGAGGATTTGGCACGTATTCTGCTGATTTTGATTTTGTAGGATGATTAAGCTGGAGTGTGGGGTAAATCTAAATTACGGGGGGGGGGGGGGGGGGGGGGGGGTAAGCTGGTTTAAATATGGAGGTAAAGTGGATTACAAAGAAGGGATATGTTAATTGACCGGTAGGATGGGGTAAATAGTGTAGCAATGGAAGGGATCTAGGTTTAGTAAGACAGGTAAGTGGTAGTAAATAGAATGTATTGATGGGTTTTGGGGTAACCATAGAAGAAGGATAGGGTCAATTGTTTAGGAATGTCTGGTAAATAGTTGCACAACTCAACAAGATCGCAGACACAATTAATAGGCCTACATGTTGATCAAATTTCTTCCAAGTTAGATTTTACTTTAAAGATCTTAGACCTTACAGATATGCTAATGATTGTTTGTGAGATTGGAAAGACTATTGTCCATCAAACACAGAAGTCCATTTTTTCTTGTTAGCCTAACCAATACATCCATTGGGCAGGGAAGAAGAAGTCCATGGGTTAAAACAAATGTATGAATGGTTACTGGAGGTAATTGAAATGAACATACAAGGTAATTTCAATAAGGTAGTAGGGTAAACTGGTTTAGGTGGGAGAAATTATATTATGGATTGTGGGGGTCACTTAAATTGATAGAAAGGGTAAGTTTCTCAGTTTACACGAAAAGAGAAACTTGCAATTTGTAGACTTCATTATTTTGGGGGCTAACTCTAATGAATAGATGGGGTACATTGAATACACTAGTTAAGTAAATCGATTAAAATAAGATGACTTTAATTTTGATTATGCAAAATATATAGTAAGGGTAGGTCATTTAGTTTACACGAAACATAAGTCCAATTTGTACAATTGAGAATTGACGGGTCTTTTTGGGAAAGTAACAATAATAGACGTTGTGTTATATATCGAACATCTACGGGAAAAGTGGTTGATAACAAAGAAATTGTTAACGCAATTCTTTGGGAAGTTCCAGGTAAATCTAATGAACGTAAGGGGTACGTTCATTACAGAGGTAGGGTAATTTGGATTACATGGGTCATATGATATTATGATTCCTCAGTGTCAGCAAAATTGTTAGAAAGGGTAAGTTACCTGGACCTTCTGTTGATGGTTTGTTTGGGTAACTAACAATAATAGACGTTGTGTTATTTATCTAACATCTTGTGTTAAAGTGGTTGATAACACAGAAATTGTTAACGCGAATATTTTCCACGGAAGTCGAGGTATGTTTAATGAACAAAGGGCTACGTTCATTACAGTAGTAGGTGTAATTTGGTTGACATAGGACATATGATAATATGGTTATTGGGTGTCATCAAAATTGGTAGAGTTGATGGTATGCAGGGGTAACTCAAATAGGTAGACAAGGTAAGTGATAATTGAAATGAACGGATGGGGTAATTTCAATTATGTTATTTGGGTAAATAAGTTTAGATGGGAGAAACTATATTATGGATCGTGGGGGTCACCAAAATTGATAGAAAAGGGTAAGTTTCTCAGTTTACACGAGATGAAAACATATGTCAAATTCATAGAGTTGATTGTCTGTTGGGGTAACTATAATAGGTATACAAGGTAAGTGATAATTGAAATGAACGGACGGGGAAATTTCAATTATGTTATTTGGGTAAACGGGTTTAGGTGGGAGAAAATATATGATGGATCGTGGGGGTCACCAAAATTGATAGAAAGGGTAAGTTTCTCAGTTTACACGAGATGAGAACATATGTCTAATTCGTAGTGTTGATTGTGCGTTGGGGTAACTCTAATAGGTAGACAAGGTAAGTGATAACCGACAGCAGGGTAGAAGAAGTCCATGGGTTCAAAATAATACATGGATGGTTACTTGAGGCAACAGAAATGAACAGATGGGGTAATTTCAATACAGTAGTAGGGTAAACAGGTTTAGGTAGGCAAAAATATATTATCGACCGTGGGGGTCACCGAAATTGATAGAAACTATAAGTTTCTCTGTTCACGCGTAATGAGAACATATGTCAAATTGGTAGAGTTGATGGTCTGCTGTGGTAACTCAAATAGGTAGACAAGATAAGTGATAACTGATGACAGGGTAGAAGAAGTCCATGGGTTAAAAATAATGTATGAATAGTTACTGTAGGTAACTGAAATGAAAGGACGTGGTAAAACGGTAGTAGGGTGATTGAACGTTTCAAATAACTGCAAGTGCACGGCCGCGTTGAAGCGGTGAAAAATACAGGTCGATCCACAGGGAGGTGTGTCAACTCTGGTTAGTTCGAAGGTGAGTGGGAAATAAAGGGGAGAAAATGTGTGATTACACTACACTAAACTAAGAATGAACAGTCAATAAAACTAAACCCCATGGAGTGGAGGTGTGGAGGTGTGCAGGTATGTGTGTGTGAGTGAGTTTTCTTTTCAATTAGAAACAATTGTAGTTTGTGTGGCATACAAGTAGAAGCTAGTGTAGAATCTAAGTGTAGGATACACAACACTACATGACAAACCATGAACATGCACATCTCACATAAAGTTGAGGTTGATTTTAGATTCTCAAGCATGCAATAAGTACCTAGTGTGGCCGTTAGAGCATCAATCAATCCTACATACAATCTAAATCATTCATGTGAATGTGCACCAAACATGGATCTATACATAACAAGTCATTCTCGTCAAATCATTACAAGCAATAAGATAAACTCTAAAGCTAGCATGAGATAAGTACCTAGTGTGGACATTATCCCATCTCATACAAGGTTAATCATGCTACAAGTATAAATCTATATTAAGCATATGAAATGATACAAATAAAAGAACCCAAAAACATCACATATTCTACATTACCTACACCCCAAATTGGAATGGAACAACTCACTAGTCATTAAGAAAAGAAGACAAAATGAAATTAAACTAAGCATGCAAAGAGAGACAATATAAAACTAAGCAAGAAAAATTATTTTATTGACAAGACTCACATTACAAGTAGCATTCTTCTCCACCTTGAGTTTTTACTCCAAGGCTTACTCCAAGTAAAGACAATGCCACCAAGCAATGGGTGAATACAAAAGAGAGGGAGTTTTATTTATAGGCATGAAAAAAGGTAACCAGGGACAATCCCCCGGTATGGGACTAAACTGCATACCATAAATGGACATAAGCCAATATAACAAACACCCACGCCAAGGGAGGTTTCCATTGGGTCATATTAGACCGCCAATTGGTGGTCTATGGCTGCTAATTCGCGGTCCATCTTGGTCTGATTGGCCCCGATTTTGGAAGTCTTGTTTAGGACTTGATTTCTTGATGTTTGGTGAACCCGATTTGGTTGTTGATGTTTGCACCCAGATCTGATTTCCAAAATACTCGTCATGATGGTGTGGAGCTTCTTGATTTGCTCATTTGTCATTTTGATTTTACATCCGGGTCCTTCTCTCTTGCATCTCAGTCCATAGGTCTTGCATCTTAGTGCTTTTCCTTGCTTTTAAGTCATTTTTGAGTCTCTTCTTCTCAAACCTATTTATTCCTGAAACATAAACATAAAACTCATTACGTAGCATTGCTTAGGCTAACAATAAAGAATATATGACACAACTATATGCATGATATGATGTCAATCATAGGGTAAACTGGTTTAGGTGGGATAACTTATATTATGGATCGTGGCACTAGTGTAGAATTGGCTTTACTTGTCGCCCAATAGACGTCGGCCGTTACAACCACCGACGTCTAGTGTGGAGAGGACAGAATAGACGTCGGTTGTAATGGAAAACGACCTCTATGTGACACTATAGACGTCAGGTTTTGGAATAACACGTTTAGCCGACGTCTATACCCTATAGACGTCGACCTATACACGTCGGTGGTTTGTGTACCTTTTATATCCGACGTCTATAGGGTATAGACGTCTCCATATAGACGTCGGACGTAATGGACAACCGACGTCTATACGTCATCCACATAGACGTCGAGGTATAGACGTCGTCGTTATATAACATCCGACGTCTATAGGTCTTAAAGAAATCAGACAGACGGTTTTCTTTCATTCATTTCAGACGAAACCCACCCAAAAACCCTAGCCGTCCCGCGACCGAACTCTCCTCCGCGACCAACCTCCGACCGATCTGCACCGTCTCCGGCACCGCAGCGAGCTCCCAAACTCTCCTCCACATCTCCGGCCCTCTTCTCCTTCTTCCCCCGTCTTCCTCCGTCTCTCTCCACATGTAAGTTTTCTTCCATCAACCATTTGTATTTTCTTCCAAAAGAATATCGGGCTTTGTTTGGATGGTATGTGTTTGTATGGAATCCATCAAAGCCCTCATTCAACCCTTTACGTTCATCTTCGATAAGTATGGAATTTGTTTGACCTTAACTAGTACTGTAATTTTGTTGTCAACCATACACAACCGATAGAAATGTTTTCATAGTTAGGTCATGCTAATCCTTTTTCGGTGATAAGGCTTGCAGATAACAATGATTTGTATTTTTAGTCGGTGTTCAATACTTAAAGATTTCGATGTGCTAAACTTTCTTCAGGCAATCAATCTACCAGTTGTACAAAAATGACAGCTCAAGAAGAATTTCTTGCTAACTAAACTTACTGTTATATCTTTTGCCATAAGCTGTGGACTGTGGTGTCTTGTAAGTTCTAACGTTTCTAGGTTCAAAGTACATGAAGCAATCTTACTAAAATATAAGATAACTTGAAAAAAAATGTGTATGAAATCAATGTGTGTAGCTTAAATGAAATAACAAATGAGTATTGGATCACTTAAAGTTCGTAGTCGCTATATAATTTCCTTGATCTGTTTTATTTTCTTATTTTATGTTGTTGCACCACCTTCTTAAGCATTTTGAAGATTATGAAGGTTGAACTTGCCCTAAAACACACACGTGCACACACACACACACACAATGGTGGTATGAGTTTGGTTTTGGCAATATTAGGTATTTGTTTTTTGACTCTGTAAGCTCTTCCGCACTGTGTGGTCAATTTTTTTTTTTTTGCAATTTCATTCCAAGATCAAATGGTACTTCCAATGTTTATCAGAAGTTTGTTAATGAAATGCTACAACTCTTGCCATTAGAAATAATAATATCCCATTAGACGATAATTCCGGAAGATAATCCGAATTAGAATAAATCTTTAGTTTAGTGAGTTCATACATTTATTTGTGTTTATTTATGTTTTGTCTAGTTAAATGTTTATTTATGTTTATTTATGCTGAAAAAATGATCTTTCATGTTTATTTATGTTTTGTCTAGTTAAATGTTTATTTATGTTTTGTCTAGTTAAATGTTTATTTACTTTGTTTAGTTAAATGTTTAGTTTATAATAACTCATTGCCCCCCTTAAACAACTTGGCCTTTAATAACCCAAAGAAAAAGATTAGACAATATTTGCTAAGTCATTCATCATATAGGATTTGCATGCATTGTATTTTTCGATTATTTACGATTTCTGTCGTAGATTGCTGGCGTAAGGTACGTACTATCTTTCACTCATCATTCATTAGAAAGCACGCATTAGTTAGTAGGACTTGCATTGGAACAAGAGTGAGGTGAGTGTTTGTTTGGTGTGTTGTTTGTTAGATTAAGGTATGAAAAACACTTAGGGGGCAGTCACCTATAGGAGATGAGGTGGGGGATTTCATCACCCTTTCCTTGGCCCAGAAACCACTTAATAAAAGAGCCTTAATAAAATCAATTAGACGTTGGCCCCTAGGAATTTCGGACGCATTAAGGAGAGGAAACCGTTTAAGACCGTTATGGCCTGAATGTCGTTGCCCATCTAGTCTCCCTGAGATTTTAGGAACCTCCGGGTTCTTGATTTCCTATAGATTAGTGGTCCTCGATGTTTAAGACCGTTTCGGCCTGAACGTCGTTGCCTATCTAGTCTCCCTGAGATATTAGGGACCTCCAGGTTCTTGCTTTCCTACAGACTAGTGGTCCTCGGTGGGACCTCGAAGTTAGGCGTCGTCTATTACTAAGGACCTATAGTGGACTTTAGGTTTGTTTTGGCCTTGATTGTTTAGTTAGATTTCTAACCTTCCTTATTCCACGCTAGATTAAGGACTTCATCTCTTCTCCTCTGAGTCATTCTTTTCTCATCTTAATGTCTCTGAATCTTCTCATCTACGAACACATTCTTTTAAATTGAAATTTTATTTATTTTCTTCAATAATAACTATCATTTTTGCTTCTGTTTAGATTGAAATGGATCGAGAGTGGATAGTTTCAAACAGATTGAGTGATGAGTATGAGAACGGAGTGAATATGTTCTTAGAGGTTGCCAAAAAAACATTCTAAGAAAATGAAAGACAGCGACATGGCATATTGTCCGTGCAATAAGTGTCATAATATGTCAGTGTTGACTTTTCGGAAAATGAAAGATCATTTGTTTGAGAAAGGTTTCGACCCAAATTACAGACGGTGGATATGGCACGGCGAAAATGAATCATGTAGTCGTTCCAAGAATGATGGAGAACATGTTAGTGTGGAAGATCACTTAGAGGAAATGATTCAGGATATGGCTGAAAAGTTTTCGTCCAACCCCGATTTACTTGGTAATTTGTTGAGTGACAATGAGAAGCCGTTGTATAAGAATTGTACCAAATTCACTAGATTGTCAGCGGTGTTGAAGTTGTACAATTTAAAAGCTGGAAATGGTTGGTCCGATGTGAGTTTCACATCAATGTTGAAGTTAGTGAAAGAGATGCTTCCAGATGATAATGAGTTGCCAGATAGAACTTATGATGCAAAGAAAGTGTTGTGCCCTATGGGAATGGAATATAGGAAGATACACGCATGCCCGAATGATTGTATATTGTATAGGGGTGAGTTTGAAAACTTACATTCCTGTCCCAGGTGTAATGTTTCAAGATACAAAATGAAACGTAGTGGACCAAACCACAATGAAGAGGCTGATGAGATGAAAATCAAAGGACCTCCTTTTAAGATTTTGTGGTATCTTCCGATAATACCAAGGCTTAAACATTTGTTTGCAGGTAAAGAGGATTCCAAGAATATGACATGGCATGCTGATCGTGAGAAACCAAATGATCAGTTGCTACGTCACCCTGCAGATTCACCTCAGTGGAAAAAAATAAATGTCGACTTTCCTGTGTTTGGTGAAGAATCGAGGAATGTACGACTTGGGCTCTGTACTGACGGAATAAAAGTGGTTGATAGCATAGAAATTGTTAATGCGATTATTTTCCATGGAAGTCAGGGTAAGTTTAATGAATGTAAGAGGTACATTCATTACAATAGGAGGGGTGATTTGGATGACATAGGACATATCATATTATGGTTATTGGGTGTCATCAAAATTGATAGAGTTGATGGTCTGCTGGGGAACTCAAATAGGTAGACAAGGTAAGTGATAACCGACGACTGGGTAAAAGACGTCCATGGGTTAAAAATAATGTATGGATGGTTATGGGAGGTAACTGAATTGAACAGACGGGGTACGTTCAATACAATAGTAGGGTAAACTGATTTAGGTAGGAGAAATTATATTATGGATCGTAGGGGTGACCCAAATTAATTGAATGGGTAAGTTTCTCAATTTACACGAGAAGAGAAACAAGTAATTTGTAGACATCATGGTTTGTGGTGGTAAATCGGGTAGGGTAAGTGAGATCCAAAAGCAGGGTAAAAGTAGTAGACAACACAGCCACTGATAACGCATGAAGGGTATAAAAAAGTTGTAGAATTTCCATTACCTATAAGACAGAAATACGATTCAAAAGCACAGGCATTAAACATCAAAAAATAATGTATGGATGGTTATTAGTGGTAACTGAAATGAATGAATGTGGTATGATCAATACATTAGTTGGGTAAACTGGATCAGGTGGTAGACATTATATTATGGATGTTGGGGGTCACAAGAATTGCAAGAAAATGGTAAGTTTCTCAGTTTACACAAAAGAGAAACACACTTCTAATTTGTAAACACAACTACCGATAACGCATGAAGGGTTCAAAGTAAGTTCTATAATTTCCATTAACTGTAAAAAAAGGTAACATTAGCATGCAAGAACTGGGAAAATAAGACAGGAATACGATTAAGAAGCAAAGTCAGTAAACATCAAAAAATAATACAATCCTATTTTATATCTCATTTAATAGGAACCGGCATGAGATTGTATTTATGTTTACTTTCATCTTCATAGATGACCAGTAATATCCCCTTTAATGTGTTTAGGTACGGTATTCTTTTCTTTTCAACAGTAGACTTTAGCCTGACATTACTTGGGCGGCCTTTGCTTTTCACCAAATTTGGGTCCAACACCCTTAGCATTGTCCTTGTAGTCATGTTATATGGTGATCCGTTTAGATGAAAAACATTTTGATCTGGTGTTCGTGGGGTTTGTTCAAGTATGATACTAGCGGATGAAGAGTTGCACCTTTAAACTTTTGCTTTTCTTGATGTATGGGCTTCGTTGTTTGTCTCAGACTTGGATTCAAATAAGCTCAACTTTAGAGACTTTAGACCTTCCATCACCTCTATTGATCGTTCGTGAGATTGGAACAACTCCTCTGCAAAGAAAGTACAGAACTTCGTTATTTGTTGTTGCCTACCGAGTTCATCCATCACCAAGGGGACATCTTTTTTGGGCACTTGACCTACATTTTGTTGACAGCTTTTCTCCAACATTGAACTACATATTTCCGAGGCACTTCTTTGATTATTTGTTTTTGTTTCCACACTGCAAGTATGTGGCAGCACAATATCCCAACATGCTCAAAAAATTTACAATTGCAACTGATTTCGCCGCGGAAGTCATCCATCAACACTTCGTGCATAACTGGATCCCATACTTGAGTGCCTTGATAATTCAGACATCTCTGAATTGCACTTCAACGGCCATTGTGCTTTGGAGTTGTGGTGTGCGGTACAAGATATCGTAATGAGCCTTTTCATATTTTTCATATTTGTTCCTTAAAGCTCTCTCATAATTCTGAATGAAGTTATTTAATGAAGTCTGAGAATCAACGTAATCCTTAAGGTATGCGTTCATGCCCTACGATCTATGAGTGGTAGACATTCCTGTTACATAAGATATATAATGCGAGACAGTTAATAATCAGACCAAATACACATGAAGCTACTAATACCAACTCCCCAACGTTCGAAGAAGGATATGCATATAAGTAGTAATCTACATATAAGTATTAATCAATTGTTCTCTGAAACAAAGCTGAAAAAATGATATGATGTTATTACCTGCCCAGAGTTCTTTTTAATAAATGTCGCTACACACTTCGCTCTGATATCGAAGAGTTGAATCAGCCAAGGATTGTGTAGGACGTCGTACTTCTCAGCCAACATTTTCCATTCGTATTCAAACTCTTGTTCACCGAGGGAATCGAAGACAATATTCTTGAATTCCCATTTCATTTTGGCATACTTTGTTGCTCCAAATTTATGAGGTAGTTTTGCAGTATATGCCACACACATAACCGGTGGTTTGCTTTAGGAAATACTTCTTTAACTGCATTTCCAATTGCTGGACATTGATTTGTAATGATTGATTTTGGTGGCACACCTGGGACGTATTGTAATATGAATTTGAAACTAAGTCATAATGATTTAAAAACTCTGAATTTTTAGGGTAATTGTCGGATTGCTTACCTTCCATACCTTGGAGCGAAGTCCTAAATAACCATGTATAGTTTTTTGCGGTCTCCGAAGAAAGTAGACCACAACCAAAGAGAGTGGAGTGACCGTGATGGTTAACACCTACGAATGTGGCGAAAGGCATTTTGAATTTGTTTGTAAGGTACGTTGTGTCAAAGGTTAATACATCGCCAAATGCCTTCTAGGCAGCTCTAGATCTCCTGTCTGCCCATAGCACATTTCTTACCTTCCCTTCATCGTCAAGATCCCTAGTGTAGAAAAAAATTATGCTCTTGGCGTTGCATTTTGCTGAAATATGCTAGGAGCGATTGAGCATCGCCGTCCCCAAGTAGTGTTGAACAGTGTTTTTTAACATCTCTACATTATTTAAAATCATTTGGTAAACACCATTAGTATAGCAAATGATAAAGGAAAATGATGTTTGTGATGGTTTACCGGACATCTTGTTCATTGAATGGTAAGTTTTCATGTCCACCTTGTTCAACTAGGAAATTGTTCATTGTTTGTGCTACACCAATACCAGCATTTTTGTTCCTAATTATCTGTAATTTTTGTGAATTAGTTATGGATCTTTTTTGTTTAACGAACCGAAGTTTTGGTTGTGGTAGGAGAACATGGTTGTGTTGTGATTCACCGAGTTGATACCACATCCGAAGCATGGGTCCCCAGAAACAGTGATTCTAGCAGGGCAATTAACTAATGTTGTTAAGTTTTGAGCGTAGGAAGTTGTTTTGGGCTCTTGCAACAATATCATAATTGGTTGAGAAGTCATGACCCTGAGGTAAAGCCCTCTCCACGAATGGATAAAATGAATTTCAAAACTAGGGAATTTACAATCTTCTAAAAGTCGTAATGTTAAAATGAAGGAGATGGAATTGGAATTTAGCACACTGAGATTATACCTCTGGCTGTGTTTCACCACGATGACATCCAATGACAGCCTAGCGAGATAATTATTGGTGTAATTTGAGCTTTTTATTAATTGCAAAACCTTTTTGATTGGCATATTGGTTGAAGAAGTCTGTTAAATCACTGAACTTCTCAAAATGCATTCTAGACTTTGGAGTTTGTGCATCATCGTTTTCTGAAATGGTAGAAACAATGGTGTGTCTGATATTTTAGAGTAAATGATAATAATATGTGTTGTTTTATTTGGGAGGCTGACATTGTATTTCGATAGGGATTCTGAAAGAAAAGAGAGCATTACCTGTGTGGACATCTATCTCTGACGGGTTAGGTGGTACCATTTCCTGGTACTTAAGTCTGTGGTTTGTTGATTGGTCATTGCTTGAGTTTTTTGAGGAAGCATGTCCCTAGGGTAAATCCATCACAAAGAAAGGGTAAATAGAATTCCATAGGAAGGTAATTTAATAATATAAAAGGAATTACATTGAACTAATCGTTGCCTGGTACTTGAGTCCTTGTTTTTCCTCGGGGGTTTTATTCGGTGTGTGGGAGACATCATGTCCCTAAGGTAAAGCCCCCTCAGAGAAGGAGTTTTCATTGGTTTAGGAGTGTTTTGGATAGAGAGAATAACAGAAGAATGGGTGGGATTGGTTGGTTAAGGTGCAGATGAGCGGAATGGATTTAATAGGCGAAGACGTGAGGTGATTGATTTAGTACTATGTTTTGTTTTTGTTTTCCCGGGGTTAGATATTGCTAAGTCTGCTTGAACTTCGGAGGTGGATTGCCACCTCATTGGTGCGTGAGATTTAAGGTGTGAAGGAGTGTATTGGACTACTTTTCCATATATAGATAAAGTTATGATACCCATTTCATGAAATATATAAGCGTAAACCATTTACTGGTGCTTTGGTATCTTATTCACGATCTTACAATACGTAGGTAAAGTCAAAGCATTTGTTATACACATAATTTCGTAAAGCAGTCACTAAGACAGTGTTCTAGTGACGTGCTTCCTCTCGAGTGGTTGTAGAAACATTCATATTTCCTTGTGGTGATCCTACAGTAGTGATTTCTTCTTCACTATCAGCAGAATCTCCGTACGTGTTGTTAGAAACGCTTGTGGGGCTTTGATGAATGTTATCAAGGTATGATGAGAGCGACAGTCCCCTATCGATGATTTCGTCTTCTTTTTTTGTACCTTTATTAACAATGTTTGAGAAAAAGGCAACAAGTTTTGCCAACGTAGACTCCTCTAGAGCTTCACTGGTTTCAGGAACATGCCTTTTCTTGCAAAGAGAAAACACAAAATGCAAAAAGAGTGCGCTAGTGGAAGTCACCCCTGTGATGATGAACAAACCGGAGAACCTTGTAAATGGAAGTTTATTAGAATCGTCATTGGCACGTTCTTCCAAAGAGTTCAAAGGGCCATACAAATAATCTCCATATAATTTCCTCTCCAAATCCAACATTTCTCGGTTTTCTTTGACACTCAGAATAGCCCTTGAAACGTCAGGCAACAATGGGGAACCTCTTGGGAAAACCTGAATTGCACCAAAAGACAACTTCATTATCGTTGGTAAGATATATATAAGAACAATCTAAGTGAAATATGAACTCACGAATCCAAACCCATCTGTCTTGTATGACCGTCCAACCACTGAGTACTTTGAGGGGTACTTGGAAAGAAAAACTTTAATGTAGGGAATCTCATCAAATATAGCTGAAACACCTCCATTGGAGCTTCCTTTGGATAACGCTTCGTCATACTCCTCGGGAGATGAATAAGCTTTGAGGTGGGACTCATTAAAACCAAGATGGGTTACGAGGAGAGACTTGACAAAGGATCCATCCATGTATCCAATGTAATCTTTATTACGTATGAGATCGTCGACATTGGTGATGTTGCTTCGTAGCTGGTTTGATGTCAACATTGACGAAAGGCTTGCGGTGTAACTTGACGTCAGAATAAGAACCACAAATACCCACATAATCAGAACAACTCTTGTTAAGTTACTGGTTATCTTCTCCTCTGCATATTAAAGATGTATTCAATGTAAAAAAAAACTATTTGTTTTGCATATATTTTCTATCAGGCAGTGAGTGAGCGGAAGTAGTCACTTAACTATGAGAAAAGACGAGTGTCGAGAAGATGAAGTATAGAATTGTGCCGAGCTGTTGGGAGAGGGATCCTTGGAAGGCCACATTTTGGCGGTGTTCCATCAGCCATATCACTATGCCCGTGAAAATGAAGAAGGCGCCACTCGCTAGCCATAACTCAGGTGTCATGGGTTCCAGGAATGCCCACATTCCGGGAGAATCTTCTTTGTTTAGTACCACCATCACAACACCAGATTCTGTGTAAGGCGTTGTGAAATCGACGTACTTTGTACGCTCAGATAATATGGTTGTGTCGCCCACCACAACATCAAATGTCTGTTGGGATGTATTATAAATCAAGCTCTTTTTATTAATTTCAAGGGATAATCAGATCAACGATGGAACAATATTTTCACACACACATATATATATATTTGATCAGTGATATTTGTAAGTAGGCTTAGTTAATGATGGTGCTCATGTTACATCTTCATATATATTTTGTGGCTAGTTACAAATCAATGACAAATTCAAAAAAGGTACTCGAGTGAAGAATTATCATAGTAGAAGAAAATATATGTATTTTCGTGACTTATAGGATTTGGAACGAAAGGTACAAATATCTGTATCAGCCAGTGTTCAGGTAGACGACCGCCTAGGCGATCATTTCGCCTAGGTGATCGCCTAGGCGAGAGTCGTTGGAGGCTCTCCAACGGCTCTCTGCTTTTTATTTTTTTTAATATTTTTTCAAAAATTACAACTTTGCCACTAGCCCCAAATCTTATATAAACCCCTCCAAACCTCTTCATTTTTCACACATCTCTCATTCTCTTCTTCTTCATAATTCTATTCTCATCATCAACTTTCCTAATCACGAAGTTTTTGTGATTAAGTCTCCGGTCTGGTGCTTAGTTTTGAAGTTGGAAAGTGAAGTCTCCGATCCGGTTCTTCATTCTTCAACCGTCAAAATCAATTGCACTCTTTCAAACTTCTCTTTAGAATTAAATTAATTAGTATTTTATTTTCATGTTAGTCTAAATTTTATATTAGTCTAGTTTTAAGATATGGCTTACGTATCCGGCACTAGTCTACCTATGCATCACGAGAGTTACGATGACGTAAGACCTATCCGTACAAATGACCCCGGTTGGAATACTGTCCATTACATTAGTGCTAATGATAAAAATTGTATTGTCTGTGAGTTATGTGGTAAGGAAACTAGAGGTGGTATAGCCCGTCACAAACAACATCTTGCACACACACCCGGAAGCAATGCTAGACCTTGTGATAAAGTTCCTGACTCTATTAAACAAGACATAATTGCATACATGATTAGAAACAGTAGGACATTACAAAACGAAAATGTATGTCTTGATGATTATGTAGACCGAGAAAACATAGAATTCGATCTAGAAACTGGGTCGGGTTCCGGTTCTGCTCGGACCCCAACCTCCCGTTCTCGCCCCGTTCCTGGTCGAAAGAGACAAAAACAACGTTTGTGGGCACCATTTTGCGGACGTGGGAAGGACGTGGTTTCTGGCCCCCAACAAACAACCATCGAAAGAACCTTTAGAAAAGAAGATAGGAAAACAATTAATCAAAAATGGTCTAGGCTTTTCTATAGATGTGGTATATCATTCAACACTGTAAGGACGCCTGAGTGGAAGGAAGCAATATCCGCCACTTGTACTTACGGACCCGGACTTAAACCCATGACGTATCATGAAGTTAGTGACTCGTGCCTTAAACAGGAAATTGACTACACTAGAGGTATAGTAGATATTGAGAATTGAACTTAATCCTATGTGGCGACTTAATCCTATGTGGCGTCCTAGTCACCCGCCACATCATCAGTGCTTGATGACACATCAAGGAGGAGATGAGTCAACACATGAGAAGACAAAAGGTTGAGGGAGTGGAAGAGACAAGAGTCTTTTCGTTTTTTGAGTAATTTTCGTCCTAATTATGTATGCAATTTAAGTAGAGGGTGTAATGATCTTCAATGATCATGTTTATGTAGTCTTTATGTTTGGAAGTTGTAGGGTCATGTAAGTGCTTATATAAAGCACTAGAATTCACCATTTGTAACACAACAACAACATATATCAAGCATTAGAAGTTGAGCCACGAAATTGTGTGAGAAAAGAGTGAGTATGTGAGTAGAAAGAAGAAGAGTGTGCATTGCAAAATCGTTTTTTTTTGCTTTGTGAGTAGAGAGCCACCTTCTTTCCTTCGTGCCCCCCACCCCAGTAACATAGATCAAGAATGGATCTAGTGGAATCAAAAGAAGGCAAAATGAATGGTGATCAGGGTGGTCTAAGGCAGCACACGAGGCGCGCCTTTTAGACCGCCAATTGGCGGTTGGGGACCGCCAATCAGCGGTCCCTGTAGCCCAGGAGATGGGTAATCTCCTGTGGTGGGTTGATCAGTAGCTCCTCGTCCTCCTCCCGTCCTCCAACATCTGGTATCAGAGCCTCGTCCGATGGGAAGCTCGGGAATGACTTCGTTTGGTCATGCGTCGTTGCCTCGATTGTCGAAAGGCAACTACGACAATTGGAGTATCCAAATGCGTGCGCTGCTGGGTGCGCATGATGCTTGGGATCTTGTGGAGAGCGGCTTTGAGGAGGAGGCCGAGACGGGAGAAGAAACCGTCGCACAAATCAAAGCACAAAAGGAGAGAAGAGCCAAAGATAAGAGTGCTCTCTTCCTTCTCTTCCAAGCGGTGGATGAGAGTGGCTTTGAAAAGATCGCTGAAGCGAAGACATCGAAGGAGGCGTGGGACACCCTTGAGAGGAGCTACAAGGGTGCTGATCGAGTGACGCAAGTGCGCCTCCAAATGCTTCGAGGCGAGTTCGAGGCGTTAAAAATGAAGGAATCGGAAGGAGTTGCCGATTTCGTGACGAGAGTTCGCATGGTGGCGAACAAATTAAAAAGAAATGGGGAGGCGCTGATCGAAGGAAGAGTGGTGGAGAAGGTGTTGCGTTCTCTCACCGAGGACTTCGAGAATGTGGTGTGCGCAATCGAGGAATCAAAGGACCTCGAGAAAATGACTATTGATGATCTAGCTAGCTCGTTGGAGGCACACGAGCAAAGAAAGAAGAAGAAAAGACAAGATGTCTTAGAGGAGGCGTTGCAAGCGAAGATGTCGCTTAAGGAGGAGAAACCTCGCAACGTAGATTGTGGAAGCGGTCGTGATTATGGAGGCCATTCAAGAAAGAAGGAGGTCGAATGCTTCAAGTGTGGGAAGCGTGGTTATTTTGCGAAAGAATGCTGGTCGCAAAAGAAGGTGGAGGAGAGCTCCAGCCGTGTCCGTGGTGATCGCGGATCGAAGAAGGTGATTGAGTGCTTCAATTGTGGGAAGCATGGACACTACGCAAGCGAGTGTTGGTCGAAGAAAAGGGTGGAAGAAAACTCCAACCTTGTGGCCGTGGAGGAGAATGCTTGTGATGAGGATGTGGTCTTGCTTGCCGACAAAGGAATGGAAGGCGAACAAGAAGGTGTTTGGTATCTCGATACGGGAGCAAGCAACCACATGTGTGGAAATAGACACATGTTCGCACATTTGGAGGAAGGAGTACATGGGCACGTTTCGTTTGGAGATGCATCAAAGGTGAGCGTGGAAGGGAAAGGTCACATCATGATCCAAGTAAAGGGTGGATCTCAAAAGCTTATCTCCAATGTGTTCTTTGTGCCCGATATGAAGACGAACATTTTAAGCATGGGACAACTCCTGGAGAAAGGGTTCATGATCTTGATGAAGGATCGACACATGACCGTGCGAGGACAAGGTGGACATCTGATTGCAAAGGTAGAAATGTCCAAAAATCGAATGTTTAAATTGAATCTAACCTGTGCTCGTGCTAGATGTTTGAATGCATGCATTAAGGGAGATTGGTTGTGGCATATGCGACTTGGACACTTGAACTTCGGCGGGATCCAAGAAATGGCGCAAAAGGGAATGGTGCATGGTCTGCCGATGATCGAATCTAAAGACGGATTTTGTGAAGGTTGCATGGTTGAAAAATTACCAAGGAAGAGTTTTCCAAAGCAAGCTGAACATAGAGCAAAGAAGGTGCTAGAGTTGGTGCATACCGACATATGTGGACCGATCACTCCACACTCGATTAGTAAGAATCGTTATTTCTTAACGTTTATTGATGACTTTTCACGGAAAATGTGGGTGTACTTCTTGAAGGAGAAATCTGAGGCTTTTCGCATGTTCAAGAAGTTCAAGGCATATGTGGAGAAACAAAGTGGCGACAACATCAAGACATTAAGGTCTGATCGAGGAGGCGAGTTCACATCAACCGAGTTCAACCACTTTTGTGAGGAGAATGGCATAAAACGCCATTTGACGGCTCCATACTCACCACAACAAAATGGTGTAGCTGAAAGGAAGAATAGAACCATCATGGACATGGTTCGAAGTATGTTGAAAAGCAAGAACGTGTCAAAAGAGCTATGGGCTGAAGCTGTGACCTGTGCAGTGTATACGTTGAATCGTTGCAAAACTGCAAGTTTGGAGGGAGTAACTGCACAAGAAGCGTGGAGTGGCTATAAGCCAACTGTAGCACATATGAAGGTGTTTGGAAGCACAGCATATGCACATGTACCAAAAGAAAGAAGGATAAAACTTGATGATAGGAGCATCAAGCTTGTATTTGTTGGCTATGATGAACGATCGAAAGCTTATAGGCTTCTCGATCCAACTAACAACAAAATTGTCATTAGTCGTGATGTACAGGTTAACGAGGAGGTAACATGGGAGTCCAAAGAGGAGATTCCACAAGTGCCAAATGAAGAACAAGAAGAGGAGATAGCCAACCCCACTGATCATGAAACGGTTCCATCTGACAAACATGACGAGATGAGACCAAGGAAGTTCAAGACACTTCGTGAAATCTACGAGACGACGAGTGAGTTGCACATGGTGTGTCTTCTCACACAAAACAAAAGCTCTGCAATTCCGCTTGTATGTGAAGTTGAGAAATCAACTTGGGATGGTGGACGGAAGAGGATTAAGTTCAAGGAGGAGTATTGAGAATTGAACTTAATCCTATGTGGCGACTTAATCCTATGTGGCGTCCTAGTCACCCGCCACATCATCAGTTCTTGATGACACATCAAGGAGGAGATGAGTCAACACATGAGAAGACAAAAGGTTGAGGGAGTGGAAGAGACAAGAGTCTTTTCATTTTTTGAGTAATTTTCGTCCTAATTATGTATGCAATTTAAGTAGAGGGTGTAATGATCTTCAATGATCATGTTTATGTAGTCTTTATGTTTGGAAGTTGTAGGGTCATGTAAGTGCCTATATAAAGCACTAGAATTCACCATTTGTAACACAACAACAACATATATCAAGCATTAGAAGTTGAGCCACGAAATTGTGTGAGAAAAGAGTGAGTATGTGAGTAGAAAGAAGAAGAAGAGTGTGCATTGCAAAATCGTTTTTTTTTTTGCTTTGTGAGTAGAGAGCCACCTTCTTTCCTTCGTGCCCCCCCAGTAACATAGATCAAGAATGGATCTAGTGGAATCAAAAGAAGGCAAAATGAATGGTGATCAGGGTGGTCTAAGACAGCACACGAGGCGCGCCTTTTAGACCGCCAATTGGCGGTTGGGGACCGTTAATCAGCGGTCCCTGTAGCCCAGGAGACGGGTAATCTCCTGTGGTGGGTTGATCAGTAGCTCCCCGTCCTCCTCCCGTCCTCCAACACTAGAATCGTACAGACAAGATTGGGCAACATACGGGTGCACGTTGATGACAGATGGCTGGACTGATAGGTCCGGTAGGAATGTAATCAATTTTCTAGTAAATTGTCCGACATGTACCATGTTCATGAGGTCTGTAGATGCTTCCGGTCACTCTCACACCGCAGACTACCTGTACAAGCTGATGGACAAGGTAGTTGGCGAGATTGGCGAAGAACATGTTGTTCAGGTGGTCACCGACAACGCCGCCGCGTACGTACTTGCCGGTAGGATGTTGCAGCAAAAAAGAAGGAGATTGTTTTGGACTCTCTGTGCAGCGTATTGCATCGATCTCATCTTGGAGGATATTGGCAAGTTGTTTTTGAAGACTATTGCTTTAGCTCGGAAGATCATCAAACATTTCAACAGCTCTGCCATGTTGTTGAAGAGGATGTGAATTGTCATTGAAGGGAACCTGCTACGCCCTGCTGTCACGAGATTTGCCACCGTCTTTCTGAGTTTGCAAAGGTTGTTTCTGAAGAAAGACAGACTCCGAGTCTTTGTTGTTTCCCCGGAGTATAACGATCCTAATGCAAGTTGGATAAAGAACAAGAAAAAGAAGGAGATCTCTACTGAAGTTGCTGAGACCATTCTACAAAGTGGTTTCTGGACCAACGTCGTAAAGGCACTGAAGGCCTCACAACCTATGGTCCAGGTTCTTAGACTTGTTGACGGCGATGAGAAACCACTGATGGGATATCTGTATGACGCAATGGAGAAAGCCAAAGAACAAATCATGAGGAACTTTGACGGAAAACCGAGGTTGTACAAGCAAGTCATCGACCTCATCGACACCAGGTGGGGTCCAGGGAAGATGATGTCATCACCGCTACACTCTGCTGGTTTCTTACTCAACCCTGGTACCTTCTTCTCCGTCCCACCTCAGGATCGAAATGTAGCTTTCAATGAACATATGCCTGGATTCATGGATGTTGTAGAGCGGCTCGTCCCTACTCTTGCAGAACAAGACAAGATTTGCGGTTTACTTGATCGTTACAAGAACTCCCTCGGAATATTCTCGAGGGATATGGTCGTCAGACAATGGTCGGAAAGAAGACCTATAGATTGGTGGCAATCGTATGGCGCAGATATGGGAGAGACTGCATTACAGAGGTTGGCCCTGAGGGTGTTGGGATTGACATGTTCGGCATCAGGTTGTGAGCGGAATTGGAGTGTATTCGAGCAGTTGCACTCAACGAGAAGGAACAGGTTGGCTGTGAAGAAGATGAATGACTTGGTGTATGTGAACTACAACCAAAAGTTAAGGCAAAGGTTTCAGCAAAGGATGGAGAAACCCGGATTTTATGACCCCATCAGTGTGGACTACGATCTCTTCGACGAGCATCCATGGTTGGTAGAAACTGAAGATCCGGTCTTCGCTGGAGAGGAGCTTACATGGGCCGATGCCGAGGAAGCAGCTTTGGGACATTCTTCTTCACGGAGACGCTTTGCTCGATCCATGTCCAGTGCATCTGACCCGCGGTGTTCTACTGCATCTGACGCGCCATTATTAGGTCGTGGCATGGATGATGTCATCGTTCACAACAGTTCTAGAGATCCAGGTGCATCGAGTTCTCAACCATCGATGGACATCGACAAGCAATATGTCCAAACCGACGAGGAATAAACTGAAGAAGATGATGTCTACGTCGACAATCCGAATGAGAACGACTCCGACGACTCTGATGGTGGTGGAGGATATGATAGGGTTCCCAGTTGGACATTAGATCAATGTGTCCAATGGAATTAGTTAGTTAGCTTGTAATTCTAATTTCTCTTTTATCTACTATTGTATGAACTCTGAGTTACTTTGTAATCGTACTACTAAGCAATAAATTGTATACCTAAGTGTTTAGGTGGGTAGAGGGGGTGCCTAGTGAGGCCTTGGTCGAGGAACTAGGTGTCTTTTCGAAGCCTAAACATGTATGGTATTTTTAGAAAATATTTGTGTATTTTTTTTCTATTTTTCCCGATTTTCCTGATTTTTTTATCTATTTTATGAAAATTAATTGAATTTAAAAAAAATTACCGCCCAGACCTGGGCGGTCGCACAACCGCCTAGGCGACCGGACGCCTCCGGCCGCCTAGGCGGTGCCTGAACACTCTATCAGCAACTTATGTAACATCTCGTTCCCGAGTTCGAGTTCTGATCCATCACCTACGAGTCTACTGACTCACAACACCGGCATATTGACATAAAACTTAAGTTGGTAAGTAGTGTAGTAGTGGACTCATGTCACTGTATGTCACCTAACATTCTCATGTTAGGCAATCTTGGACTAAACAACCTACACAACTTAAACACGTGACGTCTTCATCGTAGTCAAGTAACTCAGTCACTCCATTGTGAGATGTTAGAGATGACTCCCACATTTTTAGTGTATCATTTCGTGACTTATAGGATTTGGAATGAAGATATAAATATCTGTATAAGCAACTTATGTAACATCTCATTCCTGAGTTCGAGTCCCGATCTGTCACCCACGAGTCTATTGACTCACAACACTCATCTAGTGACATAAAACTTAAGTTGGTTGATGGTGTAGTAGTAGACTAATGTTACTATATGTCACCCAACATTCTATGGTAGGCAACGTTGGACTTAACTACCTACCCCCACTTAAACACTTCATGTCTTCGTCAAGTCAGTTCGTTACTAGGCGTTGTGGGATTCTAGAGGCGACTCTCACATTTTTTTAGTATAACACTTAGTTCTCACAATTCTGGTTGGTTCAAACTCTGATATCATTTGTAACATCTCGTCCCCGAGCCCAAAACAGAGACTCGAGTCTCGGTCCGTCTTGCACGAGTTCATTGACCCACAACACCCATCTATAGACATAAAATTTAAGTTGTTGAGTCGTATAGTAGTAGACTCGTGTCACTATATCATACTCCAACATTCTCATGTTAGGCAATGTATGACTAAACTTTGGGTTGTTAAATGCATGTATAAATATTCAAATTTGTTGTTTTAAAAAAAATTGATATCCATAGTTTTAAATTTAAAAAATAATTAACACATCTATCCATCCATATCTGTTAGACACGACAATTTGATAAAGTAATCTTTTAATTTCGGAAATAGGTAAGCATACGGACAAGATAACCCATGATAATTTGCTTTTCCCTTCTCCGAAACATATTGGTCATGTACACCTCTACATGAGTGGGGCCCCTTCCCTAGCATGGATCTGAACCCGTTTTTTTTCCGACTAATAAGACTTAAATTAAAATAAAGAAACTAATATGACAATAAACGAAGTTGTATTCATACAAGTAGCATTGGTCGTAAGTATTTAGGTAACGACTACGTACATCGGGCCAAATTTCATAAAATATTGGGCAGCCAAGTTCACATTTTTAGATGGTAGGCCAAAAAACTCCCGAAAACATATGATAGAAAGTAGCTACTAAAATCATAGGCAAATTAAACGTGGCATTTACGTTAATATAATCTAGCACAGGATATCCATATTTTAACTTTCCAATGATATTAATTTAACGAAAGAAGAGATGACAAACAATGCACGAATGGTTGGAAATGTTTTCACCTTGTGGTAGACTTCCCGGATTAAATCTTCATAGGTGCCATTCAGCTTCCCACTAGAATTCACATACAAAATGTATTCGTGGGGAACTTTGTAAGGTAGTTTAGCAAGGGCGGCTTCGAAAACGTCCACACAAAAACCCCGTGCTATGTTTTTATGCTCTTCCTTAACATAATCCACATCTGCAAGCTCAAGAAATCCATCGGCTAACGGCACTCCAATCCTTAATTTCTTCCCCTTTGTCGGCCATTCCCAACCTCTCGGACGATTTTGCAGTTTCTCCGGCCACTCATTGTCCTCGATATCTTCCTTCCAGTTCAAATATCTTGAAATCCCAATTGTTGGAGTCCAATAACCTATGTGTTCGAGGCCAGTATCCCCCACGTTCATCAGTTCAAACGCTGAGGGTTCCAATTGCCCTTCGGTCAGACGGAAACTTCCACTTAGACCAATAAAATTTGTGTTGCGGATCGCACTAAGTAGCTTTGGACCTTTAGACGAAATATTTAAGCTCAACAAGTTAGCCGAACTATTTCCAGTTTCCGTCCCTTCGAGATCCCTCACTTTCTCGACGCCCATTGCTAATGCCCAAATTGTATCATATGCCCACATGTCATAAGCGGTTGGTGCAGCCTCATCTTCATCTAGATTATCATGAGTAAATTTCTCCTTCCATCTCCTGGAAAAGTTGCCAGATGAAGGCACACTGGGTTTCACCCCAAGAACTCCTTTCATCTTCTTCACTACGGAGGGGTCAAAATCACGAAACGATTCCGTTGGCCCATCTGTCAGGATCCAAAAGTAACCATCGCCCAACATACCCCACTTATCTGCTAAAGAGAAGAATCTGTTCGCAAGAGTCGGAACCATGTGAACCACAAACACCCGTGTCCTAAGGTCCATCAATATCTGCATTTCCTCTTCCATTTCAGCATCTCTTGTGGAGAGGGGAACAACATATCTGTATGTGATGTGTGCACCGACCTCCCGGAGGGCGTCAACGAGGTAAGGAGCTATGCCGGTGCCGAACTCAGTATCCTCATAGATAAGGACGATCTCTCTCCACCGAAATTGGTTGACCAAAGCGGAAATGGCACCCACTTGGCACGAGTCATTTAGCGTCGTGCGCACAAAGTAGGAACCGGAAGAGGAGGAGAGTGAAGGACTGGTGGCGGAGAAGGAGACAATGGGTACTTGGGCAATCTTTCCGAGGTCGGACATGAATACGGCTTGTTCGGAGCCCATTGGGCCAATGATAGCCTTCACTCCCACGTTCCTCAGCAAATCCAATGCTAAAATGACACGCATATTACAAAATGATCTTATATATTGTGACGTCAATATATAATTAATAAAGATTATGAAGAATAAGAAAAAGAATACTTTTTGAGGCGGCACCGATGGTGGTGTTCTTGGAGTCCCGATGGTGGAGGATTAGTTTGGTGGCATAGTTAGTGTGTTTTCTATAGAAATCTTCATAGGCAATGGATATACTGGCCTCCCAACTCTTTACGATTGATTTCTGAGAATCAAGGACAACACCAACATCCACGGTAATCTGAGCAGTCACGGTGGACAAGAGGAGGATGAGAAGGAGGAGAATAAGATGTTTGTGGTTTTTCTTTGGCATTATGTTGTTTGGAACTCCCCAACTCGTCGAGAATGGTGAGGATGATGATTTTAGTAGTCAACGCTCTGCTCTGGAGGAAGAATTAATGTTGGCTTTTAGTTTCGTGTCTAGTTATTTTAATTTCGGACAACGCCTAGTAGAAAACGATGGATAGTGCCACGAAGTTATAAGTACTTGTCGGCATCGGATGAAAGATCCAAGAGCTTTACGCCATTGACTTTGATTACTTCAACGTCAATTTGATTAAAAAACAATAACTTGATGTACACTCGTAGACAGCAACTCCACTGCGTGATTAGATTTGTACTCGAAAAACATTCGTCTATAATTTAACTTGAAAATAAAAGATCTCGATTAAAAATAAAAAAATTTAAACTTGATTTGGTAAACGAACTGCTCGAACTTGAATTTTTTTGAAACTTGACTCGATATCTCGATCAATTTTTTATTACTTCATTTATAATTATTATTTTTGTATATTATAATAAAATAATATAATACTTATAACTCGAAATTTTGCAAGATTCGGCTCGTTTACACTCCTATTTCTAGAATAAAACAACTGAATTTTTTTCAAAACAATTTCTTTTAAAAATTTACCATAATAAACTTAATTTCAAATATTTTTCACACTAGACCCGTTGCCGCCACGTGTCACCACCACATGGTGACACGTGACGGCGACGAGTTTGTTTTTAGTGTGTACAGAACTCGGCGTCTGAGACGTCGAGTTCTACCAAATTAAACTCGACACTGGAGTTGTCGAATTTAAATCAGTGGAATCTGGCAACTCTATTGCCGAGTTTAATTTCGTGGAACTCAGAATCGTCGAGGATGGTTTAAATAGAATAACAAACATTTAATTTAATAAAACTCGTCCCCTCTATTTAATTTAATAGAAATCGACAATTTCATCTCCCATTTGATAATATTTCAACAAAAACACAATCATTCCAACTACAAACACTTCAACAACAAACACATAATTCCAACTACAAAAATTTGAACAAACACAATCATTTTAACCAGAAAACACAAACAACTATTGCAAAATGAAAATAATATCCAAAAAAACAAGTTCAACATTTTGACATAAACCAAACTTACACTAACGTAATAACAACCAAATAATTTTAATATAACAGAATATCTATCATAAGTGACATCTCAATATGTTATTCTTTTTAGGATGTGCCTGAGCACGTGCTCTCCCCCGACCACGTCCCCCTCCTCATGCTGAATTCTTTGTATGTTCTGTATCCTGAGTCAGACCGCCACCGTTGTCTTGTGTGTGTGGAATAGTAGTATCATCTTTTTAAACGATGAGATCTTGACTCAATCGTAGTGTGAGTTCTTCAGCACTAAAACATATGATTCAAGCCTTCATTTTTTCCTTCAATTTTCCAACCATTGAAGAGCTTGTTTTATAATCTCTGATCGCCTCATGGATTTTATGGAGTTCTTCGTGGAACTCATCAACTTCGTAAACCCACATACAATTTAACAGGTAAACAAACACTAAACACATTTTTTTTAAAAACGTAAATTGAAGTGTAGATCTTACCACCTCTCGCTCTCTACCCACTCGGGGTCTGTACAAGTTATGCTTCAGAGCCAAAGTGTGGTGAACAATCCAACATACTATGATGTTCCAGTACCATTCCATATACAACTGTATGCTCTATTCAAGAGTGGCACCAAGGAGTGGTTGCTCAAACTGTAAATGATCTCTTCTATGAGACCAATGTTAGATGAATCTTTGAACAATCCAACGTACTGTGATTTTCCACCAACCAATTAACGTCTGCTCTCCCCTGAGCCGATTTCACTTCATGTTTCTCCATCGCCTCTGGAATGTGTTGTTGTAGACCAAACTGTCTCATGACTCGGTCTGGACAATGCATAACCACCTCTCCAAAACGTATAAACCATGTACGACTCGTCCAAATCTCGGAACGTTCTGTACATAATGGTGGTAACTGACTAAGATCCAAATGCTCATACGGATCTCATGTGACCTAATCGACCTCCTGCACGTCGAGCTTATTCCGATAAAAATCAAGTGTCATCGTCTGTGTACTACCCTTGAATGATCTTGGTCATCTCCAACGAGCACCTACTGGTACCCTGTCGTCCTTTTGGTACAGTAATGATCTTCTCTATAAAGGTCTCCCAATGTGAAAATATTCATAGCACCACAACCACAAAAACGTAAGAAAGCCGCACAGATGTCTGGTCGTGATCAATGAAGCTTCGTAAAAATTGTGATATAAGTGGGCCAGAGCAACACTACCCCAACTATACTCCGATGCGACAACCAAATCTCTGAGCAAAGGAATGTACTTCAAGTGAACCATTGTGTCGCTCTTATCAACCAAAACACTATAGCCCAGCTGGAACAGAATGAAGGCTCTAGTGTGTCGTGTAACCGTGACCTCATCAGCATCAAAAGACCCGAACACCCAAAACACACGCTGAAACATCTCCTCGTCTCGATTTACCCGTACAACCTCTATTTCAACAACATATTCTGGATTTTTCAGACACAGAACGGTGAGGAACCTTCGCAGATCCTTAAAAATGTCTTCTTCAGCACCATAAATTCGGTTCAACATTTTTTGCCCGACATGTCATGCTTCAGCGTAACCGATTTCTAGTGAGTATTTGGTTTTCACCATTTCCATTTTTTCAACAAGAGTAATTGTGAACTTGGTTGTAACAAAAGGCATTATCAAGTCGCAAATAAAATTAGCACTGCATTGTTTATTGTCGTTCATCAACATCGGATTGGAACAAGTGTGCTCGGCGTCATACGTTTTAACTTGAAAATATCTGCAAGCTTTTGGGACAGACGCATGTAGACGTCATTTGCAGTTATCCTCATCACGACGAAGATAACAAACATTGTACTGTTTCGTTGAAGAAACCACAATTGAATACCGAATAATTTTTTTATGTGCCAGGATTGCATAGCATGAACCAAATCATCTTTCGTTGGGAAAATTCGTTTATCCCAAAAGAACGATCAACTTCCGTACGTCAATCACTGCGTGACAAATTGTTCGCAGCATCGAAGAATGAGTGTACAATAATAGAGTTCTCTATCCATTTGTCATCATCAAAGATATTGGGAAGTTCATTAAGAGTTGGAACCTTCTCGTTGTTAGCAACTGCATCATCCACAATGTCGTCGTCTTCACAGTTTATGGATTGACCCATCGCATATATGACATCCTACGTCGCCGGAATGACTTCATTAGCAGAAACACCTTCAGGTTCATCTTCTACAGCAAATGGTGTATTGTAATCCCCTAATTCCTCGGTGTCATCATCTTCATCACTATGCATCTCTTCCGGGCGTTCTGGTCGACTGAAATGAATCGGGTCAACTGATCACAAACCAAACCCAATGGAGGGATATGAGGTCGACGGTCCAGCGCCGCTAGCAAACTCATCATGTCTATAATGCATGGTTTCAAATTGTGACAAACCAAGATAAAGATTTGCACTGCTGGAAGGAGTGTCACCTGCATTTTCTGGTCATTCACTATCTGTTTGGAAGTTTTGCGATTGGAAAAATGGAATTTGCTGATATGCTGGAACTCGGTTGTAGGATTTAGACTCATATTCAAATCTATTCCGCAGTCCAAACCGGTCGACCTCTCTGTACCATACTCCGACGAATGAGTGTTGGTTGTCAGCGTAGGGTCGGACACTTTAGGTTCAACTTCTACATCCACTCCAACCACAGACATCCGTTTAAACAAACACATCATTCCATAAACCATCAACTTGACATCAAACATACTTTCTAGATAACAACATGCAGATCTTATGACATCCATTAAGTCCCCATATTTTATGTTCAACGGAACGACTACCAATTTGCGGTCGGACCCTGTACACTCTGTCACATCTCCGTTACATTCTAATTTCCCATTATACATGACCAACAAAGATCCTTCATCATCTTGATCCATTCCTAACATATATTAATTAAATTTGAAAATGTGTTCAAGTGAAATGGTTGTTCTTCTATTCGTAATTAAATAAAAATTTGAGAGTAATCAAATGATTTAGAAATTACCTCAGTCGAGTATAATAGCAAATGACTGTAAACGTCAAACAATCATTCCAACAAAATCAACTACAATATACAACGTTACGAATAATGTCAGATTTTTTTTGAAAATTTTACAGAACTTTACCTATATTTTCAAATTCGAAAATTTTAAACCTGCACTGTAAAAAGAACTAACAATACTACAAATAACATTCTCAAATCCCAAACATTTAAATAACGACACATTTTACAACTTCAAATGAAATACATTCAGACAACATGCAAATCACGACATATTGAACACACATATTTCGCAACTTCAACACATTTTTCCATTAAAACCGACATACATTCATTACTGTATTTTTAAGATTACAATATTTAAACTTAAATTCCCACGTACATTCAAACTCGCGTACATTCAAACCCACCTAACCCATTTTTAAGATTACATTAATCAAAATCCACATACATTCGAACTCAAATAATAACAAATCTAATTTCAATCACAATAATCAAACTTAAATTTCACTATTTTTAAGATTACCACTATAAACCTACAATCAACAAAAATGAAATCAATAATCTACTAAGAAATATGAAAAAATTAGTTTGGCCTAAAAACCCGAAATTAGTATCGGGTTTGCAGTTAAACGGGTTTCTAAACAAACAAAAACACTACAATCATACCTAAAATAACAATATATATCATCTTAATACATAAAATAGGAAAAAACGGTGGAAAACCAAGAAATATCGAAATCCTAATTGGTAAATGTTTTTAAACGAAATATGTATCTGAAATTAAATTGGTAACATTGAACTTACCAAATACCAACTAAATATAAATTTTAGAATCGAATATTCGGATAGTTGGCAACCATTTGCACCCCTATATGCATGTCCGGTAATATTTTTTCCATGTGTTTATATATATATATATATATATATATTGTACTGTATACTTTTTTGTTAGGCTTCTCTAGCTTGTTTAACACTTAATTATGTTTCTTCTTAACATGGTCGTTTTAGTGCATCGTGAAAGGTGGGAGGCTTGAAACAATGACAGGTTTTTAGGTATATTAATGTTTCTCCTTGGAATTAAATTAACTTCATGTTTTTGGGTTTCTCTTTTTCTTCTTTGTTGAATTAATGATTTTACTGTTTTTGACAAACTACTTTCATGATTTTACCTCTAATTGGTAAAATGCACGCTTTGGTTTCATAAGATGCTTTCTTTTTCTTCAATTATATATTTAATTTCAATTAGTTCAACTATATTAACCATGTAGTATTTCATTCTTCTACAAGATTTACGACCAAATAATTTAAATATCAAATTGATTCTGTGAATATTATTTATTTTATGCGGAGAAGAGAAGTTTTCAACATTATGATTTCCGAGACTATAATTAATCTCCAAAAAGACCTCATCTTGTTCGTGACGTGTCAAAAGTAATTTTAAATGTCAACGAGGGAGACGAAGCAAACAAGATCAATAAAAGATGATCTGTAAATTCCTGCCAAAAGCAAGCCAACGACATCAACCCTTTGAGGCTCAATTATAAAAGCTTTTCGGGTCTTTATCTCATTACTGAAGTTACCACAATTTCTGCACTTCTAATATACACATAGGCTTCTTCATGTACAATGAAAATAATAAATTAAGAACGATATCTAGAGATGATGACTCTATTTGAGAGGCCTCAAAGTCGTGGGCACAACTTTTATAAAGGCTGTTGGAACACCGCCAAACGAGGCCATCGTTCCCAGCAAAAAAATATGAGAAATTCAACTCATGGGCCATGGCCCGCGCGCGAGACCGCGATCCCCATGCATGCAGGATCACAGATGGAGAATGTTGTGATTGTGGAAGTACAAGGAGCCCGTCATGTACAAGATAAGCAATAAACAATGTGTTTTCTAAATAAGAAAAAATGGGTTTTTTGATTCGGTACCGATCAAAACATAATTAATTGACAACGTACCCATGGTTCAGAGAACATTGACCCTATACGTATCAAAACAATGTAATTGACCTCATACCCATCCGTTACGGTGGGACCCACATTCGTTAACATTTTCCGTAACGTTCCGTGATTTATCAATGATTTTTTATACTTCCGTACCGATCAAAACATTATTAATTGGCGACGTACCCATGGTTCGGAGAAAATTGACCATGTACGTACCAAAAAACAATGTAATTGTCCTCGTACCCATCCGTTACGGTGGGACTCACATTCGTCTGACACCGTTTACATGTTCCGTAGCGTCCCGTGATTTATCAACATTTACCTCCTATCAACACCTTAAAACTCTAATTAGTATCCCTACCCGACCGCAATTACAACTAAAAATCCCGACCCAGTGGTGCTCCCAACCCGACCCAAATTCTCCAACCAAATCCCTAGTCCCCTTTCCCGACCCAGTGGTGCACCCAACCCGACCCAAATTCTCCAAAATTCTAATTAGTATCCCTACCTGACCGACCAACCCTATAACTAGATTCTTCAAGTTGGGAAATGGGGTTAGAGATTTGGCGGGAGAATTGAGGTCGGGTTGGGTGCACCACCGGGTCGGGATTTGAAGTTGTAATTGGGGTCAGGTTGGGTGCAGCATTGGGTTAGGATTTTAAGTTGTAATTGGGGTCAGATCGGGATACTAATTAGTGTTTTAAGGTATTGGTAAGAGCTAAAGATTGAGAAATCACGGGACGTCACGACAAACGTAAACGGTACCAGTCGAATTTGGCCCCCACCGTAATGGATAGGTATGAGACTAATTACATTCTTTTGGTTCATACATGGTCAATTTTTCCCGAACCATGGGTATCGCCAATTAACGATGTTTTGATCGGTACGAAAGTAAAAAACTTGTTGATAAATCACAGAACGTTACGGAAAACGTTAATGAATGTGGGCCTCACTGTAACGGATGGGTATGAGGTCAATTACATTGTTTTTTATACGTACAGAGTCAATGTTCTCTGAACCATGGGTACGTCGCCAATTAACGATGTTTTGATCGGTACAGAAGCAAAAAACCAAAGAAAAAATGCATGTTTTGCTAAATATTTTTTTCTGGGTTGTCTTATAATTAAAGTATAGTGTTTTGGTGTGATGACAAAGAAAATGAAGGATGAGTAGTAATATGTGCAAAATATACACGTCCTGTTGGATCTCTGCTGTTTTCCTTCGACTATTTTCCATTATACGTACACCTTTTAAAATTTCAATCTTTTGACTATTTGTCCATAAGTGGCGTTCTAAAAGTTAGTTATGTTTCATAGAAGAGACTCGATAGTCATTTTGGTCTTGAAGTAATAATAGTCCTACACCTACTGAGAAGGTCACAACCTCTTTCTCATTGTCAAATTTTTGACATCCCTCCCCATAAAGTATGACCTGAACTCTTTTCATGGTCATCAATATTGACACTTTGGGTACATTGTATGGGTGAGGTTATAAAGGTTTTGTACACTACTTTTGACCTCATCAAAGTCTACAATCAAATACCATAATAAATGCTGCCATCCATTTGAAATATCAAACTGAAGAATAGGGTAATTTTACGGTAAGCGTTGGACTCAAATTAATAAAAAGTAGCTTGCTTGTGTTTCTCTCAAATCTTGCCCAAGTCCACACCCTCCTGTTAACTCTGCCCCGATGGAAGGTGATCGCACACGTACAAAGTGGAAGAGGTTATGTACTGTGTATGATTTTCCTTTCTTGTGATTTCCTTTGTGTTTGTACCTCCCACCGTCGATTCTAATCAGTAACAGAAATACATTCATGGGGGAACTACGCAAAGAATTAGCATGACCATCATATTTAGAGAAAGAAACTTCAAGAAATTAACATACCCGCAAAGAAAAACTATGGATGTGTTTAGATGTCAAATAAACTTAGTTTTTTCAGATTAAAAACATGATGTAACATAAAATAAAAAATTAATTTTTTGTCCCTCAATTTAAAGACAATGGCAAAAAACTTGTTCCTCGATCATGTTTTTTGATTTTTATAGGAAAAGATTGTTTTATCTTTCTCAAATCATTCAAATAGAAAAATATTATGAATAATGGGAACTATGAGGACAAAAAAATATCTAAAAGCTCACTTGAGCTTTTCCATAAAACAGTTATGAATTTAGACATCCAAACATAGCATTTAGTGTGTTTAGATAGAGGAGAGAGAATAATAAGTTTATTGGATAAATTTGACCCAATTTATAGGTATCTAAACACACCCTACGATGGAAAATGCCTCAACCAATTAGTAACCAAATGCTTCGTAATCACAAAAATACAGCAGATGCAACAAGTAACTCTTCTAGTTAATCCCATTTACCCTTATGTTGTGTTCAATTTACTCCGTCTATCAATTAGGGTTATCCCCACGAATCATCATTTAATTCATTCTATTTACTCCACGTTATCCGTCATATTAAATCAAATTACTCACCATCACAACTAGATTTACCCCCTATTGCATGAGCAAAGTGGTAAATATTCGTGGATTATTGGTGATAATTTTATTAGTTTATACAAGACTGAAGGTAAACCCATGAACTAAGTGGGATAATTAGATGTACACAGTAAGGTAAATTTATTTCTTTTTTTTACTTCGTTATTGTAAGTTTTGGTAGAGAGTAATTCAATATGAAGAACAAGGTAAATACAAGTAGTTAGTAGGGAATTTTCATTGTGATTTTACATCATTTAGAATAGTCATCTAAGTACTGTTTTTAAGAGCAAGATGTTGGAGGTTGTTGAATAACATTCTGAGAGGAATATGTAAAATCTTCATATATAGCATTCCACACGTGAGTTGTAGACTAGAATCTTCATATGTAGCATTCTAGACGTGAGTTTCATTTATTGGTAATAACCTAGTCTATTGGAATATCATTGACATCATATCATGCATATATTTGTGTCTTATATCTTTTATTTTTAGCCTAAACAATGCTATGTAACGAGTTAATTTTTAAGTTTCAGGAATAAATAGGTTTGAGAAGAAGAGATTCAAAAAGGACTCAAAAGCAAGGAAAAAGACTAAGTTGCAAGACTTATGGACTGAGATGAAAGAGAGAATGACTCAGATATAAAGTCAAAAGGATCAATGAGCAAATCAAGAAGCTCCATACCTCAATGAGGAGTATTTTGACAATTAAATACGGAACCAACCATCAACAACCAAATCGGGTTCATCAAACACGAAGAAATTAAGCTAGAACCAAGCCAAACAAATCCAGACCCGATCGGACAAATACAGACCGCTAATTAGCGGTCTGTAATTAGCGGTCTATATTTGTCCGATCGGGTCTGGATTTGTTTGGCTTGGTTCTAGCTTAATTTAATTAGCGAGTCGTGGACCACATGAGGACGACTCAGGTTTTGGACCTCCACCACTCTCTGCTCCAGAAGGTGGGGGTCCACCACCTCATCAATTGGTTCCCCAGGTTCCCATTCCCTTTCGCGATCGATGCTACCCGAGTCGTACTGCTCTACCTTCTTGCATCGTATTTCCAGAGGCGATTAAGAACCACTTTGAGGTTAAGCCTCACTTTATCTACATGCTCCCTCATTTCACTGGGAAGAGTGACCCCTATATCTTTCTCAAGGAATTTGAGGAGGTTTGTGCTATGTTCAAACTGCAACAACTTAACACATACTCCATCCATCTTAGGCTTGTCCCCTTTGCACTAAAGGATGATGCCAAGAAGTGGTTGTAGAGCAACCATGCGAATGCCTTTAGGACTTGGGATGAATTTCAATCTGCATTCCTCAAGAAGTACTTTCCAAATCATCAAACTCAAAAATTGAGGAAAGAAATCAATTCATTTTATCAAGAAGAGACCGAATCATTTTATGCATACTTAGAGAGGTTCAAGGAGCTACTATCCTCATGCCCTCACCATGACAACGAGTTGTGGCACCTTTGTCAGATTGTCTACGATGGTCTTCACATCCCATCCCGAATGATCATTGAGTCCATGTGTCAAGGAGAGTTCTTAGGAAAGGATGAAAGTTAGGCATAGACTTTCCTAGAAGACCTCGCTAAGAAAACCATGCAGTGGGAGAGTGTGAGGAACCATCACCATCATTTAGCATAGGAGTGAGGATCGCAAAAGAAAACTTGACTAGATCGGGTGCCACATTTGCTGTCGATACCACTACGACCACCAAGGCACGCATGGCGGCCTTAATGCGCCGTATGGATTCGATTGAGCTACAAAACCAACAAGGTGTCTCATGTGTCTGCATCTGGTCCAGTTCCTTATTATTTATGTGGTAGGATATGTCAAGTAGGAGGCGAGTGTGCATCCATTCCTCCTGAGATGAAACATGTCAATGTCATCTATGATAAATCCAGGAATGACCCATATTCATCATCATATAATCCCAGATGGAGGAACCACCCTAACTTTCCATGGAACCAAAATAATGTCTAGGGTGGTCCTTCAAACTTCTCTATACAACCTAACATACCACACAAAGCTCCCATGCATTCACAGTCTGTTCAACCACCCCAAGCCCAAATCACTAACCCGCGGGGTTTCCCAAATTCTAACAACATGGAAACCCGATTTAATTCTCTTGAGAACTCAAATGAAAAACTTTATGTCATCCACAAGTCAAGTTCTCACTTCAACTCAGCAGACCATCAAATCTCTTGAGCTTCAGATGGGTCAATTGACTCAGTTTGTACATGAGAGAGAGAGGGACTCTGCCTAGCCAACCTGAGGCTAATCCCCACATGTATCGACAACCACACTTGCAAAATGAGAGTTTGGTACCTGGGGGCGGCAAGTGAACCTTGTGGAGAAACATGTTCACCATGTTAATGTCATTGTAACCTTAAGGAATGGAAAGCAGGTTGACAATCACATTTCCTTGCCACCATCGCCATCTGTGCAGGCCCTCGTTGGGAATGATGGTGAGAAAGAGGCTGATGGTGAGGGTAATACACCAACGCCTCCTTCTCAGGCACCGCAGAAAATCTACATGCCAAAAGCTCCATATCCTAGTAGGTTAACCAAAAAGAAGAGTGACACAATGGATAAGATATTAGAGGTCTTCAGACAAGTGAAGGTTAACATCCCCTTGTTGGATGTCATCCAACAAATACCTCAATTTCCCAAAGTGTTGAAGGATCTCTGCACAACAAAGAGGAAGACCAATGTTCCTAAGAAAGCATTCTTAGTTGCAAGTGTGAGCTCACTTTTGTCCAATCCCACATACACAAAGTACAAAGACCCTAGTTCTCCTACTATTCAGTGTATGATAGGGGACACTAGCATGAGTAATGTATTGCTTGATTTAGGATCAGCGGTCAACCTCCTCCCATTTTTTGTTTATCAACAGTTGAACTTGGGAGAATTGAAACCAATTAAGATCACCCTCCAATTGGCAGATAGATCCACTCGTGTCCCAAAGGGGATTATTGAGGACGTGCACATCAAAGATGGAGATTTTATATTTCCAGTAGATTTTTTCGTCCTCGATACCAACCTTATTGCGAAAACCCACTGTCAAATACCTTTGATTTTGGGTAGACCATTTCTGGCAACCTCCAACGCCTTAATTAATTGTATAAATGGTCTCATGAAACTCTCATTCGGTAACATGAGTGCCGAGTATCATGTGTTCAACTCTGGTAGGCAACATGAGCCCTTGGACCAACCTTTAAATCTCAACCTGATCCGCCAATTAGAGAAAGCACCACAAAATCAAGAAACACCCCCAATACCAATGCAACCCGTTGAGAATGTTTGTGTGCCCAGTGAAAACTCATTGCATGTCTTTGCAATACATCAGCATGAGCTGACATCAAACATGAACATACAAAGGGAGTGTTTGTTGGATGATTCAGTTGAGACTATTAGTGAGGGGACACACCTCATCATATGCACATACTAGAAGGTGTCTTTACCCCATGTCCCACGACTGTTGAGGCTTTTGAGCTTCATCTTGACTCGAAGAAGGACCCACCTGCGATCGAGCTTATGCTTGATAATACAAAGGAGGTTGGATGGTCCTTGTTGGATTACTTGGGGAGAAACCCCATTCTTAGTGAAGCAGGTGTGCCGCATCCGTCGAATGAGCCTGAGGAACTCATTCCGATGCACCCACCTATTGGTTGGAGGGTTTTGTTCGATGAGCAACTAAATCCTAGTGAGGAAACACAACTCCACTCATTCATGTTGACTACACCCAACCAATATCATGAGGGGTTCGAGCCTTTCAGCTTTGACCGTTTAGCCCTCATGACACCTCAGAGAACCAATGAAGCGGGCCCATCTTCGCAAATCTCTGGTCCACAGGACTCGATGTTCTCATTTTATGTTCCTTGACCAAATGATTATGAGAATATCTTTGTTGGTGTATATATCTTGTTTAAAAAAAACAAAAAAAAACAAAAAAACACCACAAGTGAGCATTGGTTGTTTTGGCCCATCCCTTGAGTATTTGTGCCCCATTTTCTTTGACGTATTTGTATTCCCTTATCGTTTTTAAGTATTTCACAGGTTTTCGGAAATTCGGGTTTATGTCCATCAACATAACCATGAACTTCCCTTTGTGCTTCACGTTGGTGAGATCTTTTCTGTTTTATGCATACATCGATGTAGTATCATACTCACATTCATTAAGGACAATGCATGAAGTAAGTGTGGGGGTGCTTTACGTTTGTATACATGTGGAGTCGAGTCTTTTTCATTTTGTTTTTTTTTGTTTGTATTGTTAGGGTCATGATAGTGTGCTGCATTTAATATTGATATAACTACCTGCCATGATCCTTGGGTGACATGTCTTCTTTTGCTTGCCTAGTGCTTTAAATTTTCACATTTCCTTCAAAATTTTCATGTGTTTGCTAAAGAAAATGTTTTGTCGGTTTTACATTTGTTTAGCATGCGCAAACCCGTTTGGGGCAATCAAAAGAGAAGCTCCCAGAATTGACTTCAACATGATGCATTAGGATATCTAGTATACCAGTTTTAGGACTTATCGAGTCGTAAGGATGCACCCCGGTATTCCCTTTGGGAGCGAGTAATCATAGGGTTTTAGTACTCAAACAAATAAAGAAGTCCACCCTGAACCTAGCGAGTCAAATAATTCGTGTATGTTAGTATAAAGAAGTTTGTTGTAGTCAGGGACCCTTAAAATCTTGTTGTGAAACTTTAATTGTAGGGGTTTTGGTTCCCATATAGATAAATAAATAAATAAGTGGTATTCTGTCTTCTCGCATGACTCCTATCACTCCGGAAATTAGGTCCGAGGGGACTTAATGCCTGGTGCTTTCGAGTCATCTGACTTGGGATGCACCGACCGAACTCCCGTTACACGGGTGGTAGGGACCGCCCTATGTGGAGATTCGGGGGAAGGTGTACCTAATAGTGTAAGTCCTCACAGGCAATGATGCACGAAACCCGACCCTGGGAAAATTAAACACCAACCAATGTAATGCTCTAAAGAAAAAAAATGATGAATGAAGAAAAGAAAAAAAGGAGTCAAATAAGAACCTTAATCGACTTTACACAATGTATCACTTTAAGAAGTTAAGGTTGCCCATGTCTTACACTTAAGTCCTTATTTAACTTTCACGAATGATTCATTAGGCTAGGTGTGTAGAGTAATTACATATATTGAGTCGGCCCGTAGAATTACCGCATCCAATGATCGACGAAAATGAGTCCATCGAGTCGTGTTGTTAGGTTGAATAATTCATCTATGTTCGGATTTTGTGGGTGTATCCGCTGGAAACCCTCAGGAGACAACACTCATCCTCCTTGGCGACAGAGTGAGTTTAACGGCTTGTTGCACATGCTAAGTGCAACCGTGATTCCTACGAAAGTGAGTTAGGATTTTCTTGTTTTACGTATGCCTTTGTCTTTCTTTCATTTTTCCTTTTTTTGTTTTGCTCGGGACTAGCAAAAGTTAGGTGTGGGGGTATTTCATTGACATCATATCATGCATATATTTGTATCTTATATCCTTTATTTTTAGCCTAAGCAAAGTTATGTAACGAGTTTATGTTGAAGTTTCATGAATAAATAGGTTTGAGAAGAAGAGATTCAAAAAGGACTCAAAAGCAAGGAAAAAGACAAAGTTACAAGACTAATGGACTGAGATGAAAAAGAGAAGGACTCGGATGTAAAACCAAAATGATCAATGAGCAAATCAAGAAGCTCCACACCTTAATGAGGAGTATTTTGGCAATTAAATTCGGGAGCAACCATCAACAACCAAATCGGGTTGATCAAACACCAAAAAATCAAGCTAGAACCAAGCCAAACAAATCCAGACCCGATCGGACAAATACAGACCGCTAATTAGCGGTTCCAGACCGCCAATCAGCGGTCAAGATTGCTTCAAAACTCACATACCTTGGTCGGGTGTTAGATTAAGTTGTATGTAGTCCATATTTGGTATGCTTTGAGTCACATACTGGGGGATTGTCTCGGATTAACTTTTTCCATGCCTATAAATAGAACTCTTCACCTTCCTTTGTATTTACCCTTTGCTTGGTGGCATTCTCTCTACTTGGAGTAAGCCTTGGAGCAAAACTCAAGGTGGAGAAGAATGCTACTTGTAATGTGAGTCATGTAAATAAAATAATTCTTTATAGTTTGTTTTAATGTTGTCTTTGCTGTAGTGCTTGCTTGTTTAGCTTGTTTTGTTTGTCTTAATCTTAGTTGAAGTAATTAGCATGTCTCGATTTCCTATCTTAATTACCTTAATTTCGTTTTGTCTTCTTTTAATGAGTAGTTTCAACCCCCTTTGGGGGTGGAGAAGATGTTCATACATGCATTAAAGAATGGAAATGAATGCTTTATTTTGAAATGTGTTGATAAATGTGAATGTATGCTTGCTTGTTTAGAGTAGAATACTTCACTTGATGGGTTTTGCCACAACTATTAGACACCTCACATGCGTGTTTAGGTTCTGAAATATCCAACTTGTGTATGTGAATGTTAATCAATTAGGTTAGTGATTGGATTGATAGGTTTTGCTGCAACCATTAGACACTTCCTATACATGAAAACACTACCTACATTTGTGCCTATTAAATGCATTCTTCACCATGTTATTACATGTGTGCACTCACTCCACCCCTTAGGGGCCTCTCTTCCTAATTGGCAGATTTGCATTAAGTTCTCTTAGTTTAGTTTGAATAACTCGTTAGTTGCTTTCTTTCACATTTCTTCTTACTAGTTCAGTGTAGCTTAGATTAGCATACTCAAAACTCTTTTCCCTTTATTCGCCACTTGATTTCGTTCGAACCAGAAGCTACTCACCTCCTTGTGTACACGACCCGTACTTGCCGTGTCTTTACCAACGCCGTGCACTTGCGGTAAATATAAATGATTAAACAGAATACCCTATATTATATTTGAGATTACCTTATCAGTTATGTGGATTACCATTACTAATTTTTCCTTATTGTTTGTAGTTGTGGTCATCTGTATAGGCTAATTCATTCTCGTCCTTTTCATATTTGTGCCCCAATGTCAGTACTCGACAAAGTTCTTTAATATCGATTTACTGGATGACAATCAATGTAATCCCTCAGATATTTGAGTTGAAGACATTCCTGTTGTAAGTAAAGCACGATTGAAATTGATACCACATAATCAATGAATAAACATACTTTAGTTGTAGTCAACTTCAATAGGACCAGAAAAAGACAAGAACCGTACAAATACTTCATGCCATATTATCCATAAACATAGAAAAATAAAAAATAAAAACCTCAACAATGCCAGATCCAAAGCATAATGTACGCAACATAGATATGGATTCAAATAGGACCGTTCCAAGATGTGGTAAATTTGACATGAGCCTAGTGGTAAATTCATGAACCATTGGGGCTACGACTTTATACCCCACTTGTCCAAAAAGGTCACTGTGAGTGCACGACGTCGGTGTAGGCACGACAAGTACGGGTCGTACCACAAGGAGTTGTGCACGTTGTTGTTATCACCATACTCGAATGGATAGAGAAATCGATGAGATATTTAGGCTAAGCTAACTAAACTAAACTAAGATAGAAGAAAAGAATCTAACTAAGCCCCTTGGAGTGGAGGTGCAATAGTGAGGTGTGTGTGCATGAGTGAGTCTTCATTTCATTAAGCACAAGTGTATAAAGTAGATGAAATCAACTAGAAACTAGCATGGAGTCTAATTAACATCAATTACATTTACATGAATACATGCCTAATATAGTTACACATGAAGTTAAGATACACTTTGGGTTCTCAAGAGTGAACAAAGTACCTATTGTGGCCATTATAGGACATCAATTAACCATCTATACAACTCAATACATTCATGCATTCTCTATTAACCAAGCATTCATACATAACAAACCACTTCCATACAAAGATACACCATTACAAGCAACAAATATACACTCTAGATCGAGAATGAGACAAGTACCTAGTGTGGCAGTTATCCCATCTAATACAAGTTTTAGCAAGTTACAAGTATAGATCTACCTTAAGCACATGAAATGACACAAAATAAGAAGAACCCATCATACACTTCACCAACAACTACATTGCCTCCACCCCAAGTGGGGTGGATATACTCACTACTCATTAAGCTAACTAATTATGCTAAGATTTAATGAAACAAAATGTTCAAGACTATAGGAAACAATATCTAACTAAGAAGAAAATATTTTATTTACATGACTCGCATTACAAAGTGGCATCCTCTCCACCTTGAGTTTTACTTCAAAGGCTTACTCCAAGTAGAGAGAATGACCACCAAGCAATGGGTAGGTTACAAAGGAGGAAGAAGATTTCTATTTATAGACATGAAAAATGCAATTGAGGACAATCCCCCAGTGTGGGACTAATGAAACATTGTCAGAATAAACATAAACAGATAACCAATATCGACGAGAAATTATGTTGCCTTCTAACCATTTTGATCCACCACAGGCGGATCTTTTGGGTCAGATGCAACCCAATTTCGCGCGTCTACATAAGTTCTTCAATTCTTCCTGTGGAGTGTGCCTTGGTCAAACATTTAAGTCTGCGCCCGAATCTAATTGCCAAAATACTAGTCATGATGATGTGGAGTTTCTCAGTTTGCTATTTGGTCCCTCCGAGCTTATGTCAAGGTCCTCCCCTCTTTCTGATGGGTAATTGTGTATGACACACAGGTCCATTTTGCTTCATTTAAGTCAATTCCTCTTACTTCAGTCCTTTTTCTCTTCCTTTCTCTTCTTTATTTCCTAATAACTAAAATGTAACAAGAAACACTTGAGTAGCACAATAGTGGGGTAAAATAAAGGATATATAGCATGAGTATGATGTATGATATGGTACTAATCAAATACCCCCTCACTTACCTTGTGCTTGTCCCGAGTAAAACATAGAAAGGGAAAAATGAAAGAAAGGAAAAACATACAAAAAATAGGAAAATCCTAACTCATTTTCCTAGGAGTGTGCCAAGTTGCTTAAGGGGGTCGATGAGTTATTAGTAACTAAACTTCTAACTAAACAAAATAAGTTTTTTCAGCATAAATAAACATTTAACTAAACTAAACATAAACAAACTTTTAACTAAACATAAATAAACATTTAACTAATATAAAAATTTAACTAAACTAAATGGAATTGTTTATGTTTAGGGCCATATAAACTGAATCATGTGTAATCATAAACTAAACCATATTATAATCTTCAGAACTAGTACAAGTGTGCATGAATAAAAATAAGAGTATGGGGTAATATTACTTGCTAAACATCTCTTATACTTGCTAAACATTTTTAATAATATTACTTTCATTCCATTTATCTCTCTAATAAAATAAGAGAAATTTATATTCTTATCTTTTCTCTCAATTTCTCTCGGATTCAAGGACACAATTAAGGATTTCACATTTTCAGAAAACTCAAAAAATATCCTTTAGATAAGCAGTTAATAAGACCTTAATTTGGATTTATCTCCTGGAAAATATCCTTGCAAATCATTACTTACTTACTTATTCCATATATAAGTACATATATACTCATTTAAATCATCCAACCACCCAACCCAATCCAAACCAAACCAAACCAAACAAATCCAAACCAATCCAATCCAATCCAATGAATGAGTGAAATCAAATGATATCTCATTAATAAAGGCCACATCCATCATTATAACATATAGCAATAACATATCACAAAATGAATGAAACCTTCACAACCTGTCAAGAAGTAGAGCAAAATTCGCACTTTGGCAACCAAACCAAACCAATCTCCATTCACACACCATTCTCGTCAACCAAACAAATCCAAAATTCACAATCTCCAAAACCAAACTAAACAAATCCAAATCCAAACACCACAATCTAAACTCCAAATCCAAACACCACAATCTAAACATATTAAATACAGGACCTAATCTGACAGGATAGAAGATAAGGGTGCGACATCGCGGTGCTTAAGCACGAACCAGAGGAGGAGGACAAAGTTGTTGTCGATGTCGTGGAGTAGGTCGGAGGTCGCGACTGCGGGGACGATGATCGCGGAGGTGGAGGGTGTGGTGAAGGTGGTCGTGGAGGCTGCGGTGGTTGGGGAAATGGTGGTAGACGACCGAGGTCGTGGAGGCTGCGCTGGTCGGAGATTGGTCGGGGATTTGTTGGAGTTGTCAAAGTGGAGGAAGACGGCTAGGGTTTGCTCAGGTTTTGGTATGGATAAAAGATAAAAACTGAAGTCTTGTTGGACTTATAAGGGGACCTATAGACGTCGGATGTTCCACACACCCGACGTCTATACCTGGGGGGGAATAGACGTCAACTATACCATATATCAGACGTCTATAACTTGAAGGATAACAGTCGGGGTACTAGATATTCTAATGCATCATGTTCAAGTCAATTTTGGGAGCTTTCTTTTTTACTTTGCCTCTCAACGGTTTTGCAAATGCTAAACACACGCAAAACCCACAAAACATTTTTCTTTCGCAAACACATGTAAATTTTGAAAGAAATGGAAGTTTTAAAGAACTAGACAAGCAAAAGAAGGCAAGTCACCAAAGGATCATGGCAAGCACTAGTGCAGAATAGGGTTTACTCGTCGCCAAATAGACGTCGGCCGTTATAAAGGCTGACGTTTAGTAGGGAGATGACAGAATAGACGTCGGTTGTTATTATGGACGACGTCTGTATGGTCATATAGACGTCGGCTATTACAATACCCAGTATAACCGACGTCTATAGGGTACAGACGTCGACATATAGACGTCGGTTGTTGGAATACCCTACGAATCCGACGTCTATAGGGTATAGACGTCGACCTATAGACGTCGGATATTATTGACGGACGACGTCTATACTCCATGCATATAGATGTCGAGGTATAGACGTCGGATATCTCTAACATCCGACGTCTATATGTCTTAAAGAAATCGAACAGACGAGTTTCTGCCATTCATCTCAAACGAAAACCCAGCCAAACTCTTGCCGTCCCACGACCGAACTCTCCTCCGCGACCGATCTCCGACCGATTTGCACCGTCTCCGGCACCGCAGCGACGTCCCTTGTGATCTCCTCCCCTTCTCCGCCCCTCTGCACCATCTTCGTAGCCCACCGCGAACACCGTCACCGCACCCTCCTCCGCGACCGCCGCCACCGCAGCCACGACCTCCTCCTCCTCTTGTTTGTGCTCATACTTTTTACCACCGTCACCGTCATCTTCACCTCTGCACCCACTTCTTTAAGTACTCCCAAGGAAAGCATTCTAGATGTATATACTTAGAGATAAATGTAAGTAATAATAACAGGGTCAAATATTTAAATATCATCAACATCCTTAAGTGTTTAATTATGTGCTTGCTATATCTTTAAATTATGTTTTCATTTTGATCTCCATTTAGAGGTAGATGCTCTTTCTTTGTGCTTAATGTGAATAAAAATGAAATGAAACTTCTAAAGTTGGTTTCTACTTCAGGTTAAAATGAGGCATAACTCAAATTATGGGTGTAAATGTAATCAATAGTTTAGGCAAAAGGAAATGTACTAGTCTTGTCTTGTATCTTGTTTGATTAGGTTCTCCTATTTGATATGTTTAGATTGTGGTGTTTGGATTTGTATTTTAGATTGTGGTGTTTGGATTTGGATTGTTTAGTTGATTGTGGAGATTGTGAATTTTGGATTCGTCGAGAATTGAGTGTGATTGTGTGAATGTTTTGGATTGTAAGAGTGTACATTTTGTATTGTTTAGTTGGTTGACGAGAATTGAGTGTGATTGTGTGAATGTTTAATTAATTTTTTTAAAATGTTATTGCTATATGTTATGATGATGGATGCGGCCTTTATTAATGAGATATCATTTGATTTCACTCGTTCATTGGATTGGTTTGTTTTGGATTGAGTTGAGTTGGGTTGGTTGGATGATTTAAATGAGTATATATGAGTTGGATTAGATTGGTTTGCTATCTTAGGTCTTGAGTTGGGTTGGTTGTATGATTTAAGTAGCGATGGAGAGTTGTTTGGGATGCATTATTAAGTAAATTTGAATGTAAATAAACTAACGTTTTCATGGACCTCATTCATGTGTATTTCAACATGAGTAGATTTGTAATGTGAATGTGATGTAGTGGAGAAATATATGATGTGAATGTGAGTAGATATACATTTTTTTGTTAATTCCAGGATTTGAAGAATTTTACATATAAAATTTTAAGGGGAGGTTCTGCCAAAATTTCAATAAAATTTTATTTTCAAGTGTTATCAATAGCATGATTTTTTGTGTTTAAAATATTTTTCTGTCAATCCAAGTAATTATTCTTAATACTTGATTTTAATATTTAAAATATTTATTACCTTGTTTTTTGAATTTTCAATATTATGATAATAACTCATTGACCTAAAGCAAAAGATTAGACAATATTTGCTAAGTCATTCATCATATAGGATTTGCATTCATCGTATTTATTATAAATTTTACGATTTCTGTCATAGATTGTTGGCGTAAGGTACGTAATATCTTTCACTCATCATTCATTAGAAAGCACGCATTAGTTAGTAGGAATTACATTGGAACAAAAGTGAGTTGAGTGTTTGTTTGGTGTGTTGTTTGTTAGATTAAGGTATGAAAAACACTTAGGGGGCAGTCACCTGTAGGAGATGAGGTGGGGGATTTTATCACCCTTTCCTTTGCCCAAAAACCACTTAATAAAAAAGCCTTAATAAAATCAATTAGACGTTGGCCCCTAGGATTTTTGGACGCATTAAGGAGAGGAAACCGTTTAAGGCCGTTATGGCCTGAATGTCGTTGCCCATCTTGTCTCCCTGAGATTTTAGGAACCTTCGGGTTCTTGATTTCCTACAGACTAGTGGTCCTCGGTGGGACCTCGAAGTTAGGCGTCGTCTATTACTAAGGACCTATAGTGGACTTTAGGCTGTTTTGGCCTTGATTGCTTAGTTAGGTTTCTAACCTTCCTTATTCCCATGCTAGATTAAGGACTTCATCTCCTCTCCTCTGAGTCATTCTTTTCTCATTTTAATGTCTCTGAATCTTCTCATCTACGAACACATTCTTTTAAATTGAAATTTTATTTATTGTCTACAATAATAACTATCATTTTTGTCAATGTTTAGATTGAAATGGATCGAGAGTGGATTGTTTCAAACAGATTGAGTGATGAGTATGAGAACGGAGTGAATATGTTCTTAGAGGTTGCCAAAAAACATTCCAAGAAAATGAAAGATAACGACATGGCATATTGTCCGTGCAATAAGTGTCATAATATGTTAGTGCTGACTTTTCGGAAAATGAAAGATTATTTGTTTGAGAAAGGTTTCGACCCAAATTACAGACGGTGGATATGGCAGGGCGAAAATGAATCATTTAGTCGTTCCAAGACTGATGGGGAAGACGTTAGTGTGGAAGATCACTTAGAGGAAATGGTTCAGGATATAGCTGAAAAGTTTTCGTCCAACCCCGATTTACTTGGTAATTTATTGAGTGACAATGAGAAGTCGTTGTATAGGAATTGTACCAAATTCACTAAATTGTCAGCGGTGTTGAAGTTGTTCAATTTAAAAGCTCGAAATGGTTGGTCCGATGTCAGTTTCACATCAATGTTGAAGTTATTTAAAGAGATACTTCCAGATGATAATGAGTTACCAGATAGAACTTATGATGCTAAGAAAGTGTTGTGTCCTATGGGAATGGTATATAGGAAGATACACGCATGCCCGAACGATTGTATATTGTATAGGGGTGAGTTTGAAAACTTACATTCTTGTCCCAGGTGTAATGTTTCAAGATACAAAATGAAACGTAGTGGACCAAACCACAATGAAGAGGCTCATGAGATGAAAATCAAAGGACCTCCTGCTAAGATTTTGTGGTATCTTCCGATAATACCAAGGCTTAAACGTTTGTTTGCGGGTAAGGAGGATTCCAAGAACATGCCATGGCATGCTGATCGTGAGAAACCAAATGATCAGTTGTTACCAAATGATCAGTTGTTACGTCACCTTGCAAATTCACCTCAGTGGAAAAAAATAGATTTCGACTTTCCTGTGTTTGGTGAAGAATCCAGGAATGTACGACTTGGAGTCTGTACTAACGGAATGAATCCTTTCGGTAGTTTGAGTAGCATTCATAGTTCTTGGCCCGTTCTGCTTGTAATTTAGAATCTACCCCCGTTGTTATGCAGGAAACGCAAATATATCATGTTGTCCTTAATGATTTCTGGTCTGAAACAACCTGGAAACGACATCGATGTGTATTTAAGACCTTTAATTGATGACCTATAGAGATTGTAGGATGACAGAGAGTCAGTTTTTGATTCTTATCATCAGGAGTCGTTCGTAATGCGGGCAATGATATTTTGCACGATTAATGACTTTCTAGCTTATGGTAATCTGTCTGGATATTAAGTCAAAGGTCATAAAGCTTGTCCAATTTGCGAAGAAAATACATGTTCTTTGCAACTACTTAATGGTTCTAAGACTGTCTATCTTGGTCATCGGAGATTTTTGCCGAACTCCCATCCTTATCGTAGGTTGAAGAAGGCATTTAACAGAAAACAGGAGTTTCAGAATCCGCCAGTTGAAATCAACGTCGAAAAGGTGTACGAACGTGTAATGAACATTGAATGTGAATTTGGAAAACCGTACAAACGAGCAAACGACAAAAGTAGTTGGAAAAAAAGATCCATATTTTTTGATCTCCCTTACTGGAAAACTTTAGAAGTTAGACATTGTATTGATGTGATGCACGTAGAGAAAAACGTTTGTGATAGTCTTGTTGGCACTCTGTTGAACATACCTGGTAAAACCAATGATGGATATAATGCAAGACTTGATCTTGTTGATATTGGTATACGAGCAATGTTGGCACCAGAGAAGAAAGGAGATCGGAATTACTTACCTCCAGCTAGTTATAAATTGTCTAGAAAGGAGAAAAAAATTCTCTGTCAGTGTTTGCACGATGTAAGGGCTCCACAAGGTTATTCTTCAAATAACAGTAGTCTTGTTGTTACGAAGGATTTGAAACTTGTGGGGATGAAGTCTCACGATTGTCACACTTTAATGCAGCAGTTGTTACATGTAACACTGAGATCCATATTACCGAAAGATGTTAGACATGCAATAATAAAGTTGTGTTCCCTTTTCATTAAGATTTCAATAAAGTGGTCGATCCCGTGCAGTTAGATAAGTTACAGAATGAAATTGTGGTCACATTATGTCAGTTGGAGATGTTTTCCCCCCTGCTTTTTTCGACATTATGATTCATCTAGTTATTCATTTGGTTATAGAAGCTAAATTGTGTGGACAAGTTTTTTTAAGGTGGATGTATCCTTTCGAGCGTTATATGAAAGTGTTGAAAGGTTATTGCAAAAATCGTCAAAGACCAGATGCTAGTATTGTTGAAGGATACATAGCTGAGGAGGTTATCGAGTTTTGCACTGGATACCTTCCAAACACCAAAACTGTTGGACTTCCGAAGAATCGTCATGATAAACGTGCCGATGGTAAAGGGACACGTGGGATGAAAATGTTAAATCCAAATGGAGACGACTTAATGACAGCATGTTTTTATGTGTTGTGTAATTCTAATGAAGTTCAACCTTACCTAAATGAACACATGAAGTTTCTAAAGGAAAGAAATCCTTTGTGGAGTGATCAACAAGTAATTAATAGTCACAATAAGAATTTCATCTCTTGGTTCAAAAATCTGGCTTACAAGCGTGATGTTTCTGAGACAATACAATGGTTGGCCTACGGTCCGCATTCTGTTGTTATAAGTTACAGTGGTTATGGTATCAATGGATATTCTTTCTACACAGTTTGTGAAGATGCGAAAAGTGTTGTTCAGAATAGTTGCGTCACCTTAATAACAGAGTCTTTGCATGTGTCTAGTTCTAATGACAAGAATCTTGTATACGCCGACATGTTCTATTACGGTGTAATTGAAGACATATGGGAGCTAGACTTTGTTAAATTCAAAATACCTGTATTTAGATGCAAGTGGGTTGATAAGAAAAATGGAGTTCGAGTGGATGACTATGAGTTCACTTTAATTGATTTTTCAAAAAAAGGTATAAAGGAGAACCTTTTATTCTCGCTTCCCAAGCGAAACAAGTCTTCTATGTGGCTGGTCCATGTGATAAGAAATGGGCAGTAATTCTGGAAGGGAAGAAAAAAAATTCTATCTGATGATAGTCTGATCGAGTATGAAGAGACACCACCTTTCTTTAAGCAAGCACCTGAGTTGAACTCAGTACATAAAGAAATAAATGTTGAGACTTGTATGTTTAGAGATGACCACGGTGAAGGTATATGGATTGAAAATCCATTAAGGAAAAAAATAGTAAAGGTGCAAATTTTCTGTTGTAACACATTGTAATAGACATTTAATGTCTTGACCTTATTTGATGACTTGAATTTATCTTTTATAGTATCATGGCTCCAAAAAAGAAACCCACTACTTCAGAGTCTGAAAGCTCGAAGACATACAGTACACGAGGTCCTTGTCTCATGAAAGAATTCGTGGGGAGAAGAAATAGAGACGCTAGAGTTCCAATCCAGTTTGATTACCGTCTTGAGCCGTTAGGCATGCTGTCTGATAATTGGAAAAGTTTTATGGGTAGCTTAGCGAGGGCCAAAGTTGACATTTGTTTATCGAGTTGGGCTGATGTAGATGAGAAGTTGAAGCACACAATATCGGATAACGTGCAGGTAATGATTCCATTATAGATTTCTATAGTTTTAGTTGAACTTTTGATATATATAAAGTTAATGTGTTGTAGGAATCTTTTGAGTTCCAATCCACAGACAAGTTGAAGAAAAAGTGGATGACATACATGTCAGTTTTTGGAGGGATTTCAAAACAAATTTAACGAACAAGTACATATTCGAAGACTACCAGGATAGAAATCCATGCGATGTCTATAACTTTATCACTCCGAATCAATGAGAGTTATTCAGAAAATACAGAGATAGCCCGGAGTTTGAGGTAACTGAGTTTAATTTAGAATATAGTAACTGAGTTTCAAAACAAACTTTTTAGTTATTGTTTTTAGTGACAATCTAATAAACTTGATTTTAGGCCATCCGAGCCAAAAACCAAAAGATTAGATCTTCTAACAAGTATACACATCGTATGTCTCGAGCGGGGTACTAAAAGTTAGAAGCACAAATGATGGCTGAAAAAATTGCTCAGAAGAAACAAAAGGCAATTGACTCCGGTATGAGTGAGGAGCAAGCAAGTAACCGATCTCCTCCTTCTCCCGTAGCTCGTTGTGATTCTTGGAAGAGAGCGAGAGTAAACTCCAGAGGGGAGTACGTCACAGACGACTCGCAAGCGATCGGCTCAAAGATAGTAAGTTGCATCACTTATATATATGTTATTAATTCAGAATCATTAATTTTATATTTTTCAATTGTTAGTAAATATTGTTTTAAACTTAGGACTCTCTGAAGTTGAGAGAATCTCAAGGAGAATTTGCTTCCGATGGTCGGAATGAAATTCTACGCGAGGCCTTGGGAAACGACGAACACCCCGGTCGTGTGCAGGGGTAGGGAGTAGAGTTGGACTTCGACAATATTATGGAAAGACTCAACGTTCTACTTCGTCGACTGGTCATACCAAATGCCAGCAAGAGATCGCAGATTTGAAGAATACGTTGCAGCTTGTTTTGGAGAGATTGGATCGTGATTTGCCTACTTCTCCTACCGGTTCTTCCTCGGAGACTACTCCTCCAATTCCGCTAGTGTTCCACCCCGATCGACAATATGATTTCATGTCTCATTCTCGAGAATTGGCCCTCGTCGGCGGTCCCTCGTTTGGAAAGTTCGCGAATGGATCTAGATGTGCTTTATGTGTCGAAGACCCTGATCGAAGATTGGTGGGACACGGGAAAGTTTATAACATCTCCAGACACCACTTCACAGAGGTAGGAGAGGGAGAATTGAAGGTTGCAGTTGAGAGTTGCTTAGATGCTGGTGCTTTTGTGCCATTTCCGGAAGAAGAGATTGTTACTCTCGGCGATACTATCAGTGAGTTTGTGCGGTGGCCTACTAATTTAGTAGAGCTAAACGACAAACATGAGGTATAATTTAACTTTGAAAGACTTTAAACTTCAAATTTGTTAACAATTATATTTTAACGGTTGTATATATATCTGTAAGGTGTCAAGCCCCCAGAGCAAAGGGTCAAATGACCAATCTCCGATCAACATTAATTCGCTTCCAAGTAGGTGCAAAATGTTGTATCAATGTATGGAAGGTAGGGAAGCACAATCCTTAAATACCTGGGAGTTGGAGGGGGATAAAGGGTTGCCTCCCGCTTTGTACGTCACCAAAGAGGATATCATGCAGTTCATGGCGATGGATTCGTTGTGTATCATGATTATCGACGTGTAAGTGAAGTAAGTGTTTTTTTGTATACAATGAAAAGTATTGAATAATTTTATCAAAACTGTAATAAAGTATAATTTTTATACTTGTAGACATCTTTACGACGCCAGAAGGTCAATCTTTCCCGAGGATCAAGTATTTGGATTTATCAGTCCATCTACATATATATACGGGAATGACGATAAATCGGGTCAGCTTGGGACATTCTTTAAAGAAGAAGACAAAATATATTATCTGCTCCCTTATCATGAGAGGTAAACTTTGTAATTCAAAGTGAAATTTTATTTTGTAATAAGCTTCTAATTATATATATATAACAGGGCTCATTGGATGCTTGTCATTGTATGCCCCACGACTAATTCGGCATATTGGTTTGATCCGTTGGGGTCGAATAAACCAAGGGACTCAATAAAGAAACTTCTAAATTTGTAAGTTTGTTTAGTCGTGAAAAAAGTAATTCGTGGATTTTTATTAGTGTTATTGAATGATATTTTAACTTGTGCTACTCAGGTCAATTAAGGTTTACATAGCTTTAGGTGGTAGGAGAACAACCACAAAAGCAGGAATAACATGACATGGAATGAGAGTACGTTCTATCCCATTTTTGTTAATTAAGTTAGGAACATATATTTAGCGAATTTCTATGTTTGTAGTACCAGAAGCAGGTTGGAAATACGAAATATGGTTACTACGTGATGAGATACATGGAGGAAATCCTCGAATTGGCAACTCAAGACGTATGCCTATCCGAGGTAATGTAGATCGTTATTAAATTGTATAGTTGTAGTTTCAATATTTAGTTATTAACATTCACACTTGTATTTTTTTGATAGGTCTTCCCAAAAAGTAGTGATCCCTTCTCGCAATAGGAGCTCGATGAAACTCGCGACCGATGAGCTCGCTATTTTATCAGAAACATGTTGACGAACTAAGAGGTTTTCCTGTCACTAGCATTTTTTGTAATTTAGTTAACAAGTGCACTTGTATTACAAACCTACAATTTATGCCTTAATATAATCGCCTTAATTTTAGAATGAATTAATTGCAAGTGTGTTGAATGTCAATTGCGTTTACTTGTATGTTTGTGCATGTATGGTTGTATGTTTGTGTTCGTTCATGTATGCTTGTGTGTTTGTGCTTGTATGTACATGTAGATGAAATTGTGAGTATTTGTGAACGAATTTGGTGCAGTTGTATGTACAAGAATACGATGACTAAAAACAAGTTTGCAGGATGCTTTTTTTTTGTCCAGGTTTAGGAATAGACGTCGACTGTTTGTTGTAGCCGACGTTTATTCCTCTGAAGAAAGGAATAGACGTCGGCTTTATGTTGAATCCGACGTATATGATTTAGGAATAGACGTTGCCTGGTAGTTCATCGACGTTTATACCTAAAGAATAGACGTCGGGCTATAGAACGCCCGACATCTATTCGTTAAAGAATAGACGTCGCCTTATACATACAGACGACGTATATTCTTTAGGTATAGACGTCGGCTATTTGAAGGCCGACGTCTATGTATAGACGACGCACACATAGACGTCGGATCTGGGAGTGCTTATATCCGACGTATATCGCCCTGTACATCCGACGTATATTCCCTTTTCTGTAGTAGTGAAGCAGGTATATCGATGTTAAATGCAGCATACTAATATGACTCTAACAATACACACAAAAGAAAACAAAAAACAAAGTGAAAAAGGCTTGACTCCACATATATACAAATGTAAAGAACCGATTAGTAAAGAACCCGCCCCCCACTTCATGCATTGTCCTGAATGAATGTGAGTATACTACTACCTGGATTTATGCACGAAAAAGATAAGATCTCACCAACGTGAAGCAAAAGTGACATTTCATGGTTATGTTGAGGGACATATACCCGAATTCCCGAAAACCAGTGAGATACTTAAGAAGGAACACAAATACGTGAAACAAATGCGGCCTAAATATACAAGGGTTGGGACCAGTTTGTACTTCAGATCGAATGTTTTCTTACTTATAACAAAACGATTGAACATTTCTACCTTATTGGTCGATCGTTGGTGCATAGATTTGTGTTCTGAACTTTTATGTTTTGTGAATCTTACACAAATCCTTTCCAAATCAATCCCAATGGCTAGATTAAGTTTAGAACTTATAAATAGAGCTTAGAACAACTTCACAAAGCAACCAATCCTTTCTTAAAGAACTCATACTCATACTACTTCGAAATTGCTCTCTAACTTCTCTTTTTGCACAATCTTTCACTTGAATCATACATTGCTCTCATCAATCATTCAAGTGCTCAAAATAGAACTGATTACTCAACTTTCCAGCAAAGCGTTGTATTGGCTTCCGGAATGAAGCTCTTCTCGGATTGTGAGAAGGTGGTCCAAGCTTGACGAGGGTGTTCACAAGCTTGAAGTTTAAAGGCAAGATCTCTCGGCCCCGAATAGGAGAAGAATAATGGAATACGCGAAGTTGCTCGAGGAGGAGTATTTGTAAGAGAGGACTTGGATCCGGTGGTTGGATCCAAACCTCTATACATCAGTGTTGTTGTTTGCATCTCTTATTCTCTATTTCTTTATATTGTTCATGTTTTAATTGATTAAGTTTTAAAGGACTTAATTAGTCTATTCACCCTCCTTTAGACTAATTCTAGGGCTAATTAGATCCTACAATTGTAATAAATAAATTATTTAGGGAAAATTACCTTTTTGCCCTGGACTTTCAGATATTTGGGGACAATCACATTTGTTGGGAAATTTATTGTTTTACCTTTAACTTTTAAGAATTGTAAACAGTAAGGAAACTTTAGGAGAATTACACTTATACCCCTGTACCTTTGATTGTGGATTTAGAGCTATAGTTTCTTCATCCTGCTTATATAATTTTACAGTATTTTTCATGGTTATTGCTTTATATCTTGTTGGGGTTGTTGAACCATGCTTTTGGGGGTAAATTTTGTTTACTTTCTTGTTTTGTGAGATTGTGAGAGGTTCGCGGAATCAGTTTTTCACCCGCGTTAATCCCCCACTTAATGAATAAGATATGCAACGGAAATAATTTAAAGACAAGTAGGGAAAAACACAATGCAAACCACAATGAAGATGATGCAATTTTTATAGACGTTCAGCCTCTTGGCAACTTCCACTCTTGCAAGCTCCGCTCGACTAGACGAGCTCCGTTTATGTCTTCACTATCCAATCTCGTTCCGGGCCGAGATCAAGCCTTTACAACTTCAATCTAGCAAACAACCTTTGCCGAGCTTGCCTCATCTCACAATCCGAGAAGGACACTATGGGCTTTCACCAAAGTCTTTACAAGTTTCCTCGGGCTTTCACTGAGACCTTTGCTTCTTCGACAATTGAGTCGAGTAGATAAAACACTAAGCACACTTTCAGTAAGATGTGGAATTAATCAAAGGTGTGAAGTTTATGCTCTTGAGTGTGGGATTGGGGATTTTAGGAGTTGAGGATTTCTCTCTAGTGTATGTGTAAGTTTGGTGTGGGATACCTAAATAAGGTGTATGGACCTCTATTTATAAGCTCTTACATGTTCATAGCCATTGGTGAAGATTTGGTTTAAATTTGTGCAAGATACACAAAATAGAATTCTAAATTCAGCAAATCTAACTATATCGGTCGACCGTTTCCATGAATTGAAGGAAACGTTCGAACCAACTTATCCTACGGTCAAACCAACTGGCCTATAACTTAAGTTATCGGTCGAACCAAGAAACATGCCAGTCAACGGATATGGGTTTTTGGTCAGGGTAAAGGTATTTAGTCAAACAAAAATATGTTCGATCATAAATATGCTCATCCGGTTGACCATTTTCGGGTCAACGTTCGACTGGTGGCCAAATGTATTTTAGGGGTTCGGAAGAAAATACGAATACGACCGTGTATAATACGACAAGGTTAACAGTCATCCAGAAAATACGTGTTAATTGGTCGACCGGAAGGTCAAAGTCGATCGACTGTTAGGGTTAGGTAAAATCACTATTTGTAAAACCATTAATTGTTAGAACAGGTCGACCATAACACTTGTTTGGGTTGACCGTTCAACACAAATAGGCAGATGTTTGGTTTTGGGTGATTTTCCTACCTAAGTTTGGGTGACCTATTGAAGTCCAATTGATATGAGATTTTTGTAAATTCTACAAGAAACCAAGTGTGTATGTCAATATATTTTAACACTTGTATGCTCAAGTTCACATTAGTTCCTCATACTCAAATAAAAGGTAAAATTAGATGTCTTCAATAAGCTTGATTACATGTCTTGACTTCATTTCACTCTTCCTGAGTCTTGATCACCAGTAGATGTTAGCACAATACAATATATCTTCCGTGCATTATATGTGCTACACTACATTTGATTGAGATTAAGATTAGGTTGATTAAATCATCAAAATACGGATTAAGGCCAAAATGGCCAACAGTTAGGGTGTTTCCCTTGTTGTGGCGGTCTGAGATGGTTTACCAGCGTTGTTACAAGTGACCATTGCAGCTGGGCTCACTGGCTCAGACGTTGTGGTTGGATTTCTAGAGCCGGACATGGAAATTGTCAGATCGCCAGCGTTGTTACGGATGACCGCTGGAGTTGGGCTCGCGGGCTTGGGTGCTTGGTTGGAGTAGGGTGTTGCCTTGTGGGCCGGATGTGTGGTCTTATTGAGGGTGCACGCTCGACCTGGCTGAGTGTGTGGTCACCTTGGAATGTGTGATAGTTCTACCATGAGAGTGGGTTGACTATTGTCTTGTGGATTGGATGTGCAGTGGGGTCGAGGTGCACGTTCGGCTTTGCTGGGCACGTGATTGCCTTGGAACATGAGACCAATGTGAGCCATCAAGGACAACTAGACCTTGTTCGGTGTCGGGTTGGGGTGGTGTACTGAATCTTGATTTGAGACTCAGGTGTGACATGTGCGTGTGTTGGTGGGATGTAGTAGGCGACTTGGGCTTGGGACACGAGGACTGGATTTGTGAGCTCATTGATGTAGTCCTTTCATCTCTTAGTATTGATGTAGTAGGATTTCAACTTCTTATATTTCCCTTCCGCATTGTACTCTGACTTAACATTATGTTTATTTTAATTGACGTCTCGACTTGATCATATTTTTGTTAGTGTCCCTTTTTTGCTTGTTTTTAGTTGTATTTGATTGCTATGTCTCGAGGGTGGATCAGAGACGTTACAACTTGGTATCAAATCTCAAGTCAGTCCATTCACATGCAACCCAAGTTAAGACCTTTTGGGCGTAGTCTCGTAGTTTTGTGTGTTTTGAGATTCTGTGTTTCGGTGAGCAGATGTCGCCCGGGCGAGGTGTCAGATTGAGGCAGGTGGATCCCTCCCGACCCAGTTCGCAGGAGGTGGACCAACGAGCGATGTGTGACTAGTTAGACCACTTGGGCGCGTCTATGGAAGAGCACGACAGGAGGTTCCAACATGAGGACAAGGCTAAGATTCTTGATCGTTTTATACGCCGGGACCCACTGACCTTTGTCGGGGGATGGGCCTAGAGGCAGCAGAGGACTGGATTTTCAGGATCCAGCAGTTCTTCGAGGTGATTGCTTGTTTGCCTGAGCGTCAGGTGGGGTTGGCCACATACATTTCAGTGGGTCGGCAATCAATTAGTAGAGGACGACTGCAGCGGTGGTCTTTGGAGGTTCAATCACGATTAGTTGGGAGGACTATCTGGGGAAGTTTAGGAAGGAGTATTTTCCACGTCACGTTCGTGATTGTCTAAGGTGTGAGTTACTAGCACGTCAGTAGGGAGATCTAAGCTTGGATTAGTATATCTACAAGTTCAACTCTCGAGAGAGAGACTTTACAGAGTTCTACAGTACGCCTGAGCGGAGGGCGATGAAGTTCACTAAGGGACTTCGACTTCCACTTCGACGAGCGGTGCTTACCAGTATGCCTCAGACACTAGAGGATGCACATCGTAGTGCGATGACCATAGATGCTGAGTTCCCGAGTCACACCCAGGTGAGCAGGGGCTTTCCCAGCAGTATAGTTTGGTTCAGTAGGAGCGAAGTTGGTAGTCGTCGCAAAAGGAGCCAGCCTGGGAGCAGATTCGGGGGTCGTCCTGAGAAGAAGCAGAGGTCAGCTGAGGGCAGTGATAGTGAAATTTGTGGACGTTGTCGTCATTCACACCTAGGACGAGAATGCAGCATAGTGAGTAATGGGTTCCTTCAGTGTGGTCAGCTGGCTCACAGGGCATGTGACTGCCCGGGGCATAGGGTAGTAGTTGGTGGTAGTGGCAACTTTGTTAGTAGCGGAGCAGTGAGGTCTTGTTTCAAATGTGGAAAACTTGAGCATTTTGCACGTGACTGTAGGGCACTGAGACCAGGTACCAGAGGTACAAAATCTACAACTGCAACGTCAAAGACTGCTGGATGTGTTTTTGCTGCACGTTTGGAGGATTTTGCACCTGCTTCAGCTGACGTGGTGGAAGGTACATTTGTTGTTGCTGGTTATGTAGCTAGGATTTTATTTGATAGTGGTGTTACACATTCTTTTATCTCTGAGAGATTTGCGACCTTAGTGGACTTTAGCCCCCTGATTCTGATCTCCCACCTTGAGGTCAGCACCCCTGTAGGAGAGAGGCTTGTACTAGAGGAGTTTCTAGCTGGCGTGCCGATTGGGTCGGGCGACGAGAGCTTCCTAGTTGACCTGGTGTTGTTGCCGATGGTGGACTCTGACGTGAAATTCGGAATGGACTGGTTGTCCCATTATGACGTGCAAGTTCATTGCTGAGAGTGGAAGATTTTGATTCCGAGGGTAGTGGGTCAGTGTTTGGTGGTCCATGGCGTGTGTTGCAAGGGAAGCTGTATAACCAGTTCCGCACTAAAGGCACAGAAGCTTTTGAGTTTTGGGTGTGCAACATTTCTGGCGAGCGCAGTATTGACTGAGAGTCAGAGCAAAATTGGAGGATGTGGACACAATTTGGGATTTCGTTGTTGTGTTTCCGAAGGACCTGGCAGGTTTTCCCTAGTATCGAGAGATTGAGTTTGCTATCGACTTCCTTCCTGGTACTATGCCTCAATCTAAGGCACCATATCGAATAGACCCTACAGAGTTGCCCGAGTTGAAGGTTCAGTTGCAGGAGTTGTTGGACAAAGGATTCGTTTGACCGAGTGTGTACCCATGGGAATCCCCTGTCCTATTTGTGAAGAAGAAGGACGATTTGATGAGGATGTGTATCGGCTACCAGATGTTGAACAAGGTGACTGTCATGAAACATTAACTGTTGCCAAGGATTGATGACCTCTTTGATCAGTTGAAGACTGCAAAGGTCTTCTCGAAGGTTGACTTGAGATCCAGATACCATCAGCTGTGGATCAGAGACAAGGACATGCTGGAGATAGCTTTTGGCACGAGATATAGACAATATGAGTTTCTGGTCATGTCACTCGGACTGATGAACGTGTTGGCTTTTTTGTCTTAATCTATATTTTGATGATTTAATCAACCTAATCTTAATTGTGATCATGTAGAGTAGCTCACATGTTGCATTGCATATATATTATTTTGTGCAAACCTCTACAGGTGATCAAGACTCAAGGATGAAAGGAAATCAAGTCAAGACATATAATCAAGCTCATTTGAAGACATGTAATCTATATTTCTTTGAGTCTTAGGAACTTTGTGTAATTGAGCATACATGAGCTAAAAACTACTCAAACACACACTAGGTTCCCTATAGAAGTCACACACGAAAATTTGCAAAATTTGGACTTCAATAGATCACCCAAACTTAGACCGGAAAATGCTAAACCAAAACCTAAACAGTCTGCCCACATTCGGTTGACCGAAACATACCGTTCGGTCGACCGAGTGATCATATATCCTGTTAGTGTTTAACTGCCCAAGTTCGGTCAACCGTCCAGACCTTTTCGGTCGACCAAGTTAACATATTTTTTCCGACAATGTGTTTTGTCGTATTATACCCAATGGTCGTATTCGTATAATCTCCATATATCCCAAATACATTTAGTGTATCGGTCGACCGAGGACGTTGTTCAGTCGACCGAACTTAGAAGACTCGACAAACCAAAAGTGTTTGTCGGTTTTCGGTCGACCGTATTCCTTGTTTCGGTCGACCGAATATAATCTTGTTTGTCAACCCCAAAGTGTCTGGTGTGAATCGGTCGATCGAACCTATGTCGGTGTTCGACCGATCACTTAAGTGTACCTAGATTATAGCCTTTGGCGGTCGACCGTTCCTTTATCGGTCGACCGTTCAGCCCGATCCGGTCGACCGAACCTACTCAGAATTGGGTCATGTCAGTTTCTGTTTTGTGTATCTTACACAATCTTTACCCAATTCATCCCCAACGGCTATAATACCTTAGGAGTTTATAAATAGGTGTTCCCTTGACACAATTGCACATCTCTTACACTTTCATTTCTCAAATACACCTAAGAGAAACTCCCAAGTCTCCCATTCCCCAAATCCTACTCTCCAAGCTTAAACTTCCACATCTTAGCATCAATTCCACATCCCAAGCTATGTGTGCTCAAGTTAGAGAGTGTGTTCCACTCAACATTGTTGTCGAATGAAGCAAGGACTTCGGTGAAAGCCCGAAGTGTTCCTCTCGGATTGTGAGAGAAGAAAGTCAAGCTCAAGAGGGTGTTCGTGGAGCTTATTTTGTAAAAGGCTTAATCTCGGCCCGGAACGAGGTTGATAGTGAAGATGCGAGCGGAGCTTGAGGGAGATCGAGCGGAGCTTGCAAGAGAGAAAGTAGGTGGGAGGCCGAACCTCTATAAAAATTTGGTGTCATCGTTGTGGTTTGCTTTAGTTACTTGTATTTGTTTAAATTCTGATGTGCATATCTTGATTGATTAAACAAGTAGGTAATTAGCTTAAAAAGTGATTAGAATTAGAGACCCTTACGATCCTACATTTGGGATCAGAGCCTTGTGAGCTAAATTTTATTACTTAACCGTAATTGTTAGCAATGGCTAGTACATCTAATCATGTAGAGGGTTTATGCACAACTAGACCTCCTTTGCATAATGGGTGTAATTATGATTATTGGAAGAATAGGATGAAATTTTTCTTAATTTCTAATGACCTTAAGTATTGAATGTTTCTTCAAAATCCATACACACCCCCAAATGAAGATGAATTAGATTAACTTACTAGGCCCAAAATGAGAGAAATTGAGATGAACTCAAAAATAATGAACATTCTATATTGTGGGCTAAATGAGGGTGAATACAATAGAATTGGGGGTTGTGAAAGTGCATATAAAATTTGGCATAGATTGCAAATGCATCATGAGGGTGATAGCAAAACTAAGGAAACCCGCATTAGTCTCCTCATGCATAAATATGAAATATTTTCTATGCAAATCGGTGAGAACATAAGCGACATGAACACTCGCTTCACCGATATTACTAACTCTCTTTTGGTCCTTGGAAGAAAAATCAATGAAGGGGAGATGACAAGGAAATTCCTCCGGTCACTAAGCAACAATTGGGAAGATAAGGTGGTCGCAATTGAAGAAGCATATGACCTTTCCCAACTCAAGATGGAGGAGTTAATTGGAAACTTGATGGCGTATGAACTTCAAATCAACCATTGAAAGGAGAAGGAAGCTTCGAAGAAAAAACCCTTCTTGGGATTACTTACAAATATTGACCAACCAAGAAGGAGTGTAGAAGATGAGGACATCAAAATCCTAGCGAAAGACTTCATCAAATACCTCAAGAAGGATAAGGGAGAAAAGAATGAAAGAAGAGGTAGAAGAAGTGAGAAAAGAGAAAAAGAAAAGGAGAAGGAGGAGAGCGAAAATGAGAGAAGAGAAGGGGAGAAGAAAAAGGAGAGAAGGGAGAGGAGAAGAGAAAAGGAGAAGAGAAAGAGAAGAGAAAGGAAGGAGGAAGCTCACAAGATTACATGGGATGATTCTTCATCACCATCATCATCATCATCTTCCCTGCAAAGTAGAAGAGAGGTGGCTCACTCATGCTTCATGGCTATTGAAGATGATCAAAGTGAGGTAGACTCTAACTCTTGTTCTAATAGATCATGCTGAACTAAGTCTTATTATAGTGATAGCTCACATTCTAGTGTTAATGAAGAAACCTATACACATGATGAGCTTCAAAATGCATTCCATGACTTAGTTAAACAATATGAGATCATTTGTGACAAAAACAAAAGTGCTAGAAAGCTAATCAATGATCTCCAAAAACAAATTGAAACATGCATGAATGAGAAAAATGATGTGCTTGCTAGACTTGAAAATAATGCATCAACTCTTGATAAATTAAAAACAACACCTATAGATGTTGAACAATTAGATCTTCATACTTGCAATGTGCAATTAAGAAAAGATCTAGAAAAGTTCACAAATGGAACTAAGATGCTTAATATGCTATTTGGAAGTAAAAGGCAATCTTTGCAAAAACATGATTTAGGATATAATGAAAAATTGAAAACCATGCATCTCATACAGTTTTAAATGGAAAGCACTTAGTTGTAAAACATAGCTCTTCAAGTGTGTGGGCTCCTAAAACCAAAATGGTTTGGGTTCCAAAAGCTAACATTCAAGGACCCAAAGATGTTTGGGTACCTAAATATACACTTGTAGGTGCTTGAGGAGGAAATCGGTGGTGACCGGGCAAGCTTAAAAGTCAAATTCAAAGCCGGTTTCATCACCAAATGAGATTGTAACCAATTCAAAGCTTCAAGTGGGTATAAATTTCTCATTCTCTAAATTTTTGAATAAATTGGTTCTAGTCTAGGTTTTACATGGCTAATTGACATATCATATATTCATTCAATGCAAATCTTAGAATTTGAATAACATCCATTGCTTAAATGTCAAATACGTAGATGGATGTCAAAAATGGGGAATTAAAACATCACATGCCTATTGTTAATATATTTGCTTGATGTTTAAAAATGGGAGAATTAAAATTGAACTAATCAAAAAATCATATTCATACTCATAGGGGAGCTTAATGAATATCATTTTCTTAGTGTAATGAAGTGCAAAATTTAGGGGGAGCAACTTCATTACAAGATATCCAAAATTCAATGCTTAAATCTTATAATTTTTGATGGATGTCAAAGAGGGAGAGATAATTAAGGGGGTAACTTGATATTTGATTAAAATTGAACAAAAACTATGCACATCCATAGGGGGAGCATTTATATGCATAGTTTACAACCAAAAATTTCAAGTATTAAGATATAGGTTGCCATCATAAAAAGGGGGAGATTGTTGGCTTTTTGGCCTTAATCTATGTTTTGATGATTTAATCAACCTAATCTTAATTGTGATCATGTAGAGTATCACACATGTTGCATTGCATATATATTTCTTTGTGCTAACCTCTACAGGTGATCAAGACTCAAGGAAGAAAGGAAATCAAGTCAAGACATGTAATCAAGTCATTTGAATACATGTAATTTGTATTTCTTTGAGTCTTAGGAACTTTGTGTAATTGAGCATACTTGAGCTAAAAACTACTCGAACACACACTACGTTCCCTATAGAAGTTACATACGAAATTTCACATAATTTGGACTTCAATAGATCACCCAAACTTAGACCGAAAAATACTAAACCAAAACCTCAACAGTCTGCCCACATTCGGTCAACCAAAACAGACCGTTCGGTCGACTGAGTGATCATATATCCTGTTAGTGCTTAACTGCCCAAGTTCGGTCGACCGTCCAGACCTTTTCGATCGACCGAGTTAACATATTTTTTCTGACAGTGTGTTTTGTCGTATTATACCCAACGGTTGTATTCGTATAATCTCCATATACCCCAAATACATTTAGTGTATCGGTTGACCGAGGACGTTGTTCGGTCGACCGAACTTAGAAGACTCGACAAACCAAAAGTATCTGTCGGTTTTCGGTCGACCGTATTCCTTGTTTCGGTCGACCGAATATAATCTTGTTTGTCAACCCCAAATGTCTGGTGTGAATCGGTCGACCGAACCTATCTTGGTGTTCGACCGATCACTTAAGTGTACCTAGATTATAGCCTTTGGAGGTCGACCGTTCCTTTATCGGTCGACCGAACCTTACTCTAAATTTCCAAACGGTCGACCGTTCAGCCCGATCGGTCGACCGAACCTACTCAGAATTGGGTCCTGTCAGTTTCTATTTTGTATATCTTACACAATCTTTACCCAATTCATCCCCAATGGCTATAATACCTTAGGAGTTTATAAATAGGTGTTCCCTTGACACAATTACACATCTCTTACACTTTCATTTGTCAATTACACCTAAGAGAAACTCCCAAGTCTCCCATTCCCCAAATCCTACTCTCCAAGCTTAAACTTCCACATCTTAGCATCAATTCCACATCCTAAGCTAAGTGTGATCAAGTTAGAGAGTGTGTTCCACTCAACATTGTTGTCCAAGGAAGCAAAGACTTCGGTGAAAGCCCGAAGTGTTCCTCTCGGATTGTGAGAGAAGAAAGTCAAGCTCACGAGGGTGTTCGTGGAGCTTGTTTTGTAAAATGCTTAATCTCGGCCCGGAACGAGGTTGATAGTGAAGACGCGAGCGGAGCTCGAGGGAGATCGAGTGGAGCTTGCAAGAGAGGAAGTAGGCGGGAGGCCGAACCTCTATAAAAATCTGGTGTCATCGTTGTGGTTTGCTTTACTTACTTGTATTTGTTTAAATTCCGCTGTGCATATCTTGATTGATTAAACAAGTAGGTAATTAGCTTAAAAGTGATTAGAATTAGAGACCCTCACGATCCTGCAGAACGCACCTCCAACGTTCATGGATTTGATGAACAAGGCTTTTAAGCCATTCTTGGATATGTTTTTAATAGTGTTTGTGGATGACATCCTGGTTTACTCACCAGATCATGAGACACACAGAGATCATTTGTGGACTGTACTATAGGTGCTGAGGGAGCAACAATTGTATGCCAAGTACTCAAAGTGTGAGTTTTGGCTTGATAGCATGGCATTCCTTGGGCACATCGTGTCAAAGGACGACATCTCGGTGGACCCAGCGAAGAATGAGGCGGTGACGCAGTGGCGGGCACCCACATTAGTGTCAGAGGTCAGAAGCTTTGTGGGATTGGCATGTTATTACATGCGCTTTATCCAGGACATTTCGAAGATTGCTTCTCCGTTGACAATGTTGACGAAGAAGGGTGTGAAGTTTGTCTGGTCGCAGCAGTGCGATGACAACTTCCAGGAGGTGAAGATTGTTGGCTTTTTGACCATAATCTTTGTTTTGATGATTTATTTAACCTAATCTTAACCACAATCAAATTTAGTATACCACACATTATGCATGGCATATATATTGTATTGTGCTAATATGTACAGGTGATCAAGACTCAAGGAAGAATGAAATTAAAGTCAAGACATGTAATCAAGCTATTTGAAGACATGTAATTTTATCTTTATTTGAGTCTTTAGGAATATATGTAACTTGAGCACTTAACTCTTGATAAACTTCATACATAGTTCCTAGGTTCCCTGTAGAAGTCACACGCCAAATTTCAGATCAATTGGTCATTAGGTCACCCAAACCTTAGTTGGAAAATCACTTAATCCAAACCTAAACTACCTATGCAAAATGATCGACCAAAACCGATTTTCCATTCAACCATTTATATCAGTTAATCAGTTAACAAATAGTGATTTTACCCCGCTCAACCGATCGACCGTTTTTGACGTTTTGGTCGACCGTGGCAAGTATTTTCATATGATCGTTATTCCTGTCATATTCGCTAACAATCATATTTGTATACTTCTACCTAACACATTTAAAATTTGGCCTCTGGTTCGAATGAAGTCTTATTGGTGGTTGACCGGATGTAGACAATTCGTATGCCCAAAAGTGCCTGTTATTTTTGGTCGAACAAACTTCTTCGTTGCGTTTGATCGCCAACCTTTTAGCTGGCGAAAATCCTCTAATCGGTTGACCGCCCCTTACCTGGTTCGACTGATGACTTAACTCATAGCCTAATTGGTTCGACTGTAGCTTAAGTTGGCTTGAACGTTTCCTTTTCTTTATGGAAATGGTCAACCGTTTATCCCGTACCGGTTCGGTCGATCGATGTAGGACATAATTGCTGAACTTCAGTTTCCGATTTGTGTATCTCACTCACAACTTAAGCAATTCTTTTCCAACGGCTATATGAGCTTTAGAACCTATACATTGAGCTTAGAACAACTTTACAAAGTTATGAATCCTATCTCAAAAGCTCTCATACTCTTGAACCAATAAGGCTTACATTCTACTTGAACCATCCCTAGATTCATATCTTCATTGCTCAAGTGCTCAAGCTAGAGTTATCCTTACATTCTATTGCAAAGTGTTGTATTAGCTTCCGGAGTGAAGCTCTTCTCAGATTGTGAGAACGTGGTCCAAGCTTGGCGAGGGTGTTCGCAAGCTTGAAGTGTAAAGGCATTCTCTTCCAGTCTGAAACGGGGAGTGGAAAGTGAAGATGAAGGCGGAGCTCGTGGAATCGAGTGGAGCTTACAAGAGAGGAAGTAGGACCTGAGTGGGGGTTCCGAACCTCTATAAATTGTTGTCTACATTTGTGGTTTGCATTGTCTCTTTCCCAACTTTATTTTTATTGGTTTGTTTCCGCTGCATCTTTGATTGAATCAAGTAAAGATTAAGAATTGGATTAGATTAATTAGGGGCCATACAATCCTACAAATAGGTGGCTGACGATTACGCCCGTCCTGACCCTTCCTAGTGGTAGTGGTGGTTTTGTGATCTAGAGTGATGTGTCTGGTACAAGTCCGGGGTGCGTGTTGATGCCGCATGGGAAGGTAGTCACCTATGCATCAAGACAGTTGAAGGCCCATGAGCAGAATTTCTTCACTCATGATTTGGAGTTTGCAGTAGTGGTGTATGCATTGAAGATCTGGAGGCACTACTTATATGGTGAGCAGTTCGAGGTGTTCACTGATCACAAGAGTATTAAGTACCTGTTATCGCAGATGGAACTAAACATGAGGCATCGACGCTGGTTAGATTTCGTGAAGGATTATGACATCATGATCGCCTACCACCCGGGGAAGGCAAACACGGTAGCCGACACTCTGAGTCGAAAGTGGGAGAATTTTGTGGCTAGTCTACGAGGGGAGGCTATTGGATGACCTAGTTCAGTGGAGGCCGTTTGCAGAAGCGCGCACACAGCAGAGTGATGCTTGCAAGTATACGGGTCAAGCCAGACATAATGGAGTGCATTGTCTATGCACAGGTAGAGGATCCGAAGAGGGCTGTCTTGATGCAGTCAGTGGAGACTGAGGGGTCAGATTTCAAGATAGCTCCGGTTGGAGGCCTTATGTTTAGGAATAGACTGCTGTGCCAATGGCAGCTGACCTGCAAAGAGAGGTTATGAAGGAGGCTCATCGTGCTCGATACACAATCCATCCTGGGAGCACGAAGATGTATAGGGAACTTCAGAAGGACATTATTGAATTCGTCTCCCGTTGTTTGGTCTGTCAGCAAGTGAAGACCGAGCACCAAAGGCCTGTAGGTTTGTTACAAAAGATTGAGTTTCTAGAGTGGATGTGGGAGCATGTGACCATGGATTTCGTTACGAGGCTACCTAAGACGAGACGTTTCCACGATGCGATCTGGGTGTTGTGGACCAGCTAACCAAGTCGGTGCACTTTTTGGCGATACGGATGACGTTACCGTTGAGCAGCTTAGTGCAGTTATATGTGGACCAGATTGTCAGTGGAGTGCCAATATCTATCATCTCAGACCGAGACACATGTTTCACGTCAGGATTCGGGGGTCACTAAAGAGGGTGCTGGGGAAGAAGCTGAAGCTCAGTACGACTTTTCACCCTCAGATGGATGGTCAGTCTGAGAGAACCATACAGACGCTCGAGGACATGTTGAGAGTGTGTGTCTTCGACTAGGTAGGTAGTTGGGATGAGCAACTACCATTGATCGAGTTCACGTACAATAACAACTTCCATGCCGATAAAGGGATGGCACCCTATGAGGCATTATACAGACCACTGTGCAGATCGCCCTAGTGTTGGAGCAAGGTGGGCGAGAGAAAGTCAGTCCGACTCGAGATTGTCCAGCAGTGCGCAAAATAGGTGGATGTTATCAAACTGAGATTGACCACAACACAAAGCAGACAAAAGAGTTGTGCAGATCAGCTCCGATGGGAGTTGACTTTTGTTGTCGGGGATCACGTGTTCTTGAGGATCTCTAATGCTAAGGGAGTTATGAAGTTTGGTCACAGAGGGAAGCTGAGTCCGAGATATATAGGATCATTTGAGATTCTAGACCAAGTTGGTGTTGTTGTTTATCGGATTGCCTTGTCACCATAGTTTTCGGGATTGCATAACATATTCCATGTTTCGATGCGGAGGAAGTACATTGTCGACCCCTCGCACGTGTTAGAGGCAGATATGCCTAGAGTGCAGTCTGATTTGGTGTTAGAGGAGCGACCAGTGGAGATAGTCGATCGGATGCAGCACTAGTTGTGTAAGACGGTCATCCTGATGGTTAAGGTCTGATGGCAGTACCACACACCATGAGAGGCTACGTAGGAGATCGAGGGGGATGTGCAAGAGAAGTCCCTGGAGCTTTTGGGTGTGTAGTTTTCTTTTAGCCTTTTATATAACGGATGAAATTCCTTTTTGGTGGGGTTATTGTCAATTCCCTCTCCCTTAAATCCCTAAACCCCCAAACCTCCACCCTCACTTTCTCCCCTTCCTTCCTCCTTCTCCGACAACTCCAGCGATGAGGGCAACGACGAGGAGCTCCAGTGATGCGTGAGGGGCTCCGACGAGGTACGCCACTCACCTTCGTATTTGGGTCCACGGGGTTGGGAGACAGGAGATCGGGTGAAGGACCACACGCAGGCTAGGGCTGCACAACCGTGTGTGGGCTGGGTCGACGCAACCACGCAAGGCCCCACCACCGCGCCGATGGTGAAGGTTGTCGTCTGCTGCAATAGCGGAGGCAAGGGCTGACAACGGCATGGGGTTTTTGTTAAGGTTTTGGCATAGGGCTTTTTACAATAAGTCCCTATAGTTAGTTGTATTTCTTTGGTTGATTTGATTAATTGGGTTAATTGTGGAAAAACCTTGGATTATTGGGTTTTGATTAAAGAATAAATGATTGTAAGAATTGTTGGAAAACCCTGAATTTAAGTTGTATTGGATTAAAGAATAAATAATTGGAAATTTGCTGGAAAACCCTTAATTTAAGTTGTATTTGATTAAAGAATAAGTAATTGGAATATTTGCTGCAAAACTCTAAACTTTTCGTAATTGTAATAAATAATTTTTATTTAGGAAATATTGATCTTTTTCCCTGGATTTTTAGATATTTGTGGTAAATCACATTAGTTGGGAAAATTATTATTTTTCCCCTGAACTTTTAAGAATTGTGAACAGTTAATTCAACCATTTTGTTTTCCGTTGTTGTTTCTTGTTCTTTTTGCCTTTGGTGGTCCACTTCGGCATAAGACATAAGGAGTTACTACTTGAACAGGTCCTTATGAAGGCTAAAATCTTTCATCTAGTCCGATTAAAATTGGTGCATATGCTCTCCCGTAGGCTTCGGTAATTAAGAATTCTAAGATGATTTACAAAGTATGAATATTAGTGTGACGGTTACTACACACGGCCAACACATGTGAGCATGGAATGTGGTGTGCATCTATGAACTTGCACGAGCATTGTGTCCCTATCTCTGCCAGTCTAATTTATTAGCTACAAGATCGGTTGCTTCTACACAGAATATATTATGATTATGCCTTGTCACAGAAAATTGTGCAGTCAAGTGTCGTTAAATTGTGAGTTCAACGTTGACATTTTTAGGACAAGCCAATATCATAGTCTCTCCTTCATCTCGCCTACTCACAAAATATTTATTCAGTTGCAAGTAAGTCATCATGATCAGAGAGCAAAGTGGTAAGCCACATACAAATTTTCTTAAAAGTTTGTTGTCATTATATCAAAGCGACGACCATCATTAGATTAAAGTTCTTTAATCCACCTAAACCCATTTGTGTGATTAATCTCGTCATCCTTCATACGCTCTTTAAATGTCTTTTTATCAATAGCGGCACCAGAATGTCAAAATTTATGTTGCAATTCCTGATTCTTCCACCAAGCAAGTCTTGTTATATTTAAACTCATGTGTCTTCCACCGAACAGATCTGAAATGCTTGGAACCTTCAACGGATGCCGCAAAAGACCAAAAACTATATTGAAACCGCTCAATGTTTGGGTTTAGCCTCTTTGTCTGAATCTCGACTACTGTACCCAGGTTGGGGGTGTAAATATTAATCGTGAAGCGTCATAAATTACGATAAGATGCTCCATCTACTCTATATACTTTTTCTAGTGTTTTCTTCCAGGCATACCCAGCTTTATCGTACTTGATGTCTATGACGTAAGGGGTTTTCACTAGTGCTTGAATTTCTATATGAGTGATAGTGATGTTTGTTCGAATAGTGGCAAGAATTATGTTGGAAATTAATCCAACATGATCACATGCACATGGCCATGAAAAAGCCCCTCATTACTATAGTTTTGTTCAGACATGCACATCTTCACTTGAAAACCTTCCTTTCTTTCATTGTAAGAGGCATGTATTCTTTAATCGCAGTCTTTGTTCAAACAACAAGCTGTAAATAAATTCTTATACACTAACACTATGAATTGGACGTTTTTCGCAAATGTCATTCATTTAAATGATTCACCATATCTTCTTTTGTTGTGAAAGTTTTATACAACCAATAACCTGGTCCATCTTTTAAGTTAGTAACTTCACTATCTGAAGCAATTCTGGGATTGGCATTCTCAATCACTGAATCTTAAATTCAATTTTTGTTAGGATCTATGTCAAGCAAAGTCCCACAAATTTTGGAATACTGGCAATGACAACAATTCATTACTAATCACGACTTCATGTATACTGACATCAGATTCTCGATTGACTATGTCTGCCATATGAAGAAACATGTTCTGCAGCTCTGTAAATGGTGCATCAACCAAGCTTATCTCTTGATCATCCATATGACATTCTGTACTTTTCACCACCATCTATCTCATCATTGTCTACATCTTAAACATGTCTTTCCTGAGATTATAATTGTACTATGTTTGCTTCATAATTACTATATCCATTGGTGTGTGGTGAGATTACTCAAACAGAGAGTGAGGAACTGAGGATGAATTATGACCTGCTTTATATTGGCTACATGTTAGTGGCATCGCTTGAGAATCCTCAATCATTTGACTTGTATCCATAGTATCACAAAGTTTGGGTTCTTTCTGAACGAACAATACAATGATCTTTTGGCTATCAAATGAAGATAACATCGTGTTCGTGCTCTAATCATCAAAAATATCAGCATAGTTATATTTTTCATATTGTGGTCACTTGAAGGTTAACGTCATATCAAAGGATTCTTTTGAAAAATCACAAACGTAACAAACTTTGTCACACAAATCATCATATCCCATTCCAGGAATGACATTCATTATCCGTCTGTAACCACCTTTATTTCTGGATTGCCGTCTATGAATTTAACAATACCGTCGGAAAAAAACTAGTACAAATCTAGTATTGTAGCTCATTATTGTGAGTGTACAAAACCTACCTATCATACATCAAAATAACAATCATATAATAACTATACATGCATTCTATTTCATATCAAAATAAAAAAAACCAAAAACAAATTGAAAACCAACCTTCAGTTTGATTTTCATCAGAGGGAGGGAGGAATGGGGATTGATTTGGAAGTTGGAGGAGGGGTGGCTGGTGACCATTTTCTTGCCCTAGGTAAATATGGTATCTCGGATACCATTTTCTATGTCATGTAAACGACAAATGAGATGCCGTTTTCAATAAACAAGTATACTAAACACGACATTCGTGATGCCATTTTCATTAAACGGGTATAATGAAAATAATGTTAGTGATATCGTTTTTAGTGTAATAAAAATTGTATCAGATGTCATGTTTATTGGTCTCATATGTTGTCAAGTAAGTTTTCCGGTCTTATATTCTTCTAATATTTTTTTATGATTATTTTGAAAACAATCTGAAAAGATATTTAAACATTTATTTTCTCCTAAGAACCGTCTACACTCTACTAAGCCGAAGCAATTATGATTCCTGATTCTTAACATGAGTAATACTATTTTGTCCTGTCAATTAACAAAGATTAATGATATAAGTAGGGTTGTGCACGGTCCGGTCCGGGTTTTTGGACCAGACCGGTTGTAACCGGTCTGGGTTTTTTGACCGGAACGGTTGGAACCGGTCCGGGTTTCGGTCCGGAAGTTTTGGAAATTTCGGGTTCAGTCCGGTCCGGTCCGGATCGGTCCGGTTTTTTGTCTTTTTATTTAAAAAATTCGGTTTTTGACCGGACCGGACCGATTCGGTCCGGTCCGGTCTTCGGTCCATGAGAATTCGGTCCAGTCCGGACCAAATGCTCACCCCGAGATATAAGTGACCTGTTAGCAGCACTATCAACCCAAAATCACAACGTGCGTCCAAATGACCTGTGTTCCAAATGACTGAAATGTCAATATCAACTCTATATACCCTTCCCAAATAATTGTATTGCTTGCTAATGTCAAAAGGACGGACACAACATCCAGCCCACGCATGATACGAAGACATTAATAAAGTTGCAGGTGGGACATTTTTACGTGCAATGATTGCCATTGATTTGACTTTTGGCAAAAAATAGTTGGGAAACTCACACTAAAACTTTGACTAGAAAAATGTGCATATTGATGCACTGAGTTCTTTATTTTTTATTGTTCAACTAGAATTGCCTTGATTTCTGAAGTAAATAGAGAAGAATGATGTCATATATTTGGGTCAGGTTTGGTTCGTCATAATTAAATGTTATGGAATTTGATTCCATGTACTTAAATTACATTGCTAGATTTTTCGTAATCAAATTGCATTGCTCGGTAATGTTAAAAGTGAAAGGAATGTGTTCTAAAAGTTTTACATTTATATGTCAATTATTATGAATTGAATGAGTAAACATTTTATTCATTGATTATGATATTCGTCTTTTGGAAGTGTTAAGGAAGAGACGCTTGGTCTTTAACCGTAGAGTTCTAAAAGATAATGGTTTACATAAATCAAAAGTTATTCACAATCATGGTAATTAACATGGAACATTAATTACCGAGATAAGATTGTCGTGTTGGTCATCGATTGTTGTAGCTCTACAAATAATTGACGACACGAGTATATAAAAGAGGAAAAAATTACTTTTATATATTGAATAGACCTAACAAGTAAAACATTATGGAATTGTATTTTGTGTCATTAATATTTTACTGTGTCTTGGATCCTAAGATATGAGACTTATATCTTTTTGACTCAAGAAGTACTTAATTTGATTGTTGTCAAAAGCTATCAATGAGTATAGTGATAAAGACAATAGTTGGTTGAACATGACTTGTGCTGGAAAAGATAACTAGTCAAACGATTATCGTTGCCCCTCTTAATTAAGTGATAATATTAGTGGGTCCCTTGATAAATCAAAATTATAATGTGCACAATGTGACTTAAGTTAAGTCACATAGTTATAATTAGCTTAAAGAGATCAAGAAATGAATATAATACAAAGGTGACACATTTCTACTTTGTATATATTCTTAATATCATGAGGCAAGGGACGGACACAAGTGGTGCACTTACATCATTAAATGGATCGTGATTTGGTTCGGATGGAACAAAGACATCTATGCGAATTGGGTGACTATAATGTGTAGCTAGATACCGCTTATAGTCTGAGATGTTAAAGTGTTTAATATCACTACCAATTTGGCTTAGATCCTCCTATAGGTCACACCACAAAACTGGGAAACAAGAGGTTTGATTTTAAGTTCATATGATGTGTCGGGTTTCATGTTAAAATGGGACACATGTGGTGAATGAATAAAATCAATATGTCATGAGAATTGACATAATTGGAATAATAATAAATTCATATGAGGTGTATATATTATGTCGTGTAATAATTTAATATTACATAAGATGTGAATTTGCTAAAAACCCGAAAAGATCAAATTTTGTTGGAAATAAATCCAAAATTTGACAAAGGTAAAATCGGGGTCAAACACGGTGAACCGTTCATGGTTCGGTCGACCGGGGTATCTTCGGATCGGTTAACCGAATAGGGAACGGGTAAGCGCAATTAGTTGACCGAAATTGTTTGGAGTGCCTGGACAATCGGGTTCGGTTAACCGAGTGTGCACGGTCAACCGAGAAGTAGTATTTTCGGTAGACTGAAGGTGACCCGGTCATCCGATGACTATGTCCCAGGAGCGATTTTGGTGGGTCAACGGTAGACCGAGTAAAAGACGTGGTTCAACCAAATTCTTCCAGGGAATTTTTCTCATGCGGACTCGGTCGACCGTCTAGATCACGGAGCACCGAACACGTGTTATAACCGAACGGTTTGGTTGACCGAGTTATACTCGGTGCACCGAACAAGAACGATTCTGCCTGAATTATTAAGAGATTAATTAGATCATGGGTGGATTAATTCCAGATTTAATTAAAACGTTTTTTTTTGGGTGATTATATGGAAATTAGAGATTAATTTTAGGAGAGAATAAACAAGTGATCATGGCTAAAGAATAGCTCTTGATCAGGATGTTTTGGGAGACTATAAAAGGACCCCTACTCCTACTTGTTTAATACTAATGCAAAAATTCTTTCTCTCATTAATCTCTCCCTAATCACCACGAAAATCTCTTAGTAAATTTAAGTTTTACAGATAAGAATCTCAGGAGCTTAAAGAGGGGTAATTAGCTAGATTCTAAACCTTGTTAGAGATTGATTGACTAGCTCCTTTCTCTCTAATCTTGTTTAGAGTTTGGTAAACACTCGGAGGCAAATCTGTGGACGATTCAACGGGCAACGCGACTCCAAATGTTCAAAAAGGTTTTAGAAAACCTTTAGGTATGATTCTCTCTTTGTGGTTTATTTTAATAAATGTAGAGTTGCATGATATTAGAATAAACACAAAGTTATGTACAAAAAATTGTTGAAAATATGAAATCGATATTGTATGTTATATTAATTTTTTTAAAATATATACATACATGGGGACACGAAATCCTACAAAAAGGACGGACACAACATGCAGCGCATGCATGATATGAAGACGTGGATTTGTTTAGTCATTAGTTTAATACATGCATGTAACACTTAGTAGGTTATCTTCAGTTACACATGATCTTCATGTAACCCCATGATATCATGTGTAAGTTTTAATCTCTATCTCATTGTAACTCCCACAAACACTTACCATAAATATATAACACCAATTATGATGGTTCAGATGCACCAATCAACAATCATCTCTTGACATGGTATCAAACTATACTTAGATCCAAAAACCTCCCCACCACCCCCAACCTCATCCGGCCCTGACCACTCTTTCACTTCTTGCTAACTCCCCAATCTCAAAATGTCTCCCACTTTCATTCCATTAAATTAACTCCCACTAATTATCTCCTGCGGAAAACTCATATCATACCCTTATCTACTAATTAAGGGCTCCTCGGACACATTGATGGCACAAATATTTCTCCTCCTCCGCAACCAACATGTGGCTTCATGCTTCCCTCACCGAAAGCATCTTTCGCCATGGTGTGGGTCTTTGCACAACCTATGTAACATCCTCGAAAACAATTGAAAATTTAAACGATATTCAAGAATTTAAACCATCAATACACGAGGACATTTCACAATAAAATAAAAAAGGTGCACCATTACATATGAGTTTTCAAAAGTATAGTTACATCAAGGTACTAGAAGGTATAAATACAAGTAATCATAATAACAGAAAAGAAAGACTAGAGGATCCGATCCCAAAGTGCAGTCACCACCCAACCAGCACCTATTGAGGTCCTAAAATGCAAACATGATAACAAAGCCTGAGTTTTCATAAGGAAACCTCGTATACCAAGTCCACCTACATGCATATGACAGTACAGTACAATGAACCTATAATACTAGTATAACATGACATAATAAAATGCAACTGTAAAGTCATCCCCATCCAAGGGCAATAAGGGACAATAGTCCCATGGACTACAACAAGTCCCTCCCCCCAAGGAGTCATCTCCCACCGTACATGGTCAGGTCGCTCACACAAGCTGACACATCGGTTGTTCAGACAAGCTGAAACATCGGTTGCTCACACAATCTGAAACATCACCGTCGAGAAGTGGTCCGGGTGGTCATCTCCGTCGCCATCATGGCTGGGCAGCTACACCCGTCACTATTAAGGTCGGTAGTCATCTCACCCAACTGAGTTGTGTAACAACGCAAAGTATTAGGATCTGCGATCCCTAAGGTCTCCTACCTAAATGTGACTCCACGAATGCACGTGTTATACAAGTTCATAAACATCAAACAACAAGTGTATCAAGTATCTACACTCTTTTGCCCAGTGGTCCCTGGGCAGGCACACTCACCGCACCCACCATCACCTCCTGGCTCACAGACAAGGTGAGGACACAAGTTATGAAGAAATGAGCATGACACAAGACTGATGCATTGCATACATTGCATCATATGTCTTTCATTTAGATTACTTTTATATCAATAAATGCTACTAAGGTATGTGTTTAGTCGTATTTACAGAATACAGGGACCTGGATGCAAATTACCCACATTCCGAGCATAAACGCGTGCAAAAGATTCATTTCTATCATAAAGACCGAGTTCAAGTTTATCGGGTTTCAAATAGAAATGCATCCAAGCATAAAAGCATTCAAGGAGCTAATTACAAAAAGGTCAAGGACTTAATTGCAAAATGCCAAGGACCTAATTGCAAAATAAAAGGACCAAGTTATTGTGTGGAGAAAGTCAAAAGAAAAATCAAATATAAATCTCCAACAATGGAAGGAATTAATCCGGAGCTCAAAAGAATGGAAACAAATCATCAAGACGCGCAAAGAAAGATCAAATCATGCCATAAACGCACCGCAGAAATCCGGACCCGATCCCATCAACCTGGGCGGCGAATTAGCCGCACCTCCCATGCATTGTGCGGCGATTTCGCCGCACCAGAGGTGATCTGTGTGCCCGATTTTCGTCCAGTGTCGGGTCGACGCGTGTACTATCCTTTTATGTATTGGTATCCCCTGTATCGGCTATAAATAGCCCTGTAGGACGAATGTAACACATCTTTGAACCTTTGGTCTTGGATCATTAGTAATAAATTTCTGTTTTATTTTGTTTTGTCTCTCTTTTCTTTTAATGTCTCTAGGATCCCTTCTTCTTCCTCCCTCCATGAGTTTCTAACTCTTTCCAAAGGGTGGAGGTGATGGAATTAGGGTTAGAGAATGATGAATGCATGTTATTATTTTAAGTTCATGATTAGTGTATTTTGATTACTTGAGTTTATGTTAAGTCATTTATCTTGTAATGCTTCATAACTAACATGATTTATAATAAGTTTCAGTAATTCTCTACTCTAAACCTAAATCTAAACCTCCACCCCACGGATTTCTCTCTTTGTTCTTGTTTTAATTTTAATTGCTTTTGTTTCGTACTTTAGTTAATTAAACCAAAAACTCCAAAAACCCTAATTGTTTTTTCTCTACTTCTTCCCCTCAATCGAAATAACAAAAATAACGAAATCTCTCCCTCCTTGTGTTCGACCCGTACTTGCCACGTCTTCATAGACGCCGTGCACTTGCGGTATAAATTTAATTCTCATCAAGTTTTTGGTGCCGTTGCCGGGGAGGCGACGAAGATTTCATTTGTTTTTGTATTTTCGATTTTTTTCTGTTTATCGTGTGCGCGATCTAACTATTTTGATTTGCGTTTCAGGAGACGACAGAGCACGCGGTGAAATCTCACCGTATTCTGAACCAAGTGGGAGGCGGAATCGCCGCACCAACAAGGTAAAGTGCGGCGGAAACGCCGCACAGGGTTGGAATCTGGTCTTCAATTTTCTGGGGCATCGTCGACATCTCTGGGTGGTCGCATTGAGCTACTGGAATCTCCGAGAGCGGGCGGCGAACCCGACTGAGCATTGCGGAGGTAACTTTTCTTGCCTTTCTCGTAAAATCTGAATAGTTGAAAAGTTTCCTTTCGTAGAATTGCACGTGTTAGGGTTACAATTCCATAATTGGCAATAATTCAACTCTGACCTAAAATTGGCAAAAAAAAATTAGAAAGACCTTAGTGCATGCATCATATAATGTTTTGCTTGCATTATTCTTGCTAAATTCTTGCAAATTAATACTTGTTGAAGATTGCTGGAGGCAAGGTATGTATCGAGGTCTTTATCGATTGCATTAGAGCATATAATTTAGTTGCATACAACCTTGAAATTGCCCCCATTAAAAGGACCATTGTTTGACTATCTCTGCTAGATCTAAGTTAAACTACCTTAAGGGCAACTCCGTAGGAAAAGATACGGTGGGGATTTCATCACCCTTCCGTGGCCCACAAATCACAATCCTAAGGTGTCGCCTAAGCCTAAAATTTAAAATCAATTAGACATTGGCCCCTAAGGACTCAGACTCAATTAAGGAGGAGATTCGTTTGACTTGCTATGACCTGAAGCTAATTGAATTCAATTTGGTGTCTAGAAAGTGTTTTTGTGTCGACGAAAGTCTTCCAAGCGACGTGGTTGTCTAATTGGCACCGACTCTGTCGGAAGCGCCCCCACTAGCTATACACTAACTGGCCAACTTGGTTTGATTGGTGAGGGAGGTGAATCGAGCAAATCAATTCGACTCAACCAGTTAGGAGTCGTCTAGATCTAAGTAACACTAGGTCTAGGATTGTTTTGACCGTGCTTGTTCAGGAAATTTCTGACCAACCCTAATTTTTATCCTTTAGAGTTAAGTTTCCCTTCTCGTCTGAGTCTTCTTTCCCTTCTCATCCTTACCTTTCTATTGTTTGTTTCCCTTAAAAAAAATAAAAAAAAAAAAATTTAAAATTCAAAAATTCAAAAAAAAAAAGAGTAATTGATTCTTGGAATTGAATTTGAAATTTAAATTTCGAATCCAAATTCAAAAATTAATTCAAACCGGTGCACTCAGATTTGGGTGCGGGATTTAAGCAATCGACTCTCACGAGTTCATCTGGATTCCAGTCTAGAGCTTAACCCCAACCCACCTGTTGCACCACCTCACCCGGATCTAATGGGTGAGAACGTAGTGGACCCGCCTGTTGCACAACCTATAACGCTGAGGGATCGGTGCTACCCAACGATGGCTGCTCAGCCATCGTGCATCGTCATGCCCACCATACCGGGTCGCGACTTCGAACTTAAGGCACAATACATGAGTATGTTGCCTAAGTTCACCTCTAGGGAAGATCCATATCTCTTCCTTAGAGAATTTGAGGAAATCTGCTCTCTTATGCAATACCAGCATATCCCTGAAGAGGCAGTGCGTCTGAAATTCGTGCCTCTAGCACTGAAAGACGACGCTAAGAAATGGCTATATAGTCTAGCCAAAAGATCTATTAGAAGTTGGGCCGAATTTGTTCAAGTTTTCCTAAAAAAATATTTCCCCAACCATAAGACTATGAAGATTAGGAATGAAATTGTTGCATTCGTTCAGTCTGAGAGCGAGCCGTTCTATTCCTATCTTGAGAGATTTAAGAGTGTCTTGACCCAATGCCCTCATCACGGAATACCGAAGTGGCAATTATGCCAAATTATTTATGAGGGATTGACACCCACATCTAGAGTTATGCTAGAATCTGTGAGCCAAGGGAACTTCATGTCCAAAAATGAAAATGATGCCTGGACTTTTCTTGAGGATTTAGCTGAAAATAGTATGCAATGGGACAATGCTAGAACACCCATCAACCCGAGTATTGGATCTAGAATAGCGAGTCAACCCCGACCAGGTGTCTTAGCTGTAGACTTCAACATAGCGGTTGAGGCAAAACTAGCTACCCTAATGCGTAGAATGGAAAGTCTAGAGCTGCAAAATCAACCCCGAATGAATCAACCCTTGTCTAACCCCTGCTCTAGATGTGGTCAGACTGGTCATTTAATGGAGGACTGTGTGGACCTGGAACATGTTAATGCCACATTTAACAATTCTAGAAATGATCCTTACGCATCAACCTATAACCCAGGTTGGCGTAATCATCCCAATTTTTCGTGGACCCAACAAGGACAACCTCCTAGACAACAACCAATCCCATATAACCAAAATAATACATCATCTGGGGGTAATAACAATGGAAATCATGAGGTTAGGTTGACAAAATTAGAAAATTTAATGACAACTTTTATACAAACAACCAACCAATCATTCCAAAGGCTAGAGACACAGGTCAGCCAATTAGCACAGATAATAGGTGAAAGAGAAAAGGGCCAATTTCCAAGTCAACCTGAGGTGAACCCAAGAACTAATAATCAATATCAATCTTATCAACCACCTTCAGGAAATAACAACCCTAGACCGATTCAAATGGTTAATGAGGAAGGACCGTTCCAACAAATCAATGCTGTAGTATCATTACGGTCCGGAAGACAAATTGACAATAATGTGGTAAACCCTAGAATGACTAATCAATCTAGCCATCAAGCACCCACATATGACTTGACCATTGAACCCGACGTCCAAATTGAAAAGCCCAATCCACCTACCCAACCTGAACCTGTAGCTCAACCTGAACCTGAGCGAGTCTATGTGCCTAAAGCCCCATTTCCCAATAGACTCAAAAAGAACTCTAGTGCACAAATAGAGAAAATCTTGGAAGTATTTAAGCAAGTTAAGGTAAACATTCCACTCTTAGACATGATTCAACAAATACCTGCTTATGCTAAATTCTTAAAAGATTTGTGCACTAAGAAGAGAAAAACGAATGTACCAAAGAAGGCATTCTTAACTGCAAACATATGCTCAATTCTTTCCAACACATCTCCTATAAAATATAAGGACCCGGGGTGTCCCACAATTTCATGTTCAATAGGAGATACGTTTATCAATAAAGCCCTTCTAGACCTTGGTGCAAGCGTTAACTTGCTCCCATTTTCTGTCTACGAGCAACTCAACCTTGGTCCACTGAAACCCTCTAGGACAACCCTCCAATTCGCTGATTGTTCTGTTAAGAAACCAAGAGGTATAGTAGAGGACGTTTTGATTAAGGTTGGTGACTTCATTTATCCAGTGGATTTTGTCGTACTTGATACTGAACCTGTTGTAAATCCTAATCGACAAATCCCTGTAATTCTAGGTAGACCCTTTTTAGCCACTTCAGAAGCATTAATAAACTGTCGAAATGGGCTCATGCAATTATCTTTCGGGAACTTAAAAGCAGAATTTAATATCTTCCATATTGATAATGAGCCAGAAATAATATGCAACCCAAGTGATGTTGTGATGAGAGCACGTATTTATCAAATTTCTGAAACAAATAAATCATCACAAAAGAAAAAAAGAAGTAAGAAAAAGGGGAGTAATTCATTTACCCAACCACCATCACTCGAGCAAATAAGCGAACCAATTCAAGTGAGAAGGGTGGAATCTTTTCCTCAAGTCAACATGGGGAACAATTCAACTGGATACATGCACCAACATGGTGTCATTCAATCCAGTTCTGATTATGGCTGACTTTGAGCAAACTCAACCCCTCTACCGCAAGCCGACGCAGGTAATAAGTGCATTCATTTTATCTATGCATACATTGAGGACAATGCATGATTTAGGTGTGGGGGGGTGCTTATCTATGTATATATCTATCTTTAAAATTCTGTTTTATAAAAAAAAATAATCAATATTTCATGACATAGCTTGAGATTGAATTGCCAAAACCCGTGTACAAATTGCATTAAGTTTTTGTTCCTTATTATATAGTTCTGCTTGTAGAAACTATGACATAAATCTAAGTTCCAAAGAAATAACCCATGACCCTTGTAAGACATGTATGCACTTAAATTGGATGAATCAAATCTTTGAAGTGGTTGATAAAAAGCAAAGGTTGAGGAAAATATACCGGGAAGTGTGGACTTCTAATAGCAATTAAGCCTTGAGGAAAATAAAAATAAAAATAAAGGAATAAAGTGAAGAAAACACATTTTGCAAAATGATTACAAAAGCCCAAGCCTTTGAGTCACTGGTCCGTAGGGGTATCTTGAAACCCGGTAACTTGAGTCTACCAGCTCGGGATTGTCGATCAAACTCGCTACACAAATGCAAAAAGGGTAAAAGTGTCAAAAAGCAAATGTGTTGAATCACGGAAAAAATATATATATATAATAATACTCAAGGCCCAAAGCTAAAAGAATGATCCATGCCATGGTTGATCCGAATGATACTTCACCACCAGAGGAGGCGTGCAAAATAATTCAAGTGATAAACATGTGTAAAAGGGTTAGTGGTGTGAATGTTGGAGGAACAAAGACCAAGTCATATTTTTAATAAGTTAGATTCATATAATGAGCATGCAAAAATTCTTAGTGAGATGTATAAGGTTGAGGTAGGGATATTGAGAACTATTAATGAAACGTTGATTTAGGATTTTGTGGGTATATCCTCTGAAAACCCTCAGGAGACAACACTCCTCCTCCTAGGCAACTAGGAGGTTTAAAGGCTTGTTGCACATGCTAAGTGCAACCGTGATTCCTACGAAAGTGAGTTAGGATTTCCCTGTTTTCATTTTCTTATATTCTGCTTTGCTAGGGACTAGCAAAATCTAGGTGTGGGGGTATTTGATGCATTGCATACATTGCATCATATGTCTTTCATTTAGATTACTTTTATATCAATAAATGCTACTAAGGTATGTGTTTAGTCGTATTTACAGAATACAGGGACCTGGATGCAAATTACCCACATTCCGAGCATAAACGCGTGCAAAAGATTCATTTCTATCATAAAGACCGAGTTCAAGTTTATCGGGTTTCAAATAGAAATGCATCCAAGCATAAAAGCATTCAAGGAGCTAATTACAAAAAGGTCAAGGACTTAATTGCAAAATGCCAAGGACCTAATTGCAAAATAAAAGGACCAAGTTATTGTGTGGAGAAAGTCAAAAGAAAAATCAAATATAAATCTCCAACAATGGAAGGAATTAATCCGGAGCTCAAAAGAATGGAAACAAATCATCCAGACGCGCAAAGAAAGATCAAATCATGCCATAAACGCACCGCAGAAATCCGGACCCGATCCCATCAACCTGGGCGGCGAATTAGCCGCACCTCCCATGCATTGTGCGGCGATTTCGCCGCACCAGAGGTGATCTGTGTGCCCGATTTTCGTCCAGTGTCGGGTCGACGCGTGTACTATCCTTTTATGTATTGGTATCCCCTGTATCGGCTATAAATAGCCCTGTAGGACGAATGTAACACATCTTTGAACCTTTGGTCTTGGATCATTAGTAATAAATTTCTGTTTTATTTTGTTTTGTCTCTCTTTTCTTTTAATGTCTCTAGGATCCCTTCTTCTTCCTCCCTCCATGAGTTTCTAACTCTTTCCAAAGGGTGGAGGTGATGGAATTAGGGTTAGAGAATGATGAATGCATGTTATTATTTTAAGTTCATGATTAGTGTATTTTGATTACTTGAGTTTATGTTAAGTCATTTATCTTGTAATGCTTCATAACTAACATGATTTATAATAAGTTTCAGTAATTCTCTACTCTAAACCTAAATCTAAACCTCCACCCCACGGATTTCTCTCTTTGTTCTTGTTTTAATTTTAATTGCTTTTGTTTCGTACTTTAGTTAATTAAACCAAAAACTCCAAAAACCCTAATTGATTTTTCTCTACTTCTTCCCCTCAATCGAAATAACAAAAATAATGAAATCTCTCCCTCCTTGTGTTCGACCCGTACTTGCCACGTCTTCATAGACGCCGTGCACTTGCGGTATAAATTTAATTCTCATCAAAGACACAAGGCAAAAATACAGAACATTGTACAAACAGTCGACCGGAAGTGGCACACAGTTTGACCATTTCCTTATGAATAAGAAAACATTGGAACAACAACATGTTTCGGTCGCACGTTTGGGCCTAAACTTAAGTTACTGATCGGACCCAAAGTCAAAGGTGGTCGACTGTTTAGAAGGTCTAGGCCAGGGTCAAAGCACAACAATTAGGCAATCGGTCGAACGTTTGGGAAACACCGTTAGATCGAAAATAACAGGAACTTAGCATGTTCGAAATCCTCTACTACTAGTTGAACTAGGGTCTCTAGGCAGTCGACCGTTCAGATGGTCTTCGCCCAAAATAAACTAAACAATCAACACAACGGTCAAACAACAAAAAGGGCTCGTCCGACCAAAAATAACAGACCTTCTCATGCCCAACAATTATTCACAATCGATCGACCGCCGACATACATCCTTCGACCGGTGCGTGGCAAAATCTAGCAATCAAACTACAACCAGTCGACCACCAACGACATCAGTCGATCGTTTCTCGGCAGACACCTGACTGCCCATCGTAACCGGCGAGGCCTCTGGCCTCCGGTGACGAGCAAAACTACTCACACACCTTGTGTGACATTCTAAAGGAACTTGGCATACCTTAAACTCGAGATTGTCGAAGCTCACTCGACACCACCTCCGATCAGCAACCTGCACCATCGACCGCACCAAACACGCGGACCACCCCACTCGTCGAAGCTCTAGCAACACCTCCGGTCAGCAAACTTGGAGAGGGGAGAGAGATGTGTGAGAGGAGAGTAATGTGGAGGAGAAGAGAAAACATGAGGAAGAGAGAAGAGAGGTGAGTTTTTCTCCATTAAAACAAACCATCCACCAACTCAACAACCCAACCCATACTTCCATCCTCTCACTACAACCCCACCATGCTTTCACCAAGTCAAAGCACACTCCTACCCATAATCCCCCCTCAAAACAAGCTTAGCCCCAAATAAGGATTAGGATCTAACAACCTGCTCTACTTAGTTAGTCGTTGAAACAATGTATGCATCTCCTACGCAAGCTCGTATACTTCTATTTCATATGCAATTGCACGGTCTCCACCAAGGTGACCTCTTGGTTTCCAATTATCTTCAACAAGCCAAAGAAATTTCTTATGACCTTGCTGCCATTGGCGGCCCCCTTGCAATTGAAAACTTCAATGCCTTTATCTTCGAACGCCAGAATTCAGGCTTCGAAGATCTCATAACATCACTATCCACTCGCCTATTGCCAATCTCATACATTACAGTTCAAGGATTTCTTCAAAGCCATGAAATTCACACTCAAATTTCAGCACCACTAGTTGTTCGAGATACATCTCCCACTCTCAATGTTGCAGCAATCGAACAAGTATCTCGTGGACATGGTCATTCTTCTCCTCGTGGATGAGGTTGTCGATGTTCCTATCCTCCATGCCCATTTTGTTCTCGCACTAATCATCCAGCCGAACGTTTCTTTCATAGGCTCTGGTCTCTACCACCACTTCTCCCGACTCCACCAATGTATATACAACTTCCCATGCAGCCGCAACAACAACCATATTCCACTAATGAGGGACAATCCTGTCTCCATGGAATTTTTCTCTAATAATTTTTATGTGAAGGATCTCCACATGAGCTCACCAATCCTTGTCAGAAAGCTTAATCCGGACCTTTACAAATTGCGGCCACCATCCTTACCTTCCCCCACCTCTCCCTGTCTCAATGTTCTGATTGCATCTTCACCAACAATTTCCCAATGGCACTGTCGGTTGCGACATTCATTGTACGACCTCTATCTTTTGTTGTACGTCGTTTTGGTCTTCCTCACTCCAACATCACTTTCTCTTCGTTGTGTTACGGGTGCGAATTTAGTAAAGCAAGGCATATCTCTTTGCCGATCATCGGTTCTCTTGCCACCACGCCCCGCGAACTTGTTCATGCGTATGTTTGTGGACCCTAACATATTATATCTAGTAGTCGACATCGTTATTATGTATATCTTTTATAAATGATTTGTCCAAGTTTATATGGTTATTCCCTTTATTTTAATTAATGTCTTGTATGTTTTAATGATAATGTTCAATCTTAATTCATGGGGAGACATAGTTGGGGTTGGGGTCATTATGGATTCTATGTTCTTTATGTCATTAAACATGTAATCACGTGGTTGTCTTCGTCCTCATCTTGAGTAATGTTTTGAATGTTTTAATGATGGTGATAAATCTTAATCCATGTAGACACACTTAGGATTGTGGTTATCATAGATCTCTATATATTACATGTCATGAGCACTTAATTGTACACACACTCGAATCACACATCTAAACTTTGGCACACATTCTCCACCTCCTACGGGACTAGTTATATTAGGGTTTTTTATTTCATTCACGTCGCACATGTTGTGTAGTTTAGAATCCTCTCCATCTCCTTTTCTCTCCCATTCGAGTATGGTGGGAACAACGACACACACAACTCATCGTGGTATTGAACTGATAAAATAGTCAATCAAGTTTTTGGCATCATTGCCGGAAAGTTGGTCGTTGTCGTTTCCACCATTTCGGTGGTTTTTTTTCTCACCCTTCCTTTTAGTTTTGTCACTGGACAGAGGAACAAGTGGATTGGGGAACTTCACAGAGGCAAAAGAGCATCGAGAAGGAGTTTGGGGACCATAATCTCCAAACAATCCACTAGTGGTGGATTTAGTGAGATTGTTTGCTTTTCTATTTTGGTGATGGCTTCCCCTTACTATTCCTAGTTTATATCTACCACTGTCTACTTCATATATGCTCTATGTTGATGCCAGAAATAAATTTGTCATGCATATTCCCCTCTTTATGACAACTTGCCCTTTAAAACTCAAAGCAAAAGAGTAGATTGATTTTCATCTAGGTCATACATCATTTGTAGACCATGCACACATTCATCTTTCTTTTCTTTAGCATTCATTATCCACCTTTTACGAGACCTTATTTTTGATCAGTTGTTTTTTTAATTTCCGTCGCATTTGTGGTGTAGTTAGATACCTTCAGTCTCCCTTTCTCCTCCCCCACTCGAGTATTGCAGTCACAACAACACTCACAACTCCTTGAGGTTCGACCCATATTTGCCACATCTTCACCGACGTCGTGCACTTATGGTTATTAAAATGATCAATCAAACACCAACCAATTTTAACTCCTTATTTTTGGAAAAAAAAATTAAGAACAAAAATACAAATAAGAACCCTAATGGACTTTACACGATGTATCACATTAGGATGTTAAGGTTGCCCATGTCTTTCACTTAAGTCTAAATTAGCTTGCACGGATGGTTCCCCAGGCTAGGTGTGTGGATAAGATACATATACGGAGTTGGCCCATAAGATTATCATGTCCAATGATTAACAAAAGTAAGTCCACCGATTCTTGTTGCTAGGTTGAATAATGCATCAATGTTCGGTTTTTGTGGGTATATCTGTTGAAAACACTCAGGAGACACCACTCCTCCTTGATGACAAGGGGGTTTAACAACATGTTAAACGTGCTAAGTGCAATCGTGATTCCTACGAAAGTGAGTTAGGATTTCCCTTTTCGTATTTTCTCTTTCTTTGTTTTGCTTGGGACTAGCAAATGATAAGTGTGAGGGTATTTGATTAGTAGCATATCATACATTGCATTCATGCTACAATTTTGGCTATAGAGGATGAACAAAGTGAGTTAGCTTCTAACTCTTGCTCATTTGGATCTTATTCTAGTGAGAGCTCAAGCTCGAACACTAATAATGATTCAAACACATTAGATGACCTTCAATATGCATTCATGATTTAGTCGCACAATATGAAATCATTTGTGATAAGAACAGAAGTGCAAGAAATCTTATAAATGATCTACAATGCCAAATTGAAACTATCATGAATGAGAAAACTGAGGTGATTGCTAGGCATGAAAAACATGCATTAGAACTTGTAATCATAAAACAACACCCATTGATGACGTTCAACTATATCTTAAGGCATGTAATGAACAATTAAGAAAAGATCTAGAAAAGTTCACAAATGGAACTAAAATGATTGACATGCTTCTAGGTAGTCAAAGACAATATTTAGAAAAACATGGTGTAAGATATAATGCAAAATTTAAAAACCATTTTACTCATACTACTCCAAATGACAAGCATTTGTTCATAAAGCATAGTTCCTCAAGTGTGTGAGCTCCCAAAACCAAAATGGTTTGGGTTCCCAACGCTAACTTTCAAGGACCCAAAGTTGTTTGGGCACAAAACTCTACACTTGTAGGTACATAGAAGATGGGTGTTCGGTAGCGAAGAAATTTCGATCGCATGCTTGAAGTCATCACTTGGATCGCATGCTTGAAGTCATCACTTGGATCGAAATCATCAAACCGAATCCTCTATTGAAAGGAGATTGGAACCAATTCCAATTCGAGGATCTAAATTGGGTGAAAATTATCTATCATCTTCATTCATATTAGATTGGTTCTTATCTAGGACATTGAATGCTTAATTATCATATCTTTTACATGATTCACATATCAATTAGGATTGGCTTAATGCATATCATTAAAGGGGAGAAAAATGAAAATTAAGCCTAATTGATAACTATTCATGTTGATAGGGGGAGCTTATTGAAAATCTCTATCATATTAGAAAGGGTAATGAATTGCAAAATTAAGGGGAGGAAATTCATTACATTAGGGATTCCATGTTTATATTTTTAAAATTTTGATGGATGTCAAAGGGGGAGAGGAAAAGGAGAGAAATAAACTTGAAATTGAAATTAATTGAACAAAAACTATGCACATTCAGAGGGGGAGCATCATATATGCATAGTTTACATAAAGAAAATTTCAAGTATTAAGATTAGGTTTGCCATCATAAAAAAAGGGGAGATTTTAACTTTTAGGCATTAATCTATGTTTTTATGATTTAATTAAACTAATCTTAATCACAATCAAATGTAGTGTAGCACACATTATGCATAGCATATATTGTATTGTGTTAAAGCCACACAAAACTAAATTTTATCTACGGGTGATCAAGACTCAAGGAAGAAAGGAATGAAGTCAAGACATGTAATCAAAGCTTATTGAAGACATGTATTTTTACTTTTATTTGGGTCTAAGGAATCTTTGTGAACTTGAGCATACAAGAGTTGTAATCTATTCACAAACCCACTAGGTTCCTTGTAGAAGTCACACACCAAGTTTCACATAAATTGGACTTCAATAGATCACCCAAACCTTAGCCGGAAAATAACTTAAACCAAACCTAAACTGTCTGTGCAAAACGGTCGACTGGAACCAATTCTCTATTCGACCGTTTCTATCAGTTATTCAGTTAACCAATAGTGATTTCACCCAGCTCAATCGGTCGACCTATTTTACCTTTTTGGTCGACTAATTGACCATATTTTCCAGATGACTGTTGTACTTGTCGTATTCTATAATGGTCGTATTCGTATTTTCTAGCAAACCCCTAACACGTATTTGGCCACTGGTCGAACGTTGGCCTGAAAATGGTCGACTAGATGAAAACTAATTTTGAGCCCAAAAGTCCCTGTTATTTTCGGTCGGACGAACTTCCATATCTTGTTCGACCGATTGCTTTTACCTTGGCAAAAACATTTGGAACGGTCAACTGCCCCTTTATTCTGTTCTATAGTTAACTTAAGTTAGTAGCCATTTGATTTGACCGATGTTCTAGTTTGCTCGAACATTTCCTTATCTTTAGGGAAACAGTTGATTGATTAACCCGTACCAGTCGACCGGTATTGGACAGATTTGCTGAACTTAGTTTTCTATTTTGTGTATCTTACAAAAACATCAACCAAATCTTCTCCAACGGCTATAAACCTTTAGCAGTTTATAAATAAAGGTTCACAAACTTTATCTACAAAAAAATTCTCTCACTCCAAACTCACACATACACTAAAGAGAAGTCTCCCATTCCTAAATTCTCAATCCTATACACTCCAAGCTTAACTTCCACACGCTTGATCCAAATCCTATCATACTCAAAATGTTCTCAAAGTTGGAGAGTCAATACTCTTGGTTACTTGTGTTGTCAAAGATTGCAAAGGTTTTGATGAAAGCCCGAAGCATCCCTCTCGGATTGTGAGAGGAAGAAACCAAGCTTGCAAGGCTGTTCGCAAGGCGTGCATTGTAAGGTGTTCTCTCTCGACCCAGAATGGGGAGTGGATAGTGAAGACGTAGACGGAGCTCGTGGAATCGAGCGGAGCTTGCAAGAGAGGATGTAGGACCCAGGTGGGGTGTCGAACCTCTATGAAAATTGCCTTCCCTATTTGTGGTTTGCTTGTTCTATTCCCTACTTGTTTTTATTGTTTTATTTCTGTTGCATATTTAAGTAGGGTTTATGATTTTGATTATATTAATTAGGTGCCATAGATCCAAATGCTAACCCCAAAGGACCAATACAAATATGGGTACCAAAATTATCTTCTTTTTCTTTGGATGTAGGTGAAAAGGAAGGGAAAGGGGAAGGGGAAGGGGAAGGGGAAGTGGATTCTGGATAGCGGGTGTTCGAGGCACATGACGGGAGACCACTCTATGTTTAAAACATTGAAATCAAAGAAGGGTGGAACCGTCACATTTGGGGATAATGCTAAATGTCACATTATTGGCATCGGTGATGTTGGTAATGATTCTAATACCCAAATACAACAAATGTGCTTCTTGTGGATGATTTAAAACATAATTTACTTAATGTGAGTTAATTAACCGGTAAGGGATTTTTAGTGCTTTTTGATCAACCTATTGTATACATTATCTCTATAGCAAGTTTTGAAACCACTTTTAAAGGCTATAGATATGAAAATGTTTATGTTGTGCATGTTGATAGCATTGACTCCTTCTCTAAGGAAATATGCTTAGTTGCCTCAAATGACAAATCATGGTTTTGGAATAAGAGGTTAGGTCACATTAGTATGCGTCAACTTAACAAACTTGCTAAATTTGACATGGTAAGAGGATTGCCCAAATTGGATTTCAATAAAAATAAGCTTTGCGATGTTTGTGAATTTGGAAAACAATTTAAAAGTTCTTTCAAATCAATTAACATGGTCTCTACTTCAAAACCTTTGGAACTCTTGCATATGGATCTCTTTGGTCCATCTAGAATCTCTAGTCAAGATGGCACGAAATATGCATTTGTCATCATTGACGACTTTTCTCGATTTACTTGGGTTTTGTTTCTTGCTAACAAAAATGAAACATTCAAAGAATTTGAAAACTTTGCAAAACAAATTCAAAGAGAAAAGGGGTCATTGATTTGAAAATTCGTAGTGATCATGGTGGTGAATTTGAAAATAAAGATTTTGAAGAGTTTTGTGATTCTCATGGTATTGAACATATATTTTTTTCCCAAGAACTCCTCAACAAAATGGGGTAGTTGAAAGGAAGAATAGGACTCTTCCAGAAATGTCGAGAACAATACTTTGTGAAAATGATTTACCAAAGTTTTTATGGTGTGAAGCGGTCAACACGGCTTGTTACATTCGTAATCGTGTTTTGATTCGACCAAATTAAAATAAAACCCTGTTTGAACTTTGGTTTGGCAAACCACCAAAAAATTCTTATGTCAAAGCTTTTGGATCAAATATTTTGTCCTCAACACCAAGGATCATTTAGACAAGTTTGATACTAAATCCGAGGAAGCCATATTTTTGGGATATTCAAGTAGGAGTAAAGCATATCGAGTTTACAACAACATTACTAGTTGTGTAGAAGAATCCATGCATGTTCACTTTCAAGAAGAACCATGCAAGGATAATTCAAACCTTGATTATTAACTTATTGATCATATTCAAAATGTAACATCTCAAGAACAACCCAATGAGACAACTCAAGAAAAGCAAGAGCTTCCAAAGGATTGGCGATATAAGAAGGATTATCCTAAGGATCTTGTAATTGGTGATGGATCAAAAGGAATTGTTACTAGGTCTAATGCTCTTGTTGTATGTGACTTTTGTGCATTTATATCTCAACTTGAACCTAAGAAAGTAGAAGAAGCATGTGATGATGAATTTTGGTTAATCGCTATGCATGAAGAGTTGAACAAATTCATTCATATGTTGTTTGGGAGCTTGTTCTGAGACCCAAAGATCAAACGGTAATTGGTACAAGGTGGGTTTTTCGAAACAAACTTGATGAATCCGGGCAAGTGGTTAGAAACAAAGCTCGATTGGTTGCTCAAGGTTACAACTAAGAGGAAGGCATCGACTTTGATAAAACCTACGCTCTGGTAGCTAGACTAGAAGCAATTAGAATGTTATTAGCCTATGCATCATATATGGATTTCAAATGGATGTTAAAAGTGCATTTTTAATGGTTTTATCATGGAAGAAGTTTATGTTAAACAACCACCTAGTTTTTTTAATGAAACATACCCGGATCATGTATTCAAGTTTAAGAAGGCTCTTTATGGGCTTAAGCAATCTCCTAGAGCTTGGTATGAGAGGTTGAAGAACTTTTGCTTGAAAATAGATTCACAATGGGGAAAGTTAACACAACTTTATTTGCTAAGACCAAAGATAAAGATTTATTAGTAGTACAAATTTATGTTGATGATATTATATTTGGTGCTACTAATGATTGTCTATGCCAAGAATTTTCAAAGTCTATGCAAGGTGAATTTGAAATGAGCTGGATGGGTGAACTCAACTTCTTCCTTGGACTCCAAATCAAGCAAACTTCGGACATAAACTTCATCAACCAAACCAAATACACAAGAGAACTACTCAAAAGATTTGGATATGATGATAGCAAACCTCGCAATACTCCTATGAGCAAAAGCTTGAAATTGGATAAAGATGAAGAAGGCAAATAAGTTGACATTAAAAGGTATCGAGGTATGATTGATTGACTTCTTTATTTAACCGCTAGTAGACCCGATATCATATTTAGTGTTTGCCTTTGTTCACATTTTCAATCTTGTCCTAAAGAATCTCATATGCATGCCTTGAAAATGATATTTCAATATTTGAAAGCTACTTGTGATTTTGCATTGTTTTATCCCCAGGCTCGATCTTTGGATGTCATTGCCTATAGTGATACCGACTATGCCGGATGAAAATCCGATCGGAAAATCACTAGTGGGACATGTCAATTCTTCGGTAAATATTTGGTTTCTTGGTTTAGTACGAAGCAAAATTGTAAGACCCGCTCTCCGGTACCTTAGTAAGTCTTATCCATCCTTACACCCGAGTTTGTGTTTTCTTGATGAATGATGTTAGTTGTGTGATTTTATGCTTTGTTTTGGAAAAGCTTCCTTTCGGGGAAAAGTTTCCTTTTTGGGCGAGTCAATGCAACTCATGGACGGGTTCGACCGTCAGGCAGTTTTCCAATCGATTGACTTAACCGGGTCGATCGAGTGGAATTCATGTGTGTGGTTTGGCTTGTGCTTTGAGTAGGCATTTAGGGCTGAGGTGTGAAGGCTGGGTGACGTGGATGCCACATCAGCAAGAGCAAATCTCTTGAGATTTGCAAAATATTTGAATTGGTTGCCTAAAGGAAAGTGCTGATTGGCCATCTAAGCCAATTATCTCTTGCCTTATTGTTAATTGCTCCTTCCAAACTTGCACCTATTTAAGCCCACATCCAGCCGACCCTACCTCCCTCTCCTCTCCACACCACCACCGAAAATCTCCGCAGCAATTCCAGCAACTTGGAAGAAGAATTCGGAGGAGCTCCTTGCGTGCGGCTAGGGGAAATCTTGGTGCATCCGGTTTAGCTCAACATCTTCTATCCTTCAGGTATGTCTCTAGCCATTAGTGTAGCATAAGGCTTGGGGGCTGGATTGGAGGCTGTCCAGCATCAGCAACCTTCGGGTTTGATTGAACAATCCATGCGGGTAGTAAGTGGTAACTCAAACAATGAGGCGGTTGGGGGTTGTTGCCTTATTAACTTGATTAAGTTGTGGTTTATGTGTGCTGCTGGACGGGTATTAACTTATGTTGCACCTCTTGTATGCTTCTGGTCCAAATGTAGGATAATAGGTGGGGGTGTCGGATGGAGCTTCATCCAGCACCAAGGGGGATGTCTGGTCAGGTTTCTGGGGCACACATGCGAGATGAAATCTCAGCCTGGTTGGGTTGTGTGTTTTACCTTAGATTCTAATAGATTTCTGGCTGCTTGCTAGTTGTAGATGTGATTATATTGATGGATTTCATGATCATTCTCTGGTTTACCTTGCTGTTAAGATACCCTATGTTTGTGTATGATTTAGATAGTTAATTTCGTGCATTAATTCCCATGTTTTGTTATTACCGTGATGCTACATATGCATGCCTATTTAGCTGCGGGATTTGCATGATTCTTCATCTTTAGTTGCTGTTATGTTGTTGTATATCTAAACATCTTTAGTTCTGGACACAAGGTTTATTTCCTGATTTTTCTTGTTGATTACAAGCCGCATATTTCATGCATCAATAGGTTGCTGGAAATAGGAATATTGCATGGCTGCATTATTACCAAAAACGTTGCATATTCAGTCAACCGGATTGTTGTTGGATTTCATCCAGTGCTTACTGATTTGCTTGCTGGTAGATGTTTCATATTTCATTCCTCTTTAGTTGCTGAATGTAGGGTTTAAGTCCTATTTAATTTTATGTTAAGGTGACGCATGTTCATGCATCATTAGGTTGCTGGAAATAGGAAAGTTCATGACTCGGTTTGCTGCTAAGAGTTTGCATATTCGTACATCATTTAGTTGCTGGATTATTCCCCAAGTTGTTACTGATTTCAGACCATATATTCTTGCATGATCATCCATAATTTGTTACTGATTTCAGACCATATATTCATGCATGATCATCGACGATTTGTTACTGATTTCAGACCATATATTCATGCATAATCATACATCATTTAGTTGCTGGATGGTTCCCCATTTGTTACTGATTTCAGACTATATATTCTTGCATGATAATCCATGATGCTAATTGTTTAAAATTCGTGTGGTGTGGATGAATTTAAATTCTGTTTTGGCTTAGAGTTTGAAGGAGATATTGCATACCCTCCATTGAACTCATTCTGAATATTTTAGATGTACTAGACTATATGCGTTGTGGTAGTTGCATTGCATCTAATCTAATGGAGTAATTCTGGGCACGTTCTGTTTCTGGGCCGACGGGCCACGGGTGGGTCCTCTAGCTTCAGAGGCCACCCGATTAAGACCCCTATGTGAGGGTCAGGCCTAAGATAAGTCCTGGGCATGCGCGCTGCCATTCTGTCTCAGGTTAGGTGGACCCAATGTCGCGATGGCACCATGTAGGTTATTTTCCGCGAGTTGGGACATCTAACCGGCGCACCGCTTTGTGCCGAGCGGTGGGTCACCGACGGGTGACCACCTCTGACCAGCGAGGCTGGTGTTCTGGTTCCTTACGAGGAACGCGTCGGGTGCACCCGGCAGGCATGGCTGGTGGAGTCATTGCCCTTCTGATGCATTCCGTGCACTTGTTTCTGTTCGACTGCTGCTAGTCTTAGTTAGACTTCTTGCATGTGTCATATTTATTTCATTTGTATTGGCTGAGGCATACTGGGTTTTCTTAATTGAAAACTCACGCATTTATTAATGCGGTGCTTGCAGGTACTTAGGTTTCCACAGGGCGGACTGGACGAGTAGTCGAAGATTCTGTACACGAGGGACACGTCGACCATATTCTTCAGTTTGTCTTTTGCTTCCTCATTATTTACGATGTATTTCCCTTTGAACTCGGTGTAATGTATTTGACCTTCTTACCATATATGGATATTCTCTCACTTTTCAGTTATGTTTTATGCTAGTCTATCAATGTATGATCTCTCTACGTATTGTCGAGTTGTTGTTTGGTCTGTCCTTTGTAACTCCTTCGGTCGTCGGGAAGGTCTCTGATCGCGACACTTGTAGTCCTTCCCAGTGTGCGTACCCGCGAGATCGGGGGCGTTACAAAAATAGTTTCACTCTCAACAATCGAGGCCGAGTATGTAGCCACCAGATCTTGTTGTGCAGAAATCCTTTGGATGAGGCAAACCCTCAAGGATTTGAAACTTGAGTTTCATACAATACCAATATTTTGTGATAATACAAGTGCTATAAACCTATCTAAAAATCCAATTCTTCATTCAAGAACCAAGCATATAGATGTTCGTCATCATTTTCCTAGAGATCATACTCTTAAAGGTGATATTGAACTGAAATTCATTTCAACAATTGATCAATTAGCGGATACAAAACCCTTAAATGTTGATCAATTTGATAAAATTAGATAAGAACTTGGCATGTGTAGTGCTAAAGAAATATCATAATTCAAATGCTTTGTTTAAATAAACTTTGAGTTGATTCTTGACTTAATTGTTTTTGTTGTTTGTCCGAGACTGACGGACGACCGGACCATGTTCGGTTGACCGAATGGTGTCAGGACATGGATTTAGACATGATCTGAATCCACTCTGCACGGTACACCGTTATTTATCTGGTTGACCGTAGTTTTTTATTTGCTAAAGTTAGCAAACTTCCTTGTTCCTTTTCCGTCGGTTATCAGAGTGTATCTCGGAAAATCGAAGTGTTTGGGTGGAAATTTTGAATTCTTAGTTGTAGCTCTTTTACCGGATCTGAATGCTTTTGTTGTGTATTCGATTTTGAATCAGATGACCACTGCAGGGCTTTTGACTTTTCTTCTTTGTCAAAGTTTGGGCGACTGTGACCTATTCGGTCATCCGTTTTCAAGATCCAGTAACTCTTTCATCTCTTATTGTCCACCTTTTGCGGTACACCGAACTCATTTCGGTCGACCAAAGCTTGCATATTTCTAGCCGTTAGAGTTGTTCCAACGGTCCTCCGAGACATTTATGGACGACCCTTGGACACATTTTTTCAAGTTCTACCACTCCCATCGTCTATATGTTTGGGTCCTCTCTTTCACTTCTATCATTCCCAAAGCAAACTCTTGCATCCTTCCCTCTCTCAAATCACAAACTTTTCATCTCTCCACAAATCTTCTTCTTTCCCTATGGGTCCAAGGAAAATTCGTGCAATTAAGAAAGCGACAGAACTAACAAAGAAAACTCGTTCCTCCAGCAAATAATACGAGACTCAACCCCAACATACCTTCATCTGCTACAAATCCAGCGAACGAAACCGTCGGCGAATATCTTCGCCCTTTCAACGATGGCATCTTCTACAATCAAAAGGTGGAGGAACACTACTACACTATTAGTGGTGCAAATCCAATTTCAGAGCGGAAGATTATTATCAAAGATTTTGAGTCGATTGGTCTTTCTACATATCTCACCGTTGATCGCCTTCTCCACGGAGGCTTGTCGCCAATCTTCGGGAGACTATCACCCTTGATGGCACTCAAGCGGCGCTGACAACTCAAATCGATTGTGTAACCTTCACTCTTACCACATTTGTTCTTTTGGAGATCACCAGACTTCCTAGTGTCAGAGATAATATTTATAACCTCTCTTGGGAAGAGGTTTGTGGTTCAATGAATCAATTTTTTGAGGCTACTCGCCTGGAAATTCCTCAAGATTGCAAGCTTGCCATTCATCATCTTTTGGTTCTTGGCCGCATTCTTTGTCATTTCATCTCTACAAACCTATTTGTGCGCAAAGGTCATAACGACAAACTCGGCCACCAAATGATGAAGTGTCTTTTTAATCTGTCCACCTGTAATCGCACCCATTGGTCGTTATTCATCATCAACCACATGTACTACATTACTCAGAGGAAGGGTAACTTTCTCCCATTCCCAATGATCATCTAGCTGGTCTTAGCTCACTTCAACATCCAACTTGACCACGATCTTTTCAAATCTTCAAAGATGGCCATCGACAATTATACATTAAAATGGATGCGCTCGGGCAAACAAGCAATTGAAGAAGAAGCTGAAGATGAATCCACTGAAAATGAAGATGATACCATATCAATCAAAGCTCCACATTGGTCTCCTCCTCTGTCCGAAGCCGAAGTGAATCCCAATTGGGATCCTAGCTCGACTCGTGGTCCTCCGCGCTACACTCGTCCCGAATGGTCATCTAGTACTGATGCTCAATGGAACCAACCTGCTTGGGCCTATCGTCACGAGAAACTCTTGGACCACAGTTTCAAGGAGGTGCCGAGGTTCGTGGATTAGTAGATCGAAATTATCAAGGAATTCAAGAGCTCACTTCTGATTTCCAAGCTTTTCAGTTGGCAACGTCAAACTTGCTAAACGCGATCAACAACCAAATTTGTGTGACCAGAGATTATCGCCAAGCATTTATGGACTCTCAAAATGACATCATGGATCTTCTTCGGAGCATGAGCAAGCCGTACAACTAGACTACTCTTTATGCTTGTTTTTGTGTTTGCTTATTGTTTGTTTATCTTGTTTGTTTGGTTTGTCAAATGCATTTGTTTTCGTTTTTTTTTTCTTTTGTATCAGCTTTACGCCTTATCTTCCCTTTTAGCAATGAAATTTCATTTCCTTATTATGTGTCTTTTTTGTTTGATCCTATACTTGATTAATCTTTTTGATTGATTTCAAAAGGGGGAGAAAAATGGACATAATATGCTTCAACAAATATATGGAATTCATGCACTTTGTAAGGGGGAGTTATTATATAACTTATGCATATTCATGGGGGGAGTACTTACACAATTTGACATTAGTTTGTCATCATAAAAAAAGGGAGATTGTTTGCTCTTTGGCCTCATTACTCCTAATTTTGATGATTAACAAACTAATATTATGCACAACTTCAATAAATACATCACACACATCATATTGTCAAATTGCATATATATTATATATTCCTAACATGGTAGATGCTCAAACCAAAGGACTAATCAACTTCAAGATCAAGGCTAAAGATTTGTAATCAAAGCTCAAGGACAATTCCTGTGAGTAGCCATTTCATTAGCTACGTTTGTACTTATCTCCCCACCGAGCATTTGGGCATACATTTGATATTGCAGTGGTGGATTATGTGGATATGTCGGGAAACTATTAGGATCATAACATTGTGGATAACCAATGTTTTGGTTAGGTTGGGAATATTGTGGGTAGGTTGGGAATGGTAAGTGCTCGTGCGATTGATATCGGTTCTGGTAGGGGAGTTGTGGATATCCGATGGGAAATAATGGATGAGGGTTGGTCGTTCGACCATGTGGTTCACGGTTGTGCTCGGGAGAGGACATTTTGGTGTAAGTATTAGACAAATTCAAAGAAAGATTTGGGAGAAGTATTTGTGAGAAATGAAATACATGATGAGAGTTTATATAGAGTTTTTTAGTAAGTGTGAAACATAAGTGTAGAGAATAGTTTAGATTCGTCCGACAAAGGTGAATATTGCAGATTCGTCTGACAAAGGTGAATAATGTAGATTCATCTGACAAAGGTGCAAAATAACCATTTTTCTGTAGAATCACGTTTTTTCTATAGCAACACGGATTATTCTTCATCATGCGTCTTGTAGTGGCTATTTTAACAAGTATGGAGTACATTTCTCATGTCACAAGTATGGATTGTGACATTTCTTCTTCTAGCCCAAGTTCACCAACTTCGTCATCTGACGAGACAACCTTCCGTGAGAGATACGCGACACTAGATCTTGCAATTGACACGGCTCGTCAGGTCACTGCAAATGTTTCGAAGAGGAGAAGGAGAACTCGTAACCCGGACAGAGATCGTACGGTTGGTTATGACCATCTCATTTCAGATTATTTTACTAACAATCCTGTGTATTGTGATCGTAGTATCAGAAGAAGGTTTCGAATGTGAATAATGTCTTCCCTCGCCGTTGAGGCATCTGATGTCTTCTTTCAACAAAGGCCGGATGTTGTGGGTAGACTTGACATATCAAGCTTACAAAAATGTACTGCAACACTACGAATGCTAGCATATGGCGTAGCGACTGATGCGCTTGATAAGTACTTACGGCTTAATGAAACAACAACAAGAACAACCCTCCAAAAATTCTGGGAAGGTGTCATTAGCAACTTCGGCGCTAAATATCTATGAAGGCCTACTCTGACGGACTTAGCAACACTACTCCACGTTGGTGAGCAAATAAAGGTCCCAGGCATGATTGGGAGCATCACTTGTATGCATTGGGAGTAGAAAAATTGCCCAGCTGCTTGGAAGGAACAATATCAAGGACGAAGTGGTAATGCAACACTTGTTCTTGAAGCTGTTACATCTTATGAGCTATGGATATGACATTCATTTTTCGGTATCCTGGGTTGGGTTGGATTTGAGGTTGGGGTAGTCGTGCCCTTAGATATCTATAAAGCTATTATAAAATAATATCTATATTATGTTATGTAACATTTTATTATTTTTTTAATTTTTTAGTGCATGTAGAAATGCAAGAGCATGAAAAAATATATTTACATGTTCATTTATTTGAAAATTTTAAGGTGTCTTGTTTGTTTCTAGAAGTGTTTGGGCACAATCCTACTAAGTTGTGTTTGGATTTGGTATTTCCACGTTTCATGAATTATGCAATTCATGAGAGTTGATTTACCATGTTTAGACCAATGTTTTAAAAACCGAACCGAAGAGTGAACCGAAAACAACTCAGTTTGGTTCAAAGTGGTCGGACCGATGGTTCAACCTGGTCCAACCGATGATGACGTCAGCATGACATCAGAATTTTGTGAACCGAGAGTTGAACCGAACTGGCTCCGTAGCGGCGGTCCAACTGATTTAACCGATTTTTCCTATTATTATTTCTACATAATAAGTAATAACCAAGTGTCTAAACTATGAACAATTCAAAAAAAATTACTCATCTATAAAATAATTTAATTAAAACCTGTAAACAAAAATGAAATGATCGCAAGGGGTGGAGGAACGGTGAGGGGTGGAGGCGTGGTGAGGGGTTGGGGAAAGAGTAGTAAAAAATAAAAACCCAAGAATTTGGGTCAAAATTAAACAAAAATAAAACAATAAAAAACAAATTTTGTTTAAATTGAAAAAAACCGGTTCATTTCGGTTCGACCAAACCGAAAAAACCGATCGGTTCGATCAGTTTTTTTGGTTTTCTTTGGTTCACTCCGGTTCATAAGGGGGTCGGTTTTTTGATAGAACCGACCGGTCTGCTACCGGTTCACGGTCCAACCCGGTCTTATCGTCGGTTCAGTTTGGTTTTTAAAACAGAGGTTTAGACAAGCATGTTACTTTAAATGACAACCAAAAATTTATATGATATTCTTATTAGTTTCCTAATTATGTATCAAAACAGTAAAAACTACATATTATAGTCTATAAAATCATATATGAAATGTAACAATATTACCTTCTATTAATTTGAATGACTAAAGTTTAAAATAGTTACATGGGATTTCAAAATTCAACAAAGAATTTGATATTGACAAATTTTCTATTGAGGGACAATTTTAAAATGTCATTAATGATTTGTAAATTATACACAATCTCAAAGAAACATGGTAGTTACAAATGCGGCATTTTGAAATGTTACGTTCAAGTGAAATTCCAGGTTGAAATAATGCAACCATACAAAATCTTAGGTGTTTGTGAACAAGAAACAAATGGAAAGTGGATTCTGGAAGTCAAATGGAAAGCAATGGAAAATAGAATCCACGGAATTTAAATTTGGTTCGATCAAATTCGGTTGTTTGTGCATATAATTGGAATCTGATAAAATTCAAATTATGTTGTTTGTGCATGTTAGCTAAGTTTAGGGACAAGTATGTTCCACATATGGACAAGATTGTCCTGCCACAACTCTTCCGCCCACCTTTGGCGACTCATTTTTCGGGAACAGCCCATCCGACCACCTCCTCTCCGCCCTCCTCCGGCGACCCCTTTTCCGACCACTTCCGACGACCTCTTTTCCGACCACCTCCGGCAACAACCATTCCAATGTTTGTGCACACGAGGCAAGTGACTGGAGGGGGTGTCGTCGGAAAAGGGGTGGCTGGAGATGGCCGGAAGGGGTGTCGTCGGAGGTAACTCGAGGGGATGTCGTCAGAGGGGGCCAACAAAGGGGTCGCCGGAGGTGGTTGGAGAGGATAAGGGGCGTTGCTGGAGAAACGAAAATGAACTAGAGTTTCAAGATTGAGATTTTCCCGAACTCTCTGAAGGAGGGGGTTGAGAAAATGGAGAGGTAAAAATTATTTATACTAGGGAATCTAAGAGAAAATCTTTTCTTTTCCCTTGCATAACACAAACACTAGGAAAAGTAAGAGTCAAAGAGAATTTACTTAATTTTCCTTGCAATCCTTAGTGTAGGTCTCGATCTTTTTGCTATATAATGGAGTATATTTTCTATACATGAAGAAAACACCCTCCTATCGTCTCAAAAGTGACCACTTACACCTCCACAATTCCACAACTCCACTATTGCAAATATTAGTCTATTTGCCATGTTCACGAAGGTTTCGTGTTAAAAGTTAGAAAGAAATTGAAACAGTAGGATCAAAAGGTGAAATACCGTCCTAAGGCCAACAAAATGATTCATGTGCATTTATTTTAGGTGCATTTGTATAATATGTTAATATTAATTCATTTTATATTTTAAATTTTAAACATATTAAATAAAAAAGTTGATCTCTTCTCTAACTCATGACCTATTTGGAGGGTGGTGCAAGGTACACTGATCTATGATGAAGTTGTGGGTAGGGATGATAATGGACCGGTTCGGGTATTGGGAGAACCAGAACGGGATCTGTTTTTATTTGGCTACCCGGAATCGAACTGGATCCGGATTGGTTCCCAACTTGGGTACCCATAATCGGATCCGGTGGTGTCACGGGTACCCAGAACCAGATCCGGTACAACCTAACTTTTTCAATTACCGGTGGTGTCACGGGTACCCAGAACCGGATATGTTCATTATGTTTACTAATTTACTAGTAGACACTATATTTTTTTACTATACCATATGTTCATTATGTATACTAATTTAAAGAACCGTGGTCAAAAGGAAATGTTACATTTGACTTTTAACACACCGATCAAGGTTTTGCATACATGGAGATAAACAACCTCTCAGAGGATACCCAAATATGGGCATAGTTAATATTAATCGGATGACAAATCAGAATGCAAACCAGAGATCACAGAACAAACAACACAACATTTCAATGGAAATAGATATGACATGAAAAATCAAATCATATATTCATAGTAAATCTCCTAAAATAGGGAATATGGCTCAAATGAAATGACTTGAATCAAATGATATTTACAGCCCAAAATACAAATTATGGCTTGAATCAAATGATATAAATCTCCTAAAATAGGGAATCCAAAGACCACAAAGTACTCACTACTCACCAAGACGTCCCAAGAAGGTAATCAATAAATTACAAAATAGAATTCAACCAAATGACAGCGGGCGCGCGCATTTTGGGATTAGATCCTCTCATTCGGACGACTGAGGTCGACATGATTACCTGTATCTCCTTTTGTTATGTCTGATGTAATCATGTAGCTTTTTGACAAATTCTGATGTAATATGGTGCACCGCTTGGATGTTTTTATGATAAGTAACAATCCCGTCTTTTGATTATTGGTCTCTGGTGTCTTGATGAATTTTTTTAAATTTCCGCTATTTCGGAATGTTACAGAGGAAGAGGGAGAGGGAATGGTGGAGGCGTCAGCAAGGGAGTGGGTTAGGGTTTGTGGGTTGGGACTTGGGAGAGGTAGAGGGAGAGGGAGTGGTATTCTGGTGGAGGCGGCGGCAATGGGTTGTTAGGGTTAGGTTAGGGTTTATTTATTTTTTAATAATACATCAGATCCGGATCCGGTTCCGGTGGCTACAACCGGAACCGAACTTGAACAAGGACGGTTTTGAAATTGAATATCCATATCCGATCCATATCCGTTTTATCCCAGTTCGGTTCCGGTTAGGTACCATCGGTTTCGGTTCAGTTTGACAGTTTCCAGATACCTGTTGCCACCCCTAGTTGTGGGTGACATTACGATCACGGCCAATAGGTCGCGTAATGTAGAATTTACATTGTTGAGAAGGTTGCGAACAAAAAAGTCTGGATTTTCTACCAACCACTGACAACATGTGTTATGGCTGGCATGTTTTGCTTTCTTCATTTGCACAAGTTTCGTTTTATACATAATAGAACCGGACAGTAATCAAGAGTTTAGTGGGACAAAAAGCGGAAGGATAGCGACAATTTTCTAATTTGATTTCTCGACCGTGGTATTTGCTCACAGTAAATTGCATTCCTGTTGTGCTTTGAACCATTTCACCATGCCAATTTCATATACGATTTTCTTACTTCATACTTTTCATTTCTGAGCTACTGAAACTTATAATAAACGGAACTAGATCTACTTCTAAATCACGACTTCACGAGAACAAAAAGAAATTTAGATTTGATATATCTTCAGCAGTGGTTGCTAATGGAGAATAAGTTGTGGACAATCAAACCCCACCTGATTAAAGGACATCTGCATTCGACATTTTTTTGATAAAGATGCTACCTTAATTCTCAAGTGAAATGAGGAAATTATAACAAAGAATTTCAAATAATTTAATGAAAAATAACACACCACCAAATCTAAAAGCAAATAAACTTCTTCCTCTAATTGATAAGATGAGTGAATACTTTCCATGTAAAATTGCAGGAGGTGTGCGGAGGAACTTGTCTAGAGCGTTGTGATTGTTTGGGTGTTCGCAGTACTAGTCCTTGTATTAGAACCCTAACCCGGCTTAGGGTTAATCCTGGATTAGAGGAGGGTTAGCATGGGGAAGAGGAGATGGAATAGTGATGGTGATGGATATAGGGGGCCGGTTGCTGTTCACGTAGGGGTGTGGCGTGAACTGTAGCTTGGAGGGTGTATTTAGGGTGTATTTCTTCTTCTTTCTTCTTTTTCTTCTCCTTCCATTCCCTCATTCCTTCCTTTCCTTTGCTGGTGCGCGTGGTGGAGGGCAGCTGTCGCAGAGGAGACGAGCGAGGAAGGTGTTTTTACGAGAGAGGCGCGACGCGTGATCGAGGTCTACCGGAGGCGAGGCGTAGGAGCTCCGGCACCGTCGACTTCACGCGGGTGAAAGGTATGTCGACTCATTAGTTTGGTTTGGTTGCTCACCCAGGTGTGGGGGAGGTGTTGGTCGGCCGGGAGAGGTCGGAGACCTCTCCGACGGCGGGATTCTTCATAAATCCTTGGCTGACGCGAGGTTGAAGACGACCAACGGTCGACCGGGGCCTTCGGGCGGTCGACCGAATGCATGTGTTTTGTATGTCTGTTGTGTTTCGGTCGACCGGTTCCTTGTGTTCAGTCGACCGGAACTTAAGGTTATTGGATTATTATGCATGATGTTCGGACGTTGGTGTTCGTTCGGTCGACCGTTATATGACGTAGAAATACTAGGTTGACCCTGTTAGTTTTCGGTCGACCGAGACCCCTGAGTCGGTCGACCGATAGATTCGATTTTGATGTTGACCAGACTCCGGATTTTGACCTCGTTTGGTCGACCGGTTTTAGACCTTCGGTAGACCGTTTGGATTTTTGTGTTGTGCAAATAGTTCGACCGTTGCAGACGATTCGGTCGACCGATTCCCTTGTGGAAGCGGTAAACCGAGCTGTCACATTAGGTCGACCAATTTCCCTTGTGGAAGCGGTCGACCGGATGTCACTTCCGGATGACCAATTGCCTTGAGGAAAACGGTCGACCGAGTGATCTTTTTCGGTCGACCGTTTTTGCACAGGACAGAATTCCTGGTTCCCTTTTTGAATGCCAACTTTGTCCATGGAAACCCGTGTCCTCGACTTGTGCGTGAGACGGGAGGGGCCAGTGGGCGCGTTCTGCGTGCCTGCCCAGGGACCGCCATGTGGAAAAGTGTGGGTGTTCGTGTAACGTCCCGTCCCCGAACCCGAGCTCGGGTCCCGGTCCGTCACTCATGTGCCCGCTGGCCCACAACACCCACCTATTGCCACAAAACTTAAGTTGGTAAGTGTTATGGTAGTGGGCTCATGTCTTTATATCTCATCCCAACATTCTCATGTTAAGCAATGTGGGACTAAACTTGGGGGTTTTTACAACCTACCCCACTTAAACACTTGACGTCCTCGTCAGGGTCAAGCTACTCAGTCACCACGCGTTGTGGGATTCTAGAGGTGGCTCCCACCCTTTAGGTGTAGCACTTAGTTCCCACAATTCCGGCTGGTTCAGGCTCTGATACCATCTGTAACGTCCCGTCCCCGAACCCGAGCTCGGGTCCCGGTCCGTCACTCATGTGCCCACTGGCCCACAACACCCACCTATTGCCACAAAACTTAAGTTGGTAAGTGTTATGGTAGTGGGCTCATGTCTTTATATCTCATCCCAACATTCTCATGTTAAGCAATGTGGGACTAAACTTGGGGGTTTTTACAGTTCGGGACGCGTCACCTCCATGTATGGACCGTGACTAAGTTGATGGATTGATTGGACTCATTGTAGTATAGCAGGCCTGAGGGATCGCGAATCCCAATGTTTGATGTTTGTTCGGCCACGTAACTGGCGTTGGGTGAGGTGACTACCGGCCTATGGGCTACGGAGGTCGTTGCCCTGCTTTTATAGCGGCACGGTTGGTGTTTGCGGCTCGTGGGGCCTGATGACCTGGCAGACTTCGGTCTGGACCTGTCCGATGTTGTGCTGGACGTTTGTGATGGACCACCGATGCTGTGTCGGTGATGCCGCCGAGGTTGTGCCGGCGATGATGATTGTTGGGCCGAGGCTGTTCCGGCTATGTTGATTCCTCGACTGGGTACCTATCGAGATGATGTTGTTATACCATCCGGGCGACGGCCCTGTTGGTCCCCAGTGTCTCCGACCACATAGATTTACAGATCTGTATTCTATCGGCCCGCAGGCGTGACAGATGCTACCTGCCGAACCCTTGAGTAGTGTAGCCGCGTGTGGGGGGTGCGATGTCACGTGCTATAAGACTGCATGTGCCTGCAGTAGGTCTCCTCGGGAGACCCAATGTTGACTGTCGGACTGATGTCCTGTTTTACCCTTCGGGGGAACTGTTTTCCTTTCTGTTGATGCCATGACATGCTACTAGTATGATAGGTTCATTGTGTAATGCACGCATATAGGTGAGTTGGCATACGGGTTTCCTTCTGGATACTCAGGCATTGTAGTTATATATTTTTCAGGACCACAGTAGGTCCAGTTGGGTGGTGATCGGCGAGCACGTGCATTTTGGAGTCGGATCCTCTACTCGGACCACTGAGGTCAACATGATCACGTTTTATCCTCTTTTGCTGTTCTGTTGTAATCATATATCATTTTGACAAACTCTGATGTAATTTGGTGCACCGCTATTTGTTTTATGAGAAGTAACAGTCCTGTCTTTGATTATTGTCCTTTATCGTCGTGATTGTGAATTTCAAAATTTCCACAGTTTCGGGATGTTACAATTTGGTATCAGAACGGTTGATTCCTATGTGGTCCCCAATGAAATCACCCTTGTAGTAGTAGGACACATGCATTTTATCTTTTAGCATGCATTCATGGCTGAAGTTTGTGATTGTTTGTTTTGTCAGATGGCACCTAGGCGCGTGCGGAGTTCCCTGCGTGGTCGCGATCCCAGTGAGGACACTGAGGGTGCTAACTGGGACAAGTTGGGCGAGTTTCTAGAGCGTCAGGCAGCTCAGAATGCGCAGGACGGGGTGGGAGCTGAGCACGATCGTTTCATGTGTCAGCACCCACCGAGTTTCGATGGCAGGAGGACCCCAGAGGTTGCGGAGGACTGGATCTTCAGGACAGAGAAGATCTTCCGCGCGATTGGAGTAGCACCAGAGAGGATGGTGGAGCTGGCCACCTATGTGTTCGATGGCGAGGCCGCCAACTGGTGGAGGTCCAAATCCACGGTGTTGTTTGACGACCGTGTGGATGTCAGCTGGGAGGAGTTCGTAGAGGTGTTCCATGAGCAGTACTATCCCAAGCACGTCAGGGATCAGAAGCGGGAGGAGTTCATGTCACTGGAGCAAAAGGAGATGACTTTGGCGAGTTACATAAGCAGGTTCAACGCGTTGGAGCGTTACTGCCCTGAGATTTGTGTGACCCCTGAGCAGCGGGCGAGGAAGTTCGTGAAGGGACTGAGGCAGCCGCTCCAATCTCGGGTGATCAACAGCATGCCGCGGACCCTTGCTGATGCGGTGAAGCATGCTACTATCATCGAGCAGGACCAGAGGGAGTGTCTTCAAAAGGCGAGAAAGGCACCAGTGAGCACCAGTAGCCGTGTAGCCGGTCGTGGAGCGGGAAACCCAGGCAAGAGGCCCAGGTTTGATGGAGGAGGAGCACGTCAGTCAGGAGCGTGCACTTACTATGGGAGGTTTCATCCAAGACAGGAGCGTCCCCGTCGGACTGGAGCGTGTATGGGTTGTGGTCAGATGGGACATTTCATCCGTGATTGTCCTCAGAGGCAGGGGTAGCCGAGCAGGAGGCCAGGACCACCAGCAGTAGGCAGAGGCAGTCGATACGTGGTGTCACCGGGTCAGGGCAAGAAGATCGGGCGAGTCTTCACTATTCAGGCTGAGGAGGCGAGGGACTCCAACACCGTCGTGGAAGGTACACTTTCTGTTTCTGGCTTGGTTGCGTGTGTGTTGTTTGATTGTGGCGCCACTCACTCCTTCATTTCGGAGAAGTTTGCTGGTGAGTTGGGTCGAACCCCTGTGCTGCGAGACTGATGTTTTGGAGGTCAGCACGCCAATGGGTGAGGTGGGCACTGTGGGGAGCTTTTTCCCCGGTACCACAGTTGCTTCGGGAGACCATGATTGTCCAGCTGATCTGGTCTTGTTACTGATGGAGGACTTCGATGTCATACTGAGGATGGACTGACTGTCACAGTATGACATGCGGGTCTTTTGCCGCGAGCAGAAGATCCTGATTCCGATGGAGGGCTTGCCAAATGTTTTGATTAGAGGTGCGAGGAGCAGTGGGGGTTGTCTGATTGTGTCTGCAGTGAAGGCACAAAGACTGATACAACAGGGATACAGAGCGTTTGTGGCCACGCTAGTTGTTCCTGATCCTGAGACGAGGAGGCTGGAGGATATAAAGGTTGTGCAGGAGTTCCCAGATGTGTTTCCAGCAGAGATTCCATCATTACCGTCGCACCAAGAGATCGAGTCAGCATCGAGTTGGTTGCGGGTACAACACCTCAGTCGAAGGCACCTTATCGTATGACACCTGCTGAGTTGACAGAGCTGAAGAAGAAGTTGCAGGAGTTGATGGAATCCGGGTTCATTCGACCGAGTGTTTCGCCATGGGGAGCGTTTGTGCTCTTCGTGAAGAAGATGGATGGGTCGTTGCAGATGTGCATCGACTACTGGATGCTGAATAAGGTTACCGTTCATAACCGGTATCCTTTGCCCAGGATTGATGACTTGTTTGATCAGTTGCAGACGGCGAGAGTGTTCTCGAAGATCGATCTGCGCTCGGGTTATCACGAGTTGCCGATCAGGGAGGCAGATGTTCAAAAGACAGCGTTCAGGATGCGGTACGGGTACTACGAGTTCTTGGTGATGCCATTTGCACTGACGAATGGACCTGCAACATTCATGGATTTGATGAATAGGACCTTTCAGCCGTACCTCGACAGATTTGTCATTGTATTCGTGGACGACGTTTTGGTATACTCGCCTGACAGGGAGCAGCATAGAGAGCACTTGAGGATTGTGCTTGGCATCTTGAGGGATCAGCAGCTTTATGCCAAGTACACGAAGTGCGAGTTTTGGTTGGATCAGGTGGCTTTTCTGGTGCATATTGTGTCAGCAGATGAGATTTCGGTGGATCCGGCGAAGGTCGAGGCAGTGACTCAGTGGAGAGCCCCGACGAGCGTGACGGAGATCAGGAGTTTCGTAGGACTGGCAGGGTATTACAGACGGTTCATCCAGGATTTCTCCAGACTTACATTGCCGCTGACAGCATTGACGTAGAAGGGCGTCAAGTTTGTTTCGTCCCAGAAGTACGAGGGCAACTTTCAGGAGTTGAAGAGGCGATTGACGACAGCACCGATTCTGACTCTACCAAGTGGCAGTGGAGGCTACGTGATTTACGACGATGCATCAGTGATAGGCTTACGTTGTGTTCTGATGCAGCACGGGAAGGTGGTCGCGTACGCTTCGAGGCAGTTGAAGGTGCACGAGAAGAACTACCCTACTCATGATCTGGAGTTAGCAGCGGTAGTTCACGCGTTGAAGACCTGGCGGCACTATCTTTATGGCGAGCAGTTCGAGGTCTTCACAAATCATCAGAGCCTGAAGTATTTGTTCTCGCAGAAGGAGTTGAATATGAGGCAGCGCAGATGGCTTGAGTTCATTAAGGACTACGACTTCACCATTTCCTATCATCCGGGGAAGGCGAATTCGATTGCAGATGCGCTGAGCAGGAAGGTGGAGGTTTCAGTTACGAGTCTGTGCATCCAGGAGTGGAGGCTACTCGAGGCATTATCAGAGTGGAGACCGTTCACAGAGGGTTCTGAGCGAGCAGTGATTGCTAGGCTTCGGGTGGAGCCACAGACTGACTCACGGGTGGTGCAGTCTCAGCATGGGGATGATGAGTTAGCTGGTCTGCTACAGTTGGCTTCCAGAGCTGGGTCAGACTTCAGTGTAGGGGTTGATGGTGGTTTGAGGTTCAGGAGTCCGATCTGGGTGCTGAAGTTCGATGGGCTGAGAAATGATATCATGGAGGAGGCACACAGAGGTAGATACACCATTCACCCGGGGAGCACAAAGATGTATAAGGACCTGCAACAGAAGTTCTGGTGGAAGGGCATGAAGAGGGACATTGCAGAGTTTGTGGGGCGATGTTTAGTCTGTCAGCAGGTGAAGATTGAGCATCAGCGACCGGCGGAACGGAGGCAGAGTATTGAGCTTCCTGAGTGGAAGTGGGAGCATGTGACGATGGATTTTGTCAAAGGATTGTTGTTGAACGTTTTAATTAAACCGCAAGTGCACGGCCGCGATGAAGTGGTGGCAAGTACGGGTCGTCCTCAGGGAGGTGAGTAGCCTCTTGCTTGTACGAAATCAAGTGGCAAAAATAGGGGGAGAAAGATTGTTTATGCTACTCTACTCTATACTACGCTAAGAAGTAGGAAATGCGAAAGGAAGAAGCAAACAATGAAATAACAACTAAGCTAAGAATAAAAGGAGAATGCTGGAATACAGAAATGGTAAAACCTCTAAGGGGTGGAGTGAGTGCACACATGCAAAGAGGTGGGTCTAGAATACATTCTTTAAGCACATGAAGGTGGTGTTTATCAAGCATAGGAAGTGTCTAAATGTTATGGCAAAACCTATCAATCTATTCACCAACTTGGTTGATTAACATTTACATATGCAAGATGTTTATTTCATAACCTAAAGAAGTATGAGAGGTGTCTAATCCTTTTGGCAAAACTCATCAAGTTGTAAATTCTATCCTAAACAAGAAAGCATACATTCATGTTTAATCAACACATTGAAATTAAAGCATTCATCCCATTCTCTAATGCATGTATGTACATCTACTCCACCCCCCAAAGGGGATGGAACTACTCACTAAACATTACACTAATTATTAAACTATGGAAAGAAAGCATATTAAAACTAAGCTAGAATTAAAAGATGATTAAACTAAAACATGCACAAACAATAAAAGAAGCATAAACAAACAATGAAAGAAACACAAAACTTTATTGATAAAATGACTCACATTAAAAGTAGCATCCTCCTACTTTAGTGTGTGCTTCAAGGCCTCACTTCTAGTAGGAAGAATAGCCACTTAAAATATGGAGTGATTACAATAGAGGTGAAGAGTTCTATTTATAGCCATGTAAAAAGGTAATCCGGGACAATCCCCCGATGTGGGACTAAACAGATACCAAAAATAGCCTAAACATCCTCTAATACATGTGCTGGAGAAATTTGAGCGGCTTTGGGCCAAAATGGACCGCCAATTAGCGGTCTATATGGTTCAGATCCTGCTCATTTTTGTTTTGGGCTTTTCTTTCTAGTATTGTTGGTCTTTGATGCGGTTACTTGACTTGTTGGAGCTCCGACCCGAATCGAATTGGTAAAATAATCCCCATTATGGTGTGGAGTATTCTGTTTTGCTCTTAGGTCCTTCTGTCTTGCAATCAGGTCCTTCTCCCTTGCATCTTGGTCCCCAGATCTCACAATCCAGTCCTTTTTCCCAGCTTTTGGGTCCTTTTATGTTTCATCTCTTCAAACCTATTTATTCCTGAAAACTAAACATAAAACTCGTGACATAGCATTGTTTAGGTGAAAGATAATGGATATAAGATACAAATATGAGCATGAAATGATGTCAATCAATTGCCGAAGACGAGGAGATTCCACGACGCAATTTGGGTGATAGTCGATCGACTGACCAAGTCAACGCACTTCTTAGAGATCAGGACCACGTTGCCTTTGGAGGGTCTGGCTAAGTTGTACGTGGAGGAGATAGTCAGGTTGCATGGGGTGCCAGTGAGCATCATCTCTGATCGAGATCCCAGATTCACTTCTAGATTTTGGGGGAGTCTGCAGCAGGCATTGGGGACGCGTCTGAGATTCAGTACGGCGTTCCATCCACAGACGGATGGTCAGTCAGAGAGGACGATCCAGACCCTGGAGGATATAGTGAGAGCATGCACACTGGATTGGGCAGGGCACTAGGATGAGCGATTGCCGCTGATAGAGTTCGCCTACAACAACAACTACCACTCGAGTATTGGGATGACACCGTATGAGGCGCTGTACGGGAGGCCTTGCAGATCACCGGTGTGCTGGAGTGATGTGGGCGAGAGGCAGTTGGTGGGGCCAGAGATCCTGCAGATGTACGCAGAGAAGGTTGAGGTGATTAGGAGGAGACTGGCCACAACACAGAGCAGGCAGAAGAGTTATGCTGATCGACACAGACGTGTGTTGATTTTCGAGGTGGGCGACCATGTGTTTCTGAAGATTTCCCCGGCCCGAGGAGTGATGAGGTTTGGGAAGAAGGGGAAGCTCAGTCCGAGGTATGTTGGGCCGTTTGAGATCCTCGACCGAGTTGGAGAGGTTGACTACCGGATTGCATTGCCACCGCAGTTTTCGGGTCTTCACAACGTCTTCCATGTATCGATGTTGAGGAAGTACGTTGCAGATCCAGCTCACATTATTAAGATAGCAGTGCCAGAGATTCAGCAGGACTTGTTGCTAGAGGAGAGGCCAGTCGAGATTGTTGATCGCATGGATCATCAGCTCAGGAGGAGGACCATTCCGATGGTGTAGGTCAGGTGGCAGCATCACAGTGAGCGTGAGGCCATTTGGGAGATCGAGGAGGAAGTCAGAAGGCAGTACCCGGAGCTTTTCGGTGAGTAGTTACTTGATTTTGGGACGAAATCCTTTTAAGTTGGGTGGATTGTTAGAACCCTAACCCGGTTTAGGGTTAATCCTGGATTAGAGGAGGGTTAACATGGGGAAGAGGAGATGGAATAGTGATGGTGATGGATGTAGGGGGCCGGTTGCTGTTCACGTAGGGGTGATGGATTTAGGGTGCATTTCTTCTTGTTTCTTCGTTTTCTTCTCCTTCCATTCCCTCATTCCTTCCTTTCCTTTGCTGGTGCACGTGGTGATGGGCAGCTGTCGCAGAGGAGACGAGTGAGGAAGGTGTTCGTACGAGAGAGGCACGACGCGTGATCGAGGTCTACCAGAGGCGAGGCATAGGAGCTCCAGCACCGTCGACTTCACACGGGTGAAAGGTATGTCGACTCATTAATGTGGTTTGGTTTCTCACCCAGGTGTGGGGGAGGTGTTGGTCAGCCGGGAGAGGTCGGAGACCTCTCCGGCGGCGGGATTCTTCGTAAATCCTCGACTGGCGCGAGGTTGAAGACGACCAACGGTCGACCGTGGCCTTCGGGCGGTTGACCGAATGCATGTGTTTTTATATGCCTGTTGTGTTTCGGTCGACCGGAACTTAAGTTTATTGGATTATTATGCATGATGTTCGGACGTTGGTGTTCGTTTGGTCGACCGTTATATGACCTAGAAATATTAGGTTGACCCTGTTAGTTTTCGGTCGACCAAGACCCCTGAGTCAGTCGACCAATAGATTCGATTTTGATGTTGACTAGACTCTGTATTTTGACCTCGTTCGGTCGACCGGTTTTAGACCTTCGGTAGACCATTAGGATTTTTGTGTTGCGCAAATAGTTCGACCGTTGCAGACGTTCGGTCGACTGATTCCCTTATGGAAGCGGTCGACCGAGTTGTCACATTCGGTCGACCGATATCCCTTGTGGAAGCGGTCAACCGAGCTGTCACATTCGGTCGACCGATTTCCCTTGTGGAAGCGGTCGACCGGATGTCTCTTCCGGGCGACTGATTCCCTTGAGGAAAACGGTCGACTGAGTGATCTTTTTCGGTCGACTGATTCCCTTTTTAAATGCCAACTTTGTCCACGGAAGCCCGTGTCCTCGCCTTGTGCGTGAGCCGGGAGGTGACGGTGGGCGCGTTTCATGTGCCTGCCCAGGGACCGCCGTGTGGAAAAGTGTGGGTGTTCGGGACGTCACCTCCATGTATGGACCGTGACTAAGTTGATGGATTGATTGGACTCATTGTAGTATAGCAGGCCTGAGGGATCGCGGATCCCAATGTTTGATGTTTGTGCGGGCACGTATCTGGCATTGGGTGAGGTGACTACCGGCCTATGGGCTACGGAGGTCGCTGCCCTGCTTTTATAGCGGCGCGGTTGGTGTTTGCGGCTCGTGGTGCCTGATGACCTGGCAGACTTCGGTCTGGACCTGTCCGATGCTGTGCCGGATGTTTGTGATGGACCACCGATGTTGTGCCGGTGATGTCGCCGAGGTTGTGCCGGCGATGATGATTGTTGGGCCGAGGCTGTTCCGGCTATGTTGATTCCTCGACTAGGTACCTATCGAGATGATGTTGTTATACCTTCCGGGCGACGGCCCCGTTGGTCCTCAGTGGCTCCGACCACATAGATTTGCAGATCTGTATTCTATCAGCCCGCAGGCGTGACAGATGCTACCTGTCGAACGCTTGAGTAGTGTAGCCGCATGTGGGGGTGCGATGTCGCGTGCTGTATGACTGCATGTGCCTGCAGTAGGTCTCCTCGGGAGACCCGATGTTGACTGTCGGACTGATGTCCTGTTTTACCCTTCGGGGGAACTATTTCCCTTTCTGTTGATGGCATGACATGCTACTAGTATGATAGGTTCGTTGTGTAATGCACACATATAGGTGAGTTGGCATACGGGGTTTCCTTCTGGAAACTCAGGCATTGTTGTTCTATATTATTCAGGACCACAGTAGGTCCAGTTCGGTGGTGATCGGCAGGCGCGCGCATTTTGGATTCGGATCCTCTACTCGGACCACTGAGGTCAACATGATCACGTTTTATCCTCTTTTATTGTTTTGTTGTAATCATGTATCATTTTGACAAACTCTGATGTAATTTGGTGCACCGCTATTTGTTTTATGAGAAGTAACAGTCTCGTCTTTGATTATTGTCCTTTATCGTCGTGATTGTGAATTTTCAAAATTTCCGCTGTTTCGGGATGTTACACCTTGTATCTAGCTATACTGCCAACTTAACATCTATATTGATTGTAGTGAGGCTTAAGCCAATAGTAACTGACATAAATCAACTTATAAAGAACGGAGACTATGTCAGCTTCCACAATGGCTCCTTTGTCGAGGGATTACTATGGCAGACATTTCCTGAATCTAAAATAAGGGCATTTGGTGAACCTCAAGAATGTCTTGAAGCTATCACTAAAGGAAGCAACAATGGTGGTGTGGCGGTAGTCTTCCATGAGATCCCTTACATAAAGGTTTTTCTTTCTCAGCACTGCAGTGGTTAAATGATGAATGACCCAACACATAAAATTGCAGGATTCGGCTTTGTAAGATACTGCGTCTGTTCAGCTACACAGCTTAGAATTGAATACAAGTACTTCAACCACATAATTTATTCATGCATTTACCAAATTCATGACGTAGAATGTCAACTCGAATTAATTTAGAAAGTGAACTTTACATAGTTGAAAATAAAAACTTCTTCATCAAGTTATACACTATAAATGAAGAACGGTTGTTGTCCGCTCACCACTTCAGATTGGATTGTACATAATAGTATTAACATTGGCTTGTAATTTCACTGATGCAGATTTTTACAAATGGTTCTTCTCTTGTCCCTGACATTTCGAAAGCCATTTGAAATATTACAGAAGGAGTGTTGGAGATAAAGAGTGGTCGTGTTTCGATATTTGTGATGGAGGTAGAAGACAATAAGAGAAATGTTATATCCTAACCCTTAATTAAGGGTGTTAATCCCGGTTTTGTGGGGGTTTGCTTGGTATTAGGGAGGCATGGTTGATGGGATGTGGAGAGGGATGGGAGGTAAGGTGGTGAAGGCCAGAGGCATGGGCTGCATGTCTTGGTAGGTGTTGTTCTATAAACCAAAACGTGTCTCCCTCCATTTCTTCTTCTTCTTCTTCACTCCTCACCAAGCATCCTTCTTCCTGATTCCCTTAGTTATCTGGTCGCCGACGGAGAAGGAAGCGGAGCGAGGCGTGCAAAGCTAAGGTGGTAGGAGTGCCGGTGTGTTGCAGACGATAGATAGTACGCGGTTACTGACCGGAGGTGACATCGAGCGGAGCTCTCGCAGATGTTGATCATCGTATAAGAGAGGTAAAGGCAACAAGAGAACATGCAACTACAAATCATGTTTCCTTCATCAACTCCATCCATATCCTCACCTTGTCATTCCCCATAAAATAGGTCCACTAATCTAAGCGTAAGCTAAGCTTCATTCAAGAGCATTAGCATATCAAAGACAAGAGTGAAATCCCATTAGATGGTTATGGAAATCATATAAGGCTACAACTTATTTCTTATCTACACATGAACCAAAACCTCTACACTTAATGTCTCACAACAAGATTTAAAGGGTCCTTGACTACAACAAACTTCCTTAAATTAACAAACACGAATTATTGACTCACTTATTTCTTATCAACACATGAACCAAAACCCCTACACTTAATGTCTCACAACAAGATTTAGAGGGTCCTTGACTACAAAAAAACTTCCTTAAATTAACAAACACGAATTATTGACTCACTAGGTTCAGGGTGGACTTCTTTAATTGTTTGAGTACTGAAACCCTATGATTACTCGCCCCCTCCCCCCCCCCCCCCCCCCCCCCCCCCCGAGGGAGAACCGGGGTGCATCCTAACAACACGAATTTTGGGAGCTTTCTTTTTACTTTGCCTCACAACAGTTTTGCACATGCTAAACAAACGTAAAACCCACAAAACATTTTCTTTCACAAATACATGAAGATTTTGAAAGAAATGTGAAAATTTTAAAGCACTACATGGATTAAATGTAGATATAGGCAAGCAAAAGAAGACAAGTCATCCAAGGATCATAGCAAGCAGATATATCGATATTAAATGCCGCACACTACGATGACCATAACAATGCATACAAAAGAAAATAAAATCAAATGAAAAAGACTCGACTACGTACACACGTAAAACACCCCACACACCTACTTCATGCATTGTCCTCAATGAACGGGAGCATGAAACTACATGGACTTATGCATGAAAAGAAAAGATCTCACCAACGTGAAGTACAAAGGGAAGTTCATGGTCATTTTGATGGACACAAACTCAAATTTCCTCAAAACCTGTGAGATGCTAAAGAAGGGATACAAATACGTGAAAGAAATGGGCCCTAAATACACAAGGGTTGGGGCCCACAACAATCAATGCTCACTGAAGTAGTCTTCTTCTTCTTCTTCTTCTTCTTCTTCTTCTTCTTTCTTTTTTACTTTTTTTAACTATGTACAAAAATGGTCTCCCATCTTCATATTTCAAGGGACATCAAATGGGAACCCGCCATCACTCGAGCCAAAAATGCACCTGCATGGGCTCGCAACATACAAAGCGGAATTGCTAGACCACCATATACCCTTATAAGCGTTGTGGTCGTTTGATGCCTCTTGAGAGTGAGCAAGATAGGAGGCATGAACGAGAGGTAAACCTCTGTCTGGTTGTTTGAAATGTAGGGTATCAGGTGGTTGATTCTTAACCCACATGGGGTCCTCAGCAGATACAGAATATAGAGCATGTGGCCGAGAGGCCATAAAAATGGTATCTTGTGGCTCAAGAGCCACATGATCTAAAGGATGTGGCTCAACGGCCACGTGATCAGAAGGATGAGGCTCAAAGGCCACGTGATCAAAAGGATGAGGCTCAAAGGCCACGTGATCAAAACGATGTGGCTCTAAGGCCACGTGATCAAAACGATGTGGCTCTAAGGCTACGTGATCAGAAGATAACTTCTTGTGCCAGCCCAGGTGAAACATCTTCACCACCTTCAGGATCTCCATCGAACAATTCTCTGAAGTACTTGAAGGTGCCCTCAACTTCAATCCCATCCATGCCTTGGATAAGGTTGACCCCAACAGGGTCATTGAAGGCACCTGGCTTCTTGCCGATGGTGAAGATGTTGAAATCAGCGTGTTGACTATCATAAGGTAAGCGCATCAAAATATTGCGACAATTGATCAAGGCATTGGAAGTCGCTAGAAATGGTCGCCCCAGAATAACTGGAATTTGTCCAAGTGGGTTTGGCAAAGGTTCAATATCCAAAACAAAGAAGTCGACTGGATAAATGAACTCTCCCACTTTGATCAACACATCTTCCACCACACCCCTCGGTTTCTTCATAGACCTATCAGCCAATTGAAGAGTGGTTTTTGTTTGTTTGAGGTCTTCAAGACCGAGGTGGACGTAGACAAAATATGGCAGAAGTTTAACAGATGCACCAAGGTCCAATAAAGCTCGATGTATGGACACATCACCAATCAAACAAGAGATAGTAGGACAGCCAGGGTCCTTGTATTTTACTTGGATTGATTGTGCCAACAAAGAACTCACGTCAGCCACAAGAAAAGCTTTCTTTGGAACATGAGTTTTTCTCTTCTTGGTGCATAAGTCCTTGAGAACCTTGGCATAAGGTGACATTTGCTGAATCACCTCCAACAGAGGGATGTTCACCTTAACTTGCTGAAACATCTCAAGCATCTTGTCATGCTGGTCCGAGGTTTTCTTTTTAAGGCGCTCAGGGAATGGCGCCTTGCGGGCAAAAGGGTGTTGCGAAGGAACCTTAGAATTCTGGTCCAAAGAAGCATGAGTGGGGACCTCAGAATCTTATTCCTTCGACACAAGAGGAGACAAGGGGACCTCAGGGTTCGGCCCCATTGTCGAAGGAAATGTAGAAGGAACCTCAGGATCAGGCTCCTTCCTGGAAGTATTTATGGAGGGAACCTCAGGATCCGGCTCCCTCAGAGATGCAGGTATCACCGCAGGTCTGGTGACACCAAGAGATGGTGATGACAAAGAAGGCACCCCAATGTGGTTATCCACCTCCTTACCCGACCCAACCCGAACCCCTCCCCAACCCTCCCCAACCCGAACCGACCAGTCAGGTTCGGGTTGGGTTTCGAGTGGAACCCGACCCATGTGCACCCCTAAACACATATGTGTGCATCAAAGGAAAGCATTCAAAAAATACTTTTAAGGCAACAAAACTCCAGCCCATAATATGGTCTAAAAAAATTCAGAATTTGCTAATCTTTCCTTAATCAATATAAGCATGCAATCAACAATAATTATGCTACTTGTATTGGAAAGGAAAAATTCGAAATTTTCAAGAGAACAACAAGCATATATCTGCATTTTTCAGTAAGGAAACCAATCAATCACATGCATGTTAATGCTCCAAAAACAGCCATATCCGAAATTCTTTGGAGCAACAAGGCAACACAATTATCATGCATATGCATATGGAAATAAACATCTACTCTAGATGCATGCTCATATTGAAAAATGCTAAATAAACAAGCATATACATGAAATTCCAGCAAACATGAGATCTAGTCATGCATGTACACGAATCAGAGATAACAACATTTGATCCATCCATGCAATCCGACATGCATGATGATATACAAATGACATACAAACATTATCATCTAATTCAAACATGAAAAAATATCAGAGAATTAAACTACTGATTATCATATAAAACATGCGCAAAAATAGAAGATCATCATGATAGGGTTAACACAGATTTCATGTATACATGCTCAAAGATTAGAATAAATAATATCTAACCCTAATTCGGAAAAATCAGGAAAAATAGACATCTGATTTCATGTATACATGTGCATGATTTAGAAGAATCAACATGGAAAATAACATCTGATTTTATCTAATACATGCGTAAAGAATAGAGGTAACAACACAGAAAAAACAGAATTTTGGTCACATCTATGTATGTGCAATTATAGGAGAGCAACATATCATATTGGCTCGAAATAAAATCAGGAAAAATCCATCTTAAACCATGCATACATGCGGAAGAATGGAGGAGCAAAATCTAACCCTAGATGCATGCTCTAATGAACCAAAACATGCGCAACAAGTAGAGTCTAGTCTAAGCCCTAATCACATGTTAGAAAGAACTCAGCAAACATGCACCACTTATATCTCTAAATAAACGATCATATTATTTCATTTAAAGATAAAAAAACTCTGAGTTTTCATTTCCAGAATATCAAAAACGAATTTGAAAGAAAAACATGAAGAATCAACATATATAACATGCGCATCATGAAAATAAGCAATACTGATTTTTCTGTTATCTTTCTTTCTCCAAAAAACATAACCACCGAATTTTTTATCTCAAATCAGATTATCATGAAACAAAAAATTCGTCAAGCATGGTGAGGATTCGAAGGTAACAGACCTGGCTCTGGTACCAATGTTAGCAAACATCGATTCTACAGGTTCAGGAGTACCTTTCTTGGAGAGAACCTGTGGCAGCGGAAGGAAGATCGGAGGTCACCTTACGGAATCCTTTTCACCGGTCGGTCTCCAACTCTCTTGGAGAAGGAGCGCAAGTCCACAACCCAAGAGTCCACGGAATGAGCTTGGTGGAGGTGGAGGGACGAAATGGGAGAGAGAGAAGGTGGCGGCTAGGGTGGGTGGAGGCTAGGGTTTGCACACTTGTTGTTTCATCCAATGGGAGGCTCCCCTCCTTATATAGGTGGCTCCACCCTAAACCCTTAAATATGTAGTCCAATAGGGACGCGCCATGTGTCAATTCTTTGGGCAAATATCTTATTAATCCTAGATTAATCCAATAGGATTGTGGCCGACATCCTTATTAAAGTAACTAGTGTCTAACCCACAAGGACAAATCCTTGTGATCCTTGGAGGCCATTTCTCGCGACATCTAATGCTTTGATCAATTGTCACAATGGCTTGATGAGGTTATCTTTTTGAAACCTCACGATGGATTTCAACATCTTTAATCTTTGTAAGTAACCTGTGCTCTTCGAGGATCCAGTCGAAGCCAATTTTATTCAGGGCACGGATGAGTTCGAGTCAATGGCGCATGGTCGAATCACATCGACAAATTATTGAGGTGCCCAATGACTAGGGTGGGATTGAAGATGATGTTGAGGAATCTGTTGGTGAACTTCTGGATGAGGAGACACATCTGGGTGCCTTCTCTTCTTATCCTGTGGCCCTTGACCCACTTGAAACTAACTCTAAATCCAACAAGGACCCACCTTCGGTTGAGCTTAAACCGCTCCCGAATAACCTTAAATACATCTTTTTGGGGGATAATGAGACTTTTTCACTCATCATTGCTTCCAATCTTGATAAATACCAGGAACCTACCATCAAGGTTGGTCTTTTGGAGAACAAAGAAGCTATCGGGTGGTCCTTGAAGGACATCAGTGGAATAAGCCTTAGTATTGTCCAGCATCGGATCCACATGGAAGAGGATTTTAGGCCCTGTTGGGACCCACAACGACGATTGAATCCTATGCTGAAAGAAGTGGTCCGAAAGGAGGTTCTTAAATGCTTGAATCATGGTATAATATATCTCATTTCTGATAGTTCATGGGTGAGTCCTGTCCATGTGGTTCCCAAGAAGTCAGGCGTGACGGTTGTTGAGAATGAGCTTAATGAGCTTATACCATCACGCCTGCAAACTGGCTAGTGAGTTTGCATTGATTATTGTAAGCTCAATGCGGCAATGCGAAAAGATCACTTCCTGTTGCCATTCATTGATCAAATATTGGAAAGGTTTGCCGGTCATCAGTATTATTGTTTTTTTCTGGATACACCGGTTACAACCAAATTCCCATTGCCCCCGAGGATCAAGAGAAAACCACATATACATGCCCCTTTAGTATGTTTGCCTACTGTCGCATGCCCTTTGGGTTATGTAATGGGCCAACAACGTTTCAAAGGTTTATGATCAACATCTTCTCCGATATGGTAGAACGTTTCCTTGATATTTTCATGGACAACTTTTACATATTAGGTGTTTCCTTCGATGAGTGTCTTCATCATTTGAGACTTGTCCTTAAGCGATGCCGTGAGAAGAACCTCGCCCTTAATTGACAGAAATGTCACTTCATGGTAAAGCGAGGAATTGTACTTGGACGTGTGGTCTCAAGTAGGGGAATTGAGGTCGACCCCGCCAAAGTGCGTCTTATTGCTAATCTCCCACTACCACGTAATGTAAAGGATATTCGTGCCGTTTTGGGGCATGCTGGATTCTATCGGCGGTTCATTCGGGATTTTAGTTAAATTGCTCGACCTCTCACTGCCTTGTTGGATAGGGATGCGATTTTTCAGTTTACAACGAATTGCCAACATTCATTTTTGACCTTGAAGAAAGAGCTAACTTGGGCTCCCATAATAAAGGCACCGGTGTGGACTGAACCCTTCGAGTTTATGTGTGATGCATCTGACTTCACTTTGGGACCAGTGCTTGCGCAACGATTGGACAAATGACCTCATGTGATCTACTATCCAGTTTAACACTTAATCATGCCCAATTGAATTACACTGTGCTTGAGAAAGAATTCTTAGTGATCATATTTGCTTTGAAGAAATTCTGGTCCTACTTAATTGGCTCCCACATGATAATCAATTCTGATCACATAGCCATCAAGCACCTCATGGCGAAGAAAGATGTAAAATCTCAACTCTTGAGATGGATCTTGTTGTCACAAGAATTCGATCTCGAGATTCGGGACAAAAAAGGTGTAAAAATATTGTAGCGGACCACTTGTCTCGCATTGAGACGACCAACCCACAGAACCAAATTAATAATGACAAATTTCCTGAAGAGCAATTGCTCATGGTTGAAGATAACCCCTAGTTTGGTGACATCGTGAACTACCTCGTGACCAAGCAACTTCCTCTGGGTTGGTCAAAATCTGACCAAACCAAATTTAGATATTACGTTAGATTCTTCCACTGGAATGACCCATATCTATTCAAATACTACTCTAAGCAAATTTTCAGGTGGTGCGTCCCAAATAATGAGTTCCAAAGTGTGCTCCAATTTTGCCACTCTAAGACATGAAGAAGGCACTTTGGAGCAAAGAAAACTATCATCAAGGTGCTCCAATCTGGATTTTACCGGCCTTCACTTTTCAAACATGCTTATGAATTTTGTAGGCAATGTGATAGGTGCCAACGCCTTGGCAAAATTAGTCAACGAGATATGATGGCTTTACAAAATTTCCTCGTCATCGACATTTTCGATGTGTGGGCCTTCAACTTTATGGATTCTTTTCCGAATTCATTCAGGAATATTTACATTCTGGTGGTCGTTGACTATGTGTCAAAGTGGTTAGAGGCTATCCCCACAAAGACCAATGACAACAAGGTGGTAACCAAATTTTTAAATGACATTTTTTCTCGATTCGGTACGCCTTGTACCATAATCAGCGACAGGGGTACCCACTTCTGCAATCCCTCCTTTGAAGCGCTTATGAGGAAGTATTCGATCACCCACAAGCTTGCGACCCCATACCATCTCCAAACTATTGGGCTGGTCAAAGTCTCTAACCGACAATTAAATCGAATCCTTGAGAAGACGGTTAATTCCTCGAGGAAGGATTGGTCGACTAAACTGAATGACTCGTTGTGGGCTTTCCCCACCACGTATAAGACCAATTTGGGTATGTCCCCATATTGGGTTGTGTACGGCAAGGCTTGCCACCTACCTATCGAGCTCGAGCAACATGCTTTATGGGCAATCAAGAACCTGAATATGGATCTTGATCAAGCAGGGGTGTAACGTAAGCTCGACATCGTGGAATTGGAAGAGCTACGCAATGATGTGTATGAAAATGCAAAAATTCATAAGTTCCGAGCCAAAACGTTTCACGATCGCATGATTATGCGAAACATGTTTACGGTCGGGCAGAAGGTGTTGCTCTACAATTTCTGGCTTCATTTGTTTGTGGGTAAGCTCCGCAGTCGCTGGTGTGACCGTTTTATTGTGCAAACCGTATTTCCTCATGGAGCGGTTGAAGACCTTGAACCCAAGAAGGACATGTTCAAAGTTAATGGACAATGCCTCAAACAATACTTGGAGGGGGCACCAGCTGAAGTCGATGAGGTCATGTTCCTTCATGAACCTCTCTCGCTCTCAGCCATTCATGTTCCTGCATGAATGGTTGAGATTTCATGTTTGTACATACATATAAAAAAAGAGGAAAACAAAAAAGAAAAAAAAACAACAAAAACGAAGCAAAACAAAAAAAGAACAAAAAACCCGAAGAGAACAAGAAAAAGAAAAAAAGGAGGTCCTTCATGCTATTTTCCACACCCCCTCTTCAAATACTCTCTTCGCAACCCAACGCACCTTATTCCACATCAGAAATGCCCAATCTCGCGCGGCAGAACCAGTTAAGAAATCGGAAGACCAAAAAGCCTTTTCAGACTGCCAGTTAGCAGTCCGCCATCGCCGATCAGTTGTCTTTTTTATCTCAGTTCGGTTCCATTCTTCGCCGGTGAGTCTCCTCTTTTGAGCCACAGCTTTCCCACAGCTTTCCCTGTTGGATTCTGTCCATTTCACAATTCTAGTTACGCATCAGTCCCTACTCTTTGTGTATCTTGCTCGTCTCCGTCGATACGCGCTCTTACGTTAAAGGTCACCAAGGAAGGTGCAAGTTTGGCCAGCCCTCATTTCATTCCAGAATTAAATTTTCCCTCCCCGATTTGCGACTTCGGAGAACCCACGTTCTTCACACCTAGTTTACGGATCGTGTATAGTCTCATGGACGGTTCACCTCACTGCATTTGTCGAACGTTGTTCGACGTTCTGGTGAATACCAAGCTTGAAGGTGTACACTGTTTGCCTACTCTGGTGACCAAACTTTGTGGAATGTTGGACATATCACATTTTGAGCGCCTGCTGAGGTACCAAGACATTGACCTCGAGGTCGCATAAAAGACCCCGTCATATCGCCACTGCCTTCAGGAGGCATGGGTTCCTGATTACATGGAGGAGGATGTTAGAGCCAGTTCGTCGAACTCATCTGTGAGCTCGGGAATGCTCCTCAACATCGAATTTCTGAGATGACGGTTGAGCAGCAAAACGTCATTTTGGCTAAGCAAAATCAGAAAATCTATAGGAAGTGGTCAGCTCTTGAGCGAGGTGCATCTTCTAGCACCTCTGACTGTCCTCATTAGTCCGGTGCACCCTATCCATGCATTTGAGCCATTCTGTCATACATTGAGGACAATGCATGGATTAGGTGTGTGTGTGGGGGGGGGGGGGGGTGTTTTCACATGTGTACATAGTTTTTCTTTTGTTTTTGTGTCTTTTGTTTTTTTCATTTTTCTTTTGTGTATATTGTTAGTGTCATGTTAGTGTGTGGCATTTAGTATCGATATATCTGCTTGCCATGATTCTTGGGTAACTTTTCTTCTTTTGTTTGCCTAATGCTTTAAAATTTTCACATTTTTTTCAAAATCTTCGTATGTTTGCGAAGCAAAATGTTTTGTGGGTTTTAGTGTGTTTAGCATTTGCAAAACTGTTGAGAGGCCAAGTAAAAAAGAAGCTCCAAAAATTTACTTGAACATAATGCATTAAGTCTTATCTAGTCATAAGGATACACCCCGGTTTTCCCTCCGGGGGAGAGTAATCACAGGGTTTCAGTACATAAATAAATAAATAAGTCCACCGTGAACCTAGTGAGTCAAATAATTTGTTTATGTTAATATAAGGAAATTTATAGTAGTCATGTACCCTTAAACTCCTGTTGGGAATGAATGTTATCTTATGCAATATGTGATAAATGTGAATGCATGCTTGTTTGTTTAAAAGAGAAGACTTAACTTGATGGGTTTTGCCATAATCATTAGGTACGCCCCATGCTTGTTTAGGTTCTTAATAACCAACTTGTTTATGCTTATGTTAGTCAACTAGGTTAGGGATTGGAATGATCTGTTAGTGTATTGCAAGATATAATTGAACCTCAATACTACAGTGATGTGAAATATGTTTTGTTCAAGTCCAAGTGGTACAACGTTCTTGGTCGGGAGAATACCTGTAGAAGCGACGAATATGGGTTTACTTTGGTGTACACCAATAAATTTTTGAAACCAGAAAAGCTATTTGTACTTGTATCCCAATTAGAGCAAGTATTTTATGTTGCAGAACCCAAAGAAAGAAAAAGCAACGACCAATGGTTGTCGTTGTGCGAATGTTGCCGAGAGATTTATATAGCATAGAGGACGAAACATCCAATGTACCTGAGTACGGGCGAGGAAATCTTGCCTAAGATCGAGTTGAATTAGACAATACTAATTTGGTCAATTTTGTTAGACCGGATTTAGAATCAGTGGTCGAGTAGTACACCCTGAGGGACATGGACAATATATGTATGAATAGATTTGATGTTGTAATGACAAACCCAATATATGTATGAATAGATTTGAAGTTTGTAAATTTTATTATACAATTGATGATAAATTAAATTACTTCATAATTTAGGTATGTCGACACATCAATCTTCACCACCACACCCAATGGGAGACGGTGATAGGTGTAGACATCGACGGTCAGGCGGGCGATACTCCACAGATAGTAGATGGTGCAGCCGATAGTGAGGACGTTCCTAGCTAGGAGGACAGAAGTACAGCAAGTATGAGTAGAGGTCGTGGATCTACACAACTTCTGGATGTTTGGAGATCTACCATTCAACATGAGATAGAGTTCACACCAGAAGGCGTGTTGAAAGGAAAGAACGCCGAACGATTCTAAAATTCCATTGGCACGATAGCCAGGAGGACACAAGTATTGCCTCCTCATTATTCTGATTGGGGATTGGTGCCAAAGAAGGACAATGATGTTGCATGCACAGAATTAACGGTAATATTACATACATTCTTAAATTACATTAGTATTGATTTAAATTTTAAACTAATTTGAATTTATTTCACAATCACACTAGACAGTTCCTTAAGGGTTTTGAGGAAAAATTATGGTCTTTGAACACCAAATGGAAGGAAATCAAGTATCAGTTGTACCTTAACGTTGCAGATTTGGAGACTAGAGATGCTAGATTGGCGGCTAGACCGCCACACATTTCTATGGAGGATTGGTCTACTCCGCTTGACTATTAGTCCAGCGAGACGTTTAAGGTAAATTTGTAAAGTTTTTAGTTAAATTATGATCAATGACTAAAACACTAAGTATTTGGTTTATTGTTGTTGCAGAGGAAGATCAAGACTAACAAAAAGAACCAGGCGGATTTGGTAATATCACATCCGTGTGGTACCAAATTAGTGGTGCGAGATGGAGAGAAAATGGTGAGATATTATTTAAAATTTAATTTTTTTTATAAGATTCATTACTTTTTTTGATGCTTATAGATTCAAAGGTATTGCAGATTGCAGAAAACCCGTACGCTCCTCAGCCTAATCGTATTGATATGTACATCCAACTTCACGACAAGACACTCTCTCAAGTTGCACCGTTATTGTAAGTTTAAGATTATTATATGTTTTCAATTACTTAATGTTGTTTGATACATTCTTTGTGAGTTTATATTGTTTTCTTACTTTAGAAACTATTGGAATCTTTGTGAGGACCGGGTGAGATGAGCTCTCAGGGGCCTGTCTATACGGCGGTTGGCACCTAAGATCCGCTTGGAATGGTTCTCAGCGACGGGAATGGACGTGTGAGGATGTACTCTAGTCTCCTCACCCCAACTGACATGTACGGCCCGCACAGAATGTCATCTCAAGCAGAGAGCTAGCCGACACGAAACATGTGCTTGCAGACACAAAACACGAGCTCGTGGACACGAAAAACAATCTCGCTTGGTATAAGTCGATGGTCGAGTTTTTGATGGAAAAGGATGGCTTTAATACCAAGGTATAGTAGTTGTAATTTAGTAAATTATATTACATATAATATTTTAGTCTATATCCATTATAATGTTCTAAGTGACTTAATGAATAATATTTTAATTATGTAGGATTTTTGCACGCCAAATCTGCGTCCAAGCCGAGATAATGATGACGATCCATTGAGCGGAGCCGGCACGGGAGGTTTATAGTAACTTGGTATTTTATTTTTTTATAGTCAGTTGTTCTTGTTAAACTATATTTTTACTTACTGAATTTAGATGGTAATTGTAATGTAATTACAACTTCTTTTGTTTCAATTGTTTTTAGATAAATCAATATATATGACTTTTGTGTTTAGACTGTCCAAATTAGTGTTGAAAGAGTTGGATGTCTATGAATGTTTGTTGTTGAATGATGATTGAATTGGATGTGTATGAATGCTTGTTGAATGATGTGTATGAATGTTTCATGAATGAATAAGGAAACCCAGAACCCGGAAGAGAAAACAAGCTCTTTTGGGTTCTAGAAAAGACATACACCGACGGACTATATCCATCAGTGAAAGTACAAACGTTTGTAGACGTACACCGATGGTACATATCTGTCGATGTATGTAACTGATATTTATCTCCGACAGCACCTATCCATTGGTGTAGGATCTTGATTGAATTAGTTTAATTACCACAAGTGTCTGGCGGCATTGAAGCGGTGGCAAGCACAGGTCGATCCACAAGGAGCGTGCGCGAGTCGGATTCGCGATACTCGAGTGGGAAAAGAAAAGGAGATTAAAGATGAAACTACACTACAATGCGAATGAAATTGGAAAATAAGCAATAAAACTAGACCCCTAGGGGGTAGAGAAAGAAAATTGAATTGAAAATGTGTACTGTAGTGTGTGTTCAAATGTGCTCATGAAAACATGTCATACATGAAATCCATAAAACTCAACTCCAATTTTGCCTCCACATGAAATAAGATAAAACCTTATCATTAAAATATACAAGATAATAATTGAAATGAAGCTAATATGTTCACATGCATTATGACTCAAATCCAACTATGTCTCTACATGAAATAAGATTTATCACAATCATTAAAACATACAAGACATTAATTAAGACAAAGCCAACATGAGCACATGCATGCACATGCCTTGTTCCCTTCTTCCACTCCATCCTAATCCTCACCTCATCATTCCCCATAAAATAGGCCTACTAATCTAAGCACGTGCTAAGCTTCACTCAAGAGAATTAGCACATCAAAGATAAGAGTGAAATCCCATAAGATGGTTATGGAAATCATGTAAAGCTCAAAGGATTAAGATTAACACACATTAATCCATCACAAGATCAAATCACCTTCTTCTCCACACCCTAATGGGGATGGACTACTCTCAACTCATCTCTACACTAAAGAAAACATAATAATAACATGAACCCATAACGGAAATGACTAAAAAAATATTAAACAAACAACAACATCAAAGAATTTGCATCATAGTAAAAGACATGTATTTAAAGAACAAAACTCGCACTTGATTGAAATGAATGGATTACAAAGTATGCTTCTTCTCCTTCAACTACACTAATCAGCAGCAAAACAAAACCTAATACTAATGGAGAAGCAAGAAGAAGTGGGAGAGAGGGATTACAATGGTATATATAGACTAATACATAGTTAGGATTAATCTGGGAATAAACAAACGGCTCTAAATCACATCTGATAGTCCAGGAATGCTTTGACCCGACAATCCGAACCGTGACCAAATTTTGAGACCATTTTGATCATTTTGATCCACCAGCGGCGAATCAAATGGATCCGATCGGGTTGAAATTTTGTCTCCGGCTTTGTTTCTTCATTTGGCACGTGGGGTGTAGTCCTAGCCTGCTGGTTCGAATCACTTTGAGTTTAATTGGCGTAATACTGATCTGATTCAAGTCATGTGTCACCATATTTTGCACTTCACAATCAAGTCCCTTTGGGTTTTCACTTGGGTCCTTCCGGATTTGCGATCCAGTCCTTGTGCATTACAAATAGGTCCAGAACCTTCCAAATTAGTCCATACTTGTTACATTTAGATTATTTTTGCTCCCTTCCTCTTCTTTATTACCTAACTTCTGAAATACTACAAATAATAACTCGAGTAGCACAATGTTGGGGTAAAATAAACGATATATTCCATGAATATGATGCATGATATGCTACTAATCAAATACCCTCACACTTACCTTTTTCTAGTCCCGAGCAAAACAAAGAAAGAGAAAATTGAAAGAAAGGAAAATCATACGAAAAATGGGGAAATTCTAACTCAATCTCATAGGCATCACGGTTGTACTTAGCACGTGCAACAAGCCATTAAACCTCCTTGTCGCCAAAGAGGAGTGTTGTCTCTTGAGGGTTTTCAGCGGATATACCCACAAAATCCGAACATTGATGCATTAATCAACCTAGAAACTCGACTCGATGGACTCATTTTTGTCGATCATTGGACACGGTAATACTACGGGCCGACTCTATATAGGTATTCATTACACACCTAGTCTAATGAATGATTCGTGCAAGTTAATTAAGGACTTAAGTGAAAGACATGGGCAACCTTAACATCCTCAAGTAATACAAGGTGTAAAGTCCATTAAGGTTCCTATTTGCATTACCATTTTATTTTTTCTTTTTTTCGATCCTTTTTTTCATTTTATTTTTGTCTAGTTGGTGTTTGATTCTCCCAGGGTCAAGTTTCGTGCATCATTACCTATGAGGACTTACACTATCACGTACACCTTTCCCAAAATCTCCACATATGGCGATCCCTACCACTATTCAAGTCAGATGACTCGAAAGCACCAACCACTAAGTTCCTTCGGACCTAATTTCCCGAGTGATAGGAGTCGTGCGAGAAGAGAGAACACCACTTAATTATTTATTATCTACATGGGAACAAAAATCCCTACACTTAAGGTTTCACAACAGGAGTTTAAGGGTCCTTGACTACAACAAACTTCCTTATACTAACAGATACAAATTATTCAACTCACTAGGTCCAGGGTGGACTTCTTTATTTGTTCGAGTACTGAAACCCTATGATTACTCTCCTCCCGAGGGAAAATTGGGGTGCATCCTTACGACTAGATAAGATCTAAAGCCGGTATACTAGATATCCTAATGCATCATGTTCAAGTCGATTCTGGGAGCTTCTCTGTTGATTGCCTCAAAATGGTTTTGCACATACTAAACACACGCAAAAGCCACAAAACATTTCCATTCACAAACACATGAGGATTTTGAAGGAAATGGAAAATTTTAAAGCACCAGGCATGCAAAAGAAGACAAGTCACCTAAGGATCATGGCTGACAGATATATCGATATTAAATGGAGCACACTAACATGAGCCTAACAATGTAAACAAAAGAAGACAAAACAAAAGGAGAAAGACTCAACTATGTACACACGTAAAACACCCCCCACACTTACTTTAGGTATTGTCCTCAATGAATGCGAGCATGATACTACATTAATTTTGCATGAAAAAGTTAAGATCTCACCCAAATTTGAAGCACAAGGAAAGTTTCATGGTCATGTTGACTGAGACAAACCCAAATTTCCCTCAAAACCTGTGAGATACTTAAGAAGGGAGACAAATACGTGAAAAAAATGGGGCCCAAATACACAAGGGTTGGGGTCTAAAACAATCAATGCTCACTTTTGGAGTTTTTTTTCTTTTATTTCTATTTCTTTTCTTTTCTTTTCTTTTGTTTTTTTATAAATATAACTATGTACAAAAATGGGCTCCCATCTTTATATGTCAAGGGACATCAAATAGGAACCCACCATCTCTCGAGCCAGAAATGCACTTGCATGGGCTCATAACATAAGAAACAGAAGGATTGTTCATACCAGAGTCTGTGAAAGGAAGTGGAAACAAATATTTTTCCATTCCACGACAAAGCTGAGGGTCATCAATATATACCCTCCAACCGACATTTGGGTGCACCGGGATAATTTCATCCACACAAGGTGACACCCTGGACTTATTACCCAGATGCCGAAGTCCAGAAACAGAATTGCTTGACCACCTGACACCCTTATAAGCATTGTGGTCGTTTGATGCCTCTTCAGACTGAGCAAGATAAGAGGCATGAATAAGAGGTGAATCTCTGTCTGGTTGTTTGAAATTTAGGGTATCAGGTGGTTGATTCTTAACCCACATGGGGTACTCAACAGATACGGAGTGAAGAGCAGGTGACCCAGAGGCCACAAAAATGGTATCTTGTGGCGCAAGAGCCACATGATCGAAAGGATGTGGCTCAACAGCCACATGATCACAAGATAAGCACCTTCTTATGCCATCCCAGGTGAAACATCTTCACCACCATCAGGATCTCCATCGAACAACTCTCTGAAATATTTGAGGGTGCCTTCAACTTCAATCTCATACGTGCCCTGGATAAGGTTGACCCGAACAGGGTCATCGAAAGAACCTGGCTTCTTGCCGATGGTGAAGATGTTGAAATCAGTGATTGACATCATATCATGCCTATATTTGTGTCTTATATCCATTATCTTGAGCCTAAACAATGCTACGTAACGAGTTTTATGTTTGAGTTTTAGTAATAAACAGGATTGAGGAGAAGAGGCATAAAAGGACCTAGAAGCAAGGAAAAGGACTGAGTTGCAAAACTTGAGGACTGAGATGTAAGAGGGAAGGACCCGGATGAAAGCCTAAAGGACCAATGACCAAATTAGGAAACTCCACACCATCATGGGGAGTATTTTGGCAATTAAATCCGGGCCAAACCATCAACAACCGAATTGGGTTCATCAAACACCAAGAATCAATCCAAAACCAAGCCACCAAAATTCAGACTCGATCCAACACTTATAGACCGCCAATTAGCGGTCCAAGACCACCAATTGGCGGTCCATTTGGATCCAAACCCGATAAGACTTGGTCGGGTGTTGTATTAGCATATATTTAGTCCATTTATGGTATGTGTTTAGTCCCATATCAGGGGATTGTCCCGGATTACCTTTTTATATGACTATAAATAGAACTCCTCCTCCATTGTATTCTACCCATTGCTTGGTGGTATTCTCTCTTCTTGGAGTAAGCCTTGAAGCAAAACTCAAGGTGGAGAAGAGTGCTACCTTCAATGTGAGTCATTTTAAGAAAATAATTGTTCTTAGTTTCTTTTAATCTTGTCTTTTAATTCTTGCATGCTTCTTTAGTTTTACTTTCCTTTCCTTTTAGCTTCTTTAATATTTCTTTCTTTCTTAGGTTAATTTCATTTCAGTATAATGTTTCATTTTGTTAATGTAGTTAGTGTAATGATTAGTGAGTAGTTCCATCCCCATTTGCGGGGTGGAGAAATATGTGATATCAATAATGTGTTGTATTAGGTGTGTGTTATCTTAATCCGTTGAACCTTACATGATTTCCATAACCATCTAATGGGATTTCACTCTTGTCTTTGATATGCTAATGCTCTTGAATGAAGCTTAGCATATGCTTAGACTAGTGGACCTATTTTATGGGGAATAAGAAGGTGAAGATATGGATGGAATTAATATTGGAAACACAATTTGTAGTTGCATGTACTCTTGTTGCCTTTACGTTGGTTAGTGTCTTGTATGTTTTAATGATATTGTGTTATCTTATTTCATGTGAAGCATAGTAGGGTCTAGTCTTTATACATGAGTTCAGTTAGCTTCATTCCAATTATTGTCTTGTATGTTTTAATGATATGATCTTATCTTATTTCATGTGGAGGCAAAGTTGGATTTAGTTTTATGATTTCCATGCACTACATGTTTTGATGAGCATAAATTGAATACACACTTCTTTGTATTCACATTATTTCTCTACCCCCTTTGGGGTTTAGTTTTATTGCTTATTTTCCATTTCCTTTCGCATTGTAGTGTAGTGTAGATCATAACTCCTTTCTCTCCTTTCTTTCCCACTCGCCTTCGAAAAAACCAAAAGTCGACACACCTCCCTATGGATCGACCCGTATTTGTCACCGCTTCAACGCGGTCGTGCACTTGAGGTTAATTAAAACATATCAATCAATCAGCACACTGACTATCATATGTCAAGGGCATCAGACCATTGCGACAATTGATCAAGACATTGGAAGGTGCTAGAAAAGGTCACCCCAAAATAATAGGAATTTGTCCAAGTGGGTTTGGCACAGGTTCAGTATCCAAAACAAAGAAATCGACTGGATAAATGAACTCTTCCACTTTGATCAGAACATCTTCCACCATGCCCATCAATTTCTTCATAGACCTATCAACAAATCGAAGAGTCATTTTGATTTGTTTGAGGTCTCCAAGACCGAGGTGGACGTAGACCGAATACGGTAGAAGATTAACAGATGTACTAAGGTCCAATAAAGCTCGATGTATTGACACGTCACCAATCACACAAGAAATAGTAGGGCAACCAGGGTCCTGGTATTTGACTTGCATGGGTTGTGCCAATAATGAACTCACATTAGCAGCAAGAAAAGCATTCTTGAGAACATTGGTTTTCCTATTCTTGGGGCATAAATCCTTGAGAATCTTCGCATAAGGTGGTATTTGTTGAATCACCTCGAAAAGAGTAATATTCACCTTAAATTGCCGAAACATATCAAACATTTTTTCATGCTGATCAGAAGTTTTCTTTTTAAGGCGCTCAGGGAATGACATCTTCGGGGCATAATGGTCTTTCAAAGGAACTTCAACATTCTATTCCTTAAAAACAAGAATGGGGACCGCAGAATCTGATTCCTTCGATCCATGATGAGACAAGGGCACCTCAGGGTTCGGCCCCATTGTGAAAATAAATGTAGAAGGAACCTCATGATCAAGCTCCTTCCTGGAAGTATTTGTTGAGGGATCCTCTGGATCCGGCTCTCTCATAGATGCATGTATCACCGCAGCTCTGGTGACACTACGAGATGGTGATTGCAAGGAAGGCAGCCCAATTTGGTTGTCCACCTCCTTACCAGACGTCAGAGTATGAATAACATTAAGACGATGGGTCGGTTCAGAGATACCTTGAGGAACAAGTGGCCTTCCTTGAGATTGTGTACCCCGGGGATTCGCCTTAGGTTGACTTGGGAATTGACCATTCTCACGTTCATAGAGCTAATGAGCCAACTGGCTAACTTGCGCTTCCAATGCTTTGACCGCGGAGTTATTGGCCGCAAGCATCGTTTACGTTCTCTGCATGAACACGTGAAGGGTTTGTTCAAGAGTGGAGTCCCCTGCGTCAACCCGCTGAGGTAGAGTCTGATTAGAATAACTCAATGATAAAACCTAAGTAGGTTGGTGAGTATGGGGAAGAGACCATTGATGTGGGGGTTGGTAGGTCGCCGATGGGCGTGAAGGGTGATGAGGTCGAGGTTGAGCGTGCGAGCTCTGACCGTTGCCCCCACTAGGCCCCCAAGAGAAGTGAGGGTGGTTTCGCCATGCTGGGTTGTAGGAGTGATTGTATGGGTCATTACGGGGCGTCCGTTGATACATCGCATTTGCATGATCAGTATCACTTGGAGCGTAAGCACATTCCAAGTCATTATGTCCCGTAAGTCCACACCTACTACACGCGGGAGTAGCGACCTGAGCTACAGGAGCTCGATCGAATTATAAACTATAAATCCTACGCATGAGAGCAGTCATTTTCGCCTCAAATGCGATAGTTGACTCAACTTGATATGATCCAGCTCGACCAGAAGACTTGACAGCTAATGTCACTCTCATGGTATCCCACTCAAAGGTTCATTCAGCCATTAATTCAAAAGTGTCCCACGCCTCATCGATGAGTTTCATTTGGAAATCACTCTCACACACTGACTCCAACAATGTGCAGGTGTTGTAGTTGAGGCCCTCACAAACAATTTGACACAACTGCCACATCTCAATTCCATGGTGAGGGCACTGCAAGAGAAGGTCTTTGAACCTCTCAAAGAAAGCATGAAACGATTCGGTCTCAGTCTGATGCATTTGGTGTATCTGGTGTCGTATCTATTGAGTCTTCCTTTGAGGGAAGAATCTCTTCAGAAAAACAGTCACAAAGTCATCACAAGACCGAATCGAGCTCGTCAGGAGGTTGTACATCCATTTCTTCGCTTATCCCTCAACGCGAAAGAAATCATCTTTAACCGGCCTGAATCCTTGTCAAGTTGTTGAAGCTTGAACATGGAGCATACCTCATCAAATTCACATATAAAAATATACGAATCCTCCATATTGGAAGTGAAGGTAGGTAACATGCTCACATATTGAGGTTTCAGTTCATAGTTGTTCCCGCGAGCTGGTGGAAGAACTATGCAAGAAGGTTGTGTTGCCCGAACAGGATGGGTCCGCTCCCACAGAGTCATCGGTCTATCCCGTCGAGCTAAAGGTGGTGGTGCACAAAGAACTCGATCCTGACCGAATCCCTCTTCCTCCCGAGTCGGAGGAAGAGGAGAAGGAGGTCTACGTGGGAGTGGGAGTGGACCAAGGTAATCCATGTATGGACCCGGGTCTCCCCCATCTGCACCAGACGACTTGGCCTCACACTCCAAAGGAGCTCGGGGTAGAGATGGGAAATCATCTAGACCATCCATCTTAGAAAAATGCAGTCTCTCAAGTCGGGCGCTCTCACCAGAACAAGCCCAACCTTGAATAAAACGCTCGAGTCGACTCTAAAACAACACACAACAGAAGGTGTAGTCAGAGGAGGAGACTATAATGAAGAATATAGAGGAGGAGGAGGAGGAGGAGGAGAAGACTCATATGAGAAAGGAAGAATCCTTAGAACTAGAATGGGTAGTGGGTGGAGGAAGAAGCCTAATCTAGCAAACATGGCTCAAACAGCCTAAGGTCACTATAGGTCCTTACAGCTAGACGACGCCTAACTCCGAGGTCACACGGCCTCAATACGCCTCACCTCCCTACAACGAAGACCACAGAGCCTAGCAAGTGAGACAAGATCCGGAGATCTCGTCTCTCCTTCTATCGATAAAGTGGGAAACGTCGATCAGGCCATGACAGTTGTTGAACGTTTTATATTAAAGCGCAAGTGCACAGCCGCGATGAAGCAGTGGCAAGTACGGGTCGTCCTCAGGGAGGTGAGCAGCCTCTTGTTTATTAGAAATCAAGTGGCAAAAATTAGGGGAGAAAGATTGATTATGCTACTCTACACTAAACTACGCTAAGAAGTATGAAATGCGAACGAAAGAAACAAACAATGAAATGACAACTAAGCTAAGAACAAAAGAAGAATGCTGGAATACAGAAATGGGAAAACCCCTAAGGGGTGGAGTGAGTGAACACAAGCAAAGAGGTGGGTGTTGAACACATTCTTTAAGCACAAATAAAGGTGGTGTTATCATGCATAGGAAGTGTCTAAATGTTGTGGCAAAACCTATCAATCTATTCACCAACTTAGTTGATTAACATTTACATATGCAAGATGTTTATTTCAGAACCTAAACAAGCATGAGAGGTGTCTAATCATTTTGGCAAAACTCATCAAGTTATAAATTCTATCCCAAACAAGCAAGCATACATTCATGTTTTATCAACACATTGGAAATAAAGCATTCAATCCATTCTCATTTGCATGTATGTACATCTACTCCACCCCCCAAAGGGGATGGAACTACTCACTAAACATTACACTAATTATTAAACTAAACAAAGAAAGCTTATTAACTAAGCTAATAAAACTAATGAAATGAGATTAAGCAAAGCAAAACAAGAAACATAAAACAAACAACATAATAAAGAAAACTTGTATTAAAATGACTCACATTAAAAGTAGCATCCTCCTACTTTAGTGTGTGCTTCAAGGCCTCACTTCTAGTAGGAAGAATAACCACTTAAAATATGGAGTGATTACAATAGGAGGTGAAGAGTTCTATTTATAGCCATGGAAAAAGCTAATCCGGGACAATCCCCCGATGTGGGACTAAACCAATACCAAAAATAGCCTAAACGAACATTAAAACAAGTCCAGGAGAAATTTGGACGGATCCTGAGTAATATGGACCACCAATTGGCGGTCCAAAAACTTCGGCTCGTGTTGGAATTTGTTGTGGGCTTTTCTTTCTCGTATTGTTGGTCTTTGATGCGGTTACTTGACTTGTTGGAGCTCCGACCCGAATCGAATTGGTAAAATACTCCCCATGATGGTGTGGAGTATTCTGTTTTGCTCTTAGGTCCTTATGCCTTGCATTCAGGTCCTTCTCCCTTGCATCTTAGTCCCCAAATCTCACAATTCAGTCCTTTTTCCAAGCTTTTGGGTCCTTTTATGCTTCATCTCTTCAAACCTATTTATTCGTGAAAACTAAACATAAAACTCGTAACATAGCATTGTTTTGGTGAAAGATAATGGATATAAGATACAAATATAAACATGAAATGATGCCAATCAAATACCCCCACACCTAACTTTTGCTAGTCCCAAGCAAAACAAAGAAATGAAAAAGCATACGAAAACAAGAAATCCTAACTCACTTTCGTAGGAATCACGGTTGCACTTAGCACGTGCAACAAGCCGTTAAACCTCTTTGTTTCCAAGGAGGAGGAGTGTTGTCTCCTGAGGGCTTTCAGCGGATATACCCACAAAATCCGAACAAGATGCATTAGTCAATCTAGCTACACGACTCGTTGGACTCATTTTATCGATCATGGGACGCGGTAATACTACGGGTCGACTCTATATATGTAATCGGTCCACACACCTAGCCTTATGAGTTATTCGTGAGAGTTAGTTAAGGACTTAAGTGGAAGACATGGGCAACCATAACTTCTGAATGCGATACAATGTGTAAAGTCCATTTTGGTTCTTATTTGACTCTTTTTTTTCTTTTTTCTCTGGAGCATTTTATTGGTTGGTGTTTGATTCTCCCAGGGTCAGGTTTCGTGCATCATTGCCTATGAGGACTTACACTATCACGTACACCTTCCCCCAAATCTCCACATAGGGCGATCCCTACCACCCGTGTAACGGGAGTTCGGTCGTTGCATCCCAAGTCAGATGACTCGAAAGCACCAGGCACAAAGGCCCCTCAGACCTACTTTCCCGAGTGATAGGAGCCGTGCGAGAAGAGAGAACACCACTTATTCATTTATCTACATGGGAACCAAAACCCCTACACTTAAGTTTCACAAATAGAGATTAAGGGCCCTTGACTACGACAAACTTCCTTATACTAACAGACACGAATTATTTGACTCAGTAGGTTCAGGGTGGACTTCTTTAAATGTTTGAGTGCTGAAACCCTATGATTGCACGCCCCTCGAGGGAAAACAAGGGTGCATCCTAACGACTCGATAAGACCTAAAGCCAGTAAACTAGATATCCTAATGCATCAAGTTCAAGACAATTTTGGGAGCTTTCTTTTTAGTTTGCCTCTCAACGGTTTTGCACATGCTAAACACACGCAAAACCTACAAAAACATTTTGTTTTCATAAACACATGAAGATTTTGAAACAAATGTGAAAATTGTGAAGCATTAGGCAAGCAAAAGAAGATAAGTCACCCAAGGATCATGGCAAGCAGGTATATCAATGTTAAATGCGGCACACTAACATGACCCTAACAATGCACACAAAGAAAACAAAAATCAAAAGAAAAGACTCGACTATGTACACACGTAAAGCACCCCCCACACCTACTTCATGCATTATCCTCAATGAATGCGAGCAAGATACTACATGGATATATGCATGAAAAATGAGAGATCTCACCAACATGAAGTACAATGGGAAGTTCAAGGTCATGTTGATGGACAGAAACCCGAATTCCCTCAAAACCTGTGAGATGCTGAAGAAGGGAGATAAATACATAAAGAATTGGGGCCCAAATACGAAAGGGTTGGGGCCCACAACAATCAATGCTCGCTCATCGAGTCTATTATTGCACTTTTTTTAGTATGATATGTACAACAACACCGATATTCTCATAATCATTTGGTCAAGGAACATCAAATGAGAACATCAAGTCATGAGGACCAGAGACTTGCCGAGATGGGCAAACTTCACTGGTACTCTGAGGTGTCACGAGGGGTGAAAGGTCAATGCTGAACGGCTCGAACCCCTCATGATAGTGGTTGGGTGTGGGCAACAAAGAATGAAGTTGTGTTGCCTCACTAGGGTTTAGTTGCCCATCGAACAAAACCCTCCAACCAATAGGTGGGTGCATCGGAATGAGTTCCTCAAGCTCATTCGATGGATGCAGCAGACCTGCATCACTAAGAACGGGGCTGGTCCCCAAGTCATCCAACAAGGACCTCCCACCATCATTTAGATCATCGAGCAAAAGCTCGTCCATAGGTGGGTCCTTGTTGGAGTCAATATGAAGCTCAAATGGCTCAATGGCCGTGGGACATGAGGTAGAGACACTTGCTGGTATAGGCATATGATGAGGTGTCTCACTCTCACTAGTACTCTCAACTGAACCAGGCAACGAACACTCCTTTTGGACATTTATGTTTGATGCCAGCTCACTCTGTTGCATTGCAAAGACAGGCAATGAGTTTTTGCTAGCCCCACAAACATTCTCAATGGGTTGCATTGGGGTTAGGGGTGTTTGTTGATTTTGTGGTGCTTTCTCCAATTGGCGGATGAGATTTAGATTTAAAGGTTGATCCATGGGCTCTTGTTGCCTACCAGAGTTGAACACATGAAACTCGGCACTCATGTTACCGACTGACAGCTTCATGAGACCATTTCTACAATTAATCAAGGCATTGGAGGTGGCCAGAAATGGTCTACCCAAAATCAAAGGTATTTGAGAGTGGGTGTTCGCAACACGATTGGTATCGAGGACAACAAAATCGACTGGAAATATAAAATCTTCAACTTTGATAAGCACATCCTCGATAATCCCCATGGGAATAAGAATGGATCTATCCTCCAATTGGAGGGTGATCTTAGTTGGTTTCAATTCTCCCAAGTTCAAATGTTGATAAACAGAGAATGGGAGGAGGTTGACCGCTGATCCTAAATCCAGCAAAACATTGCTCATTCTAGTGTCCCCTATCGTACACTGGTAGGACACCCAGGGTCCTTGTATTTTGTGTAGGTGGGATTGGATAAAAGTGAGCTGATATTTGCAGCCAAGAATGCTTTCTTAGGAACATTGGTCTTCCTCTTGGTTGTGCAGATATCCTTCAACACTTTGGCATATTGAGGTATTTGTTGGATGACATCCAACAAGGGGATGTTAACCTTTACTTGCTTAAACACCTCTAATATCTTGTCCATGTTGTCACTCTGCTTTTTGGTTAACCTACTTGGATATGGAGCTTTTGGTAGGTAGGTTTTCTGCGGTGCCTGAGAAGGAAGCCTTGGTGTATTACCCTCACCCTCAGCCTCTTCTTCACCACCATTCCCGATTGATTGGTGGTTTGCACTTGGGGTGGCTGATAGGAATGTGCATGCATGGGAGGTTGGTGTGATTGGTAATGTGGCCTAGAGGAGTTTAAAGGACCACCCAGGGCATTAGTTTGGTTCCATGAAAAATTGGGGTGGTTCCTCCATCCAGGATTTGGTTCCCTGACTCTATCATAGATGGCGTTGACACGCTCCATCTCAGGAGGAATGGACTCACACTCGCTTTCTACATAACCTATCCTACCACATGAATGACAGGGAACTGGACCAGATGTGGACACGTGAGGTGCACCTTGTTGGTTTTGGAGCTCAATCGAATCTATACGGCGCATTAAGGCCGCCATGCGCGCCTCGGTGGCCGTAGTGGTATCGACAACAAATGCGGCACCCGATCTAGTCGAGTTTGCATTCGTGATCCTCGCTCCTATGCTAGATGATGCAGGTGGTTCCCTCACACTCTCCCATTGCATGGTTTTCTCAGTAAGGTCTTCTAGGAAAGCCCATGCCTCCCTTTCATCCTTTCCCAAGAACTCTCCTTGACACATGGACTCAAGGAGCGTTCTTGACGGGATGTGAAGACCCTCGTAAACAATCTGACAAAGGTGCCACAACTCGATGCCTTGGTGAGGGCATGAGGATAGTAGCTCCTTGAACCTCTCTAAGTATGCATGGAATGGTTTAGTCTCATGTTGATAGAACGAATTGATTTCGTTCCTCAATTTTTGAGTCCGATGATTTGGGAAGTACTTCTTGAGGAATGCAAATTGAAACTCATCCCAAGTCCTAAAGGCATTCGCCTGGTTGCTGTACAACCACTTCTTGGCGTCATCCTTCAGCGCAAAGGGGACAAGCCTAAGATGGATGGAGTCTGTGCTAAGTTATTACGGCTTGAACATAGCACAGACCTCCTCAAATTCCCTGAGAAAGATATAGGGGTCACCTTTCCCAGTGAAGTGAGGGAGCATGGAAATAAACTGAGGCTTAACCTCAAAATGGTTCCCATTAGCCTCTGGCAATACGATGAATGAGGGTAGAGCAGTACGGCTCGGGTAGCATCGATCACGTATAGGTATGGGAGCGACAACTGGAAGCACAGGTCGAACAGGTGGGTCCAGCAACTGCTCCTCCTCACGGAAATTAGCAGCCATTGAACCCGGACTGTGTGCAACACGAGAGGAGGAAGGTGTCGAGAAATCGATTACCGAAGCCGGATTGACAACGCTCCCCATTAAACGACCCCTCTCGTCTCGTGTCCACGAAAGCATGCACAAAGGTGCACACACACAAACCAAAACTTTTTTTAACAAAGAATGTGCGTAGAGGAGAAGACGGGGGAACACAAGAGAGAAAGAATGACTCAAGAGAGAACGGAAGAAGTCCTTATGCTATGGCGGATGGGTACAGGTAGAAGCACACAAGCAAACAAGTATCAAGCAATCCTAAGGTCGCTATAGGTCCTTACAGCTAGACGACGCCTAACTGCGAGGTCACACGGCCTCAACACGCCTCACCTCCCTACGACGAGGACCACAAAGCCCAGTAAGTGAGCCAAGATCTGGGGATCTCGTCTCTCCTACTATCGACAAAGTGGGCAACACCGATCAGTGTAGGATTTCATGTTTAATTATACATATATATATTCGAAATTTTTATGTATAATAAGGATCAATTATAATTTTCTACGATTTATTTCATGCATGTATTGGTTTGTTTTAATAACTAGTTTCAAAAAACTTATTAAAACAAACACAAGAGACTCCGAAATTCATACCTAGAAGTTCTCTAAAACTTCTTGATGTTCCAGAGATGTTGAGGAAGACGATCGTCCCTTCTCGTTGCGCCAGATGCCTCCGAGTGTTCACTGAAACCCTAACCAAGGTCGGAGAGAAAGGAGCTAGCCAATCAATCTCCAAACTAGCTTAGAATCTAGCTACAAACCCCTTCCTTTAATCTCTGAGATTTGTCCTTCCAAAGACTTAGAAAACTAAGAGATTTTTCGTGGATTTTTGTGGTGAATTTAGGAGAGAAAATACTTAGCAAACTTCTAACATAATTAAGGAGAATAAGGACCTATTTATAGGCTCCAATCTTATTCTCAATCATGGCTATTCTTAAGCCATGTTTTCTTGACATTTTCTCTCACAAACTAATTCCAAAATGCATTATATGCACCCACGAAACGTTTGACCAAGTTTGGAGCTAATCCAACCATTGATCAAATTAATCTCTTAATTATCAAAGGCAGAAAATCGATCGGGACTCGGTCTACCGAAACATACTCGGTTAACCGAATATGTCACGTTCGGATATCCGTGCACTTGACGGATGACCGATTCTTAAGGAGAATAATTCTTCTTAACCGTTCAGACGTATTCGCGTCTTTGACCGAGTGCCATTCGGTTAACCAAAAATATCGGAACTGGACATTGTTCAGTCGACCGTTTCTGGTTCGGTACACCGATCCAGAGTTCCAGGCACTTTGTTCAAGTTTGGTCAATCAACTTGACCATCCGTTCCACGTTCGGTTGACCGATCCACAGATCCTTCGGTCGACCGAACCATAACGGATTACCGAACTTCTACCCGATTTTGCCTTTTCAAATTTTGGATTTATTTCCAACAAAATTTGAACTTTAGGGGTTTTAGCAAATTCACAACATATGCAATATATTATCCTATGCAACAATAAATTATTGCACACCATAATATATGCATCTCATATGAATTTATCATGATTCTAATTATGTTATATACAACACAATTGATTTACTTGTTCACCACATGTGTCATATTTTCTATAAGAAACCCGACACACCATATGAACCAAAAAATCAAGCTTCTTGTTTCCCGGTTTTTCGGTGTGACCTATGGGAGGATCTAGACTAAGTTGACAGTGATATTAAAAGCTTAATATCACAAGCTATAAGCGGTATCTAGCTACACATTATAGCTCCCAATTAGTTAGATGTCTTAATTCCACTCGAACCAAAACCAGATCCATTTAGTGATGGAGTGCACCACTTGTGTCCGTCCCTTGCCTCATGATATTAAGAATACACACAAAGTAGTATTGTGTCATCTTTGTATTAGTATTCATTTCTTGATCTCTTTAAGCGAGTTATAAATATGTGACTTAACTTAAATAAAATTGTGCGCATTATAACTTTGCTTTATCAAGGGGGCCCACTAATATCATCACTCATTTAAGAGGGGCAATGATAATCTTTTGACTAATTATCTTCTCCAACAAAAGTCATACTTAACCAACCAATGCCTTTACACTACACTCATCGATAGCTCAAGACACTAGTCTAATTAAGCAATTCTTAAGTGATCGGATATAAGTCTCATATCAAAGGACCAAAGACATAGTAAAACATAAATGACACAGAAAACACAATTCTATAATGTTTTACTTATTAGGTCTATTCAGTATACAAAAGTAATATCTTCCTCTTTTGTGTACCCGTGTTGTCACTCACTTGTAGAGCTACAATGATCTATGACCAACACGACAATCTTAACTCGGTAATTAATGTCCCATGTTAATTACCATGATTGCGAATACCTTTTGTTTTATGTAAACCAATATCTTTTAGAGCTCTACGGTTAAGGACCAAGAGTCTCTTCCTTAACACTTCTAAAAGACGAATAACATAAACAAGGAACAAAATGATTTCTCATTCAATTCATAATAATTGACATTTAAAAGTAAAACTTTTAGAACACATTCCCTTCAGGTCATGACGGTCGGGACCGGATCACTCTCCTAATGCGTCCGAATTCCTTAAGGCCAATGTCTACTTGATTTTAAAATTAGGCTCTTGATTAGTGTGGTTTTTGGGGCGAAGGAAATGGTGATAAAATCCCTCACCTTATCTTTTATGGGACAACCCCTCCTTAGTAGCGTTTTGGAGTCCTAATCTAGCAATCAACTCTCCAAACAAACGCTCAACTCACACTTGTTTCAATGCACTTCCTACTAACTAATGCATGTTCATACAAAATGCATGAATGAGAGTACAAGGTGCGTACCTCACGCCAGCTCTCAGCAACAGAAAATAAAGATAAGATAAAAGACAATCTAAATGCCTAAGTCACATACATGATGCATGACCTAAACAACAAGAATGCCTAATCTTTTGCTTTGAGTTTTAGGGTCCAAGTTGCTTAAAGGAGGTTTGATTATTGATCTGGGGACAAACTATAAGTCAAAACATGCCAAATCGAGTCCCAGATCACTATATCAGATAAAGAAATACTCCACAGAAATTTAAAGGTGAAATGAAACAACCAGACCGCCAGTTGGCGGTTGTAGACCGCTGATTGGCGGTCTTCCTCTCTCAGACCGCCTCCAAACTTCACCAGATGCTTCCCCTTCTCAATGTGAGTCTCCTGAAATAAACAAAACTACAAGACAAAAATTAAATCCACTCGAATCGTCCAAACAAGAGTCTGGACTGGCACCTCCCCGGCAACGGCGCCAAAAACTTGTTTAACGTTTTATATTAAACCGCAAGTGCACGACCGCGATGAAGCGGTGGCAAGTACGGGTCGTCCTCAGGGAGGTGAGCAGCCTCTTGTTTATCAGAAATGAAGTGGCAAAAATTGGGGGAGAAATATTGATTATGCTACTCTACACTAAACTACGCTAAGAAGTATGAAATGCGAACGAAAGAAACAAACAATGAAATGACAACTAAGCTAAGAACAAAAGAAGAATGCTCGAATACAGAAATGAGATAACCCCTAAGGGGTGGAGTGAGTGAACACAAGAAAAGATGTGGGTGTTGAACACATTCTTTAAGCACAAATAAAGGTGGTGTTACCATGCATAGGAAGTGTCTAAATGTTGTGGCAAAACCTATCAAGCTATTCACCAACTTAGTTGATTAACATTTACATATGCAAGATGTTTATTTCAGAACCTAAACAAGCATGAGAGGTGTCTAATCATTTTGGCAAAACTCATCAAGTTATAAATTCTATCCTAAACAAGCAAGCATACATTCATGTTTTATCAACACATTGGAAATAAAGCATTCAATCCATTCTCATTTGCATGTATGTACATCTACTCCACCCCCCAAAGGGGATGGAACTACTCACTAAACATTTCACTAATTATTAAACTAAACAAAGAAAGCTTCTTAACTAAGCTAATAAAACTAATGAAATGAGATTAAGCAAAGCAAAACAAGAAACATAAAACAAACAACATAATAAAGAAAACTTGTATTAAAATGACTCACATTAAAAGTAGCATCCTCCTACTTTAGTGTGTGCTTCAAGGCCTCACTTCTAGTAGGAAGAATAGCCACTTAAAATATGGAGTGATTACAATAGGAGGTGAAGAGTTCTATTTATAGCCATGGAAAAAGCTAATCCGGGACAATCCCCCGATGTGGGACTAAACCAATACCAACAATAGCCTAAACGAACATTAATACAAGTCCAGGAGAAATTTGGGCGGATCTTGAGTAATATGGACCGCCAATTGGCGGTCCAAAAACTTCGGCTCGCGTTGGAATTAGTTGTGGGTTTTTCTTTCTGGTATTGGTGGTCTTTGATGCGGTTACTTGACTTGTTGGAGCTCCGACCCGAATCGAATTGGTCAAATACTCCCCGTGATGGTGTGGAGTATTCTGTTTTGCTCTTAGGTCCTTCTGCCTTGCATTCAGGTCATTCTCCCTTGCATCTTAGTCCCCAAATCTCACAATTCAGTCCTTTTTCCCAGCTTTTGGGTCCTTTTATGCTTCATCTCTTCAAACCTATTTATTCCTGAAAACTAAACATAAAACTCGTAGAATTGTTTAGGTGAAAGATATGGATATAAGATACAAATATAAACATGAAATGATGCCAATCAACAGTTGTGACCGGATCACTCTCCTAATGCGCCCGAGTCCTAGGCCAAATGTCTACTTGATTTTAGATTTAGAGCTTTACTAGAGTGTGGTTTGTGGGGCTCAGGGAGGGGTGATGAAATCCCCCACCTTATCTTTAAGACTATAGGTGGTCCCCTTAAAGATGTTTTGAAAACATAAGCTAGCAATCAACTCACCAAACAAGCACTCACCTCACTTTTGTTACAATGCACCTTACTAACTAATGCATGATCTAAACATGTGTGAATGAGACATCGGGTGCACGTACCTCACGCCAGCAATCAACAACAAGAATGTAAAGAAAAGAAAAGACAAATGCGTGCAAGGTCTACAAATGATGCATGACCTAGATGGAAAATAATCTAATCTTTTGCTTTGAGTTTATGGTCCAACTTGTCTTAATAAGGGGTCATGCAAGGCAAATTAATTTTACCACTAAAACAGAGCATGCGTGGCATCAACAGTGAGAGGAAACAACTGGAAATACAAAAAGGAAGCTCCAGTTGAAACAAATTTGAAAAATCACGCACCAAAGCCGCCAGGGGCGGATTAGAATCCGCTACTGGGGGATTGTCTGGGGATTCTGGTCCCCAGATTCAGTAGATTCCTTCTATGCTCATGTAGATCGTCCTGTGAACTTTTAGTCCCTTCCAGTAACCAAAAGAGAAAATAAAACGAAAAAACAGAGGAAAAACCCCACCAAAATGGTGAATTCGACTACAAAAACGACGCTCCCTGGCAACAGTGCCAAAAACTTAATTGAATCAGTTATAATAAACCACAAGTGCATGATGTCGGTGAAGATGCGGCAAGTATGGGTCGTGTCCAGGAGGAATTGTGAGCGTTGTTGTTATCACCATACTCAAGTGGAAAAAGAAATAGATGGAGAGATTTTGACTAATCTAACTAAACTAAACTAGGATATAAGAAAACAATCTAACTAAACCCCTTGGAGTGGAGGTGCAATAGTAAGGTGTGTGTGCATGATTGGGTCTTTATTTCATTAAGTCCAAGTGTGTAAAGTAGGTGAAATCAACTAGAAACTAGTGTGGAGTCTAATTAACATCAACTACATGTACATGAATATATACATGACTATTCTAGTTAGACATGAAGTTAAGATGCACTTTGGGTTCTCAAGAATGAACTAAGTACCTATTGTGGCCATTAGGACATCAATTAACCATCCATACAACTTAATACATTCATGCATTCTCTACTAATCAAGCATTCATACATAACAAACCACTTCCATACAAAGATAAACCATACAAGCAACAAGATAAACTCTAGATCTAGCATGAGACAAGTACCTAGTGTGGCCATTATCCCATCTAATACATGTTTTAGCAAGTTACAAGTATAGATCTACATTAAGCACATGAAATGACACAAGATTAGAAGAACCCATCATACACTTCACCATCAACTACATTTCCTCCACCCCAAATGGGGTGGATCTACTGACTACTCATAAGAACAAGCATGGAAAGCAAGAGATTAAGACTAAACATGGCATAAAACCCTAACTAGAAAACTAACCAACAAAATCAAAAACTAATTGCATAGAAAGAAAGTTATTGACAAGAGTAACATGAATCCAACCTTATGTTAAAGAAAATGTGAGATTACAATCTTCATACACCTTCCTCTACTGGCAACCAAATTGAGTAAAAACTAACCTACTCTAATGGTGGAAGTCGAGAAGAAGAGAAAAGGAAAAGGAAACCATTCTATTTATAGAAGAAAGTGTGGTGTAGATGGTTCTGGGAGCAATCCAACGGTTGAAATTGATTTCTGTATGTTCTGGTGCGCTCAATTTAGCAAGTCCGAGCCACATTTGAAATTGGAGAGAATTCAGTCCAGAATGCTCCGCCAATGGCGGATCAAAATCCGCCATTGGAGGATTTTTTTGGCTCCAATCCACCCCATTTTCTCCTAGAAGCTTAAGTTATGTATTTTGCACGTGGGGTGCACTCGTGGTCCGCTGGTTTGAACCCGTTTGTCTTTAATTGCTCAAACACTCCTCAAGATCATGGTTTTGAGGGATTTTTGTTCCTAAAATGTTTTCTATGCGTTCAAGTCCCTCTGAATTTCATCTTCGTCCTTCCTGATTTGCAGATGGGTCCTTGTGCATGACAAACAAGTCCATTTTGCTTCATTTGAGTCATTTCTTCTTACATTTAAGTCATTTTTGCTCCCTTCCTCTTCTTTATTACCTAACTCCTGAAACACTACAAACAACAACTCGAGTAGCACAATATTAGGGAAAAATAAAGGATATATAGCATGAATATGATGCATGATATGCTACTAATCAGATCTACAACTGTCAAAGAACGTATTTGTCATTGTAAGCTACACTGACGGATCGATCCGTTGGTGTCTATCACTGACGATTATCAGTTGGTGATTGGTCGCCGGTGTTTTCTGATACGACAAAAGCAGTTTTTGCGGCAATTTTCACACCAAAGGTAACACCAACGGGCGATTTCCGTCGGAGTAGATATACACTGACGCAAGTAACACCAACAACATTCTATCCATCGGTGTTTAGATACACCAACGGAAGGTGACATGCATCGACGGATACCTACCGTCGGTGTAGCTCTATAACTCTGATAGAAGATTTGTGTTTAAGTTCAACCAGCTTTTTTCTAGCTTCATATACCACATTTGTATGGTAGAAATGCCTTTTAAGACATTCTTAAGTTATTCCCACGTCTCAAGTAGCTTACATGTATGGGTTTTAACATCTTCTATCACTAGTGCAGAATAGGTTTTACTCGTCGCCCAATAGACGCCAGCCGTTATAAAGGCCGACGTCTAGTTGGAAGAAGATAGAATAGACGTCGGTCGATATCATGGCCGACGTCTATTTGGTACTATAGACGTCGGCTAGTAGAATACCGAGTTCATCCGACTATAGACGTCGGGTTTTAGAATACCCTAGGCATCCGACGTCTATAGTATATAGACGTCGGATGTTATATACAGTCGACGTCTATACCCCATTCATATAGACGTCAGGGTATAGACGTCGGTTGTATATAATGGCCGACGTCTATTGGTCTTAAAGAAATCGAACAATCGCGTTTTCTGTCATTCATTTCAGACGAAAACCCAACCAAACCCTAGCCGTCTCGCGACCGAACCCTCCTCTACGATCGATCTGCACCGTATCTGGCACCATAGCGACGTCCCAACCTCTCCTCCCCTTCTCCGGTCCTCTTCTCCTTCTTCCTCCGTCTTCCTCCACATTCCTAACAAATGTAAGTGTTAAGTTAGTTTTTGTTGGTTTATTTTTGGATTTTTCTTGTATTATCGATTCTTTTCTATGTTAGTAAAATTCTCCTCTCGTTTATTGTGGGTGAATCCAACATTTCGATTTTTTGGTTTTTATCTTGAATATATTCGTATTTTCGTGATTTGTAGTTCAACTTGACATTTTGGTTTTCTATTCGATTTGGTATTTGTATTCGTATTTTGTTTGAGATAATAAAGGCATGATATAAATTTATGGTAGAAATTTTACATGGTATGTAGAAATTTTACATTTATGGTAGAAATTGCTAATGTCGAATTCGTACAACAACGACAACCTCGACATGCTCTTAGCAAACCAATGTCTGATTTTGCAGTTGAAATATGAATCATTTAGGTTAATTAATTTTTTTGTTTCTCACATGTAGTTACATTTTTTAAAGTGACATCGGCTTTAGGTATGCTCCGACGTCTATTCTTTAAGAATAGACATCGTCCGTTATTTCACCGACGTCTATTCTTAAAGAATAGACGTCGGTCGTAGTTAAAATCCGACGTCTATTCTTAAAGAATAGACGGCGTCCTTTATTTCACTGGCGTCTATTATTTAAGTATAGACGTCGGTTGATACATACAGCCGACGTCTATTCTTAAAGAATAGACGTCAGATTTCTCACGCCCGACGTCTATGTATAGACGACGCACACATAGACGTCAGATCTGTGAGTGCTTATGTACGACGTTTATACCCCCGTACATCCGACGTATATTCCGATTTCTGTAGTAGTGTATTTTTCCTTTGCCACCACAAGGAGGCAATATCAGAGAGATAATAAGAAGCAAAGCTATTATGGGTTTTATCTTGCATATTCACTCCTGCAAAATATTGCTCCATGGACCAAAAGAAATTGTCCACTTCTTTGGCATCTCTTTGGCCACCGAACATGTTTAGACGGGGGATGTCCATCTTTGGTGATTCCCTTGCTCCCCCACCACTTCCCAAGACTCTCTTGCAAATGGTGCTCCTCTTTGAGCTCCTCACAAACAAATCCAATAGTCTTTAAATAAAGACTATTTATGTTAATTCACCTAATTAATCTAACTATAATAAAGTTAATCATGTCAAACTATTTAAAATATACAAAATTAAGTTAGTCACACAATCTCAATATACAAAATCAAGTTAATCATACAAACGATAACAAAATCACAAATTATATATCTAATTAATCAAAATAATCAATTAAAATACAACTTTCATACAAATCAACACTTTAATCCTACAAATTTAAACTAATTATCATACAAATCACCACTTTAATCCTACAAATAACAATTACATTCTAATTAATTGATTAAAAACATAATAATCATTCAACAAAACAAATCAGATGGTGGTTGTGGTGGTGGGGCTGGGTCGGGAGGGTGGTTTAGTGGTTGTGGAGGTGGTGGTGGGTGGGGTTGGGGGTGGTGGACGCCGCTGGAGGGTGGTTTGGTGGGACTGGGGGGTGGTGGGTGGGACCTGGGTGTGGGTTGGTGGAGGTTTGGGAGGGGTGGTGATTTTGGAGGGGTGTTAGAGTAGGGGAGGAGGGTTACCACACAGGAGGAGGCGACGAGCAATGCGGTGACGAGCGGCGGTGGAGGCGATGATTAGGGTTGGGAAGTGGTTTGTGTAAGAAATGAAGAGAGTTAAGGGTGTTAAGTGTATCCGTCGATGATATCGTTACTAATGGTCAGACGGATCTATCCGTCGGTGTATGATACTGTATCCGTCGATGTCGTTTAATGTAATAAATGCGTCACGTTTCTTTTTCAAACTCTACTGCGATGGAACCACTCCAATGGTGTACAATTATAAAACCAATACACCAACGACACCTATCCGTCAGCAAATTGTTTTATCAAAAATATACACCGACGGCACGTATCCGTCGATGTAGAGTAATTAATCGACAAATACTATGAAATATTAAGCGACGAAATGTATCCACTGGTGTTGGTTTTCATTTCCGTCGGTGTAGAGTGGCACCAACGGTAAGACATATCCATCGGTGAACACTGACCTACACCGATGGATACCTAATCAACAGATACAAATCCGTCGATGTAGCATGTTTTTCTAGTAGTGTGAGCGGGACACTTAAGTCCCGTGCGGGACAGGCTCATCCCTATGGGAGTTCACTTAACAATTTAAATTGAACTACATATTAATAGTCTAACAATAAAAAACAATCATTTGCAATTGGATATATTGTTAATTAAGTTCTTATCTTGGATAAGTTGTTTCATGTCTTAGAGAGAAGTATCTTTTTTTTAAAACGAGCGAAGTTGTTAATTAACTTGGAATGACCCATCTCATTTCCACCGAATGACCCAGCTTAGTGAATTTTACAACTCGTTTATCTTGATTTAATCCTAACAAGTGACAAGTTCAAAAATGATTTTTACAACTCGTTTTAAAACATACGATTTTTCATAACAACACAAATAACTCAGAAATGAAACATAGGAAGTTCACTTAACAAATTAAATTATACTACATACTAATGGTCTAACACTCAAAAACAATCATCTGCAATTAGATTTGTGCAAGTTCTTTGGTTGTGGTGAGTTTTTTGCTAGCAACAACCACAAATAATAGTTTCAGGTTCATGTCCTTTTGAGGGAATTCTCTTCTTCTTCCTCCTATCACAAGGTGGTTTCTGTAGGATCTAATGTGCCCTAATATTAGTCTAAAGGGGGTGAATAGACTAAATGAGTTCTTTAAACAAGTATTTCAAATTAAAAGCTAGAACAATAAAAGTGAAGCAGAGATATGCAAACGACAAACACCAGATGTATAGAGGTTTGGATCCAACCACTGGATCCTAGTACTCACTTACGAATTGCTTTTCCTCGAGCAACTTCGCGTCCTCCACTAAACTGATCTCCGTTGTGGGCTGAAATCACACCTTTACACCACAAGCTTTGCGAACACCCTCGCCTAGCTTGGACCACCTTCTCACAATCCGAGAAGAGCTTCATTCTGGAAGCTAGTATAACTCTTGTAGAAAATACTTCAGCAATCTAATCTTTGGCACTTGAAATGAATGATGCAATCAATGAGCTAGTTTCAAGTGGGAAAATGTGAGCACAAGGAGTTTAGAGTAAAAGTGATTAGTAAGAATGTTTGAGCTTGGAGAAAGATTGGTTGTTTTAGAAGTGTGTTCTCAGCTCTATTTATAAGCTCTAAACTTAATCTAGCCGTTGGGATTAAAAGTGGTAAAGAGTTGTGTAAGAATACACAAAACAAGGAATGACAGGACACAAATCTGTACACCAAAGGTCGACCGGAGAGGGACAATCGGTCGACCGGTTAGTTAAAAACTAAATGATCGTTCGAACTAAGGTGGAGATGGTCGAACCAACTGGGCTAGAACTAAGTGAACAGTCGAACAGATGGAAGGATCGGTCGACCGTTGGGGTAAATTTGTCAGGATGAAACAATGCAAATTGAGATAACGGTCGACCGCAAAAGAGAATTGGTTCGACGAAAATTGTCCAGTAAGTTTGCTGGAGTGTTTCATGAACCGGTCAACCGTGTGAAGGTCTTGGTCGACCGATAGACCAAATACGAAAAAGGAGTTAGGTGAGTATGTGTATACGATCGTTGGTATAATACGACAAGTATAATGGTCATATTTAATACAAATACGGAAACCAATCGGCTTAATAAAATGGACTTTTGGTTCGACCGATTTCTACTCAAACCAGAACACGTGGCAAGATATGTTAAGTGAGTCAGATGTGTATCGGTCGAATTGGTTTAATTCAACTTGACAAAAAGGACACGGTCGACCAAGGAAAAGGAGTCGGTCGACTGATTAAGCCTGTGTAGGCACAAATAAGAATCGGTCGAACTGAGGGAAGGTCTGGTCGATCGTTTGAGAAAAGAAAAAGAATTTGTTGAACTGAGCGAAGCGGCGATCGTCTTCATTGTGGCCAAAGTGGTATTATCAAAGGGGTACTTGTAGATCACCGACGGGAACTCAGAAACATTGATTGACAAATGCACAAAGATGGTTCTTAACCACATGGATAAGGTAAATACTGATCGTTCCGACGCCACATGTGCAAGAAAATAAAGAGGGGCCAATCAACCGCAATCTTCTTAACAAGACAATAAATGCAAATAAGCTCTAAAGAGGAAATTTTATTGTGATGGCCATGGACAACCGGCGGCGATATATCTGGCCTCGGTTGTAGACGATGCAACACTATTTTGTTTCTTATTAAACCAAGAGACAAGAGATTTTCCCAAAAATTGGCAAGTGTCAGTAGTGCTTTTACGATCTAGAATACAACCGGCATAGTCGGCGTCGGTATAAGCAACAAGATCAAAAGCCCTAGTCTTGGGGTAAAACAAACCAAAATCTTGAGATCCATTGAGATATCGAAAATTTTGTTTCAAGGCATTTAAGTGATATTCTTTTGGACATGCTTGAAAACGAGCACATAAACACACGACAAACATGATATCAGGGCGACTAGCAGTAAAGTAGAGCAATGATCCGATCATACATTGATATTTCTTTTTATCCACATCCTTGCCATTTTCATTTTTGTCCAATTTAGTGCGAGTGCTCGTGGGAGTCTTGTATGGCTTGCTATATTCAAGACCAAAGTGTTTTAGAAGTTCATTTGTGTACTTTGCTTTGTGTATGAAGTTCCCATCAAGAGTAGGCTTGATTTGAAGTCTGAGAAAGAAGTTTAGTTCACCAATTAAGCTCACCAAGTTTAGTATAAGCTCACCATTCTTCGCAAAGACGTCGGTTACTTGCACCAAATATAATGTCATCCACATATATTTGTACCACTAATAGATCATGATCATAAGATTTCACAAAAAGAGTGGTATCCACTTTACCCACAAAGAAAACATTTGTTGATTAATAAGTTATTCAACCTCTAATACCAAGCTCTAGGAGCTTGTTTGAGGCCATAAAGATCCTTCTTAAGCTTAAAAATATTGTTTGGGTAAGTTTCATTTACAAAGCCGGGGGATTGAGCAACATAAACTTCTTCATTAATAAATCCATTTAGAAAAGCACTTTTGACATCCATTTGAAAAGGTTTGATATCCATAAAAGATGCATATGCTCATAACATACGAATGGCTTCCATACGAGCAACGGGAGCATAAGTTTCATCAAAGTCTATCCCTTCCTCTTGGTGGTAGCTTTGAGCAATGAGTCTAGCTTTGTTTCTAACTACATTTCTGTCTTCATCAAGTTTGTTTCGAAATATCCACTTAGTTCCAATAACCGATTTGTTAGTTGGTTTTTCGATAATTTCCCAAACATCATTTTGAACAAATTGATTTAGCTCTTCATGCATAGCCATTAGCCAAGACTCATCATTACATGCTTGTTCTACTTTCTTGGGTTCTAATGTAGAGATAAATGCATAAGAGTCACAAACTACAAGAGCTCTAGATTGTGTTATCACACCTTGAGAAACATCTCCTATCACAAAGTCCTTTGGATGATCCTCTCTATAGGTCCAATCCTTGAAGTTCCTCTTTGTCCTTTTGAGGAGAACTTGGAGGTTCTTGAAGAGACTCAAGTGTGGCGTCTTGTGATGATACATGACTAATGATATCCATGCAATCATCATCAAGAGAGGAGTTATCTACACATGTCAATTCATCAAAGTTGACGTGTAGATATTCCTCGGCACAACTAGTTCGATTATTGTAGACTCTATATGCTTTACTCCTACCGAAATACCCTAGAAAGATGACCTCATCGGATTTTGCATCAAATTTATCCAAATTATCTTTAGTATTAAGAACAAAAGATTTTGAACCAAAAGCTTTGAAGTAAGAGATTTTAGGAATACGGTTATGCCAAAGCTCAAAAAGAGTCTTCTTCAAAATGGGTCGAATGAGAACACGATTTAAAACATAGCAAGAAGTATTAACGGTTTTGCACCAAAAGTATTTTGGAAGCCCTTTTTCCACAAGCATGGTTCTTGCCATTTCCTGAACAGTTCTATTTTTCCTCTCAACTACCCCATTTTGTTGAGGAGTGCGAGGAGAAGAGAAATTATGCTCCATTCCATATTTTTCACAAAAAATTTGAAACGAATCATTTCCAAATTCTCCTCCATGATCACTATGAATAGCGATTATGTTAGGCTCATTTTCCCTTTGAACACATTTGCAAAAAAATTAAATCTTTCAAAAGCATCGTGTTTGTTTGCTAAAGAACAAAACCCAAGTGAATCTTGAGAAATCAACAACAATAATAAAAGCATATATTTTCCCTCCTAGACTTACGGTTCGTGAGGGTCCAAAAAGATCCAAAAGCAAAAGCTCAAGAGGTTTTGAAGTTGACACCACGTTTATGTATTTGAAAGATGATTTAAATTGTTTTCCAAATTGGCATGCATCACAAAGCTTGTCCTTTATAAAATCAATTTTTGGTAGTCCTCTAACCAATATAAGTTTGGATAATTTGTACAATTGTGACATACTATTATGTCTCAAACGGTTATGCCATAACCAAGCTTCGTCATGTGAGGCAACTACACAAGTTTCAACATACAAATTGCTAAGGTTATCAACATGCACAATGTAAATATTATTTGATCTATAGCCTTTGAAAATGGTTCTCATGTCATGTTTAGAAATGATATGGCATGTCGCTTTATCAAACACATCTAGGGAATTATTATCGGTAAATTGACTAACACTTAGTAATCTACGTTTCAAACCATCTACTAATAAAACTTTTTCAATAGTTGAAGTAGAAGTGTTGCCAACATTACCAATGCCGACAATGTGAGCTTTAGTGTTGTCTCCAAATGTGACGGTTCCTCCCTTCTTAGGCTTTACACTTGATAGAACTTGGGAGTCTCCCATCATGTACGTCGAGAACCCACTATCGAGAATCCACTTCCCATTTCTCCTTTCTTTTATCTACAAACAAGGAAACAAGTGAAGACTTTGGTACCCAAATTTGTTTGGGTCCTTGAGGGTAAGCTTTTGGTACCCAAACTTGGGTGGTCTTACGTACCCAAACATTTGAACAATTTACTTTCTTAACAAAAGAGTTGTTCATTCTAACAAAGTATGAGGTGGATTTCTTTTGTTACCTCTCTTGTATCCTAAGCCATGTTTTGTTAGGGATTGGGTTTGGGTGCTAAGAAGTATGTCAAGCATTTTTCTTCCTATGGTGAATTTCTCTAGATCTTTTGTGAGTTGTTCATTCTTGGCAATAAGATCTTCATTGGTATGACTCTCTTTTGTGGATCTCAAGGTTTTATCTAATCATTTAGTGTTTCATTTTCCTTAGCTAAAATATCATATTTGATAGATAACTCTAGATGCACTTTTCTTTCTATTTTGTTCTTATGACAAATCATTTCATAACACTCAGCAAGTTCGTGAAAATCATCTAACAAACCATCATAATCATCATAAGAAGGTGTTTCATGAAGAGATACCTCATCGTCGTCAATTTCCAGCACTTGAGGTTGGTCACTCGTCTTTGGCGATGAAGGTAGGCTTGAGTCGGAATCTTCATTAGAGGCCATGAAACACATGTGTGCTTCCTCTTCTTGAGAGTACTCGGAGTCGGAATCCTTTGATGAGCTTGAGTCATCCAAAGTGGCCTTGAGGGCCTTCTTCCCATCTTTCTCGTGATGATCTTGTCTCTTGTTATCATCACGATATCATCTTCTAGTCCTCTCCTCTTTGTCTTTTCTTGAGTGACTTTCTTCTCTATCTCTTCTTGGTCTCTCCTCCCTTTCTCTTTTATGGGGATATCTCTTTTCCTCTCTTCGTTCAGGATATCTCGGCCTAAGCAAGGGGCAATCCTTCTTCATATGGCCAATTTTGTTGCATTTGTAGTAAGTGAACGTCCGAGATGATTCTCCTTTTCCTTTCGTAAATTTTCTTTTGGAGAGGAACTTCTGGAAGTTGCGGGTTAGGAAAGCGACGTCTTCATCGGTGTCCTCATCTTTGATTGCTTCCGAATCTGAGGTTGCTTTTAGAGCAATTGTCTTTTCTTTCCATCTTGACCCTTCCCGTTCCTTGTCCTTCTCTTCTCTTTCTTCCATTTGAATCTCATAAGTCATGAGGCTTCCTATGAGATCCTCCATCTTCAATTTTGTGAGATATTGGGTTTCTTCAATTGTCGTAGTCTTTTTCTCCCTTTCCAAGGTTAGAAACCGAAGAAACTTGCGTACCCTTTCACTTTAAACCAAAACCTTACCAAGGTTCTTCAAGGAGTTAGTGATATGAGTAAAGCGAGTATGCATCTCGCTTATGGATTCATTCAGTTTCATTGCAAACATTTCATATTTTTGCATGAATGAGTCTATCCTAGTTTCTTTAACGGATGATTGACCTTCTAAGTGACTCTCTAACATATGTCATGTTTCAAATACGGAATCACATGCATTGATTCTACCATACTCTTCTTCGGTTAAACCACACATAATTATATTCATGAGTTTAGCATTCATTTGAACCATGGTTAATTCAACATCGGTCAAGAGTTCTAATTCTTTGTTTAGAGTGTATGGTATTTGAAAGATCACCCATAATTTGACATCACATGATTGTACGAAAATCATCATGTGTTCTTCCATCAAACAAAGGAGGTCTACCATTGTGGAATCCCTCGCGTTGTTGGGCCATTGCTACAAATGTGAATTTGTTTATATGCAATTAACTAGGCTCTGAATTTGTTTATATGTGAAGGTCTTGGTCGACTGATAGACCAAATACGAAAAGGGGTTAGGTGAGTATGTGTATACGACTGTTGGTATAATACGACAAGTACAACGATCATATTTAATACAAATACGGAAACCAATCGGTCGAACAAAATGGACTTTCGGTCGACCGGTTTCTACTCTAACCAGGACATGTGGCAAGATATGATAGGTTAGTGAGATCTGTATCGGTCGAACTGGTTTGATTCAACGTGAATAAAAGGACACGGTCGACCAGGGAAAGGAGTCAGTCGATCGATTAAGCCTGTGTAGGCAAAAAAAAGAATCGGTCAAACTGAGGGAAGGTCTGGTCGACCGTTTGAGATGGGAACAAGAAGTTGTTGAATTTCGGTCGAACCAGATGTCATTCTGGTCGACCGTTTTGACCCAGAAAACCTGCTCTATGGGAATTTCTATGTTTCGTCGATGTCATTTTGAAGTCAATTTGATATGGACCTACTTGTGAGACTTCTAAAGGTTCCTTATAGTTTATGAAATGCAACATCAAAGATACCAAGTGCCAAGTTACATTATAGCCTAAATACAAGAAATATAAATCTATCTACTCTTCATTCTTCATTTCTAGTCTTGATCCATACTTGGTCCTGAAATGTTAGAAATAAAATATATGCGTGCGATGATATTAATGGATTACATGTGCTTATTGTTGTTAGTTAATCATCAAAATGAATTAGCGATTATTTAGACAAAAAGCCAACAGTTTCGTTACCAAGGTACAATCTCAGATTTTTCTGCATTTTCCATATTGATTAATTAGTAGCATATCATACATTGCATTCGTTATATATCCTTTATTTTACCCTAATTTTATGTTACTCGAGTGTTGTTTGATGTGTTTCAGGTTTAGGTTATAAAGAGGAGAAAAGAACCCAAAAAAGACCTAAATGCAAGAAGAAATGATCTTGTTGAAGAATCTTGGACCTGTCTGTCATGCTCAAGAACTCATCTACAATTCAGGAAGGACCCAGATGAAACCCAGAGAAACCTGAGTATAAGGAAAATATTTCTGGTGCAAAACCCTCATTATCATGATCTTGAGTGGTATTTGGTAAATTAAGGAGAAACGTGCTCGAACTAGCGGACCTGGAGAGCACCTCATGTAACGTCCTCGAAACAGCGGAAAATTTTAAACTTTTTAGAGAGTAAAACCAACAAAACAGAATACATCACCGAGGACATTACCAAAGATAAACACCAGGTGCACCAACATATATATCAAATATATATATATATATGAGTTTACTACAAAAGGGTGATTACAACAAAAGCTATAAGATATATGTAATCACAACAACCTCAAACGAGAGGGAAGCAGGATCTGGTCCCAGCAACTCTCCTCCGCAGTCACCACACTCTAATGCCGCCGACGGCCTGAAAAACAGACATAAACAATGCCTGAGTTTCCAAAAGGAAGCCCCGTATGCCAAACCTTAACATATATATGAATGAGACATAAGAATGAAACATGGCGTGAACAAATAAACACCACAACAACATCGTCAGCTAAGTTCCCGAGACCTCTCTCCCGGCCATAGCAGACACAACAACCTGGGTCTCAAGGGTCCTCTCACCCAAACCCCACCAACACACGTGCACACAAAGCATCGCCGGTCCAAATCACGGCCAAACACCCACACTCTTGCCTCAGTGTTACCGGAGCCACGGTTTTGCATCCTTCGCCGGAGCCATGGCTCACAACAGGGTCTCAAGGGTCTTCTCACCCCAACCCTACCAACACACGTGAACACAAGGCACCGCCAGTCCAAATCACGGCCAAACCACCACATCAAACAACAAAGAAACACCACCACAAGATATCAGGCCGACAGTCTGTGTCCTTGCCCAAGGGGGGCGGAGAGACGAGTCGCCTTCAATCAAGCACACACACCACTATCGGGCGACAGTCTGTGTCGTTTCCCAAGGGGGCCGGAGAGACGAGGCGCCTTCAAGTGTATTCACAAAACCACGAATCCACCGAAAACAGGCAAAAACGGTCGAAAAAAAGCAGCTTACCGGTCGACCGAATCCCCACCTAGAGGACTGGCCCAACCGAAAAACCCGCCAATCGGTCGAACGGCAAAGGGAACCCACTCGACCGAAAAGCACTAGTAAGAAAACATTTTCGCAAACCACGATCACACGGTCGAACAACCAAACACTATCGGTCGACCGAAGTCCACCAGTGCAAATCCTTCAACAAACCACTCTACACGGTCGACCAAAACCACACTTTCGGTCGACCGGCCATTAAGTTAACTTAAGTCGTCGGTCGGACGAGTCAAACAGGTGATCGACCGTTTGGATGGTCAATGCCCCAACCGACCTACGACAGTACTTTCGGTCAACCGGCAAAGGTGTCCCGTTTGACCGAAAATACCCAGAGCCTCCATCTCTCGCTCAAATTGCACAACCGGTCGGCCACCCCAAAGGTATCGTTCGACCGGTGCGAGTGATATTGCCCAAAATACACTATAACCGGTCGACCGAACCCAAAACACCGCTCGACCGTATAGTGCATAAAACTGGTGTGCAGGTCCGACGAGCCAATTGGCCTACCGTCGACCGCTCCCACCCCCACACTAATAATAGGTGAGCGTAAAAGCAAGTTTGACATACCTTAGGTCTTGAAGAAGCATTTGAAGAATCACGGCGAGCGATTCCTCGCAACACCTCGTCTCCTCCGGCGCACACCTCAACTCAAACACCTTGACTCCAGCAACGTCCGAGCTCCTCCCAGCCACTCCAAACCAGAGCCTCTGGCTCGCCTACGGAAGAGAGAGAAATGAGCGGGAAAGAGAGAGAAAAGAGAGATGTGCGGGTGAGAGAGAGAAATCCAAACCTTTATATATAATCTCCTCAATCCATCTTAGTCGTCCATTTCAATCTTCTCTAAACCTCCCCTAAACACAATAAAACGTTAAGCAAGTTTAGGATATTACAATCCACCCTCCTTAAAAGAGTTTCGCCCACGAAATTAAATCCAACGCTTACCAAACAGCTCCAGATACGACTTCCGGACTTCCTCCTCAATCTCCCAAGTAGCCTCTTGCTCAGTGTAATGATGCCTCCTGACCTTGACCATCGGAATGGTCCTCCTCCTGAGCTGGTGCTCCATCCGAACTACGATCTCTACCGGTCTCTCCTCAAGAGACAAATCCTGCTGGATCTCTGGAACCTCAATTTGGATCACACGAGAAGGATCTGCCACATACTTCCTCAGCATCGAAACATGGAAGACGTTGTGAAGACCAGAGAACTGTGGCGGCAGCGCAATCCGGTAGGCGACCTCTCCAACTCGGACTAATATCTCAAACGGCCCAATACACCTCGGACTGAGCTTCCCCTTCTTCCAAAACCTCATCACCCCATGCGACGGTGAGATCTTCAGAAAGACATGATCGCCAACCTCAAAAATTAGCACACGCCTACGCCGATCCGCGTAGCTCTTCTGCCCGCTATGAGCTGTCTCTAGTCTCTGCCTGATCACCGCAACCTTCTCAGTATACATCTGTACAATCTCAGGCCTGACTAACTGTCTCTCACCTATCTCACTCCAGCATACCGGTGATTTACAAGGTCTCCCGTACAAAGCCTCGTACGGTGCCATCCCAATACTCGCATGATAGTTGTTGTTGTAGGCGAACTCAATCAACGGCAAGTGCTCGTCCCAGTGCCCTGCCCAATCCAGAGTGCAAGCTCTCAGCATGTCCTCTAACGTCTGAATATTCCTCTCGGACTGCCCGTCTGTCTGTGGATGAAAAGTTGTACTGAACTTCAGCTGAGTTCCCAGAGCCTGCTGCAAACTCCCTCAGAATCTGGAAGTGAACTGCGGATCTCGATCCGAAATGATACTCACTGGCACCCCATGCAGTCTGACAATCTCCTCGTTATACAACCTCGCCAGACCCTCCAAAGGTAGAGTAATCCGGGTAGCCAGAAAATGTCCCGATTTGGGCAGTCGGTCGACTATAACCCAAATCGCGTCATGGAAGCTCTTCGTCTTCGGCAACCCGGTGACGAAATCCATAGCCACATGCTCCCATTTCCACTCAGGTAGCTCTATACTCTGCATCGGTCCCGCTGGTCTCTGGTGCCCGATCTTAACCCGCTGGGAAACCAAGCACCTAGCCACAAAATCAGCAACATCACGCTTCATCCCTCTCCACCAGAAGTTCCGCTGTAGATCTTTATACATCTTCGTACTCCCCGGATGAATGGAATATCTCGCTCAGTGTGCCTCCTCCATGATGTCATCTCTCAGCTCATCGACCTTTGACACCCAGATCTGACTCCTGAACCTCAGACCCTCATCTACTCCCATAGTGAAGTCTGATCCATCCCGGGCAGCTGACCGTAGCAGACTAGTCAACTCCTCATCACCGTGCTGAGCTTGAAAAAATCGACTAATAGTCTGTGGCTCGACTCGAAGCCCCGCATACACTGCCCCCTCCGAGCTCTCCGTGAACGGTCTCCACTCTGACAATGTCTCAAGTAGCCTCCACTCCTGAATGCACAAACTCGACGCTGACACCTCCACTTTCCTACTCAGTGCGTCTGCAACTGAATTCGCCTTCCCCGGATGATAGGAGATGGTGAAATCAAAATCCTTAATCAGCTCGAGCCATCTGCGTTGTCTCATATTCAGCTCCTTCTGTGAAAACAGGTACTTCAGACTCTGATGATCAGTGAATACTTCTAACTGCTCACCATCCAAATAGTGACGCCAGATCTTCAGAGCATGAACCACCGCTGCTAATTCTAAATCGTGAGTGGGGTAGTTCTTCTCGTGCACCTTCAGCTGCCTCAAAGCATACACCACTACTTGCCCGTGCTGCATCAGTACACATCCCAAACCAACACCTGAGGCGTCGCTGTAAATCACAAAACTTCCGCTACCACTGGGAAGAGTCAGAACTGGAGTAGTCGTCAACCGACTCTTCAATTCATGGAAGCTATCCTCGCACTTCTGGGACCAAACAAACTTCACTTCTTTCTGCGTCAGCGCTGTCAGAGGTGAAGCAAGTGATTGACATCATTTCATGCTCATATTTGTATCTTATATCCATTATCTTTCACCTAAATAATGCTATGTTACGAGTTTTATGTTTAGTTTTCAGGAATAAATAGGTTTGAAGAGATGAAGCATAAAAGGACCCAAAAGCTGGGAAAAAGGACTGAATTGTGAGATCTGTGGACCAAGATGCAAGGAAGAAGGACCTGAATGCAAGACCGAAGGACCTAAGAGCAAAACAGAATACTCCTCACCATCATGGGGAGTATTTTGGCAATTCTATTCGGGTCGGAGCTCCAACATGCAAAATAGATGCATCAAATACCAACAAAGCCTTCCAGAAAAGCCCACAAGAAATTCCAGAGCTATCCGGACACTGTAGACCGCTAATTAGCGGTCCAAGACCGCTAAGTGGCGGTCACGTTTGGCCTAAATGCGCTCAAATTTCTCCAGCATATGTATTAGAGGATGTTGAGGCTATTTGTGGTATCTGTTTAGTCCCACATCGGGGGATTGTCCCGGATTAGCTTTTTCCATGGCTATAAATAGAACTCTTCACCTCCTATTGTAATCACTCCATATTTTAAGTGGCTATTCTTCCTACTAGAAGTGAGGCCTTGAAGCACACACTAAAGTAGGAGGATGCTACTTTTAATGTGAGTCATTTTATCAATAAAGTTTTGTGTTTATTTCATTGTTTGTTTTATGCTTCTTTAATTGTTTGTGCATGTTTTAGTTTAATCGTCTTTTAATTCTAGATTAGTTTTAATATGCTTTCTTTCCATAGTTTAATAATTAGTGTAATGTTTAGTGAGTAGTTCCATCCCCTTTGGGGGGTGGAGTAGATGTACATACATGCATTAGAGAATGGGATGAATGCTTTAATTTCAATGTGTTGATTAAACATGAATGTATGCTTGCTTGTTTAGGATAGAATTTATAACTTGATGAGTTTTGCCAAAATGATTAGACACCTCTCATGCTTGTTTAGGTTCTGAAATAAACAACTTGCATATGTAAATGTTAATCAACCAAGTTGGTGAATAGATTGGTAGGTTTTGCCATAACATTTAGACACTTCCTATGCTTGATAAACACCACCTTCATGTGCTTAAAGAATGTATTCTACACCCACCTCTTTGCTTGTGTGCACTCACTCCACCCCTTAGGGGTTTTCCATTCCTGAAATTCCAGCACTTCTATTTTGTTCTTAGCTTAGTTTTTATTTGATCGTTTATTTCTTTCTTTCGCATTTCGTACTTCTTAGCGTAGTTTAGTGTAGAGTAGCGTAACCAACTATCTTCTCCATTATTTTTGCCACTTGATTTCGTGCAAACAAAAGGCTGCTCACCTCCCTGAGGACGACCCGTACTTGCCACCGCTTCATCGCGGCCGTGCACTTGCGGTTTAAAATAAAACGTTCAACAAGTTTTTGGCGCCGTTGCCGGGGAGGTGCCAGTCCAGACTCTTGTTTGGATGATTCGAGTGGATTTAATTTGTGCTGTGTAGTTTTTCCTTGTTTCAGGAGACTTGGAGTCATCAGGAGGAACGCCTGGAGATGTTTTGAGTGAATCTGAGCATTTCAGACCGCCAATCAGCGGCCTGGGACCGCCAATTGGCGGTCTGGTAAGCTCGGTTTTGTCTTGTATTTCTTTGGTTGGTTTTCATAATTGATGTAGTGATCTGGGATTTAATTTGGCATGTTTTGACTTATAGTTTGTTCCCAGATCCATAATCAACCTCCTTTAAGCAACTTGGACCCTAAAACTCAAAGCAAAAGATTAGGCATTCTTTTTGTTTAGGCCATGCATCATGTATGTGACTTAGGCATTTAGATTGTCTTTTATCTTAGCTTTATTTTCTGTTGCTTAGAGCTGGCATGAGGTACGCACCTTCTACTCTCATTCATGCATTTCGTATGAACATGCATTAGTTAGTAGGAAGTGCATTGCAAAAAGTGTGAGTTGAGCGTTGTTTGGAGAGTTGATTGCTAGATTTAGGACTCCAAAACGCTACTAAGGAGGGGCTGTCCCATAAAAGATAAGGTGGGGGATTTCATCACCCTTTCCTTCGCCCCAAAAACCACACTAATCAAGAGCCTAATTTTAAAATCAAGTAGACATTGGCCTTAAGGAATTCAGACGCATTAGGAGAGTGATCCGGTCCCGACCGTCATGACCTGATCGGCGTTGCCCACTTTGTCGATAGTAGGAGAGACGAGATCCCCGGATCTTGGCTCACTTGCTGGGCTTTGTGGTCCTCGTTGTAGGGAGGTGAGGCGTGTTGAGGCCGTGTGACCTCGCAGTTAGGCGTCGTCTAGCTGTAAGGACCTATAGCGACCTTAGGATTGCTTGAGCCTTGTTTGCTTGTGTGCTTCTACCGGTACCCATCCGCCGTAGCATAAGGACTTCTTCCCTTCTCTCCTGAGTCATTCTTTCTCCCCTGTGTTCCCCCGTCTTCTCCTCTACGCACATTCTTTGTTAGAAGAAAAAAAAGGAAAAAAAAGTTTTGTTTTGTGTGTGTGCACCTTTGTGCATGCTTTCGTGGACACGAGACGAGAGTGGTCGTTTGACGAGGAGCGTTGTCAATCCGGCTTCGATTATCGATTTCTCGACACCTTCCTCCTCTCGTGTCACACGCAGTCCGGGTTCAATGGCTGCTAATTTCCGTGAGGAGGAGCAGTTGCTGGACCCACCTGTTCGACCAGTGCTTCCAGTTGTCGTTCCCATACCTCTACGTGATCGATGCTACCCGAGCCGTACAGCTCTACCCTCATGCATCGTATTACCAGAGGCTAATGGGAACCATTTTGAGGTTAAGCCTCAATTCATTTCCATGCTCCCTCATTTCACTGGGAAAGGTGACCCCTATATCTTTCTCAGGGAATTTGAGGAGGTCTGTGCTATGTTCAAGCTGCAACAACTTAGCACAGACTCCATCCATCTTAGGCTCATTCCTTTTGCACTAAAGGATGACGCCAAGAAGTGGTTGTATAGCAACCAGGGGAATTCCTTTAGGACTTGGGATGCGTTTCAATCTGCATTCCTCAAGAAGTACTTTCCTAATCATCGGACTCAAAAATTGAGGAACGAAATCAATTCGTTCTATCAACATGAGACCGAACCATTTCATGCATATCTTGAGAGGTTCAAAGAGCTACTATCCTCGTGCCCTCACCATGGCATTGAGTTGTGGCGTCTTTGTCAGATTGTGTATGAGGGTCTTCACATCCCGTCCAGAACGCTCCTTGAGTCCATGTGTCAAGGAGACTTGTTGGGAAAGGATGAAAAGGAGGCATGGGTCTTCCTAGAAGACCTCGCTGAGAAAACCATGCAGTGGGAGAGTGTGAGGGAACCACCTGCATCATCTAGTATAGGAGCGAGGATCGCGAATGCAAACTCGACTAGATCGGGTGCTACATTTGCTATCGATACCACTACGGCCACCGAGGCACGCATGGCGGCCTTAATGCGCCGTATGGATTCGATTGCGCTCCAAAACCGACAAAGCGCACCTCACATGTCCACATCTGGTCCAGTTCCTTGTCATTCATGTGGTAGGATAGGTCATGTAGAGAGCGAGTGTGAGGAATGGAACCAAAATAATGCCCCGGGTGGTCCTTCAAACTCCTCTAGACCACCTTACCAATCACACCAACCTCCCATGCATGCACATTCCTATCAGCCACCCCAAGTGCAAACCACCAATCCATCGGGTTTCCCAAATTCCAATAATATGGAAACCGATTCAATTCGCTTGAGACCTTGACTCGTGGACTTGAAAACTCAATGAAAAATTTTATGTCTACCACAAGTCAAGTTCTCACTTCAAATCAGCAGACCATGAAATCTCTAGAGCTTCAGATGGGCCAATTGGCTCAGTCTGTACATGAGAGAGAGAGAGGGTCTTTTCCTAGCCAGCCTGAGGCTAACCCCCGCATGTACCAACAACAACAAATGCAAAATGAGAATGTGGTACCTCGGGGGAGGCAAGTGAACCATGTGGAGGAACCTGTTCACCATGTCAATTCCATTGTGACCTTAAGGAATGGAAAACAGGTTGACAATCACATTTCCTTGCCACACCCACCACCATCTATGCAGCCCCTCAGTGGGAATGGTGGTGAAGAAGAAGCTGAGGGTGAGGGTAATACACCAAAGCTTTCTTCTCAGGCACAGCAGAAAACCTACCTGCCAAAAGCTCCTTATCCAAGTAGGTTAAACAAAAAGCAGAGTGACAACATGGACAAGATATTAGAGGTATTTAAGCAAGTGAAGGTTAACATCCCCTTGTTGGATGTCATCCAACAAATACCTCAATATGCCAAAGTGTTGAAGGATCTCTGCACAACCAAGAGGAAGACCAATGTTCCAAAGAAAGCATTCTTGGCTGCAAATATCAGCTCTCTTTTGTCCAATCCTACCTACACAAAATACAAGGACCCTGGGTGTCCTACTATTCAGTGTACGATAGGGGACACTAGATTGAGCAATGTTTTGCTTGATTTAGGATCAGCGGTCAACCTCCTCCCATTCTCTGTTTATCAACAGTTGAACTTGGGAGAATTGAAACAAACTAAGATCACCCTCCAACTGGCGGATAGATCCATTCGTATTCCCATGGGGATTATCGAGGACGTGCTTATCAAAGTTGGAGATTTTATATTTCCAGTCGATTTTGTTGTCCTCGATACCAATCCTGTTGCGAACACCCACTCTCAAATACCTTTGATTTTGGGTAGACCATTTCTGGCAACCTCCAATGCCTTGATTAATTGTAGAAATGCTCTCATGAAGCTCTCATTCGGTAACATGAGTGCCGAGTTTCATGTGTTCAACTCTGGTAGGCAACAGGAACCCATGGATGAACCTTTAAATCTAAATCTCATCCGCCAATTGGAGAAAGCACCACAAAATCAACGAACACCCCTAACCCCAATGCAACCCATTGAGAATGTTCGAGGGCCCAGCGAAAACTCATTGCCTGTCTTCGCAATGCAACAGAGTGAGCTGGCCTCGAACATGAATGTCCAAAGGGAGTGTTCGTTGCATGATTCAGTTGGGAGTACTAGTGAGAGTGAGACACCTCACCATATGCCTATACCAAAAGGTGTCTCTACCTCATGTCCCATGGCCATTGAGCCATTTGAGCTTCATATTGACTCCAACAAGGACCCACCTTTGACCGAGCTTATGCTTGATGATCTAAATGATGGTGGGAGGTCCTTGTTGGATGACTTGGGGAGAAGCCTCATTCTTAGTGATGCAGGTCTGCTGCATCCATCGAATGAGCTTGAGGAACTCATTCCGATGCACCCGCCTATTGGTTGGAGGGTTTTTTCTTCGATGAGCAATTAAACCCTAGTGAGGCAACGCAACTTCATTCTTTGTTGCCCACACCCAACCAATATCATAAGGGGTTCAAGCCTTTCAGCTTTGACCTTTCACCCCTCATGACACCTCAGAGTACCAGTGAAGTTTGCCCATCTCGGCAAGTCTCTGGTCCTCAAAACTTGATGTTCTCATTTGATGTTCCTTGACCAAATGATTATGAGAATATCTTGGTTGATGTATATATCTTGTAAAAAAAAGTAAAAAAAAGAAAAAGAAAAAAAAAGTGTGTAATAAAAGACTCCTTCAGTGAGCATCGATTGTTGTGGGCCCCAACCCTTGTGTACTTGGGCCCAATTTCTTCACGTATTTATCTCCCTTCTTCAGCTTCTCACAGGTTTTGAGGGAATTTAGGTTTGTGTCCATCAACATGACCCTGAACGTCCCTTTGTACTTCATGTTGGTGAGATCTTTCATTTTTCATGCATATATCCATGTAGTATCTTGTTCACATTCATTGAGGACAATGCATGAAGTAGGTGTGGGGGGTGTTTTACGTGTGTACATAGTCGAGTCATTTTCCTTTGGTTTTATTTTCTTTTGTTTGTATTGTTAGGGTCATGTTAGTGTGCCGCATTTAATATCGATATATCTGCTTGCCATGATCCTTGGGTGACTTGTCTTCTTTTGCTTGCCTAGTGCTTTAAAATTTTCACATTTCTTTCAAAATATTCATGTGTTTGCGAAAGAAAATGTTTTTGTGGGTTTTGCGTGTGTTTAGCATGTGCAAAACCGTTGAGAGGCAAAGTAAAAAGAAAGCTCCCAAAATTGTCTTGAACTTGATGCATTAGGATTTCTAGTTTACTGGCTTTAGGTCTTATCGAGTCGTTAGGATGCACCCTGGTTTTCCCTTAGGGGGCGTGTAATCATAGGGTTTCAGTACTCAAACATTTAAAGAAGTCCACCCTCAACCTAGTGAGTCAAATAATTCGTGTTTGTGAGTATAAGGAAGTTTGTCGTAAGTCGAGGGCCCTTAATCTCTTTTTGTGAAACTTAAGTGTAGGGGTTTTGGTTCCCATATAGATAAATAAGTGGTGTTCTCTCTTCTCGCACGGCTCCTATCACTCGGGAAAGTAGGTCTGAGGGGACTTTGTGTCTGGTGCTTTCGAGTCATCTGACTTGGGATGCGCCGACCGAACTCCCGTTACACGGGTGGTAGGGATCGCCCTATGTGGAGATTTGGGGGAAGGTGTACGTGATAGTGTAAGTCCTCATAGGCAATGATGCACGAAACCTGACCCTGGGAGAATCAAACACCAACCAATAAAATGCTCCAAAGAAAAAGAAAAAAAAAGAAAAAGGGAAAAAAAAGAAAAAAAGAGAGTTAAATAAGAACCAAAATGGACTTTACACATTGTATCACATTCAGAAGTTAAGGTTGCCCATGTCTTTCACTTAAGTCCTTGACTAACTCTCACGAATAACTCATTAGGCTAGGTGTGTGGACCGATTACATATATAGAGTCGACCCGTAGTATTACCGCGTCCCATGATCGACAAAATAAGTCCAACGAGTCGTGTAGCTAGATTGATTAATGCATCTTGTTCGGATTTTGTGGGTATATCCGCTGAAAACACTCAGGAGACAACACTCCTCCTCCTTGGCGACAAGAAGGTTTAACGGCTTGTTGCACGTGCTAAGTGCAACCGTGATTCCTACGAAAGTGAGTTAGGATTTCTTGTTTTTTTCGCATGCTTTTCTCTTTCTTTGTTTTGCTCGGGACTAGCAAAAGTTAGGTGTGGTGGTATTTGATTGACATCATTTCATGCTCATATTTGTATCTTATATCCATTATCTTTCACCTAAATAATGCTATGTTACGAGTTTTATGTTTAGTTTTCAGGAATAAATAGGTTTGAAGAGATGAAGCATAAAAGGACCCAAAAGCTGGGAAAAAGGACTGAATTGTGAGATCTGTGGACCAAGATGCAAGGAAGAAGGACCTGAATGCAAGACCGAAGGACCTAAGAGCAAAACAGAATACTCCTCACCATCATGGGGAGTATTTTGGCAATTCTATTCGGGTCGGAGCTCCAACATGCAAAATAGATGCATCAAATACCAACAAAGCCTTCCAGAAAAGCCCACAAGAAATTCCAGAGCTATCCGGACACTGTAGACCGCTAATTAGCGGTCCAAGACCGCTAATTGGCGGTCACGTTTGGCCTAAATGCGCTCAAATTTCTCCAGCATATGTATTAGAGGATGTTGAGGCTATTTGTGGTATCTGTTTAGTCCCACATCGGGGGATTGTCCCGGATTAGCTTTTTCCATGGCTATAAATAGAACTCTTCACCTCCTATTGTAATCACTCCATATTTTAAGTGGCTATTCTTCCTACTAGAAGTGAGGCCTTGAAGCACACACTAAAGTAGGAGGATGCTACTTTTAATGTGAGTCATTTTATCAATAAAGTTTTGTGTTTATTTCATTGTTTGTTTTATGCTTCTTTAATTGTTTGTGCATGTTTTAGTTTAATCGTCTTTTAATTCTAGATTAGTTTTAATATGCTTTCTTTCCATAATTTAATAATTAGTGTAATGTTTAGTGAGTAGTTCCATCCCCTTTGGGGGGTGGAGTAGATGTACATACATGCATTAGAGAATGGGATGAATGCTTTAATTTCAATGTGTTGATTAAACATGAATGTATGCTTGCTTGTTTAGGATAGAATTTATAACTTCATGAGTTTTGCCAAAATGATTAGACACCTCTCATGCTTGTTTAGGTTCTGAAATAAACAACTTGCATATGTAAATGTTAATCAACCAAGTTGGTGAATAGATTGATAGGTTTTGCCATAACATTTAGACACTTCCTATGCTTGATAAACACCACCTTCATGTGCTTAAAGAATGTATTCTACACCCACCTCTTTGCTTGTGTGCACTCACTCCACCCCTTAGGGGTTTTCCATTCCTGAAATTCCAGCACTTCTATTTTGTTCTTAGCTTAGTTTTTATTTGATCGTTTATTTCTTTCTTTCGCATTTCGTACTTCTTAGCGTAGTTTAGTGTAGAGTAGCGTAACCAACTCTCTTCTCCATTATTTTCGCCACTTGATTTCGTGCAAACAAGAGGCTGCTCACCTCCCTGAGGACGACCCGTACTTGCCACCGCTTCATCGCGGCCGTGTACTTGCGGTTTAAAATAAAATGTTCAACAGCAAGTCTCGAGAAGTCTTTGATGAACCAACGATAATAACCCGCCAATCCCACAAAACTCCTAATCTCAGTCACACTCGTCGGGGCTCTCCACTGTGTCACTGCCTCGACCTTCGCTGGATCCACTGACATCCCAGCTCCCGATACTATGTGCCCCAAAAATGCCACACTGTGAAGCCAGAACTCGCACTTCGAAAACCTCGCGTACAACTGCTGATCACTCAGAATGCCAAGTACAATCCTCAGATGCTTCCGGTGTTGCTCTATATCTGGTGAATAGACCAAGATATCGTCCACGAAGACAATCACAAAACGGTCGAGGTACTGACGGAATGCCTATTCATCAGATCCATGAAAGCTGCAGCGCGTTCGCAAAACCCGAACGGCATCACCAGAAACTCAAAGTGCCCATACCTCGTTCGAAAAGTTGTCTTCTGAACATCTGCCTCTCTGATCCTCAATTCATGGTACCCAGATCGTAGATCAATTTTCTAGAACACCTTCGCTTACTGCAACTGGCCAAACAGGTCCTCGATCCTAGACATAGGATACCGATTCCTCATGGTACCTTATTCAGCATCCGATAATCTATACACATTCGCAACGACCCATCCTTCTTCTTCTGATAAACCCAGTATCCATCAGAACCTCTAACTGCTTCTTCAGCTCAGCCAACTGTGCAGGTGCCATCCTGTACGGAGCCTTCGACTGCGGCGTAGTTCCAGCTATCAGATCAATGCCGAACTTTATCTCCCTGTGAGGCAGTAGACCGGAGACATCATCAGGATTTGGAACTACCAAGGTGGCTACAAAAGCTCTGCAACCCTGCTGAATCAACTTCTGAGCTCTAACTGTAGAAACCACCAACCGACCTCCTCTGTCCTTCAACCCCCTGATCAGCAGATCAGGCAAACCCTGCCTCGGAATCACAATCTTCTTATCCCAGCATAAGACTCGAACATCATACTGGGACAGCCAATCCATCCCAAGTATAACATCGAAGTCTACCATCGGTAGTAAGACCAGGTCAGCCGGAAATTCCTGGTCTCACGAAGCAATCGTGGCACCGGGAAGAAATCTCCCCACAGTGCCCACTATGTGACCCAGGGGTGTGCTGACTTCCAAAGTGGTAGTCAACATCGCAGGGGTACGGCCTAACACGCTCGCAAACTGCTAAGAGATAAATGAGTGTGTGGCCCCAGAGTTGAACAACACCCTAGCTACCAAATCATCAACGAGCAGCGTACCTTCCACTACCGTGCTGACATCCCTAGCCTCATCAGCCTGGATAGTGAAGACTCTCCCGGCTCTCCTCCCCTGCTGAGGTGGTGTTGCAGGTCTACTTGGTCCACCTCCACCAGACGTGGATGGTCCCGATCGTCCGCTAGGCCCACCTGGCGTGCTCGGGTAAGAACGGACAAAGTGTCCCATCTAAGCACAACCGTGACAAGCGCCGGGGCGGTGCCCGCACCCCCGTCCCGGATGAACTCTGCCACACTGCCTGCAATGCCCACTCTGCGGTGCTCCACCTCCGTCAATCTGGGGCCTTTTGCCCGGATTTCCCTGTAACTGTCCTCCTGGACGTCCTGCAGGCTTCACCTGCATCCTCCTAGAATCCTCAAAGATCTCCTGGCTATACTAGTCCGTAATAGTCGCAAACTTCACAGCATCAGCTAAAGTTTGCGGCATACTAGTGGTGACACGAGCCCTGAATTGCGGCCTCAGACCCCATACGAACTTCCGAGCCCTCTGCTCCTGGGTCACATAAATCTATGGACAGTATCGTTCCAAAGCGTGGAACCTGCTGATATACGCAGCCAGAGTCAAATCTCTCTGCTCAAGGGCCAGAAATTGTTCCCTCTTCCGATCACGGACGTGTTGCGGAAAGTACTATTGGTTGAACTTTGTAGGGAAGTCCTCCCAACTCACATCCTCACTGTCGTCGAAAACCACCGCCGACGTGGTTCTCCACCAGTTGGACGCCTCCCCGTCCAAAACATAGGTGGCTAGGCCCACCAGCCTCTCCGAAGTCACTCCAATAGCCCGGAAGATCTTCTAGATCTAGAAGACCCAGTCCTCCATTGCCTCAGGGTCGCCTCTGCCACTTAAAATCGGCGGATGCTGGCACATAAAATGATCGTCCATAGCGCCAGTCTGGTCGGCACGGCTCTCCAAAAGTTCGCCAAACATCTTCAGCGTTACTGGCTTAGACTGTCTCTCCTCCGCCCCCGCAGCCCCACCAGTCTCCTCATTGGTACTGCGGTAGCGTGTAGGAGGTCTCACACGTATCGGAGCCATCTGCAGAAACAAATAACTCAACTCAGCAATGATAATGCATGCGTGACCTACTAACATGCTCACTCAACTCCAAATGGTGGTTTCTTTGGACAAGACTCATGAACCGGCCGCTCTGATAAAAAATTGTAACGTCCTCGAAACAGCGGAAAATTTAAAACTTTTTAAGAGTAAAACCGACAAACCAGAATACATCACTGAGGACATTACCAAAGATAAACACTAGGTGCACCAACATATATATCATATATATATATATATATATATATATATATATATATCTGAGTTTACTACAAAAGGGTGATTACATCAAAAGCTATAAGATACAATATACATATGTAATCACAACAACCTCAAACAAGGGGAAAACAGGATCTGGTCCCAGCAGCTCTCCTCCTTAGTCACCACCCTCTAATGCCGCTCAAGGCGTGAAAAGCAGACATAAACTATGCCTGAGTTTACAGAAGGAAACCCTGTATGCCAAACCTTAACACATATATGAATGAGACATAAGAATGAAACATGGCTTGAACAAATAAACACCACAACAACATTGTCAGCTAAGTTCCCGAGACCTGTCTCCCGGCCATAGCTGACACAACAATCTCGGTCTCAAGGGTCCTCTCACCCCAACCCCACCAACACCGGTGCACACAAGGCACCGCCGATCCAAATCACGAACAAACACCCACACTCTTGCCCCAGTGTTACTAGAGCCACGGTTTTGCATCCTTCGCCGGAGCCACGACTCACAACAGGGTCTCAAGGGTCCTCTCACCCCAACCCTACCAACACACGTGCACACAAGGCACTGCCGGTCCAAATCACGGCCAAACCATGATTGGCATCATTTCATGCTCATATTTGTATCTTATATCCATTATCTTACATCTAAGCAATGCTATGTGACGAGTTTTATGTTTGAATTTCAGAATAAAGAGGTTTGAAGAGAAGAGCCATGAAAGGACCGAACAACAGGAAAAGGACTTAATTGTGAGAACTGGGGACTAAGATGCAAGAGAGAAGGACCTGATCGTAAGACCGAATGACCTAAGAGCAAAACATGAAACTCCACACCATTATGGGCAGTGTTTTGGCAATTCAATTCGGGTCGGAGCTCCAACAAACCAAGTAGATGCATCAAAGACCAAGAAATTCTTCCAGAGAAGCCCAGCACAAAACCCAGACGGATATGGGCCTTATAGGCCGCCAATTGGCAGTTTGGAACCGCCAATTGGCGGTCTGAATGAGCCCACATCTGCTAAGCTCGCTCCTGGGCTTGTATTATCATGTTTTTAGGCTATTTTTGGTATTGGTTTAGTCCCACATTGGGGGATTGTCCCGGATTAGCTTTTTCCATGCTTATAAATAGAACTCTTCACCTCCCATTGTATCCATCTCTCTCTTTGGTGGCCACCTTCCCTACTAAGATTGAAGCCTTGAAGCAAAACTCTGGTGGAGGAAGGGCTACTTGTAATTTGGAGTGAGTAATAATAGAAGTTTTGTAGTTAATTGTTGTTTGCTTTAGTTTTTACATTGCTTAGTTAATTTCAATTTACATGTCTTGCATGTTTCTTTAGTCTCATGTTCTTTTAAGTTTCTTTAATACTTCTTTCTTTCTTAGTTAACTTTTATTCAGTATTATGCTTTCTTTTGTTAATATAGTTAGTCTAATGAGTAGTGAGTAGTTTCATCCCCTTTGGGGGTGGAGTAGATGTATGTAATTGTTATGTAGGTGGTATGAATGCTTAATATGAATGTTTTGTGAGAAATATTAGTATGCTTGCTTGAATTATTAAGAACCTTACTTGATGGTTTCTGTCATAGCTTAGGTACACTCCATGCTTGTCTAAGTGTCTTAATAACAATCTTGCATTGCTCATATTAATCACCTAGGTTAGTGTTGTAAATGATAGGTCTTGCCATGAGGTACTTCTTATGCATGAATAAACACTAACCACACTTGAGCATATAGTATACATTCAACACCACACTTATTTCATGTGCACACACACACTCCACCCCTTAGGGGTTTCCATTCCTGTCTTCTTATCTTCTTCATTAGTCATTAGCTTAGTCATTTCATGTCAGCTTGCTTGTTTACTAGTTTAGATTAGTGTAGTGTAGTGTAATACATCTTTCTCTCCTTCTTTTACCTCTCGCCTTCGAACAAACCAATTGTCGACACACCTCCCAGTGGACGACCCGTATTTTCCACCGCTTCAACACGGCCGTGCACTTGCGGTTAAAATAAAACGATCAATCAAGTTTTTGGCACCGTTGCCGGGGAGGTGCTATGTCCATACAATTGTTCGGACGATTCGAGGGGTTTTCAATTTTTTGTCTCCAGTTTTCTTAGTTTCAGGGAACCATCAGATCAAGGGGAGGCTTCTGGCCAAATTTGAGGAACAGGAGACCTAAAAGGACCGCCAATCAGCGGTTGGAGATTGCCAATTGGCGGCCTGGTGAGGGCTTCCTAATTTCAAATTTTTTCTGGTAGTTATTTCTGTAATTTGTGTTATCTGAGAGCCCTATTTTGCATGCTTTGACTTCTGGGTGGCTCCCAGATCATTAATCACTCCCCCATTAATCAACTTGGCCCTAAAATCCAAAGCAAAAGACTAGACGTTCTTATTTGTTTAGGTCACGCATCATGTATTGACTGAGGCATATAGTTGTCTTTTCTTTTTGATTTATTTTCAGTTGTTGAGTGCTGGCGTGAGGTACGCACTTCCTACACTCATTCATGCATCTCGTATGCCCATGCATTAGTTAGTAGGAATTGCATCAGGACAAGAGTGAGAGAGCGTTTGATTGGAGCGATTGATTGCTAGGTCTAGGATCAAATCGCTACTAAGGAGGGGTTGTCCCATAAAAGATAAGGTGGGGGATTTCATCACCCTTTCCTTGGCCCCAAAATCACTCTTAATAAAGCCTTAACTAAAAGCAAGTAGACATTGGCCCTAGGATTGCGGGCGCACTAGGAGAGTAATCTAGTTGAGACCGTCATGACCTGATCGGCGTTGCCTACTGATTGACATCATTTCGTGCTTATATTTGTATCTTATATCCATTATCTTAACCTAAGCAATGCTACGTGACGAGTTTTAGGTTTAGTTTTCAGAAATAAAGAGGTTTGAAGAGAAGAGCCATGAAAGGACCCAAAAGCAGGAAAAAGGACTTAATTGTGAGACCTGGGGACCAAGATGCAAGGGAGAAGGACCTGATCATAAGAAAGAAGGACCTAAGAGCAAAACAGGAAACTCCACACCATCATGGGGAGTATTTTGTCAATTCGATTTGGGTCGGAGCCCCACTAAACAAGTTAGATGCATCCAAGACCAAGAAACACGCCAAGGAAAGCCCACCAGAAGATCCAATGGGATCTGAAGCTTATAGGCCGCCAATTGGAGGTCTGGAATCGCCAATTGGCGGTCTGGTTAAGCCCAGATCCACTAAGTTTTCTCCTGGACATGTATTAATGTGTGTTTAGGCTATTTTTGGTATTGGTTTAGTCCCACATCGGGGGATTGTCCCGGATTAGCTTTTTTCATGCTTATAAATAGAACTCTTCACCTCCCATTGTATATATCTCTCTTTGGTGGCATCTTCCCTACTAAGAGTGAAGCCTTGAAGCAAAACTCTAGTGGAGGAAGGGCTGCTTGTAATCTGAGTGAGTTCATAATAGAAGTTTTTAGCTTGTTAATTCTTGCTTAGTTAATATGTTTGCTTTGGTGCTTGTTTTGTTTTATGCTTCTTTAATATTTCTTGCTTGATTAGTATAAGTTTCATTTCAGTATTATGCTTTCTTTTGTTAATCTAGTTAGTGTAATGTGTAGTGAGTAGTTTCATCCCCTTTGGGGGTGGAGTAGGTGTATGTACATGTTATGTAGGTGGTTTGAATGCTTAATATAAATGTTTTGTGTTGATATTAGTATGCTTGCTTGAATTACTAAGAACCTTACTTGATGGTTTCTGCCATAGCTTAGGTACACTCCATGCTTGTCTAAGTGTCTTAATAACAACCTTGCATTGCTCATATTATTCACATAAGTTAGTGTTGTAATGATAGGTCTTGCCATAGTTAGGTACTTCTTATGCATTAACAACACCAACTAACTTGAGCTTCTTGAATGCATTTCATACCACACTTATTTCATGTGCACACACACTCCACCCCTTAGGGGTTTTTCCATTCCTGTGATTTCATCTTTTGCATTAGTTGATTAGCTTAGTTGTTAGTTCATTTCAGCTTGTTTGTTTACTAGTTTAGCTTAGTGTAGTTTAGTGTAACCAATCCTTTTCTCCTTTCATTACCTCTCGCCTTCGCAAAAAACCAAGTGTCGACACACCTCCTAGTGGACGACCCTATTTGCCACCACTTCAACGCGGCCGTGCACTTGCGGTTAATATAAAACTATCAATCAAATTTTTGGCGCCATTGCCGGGGAGGTGCTCTGTCCAGACCTTGGTTTGGACGATTCGAGGGGTTTTTGATTTTTTGTTTCTAGTTTTTCTTAGTTTCAGGGAACCATCGGATCAAAGGGAGGCTACTGGGAAAATTTAAGGAAGTGAAGCCACAAAGGGACCGCCAATCAGCGGTTGGAGACCGCCAATTGGCGGCCTGGTGAGAACTTCCTGCTTCCAATTTTTTGTGGTAGTTAGTGTCGTACTTTGTGTTATCGGGGAGCCCTATTTTGCATGCTTTGACTTGTGGTTTGCTCCCAGATCATTAATCACTCCCCCATTAATCAACTTGGACCTAAAATCCAAAGCAAAAGACTAGACGTTCTTATTTGTTTAGGTCACGCATCATGTATTGACTTAGGCATATAGTTGTCTTTTCTTCTAGCTTTATTTTCAGTTGTTGAGTGCTGGCGTGAGGTACGCATTTCCTACACTCATTCATGCATCTTGTATGCCCATGCATTAGTTAGTAGGAATTGCATCGGGACAAGAGTGAGAGAGCGTTTGATTGGAGCGATTGATTGCTAGATCTAGGATCAAATCGCTACTAAGGAGGGGTTGTCCCATAAAAGATAAGGTGGGGGATTTCATCACCCTTTCCTTGGCCTCAAAAATCACTCTTAATAAAGCCTTAACTAAAAGCAAGTAGACATTGGCCCTAGGATTGCGGGCGCACTAGGAGAGTAATCTAGTTGAGACCGTCATGACCAGATCGGCATTGCCTACCTTGTCGATAGTAGGAGGTACTGGATCTCCGGATCTGGTATCACTTGCTGGGCAATGTGGTCCTCGTTGTAGGGAGGTGAGACGTGTCGAGGCTAGTGACCTCGAAGTTAGGCGTCGTCTAGCCTAAGGACCCATTGCCTTACATTGTTTGAGCCGTGCTTGCTAGTTAGGCTTCTTCCTGATCCCTCTACCCACGCTAGCTCTAGGGATTCTTCCCTGCTCACCTGAGTCCTCTCCTCATCTATCTCTACGTATAGTCTCCTCCTCTAGTACACCTTCTGTTGTGTGTTGTTTAGAGTCGAGTCGAGCATTTTTATGCGAGGTTGGGCTCGTTCTGGTGAGAGCGCTCGATTAGAGAGAGTTCATTCTTCTGAGTAGTGAGTAGTTCCATCCCCTTTGGGGGTGGAGTAGGTGTATGTACATGTTATGTAGGTGGTTTGAATGCTTAATATAAATGTTTTGTGTTGATATTAGTATGCTTGCTTGAATTACTAAGAACCTTACTTGATGGTTTCTGCCATAGCTTAGGTACACTTCATGCTTGTCTAAGTGTCTTAATAACAACCTTGCATTGCTCATATTATTCACATAAGTTAGTGTTGTAATGATAGGTCTTGCCATAGTTAGGTACTTCTTATGCATTAACAACACCAACTAACTTGAGCTTCTTGAATGCATTTCATACCACACTTATTTCATGTGCACACACACTCCACCCCTTAGGGGTTTTTCCATTCCTGTGATTTCATCTTTTGCATTAGTTGATTAGCTTAGTTGTTAGTTCATTTCAGCTTGTTTGTTTACTAGTTTAGCTTAGTGTAGTTTAGTGTAACCAATCCTTTTCTCCTTTCTTTACCTCTCGCCTTCGGAAAAACCAAGTGTCGACACACCTCCCAGTTGACGACCCGTATTTGCCACCGCTTCAACGCGCCCGTGCACTTGCGGTTAATATAAAACGATCAATCACCTACCTTGTCGATAGTAGGAGGTACTGGATCTCCGGATCTTGTATCACTTGCTGGGCATTATGGTCCTCGTTGTAGGGAGGTGAGGCGTGTCAAGGCTAGTGACCTCGAAGTTAGGCGTCGCCTAGCCTAAGGACCCATTGCCTTACATTGTATGAGCCGTGCTTGCTAGTTAGGCTTCTTCGTGATCCCTCTACCCACGCTAGCTCTAGGGATTCTTCCCTCCTCACCTGAGTCCTCTCCTCATCTATTCTCTACGTATAGTCTCCTCCTCTAGTACACCTTCTGTTGTGTGTTGTTTAGAGTCGAGTCGAGCATTTTATGCGAGGTTGGGCTCGTTCTGGTGAGAGCGCTCGACTCGAGAGTGTGCATTCTTCTGAGATGGACGGTCTTGGTGATCGACCATCTCTGCCTCGTGCTCCTTTGGAGCAAGAGGCCGAGTCGTCTCGCGGTGGTGAAGGAGACCGGGTTCCATACATGGAATACCTCGGTCCGCTTCCACCACCACATAGACCTCCTTCTCCTCCTCCTCTGACTCGAGAGGAAGGGAGATTCGGTCAGGATCGAGTTCTTGGTGCACCACCACCTTTAGCTCGACATGATAGACTGATGACTTTGTGAGAGCGGACCCATCCTGTTTGGGCCGCACAACCTTCTTGCATAGTTGTTCCCCCTGCTCGCGGGAACAACTATGAGCTGAAACCTCAGTATGTGAGCATGCTTCCAACCTTTACTGCCAATAAGGAGGATCCGTATATTTTTATACGCGAATTCGAGGAAGTATGCTCCATGTTCAAGCTTCAACAGCTTGACGAGGATTCTGTCCGGTTGAGGATGATTTCGTTCGCATTGAAGGATAATGCGAAGAAATGGATGTATAGCCTCCCGGCGAGCTCGATTCGGTCTTGGGATGACTTTGTGACCGCCTTTCTGAAGAGATTTTTCCCTCAAAGGAAAACTCAACAGATACGGCACCAGATACATCAAATGTATCAGACCGAGACCGAATCTTTTCATGGTTTCTTTGAGAGGTTCAAGGACCTTCTCCAGCAATGCCCTCATCATGGACTTGAGCTATGGCAGCTGTGCCAGATTGTTTATGAGGGCATCAACTACAACACCCGCACATTGTTGGAGTCGATGTGTCAGGGTGACTTCCAAATGAATCCCATCAAGGAGGCATGGGACACTTTTGAGTCCATGGCTAAGCGTACCTTCCAGTGGGACACCATGAGAGACCCACCAGCCGCCAGGTCTTATGGTCGAGCTGGATCATATCATGTTGAGTCGACTATCGCGTCTGAGGCAAAAATGGGTGCTCTCATGCGTAGGATAGAGAGTTTGGAGATTGACCGAGCTCCTGTAGCTCAGGTCACTACTCCCGGGTGTACTAGGTGTGGACTGTCGGGACATGATGACTTGGAGTGCGCTTACGCTCCAAGGGATACTGAGCATGCAAATGCGATGTATCAACAAAGGCCCCGAAACGACCCATACAGTCATTCCTACAACCCGGGATGGCATAACCATCCTAACTTCTCTTGGGGGTCTAGTGGAGGACACGGTCAGAGCTCACACCCTCAACCTCAACCTCCAACTTATCAACCTCCACGCCCATCGGCGACCTACCAACCCCCACATCAAAGGTCTCTGCACCAAAATTACCAACCTGGTCAGGCCTCTTCGTCGGGTTATTCTAACCAGACTTCACCACCTCAGCGGGTTGACCCCAAGGACCCTTCTAGTGATCCGACCCTTCAAGCGTTCCTGCAGAGCATGCAAAGTACAGTCAAGGCTTTGGAAATGCAAGTTAGCCAATTGGCTCATCAATTCCATGAACGCGAGAAGGGTCAGTTCCCGAGTCAACCTGTGGTAAATCCCAGGGGTCAGCCTGCTCATGCTAGGCAAAATGTATACAATGTTGAAAGTGACCCTTCCCAACATGCTAATGTTGTTCATACCTTGAGATTGGGAAGGGTCGTTGACAACAATGTGAAAATGCCGGAAGCCAACCCTGTTGGCGAGACTTCCGAGGAGAGTCTTGAGCCTGTCAAGTAACCTAATTCTGAGACTCCTCCTCGTGATTCTTATGTCCCCAAGGCACCATTCCCTCATCGGTTGACTAAAAAACGTGATGATCATTGAGATAAGATTGTTGAGGTACTTAGGCAAGTAAAGGTGAACATCCCGTTGTTGGACGTTGTTCAACAAATGTCACCGTATGCCAAGTTCCTCAAGGACCTTTGCACCACCAAGAGAAAAACAAATGTGCCCAAAAAGGCCTTTTTGGCCGCCAATGTGAGCTCCATATTGACACAACCCATGAATGTCAAGTACAAGGACCCAGGTTGTCCAACTGTCTCTTGCATGATTGGGAATGTGACAATCTCTCAAGCTCTATTGGATTTGGGGGCATCTGTGAATCTCCTGCCTTACTCAGTCTATGTCAACCTTGGAATAGGCGATCTTAAACCAACGAGGACAACCCTCCAGTTGGCTGATAGATCTGTCAAAATTCCACGAGGGAGTGTGGAGGATGTCCTTATCAAAGTGGGTGAGTTCGTATTTCCAGTTGATTTCATCATCTTGGATACCGAACCCGTGTCCAACCCACAAGGATAGATTATTGTGATCCTTGGGAGGCCATTTCTTGCGACATCTAATGCTTTGATCAATTGTCGCAATGGCTTGATGAGGTTGTCTTTTAGAAACCTCACGGCGGATTTCCACATCTTCACTCTTGGTAAGCAACCCGGGCTCTTTGACGACACTGTCGGAGCCAATTTCATCCAGGACACGGATGAGCCCGATTCATTAGGCATGTTCGACTCACATCGACATATTATTGAGGTGCCTAATGACCAGGTTGCGATTGAAGAGGATCTTGAGGAATCCGCCAGCATATCTCTGGACGAGGAGGCACATCTGGGTGCTTGCTCCTCTTACCCTGTGGCCCTTGAGCCACTTGAAAGTAACTCTGAATCCGACAAGGACCCACCTCTGGTCGAGCTTAAACCGCTCCCCGATAACCTGAAGTACATCTTTTTAGGGGATAATGAGACATTGCCACTCATTATTGCTTCTGATCTTGAAAAAGATCAAGAGGTTGCCCTTAAAAGAGTACTCTTTGAAAACAAAGAGGCGATCGGGTGGTCCTTGAAGGATATCAAGGGAATTAGCCCTGGTATTGTTCAGCATCGGATCCACATGGAAGAGGATTCTAGGCCCCGCAGGGACCCACAACGAAGATTGAATCCTGTACTGAAAGAAGTCGTCCGAAAGGAGGTTCTTAAGTGCTTGGATCATGGCATAATCTATCCTATCTCTGATAGTTCGTGGGTGAGTAATGTCCATGTGGTTCCCAAGAAGTCAGGCGTGACGGTTGTGGAGAATGAGCATAATGAGCTTATCCCGACACGCCTGCAAACTGGCTGGCGAGTTTGCGTTGATTATCGCAAGCTCAATGCGGCAACGCGAAAAGATCATTTCCCGTTGCGATTCATTGATCAGATGTTGGAGAGGTTGGCCGAACATGAGTATTATTGTTTTCTTGATGGATACTCCGGTTACAACCAAATTCCCATCGACCCCGAGGATGAAGAGAAAACCACATTCACTTGTCCCTTTGGCATGTTTGCCTACCGTCACATGCCCTTTGGGTTACGCAATGCGCCGGCAACGTTTCAGAGGTGTATGATCAGCATCTTCTCCGATATGGTTCAGCGTTTCCTTGAGATCTTTATGGACGACTTTTCCATATTTGGCGCTTCCTTTGATGAGTGCCTTCATCACTTGAGCCTTGTCCTCAAGCGATGTCGTGAGAAGAACCTCGCTCTCAATTGGGAGAAATGTCACTTCATGGTGAAGCGAGGGATTGTGCTTGGACATGTGGTCTCAAGTAGGGGAATTGAGGTCGATCCCGCCAAAGTGGGTATCATTGCTAATCTCCAACCACCACGTAATGTGAAGGACATCCGTGCCTTTTTGGGGCATGCTGGATTCTATCGGCGGTTCATTCGGGATTTTAGCAAAATTGCTCGACATCCCACTGCCTTGTTGGCTAAGGATGCCATTTTTGAGTTCACACCGGATTGCCATCATGCCTTTTTGACCTTGAAGAAAGAGTTGACTTCAGCTCCCATTATTAACGCCCCGGTGTGGACTGAACCCTTTGAGTTAATGTGTGATGCATCTGACTTCGCTGTGGGAGCAGTGCTTGGGCAACGATTGGACAAATTGCCTCATGTGATCTACTATGCCAGTAGAACACTCAATGATGCCCAATTGAACTACACTGTGACCGAGAAGGAATTCTTAGCGATCATATTTGCATTGGAGAAATTCCGGTCGTACTTGATGGGCTCCCACGTGATTATCTATTCTGATCACACAGCCATCAAGCACCTCATGGCGGAGAAAGATGCAAAATCCTGACTCTTGGGATGGATCTTGTTGTTACAAGAATTCGATCTCGAGATTCGGGACAAAAAAGGTGTGAAAACATTGTAGCTGACCACTTGTCTCGTCTAGAGACGACCAACCCACAAGACCAAATCATTGACGACAAATTTCCTGACGAGCAGTTGTTCACGATCAAAGATAACCCTTGGTTTGCCGACACCGTGAAATATCTCGTGACCAAGCAACTTCCTGTGGGTTGGTCAAAATCTGACCAATCCAAATTTAGATCGTATGTCAGATTCTTTCACTGGGACGACCCCTACCTATTCAAATACTGCTCTGACCAAATTTTCAGGCGCTGCGTCCCAGATACCGAGTTCCAAAGTGTGCTCCATTTCTGCCATTCCAAGGCATGTGGAGGACACTTTGGAGCAAAGAAAACTGCTGCCAAGGTGCTCCAATCTGGATTCTACTGGCCCTCTCTTTTCAAGGATGCTTACGACTTTTGTAAGCAATGCGATAGGTGTCAGCGCCTTGGCAGGATTGGTCGATGTGACATGATGCCTTTGCAAAATGTCCTTGTTGTCGACATCTTCGATGTGTGGGGCATCGATTTCATGGGTCCCTTCCCGAACTCGTTCGGGAATGTTTACATTCTGGTGGTTGTTGACTATGTGTCTAAGTGGGTTGAGGCTATACCCAGAAAGACCAATGACAACAAGGTGGTCACCAAATTCTTGAGGGACATTTTTGCGCGATTTGGTACTCCTCGTACCATAATCAGCGATAGGGGTACCCACTTCTGTAATCGCTCCTTTGAAGCGCTTATGAGGAAGTATTCGATCACCCACAAGCTTGCGACCCCATACCATCTGCAAACTAGTGGGCAGGTCGAAATCTCTAACCGTCAATTAAAGCAAATTCTTGAGAAGACGGTTAGTTCCTCGAGGAAGGATTGGTCAACTAAGTTGAATGACGCGTTGTGGGCTTTCCGCACCACGAACAAGACCAATTTGGGTATGTCCCCATATCAGGTAGTGTACGGCAAGGCTTGCCACCTACCCGTCGAGCTTGAGCATCGTGCTTTCTGGGCGATCAAGAACCTGAATATGGATCTTGATCAAGCGGGAGTACAACGTAAGCTCGACATTGTGGAATTAGAAGAGCTACGCAATGATGCGTACGAGAACGCCAAAATTCATAAGTCCCGAGCCAAGTTGTTTCACGATCGCATGATTATGCGAAAGGTGTTTACGGCCGGGCAGAAGGTGTTGCTCTACAATTCCCGGCTTCAACTGTTTGCGGGTAAGCTCCGCAGTCGCTGGTCTGGCCCGTTTATTGTCCAAACCGTCTATCCTCATGGAGCGGTTGAGATCGAGAACCCAGGGAATGGGGACGTGTTCAAAGTTAATGGACAACACCTCAAACCCTACTTGGAGGGGGCACCAGCCGAAGTCGAGGAGGTCATGGTCCTTCATGAACCTCCCTCGCACTCAACCATTCATGCTCCTACATGAGCGGTTGAGCATTCATGTGTATATTTGTTAAAAAAAAGAAAAAAAAGACTCCTTCAGTGAGCATCGATTGTAGTGGGCCCCAACCCTTGAGTATTTGGGCCTCATTTCTTTCACGTATTTGTATCCCTTCTTTAGCATCTCACAGGTTTTGAGGGAAGTTGGGTTGTGTCCATCAACATAGCCATGAACTTCCTTGTGTACTTCACGTTGGTGAGATCTATTCTGTTTCATGCATACATCCATGTAGTATTTTGCTCACATTCATTGACGACAATGCATGAAGTAGGTGTGGGGGGTGTTTTACGTGTGTACATAATCGAGTCTTTTCCTTTGTTTTTGTTTTCTTTTGTGTGCATTGTTAGGGTCATGTTAGTGTGCTGCATTTAATATCGATATATCTGCTTGCCATGATCCTTGGGTGACTTGTCTTCTTTTGCTTGCCTAGTGCTTCAAATTTTCACATTTCTTTCAAAATATTCATGTGTTTGCGAAAGAAAATGTTTTGTGGGTTTTGCGTGTGTTTAGCATGTGCAAAACCGTTGAGAGGCAAAGTAAATAGAAAGCTCCCTAAATTGTCTTGAACTTGATGCATTAGGATATTTAGTACAGTGGCTTTAGGATTTATCGAGTTGTTAGGATGCACCCCAGTTTTTCTTTGGGGGTGAGTAATCATAGGGTTTTAGTGCTCAAACATTTAAAGAAGTTCACCCTGAACCTAGTGAGTTAATAATTCGTGTCTGTTAACTTAAGGAAGTTTGTTGTAGTCAAGGACCCTTTAAATCTTGTTGTGAGACATTAAGTGTAGGGGTTTTGGTTCATGTGTAGATAAGAAATAAGTGAGTAGGTGTTCTCTCTTCTCGCACGACTCCTATCACTCGGGAAAGTAGGACTGAGGGGACTTTGTGCCTAGTGCTTTCGAGTCATCTGACTTGGGATGCGCCGACCGAACTCCCGTTACACGGGTGGTAGGGATTGCCCTATGTGGAGATTTGGGGAAAGGTGTACGTGATAGTGTAAGTCCTCATGGGCAATGATGCACGAAACCTGACCCTGGGAGAATGAAGCTCCAACTAATAAGTAGAAAAAGAAAAAAAATGAGAAAAGAAACAAAATGAAAAAATTTGGTAATGCAAATAAGAACCTTAATGGACCTTACACTTTGTATCACTTGAGGATGTTGAGGTTGTCCATGTATTTTGCTTAATTCCTTATTTAATTTGCACGAATGGTTTATTAGGCTAGGTGTGGACTGATTACCTATATAGAGTCGGCCCGTAGGATTACCGCGTCCATCGATCGACAAAATATTTCCAACGAGTCGAGGTCTAGATTGAATGATGCATCTTGTTCGGATTTTGTGGGTATATCCGCTGAAAACCCTCAGGAGACAACACTCCTCCTCCTTGGCAACAATGAGGTTTAACGGCTTGTTGCACGTGCTAAGTACAACCGTGATTCCTACGAAAGTGACTTAGGATTTCTTGTTTTTCGTTTGCTTTTCTCTTTCTTTCTTTTGCTCGGGACTAGCAAAAACTTAGGTGTGGGGGTATTTGATTGACATCGTTTCATGCTTATATTTGTATCTTATATCCATTATCTTACACCTAAGCAATGCTACGTGACGAGTTTTATGTTTAGTTTTCAGAAATAAAGAGGTTTGAAGAGAAGAACCATGAAAGGACCCAAAAGCAGGAAAAAGGACTTAATTGTGAGACCTGGGGACCAAGATGCAAGGGAGAAGGACCTGATCGTAAGACAGAAGGACCTAAGAGCGAAATATGAAACTCCACACCATCATGGGGAGTATTTTGTCAATTCGATTCGGGTCGGAGCTCCACTAAACAAGTTAGATGCATCCAAGACCAAGAAACACGCCAAGGAAAGCCCACCAAAAGATCCAATGGGATCTGAAGCTTATAGGCCGCCAATTGGCGGTCTGGAATCGCCAATTGGCAGTCTGGTTAAGCCCAGATCCACTAAGTTTTCTCCTGGACTTGTATTAATGTGTGTTTAGGCTATTTTTGGTATTGGTTTAGTCCCACATCGGGGGATTGTCCCGGATTAGCTTTTTCCATGCTTATAAATAGAACTCTTCACCTCCCATTGTATATATCTCTCTCTTTGGTGGCATCTTCCCTACTAAGAGTGAAGCCTTGAAGCAAAACTCTAGTGGAGGAAGGGTTGCTTGTAATCTGAGTGAGCTCATAATAGAAGTTTTTAGCTTGTTAATTCTTGCTTCGTTAATATGTTTGCTTTGGTGCTTGTTTTGTTTTATGCTTCTTTAATATTTCTTGCTTGATTAGTATAAGTTTCATTTCAGTATTATGCTTTCTTTTGTTAATCTAGTTAGTGTAATGAGTAGTGAGTAGTTCCATCCCCTTTGGGGGTGGAGTAGGTGTATGTACATGTTATGTAGGTGGTTTGAATGCTTAATATAAATGTTTTGTGTTGATATTAGTATGCTTGCTTGAATTACTAAGAACCTTACTTGATGGTTTCTGCCATAGCTTAGGTACACTCCATGCTTGTCTAAGTGTCTTAATAACAACCTTGCATTGCTCATATTATTCACATAAGTTAGTGTTGTAATGATAGGTCTTGCCATAGTTAGGTACTTCTTATGCATTAACAACACCAACTAACTTGAGCTTCTTGAATGCATTTCATACCACACTTATTTCATGTGCACACACACACACTCCACCCCTTAGGGGTTTTTCCATTCCTGTGATTTCATCTTTTGCATTAGTTGATTAGCTTAGTTGTTAGTTCATTTCAGCTTGTTTGTTTACTAGTTTAGCTTAGTGTAGTTTAGTGTAACCAATCCTTTTCTCCTTTCTTTACCTCTCGCCTTCGGAAAAACCAAGTTTCGACACACCTCCCAGTTGACGACCCGTATTTGCCACCGCTTCAACGCGGTCGTGCACTTGCGGTTAATATAAAACGATCAATCACCTACCTTGTCGATAGTAGGAGGTACTGGATCTCCGGATCTTGTATCACTTGCTGGGCATTATGGTCCTCGTTGTAGGGAGGTGAGACGTGTCAAGGCTAGTGACCTCGAAGTTAGGCGTCGTCTAGCCTAAGGACCCATTGCTTACATTGTTTGAGTCGTGCTTGCTAGTTAGGCTTCTTCCTGATCCCTCTACCCACGCTAGCTCTAGGGATTCTTCCCTCCTCACCTGAGTCCTCTCCTCATCTATTCTCTACGTATAGTCTCCTCCTCTAGTACACCTTCTGTTGTGTGTTGTTTAGAGTCGAGTCGAGCATTTTATGCGAGGTTGGGCTCGTTCTGGTGAGAGCGCTCGACTCGAGAGTGTGCATTCTTCTGAGATGGACGGTCTTGGTGATCGACCATCTCCGCCTCGTGCTCCTTTGGAGAAAGAGGCTGAGTCGTCTCGTGGTGGCGAGGGAGACCGGGTTCCATACATGGAATACCTCGGTCCGCTTCCGCCACCACGTAGACCTCCTTCTCCTCCTCCTCTGACTCGAGAGGAAGGGAGATTCGGTCAGGATCGAGTTCTTGGTGCACCACCACCTTTAGCTCGACATGATTGACCAATGACTTTGTGGGAGCGGACCCATCCTGTTCGGGCCGCATAATCTATCCTATCTCTGATAGTTCGTGGGTGAGTAATGTCCATGTGGTTCCCAAGAAGTCAGGCGTGACGGTTGTGGATAATGAGCATAATGAGCTTATCCCGACACGCCTGCAAACTGGCTGGCGAGTTTGCGTTGATTATCGCAAGCTCAATGCGGCAACGCGAAAAGATCATTTCCCGTTGCGATTCATTGATCAGATGATGGAGAGGTTGGCCGAACATGAGTATTATTGTTTTTTTGATGGATACTCCGGTTACAACCAAATTCCCATCGCCCCTGAGGATCAAGAGAAAACCACATTTACTTGTCCCTTGGGCACGTTTGCCTACCGTCGCATGCCCTTTTGGTTATGTAATGCGCCGGCAACGTTTCAAAGGTGTATGATTAGCATCTTCTCCGATATGGTTGAGCGTTTCCTTGAGATCTTCATGGACGACTTTTCCATATTTGGCGCTTCCTTTGATGAGTGCCTTCATCACTTGAGCATTGTCCTCAAGCGATGCCGTGAGAAGAACCTCGCTCTCAATTGGGAGAAATGCCACTTCATGGTGAAGCGAGGGATTGTGCTTGGACATGTGGTCTCAAGTAGGGGAATTGAGGTCGATCCCGCCAAAGTGGTATCATTGCTAATCTCCCACCGCCACGTAATGTGAAGGAGATCCGCGCCTTTTTGGGGCATGCTGGATTCTATCGGCGGTTCATTCGGGATTTTAGCAAAATTACTCGACAACCCACTGCCTTGTTGGCTAAGGATGCCATTTTTGAGTTCACACCGGATTGCCACCATGCCTTTTTGACCTTGAAGAAAGAGTTGACCTCAGCTCTCATTATTAAGGCACTGGTGTGGACTGAACCCTTTGAGTTAATGTGTGATGCATCTGACTTCGCTGTGGGAGCAGTGCTCGGGCAACGATTGGACAAATTGCCTCATGTGATCTACTATGCCAGTAGAACACTCAATGATGCCCAATTGAACTACACTGTGACCGAGAAGGAATTCTTAGCAATCATATTTGCTTTGGAGAAATTCCGGTCGTGCTTGATTGGCTCCCATGTGATTATTTATTCTGATCACACAGCCATCAAGCACCTCATGGCGAAGAAAGATGCAAAATCCCGACTCTTAAGATTGATCTTGTTGTTACAAGAATTCGATCTCGAGATTCGGGACAAAAAAGGGTGTGAAAATGTTGTAGCTGACCACTTGTCTCGTCTAGAGACGACCAACCCACAGGACCAAATCATTGATGACAAATTTCCTGACGAGCAGTTGTTCACGATCGAAGATAACCCTTGGTTTGCCGACATCGTGAAATATCTCGTGACCGAGCAACTTCCTGTGGGTTGGTCAAAATCTGACCAATCCAAATTTAGATCTTATGTCAGATTCTTCCACTGGGACGACCCCTACCTATTCAAATACTGCTCTGACCAAATTTTCAGGCGGTGCGTCCCAGATACCGAGTTCCAAAGTGTACTCCACTTCTGCCATTCCAAGGCATGTGGAGGACACTTTGGAGCAAAGAATACTGCTGCCAAGGTGCTCCAATCTGGATTCTACTGGCCCTCTCTTTTCAAGGATGCTTACGACTTTTGTAAGCAATGTGATAGGTTCCAGCGCCTTGGCAGGATTGGTCGACGTGACATGATGCCTTTGCAAAATGTCCTTGTTGTCGACATCTTCGATGTGTGGGGCATCGATTTCATGGGTCCTTTCCCGAACTCGTTCGGGAATGTTTACATTCTGGTGGTTGTTGACTATGTGTCTAAGTGGGTTGAGGCTATACCCACAAAGACCAATGACAACAAGGTGGTCACCAAATTCTTGAGGGACATTTTTGCGTGATTTGGTACTCCTCGTACCATAATCAGTGATAGGGGTACCCACTTCTGTAATCGCTCCTTTGAAGCGCTTATGAGCAAATACTTGATCACCCACAAGCTTGCGACCCCATACCATCCGCAAACTAGTGGGCAGGTCGAAATCTCTAACCGTCAATTAAAGCAAATTCTTGAGAAGAAGGTTAGTTCCTCGAGGAAGGATTGGTCTACCAAGTTGAATGACGCGTTGTGGGCTTTCCGCACCGCGTACAACACCAATTTGGGTATGTCCCCATATCGGGTAGTGTACGGCAAGGCTTGCCACCTACTCGTCGAGCTTGAGCATCGTGCTTTCTGGGCGATCAAGAACCTGAATATGGATCTTGATCAAGCTGGAGTACAACGTAAGCTCGACATTGTGGAATTAGAAGAGCTATGCAATGATGCGTACGAGAATGCCAAAATTCATAAGTCCCGAGCCAAGATGTTTCATGATCGCATGATTATGCGAATGGTGTTTACGACCGGGCAGAAGGTGTTGCTCTACAATTCCTGGCTTCATCTGTTTGCGGGTAAGCTCCGCAGTCGCTGGTCTGGCCCGTTTATTGTCCAAACTGTTTATCCTCATGGAGTGGTTGAGATCTTGAACCCAGGGAATGGGGACGTGTTCAAAGTTAATGGACAACGCCTCAAACCCTACTTGGAGAGGGCACAAGCCGAAGTCGAGGAGGTCATGTTCCTTCATGAACCTCCCTTGCACTCAACCATTCATGCTCCTACATGAGTGGTTGAGCGTTCTTGTGCATAGCTTGTAAAAAAAGACAAAAAAAAGTACAACAAAAGACTCCTTCAGTGAGCATCGATTGTTGTGGGCCCCAACCCTTGAGTATTGGGGGCCTATTTCTTTCACGTATTTGTATCCCTTCCTTAGTATCTCACAGGTTTTGAGGGAATTTGGGTTGTGTCCATCAACATAGCCATAATCTTCCCTGTGTCCTTCACGTTGGTGAGATCTATTCTTTTTCATGCATAAAGCCATGTAGTATCTTGCTAGCATTCATTGAGGACAATGCATGAAGTAGGTGTGGGGGGGTGTTTTACGTGTGTACATAGTCGAGTCTTTTCTTTTGATTTTGTTTTCTTTTGTTTGCATTGTTAGGGTCATGTTAGTGTGCTGCATTTAATATCAATATATCTGCTTGCCATGATCCTTGGGTGACTTGTCTTCTTTTGCTTGCCTAGTGCTTTAAAATTTCCACATTTCTTTCAAAATCTTCATGTGTTTGCGAAAGAAAATGTTTTGTGGGTTTTGCGTGTGTTTAGCATGTGCAAAACCGTTGAGAGGCAAAGTAAAAAGAAAGCTCCCAAAATTGTCTTGAACTTGATGCATTAGGATATTTAACACAGTGGCTTTTGGATTTATCGAGTCGTTAGGATGCACCCCAGTTTTCCTTTGGGGTGAGTAATCATAGGGTTTCAGTGCTCAAACATTTAAAGAAGTCCACCCTGAACCTAGTGAGACAATAATTCGTGTCTGTTAACTTAAGGAAGTTTGTTGTAGTCAAGGACCCTTTAAATCTTGTTGTGAGACATTAAGTGTAGGGGTTTTGGTTCATGTGTAGATAAGAAATAAGTGAATAGGTGTTCTCTCTTCTCGCACGGCTCCTACCACTCGGGAAAGTAGGTCTCAAGGGACTTTGTGCCTGGTGCTTTCGAGTCATCTGACTTGGGATGCGCCGACCGAACTCCCGTTACACGGGTGGTAGGGATTGCCCTATTTGGGGATTTGGGGAAAGGTGTACGTGAAAGTGTAAGTCCTCATGGGCAATGATGCACGAAACCTGGCCCTGGGAGAATGAAGCTCCAACTAATAAAAAGAAAAAAGAAGAAGAGAAAAAATGTGAAAAGAAACAAAAAGAAAAAAATGCAAATAAGAACCTTAATGGACCTTACACTTTGTATCACTTGAGGATCTTGAGGTTGTCCATGTCTTTTCACTTAATTCCTTACTTAACTTGCACGAATGGTTCATTAGGCCAGGTGTGAACTGATTACCTATAAAGAGTCGGCCCGTAGGATTACCTCGTCCATTGATCGACAAAATTTGTCCAACGAGTCGAGTGTCTAGATTGAATAATGCATCTTGTTCGGATTTTGTGGGTATATCCGTTGAAAACCCTCAGGAGACAACACTCCTCCTCCTTGGCAACAAAGAGGTTTAACGGCTTGTTGCACGTGCTAAGTGCAACCGTGATTCCTACGAAAGTGAGTTAGGATTTCGTGTTTTTCGTTTGCTTTTCTCTTTCTTTGTTTTGCTCGGGACTAGCAAAAACTTAGGTGTGGGGGTATTTGATTGGCATCCTTTCATGCTCATATTTGTATCTTATATCCATTATCTTACATCTAAGCAATGCTATGTGACGAGTTTTATGTTTGAATTTCAAAATAAAGAGGTTTTGAAGAGAAGAACCATGAAAGGACCCAACAGCAGGAAAAAGGACTTAATTGTGAGAACTGGGGACTAAGATGCAAGGGAAAAGGACCTGATCGTAAGACCGAATGACCTAAGAGTAAAACATGAAACTCCACACCATTATGGGCAGTGTTTTGGCAATTCAATTCGGGTCGGAGCTCCAACAAACCAAGTAGATGCATCAAAGACCAAGAAATTCTTCCAGAGAAGCCCAGCACAAAACCCAGACAGATATGGGCCTTATAGGCCGCCAATTGGCAGTTTGGAACCGCCAATTGGTGGTCTGGATGAGCCCACATCTGCTAAGCTCGCTCCTGGGCTTGTATTATCATGTTTTTAGGGTATTTTTGGTATTGGTTTAGTCCCACATCGGGGGATTATCCCGGATTAGCTTTTTCCATGCTTATAAATAGAACTCTTCACCTCCCATTGTATCCATCTCTCTCTTTGGTGGCCACCTTCCCTACTAAGAGTGAAGCCTTGAAGCAAAACTCTGGTGGAGGAAGGGCTACTTGTAATTTGGAGTGAGTAATAATAGAAGTTTTGTAGTTAATTGTTGTTTGCTTTAGTTTTTACATTGCTTAGTTAATTTCAATTTACATGTCTTGCATGTTTCTTTAGTCTCATGTTCTTTTAAGTTTCTTTAATACTTCTTGCTTTCTTAGTTAACTTTCATTTCAGTATTATGCTTTCTTTTGTTAATATAGTTAGTGTAATCAGTAGTGAGTAGTTTCATCCCCTTTGGGGTGGAGTAGATGTATGTACATGTTATGTAGGTGGTATGAATGCTTAATATGAATGTTTTATGAGAAATATTAGTATGCTTGCTTGAATTATTAAGAACCTTACTTGATGGTTTCTGCCATAGCTTAGGTACACTCCATGCTTGTCTAAGTGTCTTAATAACAACCTTGCATTGCTCATATTAATCACCTAGGTTAGTGTTGTAAATGATAGGTCTTGTCATGAGGTACTTCTTATGCATGAATAAACACTAACCACACTTCAGCTTATAGTATGCATTCAACACCACACTTATTTCATGTGCACACACACACTCCACCCCTTAGGGGTTTCCATTCATGTTTTCTTATCTTCTTCATTAGTCATTAGCTTAGTCATTTCATTTCAGCTTGCTTGTTTACTTGTTTAGATTAGTGTAGTGTAGTGTAATACATCTTTCTCTCCTTCTTTTACCTCTCGCCTTCGAACAAACCAATTGTCGACACACCTCCCAGTGGACGACCCGTATTTGCAACCGCTTCAATATGGCCATGCACTTGCGGTTAAAATAAAACGATCAATCAAACCACCACATCAAACAACAAAGAAACACCACCACAAGATATCAGGCCGAAAGTCTGTGTTGTTGCCCCAGGGGGCCGGAGAGACGAGCCGCCTTTAATCAATCACACATACCACTATCGGGCGACAGTCTGTGTCGTTGCCCAAGGGGGCCGGAGAGACGAGGCGCCTTCAAGTGTACTCACAAAACCACGAATCCACCGAAAATAGGCAGAAACGGTCGAACAAAAGCAGCTTACCGATCGACCGAATCCCCACCAAGAGGACTGGCCCAACCGAAAAACCCGCCAATCAGTCGAACAACAAAGGGGATCCGTTCGACCGAAAAGCACCAGTAAGAAAACATTTTCTCAAACCACGATCACACGGTCGAACAACCAAACACTATCGGTCGGCCAAAATCCACCAGTGCAAATCCTTCAACAAACCACTCTACACGGTCGACAGCAACCACACTTACGGTCGACCGGCCATTAAGATAACTTAAGTCGTCGGTCGGACGAGTCAAACAGGCGGTCGACCGTTTGGATGGTCAACGCCCCAACCGACCTACGACAGTACTTTCGGTCGACCGGCAAAGGGGTCCCGTTCGACCGAAAATACCCAGAGCCTCCATCTCTCGCTCAAATTGCACAACCGATCGACCACCCCAAAGGTATCGTTCGACCGATTAGAGGGATATTGCACAAAATACACTATAACTGGTCGACCGAATCCAAAACCCTGGTCGACCGTATAGTGCAGAAAAACTAGTGTGCAGGTCCGACGAGCCAATCGGCCTACCGTCGACCGCTGCCACCCCCACACTAATAATAGGTGAGCGTAAAAGCAAGTTTGACATACCTTAAGTCTTGAAGAAGCCTTTGAAGAATCACGGCGAGCGCTTCCTCGCAAGACCTCGTCTGCTCCGGCGAACACCTCAACTCAAACACCTCGACTCCAGCAACGTCCGAGCTCCTCCCAGCCACTCCAAACCAGAGCCTCCGGCTCGCCTACGGAAGAGAGAGAAATGAGCGGGAAAGAGAGAGAGAAGAGATATGTGCGGGTGGGAGAGAGAAGTGAGAGAGAGAAATCCAAACCTTTATATATAATCTCCTCAATCCTTCTCAGCCGTCCATTTCAATCTTCTCTAAACCTCCCCTAAACACAATAAAACATTAAGCATGGTTCGGATATTACACCTCACGTGCAAAATAGAAAATTTATGCTTTCGAAAGAATTTGGGGCGGATTAGAGCCAAAGATCCGTCAATTGCGGATAATTTTGGTCCAAATCCCATCCTATTTGTCTCGTGGCTCGAACATGTTTATTTGAATGCACCAGACCATAGAGAAATATAATACAGTCGTCGGATTGCTCCCAGATTCATCTACAGTACTCTTTCTTCTATAAATAGCAATGTTTCTCCTACATTTCTCCTCCCTCTCAGCCTCCACCATGTAAATATATTAGGTTTTACCCAATTTGGGCAGTAGAGAAAGGTGAGAGTTGAAACTTGTATGTTACTCTTTTGTTATTCTAAAGGTAGATTTGGACTCCTCTCTTCTCTAGTTTTGTTTCTATCCAAGTATTTTTGTGTTTTGTTGGTAGATTTAGTAGTTTGATTTTTTTACCATGTTTAATGTAGGTGCCTTGCTTTCCATAATTGTTACCATGAGTAGAGAGTAGATCCACCCATTTGGGATTGAGGTGATGTAGATTATGTGAAGTGTTACTGATGAGTTCTTATTTGTGTCATTTCCAAGTGCTTAATGTAGATTCTATACTTGTAGCATGCTTAAACTTGTATTAGATGGCATAATGGCCACACTAGGTACTTGTCTCATGCTAGATCTAGAGTTAATCTTTTTCCTTGTAATGGTTTATCTTTGTACGAAATTGACTTGTTATGTATGGATGCTTGATTAGTAGAGAATGTATTGAGTTGTATGGATGGTTAATTGATGTCCTAATAGCCACACTAGGTACTTCATTCATTCTTGAGAACACAAATTGCATCTTAACTTCATGTCTAACTATATTAGTCATGTATTCCTGTAAATGTAGTTGATGTTAATTAGACTCCACACTAGTTTCTAGTTGATTTCGTCTAGGGTCATTATACACGGACGCTAACGTCCCGGATGCACCTGAAGTCGTCAGTACAGTCAGCAGGCCAGTCAGTAAAATTCTAATGTCTTTTACTTTCTGAAATTAATTAAATAACATGTTTATTTTGTGTCACGTTCAACTTTAACTTTCCTCATACAACATTACTTTCTCAATGCAGCATTTGGTTTCCTTATGCAACTTTTTAGTTTCCCAATGCATCATTTGGTTTCCCCATGCAACCTTCGGATAAAAAACATAAATGAAAAGCATTGGGTGTGCCCTTTTTAAGATATGAGTTTGTCCATTTTATCCTACTAGTCTGTCTATTTTAAGGTGTGGGTTTGCCCTTTTTAAGATATGAGTTTGTCCATTTTAACATACTCGTGTGTCACTTTTAAGGTGTAGATTTGCTCATTCTAAGATATGAGTTTATCCATTTTAACCTACTGGTTTCTCCTTTTTAAGGTGTGGGTTTGCCCTTTTTAATATATTGGTTTGTCCATTTTCACCTACTGGTCTGTCTTTTTTAAGCTGTGAGTTTGCCCTTTTTAAGATATGGGTTTCTCCATTTTAACATATTGGTTTGTCCATTTTAAGGTGTGGGTTTGCCATTTTTAAGATATGGGTTTGTCCATTTTAACCTACTGGTCTGTCCTTTTTAAGGTGTGGATTTGCCCTTTTTAAGATATGGGTTTGTCAATTTTAACCTATTGGTTTGTCTTTTTTAAGGTGTGAGTTTACGCTTTTTAAGATATGGGTTTTTCCATTTTAACCTAATGGTCTGTCCATTTTAAGGTGTGGGTTTGCCATTTTTAATATATGGGTTTGTCCATTTTAACCTACTCGTCCGTCCTTTTTAAGATGTGCGTTTGTCCTTTTTAAGAGATGAGTTTGTCCATTTTAACTTACTGGTTTGTCCTTTTTAAGGTGTGGGTTTGCTCTTTTTAAGATACGAGTTTGTCCATTTTAACCTACTGGTGTGTCAATTTTAAGGTGTGGGTTTGTCCTTTTTAAGATATGAGTTTGTCTATTTTAACCTACTGGTCTGTCCTTTTTAAGGTGTGTGTTTCCTTTTGGACGATATGGGTTTGTCCATTTTAACCTAATGGTATGTCCTTTTAAGGTGTGAGTTCGCCTTTTTAATATATGGGTTTGTCCATTTTAACCTACTCGTTTGTCCTTTTTAAGATGTGCGTTTGCCTTTTTTAAGATATGAGTTTGTCCATTTTAACCTAATGGTCTGTTCTTTTTAATATGTGGGTTTGTCATTTTTAAGATATGAGTTTGTTCATTTTAACCTACTGGTGTGTCCCTTTTAAGGTGTGGATTTGCCCTTTTTGACATATGAGTTTATCCATTTTAACCTACTGGTCTGTCCATTTTAAAATTTGGGTCTGCTCTTTTTAAGATATGGGTTTGTCCATTTTAATCTACAAGTGTGTCATTTTTAAGCTGTGAGTTTGCCATTTTTAATATATTGGTTTGTCTATTTTAACCTACTCGTATGTCCTTTTTAATATGTGTTTGACCTTTTTAAGATATGAGTTTGTCCATTTTAAACAACTGGTTTGTCCTTTTTTAGGTGTGGGTTTGCCCTTTTTATGATATGAGTTTGTCCATTTTAACCTACTCGTCTGTCCTTTTTAAGATGTGCGTTTGCCTTTTTTAAGATATGAGTTTGTCCATTTTGACGTACTGGTTTGTCCTTTTTAAGGTGTCGATTTGCCCTTTTTATGATACGAGTTTGTCCATTTAAACCTACTGGTATGTCCTTTTTAAGGTGTGGATTTGTCCTTTTTAAGATATGAGTTTGTCCATTTTAGCCTACTGGCCTGTCCATTTTAAGGTTTGGGTTGTCCTTTGTAAGATATGGGTTTTGTCCATTTTAACCTACTGGTGTGTCATTTTTAAGGTGTGGGTTTGCCCTTTTAAGATATGAGTTTATCCATTTTAACCTACTGGTTTGTCTTTTTTATGGTGTGAATTTGCCCTTTTTAAGATATAAGTTTGTCCATTTTAACCTACTAGTTTGTCATTTTTAAGATGTGTGTTTGTCCTTTTTAAGATATGAGTTTGTCTATTTTAACCAACTGGTCTGTCCTTTTTTTGGTGTGCGTTTTCCGTTTTCAAGATAGGGGTTTGTCCATTTCAACCTAATGGTATGTCCTTTTTAAGTTGTGAGTTTGCTCTTTTTAAGATACGAGTTTGTCCATTTTAACCTATTGGTGTGTCCTTTTTAAGGTGTGGATTTGCCCTTTTTCGAGATATGAGTTTGTCTATTTTAACCTACTGGTCTGTCTATTTTAACGTTTGGGTTTGCCCTTTTTTAGATATGGGTTTGTCCATTTTAACCTATTGGTGTGTCATTTTTAAGGTGTGTGTTTGCCCTTTTTAATATATTGGTTTGTCCATTTTAACCTACTCGTATGTCCTTTTTAAGATGTGCGTTCGCCCTTTTTAAGATATGAGTTTGTCTATTTTAACCTACTAGTCTGTCGTTTTTAAGGTGTGCGTTTGCCTTTTTGAAGATATGGGTTTGTCCATTTTAACCTAATGGTCTGTTCTTTTTAATGTGTTGGTTTGTCATTTTTAAGATATGGGTTTGTTCATTTTAACCTACTGGTGTGTCCTTTTTAAGGTGTGGATTTTCCCTTTTTGAGATATGAGTTTATCTATTTTAACCTACTGGTCTGTCCATTTTATGGTTTGGGTTTGCCTTTTTTTAAGATATAGGTTTGTGAATTATAAGCTACTAGTGTGTGATTATTAAGGTGTGAGTTTGCCCTTTTTAATATGTTGGTTTGTCTATTTTTACCTACTCGTCTGTCATTTTTAAGTTGTGCGTTTGTCCTTTTTAAGATATGAGTTTGTCCATTTTAAACAACTGGTTTGTCGTTTTTTAGGTGTGGGTTTGCTCTTTTTATGATATGAGATTGTCCATTTTAACCTACTCGTCTGTCTTTTTAAGATGTGTGTTTGCCCTTTTTAAGATAGGAGTTTGTCCATTTTAACCTACTGGTTTGTCCTTTTACGGTGTGGGTTTGCCCTTTATATGATACGAGTTTGTCCATTTTAACCTACTTGTCTCTCCTTTATAAGATGTGAGTTTGCCCTTTTAAGATATGAGTTTGTGCATTTTAACCTACTGGTATGTCATTTTTAAGGTGTGGGTTTGTCCTTTTTAAAATATGAATTTGTTTATTTTAACCTACAGGTCTGTCCTTTTTATGGTGTACATTTGCCCTTTTGAAGATATGGGTTTGTCAATTTTAACCTAATGGTCTGTCATTTTTGAGGTGTGGGTTTACCCTTTTTAATATATGAGTTTGTCCATTTTAACCTACTCGTGTGTCCTTTTTAAGGTGTGGATTTGCCCTTTTTGAGATATGAGTTTGTCAATTTTAATCTACTGGTGTGTTCTTTTGAAGGTGTGGATTTGCCCTTTTTGAGATATGAGTTTGTCCATTTTAGCCTACTGGCCTGTCTATTTTAAGGTTTGGGTTTGTCCATTTTAACCTACAGGTGTGTCATTTTTAAGGTGTGGGTTTGCCGTTTTTAATATATTGGTTTGTCCATTTTAACCTACTCGTATGTCCTTTTTAATATGTGTGATTGACCTTTTTAATATATGAGTTTCTCCATTTTAACCTTCTGGTTTGTCCTTTTTGAGGTGTGGGTTTGCCCTTTTTATGATATGAGTTTGTCTATTTTAACCTACTGGTCTGTCCTTTTTTAGATATGGGTTTGCCCTTTTTAAGATATGGGTTGTCCTTTTTAACCTTATGGTCTGTCCTTTTTGAGGTGTGGGTTTGCCCTTTTTAAGATTTGAGTTTGTCCATTTTAACCTATTGGTCTGTCTTTTTTAATGTGTGAGTTTGTTATTTTTAAGATATGAGTTTGTCCACCAAATTCAACCCAATTCCACCAAGTAAAGGGATCTTCCCACTAAGCACAAAACAAGAAGCATATTTTCAACAGAAAGGCAAAAAAACAAAAACAAATGCAAGAAAGAAAGAAATTCCTCACTGAATGACCAAAACCAACAACCAAAAAAATAAATTTCATCACCACAACACCTAAAATCAGTTACAAAGAACCATATTTTCCTCAAGAACACCACACAAAAAAACCAAAACAGCTATAAAGAACAAAAGCTACAAAGAAGCAAACTTTCCAAAATAACCCCAAAAAACCAAGATCGATCCATCACAGAACAAAACTAAAAACTTCAAATCAGCTACAAAAAACCAAACTTTTCCCCAAAAACTCCACACAAAAAAACTCAAATCAGTTACAAAGAACCACATTTCCAAAACACCAAGATTGATCCATCACATAACAAAACCAAAAACTTCAAATTAGCCGCAAAAATCCAAACTTTTTCCCCAAAAATACCACACAAAAAAGTCAAATCAGCTACAAAGAACCACATTTCCTCCTCCTCCTCGCCGACCATTTCCTTACATCGTGAGATCTAACATGTTCCTCGGCCTCGAGACAGGCTCCAACGCCGACCACTTCCTCCCCCTTCTCGCCGACCAACTTCAACCGAACAATCACACAACTTAAACCGAATAGACACACAACTTAAACCGAACAGATGCACACCTTGAACCGAACAGTCACACACCTTAAACCGAACAGATCCAAATCTTAAACCGAACACACACATAACTTGAACCGAACGGATCCACACCTTAAACCGAACAGACACACAACTTAAACCGAACAGATGCACACCTTAAACCGAACAATCACACAACTTGTACCGAACAGATGCACACCATAAACCGAACAGACACACAACTTAATCCGAACAGATCCACACCTTAAACCGAAGAGGCACAAAACTTAAACCGAACGGATCTAAATCTTAAACCGAACAGTCACACCACTTAAACCGAACAGTTCCACCACTTAAACCGAACACATACACACCTTAAACTGAACAGTGACTAACCTTTAACTGGACATAGCCGTACCTTACCGTTCATGCACGACAACCATGTTTGGAACAACCATATGTAATTTTCAGTGGTCTCAGAAGACAGCAAAGCGCAACCGAGCAAAACTGACTCGAAATGGTGATTAACTCCTACAAATGGGGCAAAGGGCATGTCATATTTGTTTGTAACGTAGGTGGTGTCGAAACATATTGCGTCTCCAAATTATGAACATGCAGCTCTAGAACGACAGTCAGCCCAAAACACGTTTCGTAGTCTTCCTTCGTCATCCATATCCATTACATAGAAAAACATAGAATCAATCTTCTGAATCCTAATGAAATAGTTCTGAAGAGCTTGTGCATCACCATGTCCCATCTTCAAATTTCTGACTTCGTTTACAACATTCCTTTACACAGAAACCACTAAGACCAAGCGCAAAATGTTGAACTTCAATTATGTTAGGTAGAAAGAACACAAACCTTAAATCCCTTTCGTTGAAAGTCAATTTGTCATGACCTCCAGCGTCGACCACAAAAGATTGCATGGTCTTAGCAGCCGATATCCCAGCAGTATCATTGCACGATATGCGTGCTTTGGCGGCCTCAGGGACGGTTCGTTTTTGTCTGAGAAAACGCATTTGCTCCTGTTCAAGCATGGCGTGGTTATGTTTAAGATCCACAAAGTTAATGTGGTAACCCCTTGCTGGGTTTCCGAAGACCCTTATCCGAGCAGTGCATTGGACTCTACTGGATAACCGAGGCTTCAATTTCCCTTGCCCTTGGTTTGTTGGTGTCGTGCCCTCCTTGGAGCACGTCAGCGTGGCCCGTATAACAACACCACGATCGTAATGAGATTGCCTTGTCTTAACACCAAAACCACAAGAATCGGCATAGGCCACGTAAAATGTTTTGGCTTCTTCGAAAGAAGTAAAAAACATCTCATCCTTAGGAACGTTTGCCAACTGCTCCACTTGGGAAGGCACATTAACGATTTCCATTGGAGTATAGAGGAAGGACCACAGAAGAGAAGGGAAGAAAAAGGAAGACACATCTTGAGATGAAGAAGAAAAGTCTTCTGCTGTGTAGGAGCGCCAAAATGAAGACGGAAGGGAGTGATTTGAGACGCATTAATGAGCGATGGAGGGAGGGATGGAGAGATGGAGTGATTGCTCAGGACATTTGTACGGATAACCAAAGAATTGAGGGATAAAATAAAAATAGAAACATTTTCTCTGCTAACATGGAGAGTGTCAACTAAGCCGCGTCCTCAAGAAGCGTCCTAAAGAGCGGCCATGTATCATTTTCCATATATTATATAAGGCCAATTACTGTAGCAATTCTTTCGAATGTCAAAATTTTAATATTTTTTAATTCATTTCCAATTTTATCTCCAAAATACCTCCACCTCCAAAAATATTACAACACTCACCATCCCTCACATCCCAAACAAAACCACCAAATCCACGACATTCCAACACCAAATCTCAAATATTCCAACACCACTGATGACCCCCAATACGCATCGTCGCTCCCAAGTCTTCCCCCTCCTCCAAGTCCCACCACCCTTAAGTCATGTCGTCCCAGTACCATTGCCCCCATGTCCTGTAGTCGGCCCCACGATTGGATACGCCCAGGTGCTGTTAATTAGCTGTGTGTGGTGGTGTGATGTTTTGGTGATTCAAGTGTTCTCTTTTTAGTTGCGGTGGTTTAGGTTCAAGTTTGTTTGTTGTTTTTGTTTAGTAATGAGATGTTTTTGGGGTTTTTTTTGGATGATTTCAGTGTCTTGTCTTTGGGCCTTATTTCAGATATTGAGCTCTTGTTCAAGTTCAAATTTGAGAAACTTGGTGCTTCTAGTTTGGGACTTTGGGGTTTAATTTTGATGGTTCAAATGCTTTCTCTTAGTTGTTATTGTTTTTTTACTGAACATCAGTTAGATGTTTATAATTCTTGAGAAATTCTTTCTTGTAGCTTTATTTTTTACAAATACAAGTGTTTGTTTCCCATTTTGGTATGTTCTCTTTTATTTTCTTTTGAGATAGCTGAGAAGTTTGGCTTGAAGCTAACACATGTATCACCATTATATAATAAGCTAAACAAGTATATAGTTATGGTTGAAAATTGAGATGACTACTTAGCAAGGCTTTGTCCTTGTCCAAGTTTAAAATCAAGTTAATATCCGACATCATTTGTTATTCAAGCCTAGGGAAGCAGATGGTTCTGGAAGGAAAGCGTAATGTTTGACTTGGGATGGATTATTGAAGTGCAAAGAAGTGGGTATTTTGTGGTATGCTTTCGATTTATGCTTTTGTTTCATATACTCTTAATTTAGTATTAAAAAATCACAGATGAGTACCGATAAAACATCAGTTGACGAGCAATTGTTCGTGGTGAAGTCCAGCACCTCGTTGTGTTCCTATGTGGGGGATTTATCCAAGCTTTGGAACTACTCTTGGGGGCTATCTGTGCATGAATATATAGTAGAACACTTGCAGAAAGTTATTAGGAATCCTAAGAAATATTTAACCAACGTTCGTGGATGCAGCTTATTTGGTGAAAACAACCCACCTCGTTTGGTCGAATGACCCAACTTGTTTGGTGAAAATGACCCAACCCTTTTGGTTGAATGACCCAACTTGTTTGGCGAAAACAAGTCAACTCGTTTGGTATAACGACCCAACTTGTTTTGGCAATTTTTACAACTTGTTTATTTTTATTCAACGTGTCCATGTAACAAGTTGATTTGTCCCGTCTCAGTGTTCGAGTGGTATAGGTTGGTTTGTGATGTTTTTAATTTCGTTGTCTTGATTGAGTTTGAATCTAACAACGATGTCATAAAGTTGTTTCAAAACATATGATTTTTCCTAATAGTTCAACATGGATAATAGTCAAATAGTTCAAAATGGGACATAGGAAGTTCACTTACAAAATTAAATTGTACTGCATTTTAAATGTCTAACACTAAAAAAATCATCTGCAATTGCATATGTTGTTAATTAAGTTGTCTCATGTTTGACAAGTTGTTTCATGTCTTAGAGAGAAGTATACATTTTTTTAAATGAGTCAAGATGTTAATTAAGTTGCAATGACCCAACTCGTTTCGACCGAACGACGTAACTTGTTTGGTCAAACGACCCAATTTGTTTGGATAGAACAAACCAACCATTTGGTCGAACGACCCGACTTGTTTTGTGAAAACAGGACAACTCGTTTTGTAATTTTTACAACTCGTTTATCTTGATTCAATGTGTCCATATAACAATTTTTTTGTCATGTCTTAATATTCGTGTGCGTACAAGTTACCTTGTAATAAGTTAGTTTGTAATGTTTTTAACTCGATTGTCTTCATTCAATTTGAACCTAGCAACGATGTCATAAAGTTGTTTCAAAACATATGAATTTTCATAATAACACAATAAAGTTCCAGCGCATGTTCCAGTTTGTTTAGGAAATAAATTATGCTTACTATTTTACTGAACAACGCAACTCGTTTGGTGAAAATAAATCAACTCGTTTGGTAGAGCGACCCAACTTGTTTGATGATTGTACTGAACAACCCATCTCGTTGGTGAAAACAAGTCAGCTCGTTTGGTGAAAATGACCCAACTCGTTTGGTCGAACGACCCACCTTGTTTGGTGAAAACAATCCAACTCATTTGGTAGAATTGACCAGCTTGTTAATGATTTTTACAACTCGTTTATCTTGATTAATCATTGTATCCATATAACAAGTTGGTTTGTCTCGTCTCAATTTTCGTGGTTAACTGGTAACAAGTTGGTATGTGATGTTATCAATTCGTTTGTCTTAATTGAATTTCAATCTAACGGTACCATAAAGTTCTTTCAAAAAAATATGATCTTTCATAACACCACAAATAATTCTGAAATGAAACATAAAAAGTTCACTTAACAAATTAAACTGTACTACATACTAATGTTTGTACATAGGTGGTTGTTTGTGCCTCCACGTTGATAGGCACAACCACGTCAATCTTAATGTGAGATAAACCAAGACTTGAGAATAATACAAAACATAGATGTACATTGGCGTAAGTAATGAGAGCAACATTTCTATCATCAACTTCTGGCACTTTATAACGGAATTGTAGATACTACCTAAGCATTGCCAATATTATCGAACAAAATCCACCAATTCAACATGTGTGGTATTCCTCCTTAATGTGTGGTGTTTGACTTGATTCTTATACAAAAACATAGTCAAAAACTTATTTGAGAACATGTATTAAAATCACACAAAAACAATTAGTTATTGTAGCAACATTTTTAAAGATAATAAGCAATTACTAAAAAAATTAGGACCTAAGAAAGTCTTTTTTTTAAACTACCGAGATTATTAATTAAGTTGCAATGACCTAGGTCATTTCGACTTTATTGTTTTGCTTGTTTTCAATATGTCTGATAATGAGCGAGCTTCTTTGGTGCAAGCGAGCCAACTTGTTTAGGCTAGTTCGTTTGTTGCAACGAGCCAGCTTGTTTGGTTGAGTGAGCTGGCTCATTAGACAAAACGAGTCAACTTGTTTGGAACAACGAGTCAGCTTGTTTGGATCAAATGAGCCAGTCTTTTGGACCAAACATGTCATCTTGTTTAGTCAAACGAGCCAGCTTGTTGGGACAAAATGAGTTAACTTGTTTGGAACAACGAGACAACTCGTTTGTGGCAACAAGCCAACTTGTTTGGACCAAAACAAGTTGGCTCGTCAGACAAAATGATTCAACTTATTTGGGACAACGAGCCAACTCGTTTGTGGCAACGAGCCAACTTGTTTGGACCAACGAGCCAACTTGTTTGTTCAACAGCCAACTCATTATGGTTTTCAATACTCACAAGCCAATTTTTTTAAAATTTTCTCCAAAATGTAATACACTACTTCTTGTTTACTCATTTAAGTGAAGTAAGCAAACAACCATGGAGAATTTGTTTTCCTTCCAAACCTACCTACAAATCTAAACAAGTAGAATTCACCAATCAATTTGTGAATAAAACTCAACTCATACAACATGTTCCAAGTTTTATGAGTTGAGAAAACTAATATAACTTGTTTACAACTTGCTAAATCATCTGAATCAAGTAAAGGTCATTAATCAATTTGGTGGTTATTTCTGAAAATAAAAAGTAAACCACACCACAAACTAGTTGAGACTTAAGGTGACAACCCAAAATAATTAAAAGTGACTAATCTAAAAACCAAGACCAAATCGGTGATGATCCAAACCTAATAGAAGATAACCCAAAATATGTCACGAAATGGTTAAAAAAATCAAGAGAAAAACCGAAAAAAGAAACAAAAACAAAGATTACAAGATGGAAATGGCTCTTAATACTCCGTTGGGTGCTCGAGAGCCTTCGGTGGAGGTACAAAATAGTCACAAAGTAGGTGTAATATGTGTAGATTGGATCGCCGGAGCTAGTTGCCGAAGTAGAACAAATCACCGGAGTTGGCAGACCATGTAGAACGAATCGTTGGAGTTGGCCGACAAAATGGTCACGACCGGTGTAGGTAGGATGTTGGAGTGAGGTTCTAGGATTTAGAAATATGTTGGGACAGGGAGTTGGGATGTTGAGAAGAAGAAATTGTATGATTTGTAATTATGACAAAAATAACAATAGTAAATGTGACATTTGGTAATCCTTTTAAGAACATGAAAAGTCAATGGTCCTCAAACAAACAACCCCTTGTTCTTTGGTCTTATTGTATATTCCAATATTTGCTAACAATGCTATACCTTTTCATCACTTTTTACCATGATCCCATCTTCTCTTTAGTCTTCATATTGAACATGATTTAGTCCTTATCTGTGTTGTGTTAGATTGAAGCAGATCATAATGTAGGATCGTGAGGGTCTCTAATTCTAATCACTTTTAAGCTAATCACCTACTTGTTTAATCAATCAAGATATGCACAGCGGAATTTAAACAAATACAAGTAAGTAAAGCAAACCACAATGATGACACCAGATTTTTATAGAGGTTCGGCCTCCCGTCTACTTCCTCTCTTGCAAGCTCCGCTCAATCTCCCTCAATCTCCGCTCGCGTCTTCACTATCAACCTCGTTCCGGGCCGAGATTAATCATTTTACAAAACAAACTCCACGAACACCCTCATGAGCTTGACTTTCTTCTCTCACAATCCGAGATGAACACTTCGGGCTGTCACCGAAGTCCTTGCTTCTTTACAAATGAGATCTTGAGTGGAACACACTCTCTAACTTGAGCACACTTAGCTTAGGATGTGGAATTGATGCTAAGATGTGGAAGTTTAAGCTTGGAGAGTAGGATTTGGGGAATGAGAGACTTGGGAGTTTCTCTTAGGTGTATTTGACAAATGGAAGTGTAAGAGCAGTGTGATTGTGTCATGGAAACACCTATTTATAAGATCCTAAGGTATTATAGCTGTTGGGGTTAAGTTGGGTAAGATTTGAGTGAAAGACTCAAAATAGAAACTTGCAGGATGCAATTCAGCAAACGTTCGGTCAACCGGATCGGCAAGTTCGGTCAATCGTTGGGCAGTTTTGGACACGATTCGGTCGACCGGTTAAAGAACGATCGACCGCCAAAGGCTATAATCTAGGTACACTTTCGTTATCGGTCGAACACCGAGATAGGTTCGGTCGACCGAAAACTAACAGGCTCTTCTGGGTTGACAAACAGGATTCAATTTGGTTGACTGAAACAAGGTCTACGGTCGACCGAAAACCAACAGGAAGTTTTGGTTTGTCGAGTCTTCTTAAGTTCGGTCGACCGAACAATGTCCTCGGTCGACCGATACACTAAATTGTAGGATTTCTAGTTTAATTGCACATATATATTTTCGGAATTTTGTTATGCACAATAAGGATCAATTACAATTTTCTATAATTTGTTTCATGCATGCATCAGTTTGTTTCAATAACTAGTTTCAAAACTTTATTAAAACAAACATGGGCTCCGAATTTCATACCTAGAAGTTCTCTAAAACTTCTTGATGATCCGGAGACGTTGAGGATGCTTGTCGCTGCGCCGGATGCCCCCGAGTATTCACCGAACTCTAAACAAGATCGGAGAGAGAAGAGCTAGCCTCTCAATCTCCAATAGGGTTTAGAATCTAACTACTAACCCCTCTTTAGTTCCCTTGAGAAGAAGATCTCTGAAAACTAAAACTAAACTCAAGAATTAAGGAAATTCGTGGAGAAATTATGGAGAGAGATGTTTGCACAAGAAGATAATGAATTAATTAATAAGGTAATGAGATAAACTTGTATTTATAAGTTCTCTCCAAATTACCTATTCATGTGCAACCTCTTGCCCATGATTTCAGGCAAACTTCCATCTAACCATCCATTATTTGATCACAAATAATCTCAGCCACGAATTAAATCAGTTATGGACCAATTCCATGCATGATCTAATTAATTCTTAAATTAATTCTGCATAAAACTGTCTGGACCGGTCGACCGTTTGGAGGTTTGGTCGACCGTTTAGACCAGGTTTCGGTCGACCGTTAATAACTCGGTTGACCGTTCGTAACAAAAAATATTTCATCGCAATGTTCGGTCGACCGACCGATATACTCGGTTGACCAAAAACGAACAGACGAAATTCCCTGTTATCGGTCGAGACACATCTGGTCGACCGTGCAACATTCGGTCGACATTTACCATTTAGCGGTCGACCGTGTTTGCACAATACTGCAGACTTGTCAAATTTCGGTTTAACCCCTACAAAATTTGACATTTCGGGATTAGTAGTAAGTTCACAACTTATGTAACATATTATCCTATGTAATGATAAATCATTACACCCCATAATATTTACATTGCATATGTATTTAATTTAGATTCTAATTATGTTATTAATCACAACATAATTTTGATTTTGTTTGTTCACCCCATGTGTCATATTTTCTACATGAAACCCGACACACCTTATGAACTCAAAATCCCCATTTCTTGTTTCCCAGCTTTGTGGTGTGACCTATGGGAGGATCTAAACTAAGTTGGCAGTGATATTAAGAGCTTAATATCACAAGCTATAAGCGGTATCTAACTACACATTATAGCTCCCAATTAGTTAGATGTCTTAATTCCACTCGAACCAAAACCCGATCCATTTAGTGATGGAGTGCACCACTTGTGTTTGTCCCTTGCCTCATGATATTGAGAATACACACAAAGTAGTATTGTGTCATCTTTGTATTAGTATTCATTTCTTGATCTCTTTAAGCTAGTTATAAATATGTGACTTAACTCAAATCACATTGTGCACATTATAACTTTGCTTTATCAAGGGGCCCACTAATATCATCACTCAATTAGGAGGGGCAATGATAATCTTTTGACTAACTATCTTCTCCAACAAAAGTCATACTTAACCAACCAATGTCTTTACACTACATTTATCGATAGCTCAAGACACTAGTCTAATCAAGCATTTCTTAAGTGATCGGATATAAGTCTCATATTAAAGGACCAAGGACACAATAAAACATTAATGACACAGAAAACACAATTCTATAATGTTTTACTTATTAGGTCTATTCAGTATACAAAAATAGTATTTTCCTCTTTTGTCTACCCGTGTTGTCACTCACTTGTAGAGCTACAATGATCTATGACCAACACGACAATCTTAACTAGGTAATTAATGTCCCATGTTAATTACCATGATTGAGAATATCTTTTGTTTTATGTAAACCATTATCTTTTAGAGCTCTACGGTTAAGGACCAAGAGCCTCTTCCTTAACACTTCTAAAAGACGAATAACATAAACAATGAACAAAATGATTTCTCATTCAATTCATAATAATTGACATTTAAAGTAAAACTTTTAGAACACATTCCTTTCATAAATGTATTTGGGGTATATGGAGATAACACGAATACGACCGTTGGGTATAAACGACAAAACAAACGGTCGGAAATATGTTGTTACTTGGTCAACCGAAAAGGTCTAACCGAACAAGGGCAGTAAAACACTAACAGGATATATGATCACTCGGTCGACCGAACGGTCTGTTTCGGTCAACCGAATGTGGTCAGACAGATCATGTTAAGGTTTGGTGTTTTCTGGTCTAAGTTTGGATGATCTATTGAAGTCCAAATTATATGAAATTTTGTGTGTGACTTCTATACGGAACATAGTGTGTGTTTGAGTAGTTTTTAGCTCAAGTATGCTCAATTACACAAAGTTCCTAAGACTCAAAGAAAACGCAAATTACATGTCTTCAATTCAGCTTGATTACATGTCTTGACTTGATTTCCTTTCTTCCTTGATTCTTGATCACCTGTAGAGGTTAACACAAAACAATATATATGCAATGCAACATGTGTGCTACTCTACATGATTACAATTAAGATTAGGTTGATTGAATCATCAAAATATAGATTAAGGCCAAAAAGCCAGCACATAATACAATTGATATTAACAACATGAATAGATAATTAATACATTGGAAGAAGAGAGAAGAAAATACATCGTTAGTCAACTATGTATTATTTTATTGATTAATTTGCTTTCTTATATTAGATAGGGCGAGGTTTAGACCTTCTATCCTTGGTAGCCATAAACATATAGTGTTTGTGCAATTAGTCAATTACCTCCTTAAATCCATTCTCAGTGCATCATATTGAAATACGAAGTTTTGCTAAGTAGCTAAAAGATAAGAGCCTTGGGAACAGAGACTCTTGTTGTGTGAATATCGAACAAAATTACCTGCTTTGGGGACAACACCATCCACCACCTCCTCCGCGACGGGTGGACCCTTCTCTCTACCTTCAAACAACCTAATAAGGGTGTCCATTTTCTGGCTTATCTCCTGGAGGGCTTGGAAAGGATCAGGGAAGGGTTTTACGGACTCGTGCAAAAAAAAACTCACATTTTTCATAACCCTAATACAAAAAAGGGAGTGGGTTATCAAATATTTTGACTTATATGCAGAGAACAATAGAAGCAACAAAATATCAAAAAACAACACAAACAACGATAATCGGAAAACGAGTCAAAACCATTCAAACAGTTAAGCAAAACCCACTCACGGCTGAAGTCCCGCACCTCCATTAGACCTGTACCACTGACGCGACCGTCCCTACGCACACCTGAATGGTGGCATAGCCGCACATGGGTATAGGAGAGGGTTGAGAGGCATGGCCTCCTAGATGTCGTGGCCACAGAAGATCATCTCCTTTCCAGGTTTTCAGCTGTGAGAAAGGGGAAACGATGGGGTTGAGAGAAAGGGAGGTAAGTGGAGCGATGCTTCCTTTATATGCCCGTGACTTTGAACGGAAGGGGTAAAACCGACTTTGGTTTTCAAAAAGACGCCTAAAACTTAAAACCAATTTTGGCAGCCAAACATCCCTTCACATTTAATCGCAAACTACCTCAAAAACGGTGCAGTAAATAGTGACGTTTCTTCAAAAAATTGTTTCAGATTCTCGACATTCAAACGGGCCCATAGTTGCATACATAAGCTCCACAAGTGGTCCTATTAACATTTATCATTATGATTACACACACATGTAGTATGATTCAATAAATGAACTAGACATGGGAATGATTAAAGTTACTAACGATCCTACCGGTTGTTGTGGACAATATTGGTCGAAAATGTGCAAAAAAGACGTGATGACCGGTTTACCATGTTCTTCATGCAAGCGAGCTCCAATACTAGCAACCTTTAAGGGAACACAACAAGAATGAAGGTAGTAAAGTGTAAGTATCTCGTCCTAATTATGTACTTTAAGTACAGGTAAATTTAAATACACGTCACCAAACAAGTTGTGTCGTTCTACCAAACGACCTAACACGTTTTCACCAAATGAGTTGGGTAGTTCGATCGAAACGTGCTGGCTTGTTCGTTGCAACTTGATTAACAACTTGACTTGTTTAAAATATATATATATATACACTTCTCTCTCAGACATGAAACAACTTGTGCAAGATGAGACAACTTAATTAACAACATATATAATTGCAAATGATTGGAACTTCCGTAGGGACGAGTCTGTCCCGCTCGGAACGCAAGTGTGCCACTAAGGACGACTATGTCCCCCATAGGGTTGAGCCAGTCCCGCTCAGGACGTACGTGTCCCGATTGGGATGCAAGTCTGGCTCGCTCGGGACAAAACTACGTCCCTGACCCTGCGCTGGACCGGTGCGTCACGCGCGGGACAAAATGAGTCAACTTGTTTGGAAAAACGAGTTAGCGTTGGGACACACCAGTCCCGTGCTGGGCTAGGTCGTTCGACCAAACGAGCTGGGCCATTTCACCAAACAAGTTCTGTCATTCGAACAAACGACATGACTTATTTTCACCAAATGAGTTGGGTCATTTTCACCGAACAAGCTGGGTTGTTCTACAAAACGAGCTGACTTGTTTCCATCAAACGAGCTGCAACTTAATTAACTTACTACAAGCACAAAGGTGCAATTTATGGCACATTGTTAGATTCAAATTCAATCAAGACATTGAGACGGGGGACATTTTCTACAACTAAATAAGCTGGGTCCTTTTTTCCAGCTAAATAAGTTGGGTCATTTTTTAATACTAAATAACCTGGGTCGTTTCTTGAGCTAAATAAGGTAGGACGTTTTTAGTACTAAATAACCTAGGTTGTTTTCTTGAGCTAAATAAGTCAGGTCGTTTCTTGAGCTGAATAAGTTGGGTCATTTTCTAGAGGTAAATAAGTTGAGTCATTGTCTTGTGGTAAATAAACTAGGTTGTTTTCATGGCTTTCTCATTGCTTACAAAAATTAGTTTTTTGTTTGCATATTTTTTAATTTCAATGACATTTGAACCCTCGATTAATTCATCACTTGAGGGTGATCATAATTATCTTGTTAGTGCATCAATCAGACAATCCAAAGGCAAAAGTACTAGAAGAAGAACTAATCATGTTTGGAAAGATTTTGACCTAGGCCAAGATATAAATGGTCAAACTATCGTCATATGTAAAATATGTGTTGCACAAGTTACTGCACCTAGTAGCAATGGTACTAGTCATCTATCAAGACATGTTGAAAAATATAAATGTAGGAATGTTGGATCATCTAGTTCACACCAAACAATTTTAAATTGTAGTAGTGGAAGTTAAGCTAAGAAATATGATCCAATTAAAGGTAGAGATGTAATTGTTGAATATATAATTAGAGATGAATTATCATTTAGTCATTGTGAATCTCCAAACCTTAGAAATACATTTACTTACATAACCCACAATTTCAATTATTTTCCCGACTCAAATTTAATAATGTAGCAAATAAAAAATTTGATACCGGATAATTATTTCTTTTGTACCAATTTTGCACCCACACACAAGTATGATTATATATAACCAAATAAGAGATGTATTGCAATCTTATTCAATAGAAAATAAAATTTGTGCAATTTCTTTTGACAATGCTATTTATTTGTAGCAAAAAATTACTTAAAAATTTATGTAATCCGCCCCTAGATGGTATTATTTTTCATGTTAGATGTGTTTGTCATGTTTTAACTTAGTGGTACAAGATGGACTTCAAATAATTAAACCTTATTTGCAAAATGATAGAGATATTTCTCCCTTTTTAGGTAGTAATATAACATCTAGATATCAAGAATTTAGGGAATTGTGCTCCAGTAGTGATGTTAAATCTAGGAAATTTAAATTAGATATCTCTCATAAATGGAATTCTACTTATGAAATGTTGTTATCGTTATAGTTCTTTAATTTCAATTTTTTATAATGAAAAGCAAAATGAAAACTTTTTAAGTAATCTTATTTGGGAAATTGTAAAATTATGTTAGATTTTTTTAAACCTTTTCTTAACTTCACTAAGGTACTAAGTGGAATCTATTACACAACCGCTAACATATTTATATATGAATTATTTTCAAATACTAAAGTATTTATGAAATATAGGAGTAATGCTAATTTTATTGAAATATTAAATGTAATGGAGACTAAATTTAATAAAAAGTTTGAAACCTACACCATTACATTTTTGTTTAGTTTTTGCTATGAATCCTAAATTTAAAATGATTGATTTACAAATTTACTTAGAAACTATTTTTGAAAACATGAATTATGAATGTTGTGAAATTATTTAAAAGAAATTAAAGTACGCATTGATAGATATTTTAGTATATATGAAGTATTACAAAATATTAATCAAATAGCTTTAAACATTGCTAGTTCATCATCATCTCAATAACACATATTTGTTGATCAAGATGAAAATGATGAGAACTCTCAAAGCAATTGGTTAAATAAGAAAAAAAAATCAAAATTAGTACAAAATGAAACACAACGAATTAACTGGATATTTAAATAGTGAAATGTATTTAACTTCTGTAGAAACAAAATCGTTTGATGTTTTAGACTGATGAAAATCTAACTCTGCTAGATTTCAAATAGTTTCAGACTGTGGCGTCTGAGTCTGCATTTAGCGCATATAAACGAGTCTTTACTGACAAAAGGCACAATACGTTCGACAAATCACTCGAGAAAAACATTTGCGTGAAGTATTGGTTGGACGCGGCAGATAAAATGCAGAACATGCAAATCAACGAGAACACCGATGAAGACGAATGGACTATTTATGATTGTATGTAATTTGCTATTGTAATACTTAATACATTAGAAATTGTTTGTAATTTGTAAACTCATTTTACTTAATAAAATTTCACTATCAGTTTGAATAAGTATATGGAGTAGTCGGTGAGGCAACGACGTCGATGAACTGATGATTTTGTTGAATCTTTTATCCTAATTTGATAGTGTTTTTAATTTAATCTTTGTAAGTTTTATTTGGATATTTCTGGTATCCTATAAGGATCTAAGAAAAAACATCACTGGCTTCGTCCAAATTGAGTATAATTTTGTGGAACACACAAAGTTTGTGAGTGGGATATAGATATTCAACTAACCCAAAAGGAACTTCAGAGTAATCCAGAACCAATCAAAGAGTACATCTCTAAGTAGATTCAGTTATATTTGGAAGTTAAGCATTATGAGGATGCCAGTCCAATAAAAACATATGTAGAGGTATATGTACCCTTTTCTTCACATGAAAACTACATATGTTCAGTTACAAAAAAATGCTAATGCGCAAAAAAAGTACAAAAATCTCCATAAACATCACAGGACAAAATGTTCTGAACATTACTTAAGTACATCAACGCACTAATCACTTGAGACTTCACGGCAAAACAATAATATTTCAATCAAGTCGTCGTATCAGTGTATTCTAAGACAATTTAGACTATTTTGTATGTTGTAGATAACAAAAGAATAAGGACATTTCACCAGATAGCATGAAACAGTTTTTGGCGATCTAAGCAAGTTCTTTGTCAGAAGAACTTCAGTTTTCCAGCGTGCATGGCAGAAAATTTGGCCTGGCAAATAAGCTTTTCAGAACCTGACATACCAGAGCATGACTCAGCGTCTGCAGTGGTTCCAAGAGCCACTGCAAAGTAGAGATAAATAGTGCACAAAAACACCAAAAGTGCTAGTGTGGTTAAGAGAAATCGGTGCCTCTCAAATAGCACTTGCAAACTGCCAAACTCGCCGCGACCAGAACTCTTTTTGAATGGAGAGGGTTGTGAAGATGAGGACAGTGTTCTCCTGTGAGGCGAGGAAATGGATTCGAGAACCATGGTGACTTGTATAAAACTGGTCTAGTAAAGTTAAGCTAGAATTACCTGCAGTTGCAAAAGCAATGAGATGGACCATCGAAAATCTCAATGGTAAGAAGAAGAATATGCACGTACATTTGCTTAGCATGGAAATCTTATGGTCCATAGAAGGTCAAAATTGCAACTATTGAATTCTTTTTTTATCGGTAAATTGCAACTATTGAATTGAGAAGAATAAACAGCGATTGAGCTTCTACCAATCGTGAAGACCATTGGAACTAAAAAACTAATTTTCTGATTAAGAAGTTGATATTGAAATCCGAAAATGAAGTCATATACTCATATGGCTTCGCCATGTGAAGCTTGATCACCATAGAGATAGGTAGATGATCCATTCCAAGTACTTTAGGAGGGAAAATCTAAACCATAGATCCGAAAACCACCAGAAATTCATGAATTAAAGAAAGACTATTATACATGCAAAGACCATAATCGTACAAAAAAAGAAAATAAAAGGTTAGTTAAGGAAATCGAAAATCAACTTGGCTGGAGCACATGAACAATTCACTCATAACTATGTTGGCATACCTCTACAAGGGAACGACAACACAAACAAAGAAAAATCTTATAAATTGATGTAAAGCTTTGTGCTCACAAATTGATCTTTACTACCAAGGCATAAACAATCATTGAATCCCTATTGCTATTAGCCTTAATATTCAGTGTCATGTTGTGTTTTGCCAATAAAGCACCAAAAAGATGAGAAAATTTAATAAGTTCCCAAACATCAGACTCGGTAGACACTAAGAGGGTGTTTGTGCATCTAACAACAAAGAAAAAAGAAAATATTTTCCCTTTGACCATAATTTTCAAGATGTTTGTTTCAGTCTTGGAAAAGGATAATATTTTCATTTTGTTTCCCTCTACCATCGAGAATGTACTGAAATCTTTTCCTTTGGTTTCTCAGACCCCACAGGAAAACAACGGAAAGTCAGCAGAGTTGTAAAAAACGTATATGTCTATTAAACTTATTTAATTTTTATTTTTATTACATAAAAACTTAACTATAAAAACATTAAAATCATATTTTAAAAATTAAACAATATGATTATCTTTAAACAATCATGACAATATGTTACAAAATTATATCATAAAACTAAATAATAAAAATTAACAATAAGAATACATCTTGAACTTCATATTGTCTTTTAAAATAAAATTATAAACTAAAATATTATTCAAATTTTTATTTAGTGTATAGTTTAAAAGTGCATAACTACAATAATCTTATTAATTAACTTACCCTTCAACAAGATATACGTATATAATATATAATTCACACATCACATTTTTTAGTTAAATTCAACTAAAATGTGCAATGCCTATTTAAATTTTAACTTACAACATTGTCTTCACAATAAAATTAAAAATTTATATATAGAACATTTACAAATAATACCAATTTTCCATAAATGATAGTTATTGAATTCAGTTTTTTTAAATCTTGCTTAAAAGGAAATTTATTTTTTGTTTCTATTTTCGGTTACTTTCCCTTTGACTACCGAATTAATTTTCTGGTGGTTTCCTATCATCCCTAAGAACTTCCCGTCATCTGGTTATTATCACAAAATTTATCTACCAACCACATTCTGCAGACCAATAGAATCCATGCAGTACCATGTTTACGGTTAACACATGCTTCTCCAATTACGAACTAAATCTCTCGTGATTGACATTAACGAGTAAAAAAATGTTCGCAACAAATGGTGACCCAAATTGATTGAAAATGATCTACTTGTGACCTATGAAGTTGACCATGTCGGCAAAAAAATTGACAACACGCACATAAACTTTTCCCAGGTCCCAATCAAATAACCAGATCACAGTAGCTTATCCTACAATCATCCCATCAAATTGAAACAAAAAAAACCCTCTTGTTTCATTCTCTTCTTGACTGGCCATGACCCCCAAAAAAAATTTCTCTAACACAAATCCAAATATAACATGACATTTCAACCTTAGAAAAGAAAAAAACATGTCGTTCTACAAAACCAGAATCAAACTCGAAACTCCGCATTTATCAAACATAACTGCCAATCAATGAATAGATCCCGACATACCCAAAAAACAAACAAACCCAACTTGGAGTAAACAGGACGTCAAGTAAAAACCCGGATCTAACATTTCAAACACAGAAAGAAACGAAATCGAGGACGAAAAAGAAAATCAAGCAGACCCGTGAGCTGAGAATCGAAGATTTAGGGATGTCTCACCTCGATCGATCTGGGTCGCGACGGTGTTGGACCTTGGATTCTCCCGGAGATGGAAAGACGAGTCGAGTGGCACAGATGGGGAGAGAGAGAATCACGCGGTCAGAAGAGTGGTGGGTCTGAAGTCTGAACTCCGACAAATCCGTGTTGGGTGGGTCGTTTTGCATCTAACTGCTTTTTATTTCTCTTATTTGTTTTACTATACATGGGTTTATGTACTAATTAATCTCTTTCTTAGGGTAACTCAGATGATTCACATGAAACTAAGGACTTAACTTGGATGTCACGTGAAGGGAGATTTTCTCAGCTCGCCACCAATACCACGTATCCCTGAAATTTTGAGAATTACTATTTATCGTCCGCAAATTACTTAAATCGTCCGTGACAATTACTATTTTGTTATTCACGTTTCATTTACTACTTATTTCGTCATGTCTCTTAAAATAAGATTTCTGTCTCAGTTTTCCTCACTCTACCAGAACAAACACCTAGGAAATGTCTAGCGAAATGTCTGAATCCGGTGGGATAAGTTACCTAGAAAAAAAATTCGACCGGGGCGTCTAGCTTGGACGCCCCCCGTGGGGGGTGTTTTGTGGACCAAACTAGACGCCCCAATTTTTAATTTTCTTTAATTTTTTTTATATGGTGTATTATTTCATGTTCCATTGCTAGATTTTGAGTGGTGACAGGGTAGATTACAGTGAGCTTTTTGTAAAGTATTTCCAACATGCGAGGACGCGACAATATGGGTGAAACATGTTGTCATTGGAGCCGCCTTTTTTGGTAGTATCCTCCTATAAACCCAAAGAGATAATTAGATGAATTGTTATATGAGATGCGATCGTAGAAAGGAAATTGATTCCCGGGATATGGATATTGCAGTACGGAAGAACACGAAAAGAAAGGGTTGCAGGTGTCGTTTTTGGTAAAGGTAGTCGAGCGACGGGAGTGTGATGGATGGTTCATTGTTACAGATAGTTCTCATGGTCAGCACAACCACACCCTTGCAGTTTATCCAGAGGGTGACCGACAGATCAACACTCTTAGTCCTGGAGCAAAGAAAATTGTTCATGACATAACTGAGGCACAAGCGAAACCGCGTAACATCTTGTTGGTTGTAAAGGAGAAATTTACGTAGGATAATCCGAATCAGATACACATTTATAACTGTAGAGAGTACATGAGGATGGTGAAATCTGAAGACAGGAATCTCGTTCAGCAGTTTCTGCATCAGGCAGTGCAGTATCAGTATTTGTATTGGATTGTGGCGGATAAAGAAACTAATGTCGTGACTCACGCATTCTTGGCACATCCGACGTCAGTGAAGTTGTTACGCACATACCCTTTCGTGATTTCCATGGATTCTACATATAAAACGAACAAGTACAAGATGTCTTTGTTCGAGATGGTTGGGGTGACACCAACAAACATGAACTTCCTTATCGGCTATGCATTATGAAGGATGAGACCGAGCGTAGTTACCAATGGGTATTTCCTGACTCTGCTCATTTACTTTGTACCTGGCATATTAACAAGGATGTATACAACTATGCATGCCACTTATTCGGGAAGAACAAGCAGTTAGTAGATAGTTTTAAGTGTGGAAAGTGGAGAATCATGCTTTCTACTTCAGAAAACGAGTATAATAGACCTGTGTATATTCTGAAAGATGCGTATAGGTCTTGGCCGGCTATCATGGAGTATGTGGACGACACATGGTTAGTGCATAAAGAAAATTTTGTGTTGAATTGGACGAACAAAGTCCTTCATTTCGGCAACACTACGAACTGTAGGGTCGAAAACGCTCATTTGGCTCTGAAAGACTGGATCACTTCATCGACTGCAACTCTGGACACTTTTTTCGACCGCGTCAACGCGGCTATTGAAATGTAGGTTACGGATATTCAAATTTTTTTTGAGAATTCGAGATGTCGAAGTCGCACTAACTTAAGAGAGGCTCTATATCAGCGTATAAATGGTCGAATTTCCCATTATTGCTTGTTATTGTTGAGTCAGAAGTTTAAGAGAATGCAGGACTTAAGTGTTCAAGTTGAAAATCATTGTGGGTGGGCAGTTCTGACTTCACATGGGATTCCTTGTGCATGTACCATCCACTGTTGTATTCAGTCAGGTGAAAGGATTTATTTAGAGCAGATTCATCCATTCTGTAGAACACTTGTCATTGAAGAAGGAATGGACATCCCAGAGTTTGTGGATCAGTCATCACAAGACGTCGAGCATTTTTGGAACCTCGTTGACGATCAGTCGAACTATGTTGAGTCCGTTAAACCCTCCGTAATGTCTCTCGTATTATATACGCGCAGCTACACCCCGATCAATCGAACTACGAACTATGTTGAGTCCGTTGAAAATACTAAGGTTCGCGATCGACCAAGGGGAAAGTCGACACGACGGGACCTGAGTGCCTTTGAGTATGTTAAGCGAGGTCGTGGTCATTCTTGGCTTTTTGGCCTTAATCTATGTTTTGATGATTTAATTAACCTAATCTTAATTATGATCATGTAGAGTAGCACACATATTGCATTGCACATATATTGCTTTGTGCTAACCTCTACAGGTGATCAAGACTCAAGGAATAAAGGAAATCAAGTCAAGACATGTAATCAAGCTCATTTGAAGACATGTATTTTGTATTTCTTTGAGTCTTTAGGAACTTGTGTATTTTGAAAATACTTGAGCTAAAATCAACTTAAACACACACTAGGTTCCTTATAGAAGTCACACACAAAATTTCACATAATTTGGACTTCAATAGATCACCCAAACTTAGACCGGAAAACACTAAACCTGAACCCTAACTGTCTGTCCAGATTCGGTCAACCGCAATAGGCCGTTCGGTCGACCAGATGACCAAGTAATCCTGTTTGTGTTTCCCTGTCCAGTTTCGATCGACCGCACCATCTCTTTCGGTCGACCGTTTGAACTTACTTTTCCGACCGTTATTTTTGTCGTATATACCTAACGGTCGTATTCGTATTAAAACCATATACACCCCCATATACTTTACCAAAACGGTCGAACCATTTGCCCAGTCCGGTCGACCGTTTAACCCTGTCAAAAATCCCTGCTATCGGTCGATACTATTTTGTTCGACCGATCCATTTTTCCCTCTACCGAAACAAAAGTTCGGTCGACCGATAACCCTGTTCGGTCGACCGTTTCATTAACAAACTTAAGAGTTCGGTCGACCATTCCATATTTCGATCGACCGTGTCTTCAACGAACCCAAGAGTTCGGTCGACCGTTTCACCTTTCGCTCGACCGTTTCTGGACAAATTTGCAGCCCGATTTTCTGATTTGTGTGCTTTGCACAAAACCCAATCAAATCTTGTCCCAACGGATCTATTCTCTCTAATGCCTATATAAGGAGTTGTAAAACACATTTTAACACAACTCTCCCACTACAAACTTGTCCCAAACTTTAAAGAGAATCCCAAACACTCAAAACCTCAATTTCCACACTTTAGTGATCAATTCCTTAATCCTACTCAAGTGTGCTCAAGAATTAGAGAGTGTTGTTCCATTCAACCTTTGTTCAAGAAGCAAGGACTTCGGTGAAAGCCCGAAGTGTTCCTCTCGGATTGTTAGAGAAGAAAGTCAAGCTCGCGAGGTTGTTCGCGGAGTTTGTTTTGTAAAAGGCGTTCTCTCCCGGCCCGGAATGGGGAGTGGTTATTGAAGACGTAGGCGGAGCTCGCGGAGTCGAGCGGAGCTTACAAGAGAGGACTAGGACCCGGGTGGGGTGCCGAACCTCTATAAAATCCCCCGTGTCGATTGTGGTTTGCATTCTATTATTCTTCTTTACTTGTTTGTTTATTCCGCTGCGCATTTGATTGCTTAAACAAGTAGAGTATTAGGTGATTAGCCTTAATTGTGGACCCATAGACCCACATGATCCTACAGTCATGATAGTAATCGGAGCAAGGGTCGTGGTCTATTTTCTACTTCGTCTCGATCGTCCGTAAACATGAGTACAAGATCTGGTATGATGACATGTTTGCTTTTTTATTGTTATTGTCTAACTTCCAGTTATTATATATAACTTTGCTATTTTTTCATCCTGTAGTGTCTCGACGGATGGACGCAGATGACTTCCCATCTCTGGATAGACTTCCAAGAATCATCTTACCATTTCTGGAGCGGTGGAATGATGTACGTACGGATGGCAACTGTGGATTTCGATGTGTTGCAGATGCTTTCTATGGTGGTGAAGACAATTTGTTTTACGCACGTCGTGTGATTCCTTGAGATAGGGGTGCATTCCATTTATGAGCACGTTTATTATGACGTTGTGGTATAGTCTCGTCGGCGAATTGATTGGGGCATAGGATGTTATGGCGAGGATCACTATATGGAGATTATTTGCGACTTATTTCCAATTGGCAACATTTACATGTGTGCAGTTATGTGCTTCGGAGTTGGAGATAATGGTTCGTTGTACCTGTGCATTACAATACTACCTTGGGAATGTCCGTCTACCATGATGAAACCATGTAGAGAGTTGATCATTGCTCATTTAGGGAGTTTTATTGGATGGGAGCTGCAGTACGAACAGAGGAGAGCGTACTGGGAGCAGTTACGTAGTAGATTTTGATTATAACGTGTAATTTGTAATGGATTCGTTAAATTACTGGATTTTTAATGTGTAATATGTTCGTACATTATATCGTGTTAATTATTTTATGAATTTTCAAATGCAATTATATATAGTAAACAAGGAAAAGATATATTCGTCATACGACATACATTATAAGAGTACAACATCTAAACAAATACAAATAAAAAAGTACATAGGGTACAAGCTGACTACAACTACGAGTACAACTACGTCTCATCCTCCAAATCAAGGTCAGAAATGCCTAACTGGCTGTTCCATGCCTGTATGAATCCATCTCACTCTACACATGCAGATCTCGTATCGTCGTCCGGCATCAGGTCCCTCTTACCGAAGAACGGTTGCGCAAGCTATATCACCTTACTCATCCACTATATATAACAACAAAATAAGCGTCCATTAACAATAAAAATAAAATATATATGTAAAATAAAAATAGATTAAAAAACTTACCGCAGCAACACATATCTTATCTGGTAGTCTCTCAGGTCTCTCGGCGATACCGTGCACGAGAAAGGGATGCGAGTACTTACAAAATCAAGACAAATAATCTGCATCACAAATGGAGGGATTGCGGCTACGTGCGAGATTGGCAACATGAAGTCGAGCTACTCTCGGAAATGTGCGCCAAATCGATTACGCGGTCGAAACGGGTACCTAAGGTTGTACGTCGCTGAAATCTCTGACGCAAGACACGATCAGGCATATAAGGCTAACTGACGCAACACGCGATCAAGCATATAAGGCTCTATGATATCCCGATAACGAATATAACCACCCATCAATAAGGTCCTCGGCACCTCCGCAGCAGGGTGAAGACCATAAGGCAACCACTTCACCAAAATGTTAACATGTTAATAATGATAAAAAATAAAATAAACATAAATAATATAGTCTTATAACTACGATGCAGTCATCTGATCTAGCCGTCTACGAATGGAACGTAGTTCGGCCTCACTCTTATCCTCGCTCCGTACGGTCCACATACACGAACGAGGATAGCCTGACTCAATGATTTTCATTCCCGATGTGGGCGGAAAGGAGGAAAGTACTAATATATCCAAGCCTGCAGCAGCGTAAGACAACCTGCAATACCTACACAATCAGCACAGCTAGCTATCCCCAACTAACGATACAGGTATGCCAACGTCGCCGACCCCCATGAGTACTCACCAATGGTATCCGGGTCCCTAGCCTCCAATATGTCACGTGGTCTGATCCTACAACCGTTGTTGTCGACAAACAAGACGCATCCGAGCAATAAGAACAGGTAGCCAGTCAACTATGTCTGATTGGGGCGGGGAAAATGAGGTCGTCTGCAGAACTCGTCAACAGAGTCAATGCTCACACCATTACCACTCCAAAAGGGACTGTCCTTCCCAAAGCCATCAACGGTCACCCCGAGTAACTTGGCTACATAACTCTTCAGCTCAACCGTCGATGCCTGAGCACCAACCATACGACCCTCAATAGGAGTACGGAGGATCTGGACCACGTCATGCAACATGATCGTCATCTCTCCGAAAGGCAGGTGGAAAGAGTTCGTGTCAGGTTGTCACCGCTCCACGAAAGCAAATATAAACGACATGTCAATGTGAGTGAACATGCTACGAGGTAAGTGACCTTAGCAGCTAGCAACAATGGTCTCCGTGATATCGGCACTCAAAACTTATTGCCAACTCTGTAGTGTAATACATGCTCAGTTTCGATTATGGCAAATCAGAACTTTTCGATCCTCGCCCACCCAAATGCGTCTAGCGATGTGTCCGCCAAAACTAGGAATCACACTCTCATCTATAGGACCACCGGGCATCATATCAGTGATGATCCAAGAATCGTCATCAACCCTCTTCTTTTTGTGAGTTCGGGCATCCACAGTGCACAAATTGGAATCCTCAGTCACAAACCTACCACTTCTACCCTTCCAAACTATATACTCAGCAGTAGAAGAACTACCACGTCGCCCCTGTCCTCTACCATACGCCTCCTCCTGCTCCAACTCCAACCCATACTGCCCCTCATCGTCACCCTCCTCCTCATTGGAAACCTCATCATCATCAAACGGGTCATTACGTGTCTGATGATGACGTGCATACTTTCTCTCCCTCCTAACCGAAGCAGATATACCCTGTCTACGTGGATGACGAGGAACTGAAGCCTCATCGTAATCATGTACAACGCATAAGGGTATTAATTAAATTTTAGAAATAAAATTTCATTAAATGAATTTAAATTACTAAATTTACAAAAATACTAATTATTATTTACTAATTACAAATTATTGCTAATTAATAATAAAATTAAAAGAAGGCGTCTGCGTTGGACGCCCCCCAATGGGGGAGTGTCCAATCCAGACACCCCGGGTTTTTTATTTTTTAAATAAAAGATGTAGAAATTTTATCGTATTCCAAATGTAACGGGGCGTCCGTTGGCTCCTTTTCTGGCCTCCGAGACATTGTTTTTGAGAATTGAGAGGAAAATGAAGAGAGAGTTGTGGTGAGAGAGTGAAATGAAGAGGGATACAAGTAGAAAGGAGAAAATAACAAAATGATAGTTGACGCAGATGATTTAAGTAATTCGCGAGCGACATTTAACAGTTCAGTAAATTTTCTTAGTTGTCTTTCACATTAACGCACTTCATCATGCAACTTTTGGGGGTAGATTGAGAAATTCACAAGAGTAGTTTCTCTACCCTCAATATCAATTCTACCCCCATTACATGTGCAAATTCAACAATTGTTTTGGGTTTTCAGTAATTTCATATTTGTTATTAACCACAAACACAAAAGTAGGAGGAAAGTTGAGGGATAAACCTCTAACATCTATAGTGGAGCTTTGTGGAGACGTTCTTCATAAAAAAAATCTTCCCACGTGACATTCAAACACAGCCTAAAACTACCTATCCTTAACCCACTTCTGCGTCGCGGGATAAATGCTATGGGAGGGGTGTCACCTTCTAGACCCATGATGGATCCTCAATCTTGGGCTTACCTATCACTTGTTCTGGTGGAAGGCATGACACCTCGAGGTTTTAGCCTCCACTTGTGGTTACAATGTGGCACCAGGCATCCAGGATAAGGACTTTTATTGGTTACTAAAAAAAACCCTGATCTCTGTCCTTTTTTCTGGCATTTGCAATTTATAGCGTCGATGACATAAGTTACATACATTGATCATAGCAATGGGATGAGACGAAAATTTGATTACGATGATTATGTAAAATAAATTTATAATAAATAAGGTATGATGTAGAAGGACCACTTATAGACTTGAACCAAAATGATTTGTGCCTACCAAATAGTAATGGGGTTTAGAGCACCCTTAACGGGGGGTGCTCGCCTGGTCGCCTGGGTCCCCCGTTAACGGGGCGAGCGGCCACAGGGGTGCTTGTCCGGGTGTTGGGCGTCCCGGGTAGACGCCCGGTGCCCCCTCGGGTGGGGGGCACGTGTCCCCCCCCCTCTTCGTCAATTTTGTTTTGTGAATTTTGATATTTTTGGTTAATGTAGGGTATTTATCGAGTGATTATTAACATAAATTTCGAGTTAAAGTAATTTGTTAACAGAATTTCGAGTTAAAATAATTAAATATCGTAATTTGAATTAGAATTATATAAAATGTAATTTGTTAAATATTGTGTGGGAATTAAAATTATTTAATTAAGAAATGATGTGGAGGAAAGAGAGTGTAGGGTGGGTGGGGTAGCCCGGGCATGGTTAAGGGGATTTTTGGGTGAGCTGACGTCGCAAAGAGAGAAGCTGACGTGACAGAGAGAGAGTACAGAGCGTCCGGGATAGCCTGTGCGCTGTTATTTATGCTCTTAACATAATGCCTATGGTTTCATCATTGGTTGTATACGGTAGACTTTGGAGATGAGTAGCTCTAGGGGGGCTCCATTTTGAGCTCCCTTCTAGGCTCTCTCCCTCCGCACACTAACCCCACTAGTGGAGCCAATGTCTCATCAAGTGCAGACATGTCGCATCAAAAGAAGTTCGGAATTTATCTAGTCTTAAAATTTTGCTCCCCTCGTTCTTTAAATTTTGAAACAACTCTTCGTTCAAACCTCTTACCAAAATATGGTCAAATATATAACATTGAATGTGATATATCATTGTTTAGTGAAGATTCACATGATTTCTTGGGAGGAAATAAAAAAGTGCCAGATATATAGAACTGGATGTGATATATCACTGTTTGGGTGGAGATTCACACGATCTTCTGGGAGAAAATGAAATATGAGGTCAGATATATCACATTGGACATGATATATTATTATTTGGGTGGACATTCATATGATCTCTTGGGAGGAAACAAAAAATAGTGTCAGATATATCACATTGGACCTGATATATCACCATTTTGGTGGAGATTCACACGATCTCGTAGGAGCAAATGAAAAATAGGATCAGATACATCACGCTGAACATGATATATCATTATTTGAGTGGTGATCGGAGTAAACGAAAAGTGTGGTCACATCTATCACACTGAATGTGATATATCATTGTTTTGGTGGGAGACATTGGTAAAATATATCACATCAATGTTATATATTTGACTCTATTTTGAGTGGATTTCATTGTTTGGCTAGAGGTATGTGTCAGATATATCACGCCCAATGTCATATATGATCCTATTTTGGGTGGATTTTATCTTGTGATATAAAAATAGTGCACAAAGGGGCGAGATGAAACATTAAATGCAGTTATAATGATTCCTTAGTATATAAGTCAAGTTGGTATTGTTGTCCACTAAAATAATGTGTTTGTTATGAAATTATATATGTGATGGATGATTCACCTTCCAACTATTATAACTTATTGTAATTTCTCTTTGAGTATTGTAATCTCTCTTGTATTTATATCTCAATTAGTATAGAATGTAATTACTTGTAACTTACACACACCTCTATAAGTATATATATGAGGTTGTGTCATCTAACGAGAAGAGAAGAAAATGAAATATAAGTATCCCCCTACATACATTTTCTTTTGTTTTATTTTGTTTGTGTGATTCCAAAAATCTTCGATATATTTACATTCGTGTTTGCTTATTCAAATATTCTGCTTTGATTCTCCACCATCTGCTGCAAGTAGGGGTGCAAATGATTACCAATTATCAGGGTATTCGATTCGAAATTTTCTATTTAGTTGGTATTTCATAAGTTCCATCTTACCAATTTAGTTTTGGATACATATTTAGTTTAAAAACATTACCAATTAGAAGTCCGATACGAATTCGGATACAAGGTGTTTCAAATTCGAATTATCCGAATACCAAATTAATTACAATATATATACTAATACATAGACGGATACACCCACGTGGCCACATACACACTTTAGTATTCAAAAATTAGTATTCGAAAATTAATTACAATATACATATATATATATATATATATATTCAATTTCGGATAATATCCGAATACCAATTAGTATTCAAAAATTTTGAATATGGATTTGAATTCGGATAGTTCTACTGATTTCGGATTCAAATTCGAATTTGGTAATGAATTACAGAATTCGAATTCGGATATACTATATATCCGAATCAAAATATCAGGTTTACACTCCTATTTACAAATACAACTCATCAGAGAAAGCACATCTCAAAGAAAGAAATTGCTAGAAGATAACAGAGAATAAGTGGATAGTTGCTTTTCGGTTGGAGCCCAAAAAGGAGCATGGGAAAGAGCCTCGCTGGAGTTTCCCTCAAATAATGACGACGATGATTGTAGTAGCAGTCTGTTACTCTGTTGTGTTATTGGCTAATATAATTATAAACACAGTGATATTTATTATCATTTTACGTGTAAAGATAGAGACAATAACATAAATACACTAACACGCTTGTATTATACACTAGCACACATATTTGCTACAAGTGCCACTGTGCTCGTAAGTACAATTTCCATTAGTTAGAACTAAGGATGCATTGATCCAAACTTTGCTCGCTTCCAACAAGCAATTATTTCAACATAAATGCCATTATTAGGACTACTTGGAACACCTATCCAAAATGCTACCTTGCTTGTGGTGTTTGTGAATTCACTTAACAATCATTCCCCGTTAAAGGGGGAGATGATCCCTTTAGTCTCCAACGGTGTTTGTGAATTCCCCGTTAGTCTCTAACGGTGCAAAAATGCACCCCCACGACCCGGTCATGCAAAGATGACCTGGTCATTTTTGCCTGGGTTGTCGACCCAGGCACGCCCGGGTCGTCGATTAAAAAATTATTATTTTTAATTTTTTGTTTTGATTTTTTTTAATTTTTTGTTTGATTTTTTTTTTGAAAATACGTTTTATAATTGTTTTGATTTTTTAGAATTGTTTTGATTTTTTTTTTCAATATGAACTCCGAAATGATGTGGAGAAAAGAGATAATTTGTTGTGGGTTGTGGTGGGTTAGTGTAGGAAAGAGAAGAAAAGTGGGTTGGGGAGAGAGAAAACTGATGTGGAAGAGAGAGAGATGAGAGAGAACACTCATGACCAGATCGTCCGGGGTCATGGTTAGCAGTGGCGGAGCCACACACAGGGCAGGTGGGGGCACCTGCCCCACCCAGATATTGACAAAAAAATCCCAATTTTTTAATTTTTATTCAATACCATAGATTTAGGGATAGTATCTTGAAGTTTGTGGTATAATTGTTTCGTTTAATTTGATATTTAGGAGGAGTTAAGATAATATTTTGACAACAATTGATTTTAGAATCAATTTGATACGGTTTGGGAACTTTGAAGTTCTTTTGAACAACTACATTTGGAAGATACGCTATAATCTTTTGGATTTGCATTGTTGTGTAAGTTTGATAAATTTTTAGTTGAAAAATAAACATTGCATAGATTTTAGCTAGGTGTTGTGGACGTTTGGGATTTGACTTTTTTTTATTACGATGTGCAATATTACTTTCCAAGTACAATTATGTTTATTGACATGTTATATCTCACTTTAATACTGTCGAGTTCGTTTGTTGGCTGAAAATGAAATGAAAACTTAAAATAAACTAGCATTTATGGGAAACTTATTTATCAAGGTCATTTTATACATAAGAGTCAGAATGAATAATAAATCTAAAGTCTGCAATCCCATGAACGAAAATAGCAATTAACATAAATAGTAACAATTATTACAAAATTCTTTTATTATAATTTTAGGTTATACTTATACACGATTTTGTTCCCTCTGTTTGTCTAGATTTTATCGATTTAAACCTAAGAATAAACATAGTCAATAAATCTTCCTAAACCACTTACTTTGTGTTTGGATATTGGATTTTGAGTTGTAAGAATAAAATCAATTTAACTAATGTGTTGTTTTTATGATAGTGAAAATTTCTTTGGGATGTTTGAATTTTAATGTATTCAGGTTTGGAAAAATGTTTAAAATAGGAAGAATATATTCAATTTTTTATTTTATTTTTTTATTTAAAATATCATCTAAAAATTGTGGATCCTCCAAAAAAAAATCGACAACGTGAAGACATTCTGCCCACCCAAAAATAATTTCTGGATCCGCTTGTGATGGTTAGTGATGAACTTAGTGGTGCTCTGAGGCGTCTGACCAGGGCAGCTCTGACTACTTTTAACTTTATTTAAAGTTCTGAGCTTTTAGTTAAAAGGATGTTCATTTTTATCCAAAAAAGATGTTCTTTAATCATACATATTTTCGTAATATAATAATCTTTCAGTGGGACAAAGGATTTTGCTTTGTAAATGGTTAATTAGATTATTTGGAAAATTTCAGTATCAATCTGTTGGCACTTCTTATTTTGTAGGTTGAGGTAGAGCTGAGTACCGAGTCGGGCACCACGGGGCAATTTGCGCCCGAAGTCCTAATAATACACTAATATCACGCAGGGGAGTAATTCCCTTAACTGTCTGAACTTCCCACGCATTTTCTAACACATCCTTTGTAGCGCTGATCTGACACCTCAGGCTAAAAAAATATTTTCAAGCATTAACCACATCTGGTCAAAATTTTAAAGGCAAAACCTTATATTAGAAAAGTAATTTCTAGTGCACTAACAGCATCGTTAATGGCGCCCAGGCAGTTTGCGGGCGTCCTGGTCTCTCTCCCCGCCACGTCAACTTTTCTCTCCACCACGTCAGCTCAAACCAACCCCCTAAATTTTTCTTAACCACACCCAAAAACACTTAAAGCTGCCTTACATTCTCTCCGCTACACGTTATTTCGGGATCAATTCTAGGCAAAACACGAAACATTATCAAAAAATTCTAGAAAATATAAACAAATAAAAAACTTGTTTTCATAAAACATATTTGAAAAAACAATTTTAAATAATTTTTAAAACGTTTTCTAAACACAAAAATACAAAAAATAAAAAAAATAGTGACCAATCGGGGCAGGTGCCCCCACCCAACCAACCGAACCATCCGCCCAGGCAGTGGGTGGAATAATTTTTTAATGTTAAAAAGTTGAGGTGTCAGCAGTTGGTTAATCCGTCCGAACCGTTAAGGATACTCAAGTACCAAATCTTGCTCAACCATACTGCGGAAATGGATTGCATTAGCGAAATACACGGTTACCAGAACATTTCACAACCACATAGTAGCATACCCAATTCATAAGCTTATTGCATTCGTTGTTTCAAAAACATATAATAGTCATACACTACTTGGTAGTTTGGCAGACATCAATGGTAGCAAAAGTAGTTAACCAACATGTCATACATGTTACATTATAGAATATGTTTTTAGTAGCACAACTACTACTAGTGCTCGTCCAACGATGGTGATGCAAGTCGGAAAATTCCTTCTTCCATTTCCTTCCGTCGTTCCTCTTCTTCACACCTCGCTAACTCTCGACGTCACTCCCTTTTGTTAAGTTCAAAGATAATGTAGTTAGTAAAAAGATAAAGTACAACTAATTAACAATCAAACAAACATTCAACTTTGGGCATGAAAAATCAAAAGATATTTATAGAAGCAAGAGAGGAGAATGTATTACCACATGGGTTCAATTTAGGGGAGTCTACCGTCTCCTTCAGTTGCTCGACGACGCTTTAACGATGTTCATGAGAGTGGCGATCTCCAAATGGTCGAATCTATTGTCCAAATATGTTATGGCGCCTCCAAGAGTAGCAACTACCTAATCCTCTGAGAGCAAGTAATGGCAACGATTCTCATCACCCTAAACACAAAAAATCCCATACTCTCAATCATGTAGTGAAAGTTGAGACAATGAGAGATCACCAAATAATGAGAAAATAGGTGGACAACAACGAAAGCTTGGAAGTGAACCCACCATCTCCCGCGTGCACATGAAAAAGATTCGATCTAGGACGTCGGGAACAACATATCGGCACACCTTCGCCGGCATTGCATAGAAGAAGCAGAAGGGTACTAGAGTGGGTGACTCACTACGTTCCCTGGACGGTTACTGATGATCACCATCCTCGTCATGTGGAGAGTAATGCTCGGAGCTTCACATATAGGGGCATAGAATCTATCTTTGAGTGGAGGATTAGGGCCGACAAGAGAGGGGTAAGAAGAGGGATGGGTGAGTGTTGGAGGGTATTTTGGGTTTTTGTTTGACAATATTTTGGGGATGGGAGCTCCATCGGTGTAATCCAAACACCGTAGGTTTCTTGAGGAAGAAAACAACTCTTGAAGAGAAGAAACTGAGACCTAGGTTTTTTTCAAAAAACTCTATAAATAGGAACTACATCCAAACTAAGTTCTAATGCTTCTATACGTAGAGGTGGGTAACGGGCCGGTAAAGCTAAACGAGCACGACCCGTTTCAGGGAGGGTGTGCCCGGCCCGTCTGCGGACGGGCTGCAGGCCTGGCCTGCCCATATTTTTGCCTCTTGTTCTTGCGAACAAACGGGTCGGGCCTAAAACCTGGCCCATCTATTTTCTTCAGGCCCGACGGTCCGCGGGCCGAGCCAGGCCGGCCCGACACCCACCTCTATATGTACCTCCCAAATTAAATGACCCTCAAGTTTAAACATGGAAGCAAACAACTTATTTCTTACTGGTGGCTTTTGCTTCTAGGTTGCTGCTTGTCAGAGGAACTTCGCTACGCCCTCCACCTCCTCTCCTTTGGGTAAACTTCTAAACCATGTCGGGTTTGTCATCAAAGACTTCGAGGAAACAAAACTTCCCTGGATCGAATACCTTGTCGGAGGTGACACTCTGGCACTGTCGCCGCCGTTGATCGTAAGAGTGATCTACGGTGTGGCTTTTATACTCTCTTCAAGAGATCATTGTACAAGTGCCCACGCGAACTCACCAGAAAATCTAACAAACCTAGTCTCTCCTTCTTTCCTATAGATGTACTCTTCACGTTGCCTCTTCTTCACCAATTTCCAAGTGGCATTATGTTTGGTGTGCCGAAATTCATTCCTTCACTCTTGTACCACAAAGTAAGAGTTTATGCATTCAGACAACCACTAAATGCTTGTCATAAAGCTAATATCTCATTACGCACTTTTGGACCCCTTGGTAACGTAGTATTGTAGGAATGCAACATGATTAAGGGGTTAATCATGTTTACAATCTACTTGAAATCAAGAATATAATAAGTTTGCAAGAATGACACATTCCAATCTGCAACTTCTTTGTGATATCATACGACAAAGGAATTGACACAAGCAATTGTTGCTCAAGGATCGTGATTTGTATGATATACATTTCAACTATGTCATTTGGGTAGTCATAATGTATTTTGCTAGGTACCTCTTGTAAGACCCACTCTCCTGCCACTCTGTTTTTGGTTTTATTAGTCCTTTTATGTGTTTTATTGTCTTTGTTTTGAGTTATGTTGGTTTTGCAAAAGTTTCCTTTTTGGGCGAATTTAACCGCCGGGCGCGGTTGCATTCGTTAGACTTAACCGGGTTTATCGGGTGCCTAAAACCTGGTGTGCGGATTTAATTGTTGCTTGATGTGGCATGTTGGTTAGATTGGGAGGTTGGGCTGGCCTTACCATATCCGAAATTAATGAGAGAAAATCTTGCTAGCATGTGCTTTGATTGGATTTAGGAAAGTGCTGATTTTGCCATCAAAGCAAATTAACTCCCAATTATCTCTTGCCTTTTTCCTAGTTTCTTCTTTCCAACTTGCACCCTTATTTATTCTACACCCCAGCCGACTCCCCTAGACCTTTTCTCCACCCTCAACCACCGAAATCCCCATTGGTGCTCCAGCAGCTCGGAAGAGAAAATCCAGCGGTGTTCTTGGCGTGCGGCTAGGAGAAGAAGGTTCTTGTCGGTCTTCGGTTTAGCTCAGCCTCTCCTCTCTTCAGGTATGCCTCTCTCCGTTAGCTTTAGGATGCATGGTGGGTAGAGAAGGCTGCTGGGACGGATTTTATGTTGGGGTTGGGACGTGTTGATAGTTGCACGAATGGAAGGTTGCGGTGCAACCCTAGTTCCGGCGGGTGGCTGGAATGCTCTTCCGGTTGTGGCACCTTTCTCACGACTCTCCTCGGGGTTTTGCTGGACCAATCAGGGGGGAAGGAGGAGGATTTCGGGGGGAGCATCTAATGTAGGTTTTCTGAAATAAGTCCATGCGATTTCCAACCTAACTTATCTAGGGTTTCATGTGGTTGATTTATGTTGTTACCAGATTTCCTAGATGTGATTCTGAATTTGATTTCATATTCTTGGATGGTTCGTGTTATTGCATGTTGCGCATCTTTATTGCTAGTTACATAATTAATTCTCCACAAAGATTGATATTAGATGCCATAGGTCATGCATCATTAGGTTGCTGAAATTAGGAAAGTTCCATGACCCGGTTTGCTTCTAAGTTTTCGCATAATCACAACCATCTATTCCGGATATCTAGACATCTTAGGTTGCTGGACACATGATTTATCCCTGATTCTAGTGTTGGTTATAAGCCGAAAAATTCATTCCTTAATGGGTACTGAAATCAATAGACCACATGGCTGGATTGTTACCAAAAACCTTGCTTGATCAATGTTCAGATTACTGCTGGATTCAGACCTAGAAGATCCGGATTTGCTGGCTGGATACAAGGTTTACTTCCGGATTTGTTTCTGATTTTAAGCCCCATATTTCATGCACTAATAGGTTGTTGAATATAGGAAAGTTTCATGGCTGGTTGATACAAGTCATTGCATATTCATTCACCATGTCATTCTTGGAAATAGGAAACTTCCATGACCAGACTTGTTGCTAGATCTTACATGCCCGTGTATTAGGCATTTGTGTTTCCTAAATCTTATGCTAATAAGTTGACGTTTAACCATATATTAGTTAACTACTGGTTACATAATTATTTCCTAAATCATGTACTATAAGGTTGACGAATAATGTTGCTTACCTTGTGGCTGGTTACATGGCCTATTTTCCTGATTTGTCTACTTCAAGGATGTATCATGATGTCATGTTAAATAATTGCTGGATTCAAACTTGTATGCTTTATTTTGTTGGCTGTATATATTATGGATGCTTATGACATGCCTTTATTTCCGGATTTGTGTGCTGGTTGAATTTAGGAAACAACCATGAGTCTTATTGTTGATCTTGGTGTGATTTTGCTGAATTAATATTCTGTTTTGCTTAGAGCTTGAGGGAGATATTGCATGTTCTCCTTTGGACTCATGTCTGAATAATTTAGTTGCACTAGACTATAGAGTAGTTGCATTGCATCTAATCTGATGGAGTAATTCTGGGCACGTTCTGTTTTCTGGGCCGACGGGCCACGGGTGGGTCCTCTAGCTTCAGAGGCCACTCGGTTAAGACCCCTGTAGGGGGCCAGGCCTAAGATAAGTCCTGGGCATGTGCACTGCCATTCTGTCTCAGGGTAGGTGTTCCCAAGTTCGCGATGACACCATGTAGGTTTATTTCCGTGGATTGGGACGCTTATCCGGCGCACCGCTTTGTTCCGAGCGGTGGGTCACTGACGAGTGACCACCTTTGACCAGCGAGACTGGTGTTCTGGTTCCTATGGAGGAACGATTCGGGTGCGCCCGACCGACACGACTGGTGTAGTCGTAGCCTTCTGTTGCATTTGATGCTTTCTGTTCTGTTCTGTTCTGTTCTGTTCTGTTTCTGAGACCTGCCATATTTGCATTTCATGCCATCTTTCATTTATTGCATTGGAGGGGGCATACTGGGTTTTCTTAATTGAAAACTCACGCATTGTTAAATGCGGTGCTTGCAGGTACTTAGGTTCCACAGGGCAAACTGGACGAGTTCCGAAGATTCTGTACACGAGGGACGCGTCGACCATATTCTTCAGTTATCTTTTGCTTCCGCTTATGTCATTGTATTTCCTTTGAAACTCGATATGATGTAATAAGACTCTTATTTGTTATGATCATTCTATTATTCATATTATGTTTATGTCAGTCCATTTGTGGATGATCTTTTTCACTTTTGTCGAGTTGATTTGGTCCGTCTTTTGTAACCCCTTCGGTCGTCGCGGAGGTCTCTGATCGCGACACTAGTTTCCTTTCCCAGTGTGCGTACCCGCGTGATCGGGGGCGTTACAACTTGGTATCAGAGCCAGGTTGGTCTCTAAAGTGTACAGAATCTAAATACTCTCCAGTGGGGCATCTTGCCCAAACCCTGTCGGTAATTTCTTATCTTTTAGAATTTCTTTCTGATAATGATAGATCATGTTTGCATTAGTTAAATTGCTTCTTGTGGATTACCTCGTGTGCTTGGAGACCGAACCACCCAACCCTATCTGTCTTTATCAGTTCCCTCACCTCCTCCTACGTTTTGGTGCTGAGATCTCCAACACGCCCCACCGGTCAAACAAGCAAGAAGTGCAAGTGCAAGAGATGACTAGCTAGCAAGCATGGGAGGCGGCTGTAGCTGAATTCCAGCAACTCTGGGATCCTTCTCCATCAGTTTCAGGTATGCTTCTACGCCTTTAGTTTAAGAGGATGTAGAGTGCGTGTTGGACAAAGTTTGGTCCAGCACCATTGCGTTTTCCAATCTGAGGTTTGGTATGCACTAGTGGAGACCCACCGATTGTGTGGACTGTGGTGCACCATCCGAATTTCAGAGGTGGCTAAGCGCCTCCATCTCTACTATGACTTGGGCCTCAGTCTTCCTTGGTGGTTTGCTGGAGAAACCAGAGGAAGTGGGCTCGATTGTGGAGAGCTAGTTGGGGAAGGGGTTTTGCTTTCATGTTGAGTGATGTGTTAATAACCTTGTGGTATAGAATCTTGTGATCTTTTAGATGTTATGTTCATGCATGATATTGTGATCAAGTCCGGATTTTCTTGCATGATATGCTTACTGATGTTAGATGTCATAATCACATGTTATTTTTGATTTGGTTCAGGCGTCATGACATGTTATTAATTTCAAATCTAGTTTCTATGGTGATCTGATTTTATGTTGAAGGAATGCTGCATTTATCGATTGGAATGTTAAGATGAATTAAATGTGTGATTTTATCCCAGTCATGACTAATCAATGAATATGCTCGGATTTGTAATCCCTCTGAGATATATTCTTTACAACATCTGAGCATAAGTTATAAATTTTAATTTAAATGTTGATGCCATTGGTATAAATGCATGTATTGACTCTAACTTGCTATGAGTTTCTCAAGTCTGATTTTAACCCCACCATGTTCAGTTTACGTGTATGATCTGACTTCCATAAATCTTCTCTGCTATGACTTGTTATGCTCTCACATGAATACTATATCAGAATTTATGAGTTATGCTATTCATCCTATGCCGTCTAGTTTTGTGCAAATCCTTATGCATGTAGATTTATATCGATCATGAATATGCTCCGACTTCTGATTTCTAGATATATGCTTTCCATTTTAGATCGCTGATATATTCATATATTAATTCATGTTCATATGATCTCGGGCCATTTTCTGGATCGCTATCTTCTAATGCATGTACATTCTAAAATTATGATTGGTGCAATCAGTTGGATTATAGGGTTGTTTGTGGTGACTTGTTATTTGAGTTGATTTCATTCCAGTAGTAAGCATACCACCTTCATGATCTGATTTGGTATACCTTCTCTGATGTTATCGTTATGCTTTCTTTGAGAATAAAATATGTACTCATCCATGACATATGCAACTCATTCCATGACTTAACGTAATGTGTGAATCCGAATGCATGCATGTATATTATTTATGGATATACGTAGACTCCTGATCTCATGTGCATGTTCACCATGTTGTATTACTGATACTTATGTGGTTTTATGTCGATATAATCTCTGATCATGGTCTGATTTGCATGATTGTAACGCATATATGTCCTGAAATTTATGACTCATGCTATCGAATGCTTGTAGAATTTTACTACGATGCCTTTTACACATTCCATTACTCATTTCATGTTTAGATTGCTGTTAGGAAGTTATATTGGTACGCATGACATAGTTGTTGGAAACAAGAAATTGCACTATGTGAAAAGGTTAACCAAATAGTTTTGATTCGACAATGTCCATGATGCTATGCCCGGAAATGTTGAAATCAAAAGTAACTTACCATCCATTCGTGCATGCATGCCTATCCCCTGTATTGTGATGATTGCATCGTGGGATCTTATATTATTCATATAGTCTCAATCTTAGTATGTTTAATACATAGTGCAACTAATGCAAATTTCAGGTGTTTATATGCGAGTAGAGGTTGAGTTTACAGCCTCGATGTCTTGCATGATGAGCCCTGGAATCAGTCACGTTATAGTCTCATATTTCTCCTAATTATAATTAGATTCGTGCTTGAATAAATTCAAAACCCATGAATGCATTACTATAAATTGAAGTGAATGTTGTATAATCATCTCATCAGGACCCATATCTCCTACTGGTTGCTTATTCGTTTCCATGATCCATGATTACTATAGCATGTGCTTTACCAAATTTATTATAATTGTTCATGTTACTGTTATGGGTATGATGGTGTAAGTGCATGCAAGTAAGTTCATGTCGTGATGATATGACTACGATTTCATGATTTAGTTGTTGCCTAGTTACATCATGCACATATATATTTAATCATCGAAATTTTATTTACGCAGTTAATTTGTTGTCCTCATAACTCATGTACATGTAAATATAGAAATCCATGGAGATCTTGTTATTATGACACGATGTAATGGTTGCCTAGATATATCTCGTGCATGAGTATTGTCTATTAAAATCTTGTAATTATTTCCATGATTTAATTGCTGCCTAAATACGTCATGTGCACGTATATTATCTATAGAGAGATTGTTATTCCTTCTTTAATTGCGGTCTTGATGCATGACATGTATGATGTCTATTATTTAGTTGCTGGGACTATACGATCTCATGATTAGGTTGCCGTTAAATACCTTATGTTATTCACGTTTTGTTGCTGCTAAGACGTCACATATGCATGTATTAATTGGTTGCTGGAAATTGTATGATCCTCATGGATGATTACTGTCAAGATGTCGCATATGTATGTATATATTAGTTGCTATAAATTTTATGATTGTCAATGTATCATAGGTTCATACATTATTACTTGCTAGATTTCATGTGATTGGTTCATGATTTGTTCTCAGAATCTTTGGCTGTTATGGCACATGTATTTCTTCATCTTGTAACTTTTGTTACCGTTGTTTGAGTGTGGGGTTGATGTGAGGATTTGTATCCCAAGTTTTTGGTTGAGAGTTAGGGATAGCAAATTTCGAGGACGAAATTTCTTTAAGGGGGGTAGGTTGTAAGACCCACTCTCCTGCCACTCTGTTTTTGGTTTTATTAGTCCTTTTATGTGTTTTATTGTCTTTGTTTTGAGTTATGTTGGTTTTGCAAAAGTTTCCTTTTTGGGCGAATTTAACCGCCGGGCGCGGTTGCATTCGTTAGACTTAACCGGGTTTATCGGGTGCCTAAAACCTGGTGTGCGGATTTAATTGTTGCTTGATGTGGCATGTTGGTTAGATTGGGAGGTTGGGCTGGCCTTACCATATCCGAAATTAATGAGAGAAAATCTTGCTAGCATGTGCTTTGATTGGATTTAGGAAAGTGCTGATTTTGCCATCAAAGCAAATTAACTCCCAATTATCTCTTGCCTTTTTCCTAGTTTCTTCTTTCCAACTTGCACCCTTATTTATTCTACACCCCAGCCGACTCCCCTAGACCTTTTCTCCACCCTCAACCACCGAAATCCCCATTGGTGCTCCAGCAGCTCGGAAGAGAAAATCCAGCGGTGTTCTTGGCGTGCGGCTAGGAGAAGAAGGTTCTTGTCGGTCTTCGGTTTAGCTCAGCCTCTCCTCTCTTCAGGTATGCCTCTCTCCGTTAGCTTTAGGATGCATGGTGGGTAGAGAAGGCTGCTGGGACGGATTTTATGTTGGGGTTGGGACGTGTTGATAGTTGCACGAATGGAAGGTTGCGGTGCAACCCTAGTTCCGGCGGGTGGCTGGAATGCTCTTCCGGTTGTGGCACCTTTCTCACGACTCTCCTCGGGGTTTTGCTGGACCAATCAGGGGGGAAGGAGGAGGATTTCGGGGGGAGCATCTAATGTAGGTTTTCTGAAATAAGTCCATGCGATTTCCAACCTAACTTATCTAGGGTTTCATGTGGTTGATTTATGTTGTTACCAGATTTCCTAGATGTGATTCTGAATTTGATTTCATATTCTTGGATGGTTCGTGTTATTGCATGTTGCGCATCTTTATTGCTAGTTACATAATTAATTCTCCACAAAGATTGATATTAGATGCCATAGGTCATGCATCATTAGGTTGCTGAAATTAGGAAAGTTCCATGACCCGGTTTGCTTCTAAGTTTTCGCATAATCACAACCATCTATTCCGGATATCTAGACATCTTAGGTTGCTGGACACATGATTTATCCCTGATTCTAGTGTTGGTTATAAGCCGAAAAATTCATTCCTTAATGGGTACTGAAATCAATAGACCACATGGCTGGATTGTTACCAAAAACCTTGCTTGATCAATGTTCAGATTACTGCTGGATTCAGACCTAGAAGATCCGGATTTGCTGGCTGGATACAAGGTTTACTTCCGGATTTGTTTCTGATTTTAAGCCCCATATTTCATGCACTAATAGGTTGTTGAATATAGGAAAGTTTCATGGCTGGTTGATACAAGTCATTGCATATTCATTCACCATGTCATTCTTGGAAATAGGAAACTTCCATGACCAGACTTGTTGCTAGATCTTACATGCCCGTGTATTAGGCATTTGTGTTTCCTAAATCTTATGCTAATAAGTTGACGTTTAACCATATATTAGTTAACTACTGGTTACATAATTATTTCCTAAATCATGTACTATAAGGTTGACGAATAATGTTGCTTACCTTGTGGCTGGTTACATGGCCTATTTTCCTGATTTGTCTACTTCAAGGATGTATCATGATGTCATGTTAAATAATTGCTGGATTCAAACTTGTATGCTTTATTTTGTTGGCTGTATATATTATGGATGCTTATGACATGCCTTTATTTCCGGATTTGTGTGCTGGTTGAATTTAGGAAACAACCATGAGTCTTATTGTTGATCTTGGTGTGATTTTGCTGAATTAATATTCTGTTTTGCTTAGAGCTTGAGGGAGATATTGCATGTTCTCCTTTGGACTCATGTCTGAATAATTTAGTTGCACTAGACTATAGAGTAGTTGCATTGCATCTAATCTGATGGAGTAATTCTGGGCACGTTCTGTTTTCTGGGCCGACGGGCCACGGGTGGGTCCTCTAGCTTCAGAGGCCACTCGGTTAAGACCCCTGTAGGGGGCCAGGCCTAAGATAAGTCCTGGGCATGTGCACTGCCATTCTGTCTCAGGGTAGGTGTTCCCAAGTTCGCGATGACACCATGTAGGTTTATTTCCGTGGATTGGGACGCTTATCCGGCGCACCGCTTTGTGCCGAGCGGTGGGTCACTGACGAGTGACCACCTCTGACCAGCGAGACTGGTGTTCTGGTTCCTATGGAGGAACGATTCGGGTGCGCCCGACCGACACGACTGGTGTAGTCGTAGCCTTCTGTTGCATTTGATGCTTTCTGTTCTGTTCTGTTCTGTTCTGTTCTGTTTCTGAGACCTGCCATATTTGCATTTCATGCCATCTTTCATTTATTGCATTGGAGGGGGCATACTGGGTTTTCTTAATTGAAAACTCACGCATTGTTAAATGCGGTGCTTGCAGGTACTTAGGTTCCACAGGGCAAACTGGACGAGTTCCGAAGATTCTGTACACGAGGGACGCGTCAACCATATTCTTCAGTTATCTTTTGCTTCCGCTTATGTCATTGTATTTCCTTTGAAACTCGATATGATGTAATAAGACTCTTATTTGTTATGATCATTCTATTATTCATATTATGTTTATGTCAGTCCATTTGTGGATGATCTTTTTCACTTTTGTCGAGTTGATTTGGTCCGTCTTTTGTAACCCCTTCGGTCGTCGCGGAGGTCTCTGATCGCGACACTAGTTTCCTTTCCCAGTGTGCGTACCCGCGTGATCGGGGGCGTTACACCTCTTATGACTTATTGATTAATAGCATATCATACATTGCATTCATGCTATATATCTTTTATTGTATCCTAATTTTGTGCTACTTGAGTGTTTGTTTAATGTGCTTCAGGTTTTAGGTACTAAAGATGAGAAATGAACCAAAAATGACCTAATGTAGGAAGAAATAACCTTATTGAAGCAACTTAGACATGTTTGTCATGCTCAAGCACCCATCTGCATTTCAGGAAGGGCCCAATGAAACTCGGAGGGACCTGAGCATAAGGAAAATTTTTCTGGTGCAAAAATTCCATATTAACATGATATTGAGAAGTATTTGGGGAATTAAGACCAAACAGGCTCTAACCAGCGGACCTGAAGTGTACCCCACGTGCAAAATTCATAACTTAAGCTCCGAGAAGAAATCGGGGATCTGATCCACCAATGGAGGATGAAAATCCGCCAGTGGGAGATCTAGTTGGTCAAATTTGTCCTTAATTTATCCAGTGGCTCGAGCTTGTTTATTTGGGTGACCAGAACATAGAGAAATCGATTACAGCCGTCAGATTGCTTCCAGATTCGTCTACACCATTCTTTCTTCTATAAGTAGCAATGTTTCTCCTACCTTTCTTCTTCTTCTCCACTTCTCCCCCATTAAAGTAGGTTTTATTTCTTGTTTAGTAGAGTAAGTTTTATTTATTGCTTAGTAGTGTAGTGTAGGAGAAGATAAACACATTTTGTAACCTTTCTTTCTTAGTCAAGTTTTAGTTTTTTGTTCTGTATGTTCTTGTCTTTCATTTGATGCATTTTTATTCCATTGCTTTGGTTATTCATGTGTTGTTTTTATTTTGTTATTTTCTTTGTGTACACGATGATTATCGAGTATTTGATGAACATCATATCATGCATATATTCATGCCTTATATCCTCTATTTTGAACCTAAGCAATGATATGTAATGAGTTTTATGGTTAAGTTTCAGGAATAAACAGGTTAAAGAAGAAGATGACACAAAAAGGACCAAAATGGGAGAAAAAGGACTTAGCGGTGAGACTTATGGACTTTTCTGCAAGAGGAAGGGACCTGGATGCAAGCCAAAAGAACCAAATAGCAAACCGAGAAACTTTACACCATCACGAGGAGTAATTTGGCAATTAGATTCGGGCACAGACTCAAACAACCAATCCGGGTGCACCCCACGTAGAGAATTGAAGCAATAAAGAAGCCAACCGAAACCAGGTCAAATCCGACCAAAAGTGACAGCCAATTGGCGGTCCAATATGCTCAGGATCCGACCCGGCTTCTCGTGGGTGTGTAATATGTTGTTTGTATCCATTTGTAGAAGTTTCATTAGTCCCTCACCGGGAGATTGTCCCCAGTTGCCTTTTTCATATCTATAAATACAATTCTTCTTCCTCCATTGTAAAGAACTTCTTGCTTGGTTTACTCGTGTTTATTGGCTGAAATTTCCTATTGGATATGCTACATGTTAGTCGTGTGTTTGTATTAGTGTTTTCTCGCTTGATTGATTGAAGAAACTTTGTTTAGATAGGTTTTGCCATGATTTTCAGACACCTCTCATGCTTAGCTTTGTTCTTCACATGAGTTCCTGGTTTTTTATGGGTTTTGCCATTAGATTTATACACTTATTATGCGGAGCTTCGTCTTATGATAATCAAGTAGTCATTGCTAATATGATGTGCGAATGGATTGATAGATCTTGCCAAATCTTTAGGCACTTTCGATGCATGAAGACACACTCATGACACACTTACACTTACATGTGTCATTCATCACTTCTCTCACCTCATATGTGTACACACTCCATGATGAGAATTAAATTTATACCGCAAGTGCACGGCGTCAATGAAGACGTGGCAAGTACGGGTCGAACACAAGGAGGAAGAGATTTGTTATTTTGTGATTTTCGATTAAGGAAGAGAAAGGGAGAAATATGGTTGGTTTTGAGATTTTTGGTTTTTTAATTATCTAAAGCAAGAAACAAGAACAATTAAAACAAAAACAAGAACAAAGAAGTGAATTCCGTTGGGTGGAGGTTTAGATTAGAGAATTCAGAAACTTATAATAAATCATGTTAGTTATGAAGCATTACATGATAAATGATTTAACATAAACTCAAGTAATCAAAATATACTAATCACGAACTTAAAATAAAAACATTCCTTCATCTTCTCTTCTCCCTAAATCCGTAACCTCCACCCTTTGGAAAGAGTTAGAAACTCATGGAGGGAGGAAGATGGGGTCCTAGAGGAATTACAAAAGAAAACATAAAAACACAAGAAATAAAAGACAGAATTTTATTAAACTAAGGAAAAGACTACAAATAAAAACAACAACTAAAAACTAGGTCTAAGGCCAAGGACCCTTCTAACATCGTTCTTGGGGCTATTTATAGTTGTTACAAGAGACCTAATTGTAGAATTGGAGAGTACACGTGTCCAGACACGACTGGACAAAATTGGAGCACACGGATCGCCAAGGGGGCGGCGTTTCCGCCGCACAATGCATGTAATATGCGGCGATTTCGCCGCATAATCTCCTCTGATTTAATCCGGATTTTTGCTGCGTGTTTATGGTATGATTTGATCCTCCTTTGCGCGTCTGGATTGATTCTTTCCATTCTTTTGAGCTCCGGATTAATTCCTTCATATATTTGGAGATCCACATTGATTTTTCTTTAGATTTTCTCCAAGATAATAAAAGCTACTTGTGATTTGCAATTAGGTCCTTGTCTTTTTGCAATTAAGTCCCCGGCTACTTTTGTGCTTAAGTCCTTGTTCTTTTTGTAATTAGGACTTGAATGCTTTTATGCTTGGATACATTTCCATTTGAAACCCGATAATCTTGAGCTTGGTCTTTATGATAGAAATGAGTCTTTTGCATGCGTTTATGCTTGGGATGTGGGTAAATTGCATTCAGGTCCCTGTATTCTGTAAATAAGACTAAACACATACCTTAGTAGCATTTATTGATGTAAAAGTAATCTAAATGAAAGACATATGATGCAATGTATGCAATGCATCAAATACCCCCACACCTAGTTTTACTAGTCCCTAGCAAAACAGAAGATACGAAAAATAAAAACAGGGAAATCCTAACTCACTTTCGTAGGAATCACGGTTGCACTTAGCATGTGCAACAAGCCGTTAAACCTCCAAGTTTCCTTAGAGGACGAGTTTCGTCTCGTGAGGGTTTTCAGTTGACACACCCACAAAGTCTTAATTCAATATTTCATTAATAGTTCTCAATATCCCTACCTCAACCTTATACATCTCACTAAGAGCTCTTGCATGCTCATTATATAAATCTAACTCATTAAAAATATGACTTGGTCTTTGTTCCTCCAACATTCACACCACTAACCCTTCTACACATGTTTATCACTTGAATTATTTTGCACGCCTCCTCTGGTGGTGAAGTATCATTCGGATCAACCATGGCATGGATCATTCTTTTAGCTTTGGGCCTTGAGTATTATTTTTTTCTTTTCTTCCGTGATTCAACACATTTGCTTTTTGACACTTTTACCCTTTTTGCATTCGTGTAGCGAGTTTGGTCGATAATCCCGAGCTGGTAGACTCAAATTACCGGGTTTCAAGATACCCCTACGGACCAGTGACTCAAAGACTTGGGCTTTTGTAATCATTTTGCAGAATGTGCTTTCCTCACTTTATTCCTTTATTTTTTTAATTTTATTTTCCTCAAGGCTTAATTGCTATTAGAAGTCCACACTTCCCGGTATATTTTCCTCAACCTCTGCTTTTTATCAACCACTTCAAAGATTTGATTCATCCAATTTAAGTGCATACATGTCTTAAAGGGTAATGGGTTATTTCTTTGGAACTTAGATTTATGTCACAGTTTCTACAAGCAGAACTATATAATAAGGAACAAAAAACTCAATGCAATTTGTACTCGGGTTTTGGTAGTTCAATCTTAAGCTATGTTATGAAACATTGAATTTTTTTATTTTATTTTATTATTATTTTTTATTTTTATTTTTTTAGAGATAAAAGAACAGATATATAGATATATATATACATAAACACCCCCCACACCTAAATCATGCATTGTCCTCAATGAATGTGAGCAAGATACTACATGGATTTATGCATGAAAAAGGAAAGATCTCACCAACGTGAAGTACAAAGGAAAGTTCATGGCTCTGTTGATGGACAAAAACCCGAATTCCCTCAAAAACCTGTGAGATGCTGAAGAAGGGATAAATACAACAGATGAATTTTTATTTATTTATTTATTTATTGTTATACATATATAACTATGTACAAACATAAGTTCCCATCTTCATTTGTCAAGAGACATCAAATGGAAACTTCATGAGTGGGTCAGTGCACCGGAAAAGGAAACATGACACCACGTGGGGCCAGAAAATGCATGTGTGGGCCGCCTTCACAAAAAGCGGTAGATGAAATGAGAAGTTCATGAATTGGACGCAAAGGCGTCTCATTCAAAGGATCAAACTGAAAGAGCTTGAACCTCTCGAGAGTTTGGGAATTAAGGGGCAACGGAAGAGAAGTTTCTCCCGTTGCGGTGTTGAAGTTATGATCATTAATCCAAACTCTCCAACCAACTGGCTGGTGTGTCGGAACGAGGTCAAGAACCTTGTCAGGCAAGTCCGACACACCAGGCGAACAAAAAGTGGGTCTCATACCCAAAGTATCTTCTAAGGAACTTCTAATACCCTCATTAGCTATGTAGTTGTTTGATGTTCCATCATTTCCAAGATGATCAGGAACAATGGTGAGAGGCACACTCTCATCAGGTTGTTTGAAATTGAGGGTACTAGGGAGATCATGCTCCACCAGAGGTGAGTCCTTAAGAGATGCAACATGAAGATCATGTGGCTCAAGGGCCACGGGACAAGAAGATAGGGCACAATCCTGTGCCGACTCATAATGAAATTGGTCCATATAAATCGAATCCTCCACTAAGTGATCGTGAATTGAAATTCGAAGTCCCTCAGACCGACTAGGAAGTTGACTTTGAAAGATTGTGCTTTGAATTTGTGTATGTGGTGGTGGTTCGATACTAAAAGATGAATCCTCATGTTGACACAAAAAGTTACTTTCCTCACTTAATTGCTGCGACATTTGACTCAATTGCAGTACCATATTGTCTACGGACTGTTGAGTAGTTGTCATGAACGTATGGAAAGCTTGTTCCAAGGTATCAGGTATGTGGTCAACTATGAGGTTCGAGTTAGAACTCGGGAAATTTTGAGGTTGGGTGTTGGTGGGCTGAGAATAAGTCCAATGATTTGAAGTGGGGTGTTGGTAGAGTTCTGGGTATTTGGGAGAAGGATATTTGGGCGAAAATGAATTATAAGAATTTGGATATGAATTGTCTCCCCACGAATCCATCACTCTTGGGTTATACGCGGATGTGTAATGGTCATATCGAGCATTTTGGGAAAAGGTATGCTTATACTCAGGGTCTGGGGGAACATAAGGACATTCCCTGATAACATGACCACTCAACCCGCAATAGTCGCACAGTACGGCTTCTGGAGCCACCGGTGCACTCATGTTGTCAGCCCAACGCATGAAGGAGGCAAAAGTTTGTTGTAATGTGTCAGTTCGTTGAACAGCACATGATCCAACATAAGTAGATTGTGGTCTAGCAGTCGGTGCCTCTCTCATGTTACCCCAGTATGAAGATTGCTCAGTCATACAATTAGGATTGTCCCAACCATATGGGGTGTTAGTCTGAGCCACCCCATGTTGCATGGTTTTAGAATACCAGGAAGCATTGTCCTGGTCCCAACAATGATATGGATGGTTGCTCATGTAACCATCCATCAAAACACTCTTGAGTCAAGTACTCTTACTCTTATGAGGCTAAGCAAGCACAAGTTCTCGACTCGACCCTAAAATGCTAATAGAGAATGTAAAGGGGGAGGAGACTAGAACGTATAAGTAGGTGAGAAGAAGATGACTCAGAAGAGAAGGGAAACTTAACTCTAAAGATAGAAAAGAAGGTCGGTCAGAGGTTTTCCAAACAAGCACGGTTCAAACAATCCTAGACCTAGTGTCACTTAGATCTAGACGACTCCTAACTGGTTGAGTCGAATTGATTTGCTTGATTCACCTCCCTCACTAATCAAACCAACTTGGCCAGGCCGTGTATAGCTAGTGGGGGCGCTTCCGACAGAGTCGGTGCCAATTAGACAACCACTTCGCTTGGAAGACTTTCGTCAACACAAAAACACTTTCTAGACACCAAATTAAATTCGGTCGGCTTCAGGTCATAGCAAGTCAAACCAATTCTTCTCCTTAATTTAGTCCGAGTCCTTAGGGGTCAATGTCAAATTGATTTTAATTTAAGGCTTGGGTGCCACTTTAGGATTGTGATTTGTGGGCTACGGAAGGGTAGTGAAATCCCCACCGTATCTTTGCCTATGGATTTGCCCTTAAGATAGTTTAACTTAGATCTAGCAAAGATAGTCAAACATTGGTCTTTAGTTGGGGGCAATTGCAAGGTTGTATGCAAATTAGATTATATGCTTAAATGCAAGCGATGAAAAACACGATACGTACCTTGACTCCAGCACTCTTCAACAAAAATTAATTTGCAAGAATTTAGCAAGAATAATGCATACAAAACACTAAATGATGCATGCACTAAGGCCTTTCTAATTTTGTCAATTTTAGGTCAGAGTTGAATTATTGCCAATTATGGAATTTTGCCCTAACACGTGCAATTCTAATAAAAGGATTTTTTTTGAAAATAGAAATTACGAGGAAAGAAGGCAACAAAGGTTACCTAAGCAATGCTCAGTCGGGTTCACCGCCCGCTCTCGAAATTTCAGTAGCTTCCCGCGTCCACCCAGAGATTAGTCGCGTCCCAGAAAAATTGGAAACCCAGATGCTTCAAATATGCGGCGATTCCGCCGCACGTTGTTCTTGGTATGCGGCGATTCCGCCGCTCGTTACGCGCAGAATGTGCCCGGATTTCGTCGTGCACTCTGTTGTCTCCTGAAACACAAATCCAAATATTTAGATCGCGCACAAGATAAACAGGATAAAATCGAAATCAACAACAAAAAACAAAATCTGCGTCGCCTCCCCGGCAACGGCGCCAAAAACTTGATGAGAATTAAATTTATACCGCAAGTGCACGACGTCAATGAAGACGTGGCAAGTACGGGTCGAACACAAGGAGGAAGAGATTGTTATTTTGTGATTTTCGATTAAGGAAGAGAAAGGGAGAAATATGGTTGGTTTTGAGATTTTTGGTTTTTTAATTATCTAAAGCAAGAAACAAGAACAATTAAAACTAAAACAATAACAAAGAAGTGAATTCCGTTGGGTGGATGTTTAGATTTAGGGTTTAGATTAGAGAATTCAGAAACTTATAATAAATCATGTTAGTTATGAAGCATTACATGATAAATGATTTAACATAAACTCAAGTAATCAAAATATACTAATCACGAACTTAAAATAATAACATTTATTCATCTTCTCTTCACCCTAAATCCGTCACCTCCACCCTTTGGAAAGAGCTAGAAACTCATGGAGGGAGGAAGATGGGGTCCTAGAGGAATTACAAAAGAAAACATAAAAACACAAGAAATAAAAAACAGAATTTTATTAAACTAAGGAAAAGACTACAAATAAAAACAACAACTAAAAACTAGGTCTATGGCTAAGGACCCTTCTAACATCGTTCTCGGGGCTATTTATAGTTGCTACAAGAGACCTAAGTATAGAATTGGAGAGTACACGTGTCCAGACACGACTGGACAAAATTGGAGCACACGGATCGCCAAGGGGGCGGCGTTTCCGCCGCACAATGCATGTAATATGCGGCGATTTCGCCGCATAATCTCCTCTGATTTAATCCGGATTTTTGCTACGTGTTTATGGTATGATTTGATCCTCCTTTGCGCGTCTGGATTGATTCTTTCCATTCTTTTGAGCTCCGGATTAATTCCTTCATATATTTGGAGATCCACATTGATTTTTCTTTAGATTTTCTCCGAGATAATAAAAGCTACTCGTGATTTGCAATTAGGTCCTTGTCTTTTTGCAATTAAGTCCCCGACTACTTTTGTGCTTAAGTCCTTGTTCCTTTTGTAATTAGGACTTGAATGCTTTTATGCTTGGATACATTTCCATTTGAAACCCGATAATCTTGAGCTTGGTCTTTATGATAGAAATGAGTCTTTTGCACGCGTTTATGCTCGGGATGTGGGTAAATTGCATTCAGGTCCCTGTATTCTGTAAATAAGACTAAACACAAACCTTAGTAGCATTTATTGATGTAAAAGTAATCTAAATGAAAGACATATGATGCAATGTATGCAATGCATCACTCCACCCTTTAGTGGTTCGTCCATATTTCGTTACACATCGTTTGCTGCATTTCTTAGTTTTCATTTGCATCATAATCTAGTTTGTTTTGCATTCTTAGCGTAGTCGTCTTTTTAGTAGTAGCATAATAATCTCTTATTCCACCGTTATTTCCCACTTGATTTTGTTCACTCCAAGGTTGGCAATGTTCCCTGCGGACCGACCCATACTTGCCTCGTTTTCACCGACGGTCGTGCACTTACGGTTAATAGTAAAACGTTTAACATAATCCATCCCCATAGAAGATATATTGTATTGTAGTGTAACATGATTTAATCAACTTAATCTTAATCACAATCAATTGTAGTGTAGCACACATCATGCGTAGAAGATATATTGTATTGTGCTAACATCTACAGGTGATCAAGACTCAAGGAAGAATGGAATTGAAGTGAAGACATGTAATCAAGCTTTTGAAGACATGGAATTTGCCTTTATTTAAACTTGAGTATACAAGAGTCACAACTTACTTACATACACACTAGGTTCCTTGTAGAAATCACACACAAAATTTAACATCAATTGGACTTCAATAGATTACACAAACCTTAGTCGGAATATCACTTCAAACCAAACCCTAATTTTCTGTGCCAATCGATCGACCGAATGAGTTCTCTGTTCGACCGATTATAACAGATGTTCCAAGTTAGAGAGTGTTTGATCCACTCAAGTTATTGTCAAAATAAGTAGATGTTTTGGTGAAAGCCCAAAACATCCCTCTCGGATTGTGAGAGGAAGAAACCAAGTTCGCGAGGTTGTTGGCAGAGCTTGGTTTGTAAAAACGTTCTCTCCCAGCCCGGAATAGGGAGTGGATAGTGAAGTCATGAGTGGAGTTTGTGGAGTCGAGTGGAGCTTGCAAGAGAGGAAGTAGGCGAGAGGCCAAACCTCTATAAAAAAACCTTGCGTTCTTGTGGTTTGCATTGATTCTTCTTTACTTGTTTTCGTTGTCTTAGTTTTCACTGCGTATATTGCTTAATCTAGTAGAGAATTAAGTAAGTGATTAGATTAGTTAGGGGACATCGATCCTTACAGTTGTCTTTGTCATAATCTTGAGTAGTGTTTTGTATTTTTTAATGATGGTGATAAATCTTAATCTACGTAGAGACACACTTAGGATTGTGGTATTATGAGATTTCCATGTTATGCATGTTGATTGACATCATTTCATGCTTATATTTGTTCCTTATATCCATTATCTTACACCTAAGCAATGCTATGTGACGAGTTTTATGTTTAGTTTTCAGAAATAAAGAGGTTTGAAGAGAAGAGCCATGAAAGGACCCAAAAGCAGGAAAAAAGGACCTAATTGTGAGACCTGGGGACCAAGATGCAAGGGGGAAGGACCTGATCGTAAGACAGAAGGACCTAAGAGCAAAACAGGAAACTCCACACCATCATGAGGAGTATTTTGTCAATTCGATTCGGGTCGGAGCTCCACTAAACCAACCAGATGCATCTAAGACCAAGAAACACTTCAAGAAAAGCCCACAAAGAAAACCAGACGGATCCAAGCTTTATAGGCCGCCAATTGGCGGTCTGGAACCGCTAATTGGCGGTCCATTTAGCCCAGGATCCGTCCAATTTTCTGTAGCACGTGTATTAGTGTATTCTTAGTGTATTTGTGGTATTGGTTTAGTCCCACATCGGGGGATTGTCCCGGATTAGCTTTTTCCATGCCTATAAATAGAACTCTTCACCTTCCATTGTAATTACCCATTGCTTGGTGGCATTCTCTCTACTAAGGAGTGAGCCTTGAAGCAAAAACTCAAGGTGGAGAAGAATGCTACCTTCAATGTGAGTCATTTTGTTAATAAAATAATTCTTCTAGTTTCTTTAAATCTTGTCTTTTAATTTGTGCATGTTTGTTTAGTCTTTCCTTTCCTTTTATGTTTCTTTAATGCTTCTTGCCTTCTTAGTTAACTTTCATTTCAGTATTATGCTTTCTTTGCTTAGTCTAATCAGTAGTGTAATGAGTAGTGAGTAGTTCCATCCCCATTTGGGGGGTGGAGAAATATGTGATATAATCATGTAGTGTATTAAGTGTGTGTTATTTTTATCCCTTGAGCTTTATATGATTTCCATAACCATCTAATGGGTATCCACTCTTATCTTTGATAGGCTAATGCTCTTGAATGAAGCTTAGCTTATGCTTTGATTAGTGGACCTATTTTATGGGGAATGATAAGGTTAGGATATGGATGAAGTTAATGTTGGAAACACAATTTGTAGTGTATGTGCTCTTGTTGCCTTTACCTTAGCTAATGTCTTGTATGTTTTAATGATGTAGTGAAATCTTAATTCATGTAGAGGCATAGTAGGGTATAGTCTTTATACTTGAGTTCATGTAGCTTCATTCCAATTATTGTCTTGTATGTTTTAATGATGTAGTCTTATCTTAATTCATGTAGAGGCAAAGTTGGATGTAGTTTTATGATTTCATGCACTACATGTTGTGAGGAGCTTAATGAACACACACACACTTCTTTATGTTCACATTATTTCTCTACCCCCTTTGGGGTTTAGTTTATTGCTTATCTCCATTTCCATTTGCATCTTAGTGTAGTTTAGTGTAACCAACCTTTCTTCCCTTTCTTTACCTCTGGCCTTCGAACAAACCAAGTGTCGACACACCTCCCAGTGGACGACCCGTATTTGCCACCGCTTCAACGCGGCCGTGCACTTGCGGTTAAATATAAAACGAGATCAATCAAGTTTTTGGCGCCGTTGCCGGGGAGGTGCTCTGTCCAGACATTGGTTTGGACGATTCGAGGGGTTTTTAATTTTTTGTTTTCAGTTTTTCTTAGTGGCAGGGAACCTGAGGATCAAGGGGAAGCGACTGGAGCAATGGGAGAGCAAAAGACCCCAAAGTGACCGCCAATCAGCGGTCTGGGACCGCCAATTGGCGGCCTGGTGAGCCTCAATTGCTCTCAAATTTGTTCCAGTTGTTATGTTGTTCACTTTAGTTATCTGGGAGCCCAATTTTGCATGTTGTGATCTTTAGTTTGCTCCCAGATTTAATTTCAATCCCCTTTAATCAACTTGGACCATAAAACTCAAACAAAAGATTAGACTTCTTGCCATCTAGGTCATGCATCATATGTAGACCTTGCATGCATCTTTCTTTTCTTTGCTTTACATTTTGTCGTTGATTGCTGGAGTGAGGTACGCATTCCTTATCACTCATTCACGCATTAGGACATTCATTAGTGAGTAAGGTTTGCATCGAAACAAGAGTGAGGTGAGTGCTTGTTTGGTGAGTTGCTTGCTAGCCTAAGATTTCAAAACATCTTTAAGGGGCATCACCTATAGACTTCAAAGATAAGGTGGGGGATTTCATCACCCCTCCCTTAGCTCCAAAAAGCACACTCAAGTAAAGCCTTAACTAAAAGCAAGTAGACATTGGCCCTAGGAATTCGGACGCACTAGGAGAGTAATCTAGTTGAGACCGCCATGACCTGATCGGCGTTGCCTACCTTGTCGATAGTAGGAGGTACTGGATCTCCGGATCTGGTATCACTTGCTGGGCATTGTGGTCCTCGTTGTAGGGAGGTGAGGCGTGTCGAGGCTAGTGACCTCGAAGTTAGGCGTCGTCTAGCCTAAGGACCCATTGCCTTACATTGTTTGAGCCATGCTTGCTAGTTAGGCTTCTACCTTCACCCTGTACCCTCGCTAGCTCTAGGGATTCTTCCCTTCTCCTCTGAGTCATCTTCTTCTCACCTTCTTCTACGTTATAGTCTCCTCCCCTTTACACTCTCTGTTAGCGTTTTAGGGTCGAGTCGAGCACTTTTTGCGAGCTTAGCCTCGTGGTGGTGAGAGTGATCGACTCGAGAGTTTTTCTTGAGATGGATGGTTACATGGGCGACCATCCATATCATTGTTGGGACCAGGACGATTCTCCCTGGTACTCCGGACCCATGCAACCTGGGGTGGCTCAGACTAACACCCCGTATGGTTGGGATGATCGCAATTTTGTGACTGAGCAGTGTTCATATTGGGGTAACATGAGAGAGGCACCGACTGCTAGACCACAATCTAGTTATGCCGGATCATATGCTGGTCAACAAACTGAGACATTACAACAAACTTTGGCCTCTTTCATGCGTATGGCAGACGACATGAGTGCCCCGGTGGCTCCAGTAGCCGTACCGTGCGACTGTTGTGGGTTGAGTGGTCATGTTATCGGGGAATGTCCTTATGTTCCCCCTGAGCCTGAGTATGAGCACACATTTTCCCAAAATGCTCATTATGACCATTACGCATCCGCGTACAACCCGAGAGTGATGGATTCATGGGGAGACAAATCTTATCCAAATTCTTATACCTCATTTTCACCCCCGTATCCTCCTCCCGAATACCCAGAATTCTACCAGCACCCCACTCCAAATCATTGGACTCATTCTCAGCCCATCAATACCCAACCACAAAATTTCCCAAGCTCTGACTTGGACCTCATCGTTGACCGCATACCTGATTCCTTGAAACAAACTTTCCTTACGTTCATGGAAACCACTCAACAGTCCATACAAAATATGACACTGCGAGTGAGTCAAATGTCGCAGAAATTACGTGAATGTGAGGAAAGTAACCTTTCGTGTCAACATGAGGATTCTTCTTTTGATATCGAACCACCACCACATCCACAAATTCAAAGCACAACCTTTCAAAGTCAAACTCCTATTCAGTCTGAGGGACTTGGGGTTTCAATTCACGATCACTTAGTGGAGGATTCGATTCAAATTGAGAATAACTTGGACCAGTTCTATTATGAGTCGGCACAGGATTGTGCCTTACCTTTTTGTCCCGTGGCCCTTGAGCCACATGATCTTATTGTTGTGCCTCTTAAGGACTCACCTCTGGTGGAGCAAGAGCTCCCTAGCACCCTCAATTTCAAACAACCTGATGAGAGTTTGCCTCTCACTATTGTTCCTGATCATCTTGGAAATGATGGAACATCAAACAACTACATTGCTCATGAGGGTATTAGGAGTTCCTTGGAGGATACTTTGGGTATGAGACCCACTTCCTGTTCTCCTGGTGAGTTGGACATGCATAACGAGGTGCTTGACCTCGTTCCGACCCACCAGCCTGTTGGTTGGAGAGTTTGGATTGATGATCATAACTTCAGTTCCGCAACGGGAGATATTTTTCTTCCGTTGCCCCTTATTTCCCAAACTCTCGAGAGGTTCAAGCTCTTTCAGTTTGATCCTTTGAATGAGACGCCTTTGCGTCCAATTCATGAACCTCTCATTTCATCTGGTGCTCTTTGTGAAGGGGGCCCACACATGCGTATCCTGGCCCCGCGTGGTGTCATGTTCCCTTTCCAAGTGCATTGACCCACTCTTGAGGTTCCCATTTGATGTCTTTTGACAAATGAAGATGGGAACTTATGTTTGTACATAGTTATATGAAAAAAAAGAAAAAAAAGAAAAAAAAAGAAAAAAAAAAGAAGTACAATAAAAGACTCCTTCAGTGAGCATTGATTGTTGTGAGCCCCAACCCTTGTGTATTTGGGCTCCATTTATTTCACGTATTTGTCTTCTTTAGCATCTCACAGGTTTTGAGGGAATTCGGGTTATGTCCATCAACATGACCTTGCACTTCCCTTTGTACTTCATGTTGGTGAGATCTCTCCTTTTTTATGCATCAATCCATGTTGTATCTTGCTTGCATTCATTGAGGACAATGCATGAAGTAGGTGTGGGGGGGTGTTTTACGTGTGTACATAGTCGAGTCTTTTTCCTTTGATTTTGTTTTCTTTTGTTTGCATTGTTAGGGTCATGATAGTGTGCTGCATTTAATATCGATATATCTGCTTGCCATGATCCTTGGGTGACTTGTCTTCTTTTGCTTGCCTAGTGCTTCAAAATTTTCACATTTCTTTCAAAATCTTCATGTGTTTTCGAAAGAAAATGTTTTGTGGGTTTTGCGTGTGTTTAGCATGTGCAAAACCGTTGAGAGGCAAAGTAAAAAGAAAGCTCCCAAAATTGTCTTGAACTTGATGCATTAGGATATCTAGTACGTGGCTTTAAGATTTATCGAGTCGTTAGGATGCACCCCAGTTTTCCCTTGGGGGTGAGTAATCATAGGGTTTCAGTGCTCAAACATTTAATGAAGTCCACCCTGAACCTAGTGAGTCAATAATTCGTGTCTGTTAACTTAAGGAAGTTTGTTGTAGTCAAGGACCCTCTAAATCCTGTTGTGAGACATTAGTGTAGGGGTTTTTGTTCATGTGTAGATAAGAAATAAGTGAGTAGGTGTTCTCTCTTCTCGCACGGCTCCTATCACTTGGGAAAGTAGGTCTGAGGGGACTTTGTGCCTGGTGCTTTCGAGTCATCTGACTTGGGATGCGCCGACTGAACTCCCGTTACACGGGTGGTAGGGATTGCCCTATGTGGAGATGTGGGGAAAGGTGTACGTGATAGTGTAAGTCCTCATGGGCAATGATGCACGGAACCTGACCCTGGGAGAATGAAGCTCCAACTAATAAAAGAAAAAAAAAGAAGAAAAAAAAATGTGTGAAAAGAAAAAAAAAAGAAAAGAAAAAAATGGTAATGCAAATAAGAACCTTAATGGACCTTACACTTTGTATCACTTGAGGATCTTGAGGTTGTCCATGTCTTTCACTTAATTCCTTATTTAACTAACACGAATGGTTCATTAAGTTAGGTGTGTGGACTGATTACCTATATAGAGTCGGCCCGTAGGATTACCGCATTCCATGATCGACAAAATAAGTCCAACGAGTCGTGTAGCTAGATTGATTAATGCATCTTGTTCGGATTTTGTGGGTATATCCGCTGAAAACCCTCAGGAGACACCACTCCTCCTCCTTGGCAACAAGGAGGTTTAACGGCTTGTTGCACGTGCTAAGTGCAACCGTGATTCCTACGAAAGTGAGTTAGGATTTCTTGTTTTTCGTATGCTTTTTCCTTTCTTTGTTTTGCTCGAGACTAGCAAAAACTTAGGTGTGGGGGTATTTGATTGACATCATTTCATGCTTATATTTGTTCCTTATATCCATTATCTTACACCTAAGCAATGCTATGTGATGAGTTTTATGTTTATTTTTCAGAAATAAAGAGGTTTGAAGAGAAGAGCCATGAAAGGACCCAAAAGCAGGAAAAAAGGACCTAATTGTGAGACCTGGGGACCAAGATGCAAGGGGGAAGGACCTGATCGTAAGACAGAAGGACCTAAGAGCAAAACAGGAAACTCCACACCATCATGAGGAGTATTTTGTCAATTCGATTCGGGTCGGAGCTCCACTAAACCAACCAGATGCATCTAAGACCAAGAAACACTTCAAGAAAAGCCCACAAAGAAAACCAGACGGATCCAAGCTTTATAGGCCGCCAATTGGCGGTCTGGAACCGCTAATTGGCGGTCCATTTAGCCCAGGATCCGTCCAATTTTCTGTAGCACGTGTATTAGTGTATTCTTAGTGTATTTGTGGTATTGGTTTAGTCCCACATCGGGGGATTGTCCCGGATTAGCTTTTTCCATGCCTATAAATAGAACTCTTCACCTTCCATTGTAATTACCCATTGCTTGGTGGCATTCTCTCTACTAAGGAGTGAGCCTTGAAGCAAAAACTCAAGGTGGAGAAGAATGCTACCTTCAATGTGAGTCATTTTGTTAATAAAATAATTCTTCTAGTTTCTTTAAATCTTGTCTTTTAATTTGTGCATGTTTGTTTAGTCTTTCCTTTCCTTTTATGTTTCTTTAATGCTTCTTGCCTTCTTAGTTAACTTTCATTTCAGTATTATGCTTTCTTTGCTTAGTCTAATCAGTAGTGTAATGAGTAGTGAGTAGTTCCATCCCCATTTGGGGGGTGGAGAAATATGTGATATAATCATGTAGTGTATTAAGTGTGTGTTATTTTTATCCCTTGAGCTTTATATGATTTCCATAACCATCTAATGGGTCTCCACTCTTATCTTTGATAGGCTAATGCTCTTGAATGAAGCTTAGCTTATGCTTTGATTAGTGGACCTATTTTATGGGGAATGATAAGGTTAGGATATGGATGAAGTTAATGTTGGAAACACAATTTGTAGTGTATGTGCTCTTGTTGCCTTTACCTTAGCTAATGTCTTGTATGTTTTAATGATGTAGTGAAATCTTAATTCATGTAGAGGCATAGTAGGGTATAGTCTTTATACTTGAGTTCATGTAGCTTCATTCCAATTATTGTCTTGTATGTTTTAATGATGTAGTCTTATCTTAATTCATGTAGAGGCAAAGTTGGATGTAGTTTTATGATTTCATGCACTACATGTTGTGAGGAGCTTAATGAACACACACACACTTCTTTATGTTCACATTATTTCTCTACCCCCTTTGGGGTTTAGTTTATTGCTTATCTCCATTTCCATTTGCATCTTAGTGTAGTTTAGTGTAACCAACCTTTCTTCCCTTTCTTTACCTCTGGCCTTCGAACAAACCAAGTGTCGACACACCTCCCAGTGGACGACCCGTATTTGCCACCGCTTCAACGCGGCCGTGCACTTGCGGTTAAATATAAAACGAGATCAATCACATGTCATAAGCGCTTACTTGTACACACACACAAATCACACATCTACACTTTTGCACGCATTCTCCACCTCCTACAGGATTAGTTTTTGATTAGTTGTTGTTGATTCGTCGCATTTGTCATTTAGTTTAAATACTCTCACTCTCCCTTTTTCTTCCCCCACTCGAGTATGGTTGACGACGACCTGCACTCGCTCCTTGTGGACATGACCCATACTTGTGATCGCTTCAACACGGTCGTGCACTTGCGGTTTTGAACTAATAAAATCTCAATCAAGTTTTTGGCACCGTTGTCGGTAAGTGAGTTTCGTTTTCGCGTCAACCATTTCGGTGGTTTTTTTCTTATCCTTTTGTTTTGTTTTTCTGTTTGAGTGGTATTCAGGGAGTTGGTGGTGGCGGAAGAACACACTCAACCAGGAATGCATTGAGGCGAAACTGTAGAGCAAATGTTCCAGACCAATAGGCCAAGAGTGCATTTTGACACGCCACTAGCAGATCAGGTTTGCATTTTTGGCTTGATATTTCAGTACCTTCTTTCTAATATGATTTAGTTGTTTTTAAAGTTCTTCTACCCTCATTACTTTCTTCAGACTGTTAATAGAACACATAAATGTGTATGATTCATTTTTTAAGATACTTGACCTCTAAAATTCAAAGCAAAAGATTATATTGTTTGTCATCTAGGTCAGGCATCATTTGTAGACCTTGCACGCATTCGTCATTTCTTTTTTTTACATTTTTTTGTTGTTGATCGCTGGCATAAGATACGTGCACTCTTCTCTTCTACATGCATTAGTTAGTAATGTGCATCGAGACATGTGTGAGGTGAGCATTTGTTTGGAGAGTTGATTGCTACATTAAGACTCAAAATGCTACTAAGGAGGGGTTGTCTCATACAAGATAAGGTGAGAGATTTCATCATCCCTTCATTCACCCCAAAATCACACTAATCGGAGCCTCAATTAAAATCAAGTGACATCGAACTTAAGGACTTCAGGCTCACTTAGGAGATAATCCCATTCTCGATGTCATGGCCTGAACATCGTCGTTTGCTTAGTTGCATTAAGACTTTTGGGACCTCCGGGTCTTGACTTTCTCATTCGGCTTTGTGACCTTCTGTCGAGGGAGGTGAGGCATTTAGGAGTGTGGGGAGTCGCAGTTAGCCGTCATCTAACCTAAGGACTTATAGTTAGTCTTTGGTTGTTGGAGCCGTGTTTGCTAGCTTAGACTTCTACCTTATCCCACTACCCACACTAGTTCTTAAGTCTTCTTCTCTTTTCACCCGAGTCATCTTCCTATCTACTTCTATCGATTAGTCTCCTCCCTGATTGATTAGTTATAATACTGCAAGTGCATGACTGTGATGTAGCGGTGGTAAGTACAGGTCGAGTCCACAACGAGCACGTGCGAGTCGGAATCTACCACACTCGAGTGGGAAAATAAGAGAGAGAAATAAGGTCGGATTAAAGTACAATGCATATCAAACTAGAAAACAAACGATAAAAATAAACCCCTTAGGGGGTAGAGAATGAAAGGAATGTGTTCTAAAAGTTTACTTTTATATGTCAATTGTTATGAATTGAATGTGCAAGCATTTTGTTCTTTGATTATTGTATTCGTCTTTTGGAAGTGTTAAGGAAGAGGCTCTTGGTCATTAACCGTAGAGCTCTAAAAGATAATGGTTTACATAAATCAAAAGTTATTTACAATCATGGTAATTAACATGGAACATTAATTACCGAGATAATATTGTCACGTTGGTCATCGATTATTGTAGCTCTACAAATATTTGACGACACGAGTATATAAAAGAAGAAAATATTATTTTTATATATTAAATAGACCTAACAAGTAAACATTATGGAATTGTGTTATGTGTCATTAATGGTTTACTATGTCTTGGATCCTATGATATGAGACTTATATCTTTTGACATAAGGAGTGTTTAATTTGATTATTGTCAAAAGCTATCATAGAGTATAGTGATAAAGACAATAGTTGGTTCAACATGACTTATGCTAGAAAATATAGCTATTCAAAATATTAGCATTGCCCCTCTTAATTGAGTGGTGATATTAGTGGACCCCTGGATAAAGCAAAATTATATTGTGCACAATGTAGCTTGAGTTAAGTTACATAGTTATAATTAGCTTAAAGAGATCAAGAAATGAATATAGTACAAAGGTTACACATTTCTACATTATATATATTATTAATATCATGAGGCAAGAGACGAACTCAAGTGGTGCACTTACATCACTAAATGGATCGTGTTTAGGTCGAGTGGAACAAGACATTTATGCTAATTAGGTAACTATAATGTGTAGCTACATACTGCTTATAGTTTGAGATATTGAGTGTTTAGTATCACTGTCAATTTATCTTAGATCCTCCTATAGGTCACACCACAAAACTGGGAAACAAGAAGCTTCATTTTGAGTTCATATGATAGGTCGGGTTTTATGTGAAAAGAGACACATGTGGTGAATCAATAAAATCAATACGTCACAAAAATTGACATAATTAGAATCATTAATAAATTAATATAAGATGTCTATATATTATGGGGTGTAATAATTTAACATTACATAGGATAATATATTACATGAGATATGGATTTGCTAAAAATCTCAAAAGGTCAAATTTTGTTGGAGATAAATCCAAAATTTGACAAAGGCCAGGGTCAAAATGGTAGACCGTTTTGAGTTCGATCGATTGGGTCCTTGGGGACGGTCTACTAGACAAGGATCGGAACACGTGAGTCGACCGAAATTTTCAATACGTATCGTGATAATGGGATCGGTCGACCAGGCGTGAGTAGACAATCGACCGAAAATATCTAGGATTTTTCTTGGTTGTAAAACGGTCGACCGGTACAAGGACAAGGTCGACCGAACTTTACCATCAGAAATTTTGGTAAGTAAACAGTCTACCGGAGTGAGACATGGATCGACCGAAATTTTCCAGGGAAACTTTCTCGTGAATATTCGGTATACCGTCTAGCTCACGGTCCGACCGAACTTATAAAAACTTAACTGTTTAGTCGACCGATTGGAAATTTTGGTCGACCGTTCGTACGGTTTTGCTAGAATTATTAAGAAAATAATTAGATCATAGACTGGATTAATTCCATATTTGGTCAAACTGTTTTGAGGATGATTATGTGGTAAATTGTGATTGGTTTTTGGGAGAGAAAAACAATAGATCATGGCTAGAGAATAGTTCATGATGTGGGTGATTTGTGAGGGTATAAATAGGACCTCTCAGCCTACTTATTTCATAAGTGTTAATGAAAATTCTCTCTCTCCCTAATCTCTCCACTAATCACCACGAAATGTTCTTAATTAGTCAGAGCTTTTGGTGATCAAATCTCATGGAGCTTTGGAGGGATTATTAGCTTGATTCTAAGCTTGATTTATAGATTGAATTGGCTAGCTCATTTCTCTCTAATCTTATTTAGAGTTTGGTGAACACTTGGAGGCGAATCGACGGGCAACGGAACTTCGGATCTTCAAAAAGGTTTTAGAGAACCTTTGGGTATGATCATCTCTTGTTTCTTTATTTTAATATATGTAAGTCTGCATGATATTAGAATAAACACAAAATAATGTACATAAAATTGCTGAAAATATGAAATTGATCATGTATGCTTGTATTAAAAAATTTAAAATATACACACACATATGGACACGAAATCCTACAGAGAAAGAATGTGGAAATGAAAATATGTGTACATATGTGTGTTCATTTGTGTTCATCACAACATGTAAGACATGAAATCCATAAAACTAAATCCCACTTTGCCTCCACATGAAATAAGATAAAGCATTATCATTAAAACATACAAGACAATAAATGAAATGAGGCTAATATGAGCACATGCATAATGATCAAACCCCATTATATTTCCACATGAAATAAGATTTAACACAATCATTAAAATATACAAGACATTAATAAGAATGAAGCCAAATGTCATGTTTCCTTCTTCCACTCCATCTTTTTCCTCACCTAATCATTCCCCATAAAATAGGTCCACAAATCTAAGCATGTGCTAAACATCACTCAAGAGCATTCGCACATCAAAGATAAGAGTGAAAATCTCATTAGATGGTTATGAAACTCATGTGAGGTTCAAAGGTTAGGATTAACACACACTTAATACATCACATAATCACATCACATTCTTCTCCACCCCCAATGAGGATGGACTACTGATGCATTGCATACATTGCATCATATGTCTTTCATTTAGATTAATTTTATATCAATAAATGCTACTAAGGTTTGTGTTTAGTCTTATTTACAGAATACAGGGACCTGAATGCAAATTACCCATATCCCGAGCATAAACGCGTGCAAGAGACTCATTTCTGTCATGAAGACCAAGTTCAAGATTATCGGGGTTCAAATTGAAGTCTATCCAAGCATAAAAGCATTCAAAGACCTAATTACAAAAAGGCCAAGGACCTAAGCACAAAAGTAGCCAGGGACTAAATTGCAAAAAGCTGAGGACCCGACTGCAAATTACAAGTACCAAAATATTATCTTGGAGAAATTCTAAAGAAAAATTAAGTTGGATCTCCAAATATATGAAGAATTAATTCGGAGCTCAAAAGAAAGGAAAGAAATCAATCCGGACGCACAAATGACATTTAAATCATACCATAAACACACAGGAAAAATCCGGATCGATTCTGAGCCAAAAAGGTGGTGATTCCGCCACACCACATGTACAAATTGCGGCGATTCCGCCGCACAAAAGTCTATCCGTGTGCTCAAATTTTTACCAGTTGCGTGTTGACGCGTGTACTTTCCTATTTCATACTTGGGTCCCTTGTATCGGCTATAAATAGCCCAGAAATTATGTTGTAAAGACGTTCTTCTCTTTAGCAATAAAATTCTGTTCTTTTATTTTGTGTTTTTTTTAGTTTTCTTTTGTAGTTTCTCTAGGACCCCTTCTCCTTCCCTCCATCCATGAGTTTCTAACTCTCTCCAAAGGGTGGGGGTGACGGATTTAGGGTGATGAGAAGAAGAATGATGTTATGATTTTAATTTCGTGTTAGTATATTTTTATTACTTGAGTTTATGTTGAATCATTTATCATGTAATGCTTTATAACTAATTTGATTTATTATGAGTTTCACATTTCTCTAAACTAAACCCGACATCTAAACCTCCACCCACTGGACTCTCATCCATATTTGATTTATTCTTAATTTGTTTTTGTTGTTCTTGCTTTAGAAATTAAAAATCCAAAAATCTCAAACCAACCTTATTTTCTCTCTCTTTCTTTCCTTAATCGAAAATCACAAAATAACAATATCTCTCCCTCCTTGTGTTCGACTCGTACTTGCCACGTCTTCATTGACGCCGTCCACTTGCGGTATAAATAAAATTCTCATCAAGTTTTTGGTGCCGTTGCCCGGGTGGCGACGAAGATTATGTTTATTTTTTGTGATTTCGATTCTATTCTGTTTATCATGTGCGCGATCTAACTATTTGGGTTTGCGTTGCAGGAGACAACAGAGTGCACGGCGAAATCCGGGCACATTCGGAGCAAGAAGGGCGGCGAAATCGCCGCATCCAAAGAAGAACTTGCGGCGGATTTGCCGCACGTTTGGAGCATCTGGGCTTCAAACTTTTCTGGGGTCGTCTCCATCTTTGGGTAGACGCGTAGAGCAACTGGAAATTCTCGAGAGCGGGCGGTGAACCCGACTGAGCGTGCGTAGGTAACGTTTGTTGCATTTTTCCTCGTAATTTCTAGTTTCGGAAAATTTCCTGTTTAGTAGAATTGCACGTGTTAGGCTCAAATTCCATAATTGGCAATAATTCAACTCTGACCTAAAAATGGGCGAAATTAGAAGGACTTAGTGAATGCATCATATAGTGTTTTGTTTGCATTATTCTTGCTAAATTCTTGCAAATTAATTCTTGTTGAAGAGTGCTGGAGGCAAGGTATGTGCGCGGTTTTTTATCGATTGCATTTAAGCATATAATCTAGTTTGCATACAACCTTGCAATTGCCCCCCACTAAAGACCAATGTTTGACTATCTTTGCTAGATTTAAGTTAAACTATCTTAAGGGCAACTCCGTAGGAAAAGAAACGGTGGGGATTTCATCACCCTTCCGTGGCCCACAAATCACAATCCTAAAGTGTCACCCAAGCCTTAAATTAAAATCAATTAGACATTGGCCCCTAAGGACTCTGACTCAATTAAGGAGAAGATTGGTTTGACTAGCTATGACTTGAAGCTGATCGAATTTAATTTGGTGTCTAGAAAGTGTTTTTGTGTTGACGTAAGTCTTCCAAGCGAAGTGGTTGTCTAATTGGCACCGACTCTGTCGGAAGCGCCCCCACTAGCTATACACTGCATGGCCAATTTGGTTTGATTAGTGAGGGAGGTGAATCAAGCGAACCAATTCGACTCAACCAGTTAGGAGTCGTCTAGATTTAAGCGACATTAGGTCTAGGATTGTTTGAACCGTTCTTGTTTAGGAAACTTCTGACCAACCCTCTCATCTATCTTTTAGAGTTAAGTTTCCCTTCTCCTCTGAGTCATCTTCTTGTCAACCACTTCTACGTTCTAGTCTCCTTCCCTTTACACTAAAAGGGAAACTTTTAGTGTTTTGTTGAGAGTGGTCAACTCGAGAGTGTTTTGTTGAGATGGATGGTTACATGGGCGACCATCCATATCATTGTTGGGACCAGGACAATTCTTCCTGATATTCTGGACCCATGCAACATGGGGTGGCTCAGACTAACACCCCATATGGGTGGGACAATCCTAATTGCGTGACTGAGCAATCTTCATGTTGGGGTAACATGAGAGAGGTACTGACTGCTAGACCACAATCTAGTTATGTTGGATCATATGCTGGTAAACAAACTGAGACATTACAACAAACTTTGGCCTCCTTCATGCGTATGGCAGACGACATGAGTGCACTGGTGACTCCAGTAGCCGTACCATGCGACTGTTGTTGGTTGAGTGGTCATGTTATCAGGGAATGTCCTTATGTTCCCCCAGAGCCTGAGTATGAGCATACCTTCTCCCAAAATGCTCAATATGACCATTACGCATCCGCGTACAACCCGAGAGTGATGGATTCATGGGGAGACAATTCATATCCAAATTCTTATACTTCATTTTCACCCCAGTATCCTCCTCCCGAATACCCAGAATTCAACCAACACCCCACTTCAAATCATTGCACCCATTCTCAGCCCATCAACACCCAACATCAAAATTTCCCAAACTCTGACTTGGACCTCATAGTTGACCGCATACCTGATTCCTTGAAACAAACTTTCCTTATGTTCATGGAAACCACTCAACAGTCCGTACAAAATATAACACTGCATGTGAGTCAAATGTCGCAGCAATTACGTAAACGTGAGGAGAGTAACTTTTCTTGTCAACATGAGGATGCATCTTTTGATATCGAACCACCACCACATCCACAAATTCAAAGCACAATCTTTCAAAGTCAAACTCCTAGTCAGTCTGAGGGACTTGGGGTTTCAATTCACGATCACTTGGTGGAGGATTCGATTCAAGTTGAGAATAACATGGACCAATTTCATCATGAGTCGGCACAGGATTGTGCCTTATCTTTTTGTCCCGTGGCCCTTGAGCCACATGATCTTCATGTTGTGCCTCTTAAGGACTCACCTCTGGTGGAGCAAGAGCTCCCTAGCACCCTCAATTTCAAACAACCTGATGAGAGTTTGCCTCTCACTATTGTTCCTGATCATCTTGGAAATGATGGAACATCAAACAACTACATTGCTCATGAGGGTATTAGGAGTTCCTTGGAGGATACGTTGGGTATGAGACCCACTTTTTGTTCGCCTGGTGAGTCGGACTTGCCTAACGAGGTTCTTGACCTCGTTCCGACGCATCAGTCAGTTGGTTGGAGAGTTTGGATTAACGATCATAACTTCAGCACCGCAACGGGAGAAACTCTTCTTCCGTTGCCCCTTATTTCCCAAACTCTCGAGAGGTTCAAGCTCTTTCAGTTTGATCCTTTGAATGAGACGCCTTTGCGTCCAATTCATGAACCTCTCATTTCATCAGGTGCTCTTTGTGAAGGGGGCCCACGCATGCGTATTCTGGTCCCGCGTGGTGTCATGTTCCCTTTCCAAGTGCACTGACCCACTTTTGAGGTTCCCATTTGATGTCTTTTGACAAATAAAGATGGGAACTTGTGTTTGTACATAACTATATTAAAAAAATAAAAAATATATATATAAAAATAAAAGTACAATAAAAGACTCCTTCAGTGAGCATCGTTTGTGTGGGCTCCAACCCTTGAGTATTTGGGCCTCATTTCTTTCACGTATTTGTATGCCTTCTTTAGCATCTCACAGGTTTTGAGGGAATTCGGGTTTTTGTCCATCAACATAGCCATGAACTTTCCTTTGTACTTCACGCTGGTGAGATCTTTCCTTTTTCATGCATAAATCCATGTAGTATCTTGCTCACATTCATTGAGGACAATGCATGATTTAGGTGTGGGGGGGGGTGTTTATCTATCTATATATTTTGTTTATTTAAAAAAAACCAAAAACAAATTATTCAATGTTTCATGACATAGCTTAAGATTGAACTGTCAAAACCCGTTGATGCATTGCATACATTGCATCATATGTCTTTCATTTAGATTATTTTTATATAAATAAATGCTACTAAGGTATTGTTTTGAGCAATTGTGCAGAATTCAGGAGTTACAATACAATTTACCAATATTCGAGCTAAAACGCGTGCAATGGACTTAGATGAATCACAAAGACCAATTAGATAGAGGTTCAAGCTCAAGTTGAAGTCCAATTGATTGCATAAGAAGCCAGGGACCTGATCGCAAATTAGAAGGACTAAAAAGTTATTTTGGAGGAGTATTCAAGAAGAAATCAAATTCGGATCTGCAAAGATATGCAATAATTGATTTATACGCGTGGAAGCCACCTACAACATACCAAAACACACCCACAAAAGCACGAATTCATCTGGACCATCCATGCGGCGGAATCGCCGCATCTAACGGTCAATATGCGGCGGAATCGCCGCTCGGGTTGCGATCCGTGCCTCCCATTTTCGTCCAATTATGTAATCACACGTGTCCTTCCTGATGCATACTTAGGGTTTCTTGAATCGGTTATAAATAGCCCCGAAATTGTGTTGTGTGGGAGCTTTTTTTGGTATTACATTTTAAAACAATAAAATTCTGCCCTTTTAATTCTCCATTATCTTTGTCTTTTGTAAGCTTAGTTTTAGATTAATATTTCATGTTCTTAATTCCAGTAGAGTAATTTAGTTGTTCTTTATTTTTCTCTTAGAATAATTTGTTGCGTGTTTAGAATAATTGTATTTGTTTTCGTAGATCGTAGTTTAGTATAATATTTCTTTCATTTTGTTTTCATAGTCTCTCGATGATCTCCATGACCCCTTCTCCTCATCTTCTCCCCATGGGTTTCTAAAACCCTCCAAAGGGTGGGGGTGACGGATTTAGGGTTAGAGAAGAGAGATCGTTTTTATTTTAATTTCTTGTTAGTGTTCTGATCATATGAGTTTTTGTTAAATCAATTATCATATGATGCTTAATATATCACTTGATTTATAATAATTATCGTAATCTCTAATCTAACTCGAAGATTCATAACTCCCACCCACTGGACTCTCATCCATAGTTATTTCTTCTTAGTTTTTGCTCTTGTTGTTCTTGCTTTAGAAAAAAAAATTCCAAAAATCTCAAACCAACACTATTTCTCTTTTGCTTTCCTTAATCAAAGAAAATCAAAAAAATATAAGAATATCTCCCTCCTTGTGTTCGACCCGTACCTGCCACCGCTTCAACACGGCCGTGCACTTGCGGTATAAATAAAAAAATTAACATCAAGTTTTTGGCGCCGTTGCCGGGGAGGCGACGAGAATTTTAAGTTTTTTTGTCATTTTTTTTTTTTTTTTTGTTTGGATTTTAGTTTTTCGCGATCTAACGTTTTCTCTGTGCTTTTCAGGACGTAGTAGAGAGGACACGAAAATCCGGAGATCATCCAATCTGAACAGGCGGCGAAATCGCCACATAATAAATAGAGTCTGCGGCAGAAACGCCGCACGGGTTGAAGATCTGAGGCTGAAATTTCTCCGGAACGCGACTTATCTTTGGGTGGACGCGTAGAGCACTGGAAATTGTCGAGAGCGGGCGGCGAACCCGACTGAGCGTGCGTAGGTAACATTTGTTGCCTTTTTCCTCGTAATTTCCATTTTCGGAAAATTTCCTTTTTCGTAGAATTGCATGTGTAGGGAAAACTTCCATAATTGACACTAATTCAACTTGTGATCTAAAATTTTGCAAAATTAGAAAGGCCTTAGTGCATGCATCATTTAAAGATTTTCTCGCATTATGTATGCTAAATTTTGCAAATCAATTCATTGTTGAAGAGTGCTGGAGGCAAGGTACGTGCGCGGTTTTTATTGATTGCATTTAAGCATATAATTTAGTTTGCATACAACCTTGCAATTGTCCCCCACTAAATACCAATGTTTGACTATCTCTGCTAGATTTAAGTTAAACTATCTTAAGGGCAACTCCGTAGGAAAAGATACGGTGGGGATTTCATCACCCTTCCGTGGCCCACAAATAACAATCCCAAAGTGTCACCCAAGCCTTAATTAAAATCAATTAGACATTGACCCCTAAGGATTCAGACTCAATTAAGGAGAAGATTGGTTTGACTTGCTATGACTTGAAGCTGATTGAATTTAATTTGGTGTCTAGAAAGTGTTTTTGTGTTGACGTAAGTCTTCCAAGCGAAGTGGTTGTCTAATTGGCACCGACTCTGTCGGAAGCGCCCCCACTAGCTATACACGGCCTGGCCAAGTTGATTTGATTAGTGAGGGAGGTGAATCAAGCGAATCAATTCGACTCAACCAGTTATGAGTCGTCTAGACTTAAGCTACACTAGGTCTAGGATTGTTTGAACCATGCTTGTTTAGGAAACTTCTGGCCAACCCTCTCATCTATCTTTTAGAGTTAAGTTTCCCTTCTCATCTGAGTCTTCTTTCTCTTCTCACCTCAATTCTCTAGATTAGGATTCCTTTCTCATCTTTCCCCCTTCTATTTTTTTTTCTTTTTCTTTTTTTTCTTGGAAAAAAAATATATATATAAAAAAATCAAATAGTAATTGATTCTTGAATTTGAATTTGGAATTTAAATTTGGAATTTGAATTCAAAAATTAATTCAAACCGGTGCACTCAGATTTGGGTTCGGGACTTGAGCAATCGACTCTCACGAGTTCATCTAGATTCCAGTCTAGAGCTTAGCCCCAATCCACCTGTTGCACCACCTCACCCGGATCCAATGGGTGAGAATGTAGTGGACCCACCTGTTGCACCACCTATGACTCTGAGGGATCGGTGCTACCCAACGATGGCTGCTCAGCCATCGTGCATCGTTATGCCCACCATACCGGGTCGCGACTTCGAACTCAAGGCACAATACCTGAGTATGTTGCCCAAGTTCACCTCTAAAGAAGATTCATATCTCTTCCTTAGAGAATTTGAGGAAATCTGCTCCCTTATGCAATACCAGCATATCCCTGAGGAGGCAGTGCGTCTTAAATTCGTGCCTCTAGCACTGAAGGACGACGCTAAAAAATGGCTATATAGTCTAGCCGAAAGATCCATTAGGAGTTGGGCTGAGTTTGTTCAAGTGTTTTTAAAGAAATATTTCCCCAACCATAAGACTATTAGGATTAGGAATGAAATTTGTGCATTCGTTCAATCTGAGAGCGAGCCATTCTATTCCTATTTGGAAAGATTTAAGCACCTTCTGACCCAATGCCCTCATCATGGAATTCCAAGATGGCAATTGTGCCAAATTATCTATGAGGGATTAACACCTACATCTAGAGTTATGCTAGAATCTGTAAGTCAAGGAAGCTTTATGTCCAAAAATGAGAATGATGCTTGGACTTTTCTTGAAGACTTGGCTGATAATAGTATGCAATGGGACACTGCTAGGGCGCCAACCAACCCGAGTATTGGATCTAGAATAGCAAATCAATCCAGATCAGGTGTCTTAGCTGTAGATGCTTCTATAGCTGCTGAAGCGAAATTAGCCACCCTTATGCGTAGGATGGAAACTCTAGAGTTTCAAACCCGACCCCTAGTAAATCAAATCTCTTCTGTTTCTTGCTCTAGGTGTGGTCAACCTGGTCATGTTTTGGAGGAGTGTGCACACATTTCTTCGGACAAGGAACAAGTTAATGCTGCATTTAATCGTCCTAGGAATGACCCTTATTCGTCAACCTATAATCCAGGTTGGCGCAACCATCCCAATTTTTCATTGAGCCAAGGGAATTCAAATCCTGCACCCATGCCTCAGCAAGGCCAACCACCTAGACAACAAATGTATTGAAACAACAACAACAATAATAGTGATGGCCGATTAACTGATTTGGAAAACTTAATGAAAACATTTGTTCAAACAACTACTCAATCTTTTCAAAAGCTAGAGACTCAAGTAAGTCAATTAGCACAAGTTGTAGGTGAAAGAGAAAGAGGAAGATTCCCAAGCCAACCCGAGGTGAACCCAAGAATTAACAATCCACATAATCAACATATGACATATCAACCACATCAACATATGCCATATCAACCACCTCAACCATTTAATCCTCAATCATTCAATCCTCAACACATTAGGCCTCCACCTAATGTACCACATAATGCACCACCTCCTAATGTGAACAATAACAACAGACCAGTTCATATGGTTCAAGAAGAAGAGCAAAATCAACACATTAATGCTATAGTTACATTAAGATCTGGAAAATCTGTTAATAACAATGTCACTCACCCCTTGGCTAATGAGCCTAATAATTCTGTCACACCTGAGCCATCCAATGAGCCACCAATTCAATCTGAGGAACCAATTGAAATTGAACCCACTGAACCTGAAAGAGTATTCATTCCTAAAGCACCATTCCCTAATAGGCTTAATAAGAATCATACAAATCAAATGGAGAAAATGTTGGAAGTCTTTAAGCAAGTAAAGGTAAACATCCCTTTATTAGAAGCTATTCAACAAATTCCACCTTATGCAAGATTCTTAAAAGACCTATGCACCAAGAAAAGGAAAACACAAGTACCAAAAAGAGCCTTCTTAACTGCAAATATAAGCTCTGTGTTAACCCAACCCACACAAATCAAATATAAAGACCCTGGTTGTCCAACTATTTCATGTGTAATTGGTAACACCTTAATCAATAAGGCCTTGCTGGATTTGGGTACTAGTGTTAATCTGCTTCCCTACTCTGTATATAAAGAATTGGATATAGGAGACCTTAAACAGACTAGGACCACACTCCAATTGGCTGATAGATCTGTTAAGATTCCTAGAGCTGTGGTTGATGATGTTCTGATCAAAGTGGGTGAATTCATATTTCCCGTGGACTTTGTTGTCTTAGACACGGAGCCTGTTGCTAACCCTAGCAATCAAATTCCTGTGATCTTAGGAAGACCTTTTTTAGCCACTTCCAATGCCCTGATCAATTGTAGGAATGGATTGATGAAATTGTCATTTGGAAATTTGACTGCTGAGCTAAATATTTTTAACTTAGGGAAGCAACCTGGAATCTTCTCTGATGAATCGAGTGAATTGAATTATATTCAGGATTGTGGTGAGGATGATTTGATTTCGGATTACTTAAATTTCACCCAATTGGATGAAGTTGATTTTCAAAAGAACCAGAGTGGTGAGGCCATAATTTGTGACCAAATCAATCATATAGGTTCGAATCGATCTTCACCCAATTGGTCAGCCTTAGGTGGACTTTTAGCCGAACCAAGACCTCAATCCAAACCCTCACTACAAGAACCACTATCACTAGAGTTGAAGCCTCTCCCTACTACACTGAAGTATGCATTTTTAGGACCCTCATCCACCCTCCCAGTTATCATAGCATCGGATTTGACCCCCAATCAAGAGAAGGAATTGTTGAGAGTCCTCAGTAGGAATAAAGAAGCTATTGGATGGACCATGGCCGATATCAAGGGGATTAGCCCATCTATAGTCCAACATAGGATCCATTTGGAAGATAATACTCAACCCCGTAGGGATCCACAAAGGCGGCTTAACCCGGTCCTAACTGAGGCGGTCAAAAAGGAAATACTTAAGTGGTTGGACAATGGAATTATATACCCTATATCCGATAGTGCTTGGGTTAGTCCTGTTCAGGTTGTCCCTAAGAAATTTGGAGTTACTGTAGTTGAGAACGAGCTTAATGAGTTAGTCCCGACCCGTATACAAACCGGTTGGAGGATTTGCATTGACTATAGGAAACTGAATTCTGCAACCCGTAAGGACCACTTCCCTCTTCCTTTCATAGATCAAATGTTAGAACGGTTGGCCGGATATGAGTATTATTGTTTTCTAGATGGATATTCCGGCTATAACCAAATTCATATCGCTCCTGAGGATCAGGAGAAAACTACCTTCACGTGCCCATTCAGCACGTTTGCTTTCCGTCGCATGCCCTTTGGCTTGTGCAATGCTCCTGCCACATTTCAAAGATGTATGGTTAGCATCTTCTCTGATATGGTGGATAATTTCATGGAAATTTTCATGGATGATTTCTCTGTCTTTGGTCCCACTTTTGCCAATTGTTTGAACCATTTGGAATTAGTGCTAGTAAGGTGTAAGGAGAAGAACCTGACCTTAAATTGGGAAAAATGTCATTTCATGGTTAAGAATGGAATAGTGCTTGGTCACATTGTGTCTAAGGATGGCATTCAAGTGGATAAAGCCAAGGTGGATTTGATTAAGAATCTCCCTCCACCAACAAATGTCAAAGAGATTCGTTCATTTTTAGGGCATGCCAGATTCTATCGAAGGTTTATCAAGGACTTTAGTAAGGTGGCTAGACCATTGACTGAATTATTAGCGAAGGACTCTAAGTTTGAATTTTCTGATAAATGTTTGGAGTCCTTTAACCACCTTACGAGGGAATTAACGTCGGCACCCATTATTCATTCACCCGATTGGACCCAACCCTTTGAGATAATGTGTGATGCATCGGATTACGCCATAGGAGCGGTGTTGGGTCAGAAAATTGAAAAGAAACCTCACGTGATATATTATGCTAGTAAAACATTGAATGATACCCAATTGAACTACACGGTAACTGAGAAAGAATTTCTAGCAGTCATTTTTGCCTTGGAAATTTTTTGACAATATTTGATAGGCACAGATGTGATTATTTACACGGATCATGCGGCCATAAGACATTTAGTGAACAAAAAGGATGCCAAGCCGCGTTTATTGCGCTGGATCCTACTACTGCAAGAATTTGATGTCGAAATCTGTGATAAAAAGGGTTGTGAAAATGTAGTCGCCGATCACTTGTCTTGAATTCCTCTTAGCCCAGTGAATAACACACCAGTGAATGAGAACTTTCCGGATGAACAAATTTTGGCTGTGTCTGGCGAACCATGGTTCGCCGATATAGTCAATTTCTTAGTAACTGGTGTGACCCCGACTGAATGGTCTAAGAACGATCAAGCCAAATTTAGGTCCCTAGTGAAGAATTTGTATTGGGATGACCCATATCTTTTCAAATATTGTTCGGATCAAATCATTAGGAGATGTGTTCCTGAGGAGGAATTTGCAAGTATTCTATCTTTTTGTCATGACCAAGCATGTGGAGGACATTTTGGAGCTAAGAAAACCGCGGCCAAAGTTTTACAGTGTGGATTTTATTGGCCCACCTTATTTAAGGATGCATTTGCATTTTGTAATTCTTGCTCTAGATGTAAAATGCTAGGAAAACTCTCTCGTAGAGACATGATGCCTCTGCATCCTATTCTCATAGTTGATATCTTCGATGTTTGGGGCATCGATTTTATGGACCCGTTTCCAATGTCTTTTGGGAAGGAGTATATCTTGCTAGCTGTGGACTATGTGTCCAAGTGGGTTGAGGCTATCCCCACAAAATCCAATGACAACAAAGTTGTTGTCAAATTTCTGAAGGAGAATATTTTCTCCCGATTCGGTACTCCACGTACCATTATCAGTGACCGGGGTACTCATTTTTGTAATCGATCATTTGAAGCTTTGATGAGAAAATATTCCATAACTCATAAGTTAGCTACCCCGTATCACCCTCAAACAAGTGGACAAGTTGAGGTTTCCAATAGACAAATCAAGCAAATTCTGGAAAAAACGGTTAATGCCTCACGTAAGGATTGGTCTGTAAAAATTAATGATGCGTTGTGGGCCTATCGGACCGCTTTCAAGACCTATTTAGGAATGTCCCCTTACCGGTTAGTCTATGGAAAAGCGTGCCACTTACCGGTCGAATTGGAGCATAGAGCCCTTTGGGCTATTAAGCAACTGAATATGGATTTAGAGGCAGCTGGTAATGCTCAAAAATTGGATTTAGTTGAGCTTGAGGAAATAAGAAATGAGGCTTATGAGAATGCTAAAATTTATAAGGAAAAGACCAAGGTTTTTCATGATAAATCCATCGTTAGGAAATCTTTTTCTCCTGGACAGTTGGTCCTTCTCTATAACTCTCGCCTTCATCTCTTTTCCGGCAAACTCAAGAGTCGTTGGACCGGCCCTTTCATGATCAAAACCGTTTTCCCTCATGGAGCGGTTGAGATCAGTAATCCGGAGAACGGTGAAAACTTTAAAGTTAACGGGCATCGATTGAAGCCCTACTTAAATCGTCCCTCAAATGTTGCAGAGGAAGTCATATTTTTACACGCAATTCCTCATTCTGATTAAGTTTTAGTTTATTTCTCAAAAAAAATGGTACTTGACTTATTTTGGAAAACGGTGGAAGTACATGACCTATTTTTCTAAATCTAACGTATACCACTTTAGCAGTATTCTATCACCATGGTGTTTCCTGAGAAGAACTTCCACCCGTTGCTTGTTAGTGATCAAAACGGCACCCACTTTTACGACAAAATCATAGCACGGAGTTGGAGCTACTTGGTCCATAATAACAATGATGTGTACTGCCCTAGCTTAGTGGAGGAGTTCTATAGCAGTATCACTAACATAGACCTGGACAGTGGGTACATTTTACTGAATTGGAGAAACAAAGTCTGGGCGATTGACCTCGACATCATCTCCACCTTGACTGACATACCATAAGGGGCCTCCACTTTGCCATCCGAGGAACTCAGTTTCTATCGGTCACTCATGGGACCAGATTGTGTGCTTAGCCGTGATCGGGGTATCAAGGGCACATCCATGTACCGGAATGTCTTTACAGCATGTAGGTGGGCATGTGAAAATGTCACGAGTAATACCCACAACACTTCTTTTCGCACTGTTGAGATGGGCATCGTTCACTCCCTGATGACTCGTGATCGCACTTACTGTATGTGCCGACGGCTTCTGACCACCATTGCAGAAGGCCACCAACGCAACTCCCAACCTCTGCCATGTCTTGTCACCACTATCTGCAAGCACTTCATGGCTTATGAGTCTTTCTGGGTGTACGAAGCCGACATGCTCCGTTGTACGGTGGAACGAGAGACATCCTCCTACCGTGGCACTATAGCAGACCTGTGGACACCTCCAGAAATGGAGGATGCTATGCAATCAAGTGAGTCGTCTGAAGACTCCGCAACATTCTGGGCTCAGTCAACCCCAGAAAACTCTGACGAGCATAGGTCCCGAATGTGGGGCGGGATGAAGCGCCTCAATAGCAAACTGAACAAAGCACTCTCCGACCGTGGAGAGTCGTCATCCCGAAGGCTATAACTTTATTTTTCTTGCATGTCCTATATTATTTAATTTTGCATACATTGGGGACAATGCATGGAATAGGTGTAGGGGGGTGACTAGTTATCTACCTATCTGTTTTATTTTTTTTATCTATCTCTTACAAAATAAAAATAAATAAATAAAATAAATAAAAAAATAAAAAAAATTCAATGTTTCATGACATAGCTTAAGATCGAACTACCAAAACCCTAGTACAAATTGCATTGAGTTTTTGTTCCTTATTATATAGTTCTGCTTGTAGAAACTACGACATAAATCTAAGTTCCAAAGAAATAACTCATTGCCCTTTAAGACATGTATGCACTTAAATTGGATGAATCAAATCTTTGAAGTGGTTGATAAAAAACAGAGGTTGAGGAAAATATACCGGGAAGTGTGGACTTCTAATAGCAATTAAGCCTTGGGGAAAATAAAAGTAAAAATTAAGGAATAAAGTGAGGAAAGCACATTCTGCAAAATGATTACAAAAGCCCAAGCCTTTGAGTCACTGGTCCGTAGGGGTATCTTGAAACCCGGTAACTTGAGTCTGCCAGCTCGGGATTATCGACCAAACTCGCTACACGAATGCAAAAAGGGTAAAAGTGTCAAAAAACAAATGTGTTGAATCACGAAAGAAAAGAAAAAAATAATACTCAAGGCCCAAAGCTAAAAGAATGATCCATGTCATGGTTGATCCGAATGATACTTCACCACCAGAGGAGGCGTGCAAAATAATTTAAGTGATAACATGTGTAGAAGGGTTAGTGGTGTGAATATCGGAGGAATGAAGATCAAGTCAGAATTTTGATGAGTTAGATTTGTATAATGAGCATGCAAGAATTCTAAGTGAGATGTATAAGGTTGAGGTGGAGATATCGAGAGCTATTAATGAAATATTGAATTAAGACTTTGTGGGTGTGTCAACTGAAAACCCTCACGAGACAAAGCTCGTCCTCTAAGGAAACTTGGAGGTTTAAAGGCTTGTTGCACATGCTAAGTGCAACCGTGATTCCTACGAAAGTGAGTTAGGATTTCCCTGCTTCCATACTTTTAGTTTTCATGTTTTGCTTTGCTCGGGACTAGCAAACTCTAGGTGTAGGGGTATTTGATGCATTGCATACATTGCATCATATGTTTTTCATTTAGATTATTTTTATATAAATAAATGCTACTAAGGTATTGTTTTGAGCAATTGTGCAGAATTCAGGAGTTACAATACAATTTACCAATATTCGAGCTAAAACGCGTGCAATGGACTTAGATGAATCACAAAGACCAATTAGATAGAGGTTCAAGCTCAAGTTGAAGTCCAATTGATTGCATAAGAAGCCAGGGACCTGATCGCAAATTAGAAGGACTAAAAAGTTATTTTGGAGGAGTATTCAAGAAGAAATCAAATTCGGATCTCCAAAGATATGCAATAATTGATTTATACGCGTGGAAGCCACCTACAACATACCAAAAACACACCCACAAAAGCACGAATTCATCTGGACCATCCATGCGGCGGAATCGCCGCATCTAACGGTCAATATGCGGCGGAATCGCCGCTCGGGTTGCGATCCGTGCCTCCCATTTTCGTCCAATTATGTAATCACACGTGTCCTTCCTGATGCATACTTAGGGTTTCTTGTATCGGCTATAAATAGCCCCGAAATTGTGTTGTGATGGAGCTTTTTTTGGTATTACATTTTAAAACAATAAAATTCTGCCCTTTTAATTCTCCATTATCTTTGTCTTTTGTAAGCTTAGTTTTAGATTAATGTTTCATGTTCTTAATTCCAGTAGAGTAATTTAGTTGTTCTTTATTTTTCTCTTAGAATAATTTGTTGCGTGTTTAGAATAATTGTATTTGTTTTCGTAGATCGTAGTTTAGTATAATATTTCTTTCATTTTGTTTTCATAGTCTCTCGATGATCTCCATGACCCCTTCTCCTCATCTTCTCCCCATGGGTTTCTAAAACCCTCCAAAGGGTGGGGGTGACGGATTTAGGGTTAGAGAAGAGAGATCGTTTTTATTTTAATTTCTTGTTAGTGTTCTGATCATATGAGTTTTTGTTAAATCAATTATCATATGATGCTTAATATATCACTTGATTTATAATAATTATCATAATCTCTAATCTAACTCGAAGATTCATAACTCCCACCCACTGGACTCTCATCCATAGTTATTTCTTCTTAGTTTTTGCTCTTGTTGTTCTTGCTTTAGAAAAAAAAAATTCCAAAAATCTCAAACCAACACTATTTCTCTTTTGCTTTCCTTAATCAAAGAAAATCAAAAAAATATAAGAATCTCTCCCTCCTTGTGTTCGACCCGTACCTGCCACCGCTTCAACACGGCCGTGCACTTGCGGTATAAATAAAAAAAATAACATCAAGTTATTGGCGCCGTTGCCGGGGAGGCGACGAGAATTTTAAGTTTTTTTGTGATTTCGTTTTTTTTTCTTTTGTTTGGATTTTGGTTTTTCGCGATCTAACGTTTTCTCTGTGCTTTTCAGGAAGTAGTAGAGAGGACACGAAAATCCGGAGACCATCCAATCTGAACAGGCGGCGAAATCGCCGCATAATAAATAGAGTCTGCGGCGGAAACGCCGCACGGGTTGAAGATCTGAGGCTGAAATTTCTCCGGAATGCGACTTATCTCTGGGTGGACGCGTAGAGCACTGGAAATTGTCGAGAGCGGGCGGCGAACCCGACTGAGCGTGCGTAGGTAACATTTGTTGCCTTTTTCCTCGTAATTTCCATTTTCGGAAAAAAAAATAACTATGGACTCTCATCCATAGTTATTTCTTCTTAGTTTTTGCTCTTGTTGTTCTTGCTTTAGAAAAAAAAATCCAAAAATCTCAAACCAACACTATTTCTCTTTTGCTTTCCTTAATCAAAGAAAATCACAAAAATATAAGAATCTCTCCCTCCTTGTGTTCGACCCGTACCTGCCACCGCTTCAACGCGGCCGTGCACTTGCGGTATAAATAAAAAAATTAACATCACCCGTGTACAAAATGCATTGAGTTTTTGTTCCTTATTATATAGTTCTGCTTGTAGAAATTATGACATAAATCTAAGTTCCAAAGAAATAACTCATTACCCTTTAAGACATGTATGCACTTAACTTGGATGAATCAAAGCTTTGAAGTGGTTGATAAAAAGAAGAGGTTGAGGAAAATATACCGGGAAGTGTGGACTTCTAATAGCAATTAAGCCTTGAGGAAAATAAAAGTAAAAAAATAAAGGAATAAAGTGAGGAAAACACATTTTGCAAAATGATTACAAAATCCAAGCCTTCGAGTCACTGGTCCGTAGGGGTATCTTGAAACCCGGTAACTTGAGTCTATCAGCTCGGGATTATCGACCAAACTCACTACACGAATGCAAAAAGGGTAAAAGTGTTAAAAAAAACAAATGTGTTGAATCACGGAAAAAATATACTTTAAGATACTCAAGGCCCAAAGCTAAAAGAATGATTCATGCCATGGTTGATCCAAATGATACTTCACCACCAGAGGAGGCGTGAAAAATAATTTAAGTGATGACATGTGTAGAAGGGTTAGTGGTGTGAATGTTGTAGGAACAAAGACCAAGTCAGAATTCTTATGAGTTAGATTTATATAATGAGCATGCAAGAATTCTAAGTGAGATGTATAAGGTTGAGGTGGAGATGTTGAGAGTTATTAACGAAATGTTGAATTAAGACTTTGTGGGTGTGTCAACTGAAAACTCTCACGAGACAAAACTCGTCCTCTAAGGAAACTCAGGGGTTTAAAGGCTTGTTGCACATGCTAAGTGCAACCGTGATTCCTACGAAAGTGTGTTAGGATTTCCCTGTTTTTACTCTTCTTATATTTTGTTTTGCTAGGGACTAGCAAAATCTAGGTGTGGGGATATTTGATGCATTGCATACATTGCATCATATGTCTTTCCTTTAGATTAATTTTATATCAATAAATGCTACTAAGGTATGTGTTTAGTCTTATTTACAGAATACAGAGACCTGAATGCAAATTACCCATATCCCGAGCATAAACGCGTGCAAGAGACTCATTTCTGTCATGAAGACCAAGTTCAAGATTATCGGGGTTCAAATTGAAGACCATCCAAGCATAAAAGCATTCAAAGACCTAATTATAAAAAGGCCAAGGACCTAAGCACAAAAGTAGCCAGAGACTTAATTGCAAAAAACCGAGGACCCGACTGCAAATTATAAGTACCAAAATATTATCTTGGAGAAATTCTAAAGAAAAATCAAGTTGGATCTCCAAATATATGACGAATTAATTCGGAGCTCAAAAGAAAGGAAAAAATCAATCCGGACGCGCAAATGACATTTAAATCATACCATAAACACACAGGAAAAATCTGGATCGATTCTGAGCCAAAAAGGTGGTGATTCCGCTGCACCTCATGTACAAATTGCGGCGATTTCGCCGCACAAAACCCGATCCGTGTGCTCAAATTTTTACCAGTTGCGTGTTGACGCGTGTACTTTCCTATTTCATACTTGGGTCCCTTGTATCGGCTATAAATAGCCCAGAAATTATGTTGTAAAGACGTTCTTCTCTTTAGCAATAAAATTCTGTTCTTTTATTTTGTGTTTTTTTTAGTTTTCTTTTGTAGTTTCTCTAGGACCCCTTCTCCTTCCCTCCATCCATGAGTTTCTAACTCTCTCCAAAAGGTGGGGGTGACGGATTTAGGGTGATGAGAAGAAGAATGATATTATTATTTTAATTTCGTGTTAGTATATTTGATTACTTGAGTTTATGTTGAATCATTTATCATGTAATACTTTATAACTAATGTGATTTATTTTAAGTTTCAGATTTCTCTAAACAAAACCCGACATCTAAACCTCCACCCGCTGGACTCTCATCGATATTTGCTTTGCTCTTAATTTGTTTTTGTTGTTCTTGCTTTAGAAATTAAAAATCCAAAAATCTCAAACCAACCTTATTTTCTCTCTTTCTTTCCTTAATCGAAAATCACAAAAATAACAATATCTCTCCCTCCTTGTGTTCGACTCGTACTTGCCTGGTCTTCATTGACGCCGTGCACTTGCGGTATAAATAAAATTCTCATCAACTACTCCCTACTCATCTCTAAACTCAAGAAAGCATAAAAACTACCCAAAATCATAATGTAAAATTCAGAAAGCTAGTTTAGGCAAACAACAAACATGGAGGAAATTGCATCAAAATAAAAACATCAATGTAAAGAACAAGAATACTAGATTGAAATGAAAGATTACAAGGTTTCCTCCTTCTTCTCCTCTTACACTAATGAGCAGCAAACATGAACCTAAACTAATGGAGGAAGCAAGAAAAAGAGAGGAAGATGAGTAATTACAATGGTATTTATAGAGTAATACATGGTTTGGATTAATCTGGGTGTAATCGGGCGGCTCTAAATCGAATTTGATAGTTATGGAATGCTCTAACCCGATAACCCGACCCGTGGCCAAAATCTGAGAGCAAATGGATCAGAGTGATCTGCCACTGGTGGATAAAAATCCACCATTGGTGGATCTGGATGTTATGATCCGGCTCCATTTTGTCTAGCAATTAAGTGTCTTTGTTTGGCATGTGGGGTGAAGCCCTAGTCCACTGTCTTGTACCGAATTGGTTTTAATTGGGGAAATACTTATATGATTCAAGTCATGTGTTACAATATTTTGTACTTCACAATCAGGTCCCTCCGGGTTTTCACTTGGGTCATTCCTGATTTGGGATATAGTCCTTGTGCCATACAAATATGTCCTGAAGTCTTCAATTCAGTCCATTCTTGTTGCATTCAGGTCATTTTTGCTCCTTTTTCACTTCTTTATTACCTAACACCTGAAACACTACAACAAACACTCGAGTAGCATATGACATGAATGCGATGTATAATATGCTACTGTTGATGAATTCGTGCTTGTTAGTATAATGAAATTTGTTGAAGTTAGGGACCCTTAAACTCCTGTTGTGAAATCTTAAGTGTAGGGGTTTTGATTCATGCGTAGATAAGAAATAATTTAGTATGGTGTTCTCTCTTCTCGCACGGCTCCTCACCCGGGAAATTAGGTCCGAGGGGACTTAGTACGTGATAGTGTAAGTCCTCACAAGCTATGATGTACGAAACTGGACCTTAGGAGAATTAAATACCAACAAGTTTAATTCTTTGTTCTCCAAAAACAAAAAATCAATAAAAAGAAGAAAAAATACAAATAAGAACCTTAATGGACTTTACACAATGTATCATTTCAGGATATTAAGGTTTCCAATGTATTTCACTTAAGTCCTTAATTAACTTGCATGAATGGTTCCCTAGGCTAGGTGTGTGGACAAGATACATATATAGAGCCGGCCCGTATGATTACTATGTCTAATAATCAACAAAAGTAGGTTCATCAAGTCGTGTTGCTAGGTTGAATAATGCATCAATGTTTGGATTTTGTGGGTATATTCGCTGAAAATGCTCAGGAGACACCACTCCTCCTCGTTGGCGACAATGAGGTTTAACAGCTTGTTGCACATGCTAAGTACAATCGTGATTCCAACAAAAGTGAGTTAGGATTTCCCGTTTTATATTTTCTTTTTCTTTGTTTTGCCCGGGACTAGCAAAAGGTAAGTGTAGGGGTACTTTATTGGTAGCATATCAAACATTGCATTCATGTTATATATCCTTTATTTTATCCTAATTTTGTACTACTCGAGTGTTTTAAGTTTTAAGTTATAAAGAGGAGAAAGGAATTAAAAAAGACCTAACTTCATGAAAAATGACCTTATTGAATCAACTTGGACCTGTTGCCATGCTGAAGGACCCATCTATAATTCGGGAAGCACCTAGATGAAACCCAGAAGGACCTGAGCATTAGGAAAATATTTGATGCATTGCATACATTGCATCATATGTCTTTCATTTAGATTACTTTTACATCAATAAATGCTACTAAGGTATGTGTTTAGTCTTATTTACAGAATACAGGGACCTGAATGCAATTTACCCACATCTCGAGCATAAACGCATGCAAAAGACTCATTTCTATCATAAAGACCAAGTTCAAGTTTATCAAGTTACAAATGGAGATGTATCCAAGCATAAAAGCATTCAAGATCTAATTACAAAAAGAACAAAGACTTAAGCACAAAAGTAGTCGGGGACTTAATTGCAAAAAGTCAAGGACCTAATTGTAAATCATGAGTAGCTTTTATTATTATGGAGAAAATCTAAAGAAAAATCAATGTGAATCTCCATATATATAAAGGAATTAATCCGGAGCTCAAAAGAATGGAAAGAATCAATCCAGACGCGCAAAGAAGGATCAAATCATACCATAAACACACAGGAAAAATCTGGATCGAATCCGAGCCAAAAAGGTGGCGATTCCGCCGCACCTCATGTACAAATTGTGGCGATTTAGCCGCACAAAAGTCGATCCGTGTGCTCAAATTTTTACCAATGCTGCATTGACGCGTGTACGTTCCATTTATATATTGGGATCCCTTGTATCGGCTATAAATAGCCCCGAGAACGATGGTAGAAGGGTCCTTGGCCTTAGACCTAGTTTTTAGTTGTTATTTGTACTTGTCTTTATTTTAGTAATAAAATTCTATCTTTTATTTCTTGTTTTTGCTTTTCTTTCGTAATGCCTCTAGGATCCCTTCTTCCTCCCTCCATGAGTTTCTAACTCTTTCCAAAGGGTGGAGGTGACAGATTTAGGGTGAAGAGAAGATGAATGAATGTTATTATTTTAATTTCCTGTTAGTATATTTTGATTACTTGAGTTTATGTTAAATCATTTATCATGTAATGCTTTATAACTAATATGATTTATTATAAGTTTCTGAATTTTCTAATCTAAACCCTAAATCTAAACCTCCACCCAACGGAATTCACCTCTTTGTTCTTGTTTTAGTTTTAATTGTTCTTGTTTCTTGCTTTAGATAATTAAAAATCAAAAATCTCAAAACCAACTTATTTCTTCTCTCCTTCTTTCCCGCAATCGAAATCACATTAATAACAAATCTCTCCCTCCTTGTGTTCGACCCGTATTTGCCACGTCTCCATTGACGTCGTGCATTTGCGGTATAAATTTAATCCACACCAAGTTTTTGGCGCCGTTGTCGGGGAGGCGACGCAGATTTTGTTTTTTTTGTTGATTTCGATTCTATCCTGTTTATCTTGTGCGCGATCTAAATATTTGGATTTGTGTTTCAGGAGACAACAGAGTGCACGGCAAAATACGAGCACGATCTGAGCTAAACGAGCGGCGAAATCGCCGCACCTATAGAACAACCTGCGGTGGAATCGCCGCACACTTGGAGCTTCTGGGCTTTCAACTTTTCTGGGACGCGCATCATCGCTGGGTGGACGCGCAGAGCATCTGAAATTTCGAGAGCGGGCGGTGAACCCGACTGAGCATTGCATAAGGTAACCTTTTGTTGAACGTTTTATTTAAACCGCAAGTGCACGGCCGCGATGAAGCGGTGGCAAGTACGGGTCGTCCTCAGGGAGGTGAGTAGCCTCTTGCTTGTACGAAATCAAGTGGCAAAAATAGGGGGAAGAAAGTTGTTTATGCTAATCTAGACTACGTTACACTAAGAAGTATGAAATGCGAACGAAACAAACAAACGATGGAATAACAACTAAACTAAGAACAAAGGAAGAATGCTGGAATACAGAAATGGGAAAACCCCTAAGGAGTGGAGTGAGTGCACACATGCAAAGAGGTGGGTGTCGAATACATTCTTTAAGCACATGAAGGTGGTGTTTATCAAGCATAGGAAGTGTCTAAATGTTATGGCAAAACCTATCAATCCATTCACGAACTTAGTTGATTAACATTTACATATGCAAGGTGTTTATTTCAGAACCTAAACAAGCATGAGAGGTGTCTAATCATTTTGGCAAAACTCATCAAGTTATAAATTTTATCCTAAACAAGCAAGCATACATTGATGTTTAATCAACACATTGAAATTAAAGCATTCATCCCATTCTCTAATGCATGTATGTACATCTACTCCACCCCCCAAAGGGGATGAAACTACTCACTAAACATTACACTAATTATTAAACTAAACAAAGAAAGCATATTAACTAAGCTAATAAAACTAATGAAATGAGATTAAGCAAAGCAAAACAAGAAACATAAAACAAACAACATAATAAAGAAAACTTGTATTAAAATGACTCACATTAAAAGTAGCATCCTCCTACTTTAGTGTGTGCTTCAAGGCCTCACTTCTAGTAGGAAGAATAGCCACTTAAAATATGGAGTGATTACAATAGGAGGTGAAGAGTTCTATTTATAGCCATGGAAAAAGGTAATCCGGGACAATCCCCCGATGTGGGACTAAACAGATACCAAAAATAGCCTAAACATCCTCTAATACATGTGCTGGAGAAATTTGAGCGGATTTGGGCCAAAATGGACCGCCAATTAGCGGTCTTGGACCGCCCATTAGCGGTCTATTTTGTTCAGATCCTGCTCATTTTTGTTTTGGGCTTTTCTTTCTGGTATTGTTGGTCTTTGATGCGGTTACTTGAATTGTTGGAGCTCCGACCCGAATCGAATTGGTGAAATACTCCCCATGATGGTGTGGGGTATTCTGTTTTGCTCTTAGGTCCTTCTGTCTTGCAATCAGGTCCTTCTCCCTTGCATCTTGGTCCCTAGATCTCACAATTCAGTCCTTTTTCCCAGCTTTTGGGTCCTTTTATGCTTCATCTCTTCAAACCTATTTATTCCTGAAAACTAAACATAAAACTCGTGACATAGCATTGTTTAGGTGAAAGATAATGGATATACGATACAAATATGAGCATGAAATGATGTCAATCAAATACCCCCACACCTAACTTTTGCTAGTCCCGAGCAAAACAAAGAAAGAGAAAAGCATGCGAAAAACAAGAAATCCTAACTCACTTTCGTAGGAATCACGGTTGCACTTAGCACGTGCAACAAGCCGTTAAACCTCCTTGTCGCCAAGGAGGAGGAGTGTTGTCTCCTGAGGGTTTTCAGTGGATATACCCACAAAATCCGAACAAGATGCATTAATCAATCTAGCTACACGACTTGTTGGACTTATTTTGTCGATCATGGGACGCGGTAACACTACGGGTCGACTCTATATATGTAATCCGTCCACACACCTAGCCTAATGAGTTATTCGTGAGAGTTAGTTAAGGACTTAAGTGAAAGACATGGACAACCTTAACTTCTGAATGTGATACAATGTGTAAAGTCCATTTTGGTTCTTATTTGCTTCTTTTTTTTCTTTTTTTCCTTTTCTTTTTTTTCTTTTTGTTTTGGAGTATTTTATTGGTTGGTGTTTGATTCTCCCAGGGTCAGGTTTCGTGCATCATTGCCTATGAGGACTTACAGTATCACGTACACCTTCCCCCAAATCTCCACATAGGGCGATCCCTACCACCCGTGTAACGGGAGTTCGGTCGGCGCATCCCAAGTCAGATGACTCGAAAGCACCAGGAACAAAGTCCCCTCAGACCTACTTTCCCGAGTGATAGGAGCCGTGCGAGAAGAGAGAACACCACTTATTTATCTATATGGGAACCAAAACCCCTACACTTAAGTTTCACAAAAAGAGATTAAGGGCCCTCGACTACGACAAACTTCCTTATACTCACAAACACAAATTATTTGACTCACTAGGTTCAGGGTGGACGTCTTTAAATGTTTGAGTACTAAAACCCTATGATTACACGCCCCCTGAGGGAAAACCAGGGTGCATCCTAACGACTCGACAAGACCTAAAGCCATTAAACTAGAAATCCTAATGCATCAAGTTCAAGAAAATTTTGGGAGCTTTCTTTTTACTTTGCCTCTCAACGGTTTTGCACATGCTAAACACACGCAAAACCCACAAAAACATTTTCTTTCTCAAACACATGAAGATTTTGAAAGAAATGTGAAAATTTTAAAGCACTCGGCAAGCAAAAGAAGACAAGTCACCCAAGGATCATGGCAAGCAGATATATCAATGTTAAATGCGGCACACTAACATGACCCTAGCAGTACAAACAAAAGAAAATAAAACCAAAGGAAAAAGACTCGACTATGTACATACGTAAAACACCCCCCCACACCTACTTCATGCATTGTCCTCAATGAATGTGAACAAGATACTACATGGATACATGCATGAAAAAGGAAAGATCTCACCAACATGAAGTACAAAGGGACGTTCAGGGTCATGTTGATGGACACAAACCCAAATTCGCTCAAAACCTCTGAGAAGCTGAAGAAGGGAGATAAATACGTGAAGAGATTGGGCCCAAGTACACAAGGGTTGGGGCCCACAACAATCGATGCTCACTGAAGGAGTCTTTTATTACACACTTTTTTTTCTTTTTTCTTCTTTTTTTTCTTTTTTTTACAAGATATATACATCAACCAAGATATTCTCATAATCATTTGGTCAAGGAACATCAAATGAGAACATCAAGTCATGAAGACCAGAGATTTGCCGAGATGGGCAAACTCCACTGGTACTCTGAGGTGTCATGAGAGGTGAATGGTCAAAGTTGAAAGGCTCGAACCCCTCATGATATTGGTTGGGTGTGGGCAACAAAGAATGAAGTTGCGTTACCTCACTAGGGTTTAATTGCTCATCGAAGAAAACCCTCCAACCAATAGGCGGGTGCATCGGAATGAGTTCCTCAAGCTCATTCGATGGATGCAGCAGACCTGCATCACTAAGAATGGGGCTTCTCCCCAAGTCATCCAACAAGGACCTCCTACCATCATTTAGATCATCAAGCATAAGCTCGGTCATAGGTGGGTCCTTGTTGGAGTCGATATGAAGCTCAAATGGCTCAATGGCCATGGGACATGAGGTAGAGACACCTTCTGGTATAGGCATATGATGAGGTGTCTCACTCTCACTAGTACTCTCAACTGAATCATGCAACGAACACTCCCTTTGGACATTCATGTTCGAGGCCAGCTCACTCTGTTGTATTGCGAAGACAGGCAATGAGTTTTCGCTGGGCCCACGAACATTCTCAATGGGTTGCATTGGGGTTAGGAGTGTTCGTTGATTTTGTGGTGCTTTCTCCAATTGGCGGATGAGATTTAGATTTAAAGGTTCATCCATGGGTTTCTGCTGCCTACCAGAGTTGAACACATGAAACTCGGCACTCATGTTACCGAATGAGAGCTTCATGAGACCATTTCTACAATTAATCAAGGCATTGGAGGTTGCCAGGAATGGTCTACCCAAAATCAAAGGTATTTGAGAGTGGGTGTTCGCAACAAGATTGGTATCGAGGACAACAAAATCGACTGGAAATATAAAATCTCCAACTTTGATAAGCACGTCCTCGATAATCCCCATGGGAATACGAATGGATCTATCCGCAAGTTGGAGGGTGATCTTAGTTGGTTTCAATTCTCCCAAGTTCAACTGTTGATAAACAGAGAATGGGAGGAGGTTGACCGCTGATCCTAAATCAAGCAAAACATTGCTCAATCTAGTGTCCCCTATCGTACACTGAATAGTAGGACACCCAGGGTCCTTGTATTTTGTGTAGGTAGGATTGGAAAAAAGTGAGCTGATATTTGCAGCCAAGAATGCTTTCTTAGGAACATTGGTCTTCCTCTTGGTTGTGCAGAGATCCTTCAACACTTTGGCATATTGAGGTATTTGTTGGATGACATCCAACAAGGGGATGTTAACCTTTACTTTCTTAAACACCTCTACTATCTTGTCCATGTTGTCACTCTGCTTTTTGGTTAACCTACTTGGATAGGGAGCTTTTGGCAGGTAGGTTTTCTGCTGTGCTTGAGAAGAAAGCTTTGGTGTATTACCCTCACCCTCAGCATCTTCTTCACCACCATTCCCACTAAGGGGCTGCATAGATGGTGGTGGGTGTGGCAAGGAAATGTGATTGTCAACCTGTTTTCCATTCCTTAAGGTCACAATGGAATTGACATGGTGAACATGTTCCTCCACATGGTTCACTTGCCTCCCCCGAGGTACCACATTCTCATTTTTCATGTGTTGTTGCTGGTACACACGGGGGTTAGCCTCAGGCTGGCTAGGAAAAGACCCTCTCTCTCTTTCATGTACAGACTGAGCCAATTGGCCCATCTGAAGCTCTAGAGATTTGATGGTCTGCTGACTTGCAGTTAGAACTTGACTCGTAGTTGACATAAAATTTTTCATTGAGTTTTCAAGTCCACGAGTCAAGGTCTCAAGCGAATTGAATCGGGTTTCCATATTATTGGAATTTGGGAAACCTGATTGATTAGTGGTTTGCGCTTGGGGTGGCTGATAGGATTGTGCATGCATGGGAGGTTGGTGTGATTGGTAAGGTGGTCTAGAGGAGTTTGAAGGACCACCCGATGCATTAGTTTGGTTCCATGAAAAAATGGGGGTGATTCCTCCATCCAGGATTATAAGATGATGAGTATGGGTCATTCCTAGCTCTGTCATAGATGGCGTTGACACGCTCCATCTCAGGAGGAATGGACTCACACTCGCTCTCTACATGACCTATCCTACCACATGAATGACAAGGAACGGGACCAGATGTGGACATGTGAGGTGCATTTTGTTGGTTTTGGAGCTCAATCGAATCCATACGGCGCATTAAGGCCGCCATGCGCGCCTCGGTGGCCGTAGTGGTATCGATAGCAAATGCGGCACCCGATCTAGTCGAGTTTGCATTCGCGATCCTCGCTCCTATACTAGATGATGCAGGTGGTTCCCTCACACTCTCCCACTGCATGGTTTTCTCAGCGAGGTCTTCTAGGAAGGCCCATGTCTCCCTTTCATCCTTTCCCAAGAACTCTCCTTGACACATGGACTCAAGGAGCGTTCTGGACGGGATGTGAAGACCCTCATACACAATCTGACAAAGACGCCACAACTCAATGCCATGGTGAGGGCACGAGGATAGTAGCTCTTTGAACCTCTCAAGATATGCATGAAATGGTTCGGTCTCATGTTGATAGAACGAATTGATTTCGTTCCTCAATTTTTGAGTCCGATGATTAGGAAAGTACTTCTTAAGGAATGCAGATTGAAACTCATCCCAAGTCCTAAAAGAATTCGCCTGGTTGCTATACAACCACTTCTTGGCATCATCCTTCAGCGCAAAGGGGACAAGCCTAAGATGGATGGAGTCTGTGCTAAGTTGTTGCAGCTTGAACATAGCACAGACCTCCTCAAATTCCCTGAGAAAGATATAGGGGTCACCTTTCCCAGTGAAATGAGGGAGCATGGAAATGAATTGAGGCTTAACCTCAAAATGGTTCCCATTAGCCTCTGGTAATACGATGCATGAGGGTAGAGCGGTACGGCTCGGGTAGCATCGATCACGAAGAGGTATGGGAACGACAACTGGAAGCACAGGTGGAATAGGTGGGTCCAGCAACTGCTCCTCCTCACGGAAATTAGCAGCCATTGGACCCGAACTATGTGCGACACGAGAGGAGGAAGGTGTCGAGAAATCGATGACCGAAGCCGGATTGACAACGCTCCTCGTCAAACGACCACTCTCGTCTCGTGTCCACGAAAGCATGCACAACGGTGCACACACACAAACCTTTTTTTTTCTTTCTAACAAAGAATGTGCATAGAGGAGAAGACGGGAGAACACAGGAGAGAAAGAATGACTCAGGAGAGAAGGGAAGAAGTCCTTATGCTACGGCGGATGGGTACAGGTAGAAGCACACAAGCAAACAAGGCTCAAGCAATCCTAAGGTCGCTATAGGTCCTTACAGCTAGACGACGCCTAACTGCGAGGTCACACGGCCTCAACACGCCTCACCTCCCTACAAAGAGGACCACAAAGCCCAGGAAGTGAGCCAAGATCCGGGGATCTCGTATCTCCTACTATCGACAAAGTGGGCAACGCCGATCAGGTCATGACGGTCGGGACCGGATCACTCTCCTAATGCGTCTGAATTCCTTAAGGCCAATGTCTACTTGATTTTAAAATTAGGCTCTTGATTAGTGTGGTTTTTGGGGCGAAGGAAAGGGTGATGAAATCCCCCACCTTATCTTTTATGGGACAGCCCCTCCTTAGTAGCGTTTTGGAGTCCTAAATCTAGCAATCAACTCTCCAAACAACACTCAACTCACACTTGTTTCAATGCACTTCCTACTAACTAATGCATGTTCATACGAAATGCATGAATGAGAGTAGAAGGTGCGTACCTCACGCCAGCTCTCAGCAAAAGAAAATAAAGCTAAGATAAAAGACAATCTAAATGCCTAAGTCACATACATGATGCATGGCCTAAACAAAAAGAATGCCTAATCTTTTGCTTTGAGTTTTAGGGTCCAAGTTGCTTAAAGGAGGTTGATTATGGATCTGGGAACAAACTATAAGTCAAAACATGCCAAATTAAATCCCAGATCACTACATCAATTATGAAAACCAACCAAAGAAATAAGAGACACAAACGAGCCTACCAGACCGCCAATTGGCGGTCTCAGGCCGCTGATTGGCGGTCTTAAATGCTCAGATTCACTCCAAACTTCTCCAGGCGTTCCCCCTGATGATTCCAAGTCTCCTGAAACAAGGAAAAACAACACAACACAAATTAAATCCACTCGAATTGTCCAAACAAGAGTCTGGACTGGCACCTCCCCGGCAACGGCGTAAAAAACTTGTTGAACGTTTTATTTAAACCGCAAGTGCACGGCCGCGATGAAGCGGTGGCAAGTACGGGTCGTCCTCAGGGAGGTGAGTAGCCTCTTGCTTGTACGAAATCAAGTGGCAAAAATAGGGGGAAGAAAGTTGTTTATGCTAATCTAGACTACGCTACACTAAGAAGTATGAAATGCGAACGAAACAAACAAACGATGGAATAACAACTAAACTAAGAACAAAGGAAGAATGCTGGAATACAGAAATGGGAAAACCCCTAAGGGGTGGAGTGAGTGCACACATGCAAAGAGGTGGGTGTAGAATACATTCTTTAAGCACATGAAGGTGGTGTTTATCAAGCATAGGAAGTGTCTAAATGTTAGGGCAAAACCTATCAATCCATTCACCAACTTAGTTGATTAACATTTACATATGCAAGGTGTTTATTTCAGAACCTAAACAAGCATGAGAGGTGTCTAATCATTTTGGCAAAACTCATCAAGTTATAAATTCTATCCTAAACAAGCAAGCATACATTGATGTTTAATCAACACATTGAAATTAAAGCATTCATCCCATTCTCTAATGCATGTATGTACATCTACTCCACCCCCCAAAGGGGATGAAACTACTCACTAAACATTACACTAATTATTAAACTAAACAAAGAAAGCATATTAACTAAGCTAATAAAACTAATGAAATGAGATTAAGCAAAGCAAAACAAGAAACATAAAACAAACAACATAATAAAGAAAACTTGTATTAAAATGACTCACATTAAAAGTAGCATCCTCCTACTTTAGTGTGTGCTTCAAGGCCTCACTTCTAGTAGGAAGAATAGCCACTTAAAATATGGAGTGATTACAATAGGAGGTGAAGAGTTCTATTTATAGCCATGGAAAAAGGTAATCCGAGACAATCCCCCGATGTGGGACTAAACAGATACCAAAAATAGCCTAAACATCCTCTAATACATGTGCTGGAGAAATTTGAGCGGATTTGGGCCAAAATGGACCGCCAATTAGCGGTCTTGGACCGCCCATTAGCGGTCTATTTTGTTCAGATCCTGCTCATTTTTGTGTTGGGCTTTTCTTTCTGGTATTGTTGGTCTTTGATGCGGTTACTTGACTTGTTGGAGCTCCGACCCGAATCGAATTGGTGAAATACTCCCCATGATGGTGTGGGGTATTCTGTTTTGCTCTTAGGTCCTTCTGTCTTGCAATCAGGTCCTTCTCCCTTGCATCTTGGTCCCTAGATCTCACAATTCAGTCCTTTTTCCCAGCTTTTGGGTCCTTTTATGCTTCATCTCTTCAAACCTATTTATTCCTGAAAACTAAACATAAAACTCGTGACATAGCATTGTTTAGGTGAAAGATAATGGATACAAATATGAGCATGAAATGTTGTCAATCACCTTTGTTGCCTCTTTTCCTCGTAATTTCTATTTTCAGAAAATTTCCTTTTCGTAGAACTGCATGTGTAGGGCGAAAATTCCATAAATTGCAATAATTCAACTCTGACCTAAAAATTGGCAAAACTAGAAGAACTTAGTGCATGCATCATATAATGTTTTGTTTGCATTATTCTTGCTAAATTCTTGCAAATTAATTCTTGTTGAAGAGTGCTGGAGGCATGGTATGTATCGCGGTTTTTATCGAATGCATTTAAGGATATAATCTAGTTTGCATACAACCTTGAAATTGCCCCCCTTTAAAGACCATTGTTTGACTATCTTTGCTAGATCTAAGTTAAACTATCTTAAGGGCAACTCCGTAGGCAAAGATACGGTGGGGATTTCATCACCCTTCCGTAGCCCACAAATCACAATCCTAAAGTGTCACCCAAGCCTTAAATTAAAATCAATTAGACATTGACCCCTAAGGACTCTGACTCATTTAAGGACAAGAATTGGTTTGACTTGCTATGACCTGAAGCCGATTGAATTTAATTTGGTGTCTAGAAAGTGTTTTTGTGTTGACGTAAGTCTTCCAAGCGAAGTGGTTGTCTAATTGGCACCGACTCTGTCGAAAGCGCCCCCACTAGCTATACACGGCCTGGCCAAAAACTTGTTGAACGTTTTAAATTAAAACCGCAAGTCTTCCAAGTCCCCGGCAACGGCGCCAAAAACTTGTTGAACGTTTTAAATTAAAACAGCAAGTGCACGGCCGCGATGAAGCGGTGGCAAGTACGGGTCGTCCTCAGGGAGGTGAGTAGCCTCTTGCTTGTACGAAATCAAGTGGCAAAAATAGGGGGAGAAAAATTGTTTATGCTACTCTACTCTATACTACGCTAAGAAGTAGGAAATGCGAAAGGAAGAAGCAAACAATGAAATAACAACTAAGCTAAGAATAAAAGGAGAATGCTGGAATACAGAAATGGTAAAACCCCTAAGGGGTGGAGTGAGTGCACACATGCAAAGAGGTGGGTGTAGAATACATTCTTTAAGCACATGAAGGTGGTGTTTATCAAGCATAGGAAGTGTCTAAATGTTATGGCAAAACCTATCAATCTATTCACCAACTTGGTTGATTAACATTTACATATGCAAGGTGTTTATTTCAGAACCTAAATAAGCATGAGAGGTGTCTAATCATTTTGGCAAAACTCATCAAGTTATAAATTCTATCCTAAACAAGCAAGCATACATTCATGTTTTATCAACACATCAAAAATAAAGCATTCATCCCATTCTCTAATGCATGTATGTACATTTACCCCACCCCCCAAAGGGGATGAAACTACTCACTAAACATTACACTAATTATTAAACTAAGGAAAGAAAGCATATTAAAACTAAGCTAGAATTAAAAGACGATTAAACTAAAACATGCACAACAATAAAAGAAGCATAAAACAAACAATGAAAGAAACATAAAACTTTATTGATAAAATGACTCACATTAAAAGTAGCATCCTCCTACTTTAGTGTGTGCTTCAAGGCCTCACTTCTAGTAGGAAGAATAGCCACTTAAAATATGGAGTGATTACAATAGGAGGTGAAGAGTTCTATTTATAGGCATGGAAAAAGCTAATCCGGGACAATCCCCCGATGTGGGACTAAACCAATACCAAAAATAGCCTAAACAAACATTAATACACGTCCAGGAGAAAACTTGGTGGATTTGGGCCCAAAGTGACCGCCAATTGGTGGTCTTGGACCGCCGATTGGCGGTCCAAATTTTCCGGATCGAGTTGAATCTTGTTCTGGGCTTTGCTTGGTGTATTTGGTGGTCTTGGATGCATCTACTTTGTTTATTGGAGCTCCGACCCGAATCCAATTGCTAAAATACTCCCCATGATGGTGTGGAGTATTCTGTTTTGCTCTTAGGTCCTTCTGTCTTGCGTTCAGGTCCTTCTCCCTTGCATCTTGGTCCCTAGATCTCACAATTCAGTCCTTTTTCCCAGCTTTTGGGTCCTTTTATGCTTCATCTCTTCAAACCTATTTATTCCTGAAAACTAAACATAAAACTCGTGACATAGCATTGTTTAGGTGAAAGATAATGGATATAAGATACAAATATGAGCATGAAATGATGTCAATCAAGCCGATTGAATTTAATTTGGTGTCTAGAAAGTGTTTTTGTGTTGACGTAAGTCTTCCAAGCGAAGTGGTTGTCTAATTGGCACCGACTCTGTCGAAAGTGCCCCCACTAGCTATACACGGCCTGGCCAAGTTGGTTTGATTAGTGAGGGAGGTGAATCAAGCAAATAAATTCGACTCAACCAGTTAGGAGTCGTCTAGATCTAAGCGACACTAGGTCTAGGATTGTTTGAACCGTGCTTTCTTAGGAATTTTCTGACCAACCCTCTTTCTATCTTTAGAGTTACGTTTCCCTTCTCATCTGAGTCTTCTTTCTCTTCTCACTTAAATTCTCTAGATTAGGATTCCTTTCTCATCTTTCCCCATTCTATTGTTTGTTTCCCTTTTGAAAAAAAATATAAAAATAAAATAAAAAATAAAACGAAAATATAAAAAAATGTAATTAATTCTTGAAATTAAATTTGGAATTTAAATTCCGAATATTGAATTCAAAAATTGATTCAACCCGGTGCACTCAGATTTGGATTCGGGACTTGAGTAATCGACTCTCACGAGTTCATCTAGATTCCAGTCTGGAACTTAGCCCCAATCCACCTGTTGCACCACCTCACCCGGATCCAATGGGTGAGAACGTAGTGGACCCGCCTGTTGCACAACCTATAACTCTGAGGGATCGATGCTATCCAGCGATGGCTGCTCAGCCATCGTGCATCGTTATGCCCACCATACCAGGTCGTGACTTCGAACTTAAGGCACAATACATGAGTATGTTGCCTAAGTTCACCTCTAGGGAAGACCGATATCTCTTCCTTAGAGAATTTGAGGAAATCTGCTCTCTTATGCAATACCAGCATATCCCTGAGGTGGCAGTGCGTCTGAAATTTGTGCCTCTAGCACTGAAAGATGACGCTAAGAAATGGCTATATAGTCTAGCCGAAAGATCTATTAGGAGTTGGGCTGAGTTTGTTCAAGTATTCCTGAAAAAATATTTCCCCAACCATAAGACTATGAGGATTAGGAATGAAATTGTTGCATTCGTTCAGTCTGAGAGCGAGCCGTTCTATTCCTATCTAGAAAGATTTAAAAGTGTTCTGACCCAATGCCCTCATCATGGAATTCCAAGATGGCAATTATGCCAAATTATTTATGAGGGATTGACACCAACATCTAGGGTTATGGTAGAATCTGTAAGCCAAGGGAACTTTATGTCGAAAAATGAAAATGATGCATGGACTTTTCTTGAGGAATTAGCTGAAAACAGTATGCAATGGGACAATGTTAGAACACCGCTTAACCCAAGTATTGGATCTAGAATAGCAAGCCAACCCAAACCAGGTGTCTTAGCTGTAGATGCCAACATAGCGGCTGAAGCAAAACTAGCTACCCTTATGCGCAGAATGGAAAGTTTAGAGCTACGAACGAACCCAAAACCGAGTGACTCAAGCCTCGTCTATCCCTTGCTCTATATGTGGTCAAACAGGTAATGTAATGGAGGATTGTGCGGAATGGGACCAAGTTAATGTCATGTATAACCATGCTACAAATGACCCATACACATCAACCTATAACTCGGGTTGGCGTAATAATTCCAATTTCTCATCAAACCAACAGGGTCAACCTCCTAGACAACAACCAAACCCGTATAACCAAAATAATACATCATCTGGGTTTTGTAACAATAACGATCATGAGGTTAGGTTGACAAGCTTGGAAAATTTGATGAAAACCTTTATACAAACAACCAACCAGACCTTCCAAAGGCTAGAGACACAAGTCAGCCAACTAGCACAAATAGTAGGTGAAAGAGAAAAGGGTCGGTTTCCAAGTCAACCTGAGGTGAACCCTAGATCTAATAATTCATATCAACCCTATCAACCACCTTCAGGAAATAACAACCCTAGACCGGTTCAAATGGTTAATGAGGAAGGACCGTTCCAACAAATAAATGTAGTAGTGTCATTTCGGTCCGGAAGACAGATTGATAATAATGTGGTAAATCCTAGAACATCTAATCAATCGAGCCATCAAGCTACCACATATGACCTAACCATTGAACCCGACGTCCAATCTGAAACGCCCAACCCACCTACTCAACCTGAACCCATAGCTCAACCTGAACCTGAGCGAGTCTATATTCCTAAAGCCCATTCCCCAATAGACTCAAAAAGAACTCAAGTGCACAAATAGAGAAAATCTTGGAAGTATTTAAGCAAGTTAAGGTGAACATGCCACTCTTAGATATGATTCAACAAATACCTGCTTATGCTAAATTCTTAAAAGATTTGTGCACTAAAAAGAGAAAAACGAACGTACCAAAGAAGGCATTCTTAACTGCAAACATAAGTTCTATATTGTCCAAAACATCTCCTATAAAATATAAGGATCCTGGGTGTCCCACAATTTCATGTTCAATAGGAGATACTTTTATCAACAAAGCCCTTCTAGACCTTGGTGCTAGTGTTAACCTACTCCCGTACTCTGTCTATGAGCAAATGAACCTTAGTCCACTAAAACCCTCTAGGACAACCCTTCAATTTGCTGATTGCTCTATTAAGAAACCAAGAGGTGTAGTAGAGGATGTTTTGATCAAGGTTGGTGAGTTCATTTACCCAGTGGATTTTGTCGTACTAGACACCGCGCCTGTTGTAAATCCTAAACAACAAATCCCTGTAATTCTAGGCAGACCCTTTTTAGCCAATTCTGAAGCATTGATAAACTGTCGAAATGGGCTCATGCAATTATCTTTTGGGAACTTAAAAGCTGAATTTAATATCTTTCATGTTGATAGTGAGCCCGAAATAATATGCAATCAAAGTGATGTTGTGATGAGAGCACGTATCTATAAGATTTCTGAATCAAATAAATCATTACAAAATCAAAAAGGAAGTGAGAAAAGGAGGAGTAATTCTGCGACACACTCACCATCACTCGAGCAAATAAGAGAACCAATACATGTGAGGGGTGTGGAATCTGTGCCTCAGTGCAACATGTGGAACAATTCATCTGGATACATGCACCAATATGGTGTCATTCAATCCAGTTCTGACTATGGTTGACTTTGAGCAAATTTCATCCTTCCACCGCAGTTCACCAAGGTAATAAGTGCATTTGCTTTATATTTGCATACATTGAGGACAATGCATGATTTAGGTGTGGGGGGATGTTTATGTATATATTTATCTATATAGCTGTCTTTTATTTCAAAAAAATATACCTTAAAAAATCAATGTTTCATGACATAGCTTAAGATTGAACTGCCAAAACCCGTGTACAAATTGCATTGATTTTTTGTTCCTTATTATATAGTTCTGCTTGTAGAAATTATGACATAAATCGAAGTTCCAAAGAAATAACCAATTACCCTTTAAGACATGTATGCACTTAAATTGGATGAATCAAATCTTTGAAGTGGTTGATAAAAAGCAGAGGTTGAGGAAAATATACCCGGAAGTGTGGACTTCTAATAGCAATTAAGCCTTGAGGAAAATAAAAATAAAGGAATAAAGTGAAGAAAACACATTTTGCAAAATGATTACAAAAGCCCAAGCCTTTGAGTCACTGGTCCGTAGGGGTATCTTGAAACCCGGTAACTTGAGTCTACCAGCTCGGGATTATCGACCAAACTCGCTAAACGAATGCAAAAAGGGTAAAAGTGTCAAAAAGCAAATGTGTTGAATCACGGAAGAAAAGAAAAAAAAATACTCAAGGCCCAAAGCTAAAAGAATGATCCATGCCATGGTTGATCCGAATGATACTTCACCACCAGAGGAGGCGTGCAAAATAATTTAAGTAATATCATGTGTAGAAGGGTTAGTGGTGTGAATGTTGGAGGAACAAATACCAAGTCATATTTTTAATGAGTTAGATTCATATAATGAGCATACAAGAATTCGAAGTGAGATGTATAAGGTTGAGGTAGGGATATTGAGAGCTATTAATGGAATGTTGAATTAAGACTTTGTGGGTGTGTCAACTGAAAACCCTCACGAAAAAAAACTCGTCCTCCTTGGCAAGAAGGAGGTTTAAAGGCTTGTTGCACATGCTAAGTGCAACCGTGATTCCTACGAAAATGAGTTAGGATTTCCCTGTTTTTATTTTTCTTATTTTCTGTTTTGCTAGGGACTAGCAAAATCTAGGTGTGGGGGTATTTGATGCATTGCATACATTGCATCAAATGTCTTTCATTTAGATTACTTTTACATCAATAAATGCTACTAAGGTATGTGTTTAGTCTTATTTACAGAATACATGGACCTGAATGCAATTTACCCACATCTCGAGCATAAACGCGTGCAAAAGACTCATTTCTATCATAAAGACCAAGTTCAAGTTTATCAGGTTACAAATGGAGATGTATCCAAGCATAAAAGCATTCAAGATCTAATTACAAAAAGAACAAAGACTTAAGCACAAAAGTAGCCAGGGACTTAATTGCAAAAAGTCAAGGACCTAATTGCAAATCACGAGTAGCTTTTATTATTATGGAGAAAATCTAAAGAAAAATCAATGTGAATCTCCATATATATAAAGGAATTAATCCGGAGCTCAAAAGAATGGAAAGAATCAATCCAGACACGCAAAGGAGGATCAAATCATACCATAAACACACAGGAAAAATCTGGATCGAATCCGAGCCAAAAAGGTGGCGATTCCGCCGCACCAAATGTACAAATTGCGGCGATTTAGCCGCACAAAAGTCGATCCGTGTGCTCAAATTTTTACCAATGCTGTATTGACGTGTGTACGTTCCATTTATATATTGGGATCCCTTGTATCGGCTATAAATAGCCCCGAGAACGATGGTAGAAGGGTCATTGGCCTTAGACCTAGTTTTTAGTTGTTATTTGTACTTGTCTTTATTTTAGTAATAAAATTCTGTCTTTTATTTCTTGTTTTTACTTTTCTTTTGTAATGCCTCTAGGATCCCTTCTTCCTCCCTCCATGAGTTTCTAACTCTTTCCAAAGGGTGGAGGTGACGGATTTAGGGTGAAGAGAAGATGAATGAATGTTATTATTTTAATTTCGTGTTAGTATATTTTGATTACTTGAGTTTATGTTAAATCATTTATCATGTAATGCTTTATAACTAATATGATTTATTATAAGTTTCTGAATTCTCTAATCTAAACCCTAAATCTAAACCTCCACCCAACGGAATTCACCTCTTTGTTCTTGTTTTAGTTTTAATTGTTCTTGTTTCTTGCTTTAGATAATTAAAAATCAAAAATCTCAAAACCAACTTATTTCTTCTCTCCTTCTTTCCCGCAATCGAAATCACATTAATAACAAATCTCTCCCTCCTTGTGTTCAACCCGTATTTGCCATGTCTCCATTGACGCCGTGCACTTGCGGTATAAATTTAATTCACACCAATATTTTTGGGGCAAAAATCCCTCATTATCATGATTTTGAGAAGTATTTGGGGAATTAAGACCAAACGGGCTCGAACCGGTGGATCTAGAGTGCACCCCACGTGCAAAATGCATAACGTAAGCTCCTGGAAGAAATCAAGGCGAATCAGACCAATCTGATCTGCCAATGGCAGATGAAAATCCACTAGTGGTGGATCTAGTTGGTCCAATTTGTCCCCATTTTCTCTCATGGCTAGGCTTGTTTATTTGGGTGCACCAGACCATAGAGAAATCGATTACAACCGTTGGATTGCTTCAAGATTCATCTACACCACTCTTTCTTCTATAAATAACATTTCTCATACCTTTCTTCTTCTTCTCTACTTCCACCATTATAGTATGTTAGGTTTTACCCAATTTGGTTGCAAGTAGAGGAAGGTGGATAAAAGTTGTAATCTCACATTTTCTTTAGTCTAAGGTTGGATTCATGTTCCTCTTGTCATTAACTTTATTTCTATCCAAATAGTTTTTAATTTCGCTGGTTAGTTTTCTAGTTAGGGTTTTATGTCATGTTTAGTCTTAATCTCTTCATTTTCATGTTTGTAGTGATGATTAGTGAGGAGATGCACCCCAAATAACCCCATTTGGGGTGGAGGCAATGTAGTTGGTGGTGAATTGTATGATGGGGTCCTAAGTTTGTGTCATTTCCATGTGCTTAATGTTAGATTTAAAACTTGTAGCATGTTAACCTTGGTTTAGATGAGATAATGGTCACACTAGGTACTTATTTCATGCTAGATCTATGTTTGACATGTTGCTTTTGATGGGTTTTATTTGATGATGGAATTGACTTGAAATGAATGGGTGATTGATTTGGTTTATGTTGCATGAATGAATTAAGGTTATGCTTTTTGCATACTTGAGAATCCATAAAATTGATCTTAACTTCATCCTAACATATACTAGTCTTGTATATCATGTAATTGTATGTGTTTCATACTTAGATTCAACACTAGCTTCTACTTGTAAACACACACTCTTACACATATGCTTAATGAATGGACATCATCATGCATGCACACCTCACTATTGCACCTCCACTGCAAGGAGTTTAGTTAGATTGTTTTCTTCTATATTAGTTTAGTTAAGTTAGCTTAGCCTAAATCTCTCCATTTATTTCTCTTCCCATTCAAATATGGTGATAACAGTAACACACACAACTCCTTGTGGTACGATATGTACTTGTCGTGTCTTCACCGACGTCATGCACTTGCGGTAAATTAAAACGATCAATCAATGATTAGTAGCATATCATGCATCATATTCATGCTATATATCCTTAATTTTACCCCAATATTGTACTACTCGAGTGTTTGTTATATTTCAGGTATTAGGTAATAAAGAAGGGAAGAGAAAAAGGACTGAAACGTAAGAAGAAATGACTTAAATGAAGCAAAATGGAGCTCTCTGTCATGCACAAGGACCCATCTGCAAGAGGGAAGGACCTGAACGTAAGCCCGGCGGGACCAAATAGCAAACCGAGAAACTCCACACCATCATGAGGAGTATTTTGGCAATTAGGTTTGGGCAAAGACTCAAACAACCATCCAGGTGCACCCGACGTGGAGAATTGAAGCAATGAAGAAGCCAACTGAAAATGGGTCGAATCCGACCAACCATGACCGACAATTGGTGTTCCTTACCTTTTGCTAGTCCTGAGTAAAATACCCCCACGCTTACATTTTGCTAGTCCCGAGCAAAACAAAGAAAGAAAAAATGAAAGAAAGAAAACATACAAAAAACAAGAAAATCCTAACTCACTTTCGTAGGAATCACGGTTGCACTTAGAACGTGCAACAAGCCGTAAAACCCCATTGTTGCCAAGGAGGAGTGTTGTCTCCTAAGGGTTTTCAGAGGACGTACCCACAAAATCCGAACATTGATGCATTATTCAACCTAGCAACTCGACTCGTTGGACCTACTTTTGTCGATCATTGAACACGGTAATCCTTCGGGCCGACTCGATATATGTATTCAGACCACACACCTAGCCTAATGAACCATTCATGCAAGGTAGTTAAGGACTTAAGTGAAAGACAAGGGTAACCATAACATCCTCAAGTGATACAAAGTGTAAAGACCATTAATGTTCTTATTTGTGTTACCTTTTTTTTCATTTTGTTCTTCTTTTTTTCTTTGTTTTACTAGTTGGTGTTTAATTCTCCCAGGGTCAAGTTCCGTGCATCATTGCCTATGCGAAATTACATTATCACATACACCTTCCCCCAAATCTCTGTAAGTAGATCGATCACTAATCTAGAGAGGGTGAATAGATTATGTCCTTATTTTCTTAAATAATTGCACAATTAAAATATCAAGAGAAAGATTGCAAACCACAAGATGACTCTGGAGATTTATAGAGGTTCGATCACACCACCTTGATATAGTCCTCTCCTCAAGTTTTGATCGCTCCTCTGATCCCTACTTGAGAATTCACTATTATCTTCATTCCTGGTCAAAGATAAACCCTCTTACAATCGAAGCCTTGCGAACACCCTCGCCTTGCTGGGATCTCCTCTCACAACCCGAGAGGGTGCTTCCTCGAAGCTTTACAACACAATGGAAATTGAAAGAAGTTGTTGAATTCTACCTTGAATGCACTCAAGGATTTGAATTGAGCTTGGAGTGAATTTAATGAAAGTTTGAGAGTTGGTGGAGCTTTGAAGGCTTGGAGATTGAGAGCACAAGAGTATGAATGATTTTTGGCTTGTAGAGGAGTGAATGTGTCTCTTAAATGAAGCCTATATAGTCTTCAAAACAAATAGAGTCGTTATGGTGAGTTGGTGAAGTTTGGACCAACAAGAAACAAGAAGTGACTTAAGCTCGGGCAGAATTCAGAGCATATTTAGTCGACCGGGAAAGCAACGGTCGTCCGACAAGATGTGGGTGTATTGGTCAAATTGCATAACTCGGTTGTCCAACTATGTGTCAGATAATTGTTCACCAACTTCCAGTAACTTTTTCCTAATATCGATCAATTTAAATTTGGTTGACCGAGACAATTTCGGTTCACCGTTCCAATTGGACAGTAAAGAATTGTTGTGCTATGGTGATCTTGTTCGGTACACCGTGGAATGGTCGGTTGACCGCGGGTTTTCTGCTGACAATGGCTAGGAAATGGTTTATCAATAATGGTCAAAATCTTACGTGAAAAAGAGTCGTTACGTTTTTATTAACGTCAAGGTTTCGCTTAACCGAAGGGCACTCGGTAGACCGATTTCGAACAGTTCAAAGGTTGTTGCTAAACGACATAAGATAAGCCGGTTGGAAATAGTTTGTGCCACGTGGGAGAATAGGATGTAGTCGTTTAGGTTGAAAGATGCATGTCAAGTTCGGATGACAGATACTAATTCGGTAGACCGAATTGAGATATCCAGAGAAGGTCTGACGCTACTGAGAAGAATGGAACGGTTGACCGGGTAGCCTTCAGTAATCCGAAACAAGGATTCCAGGAAAGATCAAGTGACTACTGACTCTAAGGACACGGTTCACCGAGTGTAATGCATTGAGGTGAATTGAAGTTATACACAAAATTAGAACATGAATATATTCACATCTACTGCTGGAACGAAATCAAGCTTATTACTAACCCAATCAATCGACATAAATCAATTTTACCTTTCGCATTAACGTCTAGATGAATTTATGCCACTTACGCTCAGCTGGACATAATAATTTTATCTTGTAGGGTTACAAAACATAACACATATATGGATTGGTCATTACTGGAATAAAATCAGACATGATAGCTCATCTTGACATAACAATCGATTCATTCAATATTACTTGAACATAAAAATCAGATCACGACTAGATGCAAGATCTGAAATCAGTAGCGTGTCATGAGGAGTGGAGGAGGTGGAGAAGACACGAGGAAGAGGAATGGTTGAGCAAGGAACGAATGGAGGAGGCCTTTTGTTTGCAAAGAATTCACCTCAAATCAATAGCCATCAAGACACTTCAATTCACTCACGGTTATCCGTTTGGGACACGTTCGGTAGACCGAGGGGAAAATTGTCGACCGATAGAAACGGATTTATCCTTTTGTGCATCAAGTGTACATTTGATCCTATAACTCAAATAAATAGAAAATTACATGTGAAGTCCTTGAGCTTTGATTACAAGTCTTGAGCACTGATCTTGAAGTTGATTAGTCCCTTAGTGAGTACCTACAATGTTAGAAATACACAATATCTATGCAATTTGACAATGTGATGTGTTGATTGGAGTTGTGCATAATATTAGTTTGTTAATCTTCAAAATTAAGATTCAAGAGTCCAAAAAGTCAACAATCTCTCCCTTTTAGAAGATGACAAACTAATATTAAATTGTGTAAGTGCCCCCCTGATGAGAATTAAATTTATACTGCAAGTGCACGGCGTCAATGAAGACGTGGCAAGTACGGGTCGAACACAAGGAGGGAGATATATTGTTATTTGTGTGATTTTCGATTAAGGAAGAAAGAGAGAAAAATAAGGTTGGTTTGACATTTTTGGTTTTTAATTATCTAAAGCGAGAACAACAAAAACAAATTAAGAATAAAGCAAAGATGGATGGGAGTCCAGTGGGTGGAGGTTTAGAAATCGGGTTTAGATTAGAGAATTCTGAAACTTATAATAAATCATATTAGTTATAAAGCATTACATGATAAATGACTCAACATAAACTCAAATAATCAAAATATACTAACACGAAATTAAAATAATAACTTTATTCTTCTTCTCATCACCCTAAATCCGTCACCCCCACCCTTTGGAGAGAGTTAGAAACTCATGGATGGAGGGAAGGAGAAGGGGCCCTAGAGAAACTACAAAAGAAAACCAAAAACAAGAAATAAAAGACCAGAATTTTATTACTAAAATATGGAACAAAAACTAAGGACATTCTCTACAACATCGTTTCGGGGCTATTTATAGTCGATACAAGGGACCTAGGTATAAAATAGCAAAGTACACGGATCCAAAAGGGGGCGGCATTTCCGCCGCACATTACATGTGATGTGCGGCGGATTCACCTCAAGAATGTGTCTGATTCGATCTGGATTTTTCCTGCGTGTTTATGGTATGATTTAAATGTCCTTGGCGCATCCAGATGATTTCTTTCCTTTCTTTTGAGCTCCGAATTAATTATTTGTATATTTGGAGATCCAAATTGATTTTTTTGAACTTCTCCAAAATAATATTTTGGTCCTTGCAGTCGGGTCCTTGGCCTTTTGCAATTAAGTCCCTGGCTACTTTTGTGCTTAAGTCCTTGGTTTTTTTTGTAATTAGGTCTTTGAATGCTTTTATGCTTGCATGGATTTCCATTTGAATCCCGATAATCTTGAACTTGGTCTTTATGACAGGAATGAGTCTCTCGCACGCATTTATGCTCGGGATATGGGTAATTTGCATTCAGGTCCCTGTATTATGTAAATAAGACTAAACACATACCTTAGTAGCATTTATTGATATAAAATTAATCTAAATGAAAGACATATGATGCAATGTATGCAATGCATCAAATACCCCCACACCTAGATTTTGCTAGTCCCTAACAAAACAGAATATATGGAAAATGAAAACAGGAAAATCCTAACTCACTTTCGTATGAATCACGGTTGCACTTAGCCTGTGCAACAACCCTTTAAACCCCTAAGTTTCCTTAGAGGACGAGTTTTGTCTCGTGAGGGTTTTCAGTTGACACACCCACAAAGTCTTAATTCATCATTTCATTGATAACTCTAAATATCTCCACCTCAACCTTATACATCTCACTTAGAATTCTTGCATGCTCATTATATAAATCTAACTCATAAAGAATCTGACTTGGTCCGTGTTCCTCCAAAATTCACACCACTAACCCTTATACACATGTTATCACTTAAATTATTTTGCACGCCTCCTTTGGTGGTGAAGTATCATTCGGATCAACCATGGCATGGATCATTCTTTTAGCTTTGGGTCTTGAGTATCTTAAAGTATAAATTTTTTTTCCGTGATTCAACACATTTGCTTGTTTTGACACTTTTACCCTTATTGCATTCGTGTAACGAGTTTGGTCGATAATCCCGAGCTGGCAGACTCAAGTTACCGGGTTTCAAGATACCCCTACGGACCAGTGACTCAAAGGCTTGGGCTTTTGTAATCATTTTGAAAAATGTGCTTTCTTCACTTGATTCCTTTATTTTTACTTTTATTTTCATCAAGGCTTAATTGTTATTAGAAGTCCACACTTCTCGGTATATTTTCCTCAGCCTCTGCTTTTTATCAACCACTTCAAAGATTTGATTCATCCAATTTAAGTGCATACATGTCTTAAAGGGTAATGAGTTATTTCTTTGGAACTTAGATTTATGTCATAGTTTCTACAAGCAGAACTATATAATAAGGAACAAAAACTCAATGCAATTTGTACTCGGATTTTGGTGGTTCAATCTTAAGCTATGTCATGGAACATTGAATTTTTTTTAAAGAATATATATATATATATATATATATATATATATATATATATATAGATAGATAGATACATAAACACCCCCCACACCTAAATCATGAATTGTCCTCAATGTATGCAAAGATAAAGCAAATGCACTTATTACCTGCGTCAACTGTGGTGGAGGGATTGAATTTGCTCAGAGTCAACCATAGTCAGAACTGGATTGAATGACACCATGTCGGTGCATGTATCCAGTTGAATTGTTCCCCATGTTGCCACGAGGTAAAGGTTCCACATCTCTCACGTGTATTGATTCTCTTGTTTGTTCGAGTGATGGTGGTTGGGTAGATGACTTACTCCCCTTTTTTGCACTTTCTTTTTGATTTTGTGATGATTTATTTGATTCAGAAATCTTATAGATACGTGCTCTCATCACAACATCACTTTGATTGCATATTATTTCTGGCTCACTATCAACATGAAAGATATTAAATTCAGCTTTTAAGTTCCCAAATGATAATTGCATGAGTCCATTTCGACAGTTTATCAATGCTTCAGAAGTTGCTAAAAAGGATCTGCCTAGTATTACTGGGATTTGTCTATTAGGATTTACAACAGGTGCAATATCTAGTACGACAAAATCCACTGGGTAAATGAAGTGACCCACCTTGATCAAAACGTCATCGACTACACCTCTTAGTTTCTTAATAGAGCAGTCAGCAAATTGAAGAGTTGTCTTAGAGGGTTTTAGTGGACCAAGGTTGAGTTGCTCGTAGACAGAGAACGGGAGTAGGTTAACACTAGCACCAAGGTCTAGAAGGGCTTTGTTGATAAAAGTATCTCCTATTGCACATGAAATTGTGGGACACCCAGGGTCCTTATATTTTATAGGAGATGAGTTGGACAGAATAGAGCTTATGTTTGCAGTTAAGAAAGCCTTCTTTGGTACGTTTGTTTTTCTCTTTTTAGTGCATAGATCTTTTAAGAATTTAGCATAAGACGTTATTTGTTGAATCATATCCAGGAGTGGAATATTCACCTTAACTTGCTTAAATACTTCCAGGATTTTCTCCATTTGTGCACTTGAGTTCTTCTTAAGTCTATTGGGGAATGGAGCTTTAGGAACATAGACTCGCTCAGGTTGAGCTATGGGTTCAGGTTGAGTAGGTGGGTTGGGCGTTTCAGATTGGACGTCAGGTTCAATGGTTAGGTCATATGTGGTTGCTTGATGGCTAGATTGACTAGACGTTCTAGGATTTACCACATTGTTATCAACTTGTCTTCCGGACCGTAATGGTACTACTGCATTTATTTGTTGGAACGGTCCTTCCTCATTAACCATTTGAACTGGTCTCGAGTTGTTACTTCCTAGAGGTGGTTGATAGGGCTGATATTGATTATTAGATCTAGGATTCACCTCAGGTTGACTTGGAAACTGACCTTTTTCTCTTGCACCTACAATTTGTGCGAGTTGGCTGACTTGTGTCTCTAGCCTTTGGAAGGACTGGTTGGTTGTTTGTATAAAAGTCTTCATCAAATTTTCCAAGCTTGTCAACCTAACATCATAATCTCCATTGTTACTAAACCCAGATGATGTATTATTTTGGTTATACGGGTTTGGTTGTTGTCTAGGAGGTTGACCTTGTTGGCTTGATGAGAAATTGGAATTATTACGCCAACCCGAGTTATAGGTTGATACATATGGGTCATTTCTAGTATGGTTAAACGTGGCATTAACTTGTTCCCAGTCCGCACAATCCTCCATTAAATGATCAGTCTGACCACATCTAGAGCAAGGGATAGACGAGGCTTGATTCACTCGGGGTCGGGTTTGTAGCTCTAGGCTTTCCATTCTGCGCATAAGGGTAGCTAGTTTTGCTTCAGCCGCTACATTGGCATCTACAGCTAAGACACCTGGTTTGGGTTGACTTGCTATTCTAGATCCAATACTCGGGTTAAGCGGTGCTCTAGCATTATACCATTGCATACTGTTTTCAGCTAAATCCTCAAGAAAAGTCCAAGCATCATTTTCATTTTTTGGCATGAAGTTCCCTTGGCTTACGGATTCTACCATAACCCTAGATGTGGGTGTCAATCCCTCATAAATAATTTGGCACAGTTGCCATCTTGGATTCCGTGATGAGGGCATTGGGTCAGCACACTTTTAAATCTTTCTAGATAGGAATAGAACGGCTCGCTCTCAGACTGAACGAATGCAACAATTTCATTCCTAATCATCATAGTCTTATGGTTGGGGAAATATTTTTTCAAGAATACTTGAACAAACTCAGCCCAACTCCTAATAGATCTTTCGGTTAGACTATATAGCCATTTCTTAGCGTCGTCTTTCAATGCTAGAGGCACGAATTTCAGACGCACTGCCTCCTCAGGAATATGCTGGTATTGCATAAGAGAGCAGATTTCCTCAAATTCTCTAAGGAAGAGATATGGGTCTTCCCTAGAGGTGAACTTTGGCAACATACTCAGGTATTGTGCCTTTAGTTCAAAGTCGCGACCCGGTATGGTGGGCATAACGATGCACGATGGCTGATCAGTCATCGCTGGGTAGCATCGATCCCTCAGACTTATGGGCGGGTTCACAACATTCTCACCCATTGGATCCGGGTGAGGTGGTGCAGCAGATGGATTGGGGCTAAGCTCTAGACTGGAATCTAGATGAACTCGTGAGAGTCGATTTCTCAAGTCCCGAACCCAAATATGAGTGCACCGGTTTGAATTAATTTTTTTTTTGAATTCAAATTTGAAATTTAAATTCCAAATTCAATTTCAAGAATTAATTACAATTATTTTTTTTTGTTTCTTTTATTTTATTTTTTTGAAAAGGGAAACAATCAATAGAAAGAAGAAAGATGAGAAAGGAAACTTAACTCTAAAAGATAGGTTCTAGGGTTGGTCAGAAGTTTCCTGAACAAGCACGGTTCAAACAATCCTAGACCTAGTGTCGCTTAAATCTAGACGACTCCTAACTGGTTGAGTCGAATTGATTTGCTTGATTCACCTCCCTCACTAATCAAACCAACTTGGTCAAGTAGTGTATAGCTAGTGGGGGTGCTTCCGACAGAGTCGGTGCCAATTAGACAACCACTTCGCTTGGAAGACTTACGTCAACACAAAAACACTTTCTAGACACCAAATTAAATTCGATCAGCTTCAAGTCATAGCAAGTCAAACCAATCTCCTCCTTAATTGAGTCCGAGTCCTTAGGGGCCAATGTCTAATTCATTTCAAATTTTAAAGCTTGGGTGACACTTTAGGATTGTGATTTGTGGGCCACGGAAAGGTGATGAAATCCCCACCGTATCTTTTCCTACGGAGTTGCCCTTAAGATAGTTTAACTTAAATCTAGCAAAGATAGTCAAACAATGGTCTTTAGTGGGGGGCAATTGCAAGGTTGTATGCAAATTAGATTATATGCTTAAATGCAATCGATAAAAACCGTGATACGTACCTTGCCTCCAGCACTCTTCAACAAGAATTAATTTGCAAGAATTTAGCAAGAATAATGCAAACAAAACAGTATATGATGCATGCACTAAGTTCTTCTAGTTTTGCCAATTCTTAGGTCAGAGTTGAATTATTGCCAATTATGGAATTTAAGCTTAACACGTGCAGTTCTACAAAAAGAAATTTTCCGAAACTAGAAATTACGAGGAAAGAGGCAACAAAGGTTACGTATGCAATGTTCAGTCGGGTTCACCGCCCGCTCTCAAAATTTCAGTAGCTCCATGCGTCCACCCAGAGATGGAGACGACCTCAGAAAAATTTAAGCCCAGATGCTTCAAACGTGCGGCGAATCCGCCGCAAGTTGTTCTTTGTGTGCGGCGATTCCGCCGCCCTTCTTGCTCCAACTGTGCCCGGATTTCTCCGCGCACTCTGTTGTCTCCTGAAACGCAAACCCAAATAGTTAGATCGCGCACACGATAAACAGGATAGAATCGAAATCACAAAAAAAATAAACAAAATCTTCGTCGCCTCCCCGACAACGGCGCCAAAAACTTGATGTGATTTTAAATTTATACTGCAAGTGCACGACGTCAATGAAGATGTGGAAAGTACGGGTCGAACACAAGGAGGGAGAGATATTGTTATTTTTGTGATTTTCGATTAAGGAAGAAAGAGAGAAAAATAAGGTTGGTTTGACATTTTTGGTTTTTAATTATCTAAAGCGAGAACAACAAAAACAAATTAAGAATAAAGCAAAGATGGATGGGAGTCCAGTGGGTGGAGGTTTAGATATCGGGTTTAGATTAGAGAATTCTGAAACTTATAATATATAATATTAGTTATAAAGCATTACATAATAAATGACTCAACATAAACTCAAGTAATCAAAATATACTAACACAAAATTAAAATAATAACTTTATTCTTCTTCTCATCACCCTAAATTCGTCACCCCCACCCTTTGGAGAGAGTTAGAAACTCATGGATGGAGGGAAGGAGAAGGGGCCCTAGAGAAACTACAAAAGAAAACTAAAAACAAGAAATAAAAGACCAGAATTTTATTACTAAAATATGGAACAAAAACTAAGGACATTCTCTACAACATCGTTTCAGGGCTATTTATAGTCGATACAAGGGACCTAGGTATAAAATAGGAAAGTACACGTGGCTAGACACGACTGGGAAAAATCCGAAGCCACGGATCCACAAGGGGGCGGCATTTCCTCCGCACATTACATGTGATGTGCGGCGGATTCGCCTCAAGAATGTGTCTGGGACAGGAACACAAGTGTCGCGATCAGAGACCTCCGCGACGACCGAAGGGGTTACAAAAGACTGATCAACAAACTCGACAAAAGTGAAAGAAGTCATGCAAAACTGGACTGACATAATACATAACAGAAATAATAGAATAATCATAACGGTAAGAAGTTCTATTACATTACATCAAGTCCAAACGGGAAAACATAGTAAACAATGCGGAAGCAAAAGATAACTGGAGAATGTGGTCGACGTGTCCCTCGTGTACAGAATCTTCGGAACTCGTCCAGTCTGCCCTGTGGAACCTAAGTACCTGCAAGCACCGCATTTAACAATGCGTGAGTTTTCAATTAAGAAAACCCAGTATGCCCCCGCCAATGCAATAAATGAAAGATAGCATCAATTTAATTTAGGCAAGCATCAGAACAGAACAGAACAGAGAGCATCAAATACAACAGAAGGCTACGACCCCAAAAGCCGTGCCGATCGGGCGCACCAGAATCGTTCCTCAATAGGAACCAGAACACCAGCCTAGCTGGTCAAAGGCGGTCACTCGTCAGTGACCCACCGCTCGGCACAAGGCGGTGCGCCGGCTAAGTGTCCCAATTCACGGAAATAGACCTACATGGTGTCATCGCGAACTTGGGAACACCTAACCTGAGACAGAATGGCAGCGCGCCTGCCCAGGACTTATCTTAGGCCTGGCCCTCACATAGGGGTCTTAATCGAATGGCCTCTGAAGCTAGAGGACCCACCCGTGGCCCGTCGGCCCAGAAACAAAACGTGCCCAAAATTACATTATCAGATTATATGCAATGCAAACTAGCCGAAGATCTATACATCTAAGGTAGCTACGAAATCTAGTGCGGGCTCAAGGAAAGGTCCACAATTACTTCCTTGAAGCTCCTCAGAAAATCAGACTTCAATAACAAAAAGATCACAATGCACAAACACCCACAACAGCAATTAATTATATAACCAGAATCAATCGATGGACACGACAATCAAACAAGGTCATCTACGGGTCATGATATGGATGTCATAAGGTCTGATTTCCTAAGTGCCACGCATAATTAACCATCATACCCCACAACAGCAATATATATACATGACATGTATGATATGGCAAGCACATCAGTGAGAGATGCCATGTATAACTACTACAACCATTCAATGATATGAATACTAACATAAGAATATATATATGCGTTGGAAACTTAGGTCCTGCTCCGATATTATATGAACATAATCACGAGATAATGCATGGAGATATGGTCTTTAATCAGCAACAAATCACGGGGATTATCTGAACATAACCATGAAATAATGCATGGACATAGGAGCTATAATCAGCCAACAATGCATGGACGATTTTCTGACATGTGATCTATAATCAACCAATGAATCATGGAATATTATCTCACTGTGATCATTGATTAATGCATGCACATACATCTTATAACCTGCAACATATCGTGGGAAACTCATCTTATCATGGCCACGAAAATATGCAAGTCATATGCTCAAAATCAGAATGAATCATGCAAATTTATATGGACCTATCAGTTGATCATGCTTGGATATACACTCTGAAATCAGTAATGGGTCACGAACTACCAACATAACAAGTTGTGAAATCATGCAAGATCATGTAGCAACTCAACGACACAGCCAAGGGGGACGATCATACCCCAGCATGATAAAAAAAACCGCAACAACCAGGATCACAAAATCAGATCATGCATGTATGGTTGCAGTCATGCGAAACGTATGAAACAACCCTACCAAAGGAGATCTCCATAGCCCAGCCTCCTCCCTACTGATTCTCCATCAGAATACCACCAAGTACATGGGGTAGAGGATGCACAAAGGTCAGGGATGCCTGGCCAGCCATCGAATCTCAAAGGTGCACCCCAGCTTACCCGAGTAGCACCCTGAAGTGGTCCGAACTCCAGCTCTCAGACCCGACCAGACCCTGTGCTGGACCAACACTCCACCCAACCCCACCACTACATCTTATTCTAACGGCTAGAGGCATACCTGAAGAATGGAAGATGCTGAGCTAAGCCGAAATCCGCCAAGACTCCCCTAGCCGCACGCAAGGAGCTCCTCCGGATTTCTTCTACCAAGCTGCTGGAGATGCTGGAGATTTCGGTGGTTGTGTGGAGAGGAGTGGGAGGTAGGGTCGGCTGGCTGGTAGGGTTTCTATTGGTGCAACTTATAAGGAACAACCACCAACAAGGCAAGAGAATATTGGCTTTGATGGCCAATTAAGACTTTCCTTAAAGTCTCCAATTCAAATATTGCAAGATTCTCCTTTGCTGATTTGGTAACTCAGCCACACCAATTCTACTCCAGCCCGACACGCCTCAACCAAGGAAACAAATCCACACCCAAGGGTTGCACCAGATTGAACCGATTAAGTCGATCGAATGCAACAGCACCCGACGGTCGAACCCGCCCAAAAAGGAAACTTCTACGAAACCAAACATAACCTCAAAACGTGACAATAAAACACATAACATAAGCGATGAGTAAAAGGATTAATAAAACCAAAACAGGGTGGCAGGAGAGCGGGTCTTACACATTATCTTTCACCTAAACAATGCTATGTTACGAGTTTTTATGTTTAGTTTTCAGGAATAAATAGGTTTGAAGAGATGAAGCATAAAAGGACTCAAAAGCTGGGAAAAATGACTGAACTGTGAGATCTGGGGACCAAGATGCAAGGGAGAAGGACCTGAACGCAAGACAGAAGGACCTAAGAGCAAAACAAAAAACTCCACACCATCATGGGGAGTATTTTGACAATTCTATTCGGGTCGGAGCTCAAATAAATGAAGTAGATGCATCCAAGACCACCAAATACACTAAGCAAAGCCCAGCAAAAATTCCAAATGGATCCGGACTTTTTAGACCGCCAATTGGCGGTCCAAGACCGCTAATTGGTGGTCACTTTTGGCCCAAATCCGCTAAGATTTCTCTGGGTTACGTATTAGTGTATATGTAGTTCATTTCTGGTATTTGTTTAGTCCCACATCGGGGAATTGTCCCGGGTTAGCTTTTTCCATGCCTATAAATAGAACTCTTCACCTCCTATTGTAATCACTCCATGTTTTAAGTGGTTATTCTTCCTACTAGAAGTGAGGCCTTGAAGCACACACTAAAGTAGGAGGATGCTACTTTTAATGTGAGTCATTTTAATACAAGTTTTCTTTATTATGTTGTTTGTTTTATGTTTCTTATTTTCCTTTACTTAATCTCATTTCATTAGTTTTATTAGCTTAGTTAATATGCTTTCTTTGTTTAGTTTAATAATTAGTGTAATGTTTAGTGAGTAGTTCCATCCCCTTTGGGGGGTGGAGTAGATGTACATACATGCAAATGAGAATGGATTGAATGCTTTATTTCCAATGTGTTGATAAAACATGAATGTATGCTTGCTTGTTTAGGATAGAATTTATAACTTGATGAGTTTTGCCAAAATGATTAGACACCTCTCATGCTTGTTTAGGTTCTTAAATAAACATCTTGCCTATGTAAATGCTAATCAACTAAGTTGGTGAATAGATTGATAGGTTTTGCCACAACATTTAGACACTTCCTATGCATGATAACTAACACCACATTTATTTGTGCTTAAAGAATGTGTTCAACACCCACCTCTTTCCTTGTGTGCACTCACTCCACCCCTTAGGGGTTTTCCCATTTCTGTATTCCAGCATTCTTCTTTTGTTCTTAGCTTAGTTGTTATTTCATTGTTTGTTTCTTTCGTTCGCATTTCATACTTCTTAGCGTAGTTTAGTGTAGAGTAGCATAATCAATCTTTCTCCCCCAATTTTTGTCACTTGATTTCTGATAAACAAGAGGCTGCTCACCTCCCTGAGGACGACTCGTACTTGCCACAGCTTCATCGCGGCCGTGCAATTGCGGTTTAATTAAAACGTACAACAAGTTTTTTTGGCGTCGTTGCCGGGGATCGAACCCGGGTCACCCGCGTGACAGGCGGAAATACTTACCACTATACTACAACGACTCTTGTTTGGACGATTCGAGTGGATTTAATTTTTGTTTTGTAGTTTTTCTTTGTTTCAGGAGACTTGGAGTCGAAAGGAGAGGCATCTGGAAAAATTTGGAGGAAAGCTGGGCAGTTTGGACCACCAATCAGCGGTCTGGTGAGCTGCTTTTGCCTTCTTATTTCTTTGTCGTGTTGCCATAATTGATCTAGTAATCTGGGACTCAATTTTGCATGTTCTGACTCTTAAATTGGTCCCAGATTAATAATCAACTTCCCTTAAGCAACTTGGACCCTAAAACTCAAAGTAAAAGATTAGGCATTCTTTTTGTTTAGCTCATGCATCATGTATGTGACTTAGGCATTTAGATTGTCTTATCTTAGCCTTATTTTCTGTTGCTGAGAGTTGACGTGAGGTACGCACCTTCTACTCTCATTCATGCATTTCGTATGAACATGCATTAGTTAGTAGGAAGTGCATTGTAACAAGTGTGAGTTGAGCGTTTTGTTTAGAGAGTTGATTGTTAGATTAAGACTCCAAAACGCTACTAAGGAGGGGTTGTCCCGTAAAAGATAAGGTGGGGGATTTCATCACCCTTTCCTTCGCCCCAAAAATCACACTAATCAAGAGCCTAATTTCTAAAATCAAGTAGACATTGGCCTTAACGAATTCGGGCGCATTAGGAGAGTGATCCGGTCCCAACCGTCATGACCTGATCGGCGTTGCCCACTTTGTCGATAGTAGGAGAGACGAGATCTCCGGATGTTGACTCACTTGCTGGGCTTTGTGGTCCTCGTCGTAGGGAGGTGAGGCGTGTTGAGGCCGTGTGACCTCGCAGTTAGGCATCGTCTAGCTGTAAGGACCTATAGCGACCTTAGGATTGCTTGAGCCTTGTTTGCTTGTGTGCTTCTACCTGTACCCATCCGCCGTAGCATAAGGACTTCTTCCCTTCTCTCCTGAGTCATTCTTTCTCTCCTGTGTTCCCCAGTTTTCTCTTCTACGTACATTCTTTGTTTGAAAAAACCAAAAAAAAAGTTTTGGTGTGTGTGCACCTTTGTTCATGCTTTCGTGGACACTAGACGAGAGTGGTCGTTTGACGAGAAGCGTTGTCAATCCGGCTTCGGTCATCGATTTCTCGACGTCTTCCTCCTCTCGTGTCGCACGTAGTTCGGGTCCAATGGCTGCTAATTTCCGTGAGGAGGAGCAGTTGCTGGACCCTCCTGCTCCACCTATTCTTCCAGTTGTCGTTCACATACCTCATCGTGATCGATGCTACCCGAGCCGTACCGCTCTACCCTCATGCATCGTATTACCATAGGCTAATGGGAACCATTTTGAGGTTAAGCCTCAATTCATTTCCATGCTCCCTCACTTCACTGTGAAAGGTGACCCCTATATCTTTCTCAGGGAATTTGAGGAGGTCTGTGCTATGTTCATGCTGCAACAACTTTGCACAGACTCCATCCATCTGAGGTTTGTCCCCTTTGCGCTAAAGGATGACGCCAAGAAGTGGTTGTACAGCAACCAGGCGAATTCCTTTAGAACTTGGGATGAGTTTCAATCTGCATTCCTCAAGAAGTACTTCCCAAATCATCGGACTCAAAAATTGAGGAACGAAATCAATTCGTTCTATCAACATGAGACCGAACCATTCCATGCATACTTAGAGAGGTTCAAGGAGCTCCTATCCTCATGCCCTCACCATGGCATCGAGTTGTGGTGCCTTTGTCAGATTGTTTACGAAGGTCTTCACATCCCGTCAAGAACGCTCCTTGAGTCCATGTGTCAAGGAGAGTTCTTGGGAAAGGATGAAAGGGAGGCATGGGCTTTCCTAGAAGACCTTGCTGAGAAAACCATGCAATGGGAGAGTGTGAGGGAACCACCTGCATCATCTAGCATAGGAGCGAGGATCGCGAATGCAAACTCGACTAGATCGGGTGCCGCATTTGTTGTCGATACCACTATGGCCACCGAGGCGTGCATGGCGGCCTTAATGCGCTGTATGGATTCGATTGAGCTCCAAAACCAACAAGGTGCACCTCACATGTCCACATCTGGTCCAGTTCCCTGTCATTCATGTGGTAGGATAGGTCATGTAGAAAATGAGTGTGAGTCCATTCCTCCTGAGATGGAGCGTGTCAACGCCATCTATGACAGAGCCAGGAATGACCCATACTCATCATCTTATAATCCTGGATGGAGGAACCACCCCAATTTTTCATGGAACCAAACTAATGCCCCGGGTGGTCCTTCAAACCCCTCTAGACCACATTACCAATCACACCAACCTCCTATGCATGCACATTCCTATCAGCCACCCCAAGCGTAAACCACCGATCAATCGGGTTTCCCAAATTCCAATAATATGGAAACCTGATTCAATTCGCTTGAGACCTTGACTCGTGGACTTGAAAACTCAATGAAATTTTTTATGTCAACCACGAGTCAAGTTCTCACTTCAAATCAGCAGACCATCAAATCTCTAGAGCTTCAAATGGGCCAATTGGCTCAGTCTATACATGAAAGAGAGAGAGGGTCTTTTCCTAGCCAGCCTGAGGCTAACCCCCGTGTGTACCAGCAACAACACATGCAAAATGATAATGTGGTACCTCGGGGGAGGAAAGTGTACCATGTGGAGGAACCTGTTCACCATGTCAATGCCATTGTTACCTTATGAAATGGAAAACAGGTTGACAATCACTTTTCCCTTCCACACCCACCACCATCTATGCAGCCCCTCAGTGGGAATGGTGGTGAAGAAGAGGCTGAGGGTGAGGGTAATACACCAAGGCTTCCTTCTCAGGCACCGCAGAAAACCTACCTGCCAAAAGCTCCCTATCCAAGTAGGTTAACCAAAAAGCAGAGTGACAACATGGACAAGATATTAGAGGTGTTTAAGCAAGTAAAGGTTAACATCCCCTTGTTGGATGTCATCCAATAAATACCTCAATATGCCAAAGTGTTGAAGGATCTCTGCACAACCAAGAGGAAGACCAATGTTCCTAAGAAAACATTCTTGACTGCAAATATAAGCTCTCTTTTGTCCAATCTCACCTACACAAAATACAAGGACCCTGGGTGTCCTACTATTCAGTGTACGATAGGGGACACTAGATTGAGCAATGTATTGCTTGATTTAGGATCGGCGGTCAACCTCCTTCAATTCTCTAATTATCAACAGTTCAACTTGGGAGAATTGAAACCAACTAAGATCACCCTCCAATTGACGGATAGATCCATTTGTATTCCAAAGGGGATTATCGAGGATGTGCTTATCAAAGTTGGAGATTTTATATTTCCAGTCGATTTTGTTGTCCTCGATACAGATCCTGTTGCGAACGCCCACTCTCAAATACCTTTGATTTTGGGTAGACCATTTCTGGCAACCTCCAATGCCTTGTACTTGTCACCGCTTCATCGCGGCCGTGCACTTGTGGTTTAATTAAAACGTACAACATATATTAAGAGATTAATATCACAAGCTATAAGCGGTATCTAGCTACACATTATAGCTCCCAATTAGTTAGATGTCTTAATTCCACTCGAATCAAAACTCGATCCATTTAGTGATGGAGTGCACCACTTGTGTCTGTCCCTTGCCTCATGATATTAAGAATACACACAAAGTAGTATTGTGTCATCTTTGTATTAGTATTCATTTCTTGATCTCTTTAAGCTAGTTATAAATATGTGACTTAACTCAAATCACATTGTGCACATTATAACTTTACTTTATCAAGGGGCCCACTAATATCATCACTCAATTAAGAGGGGAAATGATAATCTTTTGACTAACTATCTTCTCCAACAAAAGTCATACTTAACCAACTAATGCCTTTGCACTACACTCATTGATAGCTTAAGACACTAGTCTAATTAAGCACTCCTTAAGCGATCGGATATAAGTCTCATATCAAAGGACCAAGAACACAGTACAATATTAATGACACAGAAACACATTTCTATAATATTTTACTTGTTAGGTCAATTCAGTATACAAAAGTACTATTTTCCTCTTTTGTGTACCCGTGTTGTCACTCACTTGTAGAGCTACAATGATCTATGACCAACACGACAATCTTAACTCGGTAATTAATGTCCCATGTTAATTACCATGATTGTGAATATCTTTTGTTTTATGTAAACCAATATATTTTAGAGCTCTACGGTTAAGGACCAAGAGCCTCTTCATTAACACTTCTAAAAGACGAATAACATAAACAATGAACAAAATGATTTCTCATTCAATTCATAACAATTGACATTTAAAAGTAAAAAGTTTTAGAACACATTCCCTTCAATCTCCCACTTGTTATTAAAGTTTTCTTTCACATACATACTCAATGTATAAAACAATAATAACTAGGGCAAACCCCATTACATATCAATCATCAAGCCAATCTACATGGTTCCTCAATCCCATGGACTCGAAATGCATTTCGCCATTGGCTTGGGATAAGGGTTTTGTGAATGGATCAGCTGTGTTGCTGTTGGTGTCCACCCATAAAAGATTTATTTTGCCTTCGTCGATGAGGTCACGTGTCACGAAGTACTTACGATCCATGTACTTCACTTTGTGGTTGAATCGGCCGTAGTGGTTTGCTTCCAGCTACGCCAACTCAGCTCCACCATTCAGAAGAAAGACGTGTCATGATTGCGACCTTCTATCGTCTGGATCACTCATGAAACTCGCATCCGAGTAACCCTCGACTATCAATTCCTTTGTCCTCCATAAACAAGAATCTTATCCTTAGTCCGGTTAAGGTACTTCAGGATATTCTTGACCGCAATCCAATGCTCAGGACCTGCGTTGGATTTGTGACGACTTGTCACGCTTAGAGCATACGAGACATCGGGTCTTGTGCAAGTCATCGCGTACATGATCGACCCAATTGCCGAAGCATAAGGGACATCCTTCATGTACTCTAAGTCCTTACGTGATTGCGCACGTTGAGACTTCTTGAGTTGCACACCCATACTCATTGGCACACTGCCCTTTTTGGAGTTGTTCATCTTGAACCTTTCCAAGACCTTGTCAATGTATGTACGTTGACTCAGGCCAATGAGTCTGCGAGATCTATCTCGATATATCTTGATTCCAAGGATGTATTGAGCCTCACCCTTGTCTTTCATCGAAAATGCAGATTTCAATGAACTTCTCGTTTGCTCAAGCAAAGGAATATGATTACCCATGAGCAATATGTCATCGACATATAAGATTAGGAATACTACATGGCTCCCACTAACCTTCTTGTATACACAAGGTTCTTCCTTACTTTGAATGAAGTGAAGCTTCTTCACTTCCTCGTCAAAGCGTTTGTTCCAATTCCTTGATGCTTGCTTCAATCCATAGATGGATCTTTGAAGCTTGCATTCCTTCTCGCTATTCTTTGGATCTTCAAAACCTTGAGGTTGTACCATGTACACATCCTCCTCCAAGTTCCCATTCAGGAACGCCGTTTTGACATCCATTTGCCATATTTCATAATCATGAAATGCGGCAATAGCGAGCATAATCCAAATAGACTTGAACATGGCAACCGGTGAAAAAGTTTCATCATAGTCAATTCCTTGAACTTGAGTGAAACCCTTCGCTACAAGCCTTGCTTTGTAGGTTGTCAAGTTATCATCCATGTCCATCTTCCTCTTAAAAACCCATTTATTTTGAATGGCATTTTTCCCTTGAGGAAGGTCAACCAAGTTCCACACTTGATTATCATACATGGATTCAATTTGGATTCCATGGCCTTAAACCATAGTTTGGAGTCTTCCCTCTCCATTGGTTCTTGGAAGGTCAAGGGATCATTGGTATCAAGTACCATGATTTCATGAAGTCCCAAATACATATCGGGTTTCTTCCTTTCCCTCATTGACCTTCTTAGTTCTTTTGGTTCTTCTCGTGTCTCTCGAACTTCTTCCACAATTTCTTGAGGAGTGGGTTCATGTTCAACTCTTGAACGTACACTTAGTGGGGATGATTGAGATTCTCTCACAATTTCTTGTGAGGGTCTCTCACTCACGCTCCCACTAACCAAAGGAACCTCGGTTGGGCCTTCTTGATCTTGAATGTCATCATTCATATCATGATCTTGTACAGTATCTTGAGTTTCCTCAAGCACAACCCTACTCCCACTACTTTTTACTCTTTCTAGAAATTCCTTTTCCAGAAATGTGGCATCCCTCTCTACAATCACTCGATTGGAGGTGATATGCCAAAAGTAGTATCCTCTTGTCTCACGAGGATAACCAATAAAGAAGCATTTATCCGCTTTTGGTTGAAGTTTGGTTGACATCAATTTCTTGACGTAAGCCTCACAACCCCAAATCTTGAGAAAATTGAGCTTAGGTGTTTTACCACTCCATAGCTCATAAGGAGTTTTCTCCACGGATTTGGATGGAACATTATTTAGTGTGTAAGCCGCAGTTTGTAGTGCATAACTCCAAAAGTAAAGAGGTAATTCCGCATGACTCATCATTGACCGAACCATGTCGAGCAATGTCCTATTCCTCCTTTCGGATACCCCATTCCACTGAGGTGTATCGGGAAGGGTGAGTTGAGGTACAATACCAAACTCCATTAGGTATGAGTCAAATTTGGCACTTAAGTACTCACCTCCACGATCCGTTCATAGAGACTTGATTTTCTTGTCGAGTTGGTTCTCTACTTCATTCTTGAATTCTTTGAACTTGTCAAAGGATTCACTTTTGTTTATCATTAGATAAACATAGTCATAACGACTATAATCATCCGTGAACGTAATGAAGTACCTGAAACCATCTCGTGCACTAGTACTCATTGGACCACATACATCAGAATGTATCAAATCCAACAAGCCACTCGCCCTTGGGCCTTTCTTCTTGAAAGGCTTTTTGGTCATCTTTCCCATTAAACATGGTTGCCACGTCTCCAATGATTTAAAATCAAGTAGACCAAGAAGGTTAGCTTCTTGCAATTTCTTGATGCGTTTTTCATTTATGTGACCAAGACGATAGTGTCACAGGAGAGTATCATTCTCGTGAGTGGTCTTAAGTCTTTTGTTATTGATATTAAAGATTTGTTTATTATTCAATTCAAGCAAATAGAGACCATTCCTTATGAATGCATTTGCATAGAAAAATCATTCTTCGATATAGACAAACAAGAATTTGAAACATTTATATTAAAATTATCCATATCCAAACATGATACAGAAATAATATTCTTGCTAATCGAAGGCACATAATAAACATTCTTTAGACATAAATTTAAACCACTACATAATTGAAGCACCACGGAACCTTGTGCAACCGCAGAAACGTTCGCACCATTTCCAATCTTCAATTTACCTCGTTCCTTACGAGTTCCTTCCTATCCTTGAGTAGCTGCACATTAGAAACTATGTGAGCACAAGATCCGGTATCATTTACCCAATCCTGGACAGAGGTGGCTAAATTTATTTCAATAACAAATATACCTTTGGCCTTTTTGGGGCGCCGACGTTCAATCACCCCTCGAGGCACTCTTATGAGCACCTCCTATTCCCTTGCTCTTGATTGAAAAACTTTTGGTAGATTTGCTCTTTCCTTTACCAATCTTTTTGCTCCTCCCATGTGTTGGATCGTGTGGGTTATGGGTCCACAATACTAATCACTATTTTACACTAATTACCTACTTGTTTAAACAATCAAAGATATGCAGCGGAATTTAAAACAAACAAGCAAGTAAAAGGAGGATAATGCAAACCACAATGGACACGGGGGATTTTTATAGAGGTTCGGCATCCCACCCGGGTCCTAGACCTCTCTTGCAAGCTCCGCTCGGATCACCGAGCTCCGCCCACGACTTCACTAACCACTCCCCGTTCCGGGCCGGGAGAGAACGCCTTTTTCAAAACAAACTCCGCGAACAACCTCGCGAGCTTGATTTTCTTCTCTAACAATCCGAGAGGAACACTTCGGGCTTTCACCAAAGTCCTTGCTTCTTGAACAAAGGTTGAGTGGAACAACACTCTCTAAATTTGAGCACACTTGAGTAGGATTAAGGAATTGATCACTAAAGTGTGGAAATTGAGGTTTGGAGTGTTTGGGATTCTCTCTAAAGTTTGGGACAAATTTGGAGTGGGAGAGTTGTGTTAAAATGTGTTTTACAACTCCTTATATAGGTATTAGAGAGAATAGAGCCGTTGGGATTGATTGGGTATGAGTTGATGTGTGATTACACAAAATAGAAAACGCAGGACCCAATTCTGGCTGAATTCGGTCGACCGAAACGGGAAGAATGGTCGACCGTTTGGCAGTTTTGAACTCAGTTCGGTCGACCGGTTAAGCAACGTTCGACCGATTTCTTCCCTTAGTCTTGATCACCTGTAGAGGTTAGCACAAAGCAATATATATGCAATGTAATGTGTGTGCTACTCTACATGATCATAATTAAGGTTAGGTTAATCAAATCATCAAAACGTAGATTAAGGTCAAAAGCCAACAATCTCCCCCTTTTTGATGATGGCAACCTATATCTTAATTCTATCTAAATACTTGGAATTTGTATATGTAAACTATGCATATTAATGCTCCCCCTATGGATGTGCATAGTTTTTGTTCAATTTGATTACAAAATTCCAAGTTACCCCCTTAATTATCTCTCCCCCTTTGACATCCATCAAAACAACAATTAAATAAGACTTTAACCATAGAATTTGGATGTCTTGTAACGAAGTTGCTCCCCCTAAATTTTGCACTTGATTACTCTAATAAAAGATATAACATTTAAGCTCCCCCTATCAATAAGGCTAGATGGAAACTATGAGTTTGATTCAAGTTAAGTTCATTTAAGTTTCAACTTAAGCCTTATTCCAACACCCATTTAAAATTTGACATTTAAAATCAATGGATGTGATAAATGATTTGCAATGAATAGGGTTAATGATTTGCAATGAATTAAACTCTAAATGTATGACATTTAAGCACATAAACTAGACTAGAGCTAATTTAACATGAATTGTAGATGATAGAAATTGATACCAACTTGAGTCTTGAATTAGCTCCAATCTTGACTTGGTGATGCAACCGGATTCGAATTCGACGCTTTGGCTCACCCGGTCACCACCAATATCCTCCTCAAGCTCGTAAAAGTGTAGACTTTGGTACCCATTTTTGCTTGGGTCCATTAAGTTTAGCTTTTGGTACCCAAATCCAAGTTGATTTTGGTACCTCTACACTAGTTTTTCTCTTCATGGCATTATGATGATAATAATTGTTTTGAATAGGAAAGTTCTTAACATAATAATTACTTGTGTTGCCATGTGTGAACTTATGCAATTATTTGACATTTTTTTGTTTAATGCATTAAGTTCACTGTTTTTAGTTGCGAGAGATTCATTTAAGCAATTTAGATTTTTAATCATAGAATTATGCTTTTCATTCATGTTAAGCATGTGAATCTCTAAATTTGCAACCTTTTCATTCATGCAATTCAAGTCATGTAATAATTCCTTGCTTTCTAAATGAGATTTATCAAGTTTAATAAGCAAGTCATTAGTATCAATTTCTAGCACATGACTATCAATTGCATGAGATGAGGTAGTTTTATCATTTAAATTTTCTTCCTTCAAGCATGCATTCTCTAAAGTTAGAACTTCGATTTTAGCAAGCAGATCATTTTTATCATCTAGGATAGATGCATTTTGACATTTAAGATCATGGATTTGCTCATTTGCTACTTGATTAGTCTTGTGAAGTTCTTTATATTTTTCAAATAATCTTTGAAATGCATTTTGTAGTTCATTAAAATCATGGGCATTATCTTTTGAACTACTACTTGAAGAAGAGCTAGAGGATACCTCATCTTCACTTTCTCCATCGGATGAGCTTGATGATGATGAAGAGTTAATCTCCATTTTCTTTGCTCGAGCTACATCATTCGGAGTGGTTGCTCCTTTCTCCCCGGATGGTGAATCTTTTTCACCAAAATTCCTTTCTAATGTTTGCCATATAGAATGAGCACTATCACATGAGCAAACAAGATTAAAAAGTTCATCTCCTAATGCACAAAATATGACATTCATAGCTTTAGCATTTAGGGATGCATTTTCTCATCTTCTAAACTCCATTTACTAATATGACATCTAGGTGATTCATATGGAGTTTGAATCATAAACCACATGTTAATGTTCATGGATTTAATAAATGATGACATTTTACTTTTCCATGAAACAAAATTAATTCCATCAAAATATGGTGGTTTACAAGATTCTAAAGGTGTGGATGCATTAAGAGTCATGTTAATTTATCAGTTAAGAACAAAATTAACGAACGAGGCTCTGATACCAAATGTTGGATCGTGTGGGTTATGGGTCCACAATACTAATCACTATTTTACACTAATTACCTACTTTTTTAAACAATCAAAGATATGCAGCGGAATTTAAAACAAACAAGCAAATAAAAGGAGGATAATGCAAACCACAATGGACACGGGGGGGTTTTATAGAGGTTCGGCACCCCACCCGGGTCCTAGTCCTCTCTTGCAAGCTCCGCTCAGATCACCGAGCTCCGCTCATGACTTCACTAACCACTCCCCGTTCCGGGCCGGGAGAGAACGCCTTTTTCAAAACAAACTCCGCGAACAACCTCGCGAGCTAGACTTTCTTCTCTCACAATCCGAGAGGAACACTTCGGGCTTTCACCGAAGTCCTTGCTTCTTGAACAAAGGTTGAGTGGAACAACACTCTCTAAATTTGAGCACACTTGAGTAGGATTAAGGAATTGATCACTAAAGTGTGGAAATTGAGGTTTGGAGTGTTTGGGATTCTCTCTAAAGTTTGGGACAAGTTTGGAGTGGGAGAGTTGTGTTAAAATGTGTTTTACAACTCCTTATATAGGCATTAGAGAGAATAGAGCCGTTGGGATTGATTGGGTATGAGTTGATGTGTGATTACACAAAATAGAAAACGCAGGACCCAATTCTGGATGAATTCGGTCGACCGAAACGGGAAGAACGGTCGACCGTTTGGCAGTTTTGAACTCAGTTCGGTCGACCGGTTAAGCAACGGTCGACCGCCCAACGCTACGACTTAGGAAAACTTAAGTCATCGGTCGAACACAAGAAAGGGGTACGTTCGACCGATTTCGTCTAGGCACTTTGGGGTTGACAACAATTGGATAATCGGTCGACCGAAACAAGTCTAGCGGTCGGCCGTTTTTCAACAGGTGATTCGGGTATGTCAAGAGATGGACAAACGGTCGACCGATCGTGGTCCTCGGTCGACCGATACATAAAATGTATTTGGGGTATTATTGGTTTAATACGAATACGACCGTTGGGTATATACGACAAAAGTAACGGTCGGGAAAATAAGCACAAACAGTCGACCGAAAGAAAAGGTGCGGTCGACCGAAACTAGACAGGGAAACACAAACATGATTAATTGATCATTCGGTCGACCGAACGGCCTGTATCGGTCGACCGAATGTGGGCAGACAGTTAGGGTTCAGGTTTGGTGTTTTCCGGTCTAAGTTTGGGTGATCTATTGAAGTCCAAATTATGTGAAATTTCGTGTGTGACTTCTATAAGGAACCTAGTGTGTGTTTAAGTTGATTTTATCTCAAATATGCTCAATATACACAAGTTCCTAAAGACTCAAAGAAATATAAAATACATGTCTTCAAATGAGCTTGATTACATGTCTTGACTTGATTTCCTTTCTTCCTTGAGTCTTTATCACCTGTAGAGGTTAGCACAAAGCAATATATATGCAATGCAATGTGTGTGCTACTCTACATGATCATAATTAAGGTTAGGTTAATTAATTCATCAAAACGTAGATTAAGGCCAAAAAGCCAACACCATGGACGGCAAGGACTTGCTTGTCCCTACCCTTGCCCATGTCAACTTCAGCAGTTTTGAGAGCATTGTGCAGCTCCTCAAGACTCACCCCTTTTTCACGCACGTGATACTGCATCACAAAGTCCTTAAAGGATGGGGCTAGAGAGCCAAGAATCATATCTTCAGCAATGTCCTCGGGCATTGGTGAAGAGAGCTTTGCCAACTTCTCAAGGTACCCTTGCATCGTGAGAAAATGCATAGATACCGATGTTCTCTCTGCCACATGGCACCTTGTGAGTGTGATGGTGGTCTTATAGCGCTCCTTTCAGTCATTATCCATGAACATCTTAGATAAAGCCTCCATGGTCTTCTTGGGTTTCGAATCCAAGTATTTCGCTTGAAGCGAGTCACCCATGGATGCTAGCATGAGACCGTGAACTTGGTTCTCTTGGTCTTCCCACTTGGCTTTAGCCTCTTTCTCTTCATCGGTTAATCTCTCATTCCATTTTTGGATTGGACCTTCCAAAATGTGAGACAGTTTCTCAAACTTTAACACGATGTTGAGTTTGAGTTGCCAACTAATGAAGTTTGAGCCATCATTTGCTAAAGGGTGTTTTTCTATCATGAATCGTACGATAGGTTGGATGTTCGACATTTTTCTACAAAATAAATCATACAGGATTTTAATGCCAATTTTATGTTTATTATACATACATACAAAATGTAAATGCTGCAAATAAAAATTTTGCCCATAAATGCAACAATCCAAGATCCCATTAATTGTAATATAGACTAGCTAAAGGCTATCGAATACATTACAATATCAAGGTAAGAAAAATATTTTCTAATCACAACCTTTTTGAATTTTAGCAGCATTAGCATCTTCAAACTCTTGTGATTCTTGTCGTTTTAATTATGAGGGAATACGACATATCCTCGTAAGAAAAACTTTTTCCCAAAACCGAGCGAGGGCTCTAGGTAATGTTAAGAAAACTTATTTTCATTTGATACGAGATACGTTTATCCATTGTATTCACAACTAAAGATACTTGGGGTTCACTAGGGTGAAACGCACCTCATACATTTAATCGTGGCACAACAATAGACAACCATTATATCTCCTACTATTCCCAAAGATGGAGGGAGCTATCTCCCGCTAAGGGCAAGTAGAGTATCCCTTAATCAATGGCTGCTAGTGGATGAAATAAGAAGGAAAATTACTCTTAATTTTTGTTGGACAATTTCATATATGAACATGTGATTCAGAATTTTAGGTTATCATGCATATTATTATTCATACACATCCTAACATTCAACACATTCATCACATGCATAGCAAGATTAAAACAGAAATTAAATCATTCACACAATCCACATCGTGTGAGTTTATATGTTCCCTTCGATCCTTGATCCTCGATCCCTGTTCCTCGATCGATGCGCTACAGAGGCGACTTCCTCTTGCACCGGAGATGTAGATTTTGTAGGATTTCATGTTTAATTATACATATATATTTTCGAATTTTTATGTATAATAAGGATCAATTTTCAATTTTCTATAATTTATTTCATGCATGCATCAATTTGTTTCAATATCTAGTTTCAAAACTTTATTAAAACAAATATGGACTCCGAAATTCATACCTAGAAATTTTCTAAAACTTCTTGAAGATTCGGAGATGTTGGGGATACTCCTCGCTGCGCCGGATGCCTCCGAGTATTCACCAAACTCTAAACAAGATCGGAGAGAGGGAAGCTAGTCTCTCAATCTCCGATAGGGTTTAGAATCCAATTACTAACCCCTCTTTAATTCTCTTGAGAAGATGATCTCTTAAGAACTAAAACTAAACTTAAGAATTAAGGGATTTTCGTGGAGAATTATGGAGAGAGAATTTTTGCACAAGAAATAATGAATTCAATTAATTGGGTAATGAAATAAGCTTGTATTTATAAGCTCTCTCCAAATTACCTATTCATGTGCAACCCATTGCCCATGATATCATGCAAAATTCCATCTAACCATCCATTTTTTAATAATAAATAATATTAGCCACGAATTAAATCAATTATGGACCAATTCCATGCATGATCTAATTAATTCTTAAATTAATTCTGCACAAAACCGTCTGGACCGGTCGACCGTTTCAAGCTTCGGTCGACCGCTCGAACCTAGTTTCGGTCAACCGTTCTATAACTCGGTCGACCGTTCGTAATAGGAACTATTCCATCGCAATATTCGGTCGACCGACCGATCATATTCGGTCGACCGTTCCAACAGATGAAAATTCCCTGTTATCGGTCGAGACACGTCCGGTCGATCGTTTACTGCTATCTGGTCGACCGTTTAAGCACTGTTCTGCAGACTTGTCAAATTTCGGTTTAACCCCTATAAAATTTGACATTTCGGGATTAGTAGTAAATTCACAACTTATGTAACATATTATCCTATGTAATGATCAATCATTAAACCCCATAATATTTACATCACATATGAATTTAATTTAGATTCTAATTATGTTATTAATCACAACATAATTTTGATTTTGCTTGTTCACCCCATGTGTCATATTTTCTACATGAAACCCGACACATCTTATGAACTCAAAATCCCCATTTCTTGTTTCCCAGTTTTGTGGTGTGACCTATGGGAGGATCTAAACTAAGTTGGCAGTGATATTAAGAGCTTTATATCACAAGCTATAAGTGGTATCTAGCTACACATTATAGCTCCCAATTAGTTAGATGTCTTAATTCCACTCAAACCAAAACCCGATCCAATTAGTGATGGAGTGCACCACTTGTGTCCGTCCCTTGCCTCATGATATTAAGAATACACACAAAGTAGTATTGTGTCATCTTTGTATTAGTATTCATTTCTTGATCTCCTTAAGCTAGTTATAAATATGTGACTTAACTCAAATCACATTGTGCACATTATAACTTTGCTTTATCAAGGGGCCCACTAATATCATCACTCAATTAAGAGGGGCAATGATAGTCTTTTGACTAACTATCTTCTCCAACAAAAGTTGTACTTAACCAACTAATGCCTTTACACTACACTCATCGATAGCTCAAGACACTAGTCTAATTAAGAACTCCTTAAGCGATCGGATATAAGTCTCATATCAAAGGACCAAGGACACAGTAAAATATTAATGACACAGAAACACATTCCTATAATATTTTACTTGTTAGGTCAATTCGGTATACAAAAGTACTATTTTCCTCTTTTGTGTACCCGTGTTGTCACTCACTTGTAGAGCTACAATGATCTATGACCAACACGACAATCTTAACTCGGTAATTAATGTCCCATGTTAATTACCATGATCGCGAATATCTTTTGTTTTATGTAAACCAATATCTTTTAGAGCTCTACGGTTAAGGACCAAGAGCCTCTTCCTTAACACTTCTAAAAGACGAATAACATAAACAAGGAACAAAATGATTTCTCATTCAATTCATAATAATTGACATTTAAAAGAAAAACTTTTAGAACACATTCCCTTCAATCTCCCACTTGTTATTAAAGTTTTCTTTCTCATACATACTCAATGCATAAAACAATAATAACTAGGGTAAACCCCATTACATATCAATTATCAAGCCAATCTACATGGTTCCTCAATCCCATGGACTCGAAATGCATTTCGCCCTTGTCTTGGGATAAGGGTTTTGTGAATGGATCAGCTGTGTTGTTGTTGGTGTCCACCCATAACAGATTTATTTTGCCTTCGTCGATGAGGTCACGCGTCACGAAGTACTTACGATCCATGTACTTCACTTTGTGGTGTGATTTGGGATCCTTGATTTGCAAGATAGATGCACTGTTGTCGCAAAATAGCTTTATTGGTCCCTCGCTCGAGGGAACTACTCCAAGCTCTTCAAGGAACTTCTTAATCCACACTCCTTCCTTGCTCGCTTCAGCGACAGCCATCACTTCGGAAGCAGTGGTTGAGTCGGTCGTAGTGCTTTGCTTCCAACTCCGCCAACTCACAGCTCCACCATACAGAAGGAAGACGTATCCTGATTGCGACCTTCTATCGTCTGGATCACTCATGAAACTCGCATCCGAGTAACCCTCGACTATCAATTTCCTTTGTCCTCCATAAACAAGAATCTTATCCTTAGTCCGGTTAAGGTACTTCAGGATATTCTTGACCGCAATCCAATGCTCAGGACCTGCGTTGGATTTGTGACGACTTGTCACACTTAGAGCATACGAGACATCGGGTCTTGTGCAAGTCATCGCGTACATGATCGACCCAATTGCCGAAGCATAAGGGACATCCTTCATGTACTCTAAGTCCTTACGTGATTGCGCACGTTGAGACTTCTTGAGTTGCACACCCATACTCATTGGTACACTGCCCTTTTTGGAGTTGTTCATCTTGAACCTTTCCAAGACCTTGTCAATGTATGTATGTTGACTCAGGCCAATGAGTCTGCGAGATCTATCTCGATATATCTTGATTCCAAGGATGTATTGAGCCTCACCCTTGTCTTTCATCGAAAATGCAGATTTCAATGAACTTCTCGTTTGCTCAAGCAAAGGAATATGATTACCCATGAGCAATATGTCATCGACATATAAGATTAGGAATACTACATGGCTCCCACTAACCTTCTTGTATACACAAGGTTCTTCCTTACTTTGAATGAAGTGAAGCTTCTTCACTTCCTCGTCAAAGCGTTTGTTCCAACTCCTTGATGCTTGCTTCAATCCATAGATGGATCTTTGAAGCTTGCATACCTTCTCGCTATTCTTTGGATCTTCAAAACCTTGAGGTTGTACCATGTACACATCCTCCTCCAAGTTCCCATTTAGGAACGCCGTTTTGACATCCATTTGCCATATTTCATAATCATGAAATGCGGCAATAGCGAGCATGATCCGAATAGACTTGAACATGGCAACCGGTGAAAAAGTTTCATCATAGTCAATTCCTTGAACTTGAGTGAAACCCTTCGCTACAAGCCTCGCTTTGTAGGTTGTCAAGTTTGTTGGCTTTTTGGCCTTAATCTTATGTTTTGATGATTTAATCAACCGAATCCTAATTAGAGTAGCACACACTATGCATTGCATACATATTGTATTGTGCTAACCTCTACAGGTGATCAAGACTCAAGAAAGAAGGAAATGAAGTCAAGACATGTAATTAAAGCTAAATCGAAGACATGTAATCTTGATTTCTTTTGAGTCTTAGGAACAAAGTGTAATTGAGCATACTTGAGCTAAAATCAACTTAATCACACACTAGGTTCCCTATAGAAGTCACACACGAAATTTCACATTATTTGGACTTCAATAGATCACCCAAACTTAGATCGGAAAACACTAAATCTGAACCCTAACTGTCTGCCCACATTCGGTCGACCGCAACATGCCGTTCGGTCGACCGGATGATCAAGTTATCCAGTTTGTGTTTCCCTGTCTAGTTTCGGTCGACCGCACCATATCTTTCGGTCGACCGTTTGAACTTACTGTTCCGACCGTTATTCTTGTCGTATATGCCCAACGGTCGTATTCGTATTAAAACTATATACACCTCCATATACTTAACCAAACGGTCGAACCATGTGCCAAGTCCGGTCGACCGTTTAACCTTGTCAAAAATTCCCTGCTATCGGTCGATACTATTTCGTTCGACCGATCCAATTTTCCCTCTACCGAAACGCTTATTCGGTCGACCGGTAACCATGTTCGGTCGACCGTGTTCTTAATAGACTTAAGTGTTCGGTCGATCTATTCATATTTCGGTCGACCGTATCCCTATCGAACCCAAGCGTTCGGTCGACCGTTGCACCTTTTCGGTCGACCGTTTCTGGACAGATTTGCAGCCCGATTTTCTGCTTTGTGTTCTTTGCACAATATCCAACCAAATCTTGTCCCAACGGATCTATTCTCTCTAATGCTTATAAATAGAGTTGTAAAACACATTTTAACACAACTCTCCCACTACAAACTTGTCCCAAACTTTAGAGAGAATTCCATACACTCAAAGCTACAAACCTTTCACACTTAGTGATCATTTCTTCATCCTACTCAAGTGTGCTCAAAGTTTAGAGAGTGTTGTTCCACTCAAGGTTACAATTGTTGTAAAAGGAAGCAAGGACTTCGGTGAAAGCCCGAAGTGTCCCTCTCGGATTGTGAGAGGAAGATTCCAAGCTCGGCGAGGGTTGTTCGCGAGTTTGACGGTTGTAAGGCGTTGTCTCCCTGCCCGGAACGGGGAGCGGATAGTGAAGTCGTAGGCGGAGCTCGGTGATCCGAGCGGAGCTTGCAAGAGAGGACTAGGACCCGGGTGGGGTGCCGAACCTCTATAAAAACGACACGTCTTCTTGTGGTTTGCATTTTCCAAACACTTGCTTGTTTTGTTTTTAATTTCCGCTGCGCATATCGATTGCTTAAACAAGTAGGTGATTAGATTAATAGTGATTAGTGGACCCATAACCCACACGATCCTACATTTTGTATCAGAGCCTTGTTAGCTAAATTTCATTACTTTACCGTAATTTTAGCATGGCTTCAACATCTAATCACTTAGAGGGTTTATGCACCACAAGGCCTCCTTTGCTTAATGGGTCAAATTATGATTATTGGAAAAATAGAATGAAAATCTTTTTAATATCAAATGACCTTAAGTATTGGAAGTTTATTCAAAATCCATACATATCCCCAAATGAAGATGATTTAGATTCTCTATCTAGGGCTCAAATGAAAGAAATTGAAATGAATTCAAAAATTATGAATATTCTTTATTGTGGCCTTAATGAGGGAGAATACAATAGAATTAGGGGATGTGAAAGTGCAAATGAAATATGGCATAGGTTACAAATGCATCATGAGGGTGATAGCAAAACCAAAGAAACTAGGATAAGTCTCCTCATGCATAAATATGAAATATTTTCTATGCAAATCGGTGAGAACATAAGCGACATGAACACTCGCTTCACCGATATCACTAACTCTCTTTTGATTCTTGGAAGAAGGATAAATGAAGGAGAGATGACTCGAAAATTCCTCCGGTCATTGAGCAACGATTGGGAAGACAAGGTCGTGGTAATCGAAGAATCGCACGATCTTTCAAAATTGAAGATGGAGGAACTCATTGGAAATCCCATGGCCTATGAGCTCCGATTGAGTCATCGAAGAGAGAAGGAAGCTTCAAAGAAAAACTCCACCTTGGCATTACATGCAAATTTAGATGAACCAAGGAGGAGTATAGAAGATGAGGACATAGAAGTCCTAGCCCAAGACTTCTTCAAATACCTCAAGAGGGATAAGGGAGAAAAGAATGAAAGAAGAGGTAGAAGAAGTGAGAAAAGAGAAAAAGAAAAAGAGAGGGAGGAGAGTGAAAATGAGAGAAGAGAAGAGGAGAAGAAAAAGGAGAGAAGGGAGAGGAGAAAAGAAAAGGAGAAGAGCAAGAGAAGAGAAAGGAAGGAGGAAGCACACAAGGCTACATGGGATGATTCTTCATCACCATCATCATCGTCTTCTTCCTTGCAAAGTAGAAGAGAAGTGGCTCACTCATGCTTCATGGCTATTGAAGATCAAAGTGAGGTAGATTCTAACTCTTGTTCTAGTAATTCATGCTCAACTAAGTCCTATTATAGTGATAGCTCAACCTCTAGTGCAAATAATGAAAATTATACACATGATGAGCTTCAAAATGCATTCCATGACTTAGTTAAACAATATGAGATCATTTGTGATAAAAACAAAAATGCTATAAAGTTAATCAAAGATCTCCAAAGCCAAATTGAAACATGCATGAATGAGAAGAATGAGGTGATTGCTAAATTTGAAAAGAATGCATCAAATTTTGATAAATTAAGAGCAACACCTATAAATTGTGATCAACTAAATCTTTAAGCTTGTAATTTGCAATTAAGAAAAGATTTAGAAAGATTCACAAATGGAACTCATATGCTTAACATGTTATTAGGTAGTCAAAGACAATCTTTGCAAAAACATGGTTTAGGATACAACTCTAAATTGAAAAACCATGTATCTCACACTACACTAAATGGCAAGCATATGTTCATTAACCATAGTTCTTCAAGTGTGTGGGCTCCCAAAACCAAAATGGTTTGGATTCCCAAAGCTAACATTCAAGGACCCAAAGTTGTTTGGGTACCTAAATCTACTCTTGTAGGAGCTTGAGGAGGAGATTGGTGGTGACCGGGTGAGCTCAAGAGTCAAAATCAAATCCGGTTGCATCACCAAATGAGATTGGAGCTAAATTCGAATTCAACATTGGTATAAAATTCCTATCTATACAATTCATGTTAAATTAGTTCTAATCTAGCTTCATATGCTTAATTGACATATCATATAGTTTAATTCATTGCAAATCATATATCACATCCATTGATTTTAAATGTCAATTTTAAATGGATGTCATATTCGGTCGACCGTTCGAACAGATGAAAATTCTCTGTTATCAGTCGGGACACGTCCGGTCGACCGTGCCCGATCGGTCGACCGTTTACTGCTATCCGGTCGACCGTTTGAGCACTGTTTTGCAGACTTGTCAAATTTCGGTTTAACCCCTACAAAATTTGACATTTCGGGATTAGTAGTAAATTCACAACTTATGTAACATATTATCCTATGTAATGATCAATCATTAAACCCCATAATATTTACATCACATATGAATTTAATTTAGATTCTAATTATGTTATTAATCACAACATAATTTTAATTTTGCTTGTTCACCCCATGTGTCATATTTTCTACATGAAACCCGACACATCTTATGAACTCAAAATCCCCATTTCACGTTTCCCAGTTTTGCGGTGTGACCTATGGGAGGATCTAAACTAAGTTGGCAGTGATATTAAGAGCTTTATATCACAAGCTATAAGTGGTATCTAGCTACACATTATAGCTCCCAATTAGTTAGATGTCTTAATTCCACTCAAACCAAAACCCGATCCAATTAGTGATGGAGTGCACCACTTGTGTCCGTCCCTTGCCTCATGATATTAAGAATACACACAAAGTAGTATTGTGTCATCTTTGTATTAGTATTCATTTCTTGATCTCCTTAAGCTAGTTATAAATATGTGACTTAACTCAAATCACATTGTGCACATTATAACTTTGCTTTATCAAGGGGCCCACTAATATCATCACTCAATTAAGAGGGGCAATGATAGTCTTTTGACTAACTATCTTCTCCAACAAAAGTTGTACTTAACCAACTAATGCCTTTACATTACACTCATCGATAGCTCAAGACACTAGTCTAATTAAGAACTCCTTAAGCGATCGGATATAAGTCTCATATCAAAGGACCAAGGACACAGTAAAATATTAATGACACAGAAACACATTCCTATAATATTTTACTTGTTAGGTCAATTCGGTATACAAAAGTACTATTTTCCTCTTTTGTGTACCCGTGTTGTCACTCACTTGTAGAGCTACAATGATCTATGACCAACACGACAATCTTAACTCGGTAATTAATGTCCCATGTTAATTACCATGATCGCGAATATCTTTTGTTTTATGTAAACCAATATCTTTTAGAGCTCTACGGTTAAGGACCAAGAGCCTCTTCCTTAACACTTCTAAAAGACTAATAACATAAACAAGGAACAAAATGATTTCTCATTCAATTCATAATAATTGACATTTAAAAGTAAAACTTTTAGAACGCATTCCCTTCAGATTTTACAAAAAATAAACATGCTCCTCACATTCGATAAAAACCGACTAGTGCAAGTCCTATGTAAAACCTCTCACATGCAATGCAATTATCTAAAGATAGAAAGAGAGAATTTGGCTCTTACATATAAATAAGCTCCCGTATAATATTAATTACATACATTCATAGTGGCTGATTTGGAACATATAAACTCACAATTCCTGCAAGAACAACTCGAGCAACGCATACACGCATGTCCAATCTAAACTATTTAATCTAGATTATCAAGCATCTAAAATCAAACAATTCTAGAAAAATCATTTGAAATCCATTAAAATGATTTTCATGCATCCATAGTTCAAAAATTAATTATTTTGAACCGCCGTTCATCCAATTTCAAAAGGAAAGATGAACATTAGTCCTTTTCGGTTTTATTGATTCCTTTATAAAATAATCATTTAAAAAAACGAAAATCCTATAAATTAGACAAATGTCTAAATTTCAATTCTAACAATCATGTGTGATGTTTTAAAACATGTTTTAAAACATATAAACCATCAAAACGAATTTATTAGAATTTTATCAATAGAACATCGAAAAACTCGAAAAAGACATAAAACCGAATTGTTTTAATTCTAGATGGTAGCCTAGATTGATTTTATAGTCTAAATCAAAGATAATATGAATCCAAAGCTCTGATACCATCGTTGGATTCTGTGCCCTATAGTATGTATATATTTTAGAAATTTTATAAACATATAGGATCGAAACATTCATATTTTCTTCGATTTTCATATAGACGTGCATTTGTGTATCCTAATTATTTAACATGCATTAGAATAAACAAACAATTGCAAAGAGGATCATACCTAGAGGTTCTCTAAAACCTCTTGAGGATCCAGAGTGACGTTGACGGTCGAATCGCCTGGTGGATTGCCTCCGAGTATTCATCAAACTTTAAACGAGATTGGAGAGAGAAGAGCTAGCCTCCCAATCTCCAATAGGATTTAGAATACAATTACTAACCCCTCTTTAGTTCCCTTGAGAAGATGATCTCTGAAAAACTAAAACTAATCTTAAGAATAAAGGAAATTTCGTGGGGAATTATGGAGAGAAATTTTTGCATGAGAAAACAATGAATTAATTAATGAGGTAATGAGATAAACTTGTATTTATAAGTTTTCTCCAAATTACTTATTCATGTGCAACCTCTTGCCCATGATTTCATGCAAACTTCCATCTAACCATCCATTATTTGCTAACAAATAATCTCAGTCACGAATTAAATCAATTATGGATCAATTCCATGCATGATCTAATTAATTCTTAAATTAATTCTGCAGAAAACCGTTTGGACCGGTCGACCGTTTGGAGGTTCGGTCTACCGCTCGAACCAAGTTTCGGTCGACCGTTTAACATTCGGTCGACCGTTCGCAACAATAAAATATTTCATCGCAATGTTCGGTCGACCGACCGTTATATTCGGTCAACCGTTCCGAACAGATGAAAATTCCCTGTTATCGGTCGAGACGTGTCCGGTCGACCGTGCACCGATCGGTCGACCGTTTACTGTTAACTGGTCGACCGTTTTTGCACAGTACTGCAGACTTGTCAAATTTCGGTTTAACCCCTACAAAATTTGACATTTCGGGATTAGTAGTAAATTCACAACTTATGTAACATATTATCCTATGTAATGATAAATCATTACACCCCATAATATTTACATCACATATGAATTTAATTTAGATTCTAATTATGTTTATTAATCACAACATAATTTTGATTTTGCTTGTTCACCCCATATGTCTTATTTTCTACATGAAACCCGACACATCTTATGAACTCAAAATCCCCATTTCTCGTTTCTCAGTTTTGTGGTGTGACCTATGGGAGGATCTAAACTAAGTTGGCAGTGATATTAAGAGATTAATATCACAAGCTATAAGCGGTATCTAGCTATACATTATAGCTCCCAATTAGTTTGATGTCTTAATTCCACTCGAATCAAAATCCGATCCATTTAGTGATGGAGTGCACCACTTGTGTTCGTCCCTTGCCTCATGATATTAAGAATACACACAAAGTAGTATTGTGTCATCTTTGTATTAGTATTCATTTCTTGATCTCTTTAAGCTAGTTATAAATATGTGACTTAACTCAAATCACATTGTGCACATTATAACTTTGCTTTATCAAGGAGCCCACTAATATCATCACTCAATTAAGAGGGGCAATGATAATCTTTTGACTAACTATCTTCTCCAATAAAAGTCATACTTAACCAACGAATGTCTTTACACTACACTCATTGATAGCTTAAGACACTAGTCTAATTAAGCACTCCTTAAGCGATCGGATATAAGTCTCATATCAAAGGACCAAGGACACAGTACAATATTAATGACACAGAAACACATTTCTATAATATTTTACTTGTTAGGTCAATTCAGTATACAAAAGTACTATTTTCCTCTTTTGTGTATCCGTGTTGTCACTCACTTGTAGAGCTACAATGATCTATGACCAACACGACAATCTTAACTCGGTAATTAATGTCCCATGTTAATTACCATGATTGCGAATATCTTTTGTTTTATGTAAACCAATATCTTTTAGAGCTCTACGGTTAAGGACCAAGAGTCTCTTCCTTAACACTTCTAAAAGACGAATAACATAAACAAGGAACAAAATGATTTCCCATTCAATTCATAACAATTCACATTTAAAAGTAAAACTTTTAGAACACATTCCCTTCAGGATGCACCAACAGATAACTGTCGTCGGTGTTAATTTTGGCGTGAATTTTCCTACCAAAATATTTCGCCTTCTTTCGTTAGAACGAATATCACAGACGGATATGTCCTATAGTTATCCGTCGGTGTAGGATACACCGACTAAAAATATTTCCTACTATTACAGACGGAAATGTATCGTCGGTATACGTCCTATCCAGATACAAGAAAAAACCTTTTGCCTCTTTCTGGGTTCCGATTTCCACAACAAATTCATCCAAGTTTTACATCAATCATCTACAACACATTGATTCTTCCAGAACACATTAATCCATTCATGCATAACACTTTCATTTTTTTATCCACAATCATATACACATAATAACTTGATTAGTAGCATATCATACATTGCGATCATGTTATATATCCTTTATTTTACCCCATATTTGTATTACTCGAGAGTTTGTTTGATGTGTTTCAGGGTTTAGGCAATAAACAAGATAAAGGAAGAGAAAATGACCTAAACGCAAGAAGAATGAACTGATTTGGAAGGTACTGGACCTGTTTGTAATGCTCAATGACTGGATTGTAACTCAGGAATGACCCAAGTGAAAACCCGGAGGGACTTAAGTGTGAAGAAAAATATGTTGGTTGCAAAAGTCCAGAATCTCCTAAACCTGAGAAGTAAATCAACAATTAAAATCAAACTGGCTCGAGACTATGGACCAGGGCTCCAGCCCACGTGTAACAAACCCAACTTAACCCGCTGGTGAACTTTGAGGCTGATCGGAGCCATTTAATCCGGCAGTAGCGGATTTTGATCCGCTACTGGTGGATGTTTCGGCTCCATATAAGCTCAAATTTTGGCGGCAGGTCGGGTTGTCGGGTTAAAGAAATATGCAACCTCCATGTCTGATTTGCAGCCGTCCAATTGCGCCCAGATCCATCCAACCCCTCTAATATTCTATAAATACACTTGTAATGCTTCATTTCTTCTTCTTCTCTCTCCTCTTTAGGTTAGTTTCCTTTCATGTTTAGTAGAGTAGGTTTTATTTCTTGTTTAGTAGTGTAGAGGAGGAGAAAAGAAAAACTTTGTAAGCTTTTTTATATATAGTTTAGTCTTGTTCTTTATTTTGATGTCTTTCCTTTGATGTCATTTCCTTTGTGCTTGTTTTCCTTCATTTAGTTTTCTGAATTTTGCCTTATGGTTTTGGGTTGTTTTTATGCTTCTTTAGTTTAGAGATGAGTAGAAAGTAGTACATCCCCAATTGGGGGTAGAGAAGGAGTTGTGATTATGTGATGTATTAGTGTGTGTCTTAATCCTACATTTGAACCTCACATGAGTTCCTTAACCATCTGATGGGATTTTCACTCTTATCTTTGATGTGCTAAAGCTGTTGAGTGACGCTTAGCACATGCTTAGATTAGTGGGACTATTTTATGGGGAATGATGAGGTGAGGATAAGGATGGAATGGAAGAAGGAAACATGACATGTTCATGCATGTGCTCATGTTGGCATCATCCTAATTATTGTCGTGTATGTTTTAATGATTGTGTAAAATCTTATTTCATGTGGAGACAAAGTTGGATGTGGTCAGTTTACATGTGTTCACATTAGCCTTTTTTCAATTATTATCTTGTACGCTTTAATGATAATGTTTTATATTATTTCATGTGGAGGTAAAGTTGGATTTGGTTTATGGATTTCATGTATGACATGTTGTGATGAGCACAATTGAATACACTACACATATTTTTACTTCTGCTTTCTTTCTCTACCCCCAAAGGGGTTTAGTTTTACTGTTTGTTTTCCGATTTCATTCGCATTGTAGTGTAATTTCAACCTTAATCTTCTCTTCTTTCCCCCACTCGAGTATCGTGAATCTGACTCGCACACGCTCCCTGTGGACCGACCCGTGTTTGCCACCGCTTCAACGCAGTCGTGCAGTTGCGGTATTTTAACTGATTCGATCATAACTCATATATGCATTCATACTTCAACTCAAAACAAATACATACAACACAATACGATGGATACTTCAACTCATACACAATAAGACAGATACAACAAAAACTTGTAATTCAACCAAAATAATGTCACAGAAAAACCTAACATTGGTGAGGTCGGCCTTGTACTTCACCGATGGTCACCCGTGGTTGGGCTCACGTTGCCACCGAAGCTGGGACCGGGGGGCAAGGGTCGGGTGGAGAAGGTGGGGCAAGGGGAGACGACGAAGGAGTGGACGGGTGGGGATGGGAGGTTGAGCGAAGGGTTGAAGAGGGAGGTGGAAGAAGGGGAGGGGGTCAGACGGTGGGGGAGAGCTGGCAGGGAGGTAGTCATAAGGCGGTGGTGGGAACATGGTCGGACAGTGGCGGGGAGGTGGTGGGGTGGTGGTGGTGGAAGAAGGGAAAGGGTGGAGAGGTGATCGAATAGTGGTGGAGAGTTGGCGGGGAGGTGGGGGCGGTGGAGAGGTTGTGGGGTGGTTGGGGAAGGAGGAAACACTGCTGGAAAAATGGACTTTCACGTCGATTTTTGACCATATCATGTCGGATTTACTGGTCCAATATACCGACGTGGTAATTGGGGAATGTAATAGGGAACATAAAATCACGTCGGTTGGAAATCCGACGTATATTGGGGTATATCACATCAGTTGAAGGAAACCCGACGTGATATACAAAAAATATCACGTCAGTTTGCCTATATCCGATGTGATATTGGCTCGACGTGGTATTTAGCCAATATCACGTTGGTTTTCCTTCAACCGACGTGATATTGGCTAGGTATCACGTTGGATGAAGGAAATCCGACGTGATACTTTCAGTTAAAATAAAATACAATCGGCGTGATAAAGTTCAGTTAAAAAAATATAATAAAATTCATTTGTCATTTAATATACACATTCACAATCTCTTCATTAAACACATTCACAATCACATTCAAATTCACAACACATTAATAATCGCATCACATTTACAAACACAAAGCAATATACTAAGTGGCATTCAAGTCATTAATTAAATCACAATCACAAAGCATAATCACATTCAAAAACACATTAATAATCGCATCACATTCTCCAACACAATGCAATGTACTAGGTGACATTCAAGTTATTAATCTACACAACACAAACAATCGTAATAAAAATGAACTCAATACTTAGGAGTTTTTCGAAATTTGGCAGAACCTCCCCTTAAATTTTATAGTAATGAAAAAATTCCTATGGAAAAAACACAAACATATACACAACTATATATCAAAAACTACAATACAAGTATACAACCATTCACTTAAGTAGTTATTTTAACAAACATTCACTTAAGTAGCTATTCTACGAATATTTTAGTTTTCAGAATGTTTTCAACAATAGGATTACCAATCTTCGAAAAAAAACTGAATTATTTTTTTTACTTCAGACTTGTAATAATTTGTTCTAGCATGTAAATCTTACTCAATTTATTATTGTATTATACTCTAAGTTCAATTTCTTAAATTTATTTTGCCATGCATTTAGGTAAACATTTGAATTTCACACAGATAATTATAGCTTGATATTTCAAACACAAAAGGTGGAAAGAAAATGCATTACGTAAAGAAGAAAATGATGTGTGTGGCGTTATTCATTGTTTACATATATCCTTTATACTAAGGAAAAATGAATATTACATTTCTTTGATATTTTTTGATTTTTCAATTTGTTTAATCACCACATAAATTCAACAAATATAGAAATACAACATATATAAATTCAACATATGTACATCTAACATATATACATATATATATATATATATATATATATATATATTCGAAATTTATAAATGCAATTTATTTGGTTGGGTTGCGGATGGTTCAGTTGTGGTGGAGGGGAGTTGAGTTGTGGTAGAGGGTCGGGTTGGAATTTTATCTAACATTTATGGTTATTTCTTGGCTGACTTTGGACATGGGATGTTACCACATTGTGCATTAAAATGGAATAGAGAATGATAGTGTGATTGTGGTGGAGGATCGGGTGGGGTTGTGGTGGAGGGTCGGGTTGGGTTGTGGTCGGGATGGTGAAGGTGGGGATGGGGGAGGAGAGTGTGGGATGGGGTCGGGGTGGGGAAGGAGGGTTGGGGTCGGGATGGTGGAGGAAGGTGGGGAATGGGGTCGGGATGGGAGAGGAGGTGGACGACGAGGAGGGAGGAGAGAATATTGCATGTTACCTGCGAGGAGATTGGGCGGAGGAGGGAGGTACGTCACGCGTGGGGGCGGAGGAGGGGTTTGGACGGAGGAAACAAGGAGTGATAGCGAGTGTAGTGACAACCTTTTGAATAATAAAAAAATGACAAAACACGTCAGTTCCAAATTTAACCGACGTGATAGCCTAAGTTTCACGTCAGTTTTCTGAAACCTGACGTGACATTTTTAAAAATTTGGATTTTATTTTAAAAAAATAAAATTAACCATGTCAGTTTTATGAAAACCGACATGACAAGGCTATTAAAACACGTCGGTTGACAAAAAACTGACATGACATACATATAACACGTCGGTTCTTGTTTAACCGACGTGATATACACCTATGTCACGTCGGTTTTTTGTCAACCGGCGTGAGAAGGTTGTTTCACGTCGGGTTCTTTATAGTCGACGTGACATAGCGACGTAATTACTCGTTTTTCCAGCAGCGAAGGGATGGTGTTTGTGGGAATGAAAGGTTACTGATATAAAGACATAACCTACAACGACGTTATCCGTCGGTCTTTTTATACATCGGTCGGTGTTAGTTTTTTTGCCAAAAAAATTCATTTTCCCGCCATTTAAATTTTCAATAACCTACACCGACGGTAGTTATCCGTCGATATCTCTTTATACATCTGTCGGTGTTAGTTTTTTCGCCAAAAATTTTCATTTTCCCACTACCTAAATTTTCAATAATCTACACCGACGGTAGTTATCCATCAGTGTGTTTTTATACATCCGTCGGTGTTGGATTTTTTTCCCAAAAAATCATTTCCCCACCATCTAAATTTTCAATAACCTACACCGACGGTAGCAATCCGACGATGTATGTTGGTGATCTGACGAAAGCAGAGAAATTATTGTCTGACAGACGTTTTCCGTCGGTGGTTATAAACATATCCGTCAAAGTAAATTATCACCGATGATTAAGATTATATGTCGATGGAAATGTACATACACCAACGGATGTGTTTCCAACGGATAATAATCCGTCGGTGTAACCTATTTTTATAGTAGTGTTTCAGTTGGAGATTGGGCATTACTCAAACCCTACCATCTATCAAATACAGAGAAATTCGGTGTATTGTTTTCAACTTTCACCACCACTTCAACAAACGAAGATATTAATTTATTGGTGATGGTATCTCCTATTTCATCCTTTTTGTACCCTTTGACAAAACCTTAATCTTAATTCAACCGCATACACTTGAGCTCAATCATACACTCTATGTAACTTATATCTAGCCTTTAACCCACAAGAGGGAAAGATATAAGAAAATGGAAACTAGGTAAAAGTGGACGATATACACGTAAGTGAAGGTCTTTTCGTGGCTGTTAGCAGAAAACAAGTTCCTGACTGTGGACATCTTAAACAAGAGAGGACTTAACATTGACCCCAAATGTCCTATGTATGAAGTTGAAGCCGAATCATCAAACCATCTACTCTACTAATGTGAGATGACAACACTCTTTTGAGACAAAACCTCTATTATTGATCTAAACATTACTAGAAACAATATCACTATTTTAGACAAAGGATTCAAAATCAACTTGATTTAGGAAACAAAAAATGGTATGGCTTGATAAACGTCTTTCATTGGATAATTTAGAATGAGAGATATAGTAGGGTTTTTTGACAAGCATCGTGCACTCATGATTTTCTTATAAATAAATGTTTTGATTTACTTGAATGTTGAACAAGTACACTAAAATGGCCACGAGATCTCTTGCAGCAAGCCCTGGCATTAAGAAACCTCGCATGATGACAACTGACATCCCGACTGAAGGGGTCATCCCGATGCAATGCGACTCTCCATTTACACCTCGTACCACCAACCAATCCCGGCATCACTGTAACGCCCTGATCCCCGGCAGGTGCTTACCCGCCCAAAACAGATTCGTTAATACGATCTGCTATCCAATCTGCTGCGCACTCTGATAATTAAATCAATTTGGAAGACCCAGGCCCGTAAATAATCTGAAACGTTCTAGACCAAGAAGGTGCGCAACTAGATCTATAACGCAAACATGAACATTTGGAATTGGAGCCTTTTCCACTTGCTTGGAACCCCATAACCAAACTTAGTTGATAAACTTTTCCTTTTAATACTAACACAAGAACTCTTGCTTAACCACATATCATCAATACATAACCCAATTTGATCCAATCAAACCAAGCATTCTATGACTATTACACACCCACATATCTCTTACAATTCACAAGTATCTTGATCAACTAAAACCTGAAATGAAGTAAACAAGGAGAAAAGAGAGAGGAACATACCATCCTCCATCGCATCCCCTTCTTTTCTTTTCTTTTTCTTTTTTTATGTTCTTCTCTCCCCTCCTCCTCCACTGAACCCTCTCTTTCCCATTTTCTTTCTTTCTTTCACCCTTCTATCTACCTTCCCCACACACATGCATGAAAGACATGTGTTTAGGTGTTGAGAAATTTCATTAAGATCCCCACAATTTATTGAATTACCATTTATTCTAATCAACCCATATTATAGTCCAAAATGTTTGGGATGTTACAGTCTTGAGTCTCTCAGATATGCTGTAGTCGAAGGAAGTAAGAATGTTCGTGTGTGGGCTCCAACTGCCAGAGGGGAGGAACAGACAGCACAGGATTAAGCAACAAAATGCTTGTTTTACTTGTTTGTGTTGGGAGGTTGTCATGTACGGTTTAAAATAGCTAAGAGCAAGTTTTGGACTGATAAGTTGTAGAAATTGAGATTATCTTTTGTATTATTCTTATCTTGCGATTACAATGACATAAGATTATATAGTAGATTAGTATAATCTAGCCGTTTGAAAAGTAAAGTATGACATTATGATCTGAGAGCATTGGATGATGAGTTGTATTAATTTGTATGAGAGGGTTCCGAGATGAGGCATTGATGACGCATTAAGTCTGAGCCGCGAGTTTTCAACACTCCCCCTCAAGTTGAGTCCGGAAGAGATTGAAGGAACCCAACTTGTGAAGAATGTTATCAAATTGTTTTTGATCCAAGGGTTTGGTGAAGATATCTGCGAGTTGGTCTTTGCTTGTGACGAAGGGGACTTCGATTTCTTTAGTCTGAAGTTTTTCTCTGATGAAGTGACAGTCAACTTCTATATGCTTTGTTCGTTCGTGAAACACAGGATTAGTGGCAATGTGACGAGCAGCCTGATTGTCGCAGAACATGTGCATAGGTTCATGATATGGAACCATCATTTCTTTGAGGAGTTGTTTGAGCCAAATCAGCTCACTAGTGGTGGATGCCATAGCACGATATTCTGCTTCAGCGCTTGATCTAGCCACAACGTTTTGTTTCTTGCTCCTCCAAGTGATGAGGTTTCCTCCAACGAAAGTGCAGAATCCAGTGGTAGATTTACGATCGTGACTACCCGCCCAATCTGCATCAGAGTAACCAATGATTGAGTTAGATTGGTTTTGTTTCATCCATATGCCTTGTCCTGGAGTTTTCTTTAAATACTTGAGTATTCTATTAATGATGTCTAGATGGTGTGTGTGTGGAGCATGCATGAACTGACTTACTGTGCTAACTGCATAAGTTATGTCAGGTCTAGTGATGGTTAGATAGATGAGTTTCCCTACTAAACGTTGAAATTGACTTATATCGCTTAATGGTTCACCATCAGTGGGACCAACTTTTCGGTTTGTCTCGATAGGTGTGTTGGCAGGTTTAGATCCTAATTTTCCTGTTTCTTTAAGTAGATCAAGAACATACTTTCGTTGAGATAAAAATAGGCCCTTTTTTGAGTAAGTTATTTCAATGCCCAAAAAAAATTTCATGAATCCTAAATCCTTGATGTCAAATTTGTTTTTTAGATATGACTTAACCCTATTAATTTCTTTGTCACTATTTCCGGTGATTATAATGTCGTCTACATAAACTAATACAATGATGGTAATATTGTGATCATGTTTGATGAACATAGATGCATCGGCAGAGCATTTAGAGAAACCAAATTGACTGAGAGATGGACTAAGTTTTGCATACCAGGCTCGGGGTGATTGCTTTAATCCGTAGATTGATTTGTGAAGTTTGCAAACCTGATTGTAAGTGGTGTTATAACCTGGAGGAGGAGTCATGTAGACATCTTCTTCTAAGGCTCCCTGCAAGAAGGCATTGCGGACATCCATCTGAAAGAGATTCCATCCATAGTTGACTGCTACAGATAGGAGAACACGGACAGTATTCATTTTTGCAACAGGGGCAAAAGTTTCTTGATAGTCGATGCCATATGTTTGGGTGTATCCTTTGGCTACTAATCTAGCTTTATATCGCTCTATTGATCCGTTGCTATTATATTTAATTTTATAAATCCATTTACAGCCTATGGGTTTGGTTCCAGGTTTTGGGCTGACCATGGTCCAAGTTTGATTTTTTTCTAAGGCTTCTAGTTCTTCTTTCATTGCTTTTGTCCAATTAGGGTCGCTAAGGGCTTCTTGGTAGGAAGTTGGCTCTTTAGCCTTCTCAAGGGATTCTAGGAATGTTCGGTGGGAATTTGCTATGGCGTTGTAGGATACGTAGTTTTGAATTGGGTATGTAACATTATAAGTGACAAAGTCTTGTAGGTGAGATGGGGGACGTGTTGGTCTTGTAGATCTTCTTGTGGGGGCTACTTCGTGAGCTGGTTCAGTGTGGTGTTCTCCTTGTCCCTCCGGAGTACTGTTTTCTCCCCCTCCTTGAGGACCGTTTTCTCCCCCTCCTTGAGGAATAGGATTGCCCTCAAGGAGAGAGAACTCGTTTGGAAGTAAGTCGACGGATGGAAGAGAGCCAGTTGACCCTGCAGAAGTGTTAGTCATAGATTCGAAGTATGATTCTTTTTCAGAGAATGAAACATCCCTGGAAATATAGAGTTTGCAATTCGTAGGATCATAGCATTTGTATCCTTTTTTGTGGCTAGAGTACCCAAGAAAGACAGTTTTGACTGAATGAGAGTCAAATTTATCAACCCGTCTTTTATGAACGTAACATACACAACCAAAAACTTTGAGGTGACCAATGCCCATCTCCCTTTTATTTAGAATCTCCAAGGGTTATTTGTTGTCTAGAATGGGGCTAGGTAGACGATTGATAAGATAAACGGCGGTTAAGATGGCTTCAGACCAAAAAATTGTGGGAACTTTGGTCTGAAAAAGCAGGGATCTGGTGACATTTAGAAGATGACGGTTTTTTTCTTTCGGAGACACCGTTTTGTTCTGGGGTATTAATACAAGTGGTTTGGTGATGGATACCTTTTTCTTTTAAGAAGGTTTGAAACAGAGAGCTAGTGTATTCAGCGTCGTTATCTAACCTAAACGTCTTAATTTTTGTGTCATACATGTTTTCAACCAAAACAACATATTCGCAAAAAATAGAGAAAACTTCAGATTTGGATTTAAGCAGGTATAACCAAGTAGTGCAAGAAAAATCATCGATAAAAGAGATAAAGTATTTAAAACTGTTATATGACTCTATGGGAACTGGTCCCCAAATGTCCTTATGGATCAGCTCCAAGGGGTTCCTAGTCTTAGTGATGGAAGAATGAAAAGGTAACCTAGTTTATTTTGCAAGGCGACAGGTCTCACAACATAATTCAATGTTTGGTTTTATGCTAGGAAATAATTTTTTCAAAACAGGAAAAGATGGATGTCCCAAGCGTTTATGTAGAAGGTCGGGTGTATAACGAGATGCGTTATTTGCATGGAAGGTGTTGTCTGATTTTTCTAGTATGTAAAGGCCATTGACGAGAGTGTCTCTACCAATCATCTTCCCTGATATACGATCCTGAAATAACACATCAGAAGGTGAGAAAATAGCATTACAATTAAAAAAAATTGTTATCCTTGCAATAGATAGAAGGTTAGATGTAAACTCGGGAACATATAGTATATTTTCGGATGAGTTATTTAGGACTGTAGATTGTCCTATACCGCTAATTTTTACTTGATTTCCATTTGCTACAGTAACATAATTGTTTGCGTTTGTGTTATTTTGAATATTGCATATAAGATCTTTGTTTCCGGTCATGTGATCAGTTGCACCAGTGTCTAAAATCCATGAACTAGAGGTAAAAGTATGGTTGCAAGAGATGTGAGTTGAAATAATACCTGACCCATTACCTTGTTGCGTCTGATTTTGACCGGACTTATTAAGTAGACTGTTGAGCTGGGCCAACACATGACGCAATTCTTTGTGCACGGATTCAGGCCCATGGTTGTTTGAGGAGTGAAGCCCATGATGTGCTGGACTGGACCCGTGACCAACAGACCAGAGTCCACCATTTGCATCAACCATACGCGGGTCAAGATTCGACCCGAGCAGAGAATCTGGTTTATCGGTAAGTTGGGGATCCGCGAAATCAGAGGATAAATATCCTCGACTCCCGGATCCAGACCTGGATGCCCATTTTGTTTTTTCGCCTCCGATGTTAGGGTTTTGAGAGGTGACGATTGGTCTGTCGCCGGTGTTAGGGTTTCCTCTGCTGTCGCCCCCTCTTTCTCCAGTTCCATCTTTTGGTGGTCGAATGTGCGGGTAGAGGAACCAGCACCGGTCGCGACTGTGTCCCTTTTTCTTGCAGTTGTCACAGTGTTCGTCTTTGTGTTTTCCGAAGTGTCCTCTTACTTTCGGGTTTTGATGTTGTACTGTGACGAAAGCTTGGTTTTCTCTGTTGTTTTGTGGCATTGCATGTCTTCGGGATTCCTCCCGTTGAACTATCGCAATGATTTGAGTGAGGGGCGGAAGCTCCGATGATAGCAAAATCTGCGATTTTAGAGGCTCGTAGCTAGGATCGAGACCTACCAGGAACTGGTAGACTCGGTTATGCTCGTCTCTTTCCTTGATGAGTTTAGGGTCGTTGCTCGGTGGTTCATACACACTGATTGACATCATTTCATGCTCATATTTGTATCTTATATCCATTATCTTACATCTAAGCAATGCTATGTGACGAGTTTTATGTTTAGTTTTCAGAAATAAAGAGGTTTGAAGAGAAGAGCCATGAAATGACCCAAAAGCTGGGAAAAAGGACTGAATTGTGAGCTCTGGGGACCAAGATGCAAAGGAGAAGGACCTGAATGTAAGACAGAAGGACCTAAGAGCAAAACAGAATACTCCACACCATCATGGGGAGTATTTTACCAATTCTATTCGGGTCGGAGCTCCAACAAGTCAAGTAACCGCATCAAAGACCAACAATACCAGAAAGAAAAGCCCACAACAAATTCCAACGCGATCCGACGATTTTGGACCGCCAATTGGCGGTCCATATTACTCAGGATCCACCCAAATTTCTCCTGGACTTGTATTATCATGTGTTTAGGCTATGTTTGGTATTGGTTTAGTCCCACATCGGGGGATTGTCCCCGATTAGCTTTTTCCATGCCTATAAATAGAACTCTTCACCTTCCATTGTAATCACCCATTGCTTGGTGGCATTCTCTCTACTAAGGAGTGAGCCTTGAAGCAAAAACTCAAGGTGGAGAAGAATGCTACCTTCAATGTGAGTCATTTGTTAATAAAATAATTCTTCTAGTTTCTTTTAATCTTGTCTTTTAATTTGTGCATGTTTGTTTAGTCTTTCCTTTCCTTTTATGTTTCTTTAATGCTTCTTGCCTTCTTAGTTAACTTTCATTTCAGTATTATGCTTTCTTTTGCTAATATAGTTAGTGTAATGAGTAGTGAGTAGTTCCATCCCCATTTGGGGGGTGGAGAAATATGTGATATAATCATGTAGTGTATTAAGTGTGTGTTATCTTTATCCCTTGAGCTTTATATGATTTCCATAACCATCTAATGGGTTTCACTCTTATCTTTGATATGCTAATGCTCTTGAATGAAGCTTAGCTTATGCTTTGATTAGTGGACCTATTTTATGGGGAATGATAAGGTTAGGATATGGATGAAGTTAATATTGGAAACATAATTTGTAGTGTATGTGCTCTTGTTGCCTTTACCTTAGCTAATGTCTTGTATGTTTTAATGATGTAGTGAAATCTTAATTCATGTGGAGGCATAGTAGGGTATAGTCTTTATACTTGAGTTCATTAAGCTTCATTCCAATTATTGTCTTGTATGTTTTAATGATGTAGTCTTATCTTAATTCATGTGGAGGCAAAATTGGATGTAGTTTTATGATTTCATGCACTACATGTTGTGAGGAGCTTAATGAACACACACACACTTCTTTATGTTCACATTATTTCTCTACCCCCTTTGGGGTTTAGTTTTCTAGCTTCTTTTCCATTTCCATTTGCGTCTTAGTGTAGTTTAGTGTAACCAACCTTTCTTCCCTTTCTTTACCTCTCGCCTTCGCACAAACCAAGTGTCGACACACCTCCCAGTGGACGACCCGTATTTGCCACCGCTTCAACGCGGTCGTGCACTTGCGGTTAAATATAAAACGATCAATCAAGTTTTTGGCACCGTTGTCGGGGAGGTGCTCTGTCCAGATGCTGGTTTGGGCGATTCGAGGGGGTTTTAATTTTTTGTTTCCAGTGTTGTTTAGTTTCAGGGAACCTAAGGATCAAGGGGAGGCTACTGGAGAAGTTTGAGGACCAGAAGCTACAAAAAGACTGCCAATCAGCGGTCTGGGACCGCCAATTTGTGGCCTGGTGAGCCTCAATTGTTCTCAAATTTGTTCCAGTTGTTATATTGTTCATGTTAGTTATCTGGGAGCACCATTTTGCATGTTGTGACTTCTACTTTGCTCCCAGATTTAATTTCAATCCCCTTTAATCAACTTGGACCATAAAACTCAAAGCAAAAGATTAGACTCCTTGCCATCTAGGTCATGCATCATGTGTAGACCTTGCATGCATTTGTCTTTTCTTTTCTTTACATTTTGTTGTTGATTGCTGGCGTGAGGTACGTGCACCCCGATATCTCATTCATGCATGTTTCGATCATGCATTAGTTAGTAAGGTGCATCGGGACAATAGTGAGTTGAGTGTTTTGATTGGAGTGATTGATTGCTAGATCTAGGATCAAAACGCTACTAAGGAGGGGTTGTCCCATAAAAGATAAGGTGGGGGATTTCATCACCCTTTCCTTGGCCCCAAAAATCACTCGTAATAAAGCCTTAACTAAAAGCAAGTAGACATTGGCCCTCAGGAATTCGGGCGCACTAGGAGAGTAATCTAGTTGAGACCGTCATGACCTGATCGGCGTTGCCTACCTTGTCGATAGTAGGAGGTACAGGATCTCCAGATCTGGTATCACTTGCTGGGCATTGTGGTCCTCGTTGTAGGGAGGTGAGACGTGTCGAGGCTAGTGACCTCGAAGTTAAGCGTCGTCTAGCCTAAGGACCCATTGCCTTTCATTGTTTGAGACGTGCTTGCTAGTTAGGCTTCTTCTTGATCCCTCTACCCACGCTAGCTTTAGGGATTCTTCCCTTCTCCTCTGAGTCATCTTCTTCTCACCTACTTCTACATTTTAGTCTCCTCCCCTTTACACTCTCTAGTAGCGTTTTAGGGTCGAGTCGAGCACTTTTTGCGAGCTTATCCTCGTGGTGGTGAGAGTAGTCGACTCGAGAGTTCTCTGTTGAGATGGATGGTTACATGGGCGACCATCCATATCATTGTTGGGACCAGGACGATTCTCCCTGGTACTCCGGACCCATGCAACCTGGGGTGGCTCAGACTAACACCCCGTATGGTTGGGATGATCGCAATTGTGTGACTGAGCAATCTTCATATTGGGGTAACATGAGAGAGGCACCGACTTCTAGACCATAATCTAGTTTCGTCGGATCATACACTGGTCATCAAACTGAGACATTGCAAGAAACTTTGGTTTCTTTCATGCGTGCGGCAGACGACATGTTTGTACCGGTGTCTCCAGTAGCCGTACCATGCGACTGTTGTGGGTTGAGTGGTCATGTCACTGGGGAATGTCCTTATGTTCCCCAGAGCCTGAGTATGAGCATACATTTTCCCAAAATGCTCATTATGACCATTACGCATCCGCGTACAATCCGAGAGTGATGGATTCATGGGGAGACAATTCATATCCAAATTCTTATACTTCATGTTCACCCCAGTATCCTCCTCCCGAATACCCAGAATTCTACCAACACCCCACTCCATATCATTGGACTCATTCTCAGCCAATCAACACCCAACCTCAAAATTTCCCAAGCTCTGACTTGGACCTCATCGTTGACCGCATACCTGATTCCTTGAAACAAACTTTCCTTACGTTCATGGAAACCACTCAACAGTCCATACAAAATATGACACTGCAAGTGAGTCAAATGTCGCAGCAATTACGTGAACGTGAGGAGAGTGACATTTCATGTCAACATGAGGATTCTTCTTTTGATATCGAACCACCACATCCACAAATTCAAAGCACAACCTTTCAAAGTCAAACTCCTAGTCAGTCTGAGGGACTTGGGGTTTCAATTCACGATCACTTAGTGGAGGATTCGATTCAAATTGAAAATAACTTGGACCAGCTTCATTATGAGTCGGCACAGGATTGTGCCTTATCTTTTTGTCTCGTGGCCCTTGAGCCACATGATCTTCATGTTGTGCCTCTTAAGGACTCACCTCTGATGGAGCAAGAGCTCCCTAGTACCCTCAATTTCAAACAACCTGATGAGAGTTTGCCTCTTACTATTGTTCCTGATCATGTTGGAAATGATGGAACCTCAAACAACTACATTGCTCATGAGGGTATTAGGAGTTCCTTGGAGGATACCTTGGGTATGAGACCCACTGTTTGTTCGCCTGGTGTGTCGGACATGCCTAACGAGGTTCTTGACCTCGTTCCGACGCACCAGCCTGTTGGTTGGAGAGTTTGGATTGACGATCATAACTTCAGCAGCGCAATGGGAGAAACTCTTCTTTCGTTGCCCCTCATTTCCCAAACTCTTGAGAGGTTCAAGCTCTTTCAGTTTGATCCTTTGAATGAGACGCCTTTGCGTCCAATTCACGAACCTCTCATTTCATCTGGTGCTCTTTGTGAAGGGGGCCCACACATGAGTATTCTGGCCCCGCGTGGTGTCATGTTCCCTTTCCAAGTGCATTGACCCACTCTTGAGGTTCCCATTTGATGTCTTTTGACAAATGAAGATGGGAACTTATGTTTGTACATAGTTATATAAAAAAGAAAAACAAAAAAAGTACAATAAAAGACTCCTTCAGTGAGCATCGATTGTTGTGAGCCCCAACCCTTGTGTATTTGGGCTCTATTTCTTTCACGTATTTGCATCCTTTATTTAGCATCTCACAGGTTTTGAGGGAATTCGGGTTTGTGTCCATCAACATGACCTTGAACTTCCCTTTGTACTTCATGTTGGTGAGATCTCTCCTTTTTCATGCATAAATCCATGTAGTATCTTGCTCACATTCATTGAGGACAATGCATGAAGTAGGTGTGGGGGGGTGTTTTACGTGTGTACATAGTCGAGTCGTTTCTTTTGATTTTGTTTTCTTTTGTTTGCATTTTTAGGGTCATGTTAGTGTGCTGCATTTAATATCGATATATCTGCTTGCCATGATCCTTGGGTGACTTGTCTTCTTTTGCTTGCCTAGTGCTTTAAAATTTCCACATTTCTTTCAAAATCTTCATGTGTTTGCGAAAGAAAATGTTTTGTGGGTTTTGTGTGTGTTTAGCATGTGCAAAACCGTTGAGAGGCAAAGTAAAAAGAAATCCCCCAAAATTGTCTTGGACTTGATGCATTAGGATATCTAGTACAGTAACTTTAGGATTTATCGAGTCGTTAGGATGCACCCCAGTTTTCCCTTGGGGGTGAGTAATCATAGGGTTTCAGTGCTCAAACATTTAATGAAGTCCACCCTGAACCTAATGAGTCAATAATTCGTGTCTGTTAACTTAAGGAAGTTTGTTGTAGTCAAGGACCCTCTAAATCCTGTTGTGAGACATTAGTGTAGGGGTTTTGGTTCATGTGTAGATAAGAAATAAGTGAGTAGATGTTCTCTCTTCTCGCACGGCTCCTATCACTCGGGAAAGTAGGTCTGAGGAGACTTTGTGCCTGGTGCTTTCGAGTCATCTGACTTGGGATGCGCCGACCGAACTCCCGTTACACGGGTGGTAGGGATTGCCCTATGTGGAGATTTGGGGAAAGGTGTACGTGATAGTGTAAGTCCTGATGGGCAATGATGCACGAAACCTGACCCTGGGAGAATGAAGCTCCAACTAATAAAACGAAAAGAAAAAAATGTGAAAAGAAAAAGGAAAAAAAGGAAAAAATGCAAATAAGAACCTTAATGGACCTTACACTTTGTATTTCTTGAGGATCTTGAGGTTGTCCATGTCTTTCACTTAATTCCTTATTTAACTTGCACGAATGGTTCATTAGGTTAGGTGTGTGGACTGATTACCTATATAGAGTCGGCCCGTAGGATTACCGCGTCCATTGATCGACAAAAATTTGTCCAACGAGTCAAGTGTCTAGATTGAATAATGCATCTTGCTCGGATTTTGTGGGTATATCCGCTGAAAACCCTCAGGAGACAACACTCCTCCTCCTTGGCAGCAAGGAGGTTTAACGGCTTGTTGCACGTGCTAAGTGCAACCGTGATTCCTACGAAAGTGAGTTAGGATTTCGTGTTTCTCGTTTGCTTTTCTCTTTTTTTGTTTTGCTCGGGACTAGCAAAAACTTAGGTGTGGGGGTATTTGATTGACATCATTTCATGCTCATATTTGTATCTTATATCCATTATCTTACATCTAAGCAATGCTATGTGACGAGTTTTATGTTTAGTTTTCAGAAATAAAGAGGTTTGAAGAGAAGAGCCATGAGAGGACCCAAAAGCTGGGTAAAAGGACTGAATTGTGAGCTCTGGGGACCAAGATGCAAAGGAGAAGGACCTGAATGTAAGACAGAAGGACCTAAGAGCAAAACAGAATACTCCACACCATCATGGGGAGTATTTTACCAATTCTATTCGGGTCGGAGCTCCAATAAGTCAAGTAACCGCATCAAAGACCAACAATACCAGAAAGAAAAGCCCACAACAAATTCCAACGCGATCCGACGATTTTGGACCGCCAATTGGCGGTCTTGGACCGCTAATTGGTGGTTCATATTACTCAGGATCCACCCAAATTTCTCCTGGACTTGTATTATCATGTGTTTAGGCAATTTTTGGTATTGGTTTAGTCCCACATCGGGGGATTGTCCCCGATTAGCTTTTTCCATGCTTATAAATAGAACTCTTCACCTTCCATTGTAATCACCCATTGCTTGGTGGCATTTTCTCTACTAAGGAGTGAGCCTTGAAGCAAAAACTCAAGGTGGAGAAGAATGCTACCTTCAATGTGAGTCATTTGTTAATAAAATAATTCTTCTAGTTTCTTTTAATCTTGTCTTTTAATTTGTGCATGTTTGTTTAGTCTTTCCTTTCCTTTTATGTTTCTTTAATGCTTCTTGCCTTCTTAGTTAACTTTCATTTCAGTATTATGCTTTCTTTTGCTAATATAGTTAGTGTAATGAGTAGTGAGTAGTTTCATCCCCATTTGGGGGGTGGAGAAATATGTGATATAATCATGTAGTGTATTAAGTGTGTGTTATCTTTATCCCTTGAGCTTTATATGATTTCCATAACCATCTAATGGGTTTCACTCTTATCTTTGATATGCTAATGCTCTTGAATGAAGCTTAGCTTATGCTTTGATTAGTGGACCTATTTTATGGGGAATGATAAGGTTAGGATATGGATGAAGTTAATATTGGAAACACAATTTGTAGTGTATGTGCTCTTGTTGCCTTTACCTTAGCTAATGTCTTGTATGTTTTAATGATGTAGTGAAATCTTAATTCATGTGAAGGCGTAGTAGGGTATAGTCTTTATACTTGAGTTCATGTAGCTTCATTCTAATTATTGTCTTGTATGTTTTAATGATGTAGTCTTACCTTAATTCATGTGGAGGCAAAGTTGGATGTAGTTTTATGATTTCATGCACTACATGTTGTGAGGAGCTTAATGAACACACACACACTTCTTTATGTTCACATTATTTCTCTACCCCCTTTGGGGTTTAGTTTTCTTGCTTCTTTTCCATTTCCAAGTGCGTCTTAGTGTAGTTTAGTGTAACCAACATTTCTTCCCTTTCTTTACCTCTCGCCTTCGCACAAACCAAGTGTCGACACACCTCCCAGTGGACGACCCATATTTACCACCGCTTCAACGCGGTCGTGCACTTGCGGTTAAATATAAAACGATCAATCACACACCGAGCTCGTCCCATCGGTTTTTAAGAGTACAGAGATACTCGGTAACAGATTTTGACCCTTGTTTGGTTTGCGCTAGTTCTTGTTTGATTTTGAAAATATGGGCGAAGTTCTGTTGCTTACCATACAGAGCGTGGATGGAGTCCCGCAACTCTTTGGCCGAGTCGGAGTAAAGGAACAGCTCCGCTATCTGAGGTTGTATGGAGTTCAACACCCAGGTCATTACCAGATGATCGGAGGTTTGCCATTCCTCAAACTTTTCGTCGTCGGTGTCTGGTTTTGTTGTGCGTCCCGAGATGTGTCCAAGTTTTCCCTTGCCGCTGAGCGATAAAGTGACCGACCGAGCCCAGGCAGATAATTTGTCCCGGTGAGGAGTTGGGTGGTGAGTCTTTGTGGTGTGGACCCTTCTGATGTCATGGCGAGATTTTTCCTGAGGTCAGAAGACCGATGATGGGGTTTTCTAGATTTGTGGGATTATGATGGGAACAGAACCAACTGGGTCTGAGGTCAGATGACCGGTGATGGGATTTTTTGGATATTTTTCTGTATGAGGGAAGCTTGGTTTTGGGGTTTTTTGTGGGGAAAGGGGTCTATGAGGAAAGGAGGAAGACAGAGGAGGTGAACAGAGGTTCGCCGCCGATGATGACCCCTCTAGATCTGAGATCGATGCTCTGATACCATGTAGAAATTGAGATTATCTTTTGTATTATTCTTATCTTGCGATTACAATGACATAAGATTATATAGTAGATTAGTATAATCTAGCCGTTTGAAAAGTAAAGTATGACATTATGATATGAGAGCATTGGATGATGAGTTGTATTAATTTGTATGAGAGGGTTCCGAGATGAGGCATTGATGACGCATTAAGTCTGAGCCGCGAGTTTTCAACATAAGTCCTTATGATGTAACCCCATAAGGGGGTAACTCTTTTGTAATCCCTAATCTAGCTGTGGATCACGGCTGGGTTAGTTTAATTCTAATATTAACCCACGAATTCAAAAAAAAACATACATAACTTATTCCTATTATAAGTCCGGACACACCTATGATACTCCGCCGTACACTAGATTTTTCCTATAAATTGGCGGGTGTTGTAGTAAACAAATGTGGTGGATGCGTGGGAAAATAGTGGTGAAAGAAGTAGAATTGAGTTAAAAGAGTTGTAGAGACGCTAAGTGTAGATGATGTAATAATTTTAGTGAAGAGAAATCCTGCTCTGAAATTTCTCTCGACACTTGGAAATTTTAGGACTTTCTAATCCCACTCCCCGGCCCACCCAAACACTAGCCAAAACTCTACAAGCTAATGTAATAAGAAGTCAAGATTTGAGTTCATATGTGACAAACGAGAACTATAGAATGTCGGCACCCCTCTCAACCCTCTTCTTATATTCTTTTCTTTGCTTACATTGTGTGTTTGTTCCTTAATTAGCTCAATACTTTTTGTCTCTAACATTTAATTTTTATTATTTTAACTTTTTATTTTCTTTGAATTTAATCTTTTACTTTCTTTGAACCTAACCTTTTATTTTCTTTTCACATAACCCTTTTATTTATCCAATCTATCTAGTTTGGAACAAGCAAGAATTTTAGTTTCCCTCACTTAGTGAGCAAGAAGTCTAGTTTCTCTCACCCAATGGAATATCAAGTTGCTCCAATGTCTGACCTAAGAAGGCAAGGATTTTGGAGTGAAAAAGAATTGAGTTTGGATTTCTCTTAGGTACTTCATGTAGTACAGCTAGACCTGGGTGTACAGCGTGTCGTGTTGTGCCGTGTTGTAAGTATTGAGCTAAACAGATGTTGGGTTTTTTAAAAAAAATTACTAAAATACCCCTCCCTATCCTATATAAACCTTGTAACCCTTCTTATTTTTTTCACACAATTCTTTCCAACTCTCTTCCAATCTTATCTAATATTCGTTAATCTTTCTCTAATTGTAGGTAAGCGAGTCTTGCCCGACAAGATGCAAAGCTTGTCCGACAAGTCCATCCAGATGAGCGTATGTCTGAATGATTGGCTCGACGTTGCGGACAGATTATTCACGGCAGCGACGATGACGACGATGATTGAAGAAAAAGTAACTAAACTACTTTGTTTAAGGAGTAATTTTTTTCTAATACCTCTTAGGGTTTTTTCATTACTCATTAGGTTTAATTAGTCTTCGGGCTTTTTTATATGTAACCAATATATTGTTTCTCGAATTGAGTTAACAATTTTTAATAAATAAATTGATTATTTTAAGGAAAATAAATTGTGTTTATGTTTTATTTAACTAAATTGTGATTGTATACTTAATTCAACACACAACCGGAAAATAAAAATCAACCCGACCCGTGTCGGATCCTGGCCGGCACGGCCCATGTCCAAGGTCTAAGTACAGTTCGTTCAAGGTTGAAGGATTAACGTTTTTATTACCAAAATGTTTCATTCTGGTCTCCTCTGTCGCTACTCTCTTAAAAATTTCTTTGAGCTTCGTGATTGTCCAATAGTCAGTAGACAAAATACTAGTATAGTTGTCTAGAGGTTAAGCACGTTACTGATTAGTGGCATCTCTTACACAAAATTCATGCTATAATTATTCATTTTTAAACCCATAAGTGCTACTGGATTTATTAATTTGTATTTTTAGAAATAACAGGCTGTAGAAAGGTTTGTTGCAAAAATTAATGAATAGTAAGGAGAGAACACCTATCTAAAGAGATTTTCGACATATTTGTAATACCGAGAGACATGTTTGTAAGAAAATATGTTGAAATTGCAAAATTACCTCAAAAGCAATACTTGATGAGTTTCTGGCGATTCAACCTAGGGGAGAGCATGAACTGGTCCGGTCCGGTTTTTTGGATCGGACCGATCGGTCCGCGTTCGGTCTGGACCGACTCCGACCGGTCTGGGTTTCGGTCCGGACCCCAAGACGGGTTCGGGTTTCGGTCCAGTCCGGGTTTTTGGACCGGTCCGGGTTGGTCCGGACCGAATATGACCGGTTCAGTCTTCGGTCCGGACCCCGGAGAGCATCCGGGTCCGAGTTCAGATCGATGCTCTCCCCTAATTCAACCCCCTTCCTAAGCTCTTCAATGGACCAAGACACCCCCACATGCTTAACCAGACAAAATTAGGCCCAAATTTAAGCTAGTGACTGCTATTAGTGGTCCAAACGGCTCAATTCATAAATTCGCAACCACATTATTGCATTGGTTCAAGCTAAATCTAGACGTCCCTAAATATGTTTTAGTCCATCTAGAGCCTCCATGCTAATGCAAATGGCTGAGATACTCTAATGCTTGTCACAAATGGATCTCCTTCTTCAACCTTTCACTTCTACCAATATTTGTGCTTAGTTATACCTAATTGCAAAGTGATACCCAATTGGAGAATGATTTTGTAAATTTGGGGTTGAGGTGATAAACTTAGATTTCTTAGACTCTTAGTTTATTCTTTTTTTCTTATGTTGTTAGATTTACATTTCATCAAGGTTTTCTTTAGTTTGCATCTTTGTGCCTTGTTAGCTCTGTCAAAAAGGAGTAATGAAGACTCAAGCCCATTTAGAGACCAACAGAGTGGCCCACAGAGCCCAACAATGCAATGCACAAGTCTACTCAGGACATGAACTGGGATTGGATAGATATGGGTGTGTGGGAGTAATCAGGTCTTGATTGGTGTGAGTGGATTTTTGTAATTCAGGTATTTTGTAAGTTAGTTAGAGAAGGTTGTTGTAATCTCAACTAACTCTCTCGCTCACATCATTAAATCCACATCTATATATAGATGAATTAAAGACAAACCACATTTGATGAGTCTGAGAGTTCCTCACTAACCCCTCTCAAGATTCTTATGGTATCAGAGCCTTTAGGGTGAAAAGTTGAAGCTTCTGCACAAGCTTGAGGAAGAAGACGATCATGACAGATGCATCGTCTACTCTCGGAGGTTTGAATGTGACAGATATACCGGCACTACTAGAAAAAGAAGCTTCACCGACGGATATCTATTTGTCGATGACACATTCGTCGGAGTAGCTACATATGGCCAGGGTTATTCGTCAACGGTAAGATACACCAATAGATAAACTTATTAACAACGACGCATATCTCCCATCGATTATTATTTTCATTGTATTCGTCAAACCAGAAACCTACACCGACAAATAAGCTTCGTCGATGTAAGTTTCAGAACAATAATTTCACGGGAAAATGAATGTTTTGGTGCAAAAAGAAATTTCCAGTGGATGCTATTGATTAGTAGCATATAAAACAATGCATTCAAGTTATACATCCTTTATTTTACCCCATATTTGTGCTACTCGGTTATTTACTTCTTACATTTAAGGGTTTAGGTAATAAAGAAGAATAAGGAAGAAAAAATTACCTAAATGCAAGAATAAATGACTAATTTGTAAGCATTCTGGACCTATTTGCTATGCTTGGGGACTGGATTGCAAGTCATGATGGACCTAGGTGAAAATCCAAAGGGATCTGATCGTAAAGAAAATATGTTGGTCGCAAAAGTCCATAATCTCATGAACATAAGGAGTAATTCAGCAATTAAGACTAAATTGACTTGAACGAGCAGCTCCAGGTGCGCCCCACATACTAAATTGGTTAAGTAAAGTTGTTGGTGAAATTTAGGGTTGATCTGACCCAAATGATCCGTCATTGGTGGATCCAAATCCGCCAATGTCGGGTCCGGTTAGGCGTTTGACTCCTGAACTTCTCCATCGGGTCGGTTATTATGTTTGAGTGGAGAAAAAGAGCTCACACAAGCTCGTATAAAACGAGCTTGAACAAGAAACTTCACCCTGCTTCTGAATATTGTGACCATGCACCAAACTCAGATTCCTCATTCACCAGTTCGAACTCCATCAGCAAACCGGACAGTTGACCAATGATTATCTAACTGAAAGAGAATTGGAGGAGATCCACCATTTCGCACAACTGGATGAGTTAGGTCAGGGGGAGGAAGCGACGGCCACAGCGGAAAGAGTTAGGGTGTTTGAAGAAACAAGTTTTCTACGTGTTCTGTTGGTACTTTTTGGATTCATGGTGATATGACCATTTTATTAACCATAAGGGTTGGGAACTTTTGCTTTCGTTTTAGGGCTGTACTATGTTACGACTTTGAAGAGATTGTGTTGGCAGCATTCTCCATGATCTAATGCATCTATTTACTTTAAAAAAATAGTTTAATTTTATTTCGCATTATAATGTACTTCCATTTCATGTATCTTTTACCAATTTTCCCGCCTGTTTTGCCTAACACATCAGTTTAGTGACACACGTCTCTACAGGTCGACCCGTCTGCCACAGTACTAAATGCAACTCATCCGCTAGTAATTAATTAATACGTAATAATTACCAGGATGTATTTGCTGCGTAGCATAGTAGACCCGAGAATAGTGAAGGCCCACTAGGAGAACTAACTTCGTTAAGAGTTACAGCCATTAATTTTTGTAGAGAAGAACCAGAAGATGTAACCACGATGATTATCACAAAATCAACGAATGAAGTATTTCTTCATCAAGCTGCATAATTCTATTTAGCCATCAATATCTACATATATACATATGGAACGGTTAAGTTTGATAATACAAATAACACCGTAAAAACACTTGGGTTGGGCTCAAACTCATGGCTTAACTTATAATACTTGCATTATGGGCATAAATTAACAATAAGAAAATATATTGGTGGAAAATCTAAAAAAGAGAGTTAATTGTCATAAACAAAAGAGGGTGTATTCGTATCAGATGTTAGCAAGTTGATATGGCGCTCTAAGTTCCACAAAGACTCATTCATCTTGTTGGCAGTGAAAGAGTATTCCCAAAAATGGCCGTTTTCGTCAATAACGACAATCGACGCACTGCAAAAATGGAGGAAAATATAAACACGATTTCATGAGAGACAGATCACATCGAAAGAAGTGAAAATATAAAAAGTTAATTATCACATGAAGAATTTCTTTGGTGATGTCTATCTTGAATCCAACTCTATGAAATGACCAACGTAATTTTCTAATGTTAACTTGCCACTTCAGCAAAGATAAGCACCAATGAACAATCTCAAATAAATGTACTTTTTGTGTATTTTTATATCCACGTAACAACAATCTACACGATAATAGTCAAAATAATGGAACATAATGAATGAAAATATTTAAATACACAACATTTAAATTTACACATAAAAGTGAAACGACAAATTTACATTCCAAAAATACAGGAAAATTCGATTTTCTTTTTGAAAAGTTGAAAATGCTATGTGCAAATCACCTTAATTGTTTGAAACGTCTACTAAATGTGGTTAAGGACAGAAGAATACCTCTAAATAATCCATTTTCATAAATAAGTGGAGAAAAAGAAGTTATGGATAAGAGATGAATTTCTAGTTTGGATAAGTATTTGAAGGGAAAAAAAAGATAAGTTGCAATATATTTGCCAAATGCCCAAAACAACCTTCATCAATAGAAAAGGTAGCTAGTTAAAATAATAAGAGGTACTTTTGGGATTATTAATATTTCTCTCTATGTTCTCTACTTTTGGATAGACAATTGAGGTTCCAATTTATAGAGCCTCTCTCGATATCTCTTTAATTCTACTCTAACACTTCCAATTGGAATACAAGAAATAGAATTTTCACTTCTTACTTTCTTTGCATTTCAATTCTTTTATCTTCTTAAACAAGTAGGAAGGAATTTAAAGAGAAAATTAACAAAAAGAAGAGAAGAGTTTCTCATGCTTACGTAGAAAGTTTAAGGAGAGAGAGGACGAGAAACAAAGAAAGTTTCGTATACAAATTAGGACCTCAACTTCTCTTCAAAAATTAAAACTGCAGAGATTGGAGAGAACATATACTATATTGTTTTATTTCAGATTAACTTTCTCACACTAATCTAATAACCCCTTTGCCATAATATTGTTAACAATAGGGAAAGGTCATTTGACCGATCAAAAAAATGAGGGAAAGGTCATTTTTGAAAAATTATTGAAGACCGTTTTTCTCTTTCCAAGATTTTAATTCAAAAAGGAGAAACTAGACAAAATCAACTTATCTTAACTTCTGTTATTTTCCTTTTATTATGTATTCAATGGGTGATAAGTTTCCACCCCAATGCACCCAAGGTTCAGAGGCAACCGTAAGCTAATTTTAGGGAGAATAAATTCTGTCTGTCTTTCTTACAAATCGACACCATATGACAGATTCGACAGTTATATACTTTTAACAACATAAAACATGTGAATCATCCCTACTCATCAAACTTACTTTTATCAAAACTTAGTTCTAAGAAATAAGAAACTTGCAATATTGATGAAGTTGACAAACTTACTTTTATCAAAACTTAGTTCTAAGAAATCATCACTTGTCCCAAGCCAGCTAGGAAATAAATTATAAATTTGGGAAAACGTAAATGTTGGAAATACTCTAATAAATTTCGAAAACGTTCTGAGAAAACATTATTCAAGCTGGTCAGATAATAAAGAATAAATTTAGCAAAATATAAATTATGTAAATAGATCATATCTAGCTTTTATATACTTGAACATCAGAGTTAATTTATGAGCATTATTTCAGGCAATTTTTATGTTGGATAGGGCTTACGTACCAAAGAGCAGCAGTGTTTGATGTCTTATCCATATCTTCCAATTTGTCTATGCTGCGGACCATAGAATAGCTGCAAGAAACAAAGAAACACTACAGCTGAAACATGCACGGTTATGTTCACGCCAACGGGGAATGAAAGGCATGAGTAATATTTCACCTTCTGATTCCAGGAGGAACAGCATTGTGAAGAACATGATGATTAGCTGATTCCAGCGCATTATTTATGGACTTGGGGAACACGGACCCCAAAAGACCATTTGATCTTCTGCATCAGAAATCAACCAAGCAGGTCCTTTACTATGAATATTATAAGCCAGTCATAAAAAGACAAAATCAACAATAGTTCTATTAACTCCTAATTCAAGATAACAGCAAATGACAATTAACATGAATGTAACTATACCAAACACCTTTTTATCATTAATTCCACAAACACAACAACGAAGAGCTTCTGCACTGAGCATAAGGTCAACTACAAGTCTACAACCCTTGGTTTTACGCAATAATCCAAAATAAAATATATATTTTCTCTGAAAACAATACTAATAGCTTATAAGCAAGGACAACGACATGTGTGCTCACTTGAATTGATTTTCTTGTCAGGGTTAGATAACTACTTACTTTTGGTTCAGCATTGATCCCAGCAAAAAGACATGCACGGATCCAGATAAACTTGTTGCAACCAGAATATCTGGCATTTCTGCAGATGGTCCAAATGATAGAGAATAAACTGTTGATGTATAAGAACCTCTTCTGAAACTATATAACTGTTAAACCGGAACAGAGATAAGGATGCAGGAAAAAAGGGACTAATATATGACGTTAACTGGCATGGTGTACCTTCGTGGCTTGAGAAACAAGGTGTACTCTGATTATAGTGCCATGTTCCGATGCTGTTGCCATGTACATGCCATTAGAAGAAAAGGCAATTGCAGCAAGTGGGTTTTGATGAGCATCTATCTGTGGGAAAAACTTTTAAAATCAGTAAAGGTATTTCCCTAGATATAGTAAAACAAGCCTAATGTAATGGAAATGCTGATCAGAAGATTATATTATAAGGCTATTACGTGGAGTTGTAAATGAAGCGGGTATGACCAGTTTGCACATACTACATGCATATTATTGAGTGTTGTTATAAGATGTCAAGTTCTATTGGCTCAACATCATACCAACTGACCTTTTCTATTAGTTTAGATTGACAAGGCATTTTCATTACTCGTTAGAATGCTTACCTAATATGTTTTTATTTATTTCCATTTTTTTCAAAATCCTAACCTTTTGATGGTTTTTTAGTTTTACAGTTTACTCATGAAAATTTTATAAGATTCTCTTGCCTATTAAAAGACTAGCTAAAAATGGAGGGGGACAAGGACAGCTGAAGCAGGACAAAAAATATTTAGAGTTTAAACCAAGATTTTCAGAAGCGAACCGGACGTCGAACCGGCAACGTCAAAGGTTTAGATGTTCGACCGGGGTCGGTCTGAATCGAACCGGTTGAACCGGTGACGTCAGCATGACGTCATAAATATAGAAATAAACAAGATATAACCATGAAAAATAAAAAAAAATACCAATCCGAGTGTTGAGTCTATGGGTCTGATTAGGATTGCGGGAGTAGCAACTCCCTGCGATAGACGCTAGGGGTACTATAGCCCCATACATCCTGCCATTTCGTCTCCATACATCTTGCCTTTTCACCTTAGTAGTCCTATGCATAGTCAGTACTATAGCCCCAATCATGGCTACTAATAAGGTTTTGTTTCGACAACCTATTATTGTACTCCGGATATTGATCTGTTTACCCGTTTATTTACGTTTGTGTTTTTTTTCGGATTCAGGATATCCGTTTAATATCCATTTACCCAGAACCGCGGTTAGACCGGCCGGTCGAACTATTGTACTCCGGACTTTGATCCGTTTAATATCCGTTTACCCAGAACCACGGCTAGATCAGTCGGTCAAACCGGTTCCACCGCCGGTCCTGAGCGGTTCGTGGCAGAAACGGTTTTCTGCCACTTGCTGGACCGAACAGGCCTCCGGTTCACGGTCGAACCGGTCCGACCGGCCGGTCCGGTCCGGTTTTCAAAACAGTGGTTTAAACTATGTGAATATGTGGATGACCACATGTAAGAAAGCAAATGATTCAATCTAACAACCTCACAAAGAGAATAGAGTTCCATTGTATTGTATATCAGAACTGATCCCTTGGTTTTGCTTGCAGGAAGAGCCAAAAAGCAACCTTCTGAATTAGGTGAGAAAGCACACAATCCTGAAAAATAAATCGTGGAAATATGAATGAATTAGCAACATACTCGGTGAGCGCAAGAATGACGTCATCATTTTGATTTCGGTGCTTGCAATTGCCCAAATTTGTACATAATTCATAAAGATCAATATAGTACGATACTTAATTAGGTGCACTCAGTAGACACTAAATCCATATCATGCCTGACATTCAGACAAGAACATACAGATTTATTTATTTTATTTTTTGATCAGTAAGACATACGGAATAATATTATGAAGACAAGAATTTGAAACCAAAGGTAATTGTTCTTTACCTTTTGTATTTGGTATAGTACCAATCTCGTCCAGAATGGCAAGGCTGTTTGCATCATATATATAAGTTTTGTCCTGCAACACGACAATAAGTCTTGGATGCAAATTTCATCAGGAAATTAAGAGTGGAAAATACCAACAAGATAGAACGGAAATGTCTCTGAAATTGTCAATCGTAAATAAAATTGATAATACAATAAAGAAGGGACGTCAATACAGAGAACTAACAACATTAAAATCGAAACATGGGAAAAAATCACAAATTCACAATTGAAATTCGCAAAACAATACATACACCTGTGAAGGGTTTTGCAAAAAATCCTGTAGATTTAACGAGTATGGTAATGAACAATCATTTACCAAAAGTATTGCTTACAGAAAATGCAGGCGACATTATGGCATACATGAACAAGGTACATCAGAAAATAAGTATAAATGTATAATAAATTGGGAGTCAGTAATAACTACATTTGGGAAACCTTAACTTCACTCTTCTGCCAAAACTGAACTTTATAATTGACTACAGTTTCCTCAAATGAAAGGATCATTTCAAGCCTGAATTCTGGTAAGCCTACACTAAATTAACACCATTAAGCCAAAAAGAGAGAAGCAGCTGATTCTCGAATCCTAAAATGAACTAAATTAAAGCATATCAAACCCTTACAATAGCACAAAATCCAGCACGAAAGTAAGTCCGAATAACAATAATGTGAAACTACTCCAACCCAATGGCAAAGCATTTGATAGTAAGGCGGTGAAGTTGTACCTTTTCCTATTCAACCGCACGGCGAGTATCGAAGTCAAGAAATTCAGCTCCCTAATAGGCAACCCAGTATGCAAGTTGAACAAGCACAGCCTCCGCGGCGACAAAGAAGGCTACAATACAAACATCCCCAAACAAAGTAAACACCACAAGAATCATACAACAAAAACTCCGAAACCCTAAAACTTGGAGAAAGACCTGGTCCCCGGCCCCAACGAGGGCAACCATATTGGTGCTGAAGAGCATCTCCACAACGCTGAAAGCCCCAATCCCTGATACAACAACACTCAGAATTTCGGCTAAAAAAAGGCAAATTCGGCGGTTCTTACGTGTGTCGGTGCACAATCTTCCGCTGCGGACATCGAAGACCTTGAATCCTTCCCTCGTCCTGATCGTGAATCCTCCGGTAAGAAGAAGAAGATGATGATGATGATAATGATGATGACGAGGAAACCTAAGGGCACCTTTAACGGGGTGCCCCGCCCGGGCGCACCCCGAGGCGGGCACCCTCGGGTGGGGGGCACGTGTCCCCCACCCATTCGCAGAATTTTTTTTTAAGATTTTAATTATTTAATGGATGTTTTGTTATTAATAGATTGGGTATTTGTTATTAATATGGGGTAATAATTTTTTACAAGTGATAAAGATTCAAAAAATTCCAGAACCAACAATTTCAATATCCAAAAAATTTCCAGGGGACGCTGCCCCCTTGCCACCCCCGCCACCTCACCGGCGAGGTGGAATGCCGCTCGCTCACCGGTGAGCGAGACCCCCGAACGGCCTGTCGAGGTGGTTTAATAGTATGGTCTAATATCACGCGTACACTTTAATCACGCTTCCACTGAGCAAACATGCGTGCACTGTTTATTCACGCGTGCATTGTTTTCAATCACGTGTGCACTTTAATCACGCTTCCAAAGAGTAAATTGTGCAATCACGCGTGAATATTGCAACAAATACATCCAAATCCTCCCAACTATAAATACATCTATCTATCTCCTGACTCCTCACATTTCCTTAACTTCTTAACTTGTTAACTTCTTCTCTCATCAATGTCGGATAATAGTTTAAACTCCGGTTAATCCGACGATGATAACTGGAATGAGACATTAAATATAATGGACCGCGCTATTGAATTGGCCGGACAGGTTGTTTACGAAAGGACTACACGTCCTAAGCAGCGTCGAAGGAGAACGACGAACCCAGATAGAGATCGTGAACTAGGTTACAGAAGCCTTATAGACAATTATTTCTCTGACAACCCTGTGTATTCTGATACTCTTTTCAGGATGGTATTTATCCACAGTGGGCGGCCTTCATCCAATCCATCCTTCACTCTCACACCCCGAAGCACAGATTGTTTGCTGAAGTGCAGGAGGCAACGCGTAAAGATGTTGAACGCGCTTTCGGAGTGTTGCAAGCGAGGTTCGCGATCATCAGAAACCTGGCTCTTGCCTGGAGCAAGGACGTTCTGTCCAAAATAATGACAGCTTGTATCATCATGCATAACATGATAGTGGAGGACGAACGCGACTGTTATGCTAATTTTGGAGATATTCGCGAATTTATGGAAGATCGTCCTGGAACTTCAGCTGAGGAAACGTCGTATTCGACCGGTCGTATAGCGGATATTCACGAGTTTTTTTGTCAATCAAGATCGAGTGCGTGACAGGAACCAATATTTGGATCTGAAAGGCGATTTAATCGAGCATATATGGCAACGCTACGGACGAGGAGCGGTTTGAAAATCGGTTAACGTAGTTGCTAATGTAGTATTTGAAAGTTTAGTTTATGTAATATGTAATGTTGTTTCTTAACTTTGAGTGTAATATTTCCTATTTCAGTTTATCTTAAATGTAACGTGGTTCCGTAATATTTAATAATAATTTCGTGATTTAGCAGTAATTATTAACAATATTTCAAGTTAAAATAGAATTGTAATGTTATTAGAATTAGAATTATATAAAATGTAATTTGTTAAATGTTGTGTGAAAATTATAATTGTTTAATTAAGAAATGATGTGGATGAAAGAGAGTGTAGGGTGGGGGTGGGGGTAGCCTGGGCATGGGTAAGGAGTTTTTTTGGGTGGGTTGGGTGAGCTGACGTGACAGAGAGAGAAGGTGACGTGACAGAAAGAGAGTGCAGGGCGCCCGGGGTAGCCCGGGCGCTGTTATTTGTGCTCTAAATTGGGAAAGGGAGTTGGTTTAGGGTTACGTGTTGGTTTGGTTGAAGGAAGCGGTGAGGATGGCGAAGGAAGTGGAGGCGTGAGACGACGACATGGTTGGGTTTGGGGTTGCTTGAAGTTGGTATTGGTAAAGTGGTTTTGTTCTGTTATTCGTTGGGATGAGAATTAGGAAAGTTTATTATATATAGTTTATTGATTTGATATTGAGAACGAGGTGGAGGACCGGATTCGTGGGTTGGTTGTTTTTAAGGACTTGGGTTGGGTCCACAAAAAATTATGGGTGGTACATCTTGTTAAACCCTTAATCTTTTGTATATGTTTGGTAAGTTGCCTACGAATACCATAGTTGAATTACGTATCATCCATCCCTCTTAGGATATTTTTGGGTCATTTGCATTTTTAGGTCGTAAATTAAGTTTTGTTGTGTGCTTATTCATAGGATATTGTATAAGGAAAACAATTGAATTAATTTTTTTTAAATTCAATTTAGACATGTTTGAGAAATATTTCTCAAACTAGACTCGCTACCACCACGTTATGACATGTGGTAGTGGGAGTCTTATTTTTAGTGTATAGTGAGACACTGAGTTCTGTAGAAATAGATTTCTTTATAGAAATAAAAATGTTCTCACACACCCAGAATGGTGACTTGCGGTCGAAATTGAACTCGACACATGCAGGGCCGAGTTCAGTTTGAAAGAAGTTGGCAGTGGCAATGTCGAGGTTAATTTCGAGTTCAATTTGAACTCAGTCGTTTCAACACCGATTTCTCTTTAGTGAACACAACAATGCAAATGCCTTAGTTCACTAAGGTCAATTTGGTGTTAAAATCCTCATTTTGTCCATAAATTGTTTCCTGGTAATATTTTTCAACAAGAAAGAAGCATTCATGGAAAGCATGAACACATAGGAAAACATGTCATTGTTTTCCCAATCAATCGTACATAACAAATTGTTTAATAACAAAAGATTTTGTTTGCAACTAACTATCCTAAATGACCTTGCAACATCTTCTTCTTCTTTGGATGTGTCTGAGCACGTCCTCTACCACGGCTGCAATCACCACCTCGTCTGGCCTGTTTCCTGAGTCAGACCCCCATCTCCACATTCTCGAGTAGCTCAAACAGTAGTATCGTCTTCTCCCTTTTCTTCCTATACAGAATGTGGAGATATGGAAGAAGAGGGTGAAGATGATACTACTTTTCAAGTAACTCCAGAATGTGGAGATGGGGTTTGACTTAGAAAAAATGAGAGGTTGCAAATGTCATACAAGGTGGTGGCCACGACCATGGTAGAGGACATGCTTAGGCAAGTCCAAAGAAGAAGAAGAGATTGTTGGGTCATTTAGGATAGTTAATTGAGAACGAAATCTTTTATTGTAAAACAATTTGTTATGTACGATTGATCGGGAAAAAAAATGACATGTCTTCCTATGTGTTTGTGCTTCCATGAATGCTTCTTTCTTATTTGTGATTCATCTGGATTATTTGAAAAATATTAACATGAAATAATATATCGACAAAAGGAATGATTTTAACACCAAATTGTCCTTAGTGAACTCAGCATCCGCGTTGCTGAGTTCACTAAAGAGAATTTGGCATTGAATTGTCAATGCTAGGTTCTTTCGAACTAAATTCGGTCTTGTATGTGTCGAGTTCAATTTCAACCACAAGGTACCATCCTGGATATGCGACAAAATTTCTAAGTGTCAGAACTCAAAGTTGTAGATACCAAGTTCTATAAAGAAATATATTTCTACAGAACTCGGCGTCTTTCTATATACTAAAAATAATACATATTGTCACCACATGTCACGATATGGTGACAATGAGTCTACTTTGGGAAATATTTCTCAAACACGTCCAAATTGAAAGAGAAAAAATAAAATTAATTTAATTCGAAAATTTTCCTATTATCTAATGAATTTCACAATTGGACCTCCACTTTTATCATGTTTACCGACTAGCAAATAGTAAATTTAAAACAAATTTACCAATTAAATATGCTACATTCTCTTTTGAAAAAACAATTTACCAATTACTTTAGCACTACTTTATGTTCTCCTTGGACAATTGAACATAATTAATCTATTATTTCCATGTTGACAAGTCTCATAATTTTTTCAATTGAATACCCAAATTCCTTCCAATAAACACATATGTTTTGTACTTTCTGCATACAGAAAAAAAACTTTTCAGACAATCAAATATTGAAAAAAATCATTCCTTTCCTTTCCAACCTTAAACTTGAAGTAATACAAAGAATATATAATGATAATATGATAATTATGTCAAGGGAAAAATATGGTTGTGGAGGTCTTATGGACAACATGTCTATTAAGATTATGTCGCTTTAAGATTAATTTTTTTAATGAGCTAAATCACATGTGTTCATATCCCTTGAGCTAGAATATATTAAAATTTCACATCGACAACTAATCTAAAATGTTCATATTTGAATGGTTTAAAATTATGGAATTTCGGAAAAGCTTGGATACATGTGCAATTGAAAACAGCAATGCAATTAGTGTTTTCACTTGGATAAATACGATATTTTAGGTGCCATTTTTAATTCTCATATTCTACCAAGTAAGATTTCAAGTCTTATATTTTACCTATTTTGTTTTATTATTATTATTTCAAAAAACATTATTAATTTATTGAGGGATTTATTTTTAATATGTGAGAGCTTGAATGAGGTTTATTGCCTCATTGGATGGACTGATTTTCTGCCGTGATTAACACAATAATTTTAGTAAAAACTGGTTATCCTAATATATAACTTTGAATGAGTTTGAAATATTTAATATAAGTATGAGTTCCATAATTTGGCTCCCTCGTAAAGTCAATTACTGGTTTCCGATAAGAGTTGTGTATTTTAATGGACGATTAAAACCGAAAATCTATAAGGTATTTTAAGGTAGCTCATCTTTTGGTCCCTCCACCCAATCCAATCTCTACACGTGTCCCCGTAAAACACATCTCTATACCCAACCCAAATTTTCCTGGTCACTACATTTAATCTAAGCCATCGGTTGTTAAAAGCCTAAAATCTAACCATCCAAAATCAAGTCCATGGAATCTAATTTTTCCTGGTCCCTAAAATTAATCTAGACCGTCAGTTATAAAGGAAAAAAACATCCAACCGTTAGTTTTGTAAAAAAATAATGAATACCCCTCTTTTATACGACGGTTACTACCATTTTTCATCTCCATCACAACTAGGGCTGTGCAGAACCGGGTCAAACCGGTCAAACCGGACCGGACCGGTCGGTCCGGGTTCGGTCCGGAAATTTTTGAAAAAATCCGGTCCGGTCCGGGTTTCGGTCCGGCAAATTTTAAATTTTCCGGTCCGGTCCGGTCCGGACCGGTCCAATTTTTTTTTTTTTTAAATTTAAGCCAAAAAATCGGATTTTTGGACCGGACCGGACCGGACCGAACCGAACCGGTCCGGTCCGGTCTTCGGTCCGCCTATCCTAATTTTTTCCGGTCCGGTCCAGTTTTCAGTCCGGACCTAAAAAAAAATTCCGGTCCGGTCCGGACCGGACCGGACCGATGCTCAGCCCTAATCACAACCTTCCCCCAAAAGACACGTACTTTCACCAAACAAAAACTTATCCTTAACCCTTCGCTTTCACACTCTCCTTCAAACCAATCCATTCACTCTCCAACCACTCTAACCCTAACTGTATATACACAGATCTCCACTTCTTACTTTTCCTATCTAATCCATTCCACTTCAATTTTCTCAAGGTAATCTTCCTCATGGAAAGCACGTACACAACTTAATTACACAAACACGTCGTTATTTTCTCTTATTCTTCAATTGTAAACTATATCCTTTTTGTTGGCTTTTTGGCCTTAATCTATGTTTTGATGATTTAATTAACCTAATCTTAATTATGATGATGTAGAGTAGCACACATATTGCATTGCATGTATATTGTATTGTGCTAACCTCTACAGGTGATCAAGACTCAAGAAAGAAGGAAATGAAGTCAAGACATGTAATTAAAGCTAAATCGAAGACATGTAATCTTGATTTATTTTGAGTCTTAGGAACATGTGTAAATTGAGCATACAAGAGTTAAAAACATATCACAAACACACTAGGTTCCTTAGAGAAGTCACACACAAAATTTCACCTCATTTGGACTTCATTAGATCACCCAAACCTTAGTCGGAAATCACTTATAAACTTAAACCCAGATTTCATGTGTGAACCGGTCGACCGAACCAGTTCTCAGTTCGACCGGTTTATAACAGACTCTCCACAGTGATTTTACCGAACTCTACCGGTCGACCGGTTCTACCTTTTCGGTCGACCGATCCCGGATTTTAATATGGCCGTTTTTCTTGTCGTATTCCTATAACGGTCGTATTCGTATAAAACAAACTTAACCCCAAAATACATTCGGTAACCGGTCGAACGAAGACCTTGTTTCGGTCGACCGGTTGAACACATTTTCAGAAACCAAATTCCCTGCTATCGGTCGACACATTTCTCGTTCGACCGATTGACCTTTGTCTCAACCGAATCCCCTTTTTCGGTCGACCGCTCCATACTTTGGTTCGACCGATTCACTTAAGAAGAGTTAAGTTCTAGCTCGTTTGTCCGACCGAATATTCTTTTGTTCGACCGTTCTCCTTGAAATCAAGTGAACGGTCGACCGGTTTAGTAGTTTCGGTCGACCGGTTCTGGACAGATTTGCAGCCCGATTTTCTGCTTTGTGTATCTTGCACAAAACCCAATCAAATCTATCCCCAACGGCTAGAAAACCTTAGGAGCTTATAAATAGAGGATCAAGACTTGTTGTTAACACAACTCTCCAACTCCAATTTGTCCAATACATTAGAGAGAAACCTCAATCCTCAAAGCTCCCAATTCTACACTCCATAAGCCTAAACTTCACACATTTGATCATATACTCATCCTACTCAAAGTGTGCTCAATTAGAGAGTGAATCCCACTCAAGGTTACATTTGTTGTAAAGAGAGCAAGGGTCTTGGTGAAAGCCCAAGACAAGAAGCAAGGATTTCGGTGAAAGCCCGAAGTGATTCTCTCGGTTTGTGAGAGGTGGTGCCAAGCTCGGCGAGGGTTGTTCGCGAGCTTGAAGACTTGTAAAAGGCGTTGCTCCCGGCCCGGAACGGGGAGGCATAGTGAAGACGCAAGAGGAGCTCGAACGGGGATTCGAGAGGGGCTTGCAAGAGAGGACGTAGGCGCGGCCGAACCTCTATAAAAACCGACGTGTCTTCTTTGTGGTTTGCATTACTTTCTACTTGTGTTTGATTTTGCTTAATTTCCGCTGCATTTCTTTGATCAATCAACCAAGTAGTTAATTAGGGTTCAATAGGTGATTAGATTAAAAGTGATTAGTGGACCCATAACCCACACGATCCTACATTTGGTATCAGAGCCTTGTTAGCTAAATTCTCATACTTAATCGTATTTTTAGCATGGCTAGCACATCTAATCACTTAGAGGGTTTATGCACCACAAGGCCTCCTTTGCTTAATGGGTCAAATTATGATTATTGGAAAAATAGAATGAAAATCTTTTTAATATCAAATGACCTTAAGTATTGGAAGTTTATTCAAAATCCATACATACCCCCAAATGAAGATGATTTAGATTCTCTATCTAGGGCTCAAATGAAAGAAATTGAAATGAATTCAAAAATCATGAACATTCTTTATTGTGGCCTTAATGAGGGAGAATACAATAGAATTAGGGGTTGTGAAAGTGCACATGAGATATGGCATAGACTTCAAATGCACCATGAGGGGGATAGTAAAACTAAGGAAACACGCATTAGTCTTCTCATGCATAAATATGAAATATTTTCTATGCAAATCGGTGAGAACATAAGCGACATGAACACTCGCTTCACCGATATTACTAACTCTCTTTTGATTCTTGGAAGAAGGATAAATGAAGGAGAGATGACTCGAAAATTCCTCCGGTCATTGAGCAACGATTGGGAAGACAAGGTCGTGGCAATCGAAGAATCGCACGATCTTTCAAAATTAAAGATGGAGGAACTCATTGGAAATCTCATGGCCTATGAGCTCCAATTGAGTCATCGAAGAGAGAAGGAAGCTTCAAAGAAAAACTCCGTGGTGGCATTACATGCAAAGTTTGATGAGCCAAGGAGGGTGGAAGAAGAGGACATTGAGGTCCTTGCCCAAGACTTCTTCAAATACCTCAAGAGGGATAAAGGAGAAAAGAATGAAAGAAGAGGTAGAAGAAGTGAGAAAAGAGAAAAAGAAAAAGAGAGGGAGGAGAGTGAAAATGAGAGAAGAGAAGGGGAGAAGAAAAAGGAGAGAAGGGAGAGGAGAAAAGAAAAGGAGAAGAGCAAGAGAAGAGAAAGGAAGGAGGAAGCACACAAGGCTACATGGGATGATTCTTCATCACCATCATCATCGTCTTCTTCCTTGCAAAGTAGAAGAGAAGTGGCTCACTCATGCTTCATGGCAATTCAAGATGAAGGAAGTGAGGTATCCTCTAACTCTTACTCTAGTAGATCACATTCTTGCTCATCTAAATCATATGCTAGTGATAGTTCATGTTCTAAAGAAGAAACTTATTCTTATGATGAACTTCAAAATGCATTCCATGATTTAGTTAAACAATATGAGATCATATGTGATAAAAACAAGAATGCTAGAAAGTTAATCAAAGATCTTCAAAGCCAAATTGATACATGCATAAATGAGAAGAATGAGGTGATTACTAAATTTGAAAAGAACGCATCAAATCTTGAAAAATTAAGAGCAACACCTATAGATTGTGATCAACTAAATCTTCAAGCTTCTAACTTGCAATTGAGAAAAGATTTAGAAAGATTCACTAATGGAACTCATATGCTTAACATGCTATTAGGTAGTCAAAGGCAATCTTTGCAAAAACATGGTTTAGGTTACAATTTTAAATTGAAAAACCATGTATCTCACACTACTCTAAATGGTAAGCATATGTTCATTAACCATAGTTCCTCAAGTGTGTGGGCACCCAAAACCAAAATGGTTTGGATCCCAAGAGCTAATGTTCAAGGACCCAAAGTAGGTTGGGTACCAAAATCTACACTTGTAGGTACTTGAGGAGGAGATTGGTGGTGACCGGGTGAGCCAAAGCGTCGAATTCGAACCCGGTTGCATCACCAAATCAAGATTGGAGCTATTCAAGATTCAAGTTTGGTATAAATTTCTATCTTTGAAATTTTCTGAAAATTAGCTCTAATCTAGTTTCACATGCTTAATTGACATATCATATAGTTCAATTCATTGAAAATCATTTACCCTATTCATTGCAAATCATTTATCACATCCATTGATTCTAAATGTCAATTTTTAAATGGATGTTAGAATAAGGCTTAAGTTGAAACTTAAATGAACTTAATTTCATCATACTCATTGTTTCCATTTAGCCTTATTGATAGGGGGAGCTTAAATGTTATATCTTTTAGAGTAATGAAGTGCAAAATTTAGGGGGAGCAACTTCATTACAAGACATCCAAATTCTAAGCTTAAAGTCTTAAATAATTATTAATTTTGATGGATGTCAAAGGGGGAGAGATAATTAAGGGGGTAACTTGGAATTTGGCATAAAATTGAACAAAAACTATGCACATCCATAGGGGGAGCATTAATATGCATAGTTTACATATACAAATTCCATGTATTTAGATAGAATTAAGATATAGGTTGCCATCATCAAAAAGGGGAAGATTGTTGGCTTTTTGGCCTTAATCTATGTTTTGATGATTTAATTAACCTAATCTTAATTATGATGATGTAGAGTAGCACACATATTGCATTGCATGTATATTGTATTGTGCTAACCTCTACAGGTGATCAAGACTCAAGAAAGAAGGAAATGAAGTCAAGACATGTAATTAAAGCTAAATCGAAGACATGTAATCTTGATTTATTTTGAGTCTTAGGAACATGTGTAAATTGAGCATACAAGAGTTAAAAACATATCACAAACACACTAGGTTCCTTAGAGAAGTCACACACAAAATTTCACCTCATTTGGACTTCATTAGATCACCCAAACCTTAGTCGGAAATCACTTATAAACTTAAACCCAGATTTCATGTGTGAACCGGTCGACCGAACCAGTTCTCAGTTCGACCGGTTTATAACAGACTCTCCACAGTGATTTTACCGAACTCTACCGGTCGACCGGTTCTACCTTTTCGGTCGACCGATCCCGGATTTTAATATGGCCGTTTTTCTTGTCGTATTCCTATAACGGTCGTATTCGTATAAAACAAACTTAACCCCAAAATACATTCGGTAACCGGTCGAACGAAGACCTTGTTTCGGTCGACCGGTTGAACACATTTTCAGAAACCAAATTCCCTGCTATCGGTCGACACATTTCTCGTTCGACCGATTGACCTTTGTCTCAACCGAATCCCCTTTTTCGGTCGACCGCTCCATACTTTGGTTCGACCGATTCACTTAAGAAGAGTTAAGTTCTAGCTCGTTTGTCCGACCGAATATTCTTTTGTTCGACCGTTCTCCTTGAAATCAAGTGAACGGTCGACCGGTTTAGTAGTTTCGGTCGACCGGTTCTGGACAGATTTGCAGCCCGATTTTCTGCTTTGTGTATCTTGCACAAAACCCAATCAAATCTATCCCCAACGGCTAGAAAACCTTAGGAGCTTATAAATAGAGGATCAAGACTTGTTGTTAACACAACTCTCCAACTCCAATTTGTCCAATACATTAGAGAGAAACCTCAATCCTCAAAGCTCCCAATTCTACACTCCATAAGCCTAAACTTCACACATTTGATCATATACTCATCCTACTCAAAGTGTGCTCAATTAGAGAGTGAATCCCACTCAAGGTTACATTTGTTGTAAAGAGAGCAAGGGTCTTGGTGAAAGCCCAAGACAAGAAGCAAGGATTTCGGTGAAAGCCCGAAGTGATTCTCTCGGTTTGTGAGAGGTGGTGCCAAGCTCGGCGAGGGTTGTTCGCGAGCTTGAAGACTTGTAAAAGGCGTTGCTCCCGGCCCGGAACGGGGAGGCATAGTGAAGACGCAAGAGGAGCTCGAACGGGGATTCGAGAGGGGCTTGCAAGAGAGGACGTAGGCGCGGCCGAACCTCTATAAAAACCGACGTGTCTTCTTTGTGGTTTGCATTACTTTCTACTTGTGTTTGATTTTGCTTAATTTCCGCTGCATTTCTTTGATCAATCAACCAAGTAGTTAATTAGGGTTCAATAGGTGATTAGATTAAAAGTGATTAGTGGACCCATAACCCACACGATCCTACATTTGGTATCAGAGCCTTGTTAGCTAAATTCTCATACTTAATCGTATTTTTAGCATGGCTAGCACATCTAATCACTTAGAGGGTTTATGCACCACAAGGCCTCCTTTGCTTAATGGGTCAAATTATGATTATTGGAAAAATAGAATGAAAATCTTTTTAATATCAAATGACCTTAAGTATTGGAAGTTTATTCAAAATCCATACATACCCCCAAATGAAGATGATTTAGATTCTCTATCTAGGGCTCAAATGAAAGAAATTGAAATGAATTCAAAAATCATGAACATTCTTTATTGTGGCCTTAATGAGGGAGAATACAATAGAATTAGGGGTTGTGAAAGTGCACATGAGATATGGCATAGACTTCAAATGCACCATGAGGGGGATAGTAAAACTAAGGAAACACGCATTAGTCTTCTCATGCATAAATATGAAATATTTTCTATGCAAATCGGTGAGAACATAAGCGACATGAACACTCGCTTCACCGATATTACTAACTCTCTTTTGATTCTTGGAAGAAGGATAAATGAAGGAGAGATGACTCGAAAATTCCTCCGGTCATTGAGCAACGATTGGGAAGACAAGGTCGTGGCAATCGAAGAATCGCACGATCTTTCAAAATTAAAGATGGAGGAACTCATTGGAAATCTCATGGCCTATGAGCTCCAATTGAGTCATCGAAGAGAGAAGGAAGCTTCAAAGAAAAACTCCGTGGTGGCATTACATGCAAAGTTTGATGAGCCAAGGAGGGTGGAAGAAGAGGACATTGAGGTCCTTGCCCAAGACTTCTTCAAATACCTCAAGAGGGATAAAGGAGAAAAGAATGAAAGAAGAGGTAGAAGAAGTGAGAAAAGAGAAAAAGAAAAAGAGAGGGAGGAGAGTGAAAATGAGAGAAGAGAAGGGGAGAAGAAAAAGGAGAGAAGGGAGAGGAGAAAAGAAAAGGAGAAGAGCAAGAGAAGAGAAAGGAAGGAGGAAGCACACAAGGCTACATGGGATGATTCTTCATCACCATCATCATCGTCTTCTTCCTTGCAAAGTAGAAGAGAAGTGGCTCACTCATGCTTCATGGCAATTCAAGATGAAGGAAGTGAGGTATCCTCTAACTCTTACTCTAGTAGATCACATTCTTGCTCATCTAAATCATATGCTAGTGATAGTTCATGTTCTAAAGAAGAAACTTATTCTTATGATGAACTTCAAAATGCATTCCATGATTTAGTTAAACAATATGAGATCATATGTGATAAAAACAAGAATGCTAGAAAGTTAATCAAAGATCTTCAAAGCCAAATTGATACATGCATAAATGAGAAGAATGAGGTGATTACTAAATTTGAAAAGAACGCATCAAATCTTGAAAAATTAAGAGCAACACCTATAGATTGTGATCAACTAAATCTTCAAGCTTCTAACTTGCAATTGAGAAAAGATTTAGAAAGATTCACTAATGGAACTCATATGCTTAACATGCTATTAGGTAGTCAAAGGCAATCTTTGCAAAAACATGGTTTAGGTTACAATTTTAAATTGAAAAACCATGTATCTCACACTACTCTAAATGGTAAGCATATGTTCATTAACCATAGTTCCTCAAGTGTGTGGGCACCCAAAACCAAAATGGTTTGGATCCCAAGAGCTAATGTTCAAGGACCCAAAGTAGGTTGGGTACCAAAATCTACACTTGTAGGTACTTGAGGAGGAGATTGGTGGTGACCGGGTGAGCCAAAGCGTCGAATTCGAACCCGGTTGCATCACCAAATCAAGATTGGAGCTATTCAAGATTCAAGTTTGGTATAAATTTCTATCTTTGAAATTTTCTGAAAATTAGCTCTAATCTAGTTTCACATGCTTAATTGACATATCATATAGTTCAATTCATTGAAAATCATTTACCCTATTCATTGCAAATCATTTATCACATCCATTGATTCTAAATGTCAATTTTTAAATGGATGTTAGAATAAGGCTTAAGTTGAAACTTAAATGAACTTAATTTCATCATACTCATTGTTTCCATTTAGCCTTATTGATAGGGGGAGCTTAAATGTTATATCTTTTAGAGTAATGAAGTGCAAAATTTAGGGGGAGCAACTTCATTACAAGACATCCAAATTCTAAGCTTAAAGTCTTAAATAATTATTAATTTTGATGGATGTCAAAGGGGGAGAGATAATTAAGGGGGTAACTTGGAATTTGGCATAAAATTGAACAAAAACTATGCACATCCATAGGGGGAGCATTAATATGCATAGTTTACATATACAAATTCCATGTATTTAGATAGAATTAAGATATAGGTTGCCATCATCAAAAAGGGGAAGATTGTTGGCTTTTTGGCCTTAATCTATGTTTTGATGATTTAATTAACCTAATCTTAATTATGATGATGTAGAGTAGCACACATATTGCATTGCATGTATATTGTATTGTGCTAACCTCTACAGGTGATCAAGACTCAAGAAAGAAGGAAATGAAGTCAAGACATGTAATTAAAGCTAAATCGAAGACATGTAATCTTGATTTATTTTGAGTCTTAGGAACATGTGTAAATTGAGCATACAAGAGTTAAAAACATATCACAAACACACTAGGTTCCTTAGAGAAGTCACACACAAAATTTCACCTCATTTGGACTTCATTAGATCACCCAAACCTTAGTCGGAAATCACTTATAAACTTAAACCCAGATTTCATGTGTGAACCGGTCGACCGAACCAGTTCTCAGTTCGACCGGTTTATAACAGACTCTCTACAGTGATTTTACCGAACTCTACCGGTCGACCGGTTCTACCTTTTCGGTCGACCGATCCCGGATTTTAATATGGCCGTTTTTCTTGTCGTATTCCTATAACGGTCGTATTCGTATAAAACAAACTTAACCCCAAAATACATTCGGTAACCGGTCGAACGAAGACCTTGTTTCGGTCGACCGGTTGAACACATTTTCAGAAACCAAATTCCCTGCTATCGGTCGACACATTTCTCGTTCGACCGATTGACCTTTGTCTCAACCGAATCCCCTTTTTCGGTCGACCGCTCCATACTTTGGTTCGACCGATTCACTTAAGAAGAGTTAAGTTCTAGCTCGTTTGTCCGACCGAATATTCTTTTGTTCGACCGTTCTCCTTGAAATCAAGTGAACGGTCGACCGGTTTAGTAGTTTCGGTCGACCGGTTCTGGACAGATTTGCAGCCCGATTTTCTGCTTTGTGTATCTTGCACAAAACCCAATCAAATCTATCCCCAACGGCTAGAAAACCTTAGGAGCTTATAAATAGAGGATCAAGACTTGTTGTTAACACAACTCTCCAACTCCAATTTGTCCAATACATTAGAGAGAAACCTCAATCCTCAAAGCTCCCAATTCTACACTCCACAAGCCTAAACTTCACACATTTGATCATATACTCATCCTACTCAAAGTGTGCTCAATTAGAGAGTGAATCCCACTCAAGGTTACATTTGTTGTAAAGAGAGCAAGGGTCTTGGTGAAAGCCCAAGACAAGAAGCAAGGATTTCGGTGAAAGCCCGAAGTGATTCTCTCGGTTTGTGAGAGGTGGTGCCAAGCTCGGCGAGGGTTGTTCGCGAGCTTGAAGACTTGTAAAAGGCGTTGCTCCCGGTCCGGAACGGGGAGGCATAGTGAAGACGCAAGAGGAGCTCGAACGGGGATTCGAGAGGGGCTTGCAAGAGAGGACGTAGGCGCGGCCGAACCTCTATAAAAACCGACGTGTCTTCTTTGTGGTTTGCATTACTTTCTACTTGTGTTTGATTTTGCTTAATTTCCGCTGCATTTCTTTGATCAATCAACCAAGTAGTTAATTAGGGTTCAATAGGTGATTAGATTAAAAGTGATTAGTGGACCCATAACCCACACGATCCTACACTTTTCTCTTTTTACTCCTTTCTTTTTTGGTTATCAACTCTTAAACTTATTAACGAAATCAAAATCATAAGTTTTTCCCATCGTGATGATTTTTAAACGGATCAAAAAAATAAAATCATAACATTTTTATGTGGAAATAATGGTGTGTTTTCATCTTGCTTTCGTTTAGCTTTTTCTTTCCATACACAGGAGGCGTGTGTTATCGAGGCCTTTGTGCTAAGACATTTGCTAAGCAAAAGTGGTATGTTTATTCTTCTCCCCAAATGTGTTATTTTTGGTCAGTTTCAACTCCGTTTTTGATGCATGGATTTCCACACCAAGTGTTTTCTTTACCCGCTCACCAACTGGTCGATTGATTGCATGATGCTTTCCTATGCTTATTTAAAAAAAATCAACTACTTACTCACCAACTGTTAGATTGATTGATTGATTGACACAACGCCATCTTGTCTACATTTTTTTTGTACAACTTCAATTTCCCCAACTGCATGCGTATTGACTCCGTAATATAAACATTGTACTTAATTGCTTTTTACTACTTGCTTTAAATTCTACAAATTCAAATAGAGTAGTTATACACGGACGCGCGCGTCCGTGACGCTTCCTACGTGGACGGCCAACTCAGCTGCCAGTTCAGCGTCCAGTCAGCCAAAACTTCTGCGCGGGGAAAAGTAAATTACGAATTATTGGGTGCGACGGTTCATTTCCCGAAATCACGATTAGACGGTTCATTTCCCGAAATCACGATTAGACGGTTAAACTTCACGTACATCATTAGCGGCGGGACAGCATTCGAGTAACTTTCCTCCCAAGTCTTCTCCTTTTCCATTCCCCATTTCAGCCGGAGTTCCTTTCCAGACGCTCATCCAAAACATTCATTCCTGTTTTAGTCGAACGAAAATTATAACCAGGCGAAAATGGATCCTTCTCTACCTGAAACCTCCATCGCTCCTGAAATTGTAGCCGCGCAGGTGTTGTGTCAACCACGTTCTTTCTGGTTCATTTTAAGGTTCATTATTGGCCTCTAACAATTTTTTTTGGTGGTTTAAGGGAAGCACGTACTACTTTCGCGAAACCAAGTGCGGTTTCACGGCCCTTCACAAGCAGTTCGACCGGATGAAGGAGGAGGAGAAAAATGTCTTCCAACGGACGCCTTTCGGTCACTTCCTCTCCTTTCCTCACGTCACAACTGACAACGAGATACTGGGTTGGTTCGTCGAACACTTCGACGCCACTGAAGTCGGTCTGAGAATAGCCACTGCGGTGGTCCCATTTACGGTAGAAGACGTCGCCCTTCTACTTGGACTAAGAGCACATGGGCAGAGAGTGGATATGGAAGCAATGTACGTAGAGAAACGTGACGGGGTGAACCTCGACAACACCCAACTACTGGGTCATCTTACCGCCACGAGCAAGATGGGCGAGGAGGAGGAGCACGTCCGACTCCTTATTTCTATGATTTTCAATCATTTTTTGTTCTTCGATGGATCACTGCGAAGTAAAGCGTGGTACACGAAGCACCTTAAGAACCTCAAGCGCCTCAAGAGATATGCGTGGGCAAAAGCGGTTCACACTTTCTTGGTTGAAGGACTGGAGGAAGCCCAACGGGACCTCTCGAGGAGGAGATTGTCAGGGAACTTCTCTATGAAGCAGGGCTACGTGTATGGTTGCGTTGCCGTATTATTGTCAGTCCAGAGTAGTGTTGGTTTATGTCCGGAATAAGTGTTTTGTCTGTCCAGGATAGGTCTTGTGTCTGTCCGGAATAGTGTTGTCTCTGTCCGGAATAAGTGTCTTGAGGTTATCCGGGAAAAGTGTTACGTATGTCCGGAATAGTATTTTATCTGTCCGGAATAAGAGTTGCGTCTGTCCGGAATAAGTATATTGTCTGTCCGGAATAGTGTTGTGTCTGTCCGGAATAAGAGTTGCGTCTGTCCGGAATAAGAGTTGTGTCTGTCCGGAATAGTGTTGAGTCTGTCCGGAATAAGAGTTGCGTCTGTCCGGAATAAGTATATTGTCTGTCCGGAATAGTGTTGCGTCTGTCCGGAATAAGAGTTGCGTCTGTCCGGAATAAGTATTGAGTCTGTCCGGAATAGTGTTGCGTCTGTCCGGAATAAGAGTTGGTTTATGTCCGAATAAGTATTTTGTCTGTCCGGAATAGTGTTGCGTCTGTCCGGAATAAGAGTTGCGTCTGTCCGGAATAAGAGTTGTGTCTGTCCGGAATAGTGTTGAGTCTGTCCGGAATAAGAGTTGCGTCTGTCCGGAATAAGTATATTGTCTGTCCGGAATAGTGTTGCGTCTGTCCGGAATAAGAGTTGCGTCTGTCCGGAATAAGTATTTTGTCTGTCCGGAATAGTGTTGCGTCTGTCCGGAATAAGAGTTGGTTTATGTCCGAATAAGTATTTTGTCTGTCCGGAATAGTGTTGCGTCTGTCCGGAATAAGAGTTGTGTCTGTCCGGAATAAGAGTTGTGTCTGTCCGGAATAGTGTTGAGTCTGTCCGGAATAAGAGTTGCGTCTGTCCGGAATAAGTATATTGTCTGTCCGGAATAGTGTTGCGTCTGTCCGGAATAAGAGTTGTGTCTGTCCTGGGGAAGTTATGTTTCTGGTTTTTAACTCATTCATGTTTTCAGGTGTGGCTTTGCGAGAAGTTCAAATTTGGGGATCCCCGGTCAGCATTTCCACGGTTCAAGTGTTGGACGGAAATGTTTAGCATACGCCAAATCCTTAGAAAATGGGAAGATCGAGGCATCAACTTGTCCCGGATTTACTCGGGTCAATTTGAGTTGAAGAGCACCCCAAAACTCAGTGCACGGGAGCATTCACTGTTGTCAGAGGATCAATTTCCTACTGCAGAAGCAACTCCCGCAGCAAAGGTTGTCTCGAAGGAAACACCTTCAACATCCACTCTACCAAGGGTACAACTCAGTGAATGCAGCATTCCATGTGACCCACTGCTACAAGAGTTGGAACTTAGTGAGGTGAAGACGAATTGGCTGTGAGCCGAAGCAGCACTTAGGGAGGCGACCGTTAAAATTAACAACCTGGAGGAAGAACTCCGGATCTCTCAAGAAGAGTGTCGTAGGCTGAGAGTCCGTGGGGAGGAGGAAGAGAGTGAAAAGAGGGAGGAGGAAGAGAGAAATAAGAGGGAGGCGGAGGAGAGGGAAAAGAGGGAGGAAGAGAGAAATAAGAGGGAGGCGGAGGAGAGGAAGAAGACAGAGGAGAAAGAGAGGGAGAAGAGAGAGGAGGAAGAAAGGAAGAAGAGGGAGGAGCAAGAGAAGAAGAAGAGGGAGGATGATGAGAAGAGGAGGGAGGAGGATGAGAGGAATAAGAGGGAGGAGGATGAGAAGAAGAGAAGGGAGGAGGATGAGAGGAATAAGAGGGAGGAGGATGCGAGGAAGAGGAGGGAGGAGGATGAGAAGAAGAGGAGGATGAGGAGGGAGGAGGAAGAGAGAAAAAAGCGGAGGGAGGAAGAGAGGAAGAAGAGGGGGGAGGAAGAGAGGAAGAAGAGGGAGGAGCAAGAGAAGAAGAAGAGGGAGGAGGATGAGAGGAATAAGAGGGAGGAGGAAGAGAAGAAGAGGAGGATGAGGAGGGAGGAGGAAGAGAGAAAAAAGCGGAGGGAGGAAGAGAGGAAGAAGAGGGAGGAGGATGAGAGGAATAAGAGGGAGGAGGAAGAGAAGAAGAGGAGGGAGGAGGAAGAGAGGAATACGAGGGAGGAGGAAGAGAAGAAGAGGAGGGCGGAGGAGGAGGAGAGGAAGAAGAGGGAGGAGGAAGAGAAGAGGAGACAGCAGGAAAGAAAGAGGAAGGCTGTGGTATCGCTACCGTTTTTGCACCCTCAAAAAATGCGGACCATTAAATCACGCTTGCGCACAGAACATATAGACGAAGCACAAAGCAAATCTGACCAAGATGAGGCACAGAAGAATGCCGCAGAACAACAAGAAGAAATAAAGGAGGCCGAAGAAGCCACCACAAAAACAAAGGGGGCCGAAGAAGCCAGTGAAGAAATATACGAGGCCGACGAAACATCGAAAGATGAACTGGCCGCCCATGTTTCGTCCACGAGGCCCGATGTGGATGCGACCGCCTTGAGAACGCTGACCAATGATGAGGTACGTCGTTTATTGAATGCAACGGCTCCCGAACGAGAAGCCAAAGATATTATCTGGAGGGGTGGTCTGAGCAATATCCGCAGGGGTGATCTGAAGGAAATGATTTCGGCAAAAACAGAATTCACCAACGAAACTATTGATGGCCTAATTGAGGTACTCCTCAGAAGAGGAGGGCAACATAAGGTGGTCTGCTTATCATCCTTCGAATCGGAAATGATTGTGGAGGGACAGGGAGAAGATATAAGAAAAGATTATTTACTCCCAAAAATTGAAGGAATAAATGTGGAGGAAGTCATCATCGCACAGCCATGCTGTTTGGCCGGCCACTGGACTCTGTTCGTTGCCCACGGACCTCGATCAGAGTTCATTCAGTACAACAGCCTCTCCCGCACACTTAAAAGAGGTGACAATCCTAACCGTTTAGTCGGAACTCATGAATGCACCGCGTCTAAGATAGCGGGATTCTGGCGAGGGTTGTTGAAGGTCGACTGGCCGCTGAGAGTTGAGAGGAAAGGTAGCCAACGACAGCAACCGGGGAGTAATGACTGCGGGCCATACGTTTTGTACTGGATGAAGCGTTTGATGGAGAATGTTGATCCGACTCAGCCGAAGCAGAGCAAGGTTATTCACCGTTTTAGAGGCGATTTGGCCAATTTCTTACTCGAAGACTCTGGGATGTGCGATCAACAATAAACGACTCTGGATGTTTTAATTTTTTTTACAAAGTTATACATGTATACATGTTAAAATTACATAGACTATTTGAATGATTTATCAATACAAGGACATTTGGTGTTGGGTTAAATTATCAATACAAGGACATGTATAAATTATCAATACTCTTAAACCGGACAACAAATACACCTATTCCGGACAGCAAATACACTAATTCCGGACAACAAATACACTTATTCCGGACAGCAAATACACTTATTCCGGAAAAACTTAATGTTCCGTTTCTGGACAAAATTTATTCTTAAACCGGACAACAAATACACTTACTCCGAACAACAAATACACTTATTCCGGACAGCAAATACACTTATTCCGAACAACAAATACACATATTCCGGAAAACAAATACACATATTCCGGACAGCAAATACACTTATTCCGGACAACAAATACACTTATTCCGGACAGAAAATACACTTATTCCGGACAAACTTTTTGTTCCGTTTCGGGACACACTTTATTCTTAAACCGGACAACAAATACACTTATTCCGGACAACAAATACACTTATTCTGGACAGCAAATACACTTATTCCGGACAAACTTTTTGTTCCGTTTCGGGACACACTTTATTTTTATTCCGGACAGCAAATACACTTATTCCGGACAGCAAGTACACTTATTCCGGACAGCAAATACACTTATTCCGAAAACACTTTATTCTTAAACCGGACAACAAATACATTTATTCCGGACAACAAATACGCTTATTCCGGACAGCAAATACACTTATTCCGGACAAACTTTTTGTTCCGTTTCGGGACACACTTTATTCTTAAACCGGACAACAAATACACTTATTCCGGACAACATATACACTTATTCCGGACAGCAAATACACTTATTCCGGACACACTTTATTCTTAAACCGGACAACAAATACACTTATTCCGGACAACAAATACGCTTATTCCGGACAACAAATACACTTATTCCGGACAGCAAATACACTTCTTCCGGAAAAACTTTATGTTACGTTTCTGGACAAACTTTATTCTTAAACCGGACAACAAATATACTTATTTTGAACAACAAATACACTTAATCCGGACATGGATGAATCGTAATCCGGACGGACATGGATGAATCGTAATCCGGACGGACATATAACGTAATCCGGACATACTTGTAACTTAATCCGGACATAAATATAACTTATTCCGGACAGACATACAACAAACCAAAATTACTTAAATATATTTGTCGCCATCAGAAATTAATTCACAAACGAACAAGCAAAGAAAGAGTTGAATCTTATGCAATAATACGGACAGACATACAATGACTTTCAACAAAATTACATAGGAATAATTACAACCAAGGACAAATACAATAATCAAGGAGGAACTCCCTCGTAATGCAAATTCATGTCCCAGTCATCGAAATCGTGATCCCCCGGTTTGGGTGTTGCAGGGTGTAACGGGGGTAGAACCTTATTCCTGATGATTTTCTTAACGTTACTTTTAATTATTTTCTCAGACAAAGAAATCCGTCGTTTGCTCGGCGGTCTGCCTTTCCGTCTTGCCTTATCCGGATTGAGAACGGATGTACCATCGAACACAGGATCAGGTCGTTGCATACGTTCCTTAAGCAACTCAAGTGCCTCTACCGCCTGAAGATATCTGTCGTTTGAGTCGAAAGCGGCCTCGGCGATCCAAACCGCACGACCCATTATGTCGTCGTGGCGACGAAGCGCATCGTTCCCCGTTATGCCACTTTGAAGGGGAAACTTGACTCCATAGCTCCTTCGGATATCCTTCCTCCATCGGTGGACGATGTAAGACTCGGGGAGCAACGCGTTTGGACGTATTCGGGCAATAACAACATAAACGTGACAACATAGGATGCCGACGTGATCAAACATTCTGCAATCGCATACCCACTTCTCATCTCTAATTTGCACTGTGAACCGTTTCGACAATGGGAGGATATGTGTCAATACATGTTCAGTCACGTTGAAGTGCAATGTGTCGTCCTCGTTGAACTCATCCTTGATGTCGCAGTACATCATCTTCCCAATTTCTAACTGCACCTTCTTGAAGACACCCACCGTATACAACTCGCCCAATTGCCTCTCGAATGGATATTTCGAAATCAATTGCGGAGCCTTATGCTCACAATCGAAATCAGACAGAGCTTCCTTCTCATACTTGTGGCGTACCGCGAGTTCGTATTGTTGAACGAACTGCTTAAGTGTCGTCCTTGATGTGAGGTACTTATCGAAGAAGGCGTTCATACCCTCACTTCTCTGGGTTGATGTCATTCCTGCGGAAAAACAATCCCGCCAGAATGCAGGTACCCAGCGCTCTCGAATTGCATAAATGGATCGGAGCCAATTATTGTCGTGGAACTCGAAATCATCTAGAAAACCCTGCCAATTCCGCTCGAATTCTGCCGGAGTCTTGGAATCGAATACACAGTTGTTGAGGTCAAACAACGTATGATCCCGGTACTTCGTGGGCAGCTTCACAGGGGCCTTATTCATTATGTGTCATATACAAAATCTGTGTCGCGCTTTAGGGAACACAGTCCTCACAGTCGCAGCTATGGCGCCACATTGGTCTGTTATGATCGTCGGGGGGCTTGTATCTGCACACAACGCGATCAAGATAAAAACATATGTTAATCGGGACAAAAATAACGTAAACCGGACAGACGTCAAGGGTAAACCGGACGAGCAAAAAACGTAAACCGGACAGACGTAAGGGATAAACCGGACGAGCAAAAAACGTAAACCGGACAGGCACATAACGTAAAACGGACAAAGCCGGACAAAATAAAACACGTACCGTTCATGCACGTCAACCATGTTTGGAACAACCAAATGTAATTTTGTGTCGTCTCGGAAGAGAGGAGTGCGCAACCGAGTAGGACAGACTGGTAGTGGTGATTTACCCCCACAAATGGGGCAAAAGGCATGTCATACTTGTTTGTTATGTATGTTGTGTCGAAACATATTGCATCTCCAAAGTAAGAGTAAGCAGCTCGAGAACGACTGTCGGCCCAGAACACATTTCGAAGTCTGCCTTCGTCGTCCATATCCATTACGTAAAAGAAGCGGGAATCATTTTTCTGCATCCTGATGAAATAATCTTGGATAGCTTGCGCATCTCCTGGTCCCATTTTGAGGTTTCTAACCTCGTTCACAACATTCCTGCGAAACATAATTTTTATGACAAAGCTAAATGCGTAACTTCAACCAGGTTAAGTGGAGAATAAATAACCTTAGGTCTCGCTCGTTGAAAGACAATTTATCGTGACCTCCAGCTTCGACCACAAAAGATTGCATGGTCTTGGCGGCAGATATACCGGCAGCATCATTGCACGAAATGCGTGCTCTGGCGGACTCCGGGACGGATCGTTTTTGTCGGAGGAAGCGCATCTGGTCTTCCGACAGCATGGCGTGGTTATGTTGGAGATCTACGTAGTTAATTACGTAGCCTCTGGATGGATTTCCGGAGACCCTGATCCGAGCAGTGCAATCCACCCTACCGGATAACCTATGTTTTGGTCTACCTTCACCTTGGTTTCCCGGAGCATTACCCTCCTTGGAGCAAGTAAGAGTGGCCCGTATAACAACACCACGATCGTAATGAGATTGTCTTATCTTCACACCAAAACCACAGGAATCGGCATAGGAAACGTAAAATGCTTTGGCTTTCTTCGAAGGAAGGAAAATACATCTTCTCTTGCGGGACGTTTGAGGCATGCGCCGGCTGTGAGGACACATTAACGAGTGCCATTACAGTACAGCAAAAAGGGAGGAAGAAGAAGGAAGGGTTCATAGGATCCGAATAAGGTAGCCAAAACATTTTGTATCTCCGTGAAGCGCCAAAAAAGAAGAAATGGAGGACGTGCTGATTTGAGGAGCATTAAATGCGATTGTGGACGTATCAGGAAAATAAAAGAAAAAGACAACATTCCGAAGTAAGTAGTACGCTTGTCCGGAATAAGTGTTCCAACTATGCGGATTACATAGTAACTGTGTCCGGAATGAGTCATGCGCTTGTCCGGAAAAAAAGAGGAAAATGAGTAAAAAATTAGGTGACGTGAAACCCTAAGGGATCTTTAGTGGATCTCCGTTGAGCGCCAAAAGAAAAGGTGGTATCTCCGTAGATATGCATTTAATGCATGGGGAAGACAAATAAGAAAGACATCATTGCTCTGAGAAGCTTAGTGTACATGCTGACTGGATGCTGAATGGACAAAATTTCTCCGCCACGTAAGTAGCGTCAGTGACGCACGCGTCTACTAAACATTTTCCATTCAAATATATGGTTTGAAAGTAAACTTTTTATGTTGTTGGTTGCAACTGCCAAGGTGACATTGGTAAAAGGAGGAGGATCTGAAGGTAAAACAATTGCCCAGTGAGCATTGTGGGGACATGAGTGAAGGTGGAACTTGTGAAACCATGCTTAAATTAACCGTCGTTGTACCAGAGGACCAGAGGAGTACAGATCCATCTGGCATTTCACCATAAAGGACTTCGAGAAGAACTCCATGTCGTTAAGAGCATCATTAACGGCGCCCAGACAGTTCCCAGGCGTTCTGCTTTCTCTCTCAGCTACGTTAGCTTCTCTCTCTGCCACGTCAGCACAAACCAACCCCCCTACAAAATCCTTAACCATAACCTAATCCACCCAGTCACGCTACAGTATTTGTTGCCACGTCATTATTTTTATTCTTCTCTCCAAAACTCTTTCAACAATCAACAAAATATATTAATAATCATTATCGTAATTATTTAATATCAACAATTCATTCGTTTTTAATTAACATTTAATTAATAAATAGGAAAATATTATTAAAATTTAGAAAACCACATTACATAGTACATTAACCGGAAATTTAGAAACTAAAACTAAAAATACATGCTTAAATACTAAACTAAAATACTAAACTTCAAATACATCAAGACGCATTTCCTCCAAAGCGTTGCCATATATTGTCGACCAAATCGGCTTTAAGGTTCAAATGTGTGGTACGATCACGCACTTGATCTCTCATTCTCAAGTACCTGGTAATATCCAATACACGGTCAGTGGAATACCGCACCGCGTCGTTCACGGAATTTCCAGGTTGATCCTGAACAAATTCGTTCCAATCTCCAAAATTACCGAAGGAATCACGTTCATCCTCCACTATCATATTATGCATTACAATGCAAGCTGTCATTATTTTGTTAAGTACAATCTTACTCCATGCAATAAATGACTTCTTCACTATCGCGAATCGCACTTGCAAGACTCCAAATGGACGTTCTACATCTTTGCGTGCTGCTTCTTGTCGTTCAGCAAATAACCTATCCTTCGGTGTTTGTGGATGAACGATAGACGGAATGAATGCTGCCTATTTTTGATAAATATCATCAGTAAGATAATATCACATATTATATCGAGAACCGTTTACCTCAAAATTCACAAGTAGAGCTCGTCCTTCCATTACGTCGTCAAAAACCAGAGATCGTTGCAGGACATTTAAGTCGTTGCATGAACCTGGTGTGCCAAAAAACGAGTGTCATATCCACAAGTCAGCCGACGCCACTGCCTCGAGAACAAGAGTGGCATTGCCACTACGCCCTTGATATTGACCCCTCCAAGCAACAGGGCAATTTTTCCACACCCAGTGCATGCAATCGATACTTCTCATCATGCCTGGGAACCCACGCTGCTCACCAACATGAAGTAGTCGTGCTAGGTCATTTGCATTAGGTCTTCGGAGATACTCACCGCCGAAGTTGTTAATTACACCATCGCAGAATTTCTCAAGTGCGTTTCTTGCCGTGGATTCGCTTAGCCTCAAGTATTCGTCCACCTCATCAGCCGCAACACCGTACGCTAGCATACGAATCGCCGTGGTACATTTCTGCATGCCAGAGATGCTCATCCTACCGGTGGCGTCTGGATTACGTTGGAAGAAGACATCAGATGTCTCAATGGCACTCACAATGTGAAGAAATACATGCTTTCGCATCCTAAATCTTCTCCTGAAAATGTTGTCAGGATAAACATGGTCGTTAGAAAAATAAGCGGCAATCAAACGGTTGTAACCAAACTCCCTATCCCTATCTGGGTTCGAAGTTCACATTCTACGCCTCTTAGGACGTTGGTCCACCACTTGGGAGACATACTCCGTTAAGGAGTTCAACACTTGGTCGTAAACTTCGTCATTGGATGTTGAAGATGATGAAGACTTCCAACTGGAAGACTTATCGGGTGAATACATTGTTCGTAGATGAATGATAGAGAACCAACCAGGAGAGGTACATTTATAGTTCTAAGAAGTAACCTGCAGTACGTGCGCGACTCACTAAAGACGAGACGATTGGATCGGGGATTGGACTTCTCAAACATCGAGGACCCCTCATGTTCAAATTTCCATACGAGGTATATCGTGTACATGCTGCACGATTGATTGTCACAATGTTGTTTTGTATGTGTGTGTTTAATTTGGAGCAACTCCAATTATTACAATTGCTTCTTTTGCTCGATTGATTGTCTATTGCCAACTAATATTGCAATGACTTCTATACTAGAGTTAATTATAACACTGATACTGCAATATTACTCCATTTGAACGAGTTTTTCAATTCTACTTCTCATGACTCATTGAATAATCATTAGACAACATGTAAATCGTTTTTGCAAAATGTGGGAAATAGCAACCTTAAACAAAATATTGTGGCTTGGTAGTTCACTTTTTATGTGGTAGCCCCTAACATTTTTTATTTGTTACTTTAACGAGGTGCAAAGGAATATTATGCTGGTCAATTGAACATAATATTATTTTTGATTTATTACTTTAATGAAGTGCAAAGGAATATTATGCTGGTCAATTGAACATAATATTATTTTTGATTTATTACTTTAATGAAGTGCAAAGGAATATTACGTTGGTCAATTCAACATAATGTATTCATTTCATTCCTACATGTCACATTTCGATAAGTTTTGAGTTTGGTGTGGAGGTGACATGGCAGAGCCCATTAATGTTGTTGTTTAATGCCCTTCAAGTCCTGAAATTTTAAAAAATGATTCAACCATTAGAATGATAATATTTATATATTTGCAGCATAATGCATTTTCATAAGGAAAATTTTTCAAAATAATTTTTTTTTAAAAATGATTGCCAAAATAGACCTACATCAAAAGTATTTCTCAAACTAGACCCGCTGCCACCACGTGGTGACACGTGGCGGCGGCGGGTTTTGTTTTTTGTGCATACATAACTCGACACTGGTGATGCCAGTTCTTCTTGGGAGAACTCGGCACGGGTGATGACGAGTTCTTTTTGGTTTTTTATTGGCCAACACTTGAAATTTTTCACTAAGGAGGTGATTCAAATATAACTCGGCACTGGGAGTGCCGAGTTCTATTTAAGAAACTTCTCCTGGCGCTCAGATCGTGCATGAGACGGTTGACGCGCCAGGAGAACAGTTTCTCAAATAGAACTCGACATCCTAGATGCCGATTTCTAAAGGAAGAACTCGGCGTTTCTAACGCCGAGAAACGCCGAGTTCACTTTAAAAAAAGTGAACTCGGCGTTACAAACACCGAGTTCCGTCGGGCTATAAAAGCAGCACGACGCCCCCCCCCCCCCCCCCCTCCCAATCGGCCGAGTTCCCAAGTTTTTAAGGTTAGGGTTTCGATTTTTTTCGTTTTCCACCGTTTTCTTGCCTTTTTATGTATTAGGATGATATATATTGTTGTTTTATGTATGATTGTAGTGTTTTTGTTGGTTTAAGAACCCGTTTTGGTGCAAACTCGAATTCGATTTTGGGTTTTTAGGCAAAACGTTTTATTTCTTGTTTGTTAGTTGATTATTGATTTTAGTTTTGTTGATTATAGATCTACGGTAGTCATCTTAAAAATAGTTGAATTTAAGTATAATTATTGTGATTAAAATTAGATTTTTTGTTGTTATTTAGGTTTGAATGTATGTTAAATTGAATGAATGTAAACTTGAAAGTGATTTATTTGAGTTTGAATGTATGTGAGAATTGAAGTTTGTAGTATTGTTAGTTTTTTTTCTACCGTGCAGGTTTAAATTTACCAATTTGAAAAATATAGGGGAGGTTCTGTCAAAAAATTTAAAAAATCTCTGACATGATTCGTAACGTTGTTTATTGTAGTTGATTTTATTGGAGAGATTGTTCGACGTTTACAGCCGTTTGCTACTACACTCGATTGAGGTAATTTCTAAAATATTAGAGTATTCTCAACTTTTTAAGTAGTTAGTAATGAAGAACAACCATCTCACTTTTTAACGTGTTATGTACAGATGGAGTTTGGTCGTTCCAGTACTGGTTCAGTTAGAGGTAGCTACGCTTCACAGGGTCTGGTAGACAGATCAGTGTTGGTTTTGCAGGCCAACAACAAGTCTGACTTGTTCAAAGATTTTGTAAGCATTTTACGTTTTCAAGTTAAATATTTGCACGTAAGTTTCAATATTCTGACATTTCTCTAAATTTATGCAGAAGGATGTTGATGGTGTAAAATGCGTTGAGTATGGATCAAAGTTCAACGAATGGCAGATCACTGATGAGAGGATGTTGTTTCTGATAGATATGGCAGGGTTTGACACGGTCACTCGGGTGGACCGAGGTCAGTTGGATCATACCTTGCTAGGGGCGATGGTCGAGCGTTGGAGACCGGAGACTCATTCATTTCACCTGCGACATGGTGAGATCACATGCACCTTGTGTGACATCTCGATGATTACCGGCTTGCGCGTAGATGGTTTGCCGGTATGTGAGTCTCAGGAGTACGTTCGGTCAGAGGTTTGCATGAATTTATTGGGTCAGGTCCCCGATGACTTGGGTCGTAAGGATTCCGTAACTCTGGGTTGGTTGCAAGCTCAATTTCAGCAGTTGTCTTTTGATGCTGACGAGGAGACAGTTACACGACACACCAGAGTCTTCATTCTGTCCAGCTGGGATGTAGTATTTTGGCAGTTAAGAGTGGCACGATAATTCACTTGAAGTACCTGTCTTTGCTCAGAGATTTGGCAGTCGCATCGGAGTACAGTTGGGGTAGTGCGGCTCTGGCCCACTTATATCACATGTTAGACGAAGCCTCACTGATTCCGATGATACATTTGTGTGGTTTTCTTACGTTCCTGCAGTTGTGTTGCTGGGAACATCTACACATTGGGAGACCTTTGAAGAGAAGACCATTAGTATACCCGGAGGACGAGAGAGCACTATTAGGGTCCCGTTGGAGACGACCAAGAACATTCAAGGGTAGTGCGAAGACGACGACACTTGATTTTTTATCGGAATGAGCTGGACGTGCAGGAATTCGATCAAGTGATCTGGGACCCTTATGCAAATTTTGATCTTAGTCAGTTACCACCACTATATACGGAAGGTTCAGAGATCTGGACGAGCCGTACTTGACTTATAAATTTTGGTGAGGTGGTTATGCATTGTCCAGACCGAGTGATGAGACAGTTTGGTCTACAGCAGCACATTCCAGAGCCGATGAAGAGACGTGTAGTGAAATCGGCTCAGGAGAGGTCGGATGTTAATTGGTTGGCGGAAAATCACCAATTCATTCAGCATTGGTCGCACAGAAGAGATTATCTACAGCATTGGTCGAACAGAAGAGATTATCACTAGTGCGGAGTTCTCCTCGAGAGAACTCGTCATCACCCGTGCCGAATTCTCCCAAGAAAAACTCGACATCACCAGTGCCGAGTTCTTCTTGGAAGAACTCGGCACTGGTGATGCCGAGTTATGTATGCACAAAAAAACAAAACCTGCCGCCGCCACGTGGTGGCAGCGGGTCTAGTTTGAGAAATACTTTTGATGGAGGTCTATTTTGACAAATATTTAAAAAAAATATTTTGAAATTTTTTCCTTTTCATAATTACTTCAAAGTCTGAAATTCAAATGAATTTGAGCATACCAATAACCACCTCGCCGATTAGGATTTATCAGTTTTGTGAATTTAAACAATTCAAGATTTGCAAGAATAAGATTAAATAGATATAATGCAGTATCATTATAAAAAGAACATGTATTAGCTAAATTACCAAGTCCAAGTCTGTCTAACATACAAAATTCTAACCACGCAACTAGAATATGCTTTAGTTAACTTATGGTAACAGTGCAATGACAATTTTCGTTTTTCCAAAATCTGTATACAGTGCTTAACCATAGGTTTCTATAGTCTCATTGTTTGAATGATAATATATCTTTTATACTTCTTATCCTAAAACATATAAACACTTGGCAGGTCCTAACTACAGTCTAACCCACAATTTATCGCATCATGTACCTAGATCTGCAGAATTTGCATGCAGTCTACTTCAATGGGATGGCTACACCACCGTCAGGAGTTATGGGATACATAGTATATGTATTCGTAGCTCATATCGTATAATATTTAGAGGTACACTTCTAATCTTTACTATATTTTGTAGAAAATCAACATTTGACTTGCGGACAAAATCCAAATGGTTTTCCTTCATGAATTCAAGTAGAACACATGCTATAATCTCTAATATATAAGTATTTTTTCGTCCAGAATAGAAAAAATATTTTTTGTTGGATTTCATAATGACATACATAACAGTTCATCGTCCATAATCAATAAATGGAACACCTTAAACTATGAAAAAATAGAAATAATTCACTTGGTTCCAAGATGTAAGGAACTGCGTGGCAAGTAGTCTTTTAAAGCTATTCTCATTTTCTAAAAAAGGTACAAAACTTTTAACTTTTTAAAAAATACTTCTCATAGACAATGGTATAAAAGTTGTCTGAAAAATCACCGCAATAGACATAGATAAACTTTTGTGGTATAATTCTCGTGGAAAATGGCATATGGCCATAAAACTGGACAACCAAGCAATCATACAAATTGCAACACCAAAGCCACCTATTATGTATCCAGGTAACAACTTACTTACCTTTAAATTTAATCATTCAGGATGAGTTGTACTACATATAGTTCAACATTGTTATTGAACCATGTTGTCCTTTTTTTAAAATACTAATGGAAATGTTATTGTTTATAGTGCAGGCTAAAGGACCAAGTACAAGAAACCGATAAAATGACTGACGTGAATCTAACACTATTTGGTAAAGATGCAAGCAAACTAATACAAAGTACAACAAATGGACTCCTAAGTTCTCATGAAGGTAAGTTGTTATCGTTTTCATTAACATGGGATATATATACACATAGTTATTATAAATTAGTGGTGGTAAGAAAATTCATTAGAAATAATTAATGTCATTACTCACAATTCTGGTCTTTGCTCTTCCTGATGCATCTAAGAAATTACAAGGAATCGTAGTGAAATGTCTTCGACAAATCCACTTAGAGTTGAAGAAACACCTACTAGAACTCCAAATAAAGGGGAGCTATCCAAACTCAACCAAAGCATTCTCAACTATGAGGAAGACAACATGTCAATTAGCACAGGTGAAATAACTGAAAGACCTTTTCCTATGCACTGTGAGATGCCTGCTATTTAATATTTTCAACTTCATTTATCTTCTTCAAGTTTTTATGGTTTCGAAATTAGTCAAAATAACTATTTAGTTAATAAGCAATTTACTTTTTAAATTCTCATGCCACACAATATTGGAAAAAGAAAAGTGACGTCCAACTCCACTTTTGGGTAACTTGCCTTGCAAAAAAAATAAAAATTCTTCGAATGATGTACAATGCCTTTCTATCAAAGCAGCAATCTCTTTCGCAATCGGCCAATGCATGAGCTGATCTTTAAGAAACGAAGACCTAAGATTTCTAATGTGTTTGCCAACTATATACAGTGAGGTCTGATGACATTGTTAGATTTTACTAATATACGAAGAAGAATGAGGTTGCTTCAATGTTGTTTCAATTTGTAATTCTCAATAGCATTTTTATGTTATCTGTCATTATAGGAATTTCATTGTAAGATGGAACGACACATGGTGATTTTTAAATAAATGACATTGACCGCATTTGCTCTTTTCAAATTTACATTATTCTGTTTGCTATTTTGTATTTTATAAAGAAGTTCAGATCCGAAAACTCTACAATAAAAAAATATCCCATATGATATGGTGGCTATATAAATCTTCATGAATTGAATTGAAATGCTCTTTACATATTACATGTTGAGTTACGGTCTTTGTTTTCATTGTCCTTATCGGTTAAAAAATAGCATATTAATATGGAATTTTTCTTCTTAATTTTAAAATGGAACATATTCTTCTCAATTAAATATGATTGTCTATAGTTCATCGAGTGTACGTGTATTCTGACATGGCTCATTCGAACCATAATTTGGTTGCTTACAGGCTTAACAAGCTAGAATCATCATAGAAATAAGCAAGTAATTCAAACATTTTAATTTTTTATTAACAATTGTATTTATAATTCATAATTACAATTTCTTCATTGGTTAATCAATTCTTTGCATCAATGTTATATTCACCCATCAAACATCTTTTTATTTGTAATTTTTCTTAAAACCACCGTGAAACGCACGGGTCAAATGTAAGTATATTATAAGGCCAACGACCGATGGTTTATTTATTTAAGGGTCATTGACTTTTCATGACCTTAAAAAGAATACCAAATGTCACATTTGCTCTTGTTATTTTTTGTCTTAATTACAAATCATATATTCTTCTTCCCAACATCTTTAATTCTCCCAACATATTACCTCACTCTGACCATCTTACCTAAGATCAATTTCTATCATGTATGTTTTATTTTTTGGTTTTATCTCTTGATTTTTGGACCATTTCGTGATTTATTTTTGGTTATCTTCTATTACGTTTGAATCTTCACCGATTTGGTCCAAACAAGCTGGCACCTTGCCACAAACGAGTTGGCTCATTGTTCCAAACAAATCGACTCATTTTGTCCCAACATACTAGCTCGGTCGACCAAAGAAGCTGACTCATTGGTCCAAACAAGCTGAGTTGTTGTTCCAAATAGTTAGTTCGAGACGCAAGTGTCCCGCTCGGGACACAAATGTGTCTCGCTCCAGTTAGCTCGTTTGGTCCAAACAAGCTGACTCATTTGGTCCAAACAAGTTGGGTCATTCCAAACATTTGTGCTTCGGGACCCAAGTGTCCAGCTCGGGACGATTCCGTCCTGCTCGGCATCGATCGGGAGTAAGGGATGCAAGTGTGTCCCACTGAAAATGCAAGTGTCCTGCTCTGGACGAGTTTGTCCCGCTCGAGACATAAGTGCCCTGCTCCAGACGAATCGCTAGTGTCCCGCTCCGTACGAGTATGTCCCACTCGGGTCAAAACGGCCTGTGTCATTGCAACTTCATTAAGAATCTGGGTCGTTTCCAAAAAAAATTATATCTTCTTAAGTCTTTTTATCTTTAAAAATATTATTATAATAACTAATTGTTCTTGTGTGATTTAATGCAGGTCTTTTACTGAGTTTTTTATTATGTTTAGATATAAGAATCAACTAAAACTCCACACATTAAGAAGAAATACCACACATGCTGAATTGGTGGATTTTGTTCGATCGTATTGGCAATGCTTAGGCCCTAATCTATAGTTCTCTTATTAAGTGCCAAAAGTTTATGATAAAACTACTACTCTTGTTACAGATGTCAATGTACATCTACCTTTTGTATTACTCTCAAGTCTTGGTTTGTCTCGCGTTAAGATTGACGTGGTTGTGCCCATCGACGTTGAGTTCCCTGACGTAGAGGCATACACAACCACCAATGTACCAACTGTGGAGGTGACTCCAGAAAAAAATGTTCCTAAAGTCGCTTTGTTGTTTGAAACACTCGTACGCTACATTGTATTGAGTCCAAGGAGCACACCATAGGCAAAGAGGTTATATGAGACTCCTAGTGAATCAAAGAGAATAAAATCGTCACCGTTCTCCACAAACATGGAAGACAATTCGCAGTTCTATGTCGTTGAAGATTGGTTGAAGCAATCTGGTAGTGGTACAAGTACTCCGAATAGAGTGATTGATTGTTAGGAAATGGAGATTGAAAGTATTGGTCAAAATTTTGAAAATGCTATAACATTTTGGAAATGTCTCACAAAGTATGCAATATCTTGTGTTTCAACTACAAGTTTCTGAGAAATTGTCCTTCCAGAGTTACCGTATGTTGTGCGAAGGATTATTGTTCATGGCACGTATGTGCAATCAAATCCTCTCGTTCTGGTCGTTTTCTCATAAAAGAACTTGTGAAAGAACATACTTTTGGTGGCGGTCGAATTGGAACAACAAGTCATCCCAGAGCATCAAAGAGTTTTGTTGCTGACATCGTAGCACCTATGTTGAAACAACAATCTCGACCATGTGAATTGCGAACAGACATATCTCGTGAACTTGGGGTGCAAATACCATACATTCGAGCTTGGCAAGGTAAAGAGCTAGCGATGAATAAGTTATATGGAGATGAAAGTTAGTCTTTGACAAACTTAGATGGTATCGAGAGGTTGTACTTGCAAGCAATCTAGGTTCATTAGTAGACTTGGATTGGGACACAAAAAGGCAACTGTTTAGGAGGAAAATGGTGTTTAATGGTAGTATAGTCTAGTTTAGAGATGGTTGTCGTCACTATTATTTTTAGATAGTACTTTTTGAAGATGAAAATTGGGAATGGTTTTTACAAGACTTAAAGAAAATTCTTGTGACGAGTATACCTTTAACAATCATCTCTTATCATTGTAAAGGTATCACTTCATCTGTTGAACGTGTTTCCTCAACTTGTCACCATGCCTATTGTTAACACCTCTTGGAAGGCAATTTTAAAGTCCAAGTTCATGTTGCTAAGACAACTCGTTTGAAGTAAGTTAGCGTCATTTTTAATGTTGAAAATATAATGTCTAAGTATATGACGCATTGTCTTTCTTCCGCACAGGATGTTGACCTTTTTTCCAAAAATATGCTTACGTTCTTCATATTTGTGAGTTCACTGAAGCATATGATAACTTATCTACCATTGCTAAACGTCCAAAGAAATTCATTGACTCCTCCAGACCCAAACATTGGGCAAATGCATTATTCCAATGTGAACGATATGGAAATATGTATTCAAATGTGGTGGAGAGCTTAAAGCAAGGTTTTAAAATCGATTACGCGATCCTGTGCGGTTGGACCGCCAGGATCGCATAATCGATTGTGCGGTCGCATAAGCGGCCGCACAATTGTAAAATTAATTTTTTTTTTGTTTTTTTAATTAATATTTTTAAAAAAATAGTAAAAAATCAGGAAAAATCATTAACAAATCAGGAAAAATAAAAAACAAAGTGTACCATAAAAAACCTAGTTGATTTGGCTTCGACAAAACAACCAGTTCATCGACGTCATTGCCTCACTGGAAACCCCGTCTACCCACCAAACTACTAGGTTTATTTTCATTAATTAACCATAGGTATTACAAGTACAAGTACCATAAAGTGATAAAACAACTACAAAATAAAACATAGATCTCATCTAATACTAATAGTTCACATTTCTACTCTACAACGGATATGTTTGGTCATGAACCCACTGAGGAATGTCTTCCTCTACATCGTCTGAGTCATCTTAGTCGTTGGGGTCATCATGATAAGTCTCTTCTTCCTCGGTTACCTCATCGTCTGTACCAACAAATTGCTCGTCTATGTCTTGTTGTGGCACCGCTGATGAAGTTGATGCTTCGTGGTGATGTCTGAAGTTGAAATCTTCCTCCACAACAGTTTGTAATATCCTGGAGGTTGAAGCTGCAGCACGACGTGGTCGTCCTCGTGATGGACCAAAGGTAGCCTCCTCCACATCCGCCCAAGTCAGATCATCTCCTACAAAGACCGACTCCTCTGTTTCCACCAACCACAGATGATCTTCCATCAAATCATAATCTATGCTATTAGGATCGTAGAAACCTGGTTTTTCCCTCCTTTCTATGAATCGTTGTAGTTCACGTACACCAGGTCATTCAACTTCTGCGGCAGTAACTGATTCCTCATTTTTGTGTGTATTTGCTCAAACACACTCCAGTTTCTCTCACATCCGGATGCTGAACAAGTGAGTCCCAAAATTTTAAGTGCTAACTCCTTCAGAGATCGATTACCGCTACTAACCTCACTTCCATAATCAGACCACCAATCAGTTGGGATCTTCGTGTTTCTTTGCCTCCTAACAATTTCTCAACCGAACAATCCTTCGCTATTCTTGTAACGATCAAGTTGCCTCGTTATGTGGTCTTGTTCTTCCAGGTTCGGGACCATTTTCTCCAGAACATCCAACCAGCATGTCAAGTGTGTGTTGATGGCTTCTACTCAGCTTTCAGCACCAAAGAAAGTGGCCGGATTCAAGAGGAAACCGGCAGAGTACAATGGACTAGACATTTGGTGTCCCCATCTTCGATCAATGACCTCGATAACATGCTGGTATAATTGTGATCTGAAGTTGTAGTTCTCCTTGATTTGTGCCTTCGCCTTCTCCATTGCATCGTATAGATAACCCATTGCGGGTTTCTCGTCGCCATCCACCAACCTAAGAACAGTCACCAACGGTTGGCTTGCCTTCAAAGCATTGGTCACGTTGTTCCAGAAGACGGTCAATATGATGTCTTCGTAAACCTGATCGGTCTCTATCTTCACCTTCGCATTTTTTTGCCAGAAAGCATTTGGATCGGCAAATTGTTCTGAAACGATGAATGTCTTCAAAGCTTGTCGCTTCACCCAAAGTCTTTGTAGTGTAAGGAATGCAGTTGCAAAACAGGTGACGGCTGGACGAATTAGATTCCCTTGAATGGCTCGAGTCATTCGCTTGTTCAGTTGACTGTGTGCCTTGAAATAGGTGACAATCTTCCGACTTGTGGTAACAGTCCTGATGTACAACTTGTCTATGTCCTCCAAGATTAGATCGATGCAGTGAGATGCGCACAGAGTCCAGAATATCGACTTTCTTTTTGACATCAACATCCTACCAGCGGATACATAGGCAGCGGCATTGTCGGTGACGATCTGGATAACATATTTCTCCCCCACTTCGTCCACCACCTTGTTGATCAACTTAAACAAGTAGTCTGCGGTGTGCGAGTGGGAAGAGGCATCGATAGACTTCAAAAACATGGTTCCGGTGGGGCAGTTAGCTAAAAAATTAATTATACTACGACCACAATCATCAGTCCACCCATCAGTCATTATTGTAAAACCATATATTTTCCAATCTTCCCTATAAGAATCTAATAAGGTTTTGGTTGATTCAAGTTCCCATCTTAGACATGGTTCAGCAATCTCGTGGGGAGTAATGGGTTTCAAACCCGGCCCAAATCTAGCAATTCTACCAATTGCATCTTTAAATTCTCTAGATTTGCATGCATTAAAAGACAAACAGTTTCTATAGAAAAATTTAGCCCAAAGTTGGTTTACTTCTTTTCTCTCTTCTTTTTTAAAATGATTGTGTATTGTGGTTTGAACATGACCTTCATTTCTTTCCACGACGTCGGTCGAACGTCCACGACAAATGGTGGTGAAACGGTCCATACTTCGATCGATTCCTCTGCCTCTTACGAGGTTGAGGAACGAGACGTTGAGCGGAAGATGAGCTACCGTCACCACGTCCTCGACCGGAACCGGAACCAGACCTGTATCCAACCCCAAACCCCTCTACATCGTCTAAGTCTATGTATTCATCTAAAATTGCTTTCTCATTGTGATATGCTCTAGATTTTGATCTTAAGTTCAATTCAATGGAGTGAAGATTCTGAGAGATTTTGCTTCCCAAACCTGCACCACGATCACCAAATCCGTCTTTTTTTCAACCAAACTTGAGCACTTGGATTCTTGAAATATGAAGATTGTGTGAGAATTTCTTTGAGTTGGGGAGAATGAGAGAGTTGTGAGGAGTAATGGGGTTTGGGGGGGTTTTTTATAGGGTAAAACGGGAGGGAAATGCAAATTTCCCCCCTGTTTACTATTCTCCAACGGCTATATAGCAGTTGGAGTTGTGCGGTCGCACAGTGCATTGTGCGACCGCACAATCCTGTTGTGCGACGCACAGGCCGCATTGTGCGTCGCATAACACTATTCACCCAACGGCTAGTCAGTCTGAGGGACTTGAGATTTCAATTCACGATCACTTAGTGGAGGATTCGATTTATATTGAGAAAAACATGGACCAATTTCATTATGAGTCGGCACAGGATTGTGTCCTATCTTCTTGTCCCGTGGCCCTTGAGCCACATGATCTTCATGTTGCATCTCTTAAGGACTCAGCTCTGGTGGAGCAAGATCTCCCTAGTACCCTCAATTTCAAACAACCTGATGAGAGTCTGCATCTCACCATTGTTCCTGATCATCTTGGAAATGATGGAACATCAAACAACTACATAGCTCATGAGGGTATTAGAAGTTCCTTAGAAGATACCTTGGGTATGAGACCCACTTTTTGTTCGCCTGGTGTGTTGGACATGCCTAACGAGGTTTTGGACCTCGTTCCGACGCACCAGCCAGTTGGTTGGAGAGTTTGGATTGACGATCATAACTTCAACACCGCAACGGGAGAAACTCCTCTTCCGTTGCCCCTTAATTCCCAAACTCTCGAGAGGTTCAAGCTCTTTCAGTTTGATCCTTTGAATGAGACGCATTTGCGTCCAATTCATGAACCTCTCATTTCATCTAGCGCTTTTTGTGAAGGCGGCCCACACATGCATTTTCTGGCCCCACGTGGTGTCATGTTCCCTTTTCAGGTGCACTGACCCACTCTTGAGGTTTCCATTTGATGTCTCTTGACAAATGAAGATGGGAACTTATGTTTGTACATAGTTATATATGTATAACAATAAATAAAAAAATAAAAAATAAATAATCATCTGTTGTATTTATCCATTCTTTAGCATCTCACAGGTTTTTGAGGGAATTCGGGTTTTTGTCCATCAACAGAGCCATGAACTTTCCTTTGTACTTCACGTTGGTGAGATCTTTCCTTTTTCATGCATAAATCCATGTAGTATCTTGCTCACATTCATTGAGGACAATGCATGATTTAGGTGTGGGGGTGTTTATGTATATATCTATCTATATATACCTGTCTTTTATTTAAAATAAAAAAAAATAAAAAAATAAAAAACTCAATGTTTCATAACATAGCTTAAGATTGAACTACTAAAACCCGAGTACAAATTACATTGAATTTTTGTTCCTTATTATATAGTTCTGCTTGTAGAAACTATGACATAAATCTAAGTTCCATAGAAATAACACATTACCTTTTAAGACATGTATGCACTTAAATTGGATGAATCAAATCTTTGAAGTGGTTGATAAAAAGCAGAGGTTGAGGAAAATATACCGGGAAGTGTGGACTTCTAATAGCAATTAAGCCTTGAGGAAAATAAAAGTAAAAATAAAGGAATAAAGTGAGGAAAACACATTTTGCAAAATGATTACAAAAGCCCAAGTCTTCGAGTCACTGGTCTGTAGGGGTATCTTAAAACCGATAACTTGAGTCTGCCAGCTCGGGATTATCGACCAAACTCGCTACACGAATGCAAAAAAGGTAAAAGTGTCAGAAAAAGCAAATGTGTTGAATCACGGAAAAAGAAAAAAAATACTTTAAGATACTCAAGGCCCAAAGCTAAAAGAATGATCCATGTCATGGTTGATCCGAATGATACTTCACCACCAGAAGAGGCGTGCAAAATAATTTAAGTAATATCATGTGTAGAAGGGTTAGTGGTGTGAATGTTGGAGGAACAAAGACCAAGTCAAAAAATTTATGAGTTAGACTTATATAATAAGCATGCAAGAATTCTCAGTGAGATGTATAAGGTTGAGGTAGGGATATTGAGAACTATTAATGAAATGTTGATTTAAGACTTTGTGGGTGTGTCAACTGAAAACCCTCACGAGACAAAACTCGTCCTCTAAGGAAACTCAGAGGTTTAAAGGCTTGTTGCACATGCTAAGTGCAACCGTGATTCCTACGAAAGTGAGTTAGGATTTCCCTGTTTTTATTTTTCTTATGTTCGGTTTTGCTAGGGACTAGCAAAATCTAGGTGTGGGGGTATTGATGCATTGCATACATTGCATCATATGTCTTTCATTTAGATTACTTTGATATCAATAAATGCTACTAAGGTATGTGTTTAGTCCTATTTACAGAATACAGGGACCTGAATGCAAATTACCCACATCCCGAGCATAAACGCATGCAAGAGACTCATTTCTATCATAAAGACCAAGTTCAAGATTATCGGGTTTCAAATGGAAATGCATCCAAGCATAAAAGCATTCAAGACCTAATTACAAAAAGAACAAGGACTTAAGCACAAAAGTAGCCGGGGACTTAATTGCAAAAAGCCAAGGACCTAATTGCAAATCACGAGTAGCTTTTATTATCTTGGAGAAAATCTAAAGAAAAATCAATGTGGATCTCCAAATATATGAAGGAATTAATCCGGAGCTCAAAAGAATGGAAAGAATCAATCCAGACGCGCAAAGGAGGATCAAATCATACCATAAACATTCAACCAAAATCCGGACAAAATCAGAGCAATATATGCGGCGTTTCCGCCGCAAATTACACTTGATGTGCAGCGTTTCCGCCGCACCAGAGGCGATCCGTGTGCTCAATTTTTGTCCAGTCGTGTCTGGACATGTGTACTCTCCAATTCTATACTTAGGTCTCTTATAAATAGCCCCGAGAACGATGTTAGAAGGGTCTTGGCCTTAGACCTAGTTTTTTAGTTGTTGTTTTTATTTTTAGTCTTAGTTTTGTATTCTTCTTTTTAATAATAAAATTCTGTTTTTTATTTCTTGTTTGTTTTAAATTTTCTTTTGTAATTCCTCTAGGACCCCTTCTCCTTCTTCCCATCCATGAGTTTCTAACTCTTTCCAAAGGGTGGAGGTGACGGATTTAGGGTGAAGAGAAGATGAATAAATATTATTATTTTAATTTCGTGATTAGTATATTTTGATTACTTGAGTTTATGTTAAATCATTTATCACGTAATGCTTCATAACTAACATGATTTATTATAAGTTTCTGAATTCTCTAATCTAAACCCTAAATCTAAACCTCCACCCAACGAAATTCACCTCTTTGTTTTTGTTTTTAGTTTTATTTGTTCTTGTTTTTGCCTTAGAAAATTAAAACCCAAAAATCTCAAAACCAAACTTATTCTTCTCTCCTTCTTTCCCCCAATCGAAATCACACTAATAACAGATCTCTCCCTCCTTGTGTTCGACCCGTACTTGCCACGTCTTCATTGATGTCGTGCACTTGCGGTATAAATTTAATTCTCATCAGGCAGGATGCCCTATTTCGCCACTAAGGTGTTAATGGCGTGGAAAGTGACGAAAAGTGATTTTCGGAGTCAACCGAAAAGTAAAGGAAAACAGAATCCAGTGGAAAACAATTTCCCTTTGACTGAATTTTGTTGTTTTGCATGCGTCGAAAAGTGATTTGGGAAGGGGGATTTCTGTTGTTTGCTCATACTTCTTATGTCCATTGCTCATACTTCTTATGTCCATTACAAATCATTGTATTGGTCCAACCAAGCACAATGTAAAAATTTCAATAGTTTGGTTAAGGAAAACGGACGACCGAACTAGTTTCGGTGGACCGAAATGAGACTTCTCAGAGTGAACATAAACGGAAGACCGAACTAAGTTCGGTCATTCCAGTTACGAATTCGGTGGACCGAAATATGTTTGATCGTCCGTTACAATCATTTCGGTGGACCGAATGTTTGACGGTCGACCGAAAAAATTCGGTTTCCGTGGCTTTCCGACCTCAAAGTGACGGAAAACTCAAAGAAAATATTATACATACCACAGAATCCGACGGAATCCATGTCTCCGTGCACAAACACCCCCGTTCCGGAGTCAACCGGAATCCAAATTCCGTTTCCACAATATATATAAAAAGTAGATATGAAATGCAATAAAGTTAGCATCAGAAATCAACATGAATAAATTTAAGGTGCCTGGTAATCTAACTGAAACACCAACTGAGAATTTCATGATTCCATAGATATTTTCAATTTTTCAAAGCAGAAATAATACCCATGAACAAAGTGTGATGCAGTTAAACACAGTTCAGTTATCACAAAGCATACATCAAACCAATAAGGAAGCAACACAGGGAAACCAGTAGAGGCGCATGCGGTCCTTATGGCCATCATCAATCATGCAGAGACCCTCCTGTAGGTTATAGAGGCACGCAGAAATGAAAACTTTTTGCAACATATTGATGAATGAACGGAAAAGTGACACTTACTTCTAGTAAAGTGTTCAGGGCATCAATGGCACGACCAGAGGACCACGACAGCTTGTTCTGAACCTCATCGACAGTTACATTTCCTCGACCCTGCAGAAACAAATTGCAATTTGACCAAGCTATCACTTTCCAGAGATTTTAACTAAGGTGAATGAAAATGGAAAGGGAATCATAAATAAAGTTAACATCAGAAATCAACATGAATAAATTTAAGGTGCCTGGTAATGTTGGGAACAGATCCAAATTACAACTAAAGAATGTTGCTGTGCTGAGTACTCTTACAAACTAAAAGCTGTTGCATCAAAGAAATAAGGACAACTCAAACCAAAAGGCGTGTCAGATTCCCACTGGCAGTATTTTAATGCTTTTTTACTTCATATCATATTCATAAGTATATCAAATGTTTATCAGTACTCAAAATATATCAAAATAATTCCACTACACTTATTAATGATTAGCTTTCCCAATATTTACCTACTCTCTGAATTGGTTATCCTTTTCCTTGCAGAGCAAATCCACGTGATTTATTCTGTCACACTATTTTGTGATTGGAGGGAACGATCATGTGCTAACTTGAACGGAGATATTTTTCACAACTCAATTATCATATAAGCAAAATAATAAATATATCTTGCATCTCGATGTGCAGAAGTCCTGAAGTAATTTACATTCGATGAAAATACAGGCTATTAAATAAGAAACATGAAGCCATGTCTAAATTGTTAATTAAACCTAATCAAATCACGAAGATAAAAAAAGGCAAAGCACAAAATTATGCAGCTGAATATTTGCCCTATTACACATACTTCAATAAAAGCAACAGGATATAATTCAAACCATTCTGTAAATGTAGATATTTGCCCTATAAACAAAAACCGATGCAACAAGAAGACCTGCTTTCTAGAAACTGAGTTGACTAATCATGAAGATATTGTACAGAGGCAAACCTGAGCAAGTTCAAGAATTTCGTTATGATCTTTATTCAACTCAGTAGGAACTGATCTGATGAGTTTCTTCCTCCCAACAGTGATAACTTCAAACCCATTACCAAGAGCCTGCAGTAGATATCTATAGTTAACTGAGAGAGACAGGTACATTATTTAGAAATTTATTGACCACAGAAGAATCAGATATCACAACTGAAAAGTATGATACTCTTAGTATTGCAAATCAAGTGAATAAACATAGAAACCTGACAAAGATGGATCGTAACTTTTATGGAAAGTACCTTGAGTGTTTTTATTGCACGCAAACAATCATCTTCAGTTACTGAGTCACAAGCAGCCTTCCTTTTTTGACACAATAGACTACGGAGTTCCTGCAAGTCAATCAGACCTCCGTTGTGGGATCTTGTAGCCAAGCAAATATCAACAATTTGAACTCCTGTCTAATGAAACAAAACCCACTAAATACATGAGCACTGTGACACTGTTGCATGGAAATAGTTGTCTAATCATCTAGGAAACTGTTATTGTGCAGTATATTGGTGTTCAGTAAAATAAAATTCTCCCCCAAAATAAATAAAATAGATGGTTTCTCCTTACATACATAATGACTGACAAATAATTGACAGCAAATGAACCAAAATGTTTTAATAAAATAACTTTCTATTATCGATTTAGAAATTAGGTTATCATATATATACATAGACAACAAAGGACTCCAATGTAAAATGTGTTTTTTAAGAGCATCGTCATTTAAATTTTGTATGAAAGCCATTAAATCATTATACTTGTAATGAAGAGGGTGACTTGGTTCATGATGGGCTTGAAACAAGCTTGAATCAAATTCCAGACCAGCATGAATTAAAACTAGACGAGCTCAAGATTTGCTTCAAGCTCGATTAGCTTAAGGAGCGAAGCTTGAATTTGAGAAAGTTCAGCTTGTTTACATCCTTAATCAGTACCTACCCTTTTACAAAAATATTAATATCGACCGCTCCAAATTACAAGACTTGTATGCAAGCTAAAGCTTAACCTCTAGATTCTTACTTCAAACCAACATTGGAAGTAGTAGCAACCTACTTGTTAAAAGGATATCTAGCACAACCTGCAAACCTCAATAGGGATGCAACAATGGCAGTGTACACCTCACAGAAAAATGCCACTGAACAGCTACATTTACAAAAATTAAAGTTTGACAACTTGTTAAAATCCAAATAAATTAGGAATCTGACCACATCAAGCTGCCAAGATAATATAAAGATGTGGTAGACATATGTTAGAACAATAAATTGTCAGAGGATGATCAAGGAACACATAATTGGCCAATGGGATCAAAACTCAAGAATTCATCTATAACAATAAAGATAAGAGACCACTGAACTGAAATAAATTACTTCAATAATCTCATCCAATACTGAAATAAATTACATAGTTTCCAAATGAATCTTATATCTTGGAATGTAAGAGGTTTAGGGGATTACGATAAACGTAGAATCGTAGATCGATTAAGGAATTCCGGGTGAAATATAGACCATGGATCCTGGCAATTCAAGAATCCAAATTCCAAGAGGGGGACCTTAGAATTGCTATTCTTATTGGGAGGGATAGAAGTATCCAATACGTTGACAATGGTGCAATTGGGGCATCGGGTGGACTAATCACTTTGTGGAACAATAATAAACTTAATTTGATAAATAAATGGGTTGGGGAGTTTTCTATCTCGATTCATTTTGGATGTCTCCTCAAATTTTGAGTTTATTTTCACAAATGTTTATGGCCCTTGAGAGGACTGTCGTAGAGAGGATTTTTTTCACCGAGCTCACTAATTGGGTACTCAATTTACTAAACCATGGGTAATTGGGGGTGCTTTCAACATTGTAAGGTTTACTTTTGAAAGGAGCTCAGGTCTCAAACTCGAGAGATCCATGTCTAACTTCTCAAACCTTATCAATGACCGGGGTTTAAAAGATTTTTCTCTGTCCACCCAAAATTTTACCTAGACCAATTTTAGAGATGTCTCTGCGCTTTCAAAATTGGATAGATTCCTAGTGAGCACCGTGCGGGACAAGACTTTCCCTTTTTCTGGGGTGGTCGGATTACCTCGTGTCATCTCTGATCATGTTCCTATTTGCCTTGATACTAAATGTCATAATTAGGGTCATGTTCCTTTTAGATTCAAGAGAACGTGGTTTGAAAAGGCTGATCTCATTAAGAAAATTGATTGTTGATGGAAAAAGGTGCCTCCAAAGAGAAATAAAATCCTGACTTTGATTCTTAAGTTAAAGGAAGTTAAATCTCAAATTAGAATTTGGAATAAAGAAGAATTTGGAAATGTCAATGCGAATAAAGATAAGATTCTTACGGAACTCCATTTGCTGGATGTTTTGGAAGAAGAGCATCCGCTTACCGAGGACCAAAAAAACTACCCGGGGAAAATTAAAAATCGAATGGGAAAAGTTGCTACAATCGGAAGAATTTTTTTGGAAACAATGATCTCGAGCAAAATGGTTGAAAGAGGGAGATAAAAATACCAAAAAAAAATTGTACAAATGCCAACGGTTGAAAACGTTTCAATGGTATCCGAAAATTACAAACTGACTTGGGGATGGTATCGTATAAAGAGGATCTTTGTCGAGAGATGATAGGTTTTTTTCAAAAACTTTTCGAGAAAAGGACTGGAGATTTCCCGTGGACTACTAATTTAATTTTCAAATCTCTTATTGATGAGGACCGTACGAGTCTTGAGGGTGAAATGACAAAATAAGAAATCAAAGATATTATTTTTAAAATGTGAGTTGATTGTGCTCCTGGACCTGATGGTTTTCCTATTTTGTTAAACCAAGTGTTGGGAAACTGCGGCTCCGGAAGTTGAGGGTTTTATCAAGGATTGTTTTGATAGGGTTGATCTTTCCCCGGCCCATTCAACTTTCATTTCCCTAATTCCTTAATCGGCCAGGACAATTTCTATGAAAGACTTTAGACTAATCGGCTTACTCAATTGTTGTCTTAAAATTTTCTCCAAAATTTTGTCAATAAGGCTCAAATTTGTCCTACCCAAACTATCTTCTCGTTACCAGTCTGCATTCCTTGAGGATAGACTAATTACTTATGGTTTTCTTATTGCCCAAGAATGTGTGGAGACTATATCACAGTCTAAAAAATCTGGATTAGTGCTAAAATTGGATCTAGCAAAAGCATATGATTGTCTGGATTGGGAGGTTCTTGATAAGGTGATGCAAATCATGAACTTTGGAAATTAATGAGGGGTTGGATTAATGTCATTGTGTCTACCGCCAAGTTCTCAATTCTAGCAAATGGCTCACCTTGTGGTTTCTTTAAGAGTTCTAGGGGACTTAGACAAAGGGACTCAATTTCTCCATTACTTTTTACTCTATTTGGTGAAATCCTTGGGGGATCGTAGAAATTCTCAAACATCATAATATGTGGAAAGGTTTCAAGATGGGGAGGAAGTCCATTTCCTCCAATATGCGAATGATACTTTATTATTTTGTAATGGAGACAATGAATCAATCAGAAATCTTTTTTCCCTAATTACGATCTTTGAATGGGTGTCTGGGCTATCTGTTAATTGGAATGAATCTTCTGTGATGGGCTTAAATATGGGGGACGAAGATATTTCCGATAGGGCAAACATACTTGGTTGTAGAGTGGAAACTTTTCCGTGTAAATATTTGGGTTTCCCTCTCACCCAAAAAAAAATTCGTAAACATGTTTTGGACCCAGTTTTGGAAAGGAGGGTGGTCCTGCGATAGACTAGCAGGTTGGAAAGGGAAAACAATTCTTGGGGGGGATTGATTGACGTTATTTCAATCTGTTTTGACAAACTTGATTATCTATTTTATGTCAATTTTTGTGATCCAAACAAGTGTAGCAAATAAAATGAGTAGCCTACAAAGAAATTTCCTCTGTAAAGGAGGAAACGGTGAGAAAAACTCGGATTACCCTCTTGTCCCTTGCAAGATTGTGTCAACCAAAATCTCGGGGGGTTAGGTATCCGAGACATCAAATCCTTTAATAAGGATTTATTGGGTAAAAGAGTTTGGAGATTATCTGGTCCGCCTGACCCAGATCCTCCTCTGTGGAAACATGTAATCCGAGATAAGTACTATCGTGGACAGTGTTTTGAAAACCGGACCGGTTCGACTGTGAACTGGAGGCCTGTCCGGTCCGATAACCCTCAAAAAACCGTTTTTGCGTTGAACCGCTTCGAACCGGTGGTTGAACATGTCCGACCGGCCGGTCCAGCCGCGGTTTTGGGTACTAAATCCGGAAGAAGAAGAAAACTAACAAAAATCTCATGAAACTATAACAATCTTCCTCAACAACTACGTGTAGTACTCCCCGGGGGGCATTCATCCGTGAGGACCCCTTGAGCCTCGCGAAGAGGTCCATGAGCGACCCGATCCGGCGACGCGCCTTGTCAAGGACATCTGGGACAGAGAGGGAACAGTGGACGGGGAGGATAGAGGAGTGCATGATGTGGGCGGTCTAGGATGGCGGCAGAGGCGTCGAGGTGGGTCCGGAAGTGGTCCTGGATGGGAGGGGGAGCGGAGGACATCTGGATAGAGAGTGGGAAGAAAGTCAGTAACAGGGGAATGGGAAGAGTGAAGAGGAGAGGTGTGGAGAGGAGGGAAAAAAGATAAGGATCCGGATTTTGTTTGTGCTGTCACGTGAGGTGTTATTCATGAATAGTTCAATCTTGAATAGTGTTGTCATGTGTAGTGTCAGTGCTTTTTACTTTTTTTATGTCTACACTCTAGATTCCAAGTGTATTTCCTTGTATTTGACTTATTTCTTATGATTTTTTTATATTTTACTATATTATTCAAGAAATTCATAAATATATATTATGTATATTTATATTTATGACATCATGCTGACATCACCGGTTCATCCGGTTGAACCTCTGAACCTTTGACGTTACCGGTTCGACGTCCGGTTTGGTTCTGAAAACCTTGATCGTGGCTCTCCTACTCGATTTCCTGATCATATCAAATCTATAAATGGCCTTTGGAGTGGTGTTCTTGGTGTGGAGGAGGTGGTAAAATTAGGAATGAGGTGTGTTGTACGAGATGGGGTGGACATTAGGTTTTGGTTAGACAGGCTGGTCAATCGTCTCTTATGGTTACTTTTCCCTTACTATATAGGTTAACAGTGGATAAGAAAACGTGGGTTGTTGATCTTCTGACATGGCAGGATTCATCACCGGTTTGGAATTTCTCTTTCTCCCCGTCCCTCTCGGATCGTGAATCCTTGCAATTTTGCGATCTTCAGGTTTTGTTAAACTCAGTTTCCTCTTCTGTTGTTGTTGATTCTCTTATTTGGTCTTTTCGATCTGATCTCTCTTTCTTGGTCCAATCCGTCTATCAAATTCTTGGAACAAGAATGCACCACCAAAAATTTGTTTCCTGGCTTTGTTGATTTTTCATGGTAAGACTCTGACGGGGTCGTCTTAAAATCTAGGGGTTAGAGCTTGACTAGTAGATTCCCACTATTTTTGGTGGAGAAAGAGCTTAATGATCACTTGTTCAAAGATTGTGAGATTACCAAAGCTATGTTGGAAAAGTTTGCGTCTAAGTTTGTCAAGGAAGTTGGAATTCTTGACCCTCTTTCCTTATGATGGAATATTTGGGTGGCACGTAATGGATTACAGTTTGATAACAATAGAATTGTACTTTGGGAGATTTGGCAAAAGACTGTACGGGATGTCTACCTGTGGCTGAAAATTTGGGGATTACAGTGGATTGTCTAGCTTAGAATCATTTCTTTTGTTGGGTGACTACGAGATTTTCTTATGTTGTTTTCCTTACATCTTGTGAACTTATTTTTGGACACTCTAGTTCTGTTGTGGCCTTGTCGGAATCTTGTTTGCGACTTGTGATTGTTTTTTCAGTTTCGTCTATGTTTTTGTCTTTATCACCTCTTGTATCCCTTTTTATTCTATAAATCAAAAAATAATAATCTCATCCGGATAGTACCACAATCCTTTCTACGTACAATAATGTGTTGAACTACCCAAACATACTTTGGTATTCTCATCCTATACCCAAACATGGACTCATTACTCGAGAACAAAACATATGCATCAATCATTATAGATGAAACTAATTTTAATACCATAGATAGTGTAAGCTGACAAAATCAAAGTAGAATAAGAGCATATAAAATTATCTTGACACTGACCAAGTTCATAGTAGAAATCACCGATCCCCAACAACTCTGCCCAGAACCCCTTGTTAGAAGCTAGAGGGTCTACTCCGATTTTGGCACACATTTCATGAAATTGTGTTCTGAACGTGGGATTCTTCCGTATGTCATTCTGCAATAGCATGGTTTATTTATTAGCACTCAACAAGTCGACTTACCAAATTACAAGCACTAAAAGTAGACCTAGGACTTCGGCCGTGCCGGCCCGGCACGACTCGTTAGCCCAACGACTGACGGGCCCCAGGCCACCGTGCCGGGCCCAGGGGTCCGGCCGGCCCAACGAGCTCGTGTCGTGCCGTGCTGGCACGAGTCCCAGCTCTAACTAAAAGCTATTTTTTCCCACAAATCAAAAACTTTGGCAATATCATCTGCATTATGAAACAATGACATTTCAAGATTTTTGCAAAACAATCAAACTGATAAAAAGTTTTGCGGAAGCAAGCAACCATCCCAGAAGGAAGTAATAATACCCCAGGGTTATGTGCATCAGCAGCATATAACCTACAACACTAAATCAAATGAAAATGCAAAACTCAAATCAACAGGCCGGAAATGTTTTCCACACAATATATGTTGAAATTTCAGAAACCAAACGGAATTAAACATCTACAAATTCACCAAAAGGAAATACAAAGTCAGTTCACATTTCCACAAAAACAAGAATGTAAATAATTGGGGCACCTACAAAAACAAGTTGCTTTAGCATATAAAAAACTGCAAAAATATGTCAATGCAGAAACATCTTCATCAGTCCCTGGGGACCTATTTAAAAGATTTTAACTTTGAAAGCATGACCAGTTTGAATAAGTAGCATCTGAAAATGGACATAATCATAGTTACAAAAGAGCATACTTTTATGATCCCAAGGTTGGTTATTACAAATGAGTTGGAGAGCTATTTGACGATAAAGATTACCATACAGAGACCACATATGTTCATCACCTTTATCTTTTTTAGCGCCTCGCTTCATCACCTCTAGCATCTCTTTAATGGCCACACTGAGTGAGAGTTATAACCTCTAAAATGAGTGTCAGACCCCTTAAATGTGTATTTTATCAACAAATCCAAGTAAAATTGATATCTTCTGTTGTCTCAATTGTTTCTTCTTACAAGCCATGAATCTGCCTTGCATTCCTCATGTGGGCCTTAATTTTTGTTTTAAACATAGAATCATGGTTTTGTAACTTTTCCATTGGAAGAAATGTTTGTCTTACGTTTTCCTTAAATGCAGCCTTCAATCAGGTCATCACCTCATCTCAAGCCTTATGATCAGGCTGTTTGAGGGATTGTTTCCTTGACATCTCTGTTAACCAAGTTGTCGTTAGTCAAGTATCAGTTATATGTGGACTGCACAAATGGGTTGCTATAGCTTATAATCTCTGCCTCAAAAGCTGGATCTTGGGTATGAATTATACTCTTTAGAGATCAATATGACACTCAAATAATGTATACAGTTCAAACATCAAACATAACGTGTGGAAACTACACAGTACGCTACATAATGATTATGTGGCAACAATACGCGGAGAAGACCAAACCTCTTTGATGATTTCTCTCGAACAAAAACAACAACGAAATGATAAAAAATAATAACAAAGGGCGTAAGCAAACCTTGTGCTTGCGAGCGAAGTCTTCCAACTGGGACCGGAAGGTGGCGAGTTGCTCCTTCATGAGATCGGTCCTGACCCTCGCCACATTGTCGCCGACGATCCGGAAATTCTCCTGCATAAAACCCCTCGATTTGTGAGAAAATAATAATAATAATAATAATAATAATAATAATAATAAACACCCAAAAGGTAGGTTTTGGAGACGGCGGTACCCGAGCGGCGGCGGCGTTCTGGAGACCTGCGATCCCTGGTCTTCTCCTCATCGGTCAGATCCGATCAGAAGTGGAGTCTGAGGTTGCCAAACGACCCAAAACCCTAATCAAGATTCAAAAGCGAGTTTGAGTGCGATCGGAAGGAAGATCTCTAAACCCAAGTCGCGGTGGCGGATTTGGGAGGGGGAAGGGGTAGTCAAGCGACCACTCTCCCCTCCCAAATCCCCTGTTAAATACGTGATCACGTAAAATAATTTTTTTAATATTAATTAGAAAAATGTTTGATGTAATTTTATACGAAAAATGTTTAGTAAGTACGAAAGAAATGTAATTTTTCTTCTTCACACACCACACCCTACACTATCTTCCCATTATATCACTTAGAGATCAATTCTAAGTAAAAAGATAAAATTTAAAAAATAAATAAAATGACATTAAAATAAATATATTAACATTATTTAACAAATTAAAAAAAATCAATAATTGTAATTTGCCTATAAGTGTCTTGTAAGGTGACCACATGACATTTTATTCTGGTCACTGCTAGCAGCGACAAGTAGGGATGCAAATGGTTACCGAATATGAAGGTATTTGATTCGAAAAAATTGTAATTGGTTGGTATTTGGTCAGGATTACCTTACCAAATAAATTTGGAATTGGAATTGATCATGTAAAGCTTACCGATTAGACATTCGGATACATATCTTACCAAATCCGAGTATCCGAATACCAATTGTATTTTAATATAAATATTTTAATCCTACATAAATTTATACAAATATACAATACTCTCAAGTCTTTGTAAGGAATGGATGGACAGGATCTTCTGCAATTTAAAATTGATGGTCAGATTTTATCCAACCTAACCTAAATCCACTATACAAGACTACAACTACAAGGCATCAACACCAAAACACAACTAGCAGTAGCCGCCCCCTTCTTTTCCTATCCTCTCAAAACCCAAACCCTAGTCCATTTAACTGACAATCGGTCTCTGAAACCCAACTGAAGCCTCACCTACTGGGCTACTGGCTACTACTCTACCGAAGTTGGGTATTTTGTCCTTTTATTCCATCTTTATGGTACTTTCCTGTTTCCTGTGGGGGTCATGTGGTGATGTAGGGTGTTTTACTTCCAACCTTTTCATTTTCTGTTTTTTTGTTGTCGTGAAAGTTAAACAGCTGGACTTTGATGTGGTCACTTGGATTTGCAGAAAAAGATGTTAATATTTTTTTGTTCTTTAAGTTGTATAATGTTTGGATATCAAGTTTCTTAACAAGAGTTTGTAGTTTCCGGGTGTTTTGTGTACGCACCTTTGTAAAAAGTTGCTTTCTTTGAAGATTGGAAGGAGGAAGCCACAAATTTTTGATTTAATTTTGTCAATGGTTTTTAATATGTAGATACTTGTAATATTATCAAGAAAAATACAATTTAGAAGTTTAAGGTAGATTATCAGGTAGAGAAGAACAATGTACCTTGTCATTGTCTTAGGATTTTAGTGTTTTTTAGGATTTCAAAGTTTAAGGTAGATTATCAGGTAGAGAAGATCCAAATGATGTCAAAGTTCTAAATATTTCCGTTTGTTTTCAAAGTGTTTGAATTTTTTTTATTTTTTCCCTAAAGCATCACGAAAATGGTAGAAGTGGAAGATGGCAATCCTAGTGTTCAGCCTGAAAAGAAACCAGCTCGTAAAGAGAGAAGATTGCGGTCTAAGGCTTGGGCTCATTATGATAGAAAAAGATCTAAAGATGGGGATATTACTACTACTTGTAATTATTGCAAATTAGAAATCCGTGCGAATAGTTCAAGTGGAACCACTCGTCTTCATAATCATTTAAAAATTTGCATGGCTTATCGAAGGACGAAAGGGAAAAGTTCAGATGTTAGTCAGATGCTCTTTAAAACTGGACAGAAGAAAAAGGATGGGACTAATGCCATTGAGTGTTTTAAATTTGATCCAGTTGTAAGTAGGCAACATTTTGCATGAGTATCCATTTTCCATGGCTAATCATGTTGGATTTAGGACATTTATTAATAGTTTGCAGCCAGAGTTTAAGTTGTTGTCTCGTACTACAGTTCAAGCAGATTGTAAGAAAGCTGTTGAAATTGAGAAAGAGAAAATTTATAAAATACTTGAAAAACTTCAATCTCGAGTAAATCTTACTGCAGATATGTGGACAGCCCTTGGTAATGTAGGGTATTTGTGCATGACATGTCATTATATCAAGGATCTACAGTTGCTTCAGAAAGTGCTTTCAGCACTGGAGGAAGGGTGGTTGACCAATACAGAAGTCGTTTGGATTCCGATATTGTTCAAGCTTTGATTTGTGGTCAAGATTGGCTAAGACATCAAGTCGAGGGTAATAAACATGATATTCTTTATTCGATTGTTAGGATTACGTGCTACTAATATTATTTATACTTGTTTTGTAGATTCTATTGCACTTCAATCAGATGATGCATTATCGACACTATTTTCGGACTTGCATTTTGATCCTGAAAATGAAACTTTATCGGATGATAATAGTGGTATTATATTTTTGATTTAGATGTGATTCTGCTTTCATTAGACTTGATTTTGGCTGACTTGGGTTTATTATTGATTTTTTGTTAATTTTCAAATGTAGGTGAAGTAGAAGAGTAGAAGAGAAGTTATCTTTGTCAGAATAGTGAGACATACAAAATTTGGACATTGAAGGTATTATATTTGATTTAGGTATGATTATGGATTAATTAGAAATGTTTTGAGGCTGATTTGTGTTTATTTAATTGTTTTTGTCCATTTCCAAATGCAGGGGGAACTAGGAGAATGGAAGTGGACGTTACAAGTTGCAAAGAAGACAAGAAAGAATGACTTAAATCTTATAGTATAGATCATAAGCTCACTTTTTGGTTATATACTTATATGATAGGATTATAGGAATGAAAACACACCCTACCGAATAGAACTACATACTTAGTTGAAGTTATAGGCTATAATATTTTGTTAAGTGGTACTGTGAAACCGCATACTTACTGAATGGAACTTATATGCTTACTTATTGATGGTGATGCTTACTTATATGCTTACTATGCTTACTTATATGCTTGCATGTAAAGTTGTATTTGTGTTCAGTTTGAAGAAGTGCTTCTGAAATTAGCATCCTAACGTATTTTTTTAAAATTGTTATTGGTGAAGTTTGTTCTTCTTGAAAAGCATTAATATTTGTTTGAAATAATTGTGCATTGAACAGGAAAAAATTGAATTGGAATTCGGATACTATTCGAATTCGAAAACAAATCCGAAAACCAAATATAATATTTTCAAATTCGAATAGTGTACATTTTTTCGAATACAAATCGAATTTGGGATTTGGTTATGAAAGTCGAATTCGGACACGGATACATATTGTATCCGATTCGATAGGTATCCGTTTGCATCCCTAGCGACAAGCGGTCCCAAACACGTTTGGGACGGTCACACTGTCTCTTGCCGAAAGTCGCATGCCTCTTTATTAAATTTTTTTATTAAAATCAGCATTATGTCAATCCTGCTTTTGGTGAATAAGGGTGAAATTGTGAGCTCCATAAGAAGAAAAATATGTTTTTCTCTTGTTTGATGTATAAAGTTTTGAGCCAAAAATTATTTTAGTACTTGACTCGATCTCTGCTCATAACGTGCTCGATAACCTCTTTTTTTTCTTCCAATAACTTGCTTATTGGAATTTAATTAATGATAGTGTCGCCTTAACAAATAACAATCCAATTTTCCACGCACCATGTGAAAATCGAAGCAATATAATGCAGATTGACAAACAAAATCAAATAAGATCATCCACTTGCTTAACAATCTTTAAAACACCACGAACATATTACGACAACATCATAAATAAGATCATTCACTTGCTTAACACAATCTTAAAACCAAACAAAATATTGAAAATACACCTAAAGTCCACAACATAATTTGAACATGCTTAACATTTGCTGACAATGCATCTAAAACATTTGGTCACAGCTTGTCCTCCAATGCGTCCAAGGTCTCAGACATCTGTAGTGAACCTTAAGCTATCATAAAGGTTAGAACTTAGAAGTAGGAAAATAATATAAAGATGTCCAGGAAACAAATTTATTGTTACCCGCAACCAGGGGCGAACCCAGGACAGAATTGAAGTGTGAGCACCTTATAACAGTAAACGGTCTCTAAGAGCACCCTTAATGAGACTCTTTTATCGGGCGCCCAGGCGAAACACCCCCGAGCGGGAGGGGCTAGGAATGCAAATGCTAACCAATTATCATAGTATTTGATTCGAAAATTACAATTTGGTTGATATTTGGTAAAGAAGTTTTTACTGAAAACAATTTGGGATTGAAATTGATTTAATTTTTTTTACCGTTTTCAAATTCGGATATGAATTCGGATATAGGTCAAACAATATCCGAATATCCAAAATTACCAATTTTGACATCTAATATATGTGGTTATTAATATTTGTATTGTGAGTTAATAAAAACACAAAATTATTTCTTATGTAAATATAAATATAATAGAAATGCAAAAACAAATTATAATATAATTTTCTTAAAACAACTTTCCAAAAAAATTAGATTATACAATAAAAGATATATAAAAGTATATTATAGGAATTTGAACATTATCCGAATTCGAAATGTTCTCAAATTCGGATATGAAATTGGTAAGCTATAAAATTTTGAATTTGAATTCGGATTTGATATGTTTATTTGGAATTCAGAATTGAATTCGGATACAAGTTATATCAAATTCAAAAATATCTATTTGCATCCCTAGGAGGGTCGTGCCGCTAGAACGGGCGGGTAGAACGTCTTTTATTATTATTAATTGTTAGTAATGGTAATATATTTATTTTAAAGTTTTTTAAAAAAAATTTAAATCTTTTTTCGGAAAATATGTTTTTTATTTGTTTTTATTTTTTACAATTTTTTCATTTATTTTACCTAGAATTGATCTCCAAATGACGTAGTGGGGAGAATGTATGGTGTTTGGGGGGTTTCATGACACGATTAAGGGTGGACATAGAGAGAAATCAGAGTGCTATTAAAGATGACTTAATAATCGAAAAGTAGACACCCTCTTGCGAAAAATAAGGTTGGGCACACTTCATGAAAATAATGCATAATATTATTAACATACAAATCCAGACGTGGGCACTTGCCTAAGCGTGCCCACGCCTAGGTCCGCCCATGCCCGCAACATATTCTGTTTTTTTTGTATTCAATCAGGTTTGGGCCATGAACATATGGTATCATAATAAACTTCCATATGGACAAAAACGTTTTTGGAAATTAAAAAATATTGCATGCTAATAAACTAATTTTGTCATTCTCCAGGGATAACTGGAAACTGATTTACATAGTCTTCTAAGTGAAATGAATGTGTGTTCTAAAAGTATTCTTTTATATGTCTTTTATTATTAATTAAATGTATAAATATTTTGTTCATTGATTAATGTATTCGTCTTTTCGAATTGTTGAGGAAGAGTCTCTTGGTCTTTAACTGTAGAGATTTAAAAGATAATGATTTACATATATCAAAAGTAATTCACAATCATGGTGAATAATATGGAACATTAATTACCAAGATAAGATTGTCATGTTTGTTAAAGGATATTATTATTCTACAAATATTTTAACAACATGAGTATATGAAATTGAGAATATTTTTTCTTTCGTATATTGAATAAACATAATAAATGAAACACTATGGAATTGTGTTTGTGTCATTAATATTTTCATTATGTCTTTGAATCATAAGATATGAGACTTATGTCTTTTTCACATGAGAAGTATATAATTTGATTATTATCAAAAGTTATCGTTACGTATAGTGATAAAGATATTAATTGGTTATATACAACTTGTGCGGGATAATGACATGTCAAAAAATTATCATTGTCCATCTTCACTTGAGTGATGATATTATTGGGCATCTTAATAAAGCAAAATTATAATGTGCACAATATAACTTATGTATAATTACATATTTATAATTAGCTTAACAAATCAAGAAAAGAATATATATAATACAAAGATGACGCATTCCTACTTTGTATAATATTCTTAATATCATGAGGCAAGAGATTGACACAAGTGATATTTTACATATCACTAAATGGATCGTGATCTGTTCAAGTGAGCAAAATATCTTTGTTATTTGGGTAATTATAATGTGTAGTTAGATACCGCTTGTAGTTTATGATATAAAGTGTTTTATGTCATTGCCAACATAACTTAGATTTTCATATATGTCACACCACAAAACTGGAAAATAAGAAATATGTTGTAAAATAACGATCAAACAAAAGGACAAGAAGTTGAGGGAGAATGAAGGAGTTGTATTTCATCTCTTTTGTATGTCATCAATACATACTACAACCTCATATATATACACATAGAGGTGTGTAAGTTACATAGTCTACATTAAATAATGATGTAAATATAATGCACATTACAACACATTTTAATAGAGAAGTTATAATGGATTGGTTGGAAGATGAACCATCTTGGAAGGTGAATCATCCACTATATACAATTTTCATAACACTCCCCCTTGGATGATCACCTTTTGGTATACGCCTTTCGATCTGCCTTGTTAAAAACCTTTCCAAGTAAAACCCGGTGGGATAAAATCTTGGTGAAGGAAAAAAGAGTGCAGAGCGTATAATTATCCCCCTCATTTCAACATATATTTATACATTATGTTGGAAAATAGTGTTATGTTCATGTCTCGTTAAAAACCTTGCTACAAAAACCAAGTGGGAAAATAGCTAAGGGAAAAAGAGTGCATGACATATGTTAACACAATTGTGCAAGCTGTCTCGTTAAAAACCTCGCCAAGTAAAACCTTGTGGGACAAAAACTTGAAAAAGGAAAAAAAGAACAATTATAGGTCTTCTGGGTATTATCTTTCAGGGATAATTGCACTTTAGGGATGATAATTAGAAATCTACTCCCCCTGATACGTAGTTCACAAACTTGCATAAACATTGCAACGTCTCCACAATAACACAAAATAATTTGTGATTTTTTATTGTTGTGGATTACACATATAGGAATCATCACTGAACAAAATATTTATCTCATGAATATAGTAAGTAAATATTGATAATTCCATGTGAACTTTCTTTGTATAATATATCTTTATATAATTGAATCATTGTAACAATTCTCTTCTGGAGAATGTTCGAACTGCATATCGAAAAATAGTTGACTGTTCTTCAGTCATTAATTTCAAAATTTATCATTCAAATATTTCACGGGTACGTGTTTAATCTCTTCATGAGTTACTTTTAATATTATTCTTCGAGATGATATGCATATTCTCTTTGTTTGTTCATATAATGATTATAATTCATCTCTTCGTTATAATTTTCCTTGGGCAATTTTAGTCCTCCAGGGACTCTTATTTATATCAATATCAAATGACTTATACAAATTTACAGTCAAACATATCTCATATGTTTATCTATATTTATGTAATACTGATCAAGTAACATAATGTAATATTATACATTTCGAGAGAATGAGTAACATCGTAATAGATATTGGGTCCTGCGAAAAACTCTTGTGTCACTACTCGCTTTATAATGTACCACCATGTTGTAATGTGATTTCTATTCACATTCTTCAGAAATCAGGACTACATGTCCAATAAGAAAGTCTAGTTCTATATTACTCGCCTTCTTTTGTTCATTTCAAATATGAATGCTTCTGACATTCCTATAATATTATAGATTCTGGATCCATATTTTCTATTGAATTAGCATGTTGTAAGAAGCGAATTTGTCGTCGACGATAATCTTTTAATGTTTCTCTCGTATCAGCATAGTTGATTGTAACTTTTATAATAATCAAATCCTCGTTGTTTCCCAAAATACTATGATCTGGCCGTTATGTATTCCCGGAATTGTTACATTTGCTAGCAGCTGCTTTTATTTTACCGGGTTTATATTCTTCAGGATAACCTCTTCAGGAGGTGTAATGAGTGACTAAGTTTTATTTTCATTTCCACAAATAATATATGTTATAGTCCACGCTTCTGGCGTTGGTTGAGCTCAAATATATTTTATCATGTGAAAATCTCCACTTTATATTATATTATGTGCTTTATGTCTAGTAATACAAGACATAGTCACTCTTTTGTGATCAATAAAAATACTGAACTGCTAAACATCGCCCCAAAATTACTTAAATCGCCCCTTGAAATTACCAAATTGCCCTTCCTCCTATTTTTGCTTATATATCTCACAATTTCACTCTTTTTTCAAAACTTTCTCTTCCTATACCTACTACACAAGATTACGAATGTCTCGGAGGCCAGGGAAGCAGCCAGCAGTTCCCCCGGTGTACCCGTATGAGGTAACATTACGTTATTTATTTGTTTTTTTAAAAAAAAAAAAAAAAATGCGTCGGCGTCCGAGGGAGACGCCCCCCGCATGGGGCGGGCGTCCGAGGAAGCCGCTCCCCCCATAGGGGGAGCGGCTTCCGAGGACGCCCGCCCCATGCGGGGGGCGTCTCCCTCGGACGCCGACCCGAAGCGGGAGACGTCTGCGGAAGACGTCTCCCCGATGGGGGAGACGTCTTCCGAAGACGTCTCCCCGATGGGGGAGACGTCTTCCGAAGACGTCTCCCCGTAGGAGGAGGCGTCTCCGACAGACGCCTCCACCTTGAGGGAGGCGTCTGTCGCAGACGCCTCCTCCTTTTTTGTTTTTTTAATTAATAAATATCATAATTACTTTAATAAATAGTGATAAATCAAAAAAATTAATTTAACAAATTCTTATTAAGTTTAACATTTGTGATATTTAGTTTTAACAAATTTTGATTTAGTTTAACAATTGTTTTAATTTAGTTTAACAAATTTTGATTTAGTTTAACAATTTTGATAATTAAGTTTAACAAATTTTGATTTAGTTTAACAATTTTGATAAATATGATAATTTAGTTTAACAAATTTAACAAATTTGTATTTAAAATTTCAATAAATAGTCATCGGGTCACAGTGGAGGGAGAGGCAAGTCGATACCATTACACGCCTTCCGTTCTTTAGAGGATGATTCAGCACCGCGTCATCCACGTAGACGGGGGATATCTGCTTCGGTCAGGAGGGAGAGGGAGGCATTACGTCGTCGTGAGGAGGAGGATGATTCTTTCGATGATGAGCATGTGGATAGTTTTGACGACGAGAGCGACGATGATGGCCCGTATGATGTGCGGCCGGAGGTGGAGAGGCAGGGGGATTATAGCGGAGGACGTGGTCGAGCGGGTACTTCTACTTCCGCCGGATGGATGGTGCGGAAGGGTAGGGGTGGGAGGTTTACGACCGGGGATTCGAGCTCGTGCACTGTTGATCCCCGCGCTCAGAAGAAGAAGAGGGTCCAGGACGATTCTTGGATCGTGAGCAGTATGACGCCTGGTGGTCCTTTAGATGGGAGCGTCATTCCTAGTTTCTGGGGTCACATTGCTAGACGGATCTGGGACGGAGAGGATCGGAAGGTTCTGAAGTGCCAGAATCGGCACAGAGCCTGTACAGCACTACAGGGTTGGCGGTCTACACTGAGTGCTGATATCAGAGAGGAGATTAGTGCCACGCATTTGGGGCACTTACCGTACAGCATGTTCCCTTATCTCGACATGCCTTTGATTTCGGCGTTTGTGGAGGCGGTGGCAGCCTGACACCAACACTTTCCACATGCCTTTCGGAGAGATGACGATCATGCTTCACGATGTTTTCCAGATCCTGCGACTTCCTGTGGATGGTCGTCTGGTTAGTGCTCAGGGGTCGACGTCTGAGCTGAGGTGTTATGTGGCAGAGTTGCTTGGTGTCACACCTGATGGTCTGGCGAGAGATACAGCTTTATGGAGTGGTGGTGGTGTCGGCATCGACTCCCTTGAGGACCTATGCAGACGGGCACGACCTCCGCGGGCCGATGATACACAGTTGACGGCGTACCTATTCTTGATGCTCGGAGCCGTCTTGTTTGTCGACAAGAGTGGTTGTCGGATCAGACCACGCGATCTACTGGAGGCTAGGGACCCGGAGACCGTTCGTGAGTACTCGTGGGGGTCAGCGACGTTGGCATACCTGTACCGGCAGCTTGGGATAGCTAGCCGTGCGGATTGTTCTGGGATTGCAGGTTGTCTTACGCTGCTGCAGGCGTGGATATACGAGTACTTTCCTGCATTCCGCCCGCATCGTGAGCGGAAGATTATCGACGAGGGTCATCCACGTTCGGGTATGTGGGTTGTCCGGAGCGAGGACAAGAGCGATGGACGATTGCGTTCCATCCGCGCACGGCTAGATCAGATGACTGCATCAGAGGTATCAAACTTTACACCATTTATTTAATTTTAAGATGTATTATTATTAATGTGTTAAACTTTAGGTGGAGTGGTTACCCTATGGTCCTGACCCAGCAGCGGATGTCCCGAGGACTTTATTGATGGGTCTTATTCGTTATCGGGATATCATAGAGCCTTATATGCCCGATCGGGTCTTGCGTCAGTTAGGATATGTTCAGGTGATCCCGGTTGACATTCCGACACCAGAGCATGCGGTGCGGTCTGCGACAGCAGCGACGTACGACGTCAGGTTCCCCGCTTCTACAGCGGAATCGACTTGGCGGACATTTCCGAGATCATGCCGATTGTTCCTTGGCGACTTCAGACGTAGTCGCGACCCCTCCGAGTGTGATGCACGTTATCTTGATTGGTTCGGTAGTTACTCACATCCTATCATCGTCCGTGGTGCCTCCCGGAGAGCAGATCGACCACCAGATAGGACGTGTGGCGATCTGGTAATTTTTTCATTTTATCTAAATTTATTTGTACCGTATAATTTGTTAATGTACGCTAATGTTAATGTTATGTGCAGTGGATGGGTAAGATGATACGGGCTGTAGACCCAATCTTGCAGATGAGGGATGAGCTGCCAGACGATGCCAGAGCTGCATGCGGAGATGTGGATCAGATCATACAGTCATGGCATACTCAGTTAGGCATCTCCGACCATGATTCGGATGATGAGTAGGCTGATCTGTTGTACCGTACTCTTAGTATTTGCATTTATATTTGTTTATCTGTTGTACGCTTAGTATTTGTGTTTGCTTATCTGTGGTACGCTTAGTATTTGCATTTATATTTGTTTATCTGTTGTACGCTTATTATTTATTATTTGTGTTTGTGTTTGCGAACATGTCGTACGCTTATTGTTTGTATTTGTGTTTTGCTTATCTGTTGTACCCTTATTATTTGTATTTGTGTTTGATAACCTTTCGTACTATTATATATAATGCAAATAAAGCAAACATATCAAAACATATTACATAATAAAGCAACACTATATAATGTACAAACATATCAAAACATATTACATAATTATACAAACATATCAAAACATATTACATAATTGTTGCCAATATGCTATCCTATGTTGGTACTCCAGCTCCCATCCAATAACACTCTCATCTCGTATTTGATACCACAGAGTCGCTATAGGAGGTACGGGGAATCCCTCATTCAATTCCAAACGAATGTAATGAGCGTAACTCCCTAAATGAGCAATAATCAACTCTCTGCACGGTCTCGTCACGGTAGGCGGACTCTCCCAAGGTAGAACTGTAAGACATGGGTACAACGAACCATCATTTCCGAGAGAGAAGAACATAACTGCACACTTGTAAAAATTTGCAATGGGAAACAAGTCCGTCCACGTCTCCATATAGTGATTCTCGCCACAAGGTCCCCCGCCCCAATTAATCCGGTGACGAGCCTCCGCCACACCGTCGTAGTATACGTGCTCATAAAAAGATGGGTTCGCAGCTATCTCATTTGAAATCGAACGACGGGCGAGTTGCCAATTGTCTTCACCACCGTGGAAAACATCGGCGACACATCGAAATCCACAGTTTCCATCAGCACGTACATCATTCCACTGGTGTAGGAATGGCATAATGATTCCTGGAATTCTATCTCCATATGGGAAGTCGTCTACGTCAGCCCGCCCAGTCACTACAATATGAACAAAAAATACAGTTAGATATAATAACAAAAGATACATATTTACTGAAATAAATAACAAAATTATAATAATAATAAATGTAAGGATGGTATACCTGATCCTCCTCTCACTGACGAAGAACCAGAAGATCGACCACGACCTTTGCTTCCACTACCGGAAGAACGACCACGACCTCTACTCCCACTACCTGAAGATCGACCACTACCTCGCTCTGCATACTCAAACGCACTAGGGTCCCGTCGTGTCGACTTTCCCCTTGGTCGACCTCGTAGCTTTGTTTTTACTGCAGGCTCTTTCAAATTCGAATGTTCGGGGTGTAGCTGCTCGAATAAAACCCGAGAGGCAGATCGAATTACGGTAGGGTCACTTCCTGCAATCTCATCAACCAGACTGCGAAAATGTTCGGCGTCTTGAGCTGCCTGAGACACAAACTCTGCGTTCCCGGCTCCTTCCCCAATGACAAGTGTCCTCCAGAACGAATGAATCTGCTCTAAGTAAATTCCGTTTTCTGATTCAAGACATCCACGGATGGTACATGCGCAAGGTATCCCATGAGAAGTCAGAAAAGCGCACTCGCAACGATATTCAACTTCATCATCTAACTGTTGCATTCTCTTCACCTCCTGACTCAGCAACTGCAAACAGTGATGCGAAACTCTACCATTTATGTGACGATATAGAGCATGTCCGAAATTAGTCAAATTTCGCCGTCTCGAGTCTTCAAGAAAGTTTCGAATATTCGTCAGCTGCATTTCAGTAGCCGCGTTGACGCGCTCGAAAAGAGTGTCCAGAGCTGCAGTCGATGTAGAAATCCACTCTTTTAGAGCCGAATGAGCACTTTCGACCCTACAATTCGTGGTGTTCCCAAAATGAAGGACTTTGTTCGTCCAATTCAGCACAAACTTTTCTTTATGCACCAACCACGTGGTGTCCAGATACTCCGTGATAGCCGGCCACGATCTATACAAATCTTTCAGAGCATACACAGCTCTATCATACTCGGCTTCTGAAGTAGAAAGCATGATCTTCCTCCATCTTCCACGCCTCAAAGTCTCTGCCATCTCCTTATTCTTGCCGAATACGTGGTATGCGTAATTCAATACGTCTTTGTTGATGTGCCATGTGCAGAGTAAATGAGCAGAGTCAGGAAAAACCTCTCTCACTGGTCGCATAAGGCCTAACTCCCGGTCTGTTATTATTGCAGTCGGGCTGACAGTCCCCAATAACAGATCTCTCAACTTCTCCATCACCCACAAATAACTGGAGTAAGATTCATCCATCAAAATCGCATATCCAATAAGGAAATTCATGTTTGCTGGTGTGACCCCAATCATTTCGAACAAAGGCATCTTATACTTGTTCGTCTTGTAAGTCGAATCCATGCAGATAACGAAAGGATATGTCCGCAACAACTGGACTGACGTCGGATGTGCCAAAAAAGCGTGAGTTACGACATCAGTTTCTGGATCCGCCATAATCCAATGTAAGTACTCACACTGCACTGCTTGGTAGAGAAACTGCTGGACGGGATTCCGATCTTCAGATTTTGTCCTCCTCATGTAATCTCTGAAATTATAAATATGCCTTTGATTTGGATTGTCCTCCGGGAATTTTTCTTTTACTGCCTTCAAGATGTTCCGTGGTTTTGCTTGCGCCTCTGTCATATCACGAACAATCTTCTTCGCCCCAGAACTTAGACCACTAATTTGACGATGACCCTCTGGATAAACTGCCAGTCTGTGGTTGTGATGTCCGTGAGCACTATTATAAACCACAACCCATCCATCACGATCTCGTCGCTCCACCACTTTTATTAAGAAACGGCAACCGCAACCCTTTCTTTTGGTGTTTCTTCGAAGTGCAGTATCCATATCCCGAGACTCCATTTGATTTCGCCGGTCGCATCTCAAATAACAATCCATCCGACTATCTGATCTTGTTTTGTACGACGACACGACCAAAAAAAACCCAGCTCCGATAGCTACTTGTTTGGCCCATTTACATGCTTCATCGATTGTTTCAAAGATTTGTGTAGTTTGAAATAACTCACTGTAATCCACTCCATCACCACCGAAATCTGGAACCTACAAAAATATATTCAAAATTAAAAAAATAAAAAAATAAATTCGAAATTAAAAAAATTAAAAAATAAACTCGAAATTAAAAAAACAAAATCAAAATCAAAAAAAAAAAGGCGTCTGTGTTAGACGCCTGCCCCATGGATGGGGCGTCTGTGTTAAACGCCTTCCCCAACGGTAAGGCGTCTGCGTAGGACGCCTGACCGAAGGGAAGGGCGTCTACTACAGACGCCTTACCCATGGGGAGGACGTCTACATAAGACACCTCTCCCATTGTGTAGGCGTCTGCGTTAGACGCCTCGGCCATGGGGAGGGCGTCCTACGCAGACGCCCTCACCATGGGGGAGGCGTCTAATGCAGACGCTCGGCCCAAAAATTTCCACGCGCCAGGCTTACCTCACCCGATGCATCACCCTCGCCAGACATTTTCGTGGTGTTTTTACTGATAAATTATGAATATACAAGACCATAGGCCTTATTTATAGACACGGGACGATTTGGGTATTAAATATATTGTTAAGGGCAATTTGGTAATTTCAAGGGGCGATTTAAGTAGTTTTGGGGCGACGTTTAGTAGTTCCCTAAAAATATATGACATTTATTTGCTCGATATTGCAAGTTAGTGATTTTATGAATTTCAGGTTCAATGATACTTGTACGTATATTCTCTAATGAACTTCATGTTCAATATAGTACATTTTCTTGGCATTCTTTAAGCTTCTGGCTTTCTTCCCCTAATGCCAAAAAATATGTCTCTATATATATAAAATTGTTGGACTGGACAATAAAATACATCGCTTTCAAGGGCTTCAAGTATTTTAATATTATCAGGAATATGAACCATACTGAAATGTCCAATTTAATTTGAGACCACTAAATTTTGGAGGTGGTAAACTATTAATTGCAGGTGGGAAACATTTCATTCAATATTGTACAAGTAAAATATGGGAACATTCATAACATTATGTACATAACAAAAAAATATGAATAATATCAACATGTATGCATATTAATGTATCATGTATAAATTTTTAAGATCTCATAATGATCCATATTCAGATATATTTTATAAATCGATGCTTAATTTGTAACGTATGATTCAGGCACATGATCCAAAAAACGATGACACATATTGTGAATTTGCAATAACTTATTCTTATGACTTTCAATCACAAGTTATCTCATCTTACGGAAAGATAGAGCTCGTAGATACCTACTTAGTTGAAGAATCTTCTCATTCTTCAGTGGATGATCATATGAAATTTCAGAAACATTTGTCATCATATATGTCCTCATTGACCCAATCGGTCATACCATATGTTATTAGAATCAATATTCATTTTATTAATCAGTGCAAGTCTTTTGACCAAGCCACTACGTGTGCAATGACACATTGTTCAAAAATCAGGTAATTTTCTTGATAGTATTTTTCCTACCTGACAAGATTGTAGAAATATAAAAATATTCTTCTTTACTTCAATTGTAGTCTTAATACAAGTCATTCTTGCAATTTGAAACTTAATAAGTTTCTTGAGACATAATATATAAAATGCATCATAGATATGACTCTTCTGGAGTTTTCTACTAAATTTGTACGACCTTGTACAGTAGTGGCTTCAGCTTTTCTCATTATCAAATTAGAGAATACTTGTCTCTTAATATAGTGTGCATGACAACACTATACATGATGCATAAATCATTTTTCCTGATCTTCAATCAAATAGGAGACCGAAGAGTATCCATACTCTTCACTTCAAGCCGAATAAAATATTTATTGTAGATAAATTATTTATGCAACTATTACAAAATAAATGGTAAGGTTCTTCCAATGACAAAATATAAAATAAGAACCATGCATTCAATCACATGAATGTCAATTAATTTCAACGTAACTTGGTATAAGTCTTTTAGATAGAAATTATGCATACCAACATATCACCATATACATGTGTACTTTGCCATTTTAAGACGATAATGCAAATATTATCTTTGTTATTGATCCTTAAAAAACATATTATAATGATATGCATAAATAGTCATCACAAACATATAAAAAATGTTGAATATCGATATGTTAGCAACATATACATGTGTATTATTAATATCTAAAAGGAATCTCATCGTACGTGGATAACAAACACAAGTATGAAAATATATTGGACTAACGAGAGCACTGACCAATATAAAATATATAGTTTCAATATAAATGACAAATAAATCAAGGCTTAAACAAAATATTTGTATCATTGTATATAATGTTGGCTTTTTGGCCTTAATCCGTATTTTGATGATGTAATTCAACCTAATCTTAATTAGGACATGTAAATTAGCACATGTAGTATAATGGTATACATGTTGTATTGTGCTAACATCTACAGGTGATCAAGACTCAAGAAAGAAGAAAAATCAAGTCAAGACATGTAATCAAGCTAGGATTGAAGACATGTAATTTTACCTTTCTTTGAGTATTAGGAACTTATGTGAATTGAGCATAACTTAAGCTAATATGCATGCATTCACACACTAGGTTCCTTGTAGGAGTCACACACAAAATATCATATCATTTGGACTCCATTAGATCACCTAAACACCTAAAAACATTGGTCGCCAGTCTGCCTGAGTTCGGTCGACCGTTCACCTTTCGGTCGACCGGTTATACACAATATTTGTTATACCAGACCAATAAGTTCAACCGATCACACTTCTGTTTACCGTTTACCCAGACCTGTTCGGTCGACCGTTTCGTTTGCAATTTCTGGTAAAAATACGACCGTTATATTTGTCGTTTTATACAACGGTCGTATACACATTTTTCTCTTAATACACCCCCAAATACTTTTGAACCGGTCGAACAAAATACCTTGTTAGGTCGACCGTTCTATTAGGTGAAATCTACCTGCTATCGGTCGACACAAGTTTAGTTCAACCGATCGAGTTTTCCCTCTACCGAACCCTGTAGTTCGGTCGACCGGTACCTGTTCGGTCGACCGGTGACTTATAGAACTTAAGTGTTAGGTCGACCAGTACCTTTGTTCGGTCAACCGATCCATTAACTTACTCAAGGGTTCGGTCGACCGATACACCTTTCGGTCGACCGTTTCTGGACAGATTTCTGAATCTGATTTTCTGTTTTGTGTGCTTTGCACAAACCCCAATCAAATCTTGTCCAAACGGCTAGAAATCTTTAGGAGCTTATAAATAGAGGTTCACACTTAGTTTTCCACAAGATTTCACAACTCCAAAGTGTGAAACTTATAGTGAGATTTCCACAACCTCAAAGCTCCAAATTAGTCATCCAAAGCCTAATTTCCACATCCTTCATCAATCATCATACTAGCATTTGTTGTGCTCAACTAGAGAGTGATTTCCACTCAAGGTTACCTCTGTTGTAAAGTGAGCAAGGGTCTTGGTGAAAGCCCAAGACAAGAAGCAAGGATTTCGGTGAAAGCCCGAAGTGTTCCTCTCGGATTGTGAGAGGTGGTGCCAAGCTCGGCGAGGGTTGTTCGCGAGTTTGAAGACTTGTAAAAGGCGTTGCTCCCGGCCCGGAACGGGGAGGCATAGTGAAGACGTAGGCGGAGCTCGCAGAGTCGAGCGGAGCTTACAAGAGAGGACTAGGACCCGGGTGGGGTGCCAAACCTCTATAAAAACGCCGAGTCGATTTGTGGTTTGCATTATTTGTTACTTGCTCGTTTAATTGTTTAAATTCCGCTTCATATAACTCTATTGTTTAAACGAGTAGGTGATTAGATTAATAGTGATTAGTGGACCCATAACCCACACGATCCTACATATAATACTCATTTGTCATATTGGTATTCCAGTATATAATCATGTATATCTACTAGATAAAGTATATGTTACTTATCAAATAAAACACACATAATTACAAATAACCCCATTTTGATCGTGGAATTTATATACCATAAGGACATTAATTATTTTGTCATTTATCTCATCCACATTCACATCCATAATCATGGTCACAAAATGATTATAATAGACTTTTGTAAGATTTTCACGCTCTCATACATTCACTTCAGGGAATGGAGCAAGTCAATTACTTGTGATTTTTTGGACTCCGTACTACTACTAGAGTATCAGATCATTAATTTGTGAAATGGATATAAGATTTTCCTATCTCAACTCTCTGTGGTCTTCTGGCCACACATAGAGCTAGATTTAGGGAATGAGTTTGATGGGTTTATGAGACTTTGACATTTGCACACCCTTTTGATGCTCATAAGAATCCTTCAGGGATTGCTATACATTTTCATAGCTTTCTTCACATGAATATACAATCTTGATATCATTATATATTTGCACATCATGAAGATTACAGTTTTTGCCATCGGGCCCGAAGTGCTTCTTTTTCAATGATAACATGACATATGGTAAATAATTATTTTCATAATATGAAAACCCAAATTTTGTTGTAATATACCACATTATATCATATATATAATTGCATAAATAAATCACATGTGCCGGAAAGAATAACCATAATATTTCCAGATGTGATGCAACAAAATAAAATCGAAAATTTATGTGACATAATATGATAACTTAACCGGATGCATCAAATATTGGATTCGCAAAAATGCATCAAATATGATTGAAACTAGTGTTTCATCACAAGAATAATATGATATAATATCCAAGCATTTTTCTTTTCTTTTCAGTGCACAAGTTAAAAGCAATAATAACATGTAGACTTTTATAAGAAAGAAAAAACCCTTTGCATGTTTTCATTATTCCAAAAAGATATCTAACTATGTCAAGCAATATATATTTTCATTTGTATTCTCAAGAGCATCAAGTTGGATTTTAACATCCAAAATGCGACAAGTAAAATTTTTGTTCATTTATCAAAAGACGTATATTTAACATTCTTCAACAATCAAGATGATCAATATCATATAAAAGATTACACAAAATAAAATGGATAAAAAGAAACGTTTATAGTTTCTAGCAAAACAACATGCATTAGATATGACATATGCACACAAAAATTATGTCATTATCATTGGAATGTTAAGTCATCTAGTGATATTCCAAATATATGATCAACTTTTGCAAAACAAAATGCTTATAAACCTCGATTAATACATATTTATCAAATAACGTACTCATATGCATCTATAAATATTATGTGCATGATTTAAATTTTACTATCATACTAAAATAAAAGTTAAAAGTCCGTCATCTAAGAATATATATACAAAACATAATATTTCAAACCAAGATTTTGCAATAGAAATTTGTAAACATACATCACATTTAAGAATATAATATGAGTATAATTTCTAGACATATAATATCACATTTAAGAATATAATATGAGCATATTCAACAAGTAAATAGATTAATAATATTATAAATTGTAAAAGACTACCTGGAGATGAATACAACCTTATGCTGTAAACTACCTTAATCAAACAACAAACAACTAGTGTTTGAGTTGATCACATCGAGCGAAGTCGTGCTGATAACGTGTTGTAAAATAACGATCAAACAAAAGGACAAGAAGTTGAGGGAGAATGAAGGAGTTGTATTTCATCTCTTTTGTATGTCATCAATACATACTACAACCTCATATATACACACATATAGGTGTTTAAGTTATATAGTCTACATTAAATAATGATGTAAATATAATGCACATTACAACACATTTTAATAGAGAAGTTATAATGGATTGGTTGGAAGATGAACCATCTTGGAAGGTGAATCATCCACTATATACAATTTTCATAACAAAATATATAATTTTGTGTTTTATGTGATGTACCAAATTTCACATGACATGGAATGAAGTACATATAGTAAAATAACATAATTAATATGTCGTGATAACGACATGGTTAGAATAACAAATAAATTTGTATGAGATGTAAATATTATGGGGTATAATTTTTTACATTATATATGATAATATATTACATAATATAATGAAATCCTCAACATGATAACATATGAATTTGTTAAAACCCCAAATGTCAAATTTTTTCGGATATTGATCCAAAATTTGATAAAGACAAAAATAATGAAAAAAAAACGGATGAACGTTTTTCGGGAAGCGGACGACCGAATTCAACAGTGACATTTGAGTTCGGAAACGGTCGACCGGCTGGACATGCGGTTCGACTGAAATTATCAAGAACATTCTTGGTAAGGGAATGGTCGACCGCTGTGTTTTGTGGTTCGACTGAAAATATCAGGAGCGTTCTTGGTAAGGGATTGGTTGACCGTCGTGAAACACAGTCCAACCAAAAATAGCAGGGACTTTTCCTGGTAACGAAACAGTCGACCGTCTGGACTTATCGTCTGACCGAAATTGTCGGTACGTAACCGATCGGTCGACCGGTTGAGCTATTTAGGTCGATCGTTTGCCCACGATTTTGCATGCATTAATAAGAGATTTTTGCTGATCATGGGCTGGATTTTATCCAACTTGGACAAAATAAGGTTATGAGAAATATAATTGGTTTAAAGGAGAGATAATCAAGGGATCATGTGTAAGTGGTTTGCAAATGATGTGGGTTTGAGGATGCCCTATAAATAGGTCACACCTCCATTCCTTTGCTTGTATGAATGGAAAAAAAATCTCCTCCATATTTTCTTCATCTCATCTATCTGAAAATTCTCTAGTTTAATAGAAATGCTGGATATTAAATTCTTAGTAGCATTAAAGGGGTTATTAGCTAGATTCTAACATTGCATTAGAGATTGATTGGCTAGTTTTTATCTCTCTAATCTTATTTAGAGTTTGGTGAACACTTTGAGGAAATTCTGGGGTGATTCGATGCAACCCGACTTCCGACGATTCAAAAGGGTTTGACAACTCTTTTAGGTATGATCAACTTGTGTATTTCAATACTAATTAGTATATAATGTATATTGAAATACAATTAGGAAGTTTGGTACATAAAATTGCTGAAAAATATGAAAATGATCTTGCTTGTGTATATACAATTTTAAAATTACACACGTAAGCATGGGACGAAATCCAACACTAATATGGATTCCTAATTTCTTGGGACGACGGTGGATGTTCTAACCGGCGAAACCAAAAATCAAACATAATTTCTTTCTTTCCACAAATAAAAGCCACTTCGCCCCAAATCCCACCATACAACAGAAAAACTTGCCATGCTACAATTCTAGAATAACAATTAGCTCTTCCACAATAAAAAGAGGTTTGAAAGTTTTTAAAATATAAACCCCCTGCAAGCAAGATTTGATTTGTAATTTCTACATGTTCTATAGTGTTACGTGTTTGGTAGCATATCAAAGAATTCAATAAAAACTAAAACTTAAGGAAGACAAATCAATAACAATAAATCCATAAGGTTATGAATAAATACTGGTTTTGTGACGAGGAGTCATCGGCGAGGAAGAGGAGGTGACGAGGAGGACCCTTCAGCGAGGAGGGGCAACGGCGAGGAGGAGGAGGTGACAGCAAGGAGAAGGGGGACGAAGAGTAGGAGGTAGGATTTAGTGAGGTAAGGGTTTGGTATTACTATTTGGGAGGATTTGGTATTTGGGTTTGGTTTGTTAAATAGGTTATTAGGTTTGGTAAATGGGTTTAATAAATGGTAATGGGTTTGCTAAATGGGTTTGGTAAATGGGTAATTTGTAGAGTATTTGGGTTAATCACGTAATTGATAGAGTAATCGGGTCTCAAACGAGAATCGAGTGAGCACTGAGTGAGCATCGAGTGAGCATGGTCTGCTCGTACTCGGTTCATTTTGTTGCCTTTTTGCCTTAATCTATATTAATCTTGATGATTAATCAAACTAATCTTATCAGTCAACCTACTCAATCAAAGTGAGCAAACACGATTACATGCATTGCATACATATTCGTATACTTGCAATTATCTTAATAGGTTGATTGATTGAACGTTTTAATTATAACCGCAAGTGCACGGCCGCGTTGAAGCGGTGGCAAATACGGGTCGATACACAGGGAGGTGTGTCGACTTTAGTTTATTCGAAGGCGAGTAGGAAAGAATGGAGAGAAAGGAGTTATGGTCAAACTACACTACAATGCGAAAAGGAAATGAAAGATAATCAATAAAACTAAACCCCATAGGGGGTAGAGAAAGAGTGTGAATACAAAGATATGTGTATGTGTGTGTGTGTTCAATTATGCTCATCACAACATGTTGTGCATGAAAATCATAAAACTAAATCCAACTTTGCCTCCACATGAAATAAGATAACCCAATATCATTAAAACATACAAGATAATAATTGGAATGAAGGTAAATGAACTTATGTATAAAGACCAAACCCCACTATGCCTCCACATGAAATAAGATAGCACATTATCATTAAAACATACAAGGCATTAACCAAGGTAAAGGCAACAAGAGCACATGCAACTACAAGTCATGTTTCCTTCATCAATTCCATCCATATCCTCACCTTATCATTCCTCATAAAATAGGTTCACTAATCTAAACATAAGCTAAGCTTCATTCAAGAGTATTAACATATCAAAGACAAAAGTGAAATCTCATTCGATGGTTATGGAAATCATATAAGGCTCAAGGGATTAAGATAACACACACCTGCTACACCACATGATCATATCACACATTTCTCCACCCCCCGAATGGGGATGAAACTACTCACTTATCATTACACTACAACCTACATTAAAATGAAACATTCTACTAAAATGAAACTAAACTAAGCAAGCAAGAAATATTAAAGAAACTAAAAGGACATAAAACAAAAGAAGCATGCAAGCATATGAAAGGAAATTAAAGTAAGAAAGAAACAACATAACTAAAGGAAAACATCTATTATTACTCACTCAATTACAATTAGCCTCTCTCCACTAGGGTTTTTTGCTTCAAGGTTTTTACTCCTAGTAGAGATGATGGCCACTAAGAGAGAGATGGGGTACAAGAGAGGAGGGAGAGTTCTATTTATAACCATAAAAAGGTAATCCGGGACAATCCCCCGGTATGAGACTAAACAAATACCAGAAATAGACTAAATACACACTAATACGCGACCCTACGAAATCTTAGCAGATCCGGATCAAAACAGACCGCCAATCAGCGGTTTATATTGTTTGGATCCGACCGTTGTTTCGTGTGGGCTTTTCTGGATGTCTTTGTTGGTCTTTGATGCATCTACTTCGCTTGCTGGAGCTTCGACCCGAATAGAATTGCCAAAATACTCCCCATGATGGTGTGGAGTATTCTTGTTTGCTCATTGGTCCTTTGATCTTACATTCAGGTCCTTCGATCTTGCATCTTAGTCCTTGAGTCTCTCAACTCAGTCATTTTTCCTGCTATTAGGTCCATTTATAGTCTCTCCTTCTCAAACCTACTTATTCCTGAAAACTAAACATTAAACTCGTTACATAGCATTGTTTGGGTGAAAGATAATGGATATAAGACACAAAGATATGCATGAAATGATGTCAATCAAATACCCCCACACCTAACTTTTGCTAGTCCCGAGCAAAACAAAGAAAGAGAAAAATGAAAGAAAGGAGATTGACATCATTTCATGCTTATATTTGTATCTTATATCCATTATCTTTCACCTAAACAATGCTATGTTACGAGTTTTATGTTTAGTTTTCAGGAATAAATAGGTTTGAAGAGATGAAGCATAAAATGACCCAAAAGCTAGGAAAAAGGACTGAATTGTGAGATCTGGGGACTGAGATGCAAGGGAGAAGGATCTGAACGTAAGACAGAAGGACCTAAGAGCAAAATAGAATACTCCACACCATCATGGGGAGTATTTTACCAATTCGATTCGGGTCGGAGCTCCAACAAGTCAAGTAACCGCATCAAAGACCAACAATACCAGAAAGAAAAACCCACAACAAATTCCAACGCGATCCCAAGTTTATGGACCGCCAATTGGCGGTCCAGATTACTCAGGATCCTCCCAAATTTCTCCTGGACTTGTATTAATGTTTGTTTAGGCTATTTTTGGTATTGGTTTAGTCCCACATCGGGGGATTGTCCCGGATTAGCTTTTTCCATGGCTATAAATAGAACTCTTCACCTCCTATTGTAATCACTCCATATTTTAAGTGTCTATTCTTCCTACTAGAAGTGAGGCATTGAAGCACACACTAAAGTAGGAGGATGCTACTTTTAATGTGAGTCATTTTAATACAAGTTTTCTTTATTATGTTGTTTGTTTTATGTTCTTGTTTTGCTTTGCTTAATCTCATTTCATTAGTTTTATTAGCTTAGTTAATATGCTTTCTTTGTTTAGTTTAATAATTAATGTAATGTTTAGTGAGTAGTTTCATCCCCTTTGGGGGCTGGAGTAGATGTACATACATGCAAATGAGAATGGATTGAATGCTTTATTTCCAATGTGTTGATAAAACATGAATGTATGCTTGCTCGTTTAGGATAGAATTTATTACTTGATGAGTTTTGCCAAAATGATTAGACACCTCTCATGCTTGTTTAGGTTCTGAAATAAACATCTTTCATATGTAAATGTTAATCAACTAAGTTGGTGAATAGATTGATAGGTTTTGCCACAACATTTAGACACTTCCTATGCATGATAACACCACCTTTATTTGTGCTTAAAGAATGTGTTCAACACCCACCTCTTTGCTCGTGTGCACTCACTCCACCCCTTAGGGGTTTTCCCATTTCTGTATTCCAGCATTCTTCTTTTGTTCTTAGCTTAGTTGTCATTTCATTGTTTGTTTCTTTCGTTCGCATTTCATACTTCTTAGCGTAGTTTAGTGTAGAGTAGCATAATCAATCTTTCTCCCCCAATTTTTGCCACTTGATTTCTGATAAACAAGAGGCTGCTCACCTCCCTGAGGATGACCCGTACTTGTCACCACTTCATCGCGGTCGTGCACTTGCGGTTTAATTAAAACGTTCAACAAAAGGAAAAAGCATACGAAAAACAGGTAAAACCTAACTCACTTTCGTAGGAATCACGGTTGCACTTAGCACGTGCAACAAGCATTTAAATCTTCTTGTCACCAAGGAGGAGGAGTGTTGTCTCCTGAGGGTTTTCAGCGGATATACCCACAAATTCCGAACATAGATGCATTGTTCAATCTAGAAACTCGACTCGATGGACTCATTTTTTTCGATCATTGGACGCGGTAATCCTACAGGCCGACTCTATGGATGTATTCAGTCCACACACCTAGCCTAATGAACCATTCGTGCAAGTTAACTAAGGACTTAAGTGAAAGACATGGACAACCTCAACATCCTCAAGTGATACAAAGTGTAAAGTCCATTAAGGTTCTTATTTGCATTACCTTTTTTTTCTTTTCTTTTTATTAGTTGGTGCTTCATTCTCCCAGGGTCAGGTTTTGTGCATCATTGTCTATGAGGACTTACACTATCACGTACACCTTTCCCCAAATCTCCACATAGGGCAATCCCTACCACTCGTATAATGGGAGTTCGGTCGGCGCATCCCAAGTCAGATGACTCGAAAGCACCAGGCACAAAGTCCCCTCAGACATACTTTCCCGAGTGATAGGAGCCGTGCGAGAAGAGAGAACACCTACTCACTTATTTCTTATCTACACATGAACCAAAACCCCTATACTTAATGTCTCACAACAAGATTTAAAGGGTCCTTGACTACAACAAACTTCCTTAAATTAACAGACACTAATTATTGACTCACTAGGTTCGGGATGGACTTTAATTATTTGAGCACTGAAACCCTATGATTACTCACCCCCGAGGGAAAACTGGGGTGCATTCTAACGACTAGATAAGTCCTAAAGCCACTGTACTAGATATCCTAATGCATCAAGTTCAAGACAATTTTGGGAACTTTCTTTTAACTTTTCCTCTCAATGGTTTTGCACATGCCAAACACACACAAAACCCACAAAACATTTTCTTTCGCAAACACATGAAGATTTTTGAAAGAAATGTGAAAATTTTAAAGCACTAGGCAAGCAAAAGAAGACAAGTCACCTATGGATCATGGCAAGCAGATATATCGATATTAAATGCAACACACTAACATGACCCTATCAATGCACACAAAATAAAACAAAATCAAAGGAAAAGACTCGACTATGTACACACGTAAAACACCCCCCACACCTACTTCATGCATTGTCCTCAATGAATGTGAGCAAGATACTACATGGATTTATGCATGAAAGGGGAAGATCTCATCAATATGAAGCGCAACAGGAAGTTCATGGTTATAGTGATGGACACAAACCCGAATTCCCTCAAAACCTGTGAGATTCTAAAGAAGGGATACAAATACGTGAAAGAAATGTGGCCAAAATACTCAAGGGTTGGAGCCCACAACAATCGATGCTCACTGAAGGAGTCTTTTTCTTCTTTCCTTTTTTTAACTAAGTACAACAATGGGCTCCCATCTTCATATGTCAAGGGACATCAAATGGGAACCCGCCATCTCTCGAGCCAGAAATGCACATGCATGAGCTCGCAACATACAAAACAGAATTGTTTGACCACCTGACACCCTTATAAGCATTGTGGTCATTTGATGCCTCTTGAGAGTGAGCAAGACAGGAGGCATGAATGAGAGGTGAACCTCTGTCTGGTTGTTTGAAATGAAGGGTATCAGGTGGTTGATTCTTAACCCACATGCGGTCCTCAGCAGATACAAAATGAAGAGCATGTGGCCCAGAGGCCATAAAAAATGGTATCTTGTGGCTCAAGAGCCACATGATCGAAAGGATGTGGCTCAAAGGCCACGGGATCAGAAGATAAGGCACCATCTTGTGCCAGCCCAGGTGAAACATCTTCACCACCTTCAGGATCTCCATCAAACAATTCTCTGAAGTACTTGAAAGTGCCCTCAACTTCAATCTCATCCATGCCCTGGATAAGGTTGACCCAACAGGGTCATTAAAGGCACCGAGCTTCTTGCCGATGGTGAAGATGTTGAAATCAGCGCATTGACTACCATAAGTCAAGCGCATCAGACTATTGCGACAATTGATCAAGGCATTGGAAGTCGCTAGAAATGGTCACCCCAGAATAACAATGAAGAAATACTCTCTCAACAGTTTTGCACATGCCAAACACACGCAAAACCCACAAAACATTTTCTTTCGCAAACACATGAAGATTTTGAAAGAAATGTGAATTTTTTAAAGCACTAGCCAAGCAAAAGAAGACAAGTCACCCAAGGATCATGACAAGCATATATATCAATATTAAATGCAGCACACTAACATGACCCTAACAATACACACAAAAGAAAACAAAATCTAAGGAAAAAGACTCGACTATGTACACACGTAAAACACCCCCCCACACATACTTCATGTATTGTCCTCAATGAATGTGAGCAAGATACGACAAGGATTTATGCATGAAAAAAGGAAGATCTCACCAACATTAAACGCAAAAGAAAGTTCATAGTTATGTTGATGGACACAAACCTGAATTCCCTTAGAACCTGTGAGATGTTAAGGAAGGGAGACAAATACGTGAAAGAAATGGGGCCCAAATAAACAAGGGTTGGGGCCCACAACAATTAATGCTCGCTCATGGAGTCTTTTATTGTACTTTTTTTTCTTCTAAACAAGATATATACATCAACAAAGATATTCTCATAATCATTTGGTCAAGGAACATCAAATGAGAACATCGAGTCATGTGGACCAGAGATTTGTGAAAATGGGCCCACTTCATTGGTACTTTGAGGCGTCATGAGGGGTGAAAGGTCAAAGCTGAAAGGCTCGAACCCCTCATGATATTGGTTGGGTGTAGGCAACATGAATGAGTGGAGTTGTGTTGCCTCACTAGGGTTTAGTTTCTCATCGAACAAAACCCTCCAACCAATAAGCGGGTGCATCGGAATGAGTTCCTCGGGCTCATTCGAAGGATGTGAAACACTAGTTTCACTATAAATGGGGCTTCTCCCCAAGTCATCCAACAAGGACCACCCAACCTCCTGTGTATTATCATGCATAAGCTCGGTCGTAGGTGGGTCCTTATTGGAGTCAATATGAAGCTCAAAGGGCTCAATAGCTCTGGGACACGGGGTGACAACACCTTCTGGAATGGGCATATGCTGAGGTGTGTCCCCCTCATTGATGGTCTCAACTGAATCATGCAACGAACACTCCCTTTGGACATTCATGTTTGATACCATCTCACTCTGTTGCACTGCAAAGACAGGCAATGAGTTTTTGCTGGGCCCACAAACATTCTCAACGAGTTGCATTGGTGTTAGGGGTGTTCGTTGATTTTGCGGTGCTTTCTCTAATTGGCGGATGAGATTGAGATTTAAAGGTTGGTCCATGGGCTCCTGTTGCCTACCAGAGTTAAATACATGAAACTCGACACTCATGTTACCGAATGAGAGCTTCATGAGACCATTTCTACAATTAATTAAGCATTAGAGGTTGTCAGAAATGGTCTACCCAAAATCAAAGGTATTTGAGAGTGGGTGTGCGCAACAGGATTGGTGTCGAGGACAACAAAATCGACTGGAAATATAAAATCTCCAACTTTGATAAGCACGTCCTCGATAATCCCCATTGGAATACGAATGGATCTATCCGTCAATTGGAGGGTGATCTTAGTTGGTTTCAATTCTCCCAAGTTCAACTGTTGATAAACAAAAAATGGGAGGATGTTGACCGCCGATCCTAAATCAAGCAATACATTACTCATGCTAGTGTCCCCTATCGTACACTGAATAGTAGGACACCCTGGGTCCTTGTATTTTGTGTAGGTGGGATTGGACAAAAGTGAGCTGATATTTGCAGCCAAGAATGCTTTCTTAGGAACATTGGTCTTCCTCTTGGTTGTGCAGAGATCCTTCAACACTTTGGTATATTGAGGTATTTGTTGGATGACATCCAACAAGGGGATGTTAACCTTTACTTGCTTAAACACCTCTAATATCTTGTCCATGTTGTCACTCTGTTTTTTGGTTAACCTACTTGGATAGGGAGCTTTTGGCAGGTAGGTTTTCTGCGGTGCCTGAGAAGGAAGCCTTGGTGTATTACCCTCACCCTCAACCTCTTCTTCACCACCATTCCCACTGAGGGGCTGCATAGATGATGGTGGTGGCAAGAAAATGTGATTGTCAACCTGTTTTCCATTTCTTAAGGTCACAATGGAATTGACATGGGGAACAGGTTCCTCCACATGGTTCACTTGCCTCCCCCGAGGTACCACATTCTCATTTTGCATGTGTTGTTGCTGGTACATGCGGGGGTTAGCCTCAGGCTGGCTAGGAAAAGACCCTCTCTCTCTTTCATGTACACACTGAGCGAATTGGCCCATCTGAAGCTCTAGAGATTTGATGGTCTGCTGATTTGAAGTGAGAACTTGACTAGTGGTTGACATAAAAAATTTCATTGAGTTTTCAAGTCCACGAGTCAAGGTCTCAAGTGAATTGAATTGGGTTTCCATATTATTGGAATTTGGGAAACCCGATTGATTGGTGGTTTGCGCTTGGGGTGGCTGATAGGAATGTGCATGCATGGGAGGTTGGTGTGATTGGTAATGTGGTCTAGAGGAGTTTGAAGGACCACCCTGGGCATTAGTTTGGTTCCATGAAAAATTGGGGTGGTTCCTCCATCCAGGATTATAAGATGATGAGTATGGGTCATTCCTAGCTCTGCCATAGATGGTGTTGACATGTTCCATCTCAGGAGGAATGGACACACACTCGCTTTCTACATGACCTATCCTACCACATGAATGACAGGGAACTCGACCAGATGTGGACATGTGAGGTGCACCTTGTTGGTTTTGGAGCTCAATCGAATCCATATAGCGCATTAAGGCCGCCATGCGTGCCTCGGTGGCCGTAGTGGTATCGACAGCAAATACGGCACCCGATCTAGTCGAGTTTGCATTCGCGATCCTCGCTCCTATGTTAGATGATGCAGGTGGTTCCCTCACACTTGCATGGTTTTCTCAGCAAGGTCTTCTAGGAAAGCCCATGCCTCCCTTTCATCCTTTCCTAAGAACTTTCCTTGACACATGGACTCAAGGAGTGTCCGGGACGGGATGTGAAGACCCTCGTAAACCATCTGACAAAGACCCCACAACTCAATGCCATGGTGAGGGCATGAGGATAGCAGCTCCTTGAACCTCTCTAGATATGCATGAAATGTCTCGGTCTCAAGTTGATAGAACGAATTGATTTCGTTTCTCAATTTTTGAGTCTGATGATTTGGAAAGTACTTCTTGAGGAATGCAGATTGAAACTTATCCCAAGTCCTATGGTTGCTGTACAACCACTTCTTCGCATCATCCTTCAGCGCAAAGGGGACAAACCTAAGATGGATGGAGTCTGTGCTAAGTTGTTTCAGCTTGAACATAGCACAGACCCCCTCAAATTCCTTGAGAAAGATATAGGGGTCACCTTTCCCAGTGAAGTGAGGGAGCATGGAAATAAACTGGGGCTTAACCTCAAAATGGTTCTCATTAGCCTCTGGCAATACGATGCATGAGGGTAGAGCGGTACAGCTCGGGTAGCATCGATCACGTAGAGGTATGGGGGGCACAACAGGAAGCACAGGTGGAACAGGTGGGTCCAGCAACTTCTCCTCCTCACGGAAATTAGCAGCCATTGCACTCGGACTGTGTGCGACACGACAGGAGGAAGGCGTCGAGAAATCGATTACCGAAGCAGGGTTGACAACGCGCCTCGTCAAACGGCCACTCTCGTCTCGTGCCCACGAAAGCATGCACAAAGGTGCATACACAAACCAAATTTTTTTTTAAACAAAGAATGTACGTAGAAGAGAGGACGGGGGAACACAAGAGATAAATAATGACTCGGGAGAGAAGGGAAGAAGTCCTTATGCTATGGCGGATGGGTACAGGTAGAAGCACACAAGCAAACAAGGCTCAAACAATCCTAAGGTCGCTATAGGTCCTTACAGCTAGACGATGCCTAACTGCGAGGTCACACAGCCTCAACACGCCTCACCTCCCTACGACGAGGACCACAAAGCCCAGCATGTGAGCCAAGATCCGGAGATCTTGTCTCTCCTACTATCGACAGAGTGGGCAACGCCGATCAGGTCATGACGGTCGGGACCAGATCACTCTCCTAATACGCCCGAAGTCCTTAGGGCCAATGTCTACTTGATTTTAAAATTAGGCTCTTGATTAGTGAGGTTTTTGGGGCAAAGGAAAGGGTGATGAAATCCCCCACCTTATCTTTTATGGGACAGCCCCTCCTTAGTAGCATTTTGGAGTCTTAATCTAACAATCTACTCTCCAAACAAACACTCAACTCACACTTGTTTCAATGCACTTCCTACTAACTAATGCATGTTCATACGAAATGCATGAATGAGAGTAGAAGGTGCGTACCTCATGCCAGCACCCAGCAACTGAAAATAAAGCTAAAATAAAAGACAACCTACATGCCTAAGTCATATACATGATGCATGACCTAAACAAGAGAGAATGCCTAATCTTTTGCTTTGGGTTTTAGGGTCCAAGTTGCTTAAATGAAGTTTGATTATTAATCTGGGAGCAATCTAAGAGTCAGAACATGTCAAATCGAGTCCCAGATTACTAAATGAATTATGGTAACAACACAAAGAAATAAGAAGGCAAATCGATCTCACCAGACCGCCAATTGGCGGTCTCAGACCGTTGATTGGCGGTCCAAAGTGCCCAGATTCCCCTCCCCTTTCTCAAGCAATACATTACTCATGCTAGTGTCCCCTATCGTACACTGAATAGTAGGACACCCAGGGTCCTTGTATTTTGTGTAGGTGAGATTGGACAAAAGTGAGCTTACATTTGCAGCCAACAATGCTTTCCTAGGAACATTGGTCTCCCTCTTGGTTGTGCAGAGATCTTTTAACACTTTGGCATATTGAGGTATTTGTTGGATGACATCCAACAAGGGGATGCTAACCTTCACTTGCTTAAACACCTCTAATATTTTGTCTATTGTGTCACTCTGCTTTTTGGTTAACCTACTGGGATAGGGGGCTTTTGGCAGGTAGGTTTGCTGCGGTGCCTGAGAAGGAGGTGTTGGTGTATTACCCTCAGACTCTTCTTCACCACCATTCCCACTGAGGGGCTGCATAGATGGTGGTGGTGGCAAGGAAATGTGATTGTCAACCTGCTTTCCATTCCTTAAGGTTACAATGACATTGACATGGTGAACATGTTCCTGCACATTGTTCACTTGTCGCCCCCGAGGTACCACATTATCATTTTGCATGTGTTGTTGTTGGTACATGCGGGGGTTAGCCTCAGGCTGGCTAGGCAGAGACCTTCTCTCTCTTTCATGTACAGATTAAGCCAATTGGCCCATCTGAAGATCTAGAGATTTGATGGTCTGCTGATTTGAAGTGAGAACTTGACTTGTGGTTGACATAAAAAATTCATTGAGTTTCAAGTCCACGAGTCAAGGTCTCAAGCGAATTGAATCGAGTTTCCATATTGTTGGAATTTGGGAAACCCGATTGATTGGTGATTTGAGCTTGGGTTGGCTGATAAGATTGTGCATGCATGGGAGGTTGGAAATGCAAGTTAGCCAGTTGGCTCATCAGCTCCATGAATGCGAGAAGAGCCAGTTACCGAGTCAACCCGAGGTGAATCCTCGGGGTACCCATTCTCAAGGAAGGCCACCAGTGCCTCATGCTACCACTGAACCTACCCATCATATTAATGTGATTCATACTTTGAGGTCTGGTAAGGAGGTGGATAACCACATTAGGGTGTCTTCCTTACAATCACCATCTCTTGGTGTCACTAGATCTGCGGTGATACCAGCATCTCTGAGGGAGCCGGATCGTGAGGTTCCCTCCACAAATACTTCCAGGAAGGAGCCTGATCCTGAGGTTCCTTCTACATTTCCTCCGACAATGGGGCCGAACCCTGAGGTCCCATTGTCTCCTCTTGTGTCGAAGGAATCAGAGTCTGAGGTCCCTACTCATGCTTCTTTGGACCAGAATTCTGAGGTTCCTTCGCAAAACCCTTATGCCCCGAAGGCGTCATTCCCTGAGTGCCTTAAAAAGAAAACTTCGGATTAGCATGACAAGATGCTTGAGATATTTCGGCAAGTCAAGGTGAACATCCCTCTGTTGGAGGTGATTCAGCAAATGCTACCTTATGCCAAGGTTCTCAAGGACTTATGCACCAAGAAGAGAAAAACTCATGTTCCAAAGAAAGCTTTTCTTGTAGCTAACGTGAGCTCTTTGTTGGCACAACCCATGCAAGTCAAATACAAGGATCATGGTTGTCCTACTATCTCTTGTGTAAATGGTGATGTGTCGATACATCGGGCTTTATTGGACCTTGGTGCATCTGTTAATTGATTGACATCATTTCATGCTTATATTTGTATCTGATGCATTGCATACATTGCATCATATGTCTTTCATTTAGATTACTTTTATATCAATAAATGCTACTAAGGTATGTGTTTAGTCGTATTTACAGAATACAGGGACTTGGATGCAAATTACCCACATTCCGAGCATAAACGCATGCAAAAGATTCATTTCTATCATAAAGACCAAGTTCAAGTTTATCGGGTTTCAAATGGAAATGCATCCAAGCATAAAAGCATTCAAGGAGCTAATTACAAAAAGGTCAAGGGCTTAATTGCAAAATGCCAAGGACCTGATTGCAAAATAAAAGGACCAAGTTATTGTGTGGAGAAAGTCAAAAGAAAAATCAAATATAAATCTCCAACAATGGAAGGAATTAATCCGGAGCTCAAGACAATGGAAAGAATCAATCCAGACGCGCAAAGGAGGATCAAATCATACCATAAACGCATGACAAAAATCCTGATTAAATCCGACCAACGTGTGAGGCGAATCCGCCGCACAATACACATGATGTGCGGCGATTCCGCTGCCCATTGGTCGATCTGTGTGTCCCAATTTCGTCCAGTCGTGTATGGACACGTGTACTATCCACTTCTATACCTAAGTCCCTTGTAGCAACTATAAATAGACCCGAGAACGATGTAAATAGTGTCCTTGGTTGTTGTTCTTATTTGTGTACCTTAGTTTTATTAATAAAATTCTGTTTCTTATTTCTTACTTTTTAGTTTTCTTTGTAATGTCTCAAGGACCCCTTCTTCTTCCTCCCTCCATGAGTTTCTAACTCTTTCCGAAGGGTGGAGGTGACAGATTTAGGGTTAGAGAAGATGAATGAATGTTATTATTCTAAGTTCGTGATTAGTATTTTGATTACTTGAGTTTATGTTAAATCATTTATCTTGTAATGCTTCATAACTAAACATGATTTATTATAAGTTTCTAAGTTCTCTAATCTAAACCTTAAATCTAAACCTCCACCAAACGGAATTCTCTTCTTATTTCTTGTTTTAGTTCTAATTGCTTTTTGTTTCGTACTTTAGATAATTAAATCAAAAATACCAAAAACCCAACTTATTTCTTCTCTCCTTCTTTCCCCCAATCGACATCACACTAACAACGAAATCTCTCCCTCCTTGTGTTCGACCCGTACTTGCCACGTCTTCATAGACGCCGTGCACTTGCGGTATAAATTTAATTCTCATCAAGTTTTTGGCGCCGTTGCCGGGGAGGCGACGCAGATTTTGTTGTTTTTGTATTTCGATTTTTTCCTGTTTATCTTGTGCGCGATCTAAGTATTTGGATTTGTGTTTCAGGAGACAACAGAGCGCGCGGCGAAATACGAGCGCATTCTGAGCTTAAAGAGCGGCGAATCCGCCGCCCCATAAGAAGCATTTGCGGCGAAATCGCCGCACAGGTTGGTCTTCCGGTCTTCAAATTTTGAGGGCGTCGTCGGCATCTCTGGGTGGTCGCATTGAGCTACTGGAATCTCCGAGAGCGGGTGGCGAACCCGACTGAGCATTGCGGAGGTAACTTTTCTTGCCTTTCTCGTAAAATCTGAATAGTTGAAAAGTTTCCTTTCGTAGAAGTGCACGTGTTAGGGTTACAATTCCATAATTGGCAATAATTCAACTCTGACCTAAAATTGGCAAAATTAGAAAGACCTTAGTGCATGCATCATATAATGTTTTGCTTGCATTATTCTTGCTAAATTCTTGCAAATTAATACTTGTTGAAGATTGCTGGAGGCAAGGTACGTATCGAGGTTTTTATCGATTGCATTAGAGCATATTATTTAGTTGCATACAACCTTGCAATTGCCCCCATTAAAAAGAACCATTGTTTGACTATCTTTGCTAGATTTAAGTTAAACTATCTTAAGGGCAACTCCGTAGGAAAAGATACGGTGGGGATTTCATCACCCTCCCGTAGCCCACAAACCACAATCCTGAAGTGTCGCCTAAGCCTAAAATTTAAAATCAATTAGACAGTGGCCCCTAAGGACTCGGACTCAATTAAGGAGGAGATTGGTTTGACTTGCTATGACCTGAAGCTAATTGAATTCAATTTGGTGTCTAGAAAGTGTTTTTGTGTCGACGAAAGTCTTCCAAGCGACGTGGTTGTCTAATTGGCACCGACTCTGTCGGAAGCGCCCCCACTAGCTATACACTAACTGGCCAACTTGGTTTGATTGGTGAGGGAGGTGAATCAAGCAAATCAATTCGACTCAACCAGTTAGGAGTCGTCTAGATCTAAGTGACACTAGGTCTAGGATTGTTTTGACCGTGCTTGTTCAGGAAATTTCTGACCAACCCTAATTTTTATCCTTTAGAGTTAAGTTTCCCTTCTCATCTGAGTCTTCTTTCCCTTCTCATCTTTACCTTTCTATTGTTTGTTTCCATTTTCAAAAAAAAAATAAAATAAATTAAAATTAAAAAATTAAAAAAAAAGAGAGTAATTGATTCTTGGAATTGAATTTGAAATTTAAATTTCGAATTCAAATTCAAAAATTAATTCAAACCGGTGCACTCAGATTTGGGTGCGGGATTTAAGCAATCGACTCTCACGAGTTCATCTGGATTCCAGTCTAGAGCTTAACCCCAATCCATCTGCTGCACCACCTCACCCGGATCCAATGGGTGAGAACGTCGTGGACCCACCTGTTGTGCAACCTATAACTCTGAGGGATCGATGCTACCCAACGATGGCTGCTCAGCCATCGTGCATCGTTATGCCCACCATACCGGGTCGCGACTTCGAACTTAAGGCACAATACATGAGTATGCTGTCTAAGTTCACCTCTAGGGAAGATCCATATCTCTTCCTTAGAGAATTTGAGGAAATCTGCTCTCTTATGCAATACCAGCATATCCCTGAAGAGGCAGTGCGTCTGAAATTCGTGCCTCTAGCACTGAAAGACGACGCTAAGAAATGGCTATTTAGTCTAGCCGAAAGATCTATTAGAAGTTGGGCCGAATTTGTTCAAGTTTTCCTAAAAAAATATTTCCCCAACCATAAGACTATGAAGATTAGGAATGAAATTGTTGCATTCGTTCAGTCTGAGAGCGAGCCGTTCTATTCCTATCTTGAGAGATTTAAGAGTGTCTTGACCCAATGCCCTCATCACGGAATTCCGAAGTGGCAATTATGCCAAATTATTTATGAGGGATTGACACCCACATCTAGAGTTATGCTAGAATCTGTGAGCCAAGGGAACTTCATGTCCAAAAATGAAAATGATGCCTGGACTTTTCTTGAGGATTTAGCTGAAAATAGTATGCAATGGGACAATGCTAGAACAACCATCAACCCGAGTATTGGATCTAGAATAGCGAGTCAACCCCGACCAGGTGTCTTAGCTGTAGACTCCAACATAGCGGCTGAGGCAAAACTAGCTACCCTAATGCGTAGAATGGAAAGTCTAGAGCTACAAAATCAACCCCGAATGAATCAACCCTTGTCTATCCCCTGCTCTAGATGTGGTCAGACTGGTCATTTAATGGAGGACTGTGTGGACCTGGAACATGTTAATGCCACATTTAACAATTCTAGAAATGATCCTTACGCATCAACCTATAACCCAGGTTGGCGTAATCATCCCAATTTTTCGTGGACCCAACAAGGACAACCTCCTAGACAACAACCAACCCCATATAACCAAAATAATACATCATCTGGGGGTAATAACAATGGAAATCATGAGGTTAGGTTGACAAAATTAGAAAATTTAATGACAACTTTTATACAAACAACCAACCAATCATTCCAAAGGCTAGAGACACAGGTCAGCCAATTAGCACAGATAATAGGTGAAAGAGAAAAGGGCTAATTTCCAAGTCAACCTGAGGTGAACCCAAGAACTAATAATCAATATCAATCTTATCAACCACCTTCAGGAAATAACAACCCTAGACCGGTTCAAATGGTTAATGAGGAAGGAACGTTCCAACAAATCAATGTTGTAGTATCATTACGGTCCGGAAGACAAATTGACAATAATGTGGTAAACCCTAGAATGACTAATCAATCTAGCCATCAAGCACCCACATATGACTTGACCATTGAACCCGACGTCCAAATTGAAAAGCCCAATCCACCTACCCAACCTGAACCTGTAGCTCAACCTGAGCCTGAGCGAGTCTATATGCCTAAAGCCCCATTTCCCAATAGACTCAAAAAGAACTCTAGTGCACAAATAGAGAAAATCTTGGAAGTATTTAAGCAAGTTAAGGTAAACATTCCACTCTTAGACATGATTCAACAAATATCTGCTTATGCTAAATTCTTAAAAGATTTGTGCACTAAGAAGAGAAAAACGAATGTACCAAAGAAGGCATTCTTAACTGCAAACATATGCTCAATTCTTTCCAACACATCTCCTATAAAATATAAGGACCCGGGGTGTCCCACAATTTCATGTTCAATAGGAGATACATTTATCAATAAAGCCCTTCTAGACCTTGGTGCAAGCGTTAACTTGCTCCCATTTTCTGTCTACGAGCAACTCAACCTTGGTCCGCTGAAACCCTCTAAGACAACCCTCCAATTCGCTGATTGTTCTGTTAAGAAACCGAGAGGTATAGTAGAGGACGTTTTGATTAAGGTTGGTGACTTCATTTATCCAGTGGATTTTGTCGTACTTGATACTGAACCTGTTGTAAATCCTAATCGACAAATCCCTGTAATTCTAGGTAGACCCTTTTTAGTCACTTCGGAAGCATTAATAAACTGTCGAAATGGGCTCATGCAATTATCTTTCGGGAACTTAAAAGCAGAATTTAATATCTTCCATATTGATAATGAGCCAGAAATAATATGCAACCCAAGTGATGTTGTGATGAGAGCACGTATTTATCAGAATTCTGAATCAAATAAATCATCACATAAGCAAAAAGGAAGTAAGAAAAAAGGGAGTGATTCATTTACTCAACCACCATCACTCGAGCAAATAAGCGAACCAATTCAAGTGAGAAGAGTGGAATCTTTTCCTCAAGTCAACATGGGGAACAATTCAACTGGATACATGCACCAACATGGTGTCATTCAATCCAGTTCTGATTATGGTTGACTTTGAGCAAACTCAACCCCCCTACCGCAAGCCGACGCAGGTAATAAGTGCATTTATTTTATTTATGCATACATTGAGGACAATGCATGATTTAGGTGTGGGGGGTGTTTATATATGTACATATCTATCTATTTGATTTTCTGTTCTGCTTTATTTTTTTAAAAAAAATTTCAATATTCTATGACATAGCTTAAGATTGAACTGCCAAAACCCGTGTACAAATTGCATTAAGTTTTTGTTCCTTATTATATAGTTCTGCTTGTAGAAATTATGACATAAATCTAAGTTCCAAAGAAATAACCCATGGCCCTTGTAAGACATGTATGCACTTAAATTGGATGAATCAAATCTTTGAAGTGGTTGATAAAAAGCAGAGGTTGAGGAAAATATACCGGGAAGTGTGGACTTCTAATAGCAATTAAGCCTTGAGGAAAATAAAAGTAAAATAAATAAAAATAAAGTGAGGAAAACACATTTTGCAAAATGATTACAAAAGCCCAAGCCTTCGAGTCACTGGTCCGTAGGGGTATCTTGAAACCCGGTAACTTGAGTCTGCCAGCTCGGGATTATCGACCAAACTCGCTACACGAATGCAAAAAGGGTATAAGTGTTAAAAAAAAAAGCAAATGTGTTGAATCACGGAAAAAGGAAAAAAATAAACAAATACTTTAAGATACTCAAGGCCCAAAGCTAAAGGAATGATCCATGTCATGGTTGATCCAAATAATACTTCACCACCAGAGGAGGCGTGCAAAATAATTTATGTGATAACATGTGTAGAGGGGTTAGTGGTGTGAATGTGGAGGAATAAAGACCAAGTCAAACTTTTTATAAGTTAGAACTGTATAATGAGCATGCGAGAACTTTAAGTGAGATGTATAAGGTTAAGGCAGAGATATTAAGAGCTATTAATGGAGTGTTGAATTAAGACTTTGTGTGTGTCAACTGAAAACCCTCACGAGACAAAACTCGTCCTCTAAGGCAACTTGGAGGTTTAAAGGCTTGTTGCACATGCTAAGTGCAACCGTGATTCCTACGAAAGTGAGTTAGGATTTCCCTGTTTTCATTTTCTTATATATTCTGTTTTGGTAGGGACTATCAAAATCTAGGTGTGGGGGTATTTGATGCATTGCATACATTGCATCATATGTCTTTCATTTAGATTACTTTTATATCAATAAATGCTACTAAGGTATGTGTTTAGTCGTATTTACAGAATACAGGGACTTGGATGCAAATTACCCACATTCCGAGCATAAACGCATGCAAAAGATTCATTTCTATCATAAAGACCAAGTTCAAGTTTATCGGGTTTCAAATGGAAATGCATCCAAGCATAAAAGCATTCAAGGAGCTAATTACAAAAAGGTCAAGGGCTTAATTGCAAAATGCCAAGGACCTGATTGCAAAATAAAAAGACCAAGTTATTGTGTGGAGAAAGTCAAAAGAAAAATCAAATATAAATCTCCAACAATGGAAGGAATTAATCCGGAGCTCAAGACAATGGAAAGAATCAATCCAGACGCGCAAAGGAGGATCAAATCATACCATAAACGCGTGACAAAAATCCTGATTAAATCCGACCAACGTGTGGGGCGAATCCGCCGCACAATACACATGATGTGCGGCGATTCCGCCGCCCATTGGTCGATCTGTGTGTCCCAATTTCGTCCAGTCGTGTATGGACACGTGTACTATCCACTTCTATACCTAAGTCCCTTGTAGCAACTATAAATAGACCCGAGAACGATGTAAATAGTGTCCTTGGTTGTTGTTCTTATTTGTGTACCTTAGTTTTATTAATAAAATTCTGTTTCTTATTTCTTACTTTTTAGTTTTCTTTGTAATGTCTCAAGGACCCCTTCTTCTTCCTCCCTCCATGAGTTTCTAACTCTTTCCGAAGGGTGGAGGTGACGGATTTAGGGTTAGAGAAGATGAATGAATGTTATTATTCTAAGTTCGTGATTAGTATTTTGATTACTTGAGTTTATGTTAAATCATTTATCTTGTAATGCTTCATAACTAAACATGATTTATTATAAGTTTCTAAGTTCTCTAATCTAAACTTTAAATCTAAACCTCCACCAAACGGAATTCTCTTCTTATTTCTTTTTTTAGTTCTAATTGCTTTTTGTTTCGTACTTTAGATAATTAAATCAAAAATACCAAAAACCCAACTTATTTCTTCTCTCCTTCTTTCCCCCAATCGACATCACACTAACAACGAAATCTCTCCCTCCTTGTGTTCGACCCGTACTTGCCACGTCTTCATAGACGCCGTGCACTTGCGGTATAAATTTAATTCTCATCAGTATCGTATATCCATTATCTTTCATCTAAACAATGCTACGTGACGAGTTTTATGTTTGAATTTCAGAAATAAATAGGTTTGAAGAGAAGAGGCATAAAAGGACCTAAAAACATGAAAAAGGACTGAGTTGAGAGACTCAAGGACTAAAATGCAAGATTGAAGGACCTGGACGTAAGATCGAAGGGCCAATGAGCAAACAAGAATACTTCACACCATCATGAGCTTTCCTTGAAGACCTCGCTGAGAAAACCATGCAGTGGGAGAGTGTGAGGGAACCCCCAACATCATCTACCATAGGAGTGAGGATCACAAATGCAAACTCGACTAGATCGGGTGACGCATTTGCTGTCGATACCACTACGGTCACCGAGGCGCACGTGGCGGCCTTAATGCACCGTATGGATTCGATTGAACTCCAAAATCAACAGGGTGCACCTCACATGTCCACATCTGGTCTAGTCCCCTGTCATTCATGTGGTAGGATATGTCATGTAGAAAGAGAGTGTGCGTCCATTCCTCCTGAGATGGAACATGTCAACGCCATCTATGATAGAGCTAGGAATGACCCATACTCATCATCTTATAATCCCGGATGGAGGAACCACCCCAATTTTTCATGGACCCAAGATAATGCCCCGGGTGGTCCTTCAAACTCCTCTCGACCACCTAACCAACCACACCAACCTCCCACTCCCGGGTGAATCCATTCATGATTCTAATTATGTAAATTTTCGTGACATATTGATTTAATTGATTCACCACATGTGTCCATTTTCTCATGAAACCTGACACATCATATGAACTCAAAATCAAGCTTCTTGTTTCCCAATTTTGTGGTGTGACTTATAGGAGAATCTAAGCTAAATTGGCAGTGATATTAAACACTTAATATCTCAAACTATAAGTGGTATCTAGCTACACATTATAGTTACCCAATTAGCATAGATGTCTTGTTTCACTCGAACTAAACACGATACATTTAGTGATGTTAGTGCACCACTTGTCCGTCCCTTGCCTCATAATGTTAAGAATATATACAAAGTAGAAATGTACACCTTTGTATTATATTCATTTCTTGATCTCTTTAAGCTAATTATAACTATGTAACTTAACTCAAGCTACATTGTGCACATTATAATTTTGCTCTATCAAGGGGCCCACTAATATCATCACTCAATTAAGAGGGGCAATGATAATCTTTTGACTAGCTATCTTTTCCAGCACAAGTCATGTTCAACCAATTATTGTCTTTATCACTATACTCACTGATAGCTTTTGACAATAATCAAATCAAGCACTTCTTGAGTGAAAAGATGAAAGTCTCATATCTTAGGATCCAAGACACAGTAAAACATTAACGACACACAACACAATTCGATAACGTTTTACTTGCTAGGTCTTTTCAATATATAAAACTAATCATTTTCCTCCTGTATATACTCGTGTCGTCAATTATTTGTACAGCTACAACAACTGATGATCAACACGACAATCATATCTCCGTAATTGATGTTCCATGTTAATTACCATGATTGTGAATAACTTTTGATTTATGTAAACCATTATCTTTTAGATCTTTACGGTTAAGGACCAAACACATCTTCCTTAACACTTCCAAAAGATGAATACAATAATCAAGAAACAAAATGTTTGCACATCCAATTCATAATAATTGACATATAAAAGTAAAACTTTTAGAACACATTCCTTTCATAATATTAGGTCGATTAAATCATCAAAACATGGATTATGCCTAAAAGCCAACAATCTCCCTTTTTTTGATGATGACAACCTATATCTTAATTACTTGAAATTTAGAGGTGTAAACTATGCATATAAATGCTCCCCCTATGAGTGTGCATAATTTTTGTTCAATTTTCAAGCAAATTTCAAGTTACCACCTAATATTCTCTCCCATTTGACATTGTTATCTCCCCCAAAGTTCTCGTGATAAGATTTTACAATGAATTCATTCTCTCCCCCAAAGTTCTCGTAATGAATTTGCTCTCCCTTAAGTTTGCACTTCATTACCCTTTCTAGATAAAGATTTTCATTAAGCTCCTCCTACCAATATGGTTGGTCGATTAAGATCAATTTTATCCCCCTTTTTGACATCAAACAAATATGAACAGATAAGCAGGTGATGTTCTACTCCCAAAATTATAAGATATGCAATGAATGATATAAAAGATATGACAATACTAGCATTCAAATTTCATATTTGGAACCAAGTCTATTAAGCTTAGGAGGATAAATGAATGTTACCCAATTTGCATTCCTCAAAAGTGGTTCCAATTCTCCTTTCGATAGTGCAAGCAGCTTTGAATTTGACTTTCCAAGCTTGCCCGGTCACTACCGATCTCTCATTGATCTTCAAGTACCTACAAGTGTAGATCTAGGTACATAAACAACTTTGGGTCCTTGAACATTATCTTTAGGAACCCAAACCATTTTGGTTTTGGGAGCCCACACAGTTAAGGAACTTTGATTAACAAACAAATGCTTGTCATTTAAAGTAGTATGAGATACATAGTTTTTCAATATAGCATTGTATCATAAACCATGTCTATCTAAAGATTGCTTTTGACTACCTAGAAGCATGTCAAGCATTTTGGTTCCATTTTTGAACATTTCTATCTCTTTTCTTAATTGTTCATTAAAAGCTCTAAGATCTAGTTGTTCATCATGCATAGGTGTTGCTTTTAGACTAGCAAGTTCTAATGCATGGTTTTCATGTCTAGAAATCACCTCATTTTTCTCATTCATGATTATCTCAATTTGGCATTGGAGATCATTTATTTACTTTCTAGCATTCTTGTTCTTTACACAAATGATGTCATATTATTTAACTAAATCATGAAATGCACTTTGAAGCTCATCATGTGTGTATGATTCATCATTAGCATTTGCGATTGAGTTATCACTACAATATGACTTAGTTGAGCATGAAATTGATCTAGTAGAGCATGAGTTAGAAGCTACCTCACTTTGTTCATCCTCAATAGCCATGAAGCATGAGTGAGCAACTTATCTTCTACTTTGCAAGGAGGAGGAGGATGATGGTGATAAAGAATCATCTCAAGTAGCTTTGTGAACTTCCTCCTTCCTTTCTCTTCTCTTGCTCTTCTAATTTTCTCTTCTCCTCTCCCTTCTTTCCTTTCTCTTCTCATTTTCACTCTCCTCCTTCTCCTTTTCTTTTTCTCTCTTCTCACTTCCTCTTCCTCTTCTTTCTCTCATTTCTCCTTTGTCCTTCTTGAGGAATTTGAAGAAGTCTTGTGCAAGGACCTCAATGTCCTCATTTTCTTCTCTTCTCCTTGGTTCATCGGATTTTACATGTAAGGCCGAGGTTGGGTTCTTGGAGGCTTCCTTTTCCTTTCGATGACTCAATTGGAGTTCATAAGCCAAGAGATTTCCAATTAGTTCCTCCATCTTTAATTTGGAAAGGTCATGAGCTTTCTCGATTTCCACCACCTTGTCTTCCCAATCATTGCTTAGCGACCGGAGGCCAAGAACACATAGAGAATTAGTGATATCGGTGAAGCGAGTGTTCATTTCTCTTATGTTCTCACCGATTTGCATAAAAAAAAATTCATATTTATGTATGAGACTAATGCGAGTTTTTTTAGTTTTACTATCTCCCTCATGATGCATTTGTAATCTATGTCATAGTTCATATGCACGTTCACAACCCCTAATTTTATTTTATTCACCCTCATTCAAGTCACAATAAAGAATGTTCATAATGGTAGAATTCATTTCATATTCCTTCATTTTTGTTCTAGTTAGAGTGGCTAACTCTTCTTCATTTGGTGAGGGTGTATGAGTTTTGGATGAAGATCCAATACTTAAGGTCATTAGAAATCAAGAATAATTTCATCATATTCTTCCAATAGTCATAATTTGACTCATTAAGCAAAGGAGGTCTAGTTGTGCATAAACTCTCTAAATGATTAGATGGTTGTTGGGTTTTTGGCCTTAATCTATGTTTGGATGATTTAATCAACCTAATCTTAATTGTAATCAATGTAGAGTAGCACACACATTGCATAACATATATATTGTATTGTGCTAACCTCTATAGGTGATCAAGATTCAAGGAAGAAAGCAAATCAAGTCAAGACATGTAACAAAGCTTTTTTGAAGACATGTAATCTTGATTTATTTTGAGTCTCAGGAACTATGTGTAATTGAGCATACTTGAGCTAAAATCAACTCAAACACACACTACATTCCCTACAGAAGTCACACACAAAATTTCACATCATTTGTACTTCAATAGATCACCCAAACTTAGACTGGAAAACACCAAACCAAAACCAGAACTATCTGCCCACGTTCGGTCGACCGAGTGATCAATTATCCTGTTAGTGTTTTACTACCCAGTTTCGGTCGACCGAGTCAACACAAATTTCCGACCGTTAGAATTGTCGTATTATACCAACGGTCGTATTCGTATTATTTATAAATACCCCAAAATACTTTTTCCTATCGGTCGACCGAACTTAAGATGTCTCGACAAACCCACACTGCCTGTTGGTTTTTGGTCGACCGAATTCGATCTTGTTTGTCAACCCCGTAGAGCCTGTTATGAATCGGTCGACCGACCCCTATTCGGCGTTCGACCGATCATTTAAGTGAACTTAAGTCAAAGCCAAATTTGACCAACCGGTCGACCGACATACCCGATTCGGTCGACCGATTTCGTTCTGAATTGGGTCCTGCAGATTTCTATTTTGTGTATCTTACACAACCTTTACCCAATTCATCCCCAATGGCTATAATTGTCTTGGAGCTTATGATAGAGTTGTAAAACACATTTTAACACAACTCTCCCACACATATTTGCCTCCTACATTAGAAAGATCATTCCAAACACTCCAAGCCTCAATTTCCACACTTAAGATCAATTCTTATCTTTCGCAAGTGTGCTCAAGTTTAGAGAGTGATTGTTCCACTCAAGTTTGTTTCTATCAAAGTCAAGTAAAGGTTTCGGTGAAAGCCCGAAGTACATGAAAATGACAAATATAAGTGCAACTCATCAACACACATCCATCACATATATCATCTCCCACCCTCAAGGGGTGGAATTACTCACTAATCATTACTAAGAACATGGAAACATTCATAAACATGGAACCCATCAATTTGTTGGCTTTTAGGCATTAATCTATATTAATTTTGATGATCAATCAAACTAATCTTAATCAATCAACATAGTCAATCAAAGTAGGCAAATGTGATTACATGCATTGCATACATATTTATATACTTGCAATTATCTTAATAGTTTAATCAAGATAATCAAGAGAATGAATATTGGGACAAAGACATTAAGACTCAAGACTTGTAATCAAAGCTTTGGACCAAGACTTGTAGTTTTATATTTATTAAGTTCATAAGGTTTAATGTAAACTTGAGCACTAGGATTCTGTCCCGACCAAGCTCGGTCAATCGAACCCCAAACGGTCTACCAAAGTCTCCTAATAGCAAACAATAGGTTGCTCTCTAAAATTGTCTAGACGGACGACCGAAACACCTTCGGTCGACCAAATAGGTTTTGGACTTTGCTCCAATGGTCGTATTTGAATTATGCCTTAGAGCCCAATTGAATTGTCCAACTTCGGACAACTGAACTCCTATCGGTCTACTGATTCCTTCTTGGCTTTTGGCGTGCAACGACTTTACACGTGGCATATGACTATAGCCATAACTGTCAGTGCAAACCCCGTGCTAACTTTGGTCATCCGAATAGAAAATGGTGTACCGAACTTGTATAATCAGAGTCCGACCTAATCTTACTATCCACCTTGAAACGATGAACCGAATGCAATTCAGTGAACCGAATGTTACTAGAAGTTGGTGAACGGTGATCCGAATCAAATTCGGTCAATCTAATGCTTAATTAAAACCAATCCAACCTTCATGTTTCGGAGTACCGTTTCTCAAACAGTCGGCCGAACTAGCCCAGAAATCTACATGAGCTTAAAGTACATTCTTGCTTCTCATTGGTCCAAATATCACCAACTCTCAAACGGCTAATAAAGCTTGAAGACTTATAAATAAAGTCTCATATATTTGTTTTAATACTCTTGAACACTCCCTATTGATCCATACTCTAGTGCCAAATCCTTTACATCTTCAAACTCTCATCTTCCTACACTCAAAGCTAAAACTTCACCACTTGCATATTCATTCCAATCATATATTCAAGTGTGCTCAAGTTAGAGTGTTTAGTTAGATTTTGATTCAACTTCCATATCAAAGAATCACCAAGTTGTAAGGCTTCGAGGAAGCTCCTTCTCGGATTGTGAGAGGAGACACGAGCGAGGCGAGGTTGTTCGCGAGGCTCGGCGTTGTAAGATGGTTTATCTTCGACCCAGAATGGAGATCAGTTAGTGGAACCGTAACCAAGGCTCAGAGGATCGAGTAAGGCTTGCGAAGAGGACTAGGACCGATTGCGGTGCCGAACCTCTCTAAACTCATGACGTCAAATTTTGTGGTTTGAATGTTGTTGACATAAAAAACATCTCAAATGAAAATAAATTTTCTAATGATCATCGACCAATTGTCATCCTAGCTTAGTGGGAATTGGAACTCTATTAAAGTATAGATTAAGCAATATCATCAAAATGAAAGTATTTCATAGATCAATCTCTTCATCTAAGTTTATTAGATTAAGCATGAAAATAGAGTCAAAACTTGAAGAGATGTGGAATATCACAAGATGTAAGGGCGAAAATAAAAATTTGCAACTAAATAAATAAATAAACAAATTTGTTGATTTTAAGCATACACGTGATATGAATATGAGGGGGTTACTATCTTATTTTCAAACAAAAAAATAAAGAAAAGATGAGAAAAAGTCATACATACACGTTCAGGCATGCAAAACCACTTCTACCAAGACCAATTCCATACACCACGTCAGCCCCATCATCTCAACCTCACTTCTAATCCAACTTCCATGACCAGGCACTAATACACACGTCAAACCCAATCCAACTCCCACGATCACCCGTGATTCTCATTCACTTCCTCATCTCAATTCACCATAAATACCCCTCCTTCACTCCGTTAAAAGACATATACACACAAACCTACAAAAAATGGACGCACCAAAGTGAGAGGAAGAAGAAAAAGGATTAGACAAAACTCCATACAAATATACAAACCCCGCACACAATCAACCCCGTCAACTTCAGCAACGACGACTCCGACTCCGCAACCGCTCCAACCTGCAGCAACAAAGACTACGGCAACAACGTTGTCTTCGTAGCAACTCCGCAGCGACTTCAACTTCGTCGACTCCGACTCCGCGTCCTCGTAGCAACTTCACGTCTACTCCGACTTCGTCGACTTCGGCAAGGTGCAACATTAGCGTCGGAGATGGTTTCACCTTAAAATAAAAGGAATAAAAAAAGTCATTCCGATCGCTGCCCTATTTAAAAAGGATTGGTTTCCGGTTTGATCGTTTATATTTTGGCAAATAAAAAAGGACGCTGAAAGGCAGCCAAATTTGTCGTAGAAATTAAACATACACGATCATGATATAATTGATATTTAGGTGGTTATCAAAATTTAGAGAGGTGCATACGCTTATAACAAAAGGTTGTCAAAATTTTAATCTTATCAATTAACCAAAACCATATCAAAGTCAAATTGTATCACTACCTAAATCGCATAAGAAGTCAGGGTTTTTACACTTGAATTGGATGTCAAAATGTTGTCCAAATGCCATCGGATTAGAGCCAAAATAATGCTAAAATAATAATCATGATTGTAACCGTTTTGGATATACAACAAATAAATATTCAAATTCCTTGTCGTTCCAAAACTCTAAACTAAAAAGAACTTTAAAGAGAGACCCGTTGGGATTTATAACGTAGTGAATCCCCACGTTGGAAGCAGTTATCATATAAGGGTATCTAGATTGAATCTTTATGTTACATATCATCACATTTGATTCAAATCGTATATGTTCTCTTTGATTAAATCATAACAACCAAAGTTAAATTCGTTCCACATGATTGCATATGATCACCTTATATCATGGTGCATAGTGTTTTATCATAAATAAATGTTTCATGCCTTAAACTTGATCTGGATTGGTCTTGAGTCACGTATATGACAAAGACATCTTGAATCCTAATAATGCACTACATATCGGAGACGACAATTAAGTTCTACTTGTGTGTACGTGCATAACCATGAACAAATAGGGATCATGAAATGAAATTAAAATTGAAAGTGAATTAAGAATGGTAGTTACTTATGTCATGAACTGAGAATGTTCTGGAGACTAATAGACTTTATATTTACCAATCTAAAAGACCAACAAGATTGCATGTCCCTGATTTTTATCATTATCCGATCATATATGATTTACAAATAATGACACTTGTATCTAATACTTGTGCATATATTGTACGTGCATGGGTTTGCACAAAAGTGCGGATTTCCCATATTTTCATTCATAAAATTTCAAAGGCACGTAAACGTGCATGGAGCCATGGATCTTGCCATACAAGTGGGGTCCTTTTGCACATTGGGTCCAAATTAGATAATTATAATGCAAGTCTCCATGTAAGACTTAATCTAAAGAAAAAAGAGGACGACACCATAATAACACAATGGTGAATTTACAAATTAGTCCCCTTAAAAGGACAAACTCACCCCTAAATGTGGATAAATTGCAACAATATATAATTTGTACCATCAGATTTGCAAAATCAATCCTAAAATACAAGTAGTCCACCTAAATAGACAAAATCACAAATCCTCCCCTAAATGTGGATAAATTGCAAAATAAATCTTCAAAGTTGTAAAATATGTTCTACCTATTCTTATCCTTTCATTTGGAGTTTTTAACCTTAACCAACAAACTTCTATAAAGAATGTTAATCCTTTTTGAATGAAAGAGGAAAAAGGGCGCAATAAAAAAAATAAAGGGGAACAGAAAAAAAAGGGTAGCCGAACCATCTTTAGGGGTTTGGAATGAATATCCATACATTAATCACATGTCAGGAACCAGGTTTGAACTGGTGACACGAGGATTTTCAGTCCTCTGCTCTACCAACTGAGCTATCCCGACTACTTTTTGCACATAATTCTACTATAGTAATAAGAGAGGATGCACGCCAAGCTGGATCTTGGGTTCCCTCACTCTTATCGTTGGAGTGATCAAAAACTAAAATATGGACTACCTTAGTCGTAAGTGAGGATGCACGCCAAGCTTGATCTTGGGTTCCCTTTGTTGGATCGTGTGGGTCTATGGGTCCACAATTAAGGCTAATTACCTACTTGTTTTATCGATCAAGATGAGCACAGCGAAATTAAAAACAAACAAGCAATAAAGGAAGAAATAAGCAAACCACAAAGAGACGGGTGGGTTTTTATAGAGGTTCGGCACCCCACCCGGGTCCTAGTCCTCTCTTGTAAGCTCCGCTCGACTCCGCGAGCTCCGCCTACGTGTTCACTAATCACTCCCCGTTCCGGGCCGGGAGAGAACGCCTTTTACAAAACAAACTCCACGAACAACCTCGCGAACTTGACTTTCTTCTCTCACAATCCGAGAGGAACACTTCGGGCTTTCACCGAAGTTCTTGCTTCTTGAACAAAGGTTGAGTGGAACAACACTCTCTAATTCTTGAGCACACTTGAGTAGGATTAAGGAATTGATCACTAAATTGTGGAAATTGAGGTTTGGAGTGTTTGGGATTCTCTCTAAAGTTTGGGACAAGTTTTTAGTGGGAGAGTTGTGTTAAAATGTCTTTTACAACTCTTTATATAGGCATTAGAGAGAATAGAGTCGTTGGGACAAGATTTGATTGGGTTTTGTGCAAAGCACACAAAGCAGAAAATCGGGTTGCAAATCTGTCCAGAAACGGTCGATCGAAAGGTGAAACGGTCGACCGAACTCTTGGTTCGTTGAGGACACGGTCGACCGAAATATGAAACGGTCGACTGAACTCTTAAGTTTGTTAATGAAACGGTCGACTGAACTCTTAAGTTTGTTAATGAAACGGTCGACCGAACAGGGTTACCGGTCGACCGAACTTATGTGTCGGTAGAGAGAAATATGGATCGGTCGAACGAAATAGTATCGACCGATAGCAGGGATTTTTTGACATGTTTAAACGGTCGTCCGATCATGGTCCTCGGTCGACCGATACAAGAAATGTATTTGGAGTATTTTTGGTTTAATATGAATACGACCGTTGGGTATATACGACAAAAATAACGGTCGGGAAAGTAAGTTCAAACGTTCGACCGAAAGAGATGGTGCGGTCGACCGAAACTGGACAGGGAAACACAAACAGGATTATTTGATCATCCGGTCGACCGAACGACCTGTTGCGGTCGACCGAATGTGGGCAGACTTTTAGAGTTCAGGTTTAGTGTTTTCCGGTCTAAGTTTGGGTGATCTATTGAAGTCCAATTTATGTGAAATTTTGTGTGTGACTTCTATGAGGAACCTAGTGTGTGTTTAAGTTGATTTTAGCTCAAGTATGCTCAAAATACACAAGTTCCTAAAGACTCAAAGAAATGCAAAATACATGTCTTCAAATGAGCTTGATTACATGTCTTGACTTGATTTCCTTTCTTCCTTGAGTCTTGATCACCTGTAGAGGTTAGCACAAAGCAATATATATGCAATGCAATTTGTGTGCTACTCTACATGATCATAATTAAGATTAGGTTAATTAAATCATCAAAACATAGATTAAGGCCAAAAAGTCAACACCCTCTCCCTTACTGGCGATGGAGTCTTCATTTAACAAATCAAATAAACAAAACAAAATATATACAAAACCCCTATGGGTTACGAGGATAAACTGACCAATCATTATGATATATGTACCAAAAGAATAAATTGTTTAAACAAAACATATACATAATATTCTCCTAAACAAGAGAATAAACTGTTTACGATGTCCCATAAATACGAGACTACACCATACATAGTTTACCTCCTAGTTATGAGGTTAAACTAACCGTTTGTACAATATTCTAATATAAGAATTGTAAAACACATTTTAACACAACTCTCCCACTACTAGTTGTCCAATACATTAGAGAGAAAACTCCAAACACTCCAAGCCTCAAACCTTCCACACTTTAGTCTTAAATCCTATTCTCACTCAAGTGTGCTCAAGATTAGAGAGTGTTGTTCCACTCATTGATTGTCAAAGAAGAAAGAGTCTTGGTGAAAGCCCATGACAAGAGTATAGACTTCGGTGAGAGCCCGAAATATCCCTCTCAGATTGTGAGAGGAGGAGGCAAGCTCAGCGAGGGTTGTTCGCGAGTTTGAAGATTGTAAAGGCGTTTTCTCTCCGCCCGGAATAGGGAGTGGTATGTGAAGTCGTGAGCGGAGCTCGGTGATCCGAGCGGAGCTTGCAAGAGAGGACTAGGACCCGGGTGGGGTGTCGAACCTTTGTAAAATCTCCCGACTCATTGTGGTTTGCATTTTTCATTCCTTTACTTGCTTGTTTAGTTTTAAATTCCGATGCATATCTTTGATCGTTAAACAAGTAGGTAATTATGATTAAAAGTGATTAGAATTAGAGACCCTGGCGATCCTACAAATACAACACTCCTACGATAAGAAATTTCACTCATAGAGGCCAGAAGATAGGTATTAAAATCCACAATCCTCTAGTAAGGAAATTCACTCCTAGGCAACAAGATGATAGGAAGAGTAGAGGCCTTTGCTTCTATTGTGATGATGGCTGGCACAAAGGTCATGTGTGTTCACTAGACAAACCTTTTGTAGTACAAAATTGTGTAGAGAAGAGGAATTGAATGAGTGAGGAGAAAAAGGTAGAATTATTGGAATTTGAGCTACAAACAACATGATAAAAGATACTCCTAACATCTCTTTATGTGCTATGGGACAAATTGTGGGTGATTTCACTATGAGGCCAAGGGCTACATAGAGGAAAGGACATCAATGTTTAATTGACACATGTAGTACCTCTTGTTTCATTGATGTGCAGTTTGTTCAAAAGTGGAGAAAACCACTACAAGTGGGGGAACTCAAGATGTGGTGGTAGCTTCAGGAGGTAGAGTACAAGGATTGAGATTAACTAATTGATCTTGAAGTTACAAAGGTTGTACATTTAGTGAGAAATTCATGTTCTTTCTTTGGGATCATATGGCTTAGTATTGGGGGCAGACTGGTTAAGTACACTTAATAGAATTTGTTGGAAACCTTAAAGAGAGAACCATGCAGTTCACTATTGGGGGTCAATAGTACACACTTCGAGGTCATAAGAGATGTCACTATTGAAATGATGAAGGACAGAAACTCCAAAATGGATTAAGGTAGTAGAGCAGGGAGCTCTACATGCTTCAAGTTTATTCAGTAAACACAACTAACAACTCTGAAACTAATTTTGAGGAGCAGTTGCAACAGGTTGGCCCTGCTGAGCTGAGAGAAATTCAAAGAAGTGTTTGACAAGCCAGTTAAAATTACCACCTCCTAGATCTTATGATCATGAAATTCCATTGATAGACCCCAACAAGACTGTTAACTTACCATTCTCCACTACAGAAGGATATTATTGAAATTACCATCAAGGAATGATTTGTTGATATTATAAGACTCAGTTCTAGTTCTTTTGCTTCTCCTGTTCTACTAGTCAACAAACATGATGGGAGTTGGAGGATGTGCGTGGACTATAGATACATCAATGCCAACACTATAAAGGACATGTACCCCATTCCCTAGTGGATGAGCTCATAGATGAATTATATGGTGCCAAGTTCTTCACTAAGCTTGATTTATCATCAAATTAGAATGGAGCCAAATGATACTCCCAAATATGCCTTTAGAATTCACAATGGGCATTATAAGTATTTAGTTATGCCTTTTGGCTTAACTAATGCCCCTCCACCTTACAACACCCATGAATGACTTGTTCAGAGAGCACTTAAGGCATTTTGTGTTAGTATTCTTTGATGATACTCTAATCTACAACTCAGACTGGGAACAACATCTGGCACACCTCAGCATAACCTTCAAATTACTCCAACACCACCAACTGCATGTCAAGCTTTCCAAATGTGCCTTTTCTCAGAAACATAGGTAGGCTACTTGGGGCATATTATCACTGAGAATGAAGTGGCAATTGACCCTACCAAGATTGAAGTTATGGTGAATTGGTATGTCCCTAAAAAAATAATGCCTTGAGGGTTTCCTTGGTCTAACTGGGTACTATAGGAAATTTATTAAATTGTATGGAGTCATAACATCTCCACTAACCCAGTTATTGACAAATGACTATTTTAAGTGGCCAGAACCAGCTCAAGGAGCATTTGAGAAATTGAAGAGAGCAATGATTGAGGCCTCAAATTTGGAAAATTTGAAAGAAACTTCGAGATTGTTTGTGATGCATGTGGTAGGACTTGTTCTGATGCAAAGATGACACCTATTGACATAAATGAGAAAGGGATTGAAAGAGAACACACTGAATTTATCAACCTACGAGAAAGGGTTGAAGCTCTAGTGCTACCTATGCTGAAATGGAGATCATGACCCCGTTTGGATGGGGGGGATCCGACTCCCCATGGAGGTCGGAGCTGCTTGTGCATATTGTAGTCAGGTGGGTGTGTAGGAATGTGTTGAGCCAAGAGCAGACCTCCACATTCTTCACACCTAGTTTATGAATAATGTATAGTTTCATGGACGATTCACCTCACTGCATTTGTCGAACGTTGTTCGACGTTCTGGTGAACGTCAAGCTTAAAGAAATACATTGTTTGCCTACTATGGTGACCAAGCTTTGTGGAATGTTGGGCATCCCACAAATTGAGAGCTTGCTGCGGCGCCAAGGCATCGACCACGAGGTTGCGAAAATGACCCCGTCGTATCACCATTGCCTTCAGGAGTCATGAGTGCCTGATTACACAGAGGAGGATGTTAGAGCCAATTCTCCAAACTCATCTGTAAGCTCGGGAATGCTCTTTAACACCGACATTTATGAGATGGTGGTAGAGCAACAAAATGTCATTTTGGCTAAACAAAACTAGACGATTAATAGGAAGTTATTGGCTCTTGAGTGAGGTGCCTCTTCTAGCACCTTTGCCCGCCGTCATTAGTCTGATACACCATATACATGCATTTGCGCCATTCTTTCACACATTGAGGACAATGCATGGATTAGGTGTGGGGGGTGTTTTCACATATGTACACAGTTTTGTGTTCCTTTTTTTTTGTTTCACTTTCTTTTGATTACTTTGCTAGGGTCATGTTAGTGTGCTGCATTTAATATTGATATATTTGCTATACCATGATCCTTGGGCACTTGTCTTCTTTTGTTTGTCATTGTGCTTTCAATTTCCAGTCTTTCAAAAATATTCATGTGTTTGCGAAAGAAAATGTTTTGTGGGTTTTACGTGTGTTTAGCATGTGCAAAACCGTTTTGAGACAATCAAAAGAGAAGCTCCCAAAATTGACTTGAACATGATGCATTAGGATATTTAGTACACTAGATTTAGGTCTTATATAGTCGTTGGGATGCACCCCGGTTTTCTCTCGGGGGGAGAGTAATTAGAGGGTTTCAGTACTCAAAGAAATAAAGAAGTCCACCCTGAATCGAGTGAGTCGAATAATTCGTATCTGTTAGTATAAGAAAGTTTGTCGTAGTCAGGGACCCTTAAACTCCTGTTGTGAAACTCTAAGTGTAAGGGTTTTGGTTCATGTGTAGACAAGAAATAAGCAATAAAGTGTTCTCTCTTCTCGCACGGCTCCTATCACTTGGGAAATTAGGTCCGAGGGGACTTTGTGCCTGGTGCTTTCGAGTCATCTAACTTGGGATGCACCGATCGAACTCCCATTACACGGGTGGTAGGGATCGTCCAAAGTAGAGATTTGGGGGAAAGTGTACGTGATAGTATAAGTCCTCATAAGCAATGATGCAGAAAACCTGACCCTAGGAGAATCAAACACCAACTAAACACACAAAAAAACAAAAAAGAAAAGAAAAGAAGAAGATCGTAATACAAATAAGAACCTTAATGGACTTTACACTTTGTATCACTTGAGGATGTTAAGGTTGTCCATGTCTTCCACTTAAGTCCTTAATTAACTTGCGTGAATGATTCATTAGGCTAGGTGTGTAGATTGAATACGTATATAGAGTCGGCCCGTAGAATTACCGTGTCCAATGATCGACAAAAATGAGTCCATCGAGTCGTGTTGCTAGGTTGAATAATGCATCTATTTTCGGATTTTATGGGTATATCCGCTGAAAACCCTCAGGAGACATTACTCCTCCTCCTTGGCGACAATGAGGTTTAACCGCTTGTTGCACATGCTAAGTGGAACCGTGATTCCTACGAAAGTGAGTTATGATTTATCTTGTTTTCCGTTTTGTTTTCACTTTCGTAATTTTTCTGTCTATTGAAGTGTGCCTATAAATGTAGGTTGTGTTTTCATGCATAGTAAATGTCTAATGATTTGGCAAAACCTATCAATCCATCACTAACCAAGTTGATTAACATCAACATACACAAGTTGGTTATTAAGAACCTAAACAAGCATGAGAGATGTCTAATAGTTGTGGTGAACCCATCAAGTGAAGTATTCTAATTTAAACAAGGAAACATATATTCACATTCATCAACACATTTCATAATAAAGCATTCATTTCCATTCTCTATTACATGTATAAACATCATCTCCACTCCCAAAGGGGGATGAAACTACTCATTGATCATTAAGCTAGTAATTATGTTAAGAGAAGAAAACATTCTACTAATTTATACTAAGATTAATGAAGCAAGATTAAGCTAAGCATGCAAGAAATAAAAGAGGCAACATGTAACTAAGAAAATATTTATTTTATTTCAAACTCACAATACAAGTAACATCTCCCCACTTTGAGTTTTTGCTCCAAGGCTTTGCTCTAAGTAGATAGAGGGAGGGGTCACTAAGCATAAGGTGTATTACTATGGAAGACGAAGAGTTCTATTTATAGTCATAGGAAAATGTAATCGAGGACAATCCCCCGATGTGTGACTAATGTACTACTAAAAATAGACATAAAACACTCTAATACATGACCGACTAAATATTATCGGGTCTGAAGAAGACCCGACCGCCAACCAGCGGTCTGGAACCACCAATTGGCGGTCTATAGAGTTTTGATCATGTCCTGGTTTGGAGGGCATTATGTTGGGTGGATTTTTTCATGTGCAGTGCACCCAAGTTGGTTGATGGAGTTCATGCCCAAATTGAATTGCCAAAATACTACTCATGAAGGTGTGAAGTTTCTCGATTTGCTTCTAGGTCCTTTTGGTTTACATTCATGTCCTTCTCTCTTGCATGTCAGTCCATAAGTATCACAATTCAATCATTTTTCTTACGTTCAGGTCCTTTTTGTGTCTCTTATTCTCAACCATGTTTTTCCTGAAACTTAAATATAAAACCCGTTACGTAACAATGCTTAGGTTCAAAATAGAGGATATAAGGCACAAATATATGCATGATATGATGTCAATCACTACTACAGTGCCGCAAAGCAATCCAAACAAGGAGGTGGATCCCATAGAGTTGGGCTCCTAGCACGCAAACCAATGCTTGTTTTTAGTGCGGATGGAGAAGCTCTGGTAATGAGCTTCTCGCAGCTCCTGTAGCCGATGGATTGAGGATGATATTTTTGTGACGGAACTACCTGTTATTTTGAGAAAATACCACATTTTATCCCCTTGCATTGAAACCCCCTTTCCAAACGGGATTTCGGATGATTCCATGACCAAAGTTTGTGGATTTGAGTTATTTACCAACTAAAATGTCACTAATGTTGAGTCAACCTTCTATTTCGCCTTCTAAATCAAGGAACCTCATTCTTTGGTAGAGGGCAAATCGGAAAATTGGTCATGACAAGACCAATGAGGAGGAACTGCTTCGATGGACACCCAAACGACTCCGGGAAGTGGGGGGGGAGCCGTTTCTGGTCTGAGATTTTGAAAAGCTGGTTTCTTTGGAGGAGCTGCTACTGTAAGATCCTAATCCTAATTGGGTTTTTGGATGTGATTAGGTGGTGTTTAGAGGGAGATGATGATAGACGACTGGGATTGAAGATGGTTGGATGGAGGGCTTGGATGAATGGAGATGAGATGAGTGGTGGAGATGGTAGGAAGGGAATGGATGGTGATGATGTGTTTTGGGGAGATATTTAGGAGGTTTCTCTCTCTCTCTCTCGTTGCTCTCTCTCTCTCTCTCTCACTCGCGATTCTCTCTCTCCTGCAGTGGTGCTCCGGTGAAGAAGAGGTGACCTCCGGCGAGTCGAGTTCGGAGCCGTTTGTGGTGGAGGTGAGTTGGTCGATTGTTAGATCATCTCGTGGTTTCCGTTTTGGATTCTCTCTCCCTCTACCTAACTTGTGGTTCGGTCGTTGTGGTTGGTGGTTGGAGGTTGCCGGAGGTGGTGTTGTGGCTTTGGATCGTCGAGGAAGCGATTGATCATCGTTTGGACGCGAGGTTCGTCGACGGATCGTGATTTGGGGAGACATGCTCGTGGAGGCGTCGTTGCGGTTCTTCAAAGGCTTCTTTAAGCCTTCCGGTATGTCAAGCTCGCTCACTTAATTACCGTGAGTATTTGGAAGTAGACGGTAGGCCGTTCGACTCGTCGCAAGTAAATGTGCAGCAGATTTCACTGTCTGATCGGTCGACCGGTTGGTGCAAACGGTCGACCGTTCGTGAAGAAATATGGGTTTTGCCTCAAATCGGTTGAACGATGCCTTGAGGCGGTCGACCGATTGTGCATAAGAGGCAAGCCTGGTGAGATTCGGTCGATCGGGCCCCCTTTGTCTGTCGACCGTGTGCACCGTCATGGGTCGGATAGGGCGTTGACCATCTAAACGGTCGACCGCCTCTATGACTTCGTCCGACCGTGACTTAAGTGGATCGAGTGGTCGGTTCGACCGAATGTGGGTTCGGTCGACCGGGCCTGTGTGCTGAGCGTGGCAAACGCTCTGGCGGAATTCGGTCGACCGAGGAGGTCTCGGCGTTCGACCGGATTCGTGGTGCGAGTGAGGGATTATTCCCTGGTGGGATTCGGTCGACCGAGAGTGCTCGGGTGTTCGACCGAATCCGTGGTAGAGTTGTGGGATTTTCCCCCTGGTTACGTTCGGTCGACCGGGACCCCTTTGTCGGTCGACCGAATGGTCGTTTGTTTCGTTGAACCCGGGAGTTGACCATCTAAACAGTCGACCGTTCCTTGACTTTGGTTCGACCGAACGAGTGTGGTTTGGGAAATCGGTCGACCGATGGAGTGCCGGTCGAGGTGATTTGCCATGTATTTGCTTGATTCGGTCGACCGGGACTTTTGGTTCGGTCGACCGTTTGTGCCCAGTTTTGCACTATGGAGGTGTTGTCGTTGTGGTCGTCCGTGTGGGGCGAGTGTGGTGCTGATGTTCTTCCGGCGAGTGTGCTAGGTGCACGAGTGTTGCGGTGGTTGGTTGAAAAAGACCTGGATCCCCGTAATGGTGTGAGAGCTTGGGATTGGCTGAAATAGGCCTGAGGCCCAGCTTAGAATTGTGGTGTTGCGGCGGTTGGTTGGAAAAGACCTGGAGCCCCGTAACTGTGTGAGAGCTGCGGTTGGTTGAAAAAGACCTGGAGCCCCGCTAGTCTGCGCGGGGTTGGTTGAAAAAGACTTGGAGCTCCGTAGTGCGTTCAGGTTGGCTGAAAAAGGCCTGAGCCTGAGCAGGGACCGTGTGTAGGGGTTGGTTGAAAAAGACCTGGAGCCCTTAGACGTTTGGGTTGGTTGAAAAAGACCTGGAGCCCTTGGTCGTGTTGTGGTAGCTGCGGTTGGTTGAAAAAGACCTGGAGCCCAGCTTGGCGACGAGTGTGTGTTGCGGTGGTTGGTTGAGATTAGACCTGAAGCCCCGTGACTGTGGTGTGTGCTGTTGTTGGGTGAAAGAGCCCTGGAGCCCAGCCCGTTGGGATGCTTTTCTTGTTTAGTAGAATTGCATGCTAGGGTGTCTTTCAGTTCATGTATTTAGAGTTTGACATACGGGGTTTCCTTCTGGAAACTCAGGCATTGTTGCATGTTTACTTTCAGGCCGTGATCGGCGATAGGGGGTGGTCACCGTGGAGAGGAGCACCGCTACCGGATCCAGCTTTCTCTCAGTTGAGGTCGAGTGATTACTGCTTCCATTTGTATAGTCTTTTGATGTAATCACAATTTTTGAAATACTCTGATGTTCATATATATATGTTATATATGTTGGTGCACCTGTGTTTAGTGTTTGCGTGATATCCTCTGTTGATTGTGTGTTATTAAAATTTTAAATTTTCCACTGTGTTTAGGATGTTACAGCTACGGGGGAGTTGCATCCAAACGAGACTCATATCTCCTAGGAAACACCTTCATTATCAAAATTGATCACCAAGCATTAAAACATCTCCTCGAGCATAGAATCCAGCTCCCCCCTCACAAATGGTTGGTGAAACTAATGGGATCGAGTTACACTGTAAAGTACAAACAAAGAAATCATAACAAGGTTGCAGATGACTTGTCCAGATTCCCTGAGTTGAGTAAAGAAGATATCTCACTATATACCCTCCCTCGATGCAGTCACTCAATCGCAACCAAATTGGCTAGAAGGTATCAAGAATTTATCATTCCAGTCCAAAATATGTTGAATTAATGAGACAATGACATTATAAGGAACTAGATTAGCTAACATTCAAGGAAAAACAGGAATCTTGTTCTACATGGGCATAATTTATTTGCTATCCAGAACCATGATCATACCAACACATTCTCCAGGAATTTTACTCAACCCCACTTATTGGGCATTATTGGTACTTAAAAACCATGCAAAATCTGAGGCAATTTTTTTTTTTGGAAAGGAATGAATAGAGATGTGAATGAATTCATCAAAGTTTATAAAAAATACAAAGAGGAAACCACATCACATGCTGGACTACTTCAACCCCGACCCATACCCGAGAGAATGTGGGAAGACATATCTGTGGACTTTATAGAATGATTACCTCATTCACACTACAGAGACTGCATAATGGTTGTAGTAGACACTCACTGTGTATACACATTTTGTTGCCCTTAAACACACTTATACTACCTCAGTTGTAGTTTAGGAGTTCATGACAGCAGTGATTAAACTATATGGGATTCCAAGAACCATTGTATGTGAGAGGGATGCAATTTTTACAAGTGCCTTCTGGTAATAGTTGAAAGATCTTTTTCAATAGTGAATATTGTGAAGAACTATTTGCCCGATCAAATATAAGATCATTGGATGAACGACATCTTAATATCGTACGGTAAGAAATATTTTATTTGGTAAATTGAGAAATGAAGTAATCTTGTGTTTTATTTTTTTTTGGGGAAAAAAAAGAAAACTCGTTATGTTAAATTATAGTTTTTGCGGAAGATGTAGTTATTTTGAGGAAAAATTGTTTTTTCAGAACTCTCCCTATAATCTGGAATTATAAACATGCGTGAATTTCCCGCTCATCTCCATTTCAGTTCCCGCAGTTTCCTCTCTCTCCCCCACACTCCCGATCCCACCAACCGAAAGCCCAAAATCCTCAACGAGACCCCCAAATACCCGATTCTTCCAGAACCTTCTCGTCCTCCTCCCACCATGCCGGATCTCGGCAAGGCCCTCACCCCGCCGTCCGTCCTCGCCCTCCCCCCTCTCCGCCGCTGCACCTCCGAAGCCCTAGTGGAGGAGCTCAAAGGCGCGATGCTGGGGTGGAGCTCGCAAACCCTGCTCCCCATCCCCGTCGAGGCTCTGGAGGAGTGCGACGAGTGGGGCGTCGACGGGGATGGGACGTGGGAGGCGATGGGGAGTCCGAAGGCCGTAAGGTGTGAGGTGGTGGAGAAGAAGAGAGCGTTTCTGTTGCCGTTTCTCTGCAATGCCCCTAAAATGGTGAGGATTCTGTCGATCTCGTTGTGGTTTCGTGTTTCTCTTGGTTGCATGAGGTTTTTTTTTGTCGTAAATAATTTTTTTAGTAAAGATAATGTTCTGTAAAAGGCTTAGTATAAAATCAACTTGGACTTGGTGAGAATGAAACCTGTATGTTTTTGAGTAAATATTGCCCTCTTCATGCTTGGAAGAGAGATTGGTTTAGGAAGATAAAAGTTCAACAAAATGTAAAATTAATGAAAAAGCATATTAGAAATATGATGCCATGAATGTCGAAAACACAAAAAAGAACCCTTGAAAAATTAATCTGAGTCAATTACAAGCCCACAAGAGAACATCCCAAAATTAATCGACATGAAATTTGCCATTTGAATGTTAGACCTAGCATTATGGCATGGCCAAACAAGTTCATCTCTAGCATTGTCACTAAAGCAAATACAGACTTACATCTACCAGTATCTGAAGGGATATGGTTGGATACTAACATTAAAGATAATCTCCATCAGTATGTTAGAACTAATTGAGATACTTTCAAGGAAATTATATAGAAGATAGTTTTTTGTTTTTCATTTGGGGGGGGGGGTCAAAAGAGATCTAAAAGATTGGAGTGTTCCTCGGGAATTTGCATTGGATAGAAACACGTGGAAAAAGACGATTCACGTGCATGAACCGTGACTCCTTACAGTTTCATTTCTAGCCTACCCCAACTAGTTTGGGATTAAAGACTTTGTTGTTGTTGTTGTGGGTGTGTGTGTGGTTATTGTGTTGGTTTGTCGTGCTGTGAGGTGTGAGCTAAGTTTTCTTTTCTCCTGTATGACGCGAATAAGGGAGTGTAAGCGGGGCGGGGCAAACAAAAAAACCCGCTACCTGCCTCGCCAACGGGTGGGTTTGGTGAGTTATTCTTAGACCTTTTAGATTTTTTTCCTAAGAAAAACAAAAATATCAAAAATTGAGATCTTATCTTACTTGATGTTTACATAAAGGAAAGAATCGAAGATATAAGTAAGAAATGTGAGTAGCAAAATGAAACAAAGAGCATACAACTCAAGAGAACCATGTAAATGCTCATGAACACAGAACTTCCAAATCACGATTTAATTTATAATAAAACTTGAGTCTGCCATTTCACAGAACAAATGCCAACATACAACATACTCTGGTAAGGTTGACCAATATGCGCATCTAAAATTCAATTAGATTCAAAATTTCTAGGAGTTAAACTAGCAAAATACAAGAAAATGCAAGGCTTATATCTAAGTCTACAAAAAATTGCAACAATCATATCACCATGTAGACGCACATTATTGTATTCTTCACAATTGGTTACCTACACAACATAAGCATGCAACTATGCATATATCACATACTATGATCACCAAAAGATCAAGATGAACGATCACATACCAGGGTTATCGGGTTAGACGGGTTGCAAGTTATGTGGGGCGGGTTGCGAGAAAATTGCAACCCGTTCCGCCTATTAGGCGGGTTGTGCGGGTGGCTGGTAGGAATTTTTTGTCTGCTACCCGCATTAGGCGGCGTGGCAGGTCAAACCCGCCCCATTTACAACCCTAGATGCAATGACATTTTAACGTGTTGTCGCAACGTCATAAAAAATTCTGAAGCTGTACATTCCCCACATTGTTAATTATTTATGCAAAGGGTGACATATATTGGTATCATACTTGTTTTGGATTATTTGTAGAGCATCTTTCCTAAGACAAAACCATGATTGTGATAGAGATTTGGGTCGTTTTGTATTCTTAAAATCAAATAACATTCCCTACCGCCACCTTCACAATATGAAAATTGTAGGTGGGGGCTCTTCTCGTCCGGAGGTTCCAAACACTTATTTGTGAGGGGGGGTTTGTGCACATGGATTCCGAGGGAATCCGACGGAAACGGAATTTGGATTCCGGTTGACTCCGGAAATGGGGCGTTTGTGCACGAAAATACGGATTCCGTCGGATTCCGTGGTATGTATAAAATTTTCTTTGAGTTTTCCGTCACTTTGAGGTCGGAAAGCCACAGAAACCGAATTTTTTCGGTCGACCGTCAATCATTCGGTCCACCGAAAATGAATATAACGGACGACCGAACATATTTCGGTCTACCGAATTCGTAACTAGAATGACCCGTTCGGACGACCGAACTTAGTTCGGTCTTCCGTTTACGTTCACTCTGAGAAGTCGCATTTCGGTCGACCGAAACTAGTTCGGTCGTCCGTTTTTCTTATCCAAACTGTTTTCCGACGCAGGCACAAATAACAGAATTCAGTCAAAGGGAAACTGTTTTCCACTGGATTCTGTTTTCCTCTGCTTTCCCGTTGACTCCGAAAATCACTTTCCGGAGCTTTCCGCGCCACTAACACCCTCTGAATCTGGTCTCATTTTACTGACCTCGTTATTGCAATTTTAAGGTTATTTATTAGGCTGATTATGTGGATGCATGTGCAAATCACATATACAGCCACATAGTTTGCATATGCATACAGTGCTAGCAGAAAACTACTTTTTTATTGTTTTTCAGTTAAAATTAATAATAACTCTCAAGACAATGGGAACATACAAGAAATACTTACAAAAATACGGTACACGTTAAACTGAACTCCTAAAAATTTGTAAAAGTCAAAGCACTTGAAGGTTGAGACTTGAGACTGAAAGAATGGCATTGTGAACAGGGTCTGCAGTGGTGTGCAGTGGTCACATACTTGCACATGCGACATTCGCTTACCTGATGCACTACGAGCACATACTCACACGTTCACATACTTGATACATTATAAAAAAAATAATGCAAACTCATTTTTACAATACAGTGCTAAGAGGCTCATATGACTGAGCGTGCCAAAACATTGTTTTGGAGTCCCTAAATTCTCCAATAGGATGCTAAAATATTTTCACCTTCTTTAGATGATCTAGCATTCAGCTACAAGAGAGAACGAGACCATTTCTCTTTTAGTTGGACAATGTAACCATTACCTTTCTCGCAGAATCCAATTATATCCTGCTAGTGGAAGATCAAGTACATTGTTCCAACCATTACCACAGGGAAAAAGAACTGTGCTTGAAAATGATTCATAATTATAAACATACATACTATAATATGACCTTTGTAATTTGCAAGAAGGTTAAAAATGATGAACACATGCATATTTTGAGATGAAAGCTATACTGAACAGGATATGTTTGAAATATGCATTCATGTTGTTGAATCTTACTGTTTCCCACCGTTAAAAAAATCTTGTTCTTATTTTGTTGAAACAAGAGACATTTGTATTGTTTATTAAGTTGTTTCATCTTGAATGCCTTTTATAAAATGTTTGTTTGGGCAGGTTTGTTTCATTTGCAATCAAAAAGCAGTTTGGCGCTGCACAAGATGTACAATGGCAGCATATACAAAATGTTCTCCTTGGCCAGATGATCTAATCATGCTAAGTGGTAAATCTACTCATGCAATTTGCTGGAGGCATCCGAAAGATTGGCATTATGACACAAAGGTCAATTTCTTCATGTGTTACAGTGTTGCTCTTGTTGTTGCTTTTCTCCTTTTACGTTATCATTGTTTTCTAGCGCTTCATGAATGAAACAATGATAAATCTGCTAAGATTTCCAAATGAAAAAAAAGGTTCAACATAGTATCATATGATGTGTTTGTCATGTTTTTCTTGAATTGTAGTTGATGCTATCACACGCACAGTAGATTCTTAGGAAAGAGAGCATGTTTGCATATGCTTTGGTATTCTTCTTGTAATGGCATGTAATTTAATAGTTCCTTGTCTCCCTTTCTTTTTTGAACGGTATCTTATCTCCAAATTTGAGCACCGTCATTTCATCCTATTGAACTATGTTTTGTTATGTGCTGCTTTAACCAAATGGGAGGACAAAAGACTTTCTATAAACTTCTGTACTGGTTACTTGATGATTTTATTATTTGAGAATGTAGTCAAGATTGGTTTGCTCCTGCTCCCACAGAAAACACTTCCATCCAGATATGCTTACATTCTTATTCCTGTAACCCAAGTTACCTGATAAGCTAGTGTGTCTTCCTTCCCCAGTATAATTTTTTTTTAATTTTCAGGGTTCTCTGTCCTTAAAAAGGCATTTTCATTTTTCAGTTTCCTACACCCCTTTAGCGATAAAAAAAGTTTCCTAAACCCTTTTCTAGTGGATGATCTAACCACGCTCTAAACTATTTTTTACTCACCTAGTAACTCTTACTATTTAACAAATATCTTTTGGTTTTTATTCGTCAATTTTGTTTCTTTTAGTAAAAATCATTATAAATAAATAATTTATGTTTTAATTCTTTGAGCACTAAGGTTTCTGGGTTAGACTTGCTAAACTTTGTTTGGTTTAGTTCTCTATTTCTATTTCTTTCCTGAAATTGATTTACATGCTCAACTAGTCTCTTTAGGTCATAAGTAGCTACGATTTCCACCAGAAATTTGAAAATTCTTATGTTGGCTTGCATTCTTATCATTATTGCTTTCAGTTTGACACCCTTACTTGTGCTTCTATATATGTATGTCAAAAATAGTATTTCTTCCTTGAACTCCAACTATAGATACCAAGTTAGAGAGAGTTTTTTTTTCAACTACTAGTTTTACCAAAAAAATCTTATTCTGTTCATGTCATTTAGTTGAAAAAAAAAGGTTTCTTCTTCTGTATAGTGGACACAGTGTTGTTTTACTGTTTTTATTTAGCTGAGGATCAGTTTGTCATTTTCTTGGTCCGTCTACTTCTGCTCAGCTATCATGAATATAAGGATGATGTTTACTCTATTAGTTGTATTTTTCTTCGAATTAGTTTTTGTTATTGGTTTCCCATGGTAGGTTATAACATGACTGATTTGATTCAATACAGAATGAAGTGCCGACCAGTGACCTGGAGGTTAGTGTGGTTTGTCAGTATATTTACTTTGACAATGATCTATTGATCCTTAGAAAAGTACAACTTCATATGTTAATTACCCGTAATAATGCACGCCTTACTGTTTATATAGGAAGCATTCTCTCGGCTGCCTTTGCCTTATGTTAGTGAGGAATTCAGGATTGATTCCTTACTCGAGGAGGTTTTGGAGACTAACACAAAGCCAACTCCTTATGTACATATCAAGCGCAGTATCCTATGCCTATGCATACACATTTAATAGTGCGATTTTGTGCCCAGGACTGCATATGTGGTTGTGCGGTCGCATAAGTGGCCGCACAATTGTATTTTTTTTGGAAAACAATCGGAAAAATAATAAAATAATAAAAAAAATAATTCAAAATCACACATAACAGCCGTCCCCCACAACTTCCTTCTTCAACCTCGTCACCTCCTATTTCTCTCTCTCTCTCTCTCTCTCTCTCGCTCCTCTCCCATCTCCATTCTCCACCCCACTAGCCCCTCCACCGTGCCCTGTGCGACCGCATATGCGGTCACACACTGTTGGGTGCGACTGTGTGGTGATCGCATATGCGACCCCAGCCAGCCGGACCACATTGTGTTGCTTTTTGCATTAAAACACTAGTAATAGATTCCTTTTGCATTTTTCATTTTCTTTTAATTTGGCAATTTACATCAAGGCTGCTCAAATCCTTTTGGTTTCCTAACTCTAGATAGATGTCTATCTCGTTAAGAAGAGGCGTGACAACGAACATGTTGGTGTTGGATGCACAAATTGCAATTTTCTCTCTAGCTGTGGTGATGATTGTGAATGCAGGTAACGCGAATGATTCAAGTTTCAAGCATATTTAGAAACCATCATTCTTTGTGCAACTTATAAATTTGAATTCAGTCTAAAAGAACCTTATTGCAGTTTACCATATTACAAGTTTTAGTAGATTTAGAAGAACTATATTTTAAGTTGATTTTATTTTGATTCTAATATTGGCATCAATGGTTGCTATCTCAGAAATACTTGCTATCACATTTTAATAAAAGTTTATGTTGGAGAGTCAAATATGAACAAATGAATTATGTGATATACTAGATAAAGGAGGACATACCAAATAAAGTAAACAAATAAAGAAACTCAACAACTATGTTAAATATAAATTACACAAGGAGTGTATCCCAACTGGTCCAATGACCAGTTGAAGGGGGTGAAGATGCAAGTTTGATCTCTACCCCTGTAACAACTCGTGGTCCGTAGAATGTGATTACGCAATCCACCTTAATAATTAAAAATTGAACCTACAATTATAAAAATTACTAAGTTTAAAAATAAAGTTTACCATAACCTGAACTGCCTTATTGAACCAAGCGTAACTTACAATGTGCCCATTCAGGCTGTCACTTGTCTTAATTTCATTTTGCACCCCTTACCTTTGAAAAGTCTCCATAGCCAGCATTACCTTTCCATTTAATTTAATTCACCTCCCCCACCAAACCTCATTGCTATCCAAGCATGAAAAATTAAAAAGTGCGTAATATTTTTGGGAGGCTTCTCAGGTCCCTTCCTTGCCGTTGGACCATATTAAGCTTCCATATGCATTGATAGCGAGGTCAAAATTAATTTGAACACAAATTAAGTCGATTTTTTGTGTTGGAGATGTGAAAGAAGATGATTAGGATTCAGAAGGTGGAAATCTATGAAGCATTGAGAAATTTTTTGCTAGCTGAAGTATCCAAGGGACCTTTTAACTTAACAGAGAAGAAGTTTATTTGAAACAAATTGAAAAGTGAAGAGGGATATTTATACTAAAGTGGGGTGCAAAGCAATATGAAGACATAAGCGATGAGGGCAAATTGTATTTTGCCCTTAAAAGAAACTCATCAACACATTACCGGTAAATACACTTTGAAAACAATGTTTCATGACCCTCAGTTATATTACCTTCAAAGACTTTAGTTTGAAAATGTTACATTTGAATTCTTGATTGTTGTGTGATTATTCAATAGTGATATATTAACAACAACAAAGCCTTTAATTCCAAAAGTAATACAATTTTGAAAATTATACAATTTAGCAATATTATATATTTATATTATTTTCTGTAAACACATTCCTGAGTTTCTTAATCTAAGCATTATATTAGTTTCCAGTTTTATTCCACAGTTAGTATTATATATTGTTTTCAGGTTTCTACTCCTTTAGATCTTCAACCAAAGCTATTGTACGAGTTAGGTTTTTTTTTGGTAGTCGAAATCTACCCATTATCAAGTGGAAGCACATCATAGAACGCAACAGGCACGCACCACGTTGCATATAGAGATCATACTACAAGAAGAATAGTTTTCATGTAAACTCCTCCCAATTTGAGATGGGAAAAAAATCACGGGGTCATACACGAGGAAACAAATTCACGATAAAGAAAAAAAAATACAAGGGAAAAATTTCACCTATTTTAATTTTGTTACACCTCCCAACAATACAACAAACCAAAACTATTTTACCCTCTTTGTTTTTCAATATTTTATGCGAGCCATCTAAATCTTTGGAAGTCGTTTTATTTATAGGATACGAGATTTCTGATATCCTGTCAGTCAATACCTTTATTGATTTTAGTCTTTCATAATACTTGCAAATCAAGTAAAAGACTAATCAAGATCTGATTTGTTTCTAGTATTTCCAAATCCAGAAACTACCAAATTTGAGACCTATTTACTTATCTATTAGTAAATTAAACTGTTTTTATTGGCATAATGGTAGAATATGATGCATCTTTTGAATTAGTAGTAGTGACTGATGTAATACTAAATCAAAAAGCATATTTTGACTCATGAGTAAATCAAATTGTGTTTTTTTATTCAAATGCAATTTTGTTAATCTGACATTATTACATATGTTTTTGCTGAAATAGCAGTTTGTTAGTAAATCACAATGCTTTCTCTTTGATGTAGAACTAAATGAAAATGCATTTTATTGATGAAACAGAAAATCAAAATTTATTATCATTTGTCCAATACTGTGATGAACAACTTGCACAGACTGCAGCACAGAAAGGAAATGTGCACAAAATTATGAAAAAATCATAAAGAAAAATGTTTTTTGCAAAGTACGAGACACGTGTGACCATTATGTGATGTCTATGCAACTACACATGCTGCACTTGCCATTCATTGCATATGCTATGGTCGCGTATGCCACGCACCCAAGGTGAGAGCGACATGTGACAATATGTGCGTCACATCATCGCATGTTTGGACAATATCTTTTGATTGACGTGTCACTTAAATTAAAATGTTGCTTAATTGTAGATTGAAGTATATTTTTATTGTAGCAATTGTTGTTTCAATTTGAAAGGTATGTTGGTACTGAAATTTGTTAAGGCATGCCAAACTATTAAGAAATTAATTATTAGTTTGCTAAATTATAATTTGTAAGGGTAAAATGCACTCTATTGTGATTATTGTTTGTCATTTATCAAGGTGGAAAACCACTTTCCTGATGCGACATGGTAATTATGGAATGGTTGTGTAGGGATGCAAACAAATATAAAAATATATTGAATACAATAGTCAATTAGTATCTTAATTCGCTTTGGAATTCCAATTTATTCTACTATAACTGAATTCAAATGTGTACACCAATTTCAAATCCAAATTTGAGTGTTTTTGAATTCAGATACAAATTCGGATAAATATCTGAGTTTAAGTGATTATATTTTAATGCATCATTACCATACTATTTTACATGATTTCGGTAGATGTCGTAAAAGATATAATTTTAATTCGTTCTTATTCTGTATATTTTATATACAAAGATGATATTGGGTTTTCTGATATTAGGATATGGTTTTATATGTCTCCAAATTTGTGTCCGAATTTGATATTGGAAATGTTTCATGAACAAGCTCCAATTGCAAATTCTATTTGGCAAGATTTCCATTCTTAATACCAACACAATTTTAATTTTTCAATGACATTCAAACTCGGTTACCGTTTTCATCCCTAGTTTTGTAATTTTTCGTATTTATGTTGAACTTTAAATGGTTAAGAATATAAAGGAACTATGTTGCCTACTAAGACCCATATCGTCATGGACAACTAGATGAAGAGTTGAAGACTAAAAATTAATATTTGGCAGTGTCACTTGAGGCCTAATGAGGTTGCCCTATATATACAGTAATAATTAGAAGATGACTTCCCAATAATTGATGATTCATGTGAAAAATATGATTGATGATTAAAATGTAGAGACAAATTGTTCATACTTCAAAATACACCACCTTAAAAAGTAAAAAGTAAATATATTTGATGATTTAGAGATCAATGAAAATTGTCAAGGTTATAAAGAGTCAGAAGCTATGTGCTAATTTTGATGTTAACCCTTGTTACTTCCTTTGAGTGATGGCTGATGTCAGCACAAGGGGATCATCTTAATGCAATTGAAGATGTTTGAAGAGACACAACTTACTGAAATAACTCAATTGGTGTTTTTATTATTACATAGGTTGACTGGTGTTAAGGATGTTTTGAGGGACCATCTTGGATTTTTAGAATGTGATTAATCTCATAATTTGGTAATTATAGTTTTCAACTTGCACTGCTTAAAACTGGAAGCTCAAACTTAAATTTTACTTGGCCCCCTTCGAAACTGTCAATCAATTGATCCGTATCACCTTGGGCTGAAAACTGTCGATCGTTTACTTGGAGCTAATGTTGTTAGCTTGCAAATGCCTTTGTGATTGCATTTTTTTCACCCTTTATTCCGAAAAAAACACAGTAAGCATTGTTTTCATTTTGTTGATTGGCCCTCTAAACTTCGTTTACAAACATCTCCATTAGGGTGCTTGATTTTGTTGTCAACATGGAAATATGTAATGCACCCATGTTTGGGTTAAGTGAGGTGCTTTGTAATGCTTATTAGCAATAAAAACACGATTGAGTCATGAATCCTGAGATATGTTAATGATTTAACTATTTCACATATTAGTTCTAGCTAATAAAATATAACCTCTAAATTATTATTCGAACCTGGACCTCTAACCAACCTGCACATTAAAACCTACATCAACTTTTCTATGGGGGAGGAATATTCCCGCAGAAATGTCGGCCTTGTTCTATGTGTCTTACATACACAACGTTTACTGCTATTTTCTTTTATTCTAATCGGGTTCTTGTTTCTTTCCAATATTTACAATTTGAAGTAAATTTTGTAAGTATTATACCGTTGTTATATGTTTAAACAATGATAATGGGAAAAGAATGGATGATGCAACAGAGGACAGTCAGTCAGCTGTTCGAGAGGTTGTCACTGCTCAGAGTTGTGCAAAAATAGACCTTTCCGCAGAGATAAAAAGATCAAAGTTGTGAAGGTAAGGTCATGCTTCTTGCATAGGTGGGACACTAACGTACCATTTCAAATGATATGCTTATTTCAGTTGTTCCATTTTGTACTTCTTTATTACTCTATCCTGATCAAACTAATATGTTAAATGAAACACATTACACTACGTAGACTTGATTTTGTGTGAATGAGTGAATCCATGATTATTACTGTTACTATTGACATCATTATCATCTTCATCGTCACTAACTCACTATAGTTCTCATTGCTATAACAAGTCTTAAATGTTGCTTTTAGACCTATCTGAAATTTGGCTTTCTCCTGCCAATGTACTCACTCACTCCATCATGGCCTATACTTTATGTATTTCCTCTTTCATTGGTTTCTACACCCAACTTCAATATTACTTCTGTCCCCTTTTTCGGGTAATATGATGCTTTTAGAAACTTTCATTTGTTCAAAGTATGTACAGTGGTTTCAAAGAACAAGTGCACACGCTCCTATAGAAACTCTTTTATTTAAAATGATTGCCTGAAATTTCAGAGAAAACCTTTACTATTAAGGCAGCAAAACCAAACTGAGTATTGTCTTAGAACTATTACATTTAGTTAACGTATTAGTTATTGTTCTTATGCATAGCTTGTATAAATGCTTTAAAACTATATATTTTGTTTGATTGAAATTATGAAGATTATTTGCAGACACAATTTTGTGGATGGGGTGTGGAGGCATTCGAGGATATACAAAAGGGAGATTTCATTATAGAATACATTGGAGAAGGTAATTTTTTATCTCGTCCTTGTATTTCTTGGCGAATGTTTGTTTTGATGTAGGTAGAGCATTGAATGCATAGAACAAAATCTTTGATAGTTGGTAATTAAAATCAATCAAAATCCTAGTGCTTGTGAATACTCTCAAATTTGTAGTGAAGACTCCATGTTTGTTTTTGTGTGTTGGATTTTTGCTCGCTGCTGCCTACATGTTTGTTTTCTGAGCTAATTGCTCTCTAGCGCTAATTCTCGAATTTTATTTTCTTGGCTGGGGATGTTTTCGGCAATTTTGTTCCCTTTTTTATTGTTTTTCTCTCCTTGTCACCCCCATTTTTCCTATCTACTAATGATAAAAAAAAAATAAAAAAAAGAGATGAAAAAAATTTAAAATGTCCTTGAGCAGTTAGTCTATTTTGGAGGTTGTATAATGTTTGTCACCACCATGGTGTTATCATGGTAAAAGCTAAAACTATTGGTGAATTAAATGTAGAAATAAAATCCCTTCATCATAGTTTCAGCTCACTGAATTACGTAGTCGGGATCTTAATGATGTAACCCTGACAGGATGACAACTCAAAACAACAGAATATGCTGTGAGTATGTCTGGCACAATATGATCTATCTACAAGAATAGGCAATTTCGTATTAATACAGTTTGCATAGAGAAGCAAATATCATACCAACCAAAAAAATGTACCTTATGAAATTTCAATGCATCAAGCTTTAAGCATATTTATAGATCTCCGGATTTCATTTAGGCACTTTCTCTCAAAACCCGTCAGTAGTTATGAATGTGCCTTTTATCTTGCTGAGAAGTTGCTGGAAACTTGAAATCTTGGTAAGTACTTGTGAGATTTTATAGTGATGTTTCTTATATGGATAGACAGATAGTTTTTGTCAAGTCGTCAATCAGTGCTTTTATGTTCATCAGATACAGTTATAGATTGTGCAAGTTTCTTGTTGTGTTGAATATTCTTTTTGTATTTAAATTATGCACTTAAGTATGTCTTGCTTTCTTTTGGTTACTCCTTATCTATTAAGAATGCATTCATCTTCCACTATGTTGAGTCGACATCAACATGCTCGCTTAATTTTTCTTTTTTTTTCTTTCAGTGATTGACGACGCTCAATGTGAGAAGAGGCTATGGGACATGAAATACAGGGGTGATCAAAACTTTTACATGTGTGAAATTCGAAAAAACTTCACCATAGATGCAACTTTCAAGGGAAACATTTCTCGATTTCTGAACCACAGTTGCGAACCCAATTGTAAATTAGAAAAATGGTACGAAGTAGTTTAACAGCTAAAATATTCATTTAAAATGTTTAGGAGCAAATGGCCACTATTTTTAGATATTATCATCCAACATTAGCTAATGGTTTCCACAAATATCACAAAATTATCGGTACAAAATTTAATTCGTTTATTCAACAGGCACGTTGAAGGAGAGACACGTGTTGGTGTATTTGCATCTCGATCAATTGCAGTTGGTGAACCATTAACATATGATTACAGGTAGTCTTTACCTATATTTTTAAGTTAAAGCTCTTTGGTTATGTACCTCGTTCTCTAATTTTTGAACATGCTTTGTCCCATTCAAGCAGTTAACTGCTTCAACTTATTGACCTTATGGAAACACCCATATTTTAAAGTTAATTGAATTGTAATTATTGAATTCTAGGACACATTAGATTCCAACTAATAGGTCATTGCTTTACAAAAAAAAGGCATATCTCATATAGGTATATCCCTCATAGCTGGGTGCAAATGGATACAAACTATCCGTGGATAGTCCCTATCCGTATACGTTTATGTAAAGATACAGATAGGAACAAATTGCAAAATAATGATGAAAAATAAAAAAATTGTCAATAAATAGGAGTTGTGGAAATAATTGACACAATATTTTAACAGTAGGAAGCGGTAACTCCAACACAGTTTTTTACTTATCCTTATTTTAGAAATCATGCGGTTGAATTAAAATATTTCGAACTCGTTTTTAACATGATATGATAATTATGGGGGTATTTTGATAACATATCCATATTTCTCTTTTTTGTCATCAATTCATGTACTATATTGTTAGGTTTTCATTGATTTTTGAAATTAAACTTTATAAATTATAAATTAGACATTTCAAGGAAACTATAGGAAATTGATACTTGAATTAAAGACAAAAAGACGAGAAAGTCAATTTTGTGATCAAAATAACAAAAAAGCTCTCGTGCATAAATTAAATGTATATTTTTTAAGTGGGATGTATGTCTTAATCTCAAATATATATATAAAAATATTTGTAGGAAAAATTTCTAAGTTTTCTCTTTAATCACAGAATTGATACTTGAAAACTCATCTTATTCAAAAAATTCTCTTTAATTCAAGTATCAATTTCATACAGTTTTGTTGAAATATCTAATTTATAATTAAAAATGTTTAATTTCAAAAATCAATGAAATCCTAACAATATGAGACTTGAATTAATGAGGAAAAAAGAGAAACATAAATGTTATCCAAATACCCAAAAATTATACAATTATGTTGATAACTAGTTCAAAAAATTTTAATTTAAAATGTATGTTTTTTAAAAATAAGCATAAGTAACAAACAGTGTTACAGTTATTTTCTAGTTTTGAAAACGATAGCTTCGCTACTGAATTTATATTTAGCCAATTATTTTCACCACTCATACTATGCCATTTTTTTTTCTTTTTCATCATTATTTTGAAATTTTCATTTTTCCATATTCAGGTGGATATGGTTCTGGATATTGGTTTTCAAGTTTTTGCATATACGGATATCCGCACGATTAATATAAAGTTTTTTGCTATATATGTTTAAATTAGTGTTATTATTATTATTCCTAATTTTAATTTTAATTTTTACTGCTACACAAAATTTGTTACATTTCTAAACTAATGTAGTTAAAATAAAATGTTATCTAATTTAAAAGGTAAATATTTATATGAATTACAATGATATATGCTCATTTTATATTGTATATGTACACCACATATCCGATTTTTTATCCGTATCCGTTTACAAAATATCCGTATCCATTTTTTAAGGATATAGATACATATTTTTCATATCCAAGACGATCCGTCTCCACAAATCAAATATGGATTTGGTAATATCATATCCGATCTGTTTTCACCCCTAAGTCATAGGGTCAGAGGCAACATCCATAAAATGTTAGGCCTTGGAGCACAGGTGGTTTACCTTGCGTAATGAGACTTTGATATAGATGTTTATTAAATCTGTCAGTCTTATTTTATCTGGACAGGCTATTTGAATGAAAGGTGGGCTGATAGTTAGGTCCTGGAACTTGGTGAACCGAACAATTAGTCTATTGATACTTCGAGTATCTGCATTTCTGCAGTTTCTTTCAAAAGCACGATGAAGAGCAGAATAGTTAGAGCTGTATCTTTTATATAGTAATTACTAATATACGACAAGAATCCTATAATTTTGGGAGCTAGCTGTGATTGATCGTTTTATATTTAACCGTAAGTGCACGGCCGCGTTGAAGCGGTGACAAATACGGGTCGTCCACTGGGAGGTGTGTCGACACTTGGTTTGTGCGAAGGCGAGAGGTAAAGAAAGGGAAGAAAGGTTGGTTACACTAAACTACACTAAGATGCAAATGGAAATGGAGATAAGCAATAAACTAAGCCCCAAAGGGGTTGAGAGATGATGTGAACATAAAGATGTGTGTGTGATGTGTGTGTGTAATTAAGCTCCTCACAACATGTAGTGCATGAAATCATAAACTACATCCAACTTTGACTCTACATGAATTAAGATTTTACTACATCATTAAAACATACAAGACAATAATTGGAATAAAGCTAAATGAACTCAAGTATAAAGACTAGACCCTACTATGCCTCCACATGAATTAAGATAAAACTACATCATTAAAACATACAAGACATTAGCTAAGGTAAAGGCAACAAGAGTTCACACACTACAACTTGTGTTTCCAATATTAATTCCTATCCATATCCTAACCTTATCATTCCCCATAAAATAGATCCACTAATCAAAGCATAAGCTAAGCTTCATTCAAGAGCATTAGCATATCAAAGATAAGAGTGGAGACCCATTACATGGTTATGGAAATTATTTAAAGATCAAGGGATAAAAATAACACACTTAATACACTACATGATTATATCACATATTTCTCCACCCCCCCAAACGGGGATGGAACTAGGGGTGCACATGGGTTGGGTTCAACCCGAAACCCAACCCGAACCCGACTAGTCGGGTCGGGTTGGGTCGGGTTGGGGAGGGGTTCGGGTCGGGTTGGGAAAATCAAAAACCCGAATTTTCGGGTCGGGTTCGGGTTGAGGGGGTCGGGTTGACCCAACCCAATTCGAACCCGATTTTTTATTTTTTTTTATTTTTTTTAATTTTTTCCCAAATAAACCGGTCGACCGAACATCACTCGGTCGACCGAACATCACTCGGTCGACCGAACATCACTCGGTCGACCGAACATCACTCGGTCGACCGTTTCCAACCCGAAAATTTCGGGTTTTCAAGCCACCGGTCGACCGTTTAAGCACCGGTCGACCGAACCCGACCAAGTTTGGGAGAAAATTTCCGAATTCGGGTTCAACCCGATCCAACCCGACCCAACCCGAAAATTTCGGGTGGGGTTGGGTTGAACCCAAATCGGTTCGGGTTCGGGTTGGGTTGGGTTTTTTCCCAACCCGAAAATTTCGGGTTGGGTCGGGTTGAGGCCCAAACCCGACCCAACCCGACCCATTTGCACCCCTAGATGGAACTACTCACTACTCATTATTCTAACTATATTAGCAAAAGAAAGCATAATACTGAAATGAAAGTTATACTAATCAAGCAAGAAATATTAAAGAAGCATAAAACAAAACAAACAAGCAAACATGCATATGCAAGGAAATTAAACTAAAAGAAAAACAACACAATTAAAAGAAAACTTCTATTATTAACTCACTCAATTACAAGTAGCTCTTCCTCTACTAAAGTTTTGCTTTAAGGCTTCACTCTTAGTAGGGAATGTGGCCACCAAAGAGAGAGAGATGGATACTATGAGAGGTGAAGAGTTCTATTTATAAGCATGGAAAAAGCTAATCCGGTACAATCCCCCGATGTGGGACTAAACCAATACCAAAAATAGCCTAAACGAACATTAATACAAGTCCAGGAGAAGTTGGGGCGGATCTGGCATGATCCAGACCGCCAATTGGCGGTTCCAGACCGCCAATTGGCGGCCTATAAAGCCCAGATCCGTTTGGGTCTTCTGGTGGGCTTTCCTTGAAGTGTGTCTTGGTCTTGGATGCATCTGGTTGGTTTGTTGGAGTTCTGACCCGAATCGAATTGGCAAAATACTCCCCATGATGGTGTGGAGTATTCTGTTTTGCTCTTAGGTCATTCTGTCTTGCAATCAGGTCCTTCTTCCTTGCATCTTGGTCCCCAGATCTCACAATTCAGTTCTTTTTCCCAGCTTTTGGGTCCTTTTATGTTACATCTCTTCAAACCTATTTATTCCTGAAAACTAAACATAAAACTCGTGACATAGCATTGTTTAGGTGAAAGATACAAATATAAGCATGAAATGATGTCAATCAAGCTGCTAGCTTCATCATCATAACTATGAAATAGGGGCCAAACATTCTGTATGGGCTTCAAAGTTTTTATGGCCTTTCTATTTTTGCTGTGAGATTTACTTGACATATAATGGTGAAAATCCTTGAGATACCTATAGGCTTTTAAATTTTGATGGCTATAATTTTTTTCTGTGCTAGTTTATATTTCTCTGTGGATGCGTAGTTTTAACTCAAAAGAAAAGTCTAGCATATATATCACCTTTAAGTTTTTATGACCTGACTTATCAGTGCCGACAGGGCTTTATCTTTTACTTCCACAACAAATCTAACATCTTACTTTGAAAGAAAACAAATCTCACATCTTACCTTATTGAAATATATGCTTTTAATAGCATACCTCTTTGGCCTTTTGGTTTGCTAAGCAATTGTTTATTATGGATTGGTTATTTTGTTTCGTCAGCTGCTCACTCTTAAAGACTTGAAACAATAGTGTCTTACATGTTTCCTTTAGCTATTCTATCGATTTCCTCAAATGCTGCTACTTTCTTCATAGGTTTGAACATTTTGGACCTATGGTCGAGTGCCGATGTGGAGCTTCTAGTTGCCAGGGTTATATTGGAAGTAAGAAAAAGGTAAGCAAAGAGGTAGTTTCTTACTGGGGATGCAAACGAAGGAGAACCTCAGTGTTGGTAACCAAATGATTTTTTTATATAAGTAGAGAAGCTTCATTGTGCATTACTGTCCATCTAGAATATAGCATTCTATAAAAGAAATTGGTTTTCTTTTCAGTTTCATTCATATTATAAGCAGCAAGGAAATGTTACAACATTTAATTCCCAATGATTTGTGATGTACATCTCACTGCCATCTTCTTTGATGCAGTAGCAGTGTCTGCATATTCTTTTAGGTGTTGTAAAAAGGCGTGCATTACTTGAGCATTAAGTTGTATAGGATGATGTGTAAGAGTTTCAAGCCCTTAGCTGAGGGATTAAACAAGGCATTCTTTGATCTGAGAGAGTTGCCATTAAAGATGCTTCTGATCACTTGTAATTTGAACCTTGGAACGAGTAGTGCAGCTGATTCGGTGGTATGAACCATTGGTTTGAAGCATGAGATACAGTAGTTTGCCTATTCTTCTTTATTTGGATGCATTATCAACTGACTTATTTATAGTGTGATCAACTTTTTAATTGGCGAATTGAGGACTTGGAATCCTCAATTAGAAATAAAATAAATATACACGGTTGACTAGTTGAGATATGTTGGAGCTTTTTTCCCTTCAATTTACGCAAAATTTCTGGTACATCTAAAATCACAGGTCTGGATAAGCGTTATCTATTTATCTGGCCAACGAATATTTTCGTGTTTTTATGGTAAACCACAATCAGAAATTCAGACTGTACTTGGTGGCAATTAGTTTTGGATTTATATATCTAAGCATGTAAGGATGTTTCTACCTTGTGGCCTTGGAAATCAGGTTAGAATTCCAATCTTCAATTTGTAAAAGTATCTGAGTTAATCAAATAATTACATGCTTTAATTGAATAACATAATAAATGTCATCATAATAGACCTCATTTTAACATCGACTTGAATATTAAGGACACTCACTACGGGTGCCCTTAACCGGGGGCAGATTAATAATCAGGCCTGACCTCCGGCGTCATGCTGCCTGGGGTCGTGCTCGTAGGTGTGGGTCCGGGGGCCGATGTGACCTAGGCCATCGGTATTGTTTTGTAGTTTTCTTTTAAATTTGTTTTTTTTATGGTGCTGATTTTTTGTTTTTTTTATATTAATTACATTACAATTAATCTGTTTTTCTAAATCTTTTTTATTTTTAAATCTGTTTTTTAATTACAGCATTGAGAAACGCGACATACAATATTAATGAAAAAATAAAATACAAAATGGACAAGATATGACCTATGTCAATGCGAAATGAATTGGGTTACATTAACCCATTACATCTTGTCCTGTCAACAATCTTTGTGAGCATTCTATCTTCTATCGATCGTATTGTTGATATTAATAAATATCTCGATGATAGAGGTTGAGTTCGTGATAAACAAAAATATTTGGCTTTGAGATTTGATTTAATCAAGAATATATGACAATGCTATGTAGGGAAAACAAATTAACAATGTTTTTGTAATACGTATTTTAATATTTTAATTATTATAATATGTAGTCACCAATAATTATTTATCTATAATTTGTGGTTTTAATAGAAATACTTGTTATTTAATTAGATTAATTAATTGCAAAAATAGTTGATTATGTATTTTGTGGATTGTTGTAAAACAATAAAAGAAAAGTTAAAATGAAATGATGTAGATGAGAAAGAGAGTTTTCAAATATTGGGTTGAGGTTAACGAGGAAGTTTGATGTTGAGTTGAATAAAAGATTATGTTGATGTGACATAAAGAAAAATATTTTGTTGAGTAGTTGATAAAAAGTTGGGATAATGGATCACCTAAGCCATCCACAACATTTACCGATAAAAATGTTTTGCTGTAAAATCAAGTTTTCTTTTACCTCGAACTTATATCTATCTATTTACAAATAAATGTCTATATTGTCATTTAACTTTTATACAATTTTAATTATTAATAAAGTTTACTAATAAAGTTTTTCTTTTCTTATTTTTTTTTTCAAAATCGTTGTTGGACAAAGATTCATAAATAATTAATTTATTAACTGTAGATCGATAATAGTAATAGGGAGTTACAAAACATCGCCTATGATTTACTTACATTTCCCGCGTCATCGACCATTTTGTCCTTCCCTTTCAATCTATTTCTCATTTCGTCTTTCTGTTTTTTTAATTTTTTTAAGACAGGGGCGTTCTTGTCGTAATTTTAAATAATTTTTAATTCTTATGGTGTGTAATTTCAAAATATTTCAGGTTCCGTTGTAAGATTTTGGTGGTATCGGGGTAAATTCAATTTAATGAAATTTAGGATAAACAGGTAAACAAATTAATATCTTGAATACAATAATAGGGCGTCAAAACTCAAGTTTCTCGTAGGGGCTACCACCCCTTTCACCTCCGCACTCATAATCAAAACCATAGATTTAATAAATCTCCCACAATGGTGGAGGTGTCTCCCGCATATGCCTCCCATTTTGTTTGAATTTTTTTAAGTTAAAATGATAAATGGTGTAGACGATTTAAGTAAATCGCGGTCGACGTTTAAGAGTTTACTTTATAAATGAAACTCATTGAGCTTACATATAATTAATTATTACAACAACTAAGATGTAAATGATAAATATATTTTTAATTATTACTTTGCCCGTGAATAGGTTTGGGGTCGGATGCTCCTCTTGGAGACAAAAGGACGTCTAATCATTTCTCAACTTCAAAAGGAGAGGATGCAACTAACAAAATACTTTATGGTTAGGGTCTTTTCGCAATGCAGTCCATTTGAGTCAGAAAAACAATAAGTCACATCATTGCAATTATTTGTTTTAATCTAATTTTTAAATATTCATAAGACATATTTTAAAGACCGTAAACGTATATTTTAGTTCTTCTCATCAATTTTTAAGATTGTCATTTTCTTACTAGTTAGTTCTTCTCATCAATTATGTTCGATGAATTGACATCAAGATTCAAGACCTTGTATATTTCCATTGAGACTTTTGAATTCGAAAACACAACCTATACTCTTACATTTGGACTACAAATCGAAAACACGACCCCGTGTACATTCAAAAACTAATGTTAGTATTTATGAAGATTGTATTATTAAAACAAATATGAAATAATTTTTTATTAAACTCGTTCAAACTCTCATGAATCAATAAAATACCTGCAACCAAATATAAAGGAAATTCTATTGAAACTCAACCACAGAATAATTTAGCTAAGTTCGTTAACAGAAGTGGAAAACTTAGTCAAACTCTAATGAATATTAGAGTTTGTTACTCGCCATAGTTTTGTTACTCGCCATAGTTTTGTTATCATCGAGAATTAACATTTTGAATCTGCTTCGAATATTAAACCCACAAGTCCAACATAATCTAAAAAAAAAACCATCACTTCATTTCTACAAATTTTTGGTCCCTCAAATTAATCGCAATTATTTGTTGATTATTTTGTTTTTATTCCCTTTGACTGATCTTTGCGGTCTATTAGGATCCCACAATAATTGGTATCTCATTTTCCCCCCCTCAAATCGATATTGATCGTTCTCAGATAAAAAAATAAAATAAAATATTTTCGATCCCTGGAATAAGTCTTGACCTTACCTCAACAAATGGGTTGCTCAAATTAATCTTGAATGAACCTATCAAATGTCGGTCTACAAATTTCAAAAAATACATTTATATTCTAAGTTATTGATTTATTCCATGTTGATGCACTTTTTTAGGAACTAAAATTAATTTGACGGTGGCCAAATGTTCCGTAACGCCAATTACTGTAAGGATTTTGTATAAGACCACAAATTTAATAATTTTTAATGCATCTCAAGTTTTTAAGTCTAAAATACCCTACAACCTCCAAAAAAGAAAAAAAACCTTAAATAGGGAAATAAATTATAAGGAGTTGTAAAAATTCCCAACTCCCATCCTAAGACAACCTCAACTATGGCGAGTAACAATCTCCACCTCCATGCTCCAGGTTGTATAGGAGTTGTAAAATTCACCAAATAAGTTGACTCGTTTGACACAACATGAGTTGTCCAGTTGAAACAACTTGAACCATCAACTTGGGTTGTTTGACCAACAAGCCAACTTGTTTAACCAAACAACCTGAGTCGTTTCAAAAAACAGCCCGCACAAACTAGTGCGTCACAACTCTCTTGGTGGGAAAAAAGACTCAACTTGTTTGGTGGAAAAAATGACCAAAGTCTTTTTTGTTCTCTCAAATCAGCATTATTCCATGCACCATTTATAAGCCAATTAGGTTCCTAATTACATAAGTTTTGCTTCTCGACATCTTTTTGTAACGAGTCTTGAATCACCTTATTTGGATATCAAAGGAGAGCATTGTGAACAAATTATTGATGATCTATCGATTGTCCAATTTGTAAGATCATGTTGGCCCTAATTAGTCTAATAACTTCTAATTCTCTACTTGAGACGCAACAGAAATGATAATTAAACAAGTAGAGAAAAGCAATACAAACCACAAATGGACAATGCGATTTATAGAGGTTTGACACCTCACCTGGGTCATACTTCTTCTCTTGCAAGCCTATGTTTTCACTAACCACTCCCCGTTCCGGGAGGGGGGGGGGGGGGGGGGGGAATGCATTTACAAAGCAAGCGCTATGAACACCCTCGCACACTTGCTTTCTTCCTCTCACAATCCGAGAGGGATGCTTCAGGTTTCACTGAAACCTTTACAACATTTTGCACAAAGGGAATGAGTGGCAAACACTCTCTAACTTCAACACACTTTGAGTATGATTGGAATTGGATCAAGGTGTGGAAGTTTAAGCTCTTGAGTGTAGGATTTGAGATTTAAGAGTCGGGAGATTTCTCTCTAGTGTATGTTTGAGTTTGGAGTAGGAGAATTGTCTAAATATGATGTGAACCTCTATTTATAAGCTCATAATGATTTATAGCCATTGGGGAAGATTTGATTGAGGTTTGTGCAAGATACACAAAACATAAATCTAAGTTCAACAAATTTGTTCTAAACTGGTCGACCGACACGGGATAAATGGTTTTCATAAGAATAAAGAAATGTTCAAACCAACATAAGACACGGTCGAACCAAACATGTACAACTTAAGTTAACGGTCGAACTAAATCTCGGGGCGGTCAACAGTTATGAGGGATTTGGCCAGGTCAAAGGTTAATTGGTCGAACACAAAAAGAAGGTTCGTTCGACCAAAAATAACATGCACTTTTGGTGCACCAAATGTATTTTAGGGGTTAGATGAAAATACGAATACGACCGTTGTATAATGTGACATGTATAACGGTAGTCCAGGAATTACAGGTTAATTGGTCGACCGAAAGGTCCAAAGAGATCGACCGATTGGATTGTGAAAACTCACTTTTTGTTAACTGTTTAACTGGTACAAACGGTCGAACGGAAAACTGGTTTCGGCCGACCATTTCAGACAGACAGCTTAAGGTTTAGATGTGTGATTTTCATACCTAGGTTTGGGTGATCTATTGAAATCCAATTGATGTGAATTTTGGTTTGTGAATTCTACAAGGAACCTAGTGTGTATATGAATAGGTTTTAACTCTTGTATGTTCAAGTTCACATAAATTCCTGAGACTCAAATAAAAGCAAAATTACATGTCTTGAAATAACTTGATTACATGTCTTGACTTCATTCCATTCTTTCCTAAGTCTTGATCGCCTGTAGATGTTAGCACAATACAATATATATTTCATGCGTAATGTGTGCTACACTACATTTGATTGTGATTAAGATAATGTTAGATAAATCGTCCAAACACGGATTAAGGCAAAAAACCCAACAAAGTTTCCAAATACGGTCTGTCTTGAAACACCCTTATATCATCAAAATTTGGCAAATTGTAAGAGAAAGGAATATGTGCTTCTTTCAATTGTCTTTCCAACGAATCTAGAATCATCAAATTTTGTATTTGGATGTTATGAATAAAACATGTGTCATGTGCTGGCAATCCATACCTTCCATCCCTGCCCGGGACGAGCCCTGTCCCGCAAGAGACGGTCCCTGTTCGCGACAGTCCCTGCCAGATAGTCCCTTCCGTGTCAGGGATGGTCTCTTCCCTTCCAGGGATGACAATCTTAAGAAACGAAACCCAGTTTATTTATCTCAAGAAAATGACCCAACTTATTTACCAAAAGAAGAAACGACCAAACTTATCTAATTTTTAAAAAATGACCCAACTTATTCAGCTCAAGAAATGACTCAACTTATTTAGCTCAAGAAAACAACATAGGATATTTAGTACTAAAAATGACCCAGCTTATCTAGTTCAATAAAACAACCCAATTTATTTATTATTAAAAAACAACCCAGCTTATTTAGTTGTAGAAAATGTCTACCGTCTCAATGTCTTGATTGAAGTCGAATCTAACAAGATGCCATAAATTGGTACACACATATATATAATATATATTTTAAAACGAGCCAGGTTGTTAATTAAGTTGCACCTTTGTTCTTGAAGTATGTTAATTAAGTCGCAACTCATTTGATCAAAACGATTCAGCTCGTTTGGTGGAAACAACTCAACTCGTTTTGTAGAACGATCCAACTTATTCGGTGAAAAGGAACCAGCTTGTTTAGTGAAAACAAGCCATGTCGTTTGATAAAACGACACAACTTGTTTGGTGAAAATGACCCATCTTGTTTGGTCGAACGACCTAGCCTAGGGTGGGACTGGTGCGTTGTTCCAAACAAGTTGGCTCAGTTTGTCCTAAGCGGGATGCACTAGTCTAGTTCAGGGTTATGGACGCAGTTTCGTCTCGAGCGAGCCACACTTGCATCCTGATCGGACACATACGTCCCGAGCGGGACCGCCTCGACCCTACGGGGGGCACAAAGTCATCCTCAGCGGCAATTGCGTTTCGAGCGGTTGACTCGTCCCTACGGAAGTTCCAATCATTTGCAACTAGATATGTATATATAGACACATATTATATACATACATACACATATTATATACATACATACATACATACATACATTTGAGACAAGTTGTTTCATGTCTTAGAGAGAAGTATATATATATAATTTTAAAATATGTCAAGTTGTTAATTAAGTTGCAACAAACAAGCCAACTCGTTTCGACTGAACTACCCATCTCGTTTGCTGAAAACAATCCAGGTCGTTTGGTAGAGCAACACAACTTGTTTGGTGACGTGTTTTTAAATTAACATGTACTTAAAGTACATAATTAGGACGAGATACTTATACTTTACTACCTTCATTCTTGTTGTGTTCCCATAAAGGTTGCCAGTATTGGAGCTCGCTTGCATGAAGAATTTGGTAAATTGGTCATCGCGTCTTTTATGCACATTTTTGAACGATATTGTCCACAACAACCAGTAAGATCGTAAGTAACTTTAATCATTTTCATGTCTGGTTCATTTATTAAGTCATTCTATATGTGTGTGTAATCATAATGATAAATATTAACATGACAACTTGTGAAGCTTATGTGTGCAACTATGGGCCCGTTTGGATGTCGAGAATTTGAAACGGTTTTTGAATAAACGCCATTGTTTATTACACCATTTTAAGCAGTTTTTGGCTGGTTTGTGATGAAACATTAAGAGGTGTCTGGCTGCCAGAATTGGTGTTGAGTTTCGAGGCGTCTTTTCTAACTTTAAAGACGGTTTTACCCCTTCTCTCCAAAGCCGCAAGCATATAAAGGAAGTGTCGCTTCCCTTCCCTCCCCTTCTCTCAACTCCACCATTTTCCCTTCCCGCTCGGGACGCAAAGAGTCCTGATACATGGACACTTGTTCGAGATGATTTAGTCTCAGTTCGGAACATCTGATTGTAGTAACTTAATTGAATTGCAGCTTATTTGGTGAAAACTACCCAACTCGTTTGGTGGAAACAAGCGAGCTCGTTTTGAAGAACGACCCAACTTGTTTGGTGAAAAATGACCCATCTCGTTTAATCAACCACAAAATCCCCAACTCCCACCACAAGATGACCCCAACTCCGACGAGGAACAACCACCCACCTCCAGCTCCAAAATGTATACGAGTTGTAAAAATCACCAAATAAGCTGCATCATTTGACACAACAACCTGAGAAGTTCAGTCCAAACAACTTCGGTCGCTTCACAAAACAACCTGGGTTGTTTCACAAAATCACTTAGGTCGTTTCACAGAACAACCTTAGTCGTTTCACAAACCAACATCTTAGATTTTTTCACCAACGAGCCAACTTGTTTAACCAAACGATCTGGGTTGTTTCACAAAACAACCCACGCAGCGCTGGTGCGTCACAACTCTTTTGGTGGAAAAAACGACTCAACGCGTTTGGTGGAAAAAATGACCCAACTCAGTTTTTGTTCTCTCAAATCAGCATTATTCCACGTGCCCTTTATAAGCCTATCAGGTTCCTAATTAGAAAAGTTTTGCTTCCCAACATCTCTTTGTAACGAGTCTTGAATTGCCTTATTTGGATATCAGAGGAGAGAGTTATGCACAAATTATTGATGATATTCTTTGTAACAAGTTGTCATGTGATATTTTAAACTTGTTTGTCTTAATTCAATCATGTTTTCAACTTGTTTGTCTTAATTCAATCCTACTATGTAACAAGTTTGTTTTTCCCGTCTCAATGTGCGTACAAGTTAACTCGTAACAAGTTCACTTAACAATTGAATTGAACTACATATTAATGGTCTAACACTCAAAAATAACAATCATTTGCAATTAGATATGTTGTTAATTAAGTTGTCTCATATTGGGCAAGTTGTTTTATGTCTTAAAGAGAAGTATATTTTTTTAAACTAGTCAAGTTGTTAATTAAGTTGAAACGACTTAGCTTGTATGGTTGAACGACCCAGTTCATTTAATGATTTTTACAGCTCGTTTTTCTTGATTCAATCCTACCCTGTAACAAAGTTTGTTTGTCCCGTCTCAATTTTTGTTCGTGTACAAGTTAGTTTGTAGCAAATTGGTTTGTGATGTTTCCAACTCGTTTGTCTTGATTCAATTTGAATCTAACAACAGTGCCATAAGGTTGTTTTGACCGAACGACCTAGCTCATTTCTACCGAACGTCCTGACTCGTTTGGTCGAACGACCCAACACGTTTGGTGATATTTACAACTCGTTTATCCTGAATCAATGATACCATCTACGAAGTTTATTTGTCCCGTTACAATGTGCATACAAGTTAGATTGTAACAGGTTGTTATGTGATGTTTTCTACTCATTTGTTTTTCCCGTCTACCATAAGATGGTTTCAGTCCTAGGCAAGATTGTTGGTTTGAATGACGCGTCCCGTGCGGGACAAACTCGTCCCTATGCGTATGCAGGATAGAGTTGTCCTGCGTGGGACACTTGCATCTGGAGCGGGAACAAATTAAATGGAATCACATATTAATGATCCAACACCAAAAATAATCATTTGTTATTAATTAAGTTGTCTCATCTTGGAAAAGTTGTTTGATATCTTAGACTGAGGTACCTATTTTTTATAAAATGAGCAAAGTTGTTACTTAAGTTTCAACGACCTAGCTCATTTTGACCGAACAACGCATCTCGTTTTGTTGAACGACCTAGTTTGGTGACTTTTACAACTCCTTTATCCCTCCAAGATGCCATAGTCACCTCTCGGGATGACACTTACCCTTCTCGACCTCTCGGGTCAATTCAGTTCCTTCGTGGTATGGACAAGCCTTTGCGGGACGACTAAGAACCCTCTTGAGATGAAACAGACCCTTAACATGACGATTTGAGTCCCCTCGCTTGACGGGACAATAATCTTTCAGGATGACTCAATTTACGTATTTACAGTGATTTTACTATTTACGACTCAGTACCCTAACAGTTCACGGGACGACTAAGTACCCAATGTATGATATTTTCACCCCCAATGTTCTTCTTTTACGGTGCAAGGAGTTGTGTGTAGCTCAAGTTTTTTGGGTTGAAGTGTGAGAGGGTTTGAGTAAACTCTATAAAAAGTAAGTCCCCTCGCGGGATGTGACATGTCACGGGACGACTCAATCACCTTGCTAGAATACTCAGTCAACTTGCTTTTTATCGCCTTGGAACGTCTATGTCTGCTTCCATTTCTTTGATTTGGTTCTTGGGGTTGCCTTTGTGGATTTTGGATTTACGGTTTTTTTGGGTTGAGGGTGGGCGGGTGAGAGGTTCTGATTTCCATTCCAACCGTCTCTGATCAAATTATTGGAAGCATTATGTTTCAATGGGAAATTGTATTCTTCGTATTGACAGTGAGAATTAGAGGGTGCACACAGGTCAGGTTGAACCCGAAAATCGACCCAAGCTCGACTGGTCGGGTTGGGTTGGGAAGGGATTCAGGTTGGGCCGGGTTAAAAAAAATCTGAAAACCAAATTTTCGGGCCGGGTTGACCCAACCCCACTCGAACCCGAGTATTTTTATTTTAATAGTTTTCCCCAATATATCCTAACCGTCCATCCATGATGATCTACACCGAGTATTCGGGTGACCGGTCGACCGAATTCTGGAAGATGTTGGTTCGAAGCTGCGTCGATCGACCAAATGTGAGTTCAGACGACCGAACACTCTTTAGGGGGGGGGGGGGGGTTGTGGAGTAGGATTCCGAGGGAATCCGACGGAAACAGAATTTGGATTCCAGTTGACTCCGGAAATGAGGTTGTTTGTGCACGGAGACATGGATTCCGTCAGATTCTGTGGTATGTATAATATTTTCTTTGAGTTTTTCGTCACTTTGAGGTCGAAAAGCCACGGAAACCGATTTTTTCGGGTTGACCGTCAAATATTCGGTCCACCGAAATGATTGTAACGGACGACTGAACATATTTTGGTCTACCGAATTCGTAACTGGAATGATCCGTTCGGACGACCGAACTTAGTTCGGTCTTCTGTTTATGTTCGCTCTGAGAAGTCTCATTTCGGTTGACCAAAACTAGTTCGGTCGTCCGTTTTCCTTAACCAAACTGTTGGAATTTTTACATTGTACTTGGTTTTCAGGGGGACCCCCGACCGACCCGTCGCAGTGGACATAAAAAGTATGAGTAAACAACAGAAATCTCCCTTTCTCAAATCACTTTCCGACACATGCAGAAACAACAAAATTCAGTCAACGAGAAACTGTTTTCCACTGGATCTTGTTGTCCTTTACTTTCCGGTTGACTCTGAAAATCACTTTCCGTCACTTTTCACGCCACTAACACCACCTTAATGTCATTGTATATAAGTAACAAAGTTGACTGAAGAATAATAAGAACTTCATCAAAGCTCTGTTTGGATTCAGCATTGAATTCCGATTCCTGAGATTAGACAAATCACAGATTCCATTTTCGTATTCTAAGTCATACTTTGATTTCTCCGGATTTTATTCCCAACTCAACAAGGTAAATGACCAAAATCAATGATATCAGAAGCTAAAAAATTAGGTTCCTGGGAATGATATTTGCGATATACGAAGCGATAACTTAGAGTTTATAATAAAGTATTGACTTTGTAATTTGTGCAGGAATATGTTGCCTTCGAAGGATTTAGATATACTGAATTTTTCCCTTGTAACTGTCGATATTTATTATACACTACAGCTTATTCTTGTCTACAACACTTCCAAATCCACATTGACCAACACCCTGCCGTGTCAAGTTCCGTTAATTCCGTAATGTTTATGTTTGCCTAATTCTTGTCTACCCGACGCTTAAAACTACCCGGTCTATGTTTTGGTTTTTTAACTTGTGGTCGTGGGTGAGAAGAATGTTGAGGAGAGAGGAAAAAGATAGCTCAAATTAATATGATAATTGTATAAATAGATTTGGGTTTTTTGCTGGGTATACTTCCAAAAAACTTTTATTGAACTTTTATTTCGTGTATTTTTTATTTTATTTCTGTAGTACACATGTTAACTCAACTAATTAGTCTAGTACACATGACAACGTTTGAGGTTTACTTCACTTGGTTGATTTGTATAAATAATATTAATGATTTCTGCATTCAAACCCAACCAAAAATCTTCTATTTACGTCCTTATATTTGTTTAACTTGTTAAATTAAAGTTAACTTTAAAATTTAAGCTCTGAATTTTTTTATGTAATATATCTCAAAACGTTTCTACATTTTTATCAATCTTTTTGACATCCCAAATCGAATAATATATTTGCATAAAATCAATTCAAAATAATATCAACATTATTTGACATCAAACCAGCAATCACATTATAACACAAAATTCAAAAATAACAACACAATACAATCATAAATTTCAATCAAATTTTCACAAACTCAGACAAACACATTACACAACAAAACATCCATTTGTACACCTCTCAACAAACTTCCCATCCTTGACATCCTCATCACGACTAGACCTGGGATTCAGGTTGTGTCGCCTGGCACGACCCCACCCAGCCCGCTAACGGTACAACCCGTTAGCCTAACGACTATTATAGTCGTTGGGCTACTGACGTCAGCAACCCAATGACTCTTTAACGTCTTTTTTTATTTACACGAAAATACCCTCCTCTCATCCTAAATAAATCCCCCAACCTTGTTTATGTATTGTTTTTACTTTGTTGTTTTATTTGTTAATGAGATTATTAGTGAGTAATCCATCCCCATTGGGGGTGGATGATGATGTCAAATGTGGATCTAGTTAAATTTGTGTGTTTCTAATCTTAAACTTGGAACTTCAAATGATTTCCGTAACAATTTTGATGGGTGTTCTTACTCTTGCCTAGTATGTGGTTAATGATCCTAATGGATGCTTAATACATGCTTTGGTTAGTGAGCTCACATAATGGGGAATGATGAGGTGATGAAAAGATCTGAGGGGATAAAGAGTTAAGATTGACATGTAAGTATTGAAAGGAATGTGTTCTAAAAGTTTTACTTTTAAATGTCAATTATCATGGATTGAATGAGAAATCATTTTGTTCCTTGTTTATATTATTCGTCTTTTAGAAGTGTTAAGGAATATGCTCTTGGTCCTTAACCGTAGAGCTCTAAAAGATATTGGTTTACATAAAACAAAAGATATTCGCAATCATGGTAATTAGCATGAGACATTGATTACCGAGTTAAGATTGTCGTGTTGGTCATAGATCATTGTAGCTCTGCAAGTGAGTGACAACACGGGTACGCAAAAGAGGAAAATATTACTTTTGTATACTGAATGAACATAATAAGTAAAATATTATAGAAATGTGTTTCTGTGTCATTAATATTTTACTGTGTCCTTGGTCCTTTGATATGAGACTTATATCCGATCACTTAAGGAGTGCTTAATTAGACTAGTGTCTTAAGCTATCAATGAGTGTAGTGCAAAGGAATTAGTTGGTTAAGTATAACTTTTGTTGGAGAAGATAGTTAGTCAAAAGATTATCATTGCCCCTCTTAATTGAGTGATGATATTAGTGGGCCCCTTGATAAAGCAAAGTTATAATATGCACAATGTGATTTGAGTTAAGTCACATATTTATAACTAGCTTAAATAGATCAAGAAATGAATACTAATACAAAGATGACACAATACTACTTTGTGTTTATTCTTAATATCATGAGGCAAGGGACGGACACAAGTGGTGCACTCCATCACTAAATGGATCGGGTTTTGGTTCGAGTGAAATTAAGACATCTAACTAATTGGGAGCTATAATATGTAGCTAGATACCGCTTATAGCTTGTGATATTAAGCTCTTCATATCACTGCCAACTTAGTTTAGATCCTCCCATAGGTCACACCACAAAACTGGGAAACAAGAAATTGAGATTTTGAGTTCATAAGATGTGTCGGGTTTCATATAGAAAATATGACACATGGGGTGAACAAGCAAAATCAAAATTATGTTATGATTAATAACATAATTAGAATCTAAATTAAATTCATATGTGATGTAAATATTATGGGGTGTAATGATTAATCATTACATAGGCTAATATGTTACATAAGTTGTGAACTTACTACTAATCCCGAAATGTCAACTTTTGTAGGGGTTAAACCGAAATTTGACAAGTCTGCGGCACTGTGCAAAAACGGTCGACCGCTAAACGGTCAACGGTCGACCGAAATGTTGCACGATCGACATGATGTGTATCGATCGTAACAGGAATTTCGTCTGTTCGTTTTCGGTCGACCGAGTATAATCGGTCGGTCGACTGAACATTGCGATGAAATATTTTTTTGTTATGGACGGTCGACCAAATTATTAACGGTCGACCGAAACTCGTTCTAAACGGTCGACCGAACCTCGAAACGGTCGACCGGTCCAGACAGTTTTCTGTAGAATTAATTTAAGAATTAATTAGATCATGCATGGAATTGGTCCGTAACTGATTTAATTCGTGCCTAAGATTATTTGTTAGCAAATAATGGATGGTTAGATGTAAGTTTGCGTGAAATCATTGGCAAGAGGTTGCACATGAATAGGTAATTTGGAGACAACTTATAAATACAAGTTTATCTCATTACCTTATCAATTAATTCATTATCTTCTTATGCAAAACATCTCTCTCCATAATTCTCCACGAATTTCACCTTAATTCTTGAGTTTAGTTTTAGTTTTCAGATATCTTCTTCTCAAGGGAACTAAAGAGGGGATAGTAGTTAGATTCTAAACCCTATTGGAGATTGAGAGGCTAGCTCTTCTCTCTCCAATCTTGTTTAGAGTTTGGTGAATACTCGGAGGCATCCGGCGCAGCGACAAGCATCCTCAACGTCTCCGGATCGTCAAGAAGTTTTAGAGAACTTCTAGGTATGAAATTCGGAGCCCATGTTTGTTTTAATAAAGTTTTGAAACTAGTTATTGAAACAAACCGATGCATGCATGAGACAAATCATAGAAAAATTGTAATTGATCCTTACTGTGCATAAAAATTCGAAAATAAATACGTGCAATTAAACTAGAAATCCTTCAAGTATGATGGTATCTTTGGCCTTATATTGAGTACTATTGTTTTGTATGTTTTAGTGAAGATGATAAATCTTAATTTACGTAGAGACACTTAGGATTGTAGTCATTATAAGATTTTCATGTTATGTATTTCATTAGCGCTTAATTATACACACACGTATCACACATCTACGCTTTTGCATGCATTCTTCATCTCCTACGGGACTAGTAATATTGGGTTTCTTGTATTGATTCGTGTAGCATTAGTTAGTTTCGATATGCTCAATCTTCATTTTATTCTCCCACTTAAGTATGGTCGACGACGACCTGCACTCGCACATTGTGGACACGATCCGTACTTGTCACCGCTTCAACACGTCTGTGCACTTGCAGTTTTAAACTTCACGTCCGATCAACAAGTTTAAGAGAAAAAAGAAAATTAGGCATTGAATTTTTCCTAAACATGTGTTTTCAACGAGTGATTTTGTTAAATATATAAATGGAAAAAATAAAAAATTGAAATAAAAAAAGTAATCATAATCGGATGGGGGTTTTTTATTGAAAAATGAAGTTTAAGGATTTTGATAGAATTTGTGAGATGTTTTGGACATGCTCTCCAAAATATTCAAATATTTTAAAACACACACACATAAGGCCAATGGGGCTGCAGGTAGGGGTGTAACTTATTTGATTTGGATATACAGTGTATCCAAATTTCTTAATCTATTACCAAATTCGAATTTGAATAAAAAATTAGAACAACTATCCGAATTTGAATCCGAATTTTCAAAATTTTCGAATACTAATTGGTATTCGGATATTATCCGAAATTGAATATATATGTATATTGTAATTTATTTCGAATACTAAATTTCGAATCAAAATTTTTGAATACTAATTTTTGAATACTAATGTGTGTATGCGGTCATGTATCCTAATAATTCAGATAATTCGAAGTTGAAACACCTTGTATCTGATTTCTAATTGACAAATATTTTTAAACCAAATCCGTATCCGAAATTAAATTAGTAATATAGAACCTACCAAATACCAACTAAATATAAATTTTTGAATCGAATACTCAGATAGTTGGTAATCATTTGCACCCCTAGCTACAGGAGCTCTTATAGTCAACTTGGTTGTGACACCCAACATTAAGATATTTGAAAGTTGATGTTTTTAAATCAAACTGAATCACATGTATTGTTATCTCTTAAGTTATAACATGTTAAAATTTTAGACTAATCAAAATTAATTTCACCATTGATCAAAAAATTATTACGCTGAAATTTACTGAATTTCAAAATATTCGGATCAAGGACTACGCTGATCTATTTGATATGAGCATCCAACGTTCTACCACGATTACCATCCTCACCATTCTCAATTAGCCAAGAGTTCCAAACCAACTAATGACGAAGCACAACTACAAACATCTTATTTCCTCCTTCCTGTCCTATTCTCCATCACGAAGGCGGAAATCGCATTCGATGTTGGGGTTGTTCTCGATTCTCAATATCCAGTGATGAAGGGTTGGCTAGCCAGCATATCAATTGCCCTTGAAGTTTTCTATGCAAAACACACTAACTACACCACTAAACTTGTCTTCCACCACCACGACTCCGACTCTTCCATCATCGATGCCGCTTCAGCAAGTAACTGAACTCCCCTTTCCCTCTAACCTCTTTAGTATGTACTAACTTCACCTTATGTTCTTGTTTGTATTACTTCTGCACATGTAGCATTGAATCTGATGAGGAACGTGGGAGTAAAGGCCATTATAGGACCCCCATGAGTTCAGACCAAGCAGTATTTATGTCGGACCTCGGAAAGAATGCCCAAGTGCCCATCATCTCCTTCTCCGCGACCAGTCCTTCACTCTCTTCCTCTTCCGGTTCTTACTTTGTGCGCACAACATTAAACGACTCATTCCAGGTTGGCGCAATCTCTGCTTTAGTAAACCAATTCCAATGGAGAGAGGTTGTCCTTAACTACGAGGACACTGAGTTCGGATCCGGAATCGCTCCTTACCTCGTTGACGCTCTCCGGGAGGTTAGTGCACGCGTTACACACAGATATGTCATTCCTCTCTCTACCAGCCATGCCGAATTGGAAAACAAAATGAAAACCTTGATGAGCATGAGGACACGGGTGTTCGTTGTTCACATGCTTCCATCTCTTGGAAGCAGATTTTTCTCTAAAGCAAACGAGTTGGGTATGCTGGGGGATGGCTATATTTGGATCATGACGAATAGTTTGACGGAGTCGTTCCATACCATTGATGCTTTTGTGGCTAGTAAAATGCGCGGGGTTCTTGGGGTGAAACCTCTCGTGCCATGGTCGAAAGAGATAGATGACTTCACAAAGAGATGGAAGGCAAGATTTAGTTCTCCTAAAGAGGAGTCGACCCTGACTTCTTTTGACATGTGGGCTTACGATACAATATGGGCATTGGCAATGGCTGTTGAGGAATCGGGGGATGATCTTCAGGGGAATGAGACCGGTAATAGTACATCTAACTTGCCGAATTTGAAGGTTTCCTCTAATGGTCCAAAGCTACTTAGTGCTATCCACGGAACAAATTTCAATGGCCTAAGTGGAAGGTTTCATCTGTTAGAAGGGCAATTGGAGGCATCGCTGTTTGAGTTAACAAACGTGGGACGGAATGGCCTTGAACGCATTGGCTATTGGACAACAGCGAATGGGATTTCGAGGCATTCACGTTCTAAATATAAAATTGATGACCACGAGTGGCCGGAGAAGCTGCAGAACCAACCCAGAGGATGGGAGTGGCCAACCAGAGGAAAGAAACTGAGAATCGGAGTTCCATTAGTGGACGGATTCCCCGGGTTCGCAGATATCCACTACGATGAAGAACACAAGGGAATTGTAGCAGAAGGGTTTTGTATTGAGGTGTTTGAAGCAGCCAGTGCTACGATTAGAACTGACAACGGGTATCCAGAACTGGTCAAATCAAACCGAATCCGGTAGTACTGAATCGGAACCGAACCGGAAGAATATGGATACGGGTCAGATCTATCAAATTTTGGAACCGACCCGGTTCCGGTTCGCTTCCGGTTCTAGCTTACGGAACCGGATCCGGATCCGAGTCAATTATTAAAAAACCCCCCTAATACCCAAGTACCCAACAAATCCTAACACCTAAAACATTCTTGCCGTCACACTCCCTCTCCCAACCTCTCCCTCTCCACTTCTCCACCTCCTGCCGTCACAAACACTCCCTCTCCTAACCTCTCCCTCTCCACTTCTCCACCTCCTTCCGTGAAGCATGATCCCGTGACGCTGTCGTCCTCGCCACCGTCAACATGGCCACCTCCGACCTCTCGTCCCATCAGAAGGTCTTCAAGGTCCGCCACAAAACTTTTTTTGTTTGCTTCATCTTTGATGTGGTCACATTTTATCACACGATCTCTTACTGATAATGTCTTCTTTTAATGCCTATTATTGTTGATAATTAGTTCACTACAATTAGGGGTGAGCAAAATTCAGTTCGGTCTGGGTGTCCGGACCGAACCGAATTTTTCGGTCCGGACCGAACCAGACCGAACTTTTTCGGTCCTGTCTTCGGTCCGGGAGACCACGGGAATTCGGTCTTCGGTCCGATCCGGTTCGGTCCTATCAAAGACCGAAATTTTAAGGGTTAAATTCGGGTTTTGGACCGAACCAGACCGAACCGAATTCATTCGGTCCGGTCTTCAGTCTGGGCTTTCGAAAATTTCGGTCTTCGGTCCGGTCCGGTCCCGAACCGAAGCTCACCCCTAACTACAATACTTTTGGAACCTAAATGCTTAGATAAGATGATAAAGTACTTAACCAATTGACAAAATAAATAATTAGATCTAGTAGGTAAGTTGACTTGTTGCATTCAACCCTTGCAGAAGTGTTGTTCTAATTTGTGCAATATGTCAGATTCAAACTGGAATATAAACTAGCAATATCCATTTCCATGTTACTTATATGTTAATTATTCTTCATCAGTATTAAGGAGTTAGGGATCAACAACTCAGCAGGGGTTGTTATTTAGTTGCGCAGAAAAGCATAATGGTAACATGTTAGGTGTTTTAGACTTCAAGTTATGTTGACAAAGTAGTCGATAGCAACAGAACTAGACATTGTCATCAGAACTTAGGTCTTCACAAATTCAGTACACAAATTCATCATATGATGTATATTATTCTTTGTTGAATTCTCTTGTATAAAATATAGTAAGATATATATTATTCAAATTCTTCTTTGTTGAATTTTTATAGGTTTGAAGATCAGGAGAACGTGAGGGTGACCAGGTTCTCATGGCAATTGGCACGGCTTGTTGCTACTATTCAATTATGTTCTTTTGTCTTTTGAGACCAAGTGAAGTTATGTTTTTTTCCTTTTAATTATAGTTTAGACTTGTTTTTAGATCACTGCAGCTACAATTGAAGATGTATGAAGTATGCTCTCTTTCAATATGTATTTGGTTATATAAATTGAAAATGTATGAAGTAGACTCTATGTTTGTTGTTTAGAAACATGATGTATTTTTAAATTAGATGATTGGAGTGGTAAAGTTGTTGTAGAGATGAAAAATATACATATAAATTTAGGAAAATTGAAAAAAAACAGATTTTGCATACCGGATCCGGTTCTGGGTATCCGTGAACCAACCGGATCTGGTTCTGGGTACCTACGTTGGGAACCGACCCGGATCCGATTATGAGTCCCAATTTATAATACGGATCTGGTTCCGGTTATAATAGTACCCGATCTGTTGCCACCCATACCTACAATGATCTCATCCAGGAAGTTTATTACAAGGTAGAAATTTTGTAAATCTAAATGAAGTACAATCTATTCCCGGTTTTGGTTTTTTTTCTTAATTTTTTTCTATTTATTGAGACATTTGAGTAAACTAGCACCTAAATATATGAAAAAATAATGAAAAAAATTATGATATATCACAAATTATCAAAGACATAGCTTATCAAATAAGTACTTCTTTGAATTATTCTTCCAATACCTTATCTTATTTCAGGTGTAGTGTTGTACCAATTAGTTCCACATTTTAATTTTATTCATATTTTAATGTTAGCTTTCGATTTCAAATTTTGAAAAGATGTGTCTTAACAACTTTTATATATTGTATCCAATTACCAACTCACCCTCCACGTGGCCTTCTTGAGAAATTGGTGGGAAGTTTAATAAGAAATCCATTTATTCTTTTAGTGATTTAACCATTTACACAGTCCATTTATTGATTTTAGTATTCACTAAGTTTTACCCGTATAACCATTTAACCGCTTGAAACCATTTACTTAAGTGAGACAAGTTTGATCATAGGTAGAGGTAAAAATAAACGGATTTCTAATCGAACCACACAGTATAATTAGACGGTTCCGAATGTGGGTAAAGTCAATAACCACCGACATACCACTCATTTACAACCTTAGTAGTTGGAGGTGCAATACTCATCCTAGATAGATGTCATAATTTGAAACTGACAAAATGAATTAGTGATATTCAATCTGAATACTTTGAAGTGATGCAATTTGATATCTCATATAGTCTATGTTTATAGTCTTCACGGCAATCCGATGGCAACAGCTTCTGCTATTCCACTAGAAACGATATCATTTGCAAATAAATACTAACAAACTAACAAGACTGGTTTAGTTTCCACCTTCATGCTCCACATTCCCTTTTTCATTATCTAGTCCAGTATAATATTCCCATGAGATTTCTTTCCTTCGTATTCTCAATCACTTACTCAGGAATAGAGAACCGAGCTCTTAATGGGAAAAGTGATAGAATCGATTCAGAAATATAAATCAACTAGTTTTTTTCATAAATCATTCAAGGGATTGATTGTAACATCCCGAAACAGCGGAAAATTTAAAAATTCATAATCAAGACAAAGAGCACAATAATCAAGGCGGGACTGTTACTTCTCATAAACAATAAAGCGGTGCACCATAATACATCAGAGTTTGCCAAAATGAATACATGATTACAACAAAACGATAAGGGAAGATAAATGTAATCATGTGGACCTCAGTGGTCTGACTAGAGGATCTGACTCCAAACGCGCGCGCCCGCCGATTACCACCCCACTGGACCTACTGCAGTCCTGAAAATATATAACAACAATGCCTGAGTTTCCAGAAGGAAACCCCGTATGCCAACTCACCTATATATGCATGCATTACACAATGAACCTATCATACTAGTAACATGTCATGGCATCGACAGAAATGGAAAACAGTTCCCCCGAAGGGTAAAACAAGACATCAGTCCGACAATCAACAACGAGTCTCCCGAGGAGACCTACTGCAGGCACATGCAGTCTTACAGCACGCGACATCTCACCCCCCACGCGCAGCTACACTACTCAAGGGTTCGGCAGGGAGCCTCTGTCACGCCTGCGGGCCGATAGAATACAGATCTGCAAATCTCAGTGGTCGGAGCCACAGGGACCAACGGGGCCGTCGCCCGGAAGGTATAACAACAACATCTCGGTAGGTGCCCAGCCGAGGAAAACAACATAGCCGGAACAGCCTCAGCTCAACAATCACCATCGCCGGCACAACCTCGGCGGCATCACCGGCACAGCATCGGTGGTCCATCACAACAGTCCGGCACAACATCGGACAAATCCAGACCGAAGTCTGCCAGGTCATCAGGCTCCTCGAGCCGCAAACACCAACCGCGCCGCTATAAAAGCAGGGCAGCGACCTCCGTAGCCCGTGGGCCGGTAGTCACCCCACCCAACGCCAGTTGCGTGCCCGCACAACATCAACACTGGGATCCGCGATCCCTCAGGCCTGCTATACTACAATAAGTCCAATCAATCCATCACATTTGTCACGCTCCATACCTGGAACTGACGCGTCCCGAACACCCACACTCTTCCCAACGGCGGTCCCTGGGTAGGCACGCATCACGCGCCCACCGTCACCTCCCGGCTCACGCACAAGGCGAGGACACGGGTTTCCGTGGCAAATTGGCGTTCAAAAAGGGAACCAGGAATTCTGTCCTGGGCCCAAACGGTCGACCGTAAGAGGTGATTCGGTCGACCGTTTCCAGAAAGAAATCGGTCGACCGTCCCTAACACGGTCTACCGCTGCGCACAGAACACAATCCCTCCAACGGTCTACCGAAGGTCTAAAACCGGTCGACCGAACGAGGTCAAAATCCGGAGTTTGGTCAACATTCAAAACATCCTATCGGTCGACCGACTCAGGGGTCTCGGTCGACCGACAACAGTTAGGGTCAACCTATACTTCTACGTCATATAACGGTCGATCGAACTCAAGCCTACGTCCGAACAACATGCAATATAAACAATTAAACTTAAGTTCCGGTCGACCGAACACAAGGCCTCGGTCGACCGAAACGCAACAGGCAGTAAAGATATACATGCAATCGGTCGACCGCCCAAGGGCCGGTCGACCGTCCGGTCGTCTTCAACCTCGCGCCAGCCGAGGTTTCTTCGCCCAAACACGACGTCGGAGAGGCCTCCGACCTCCTCCGACCGACCAACACGACCCTCTCATGAGTGTCAACAACAAAACCACACTAGAGAGCGACATACCTCACGAGAACGACGAACAAAGCCGGAGCACCGCTCGCGCACGCCGCCTCCGGTGATCTCCTCGTGCGCTCAACTCCGCCCTCTCCCGCCTGGACCGCCTCACACCTCACGCCGACGCAGCCTCCTCCGCCTGAGCTTGAGCGACTGAGGAAGAAGGTGTGTGTTTGGTGAGAATGAAAGAAGAAGAAATGAGGAAGGAGATGAAAGAAGGAGAAGAAGAGAGAGAGCCTTATTTAAAACTCGGTGCTACAGTAACCCCAACCCTTCACCTTCCCATGCAACTCCTGCACACTCACTTCCTCATGCAAACCACACTTTAACCATCATTAGTCCACTAACCCTAGGTTAGGGATCTAACATTGATGATAGTCTGAAAATCCATATAGATGATTCTGTTAGTCGAACCTGTTAAAGTTTAAGAGAGTCGGCTCATGGTTGGTCTAGCTCAAATAATGGACAAGTCAACATGATTACTTATTAAAAAATAGATTTTTTATTCTCGAAATGTGAGATGACCAAATTTGCTAACATCAAAACTTAAAAGAATCTATTATAAAATAAAGTTCCGTTTATGAGTACCAAATATTCATTGAAAAATACAAACTTAAGATCAGCCGTATTTTGATTGCGTCCTCCAATCAAATTTCCCCTGGTTTAAAGCACAACCAAGTCTCATCCATCTCTAATATTTCCAATTCCGTTATTTGATGTAGATGAGACCTATACGAATTTTTTTGGATGAAAATAGCTATGAGTCTGTGACAGTGATCTGCAGTCAATTCTAGTAAGGAGAATCTAATAACATTTCAAAAGTGATGTCAAACAGGAACCAACAGGTTTATTAGTCCCTGTTTAAAGTTTAAACACCATTGGTTTTTTATAAACAAGAAATAACAATTTCTGCATCAGTATATCTTCCAGACCACCAATGATTCAACTGCCACAAGCACTGAAATAAAAAAATTTATAAACAACGGACCCATATCATGACAAATCTCGATAAATTATGACCACTTAGCGATTTTTCAGCCAGTTACAAGTTGCAGAGAATAATTCAGAGCATTTAGATAAGTAGTAGCAGCTATTGGTTCTCCTTGGATAACAACAAAAGATAAGATCATTGTAATAACCTTAATCTAAACACCTTAATTAAACTAAACTAAACTAAACCTAATTAACCTAATTAAGCCTTGATTAGTGAAGCATGAGGTGGCTTGTTTTGGTTGGAAGAATTGGAGATGAAGTTGAAGATAAGCTTGTTCTCTTCTATGAATAGAGATGAGGTTAAGGAAAAACGTTTTCTTGATCATTTGTTTTCTTCAGAGAGTGAGAGAAGTGATTTCAGGGGAGAAGAAGAAGAAGAGAAGGAGAAGGAGAAGAAGTGAAGGAGAAGGAGTTAGGTGGAGGTTGCCAAAGCTTGGGAGGCGTCCTCGAGCGTCAATAAGGTATGCCACATCTTCATTATAACTCACATAAGCCTTGTGAGTGTTGGAGATCGACGTTGGTGTCGAATTCCCCGTCGGATTGCAACCTATTCAGAGGTTGAAGACGACGATCGGTCGACCGGTGCCTGTAGGCAGTCGACCGATCTTATTATTATATTTATTTGCACCCGCGAACGGTCGAACGATGTCTATGGGCGGTCGACCGTTATGCCAGATTTGTACGGGAAAAAGGGTTGATGCTGTTATCGGTCGAACGGATCCACTTAGCCGGTCGACCGAAAAACAATGAGAATGGGTCGGTTGAGGATTTTGACTTATTAAACGGTCGAACGTCCTTAACCTTGTTCGACCGATCTATTCGATGCTAAGTCGGTTGGGAGCTTTGACCATCAAAGCGGTCGACCGCTCTTTAACTTTCGGTCGACCGACTGAGCATTTTAATTAAGCGGTAGAGTGCCTGTGATGTTTCGGTCGAACTGTATAGCAGTTCCGGTCGACCGAATACCACTTAGGCAAAATGCTGAAAGTCCTGTTATCGGTTAAACGGCCCCTTGGTTCGACCGATCGGATATATATATTATATAAATTTGGTATAGCGTAGACCATCCAAACGGTCGACCGCTAGATGACTTTTGTTCGACCGATGGGTCGGTAATTCGGTTGGCATGGTTCGACCGGATGCTATTGTTTGTACAGTACCGAGTACTGTGTGGAAGATCGGTCGACCGGTGTGCTTGTAGCGGTCGACCGATCTGCGGCAGGTTGGTGGATTTATCCACACGCGATCCGTTGAGTATAGGTCGACTACCGGCTCCGAGGCGACGGTTGATTACCGGCTTTGAGAGCGACGGATTTCACCTTCGACGAGGGCGTATTATTGTATTACTGTTGCCTCTCTTACCGAGCGGGGTGTGAGGGATGTGTACCGTAAACCTTGGGCAGTTTGCTAGGGTTTAGCGGTAGGCCGAGGATGTTCCGACAGGGTGCGCGTCCGGCGGCTCTTGGGGGAGCAGCGGCTGTCGTCTGACCCGAGTAGTGTATTCGGCGGGCTGACTCGCTCCTGGGGTGGCGGCGTCGTACCGGGGGTTCCTTCCTGCACTTTTGGGGAGCAGTGGTGTCGACTGACCCTTGTGAGGCAGCGGTGAACTGACTTGACCCTAGTGGCAGGAGTGGTTCAGTGCCGCGGAGGCGGTGAGGGCATTATTGTGGACCCGAGGTGGATGATCATGTGCATTAAATTGCATTGTCTTTAATTCCTTTTTGTATTTTAGGAGGTTTAGTATACGGGGTACCTGCAGGGAACTCAGGCATGTTTGTTTGTTTGCATTTCAGGTAGCGAGTAACATTAGAGTCAGGTGGTGACCGAGGAGGGTGCCCCCGGGTTCAGATCCTGTCCTCTTTTATATCTTTTGTTGAGGTAGTGATTACATGTATATTCATTTTTGTTGTAATCACAGTTGACTCATATGTATAGTTTGACTTCCACGTGGATCTGTATCTATATATATATATTTTGTCTTGTTGTCTCGTGACGTGCCCAGTGTTGACCGTTGACGGTCTTTATTATTGTTTTAATTTTCCATTGTTTTCGGGTACGTTACAATCATTGATCTTTCAACCAAAATCATCAGTAACTAATAGCACTTTTATAATCCTACGAATATTTTCAGCAACAAAAAAAAGATATACTATTCGTCAGTTACAGAGTTCAACGTTAGTGCTAATAATACGACATCAGTTTTCTAGAAATTGCAGTGAAAATTTAAACAGGTTACAAACTCAGGCAACTCTAGTCTTCTTAGATGAAAATACGGAACTCGAGAACTTCCAAACTAACTGTAACATCCCGAAACAGCGGAAATTTAAAAATTAATAATTAAGGCAATAGAGCTCAATAATCAAAGACGAGACTGTTACTTCTGATAAAACATATAAGCGTTGCACCATATTACATCAGAGTTTGTCAAACGGTACATGATTACAACAGAACAACAAAAGGAAGATAAACGTAATCATGTCGACCTCAGTGGTCCGAATAGAGGATCCGATCCCAAGATACGCGCGTCCGCTGATCACCACCCAACTGGACCTACTGCGGTCCGGAAAAAGATGCAACAACAATGCCTGAGTTTCCATAAGGAAACCCCGTATGCCAGGTTCACCTATATGCATGCAGTAGTACAAATGAACCTATCATACTAGTAGCATGTCATGTCATCGACAGTAAGGAAAAACAGTTCCCCCGAAGGGTAACATGAGACATCAGTCCGACAATCATCATCGGGTCTCCCAAGGAGACCTACCATAGGCACATACGGTCTAACTGAACAAGACGTGATACTCCCCACACGCGGCTACACTAATCATGGGGTTCGACAGGGAGCATCCGCCAGGTCCGTGCCATAAGAATCAGATATGTAACTCGTGGTCGAAACAACACCAACGGAGCCGTCGCTCGGTCGGTCCATCAATCATCATCTCATTAGGTGCCCAGCTGAGGAAAACATAGCCGGAACAACATCGGCCCATCATAGCCGGAACAACATCGACCCAACATAGTCGGAACAACATCGGCCCATTAATCATCATCGCCGGAACATCATCGGCGACATCACCGGCACAACATCGGTGATCCAACAATACGTCTGGCACAACATCGGACGGGTCCATACCGAAGTCTGCCAGGTCATCAGGCTCCACGAGCGCAAACACCAACGTCGCCGCTATAAAAGCAGGGCAGCGACCTCCGTCGCCATATAGGCCGGTAGTCACCTCACCCAACGACAGTTGCGTGCTAGCACAATCATCATACATTGGGATCCGTGATCCCTCAGGCCTGCTACTCTACAATGAGTCCAATCAATCCATCACATTAGTTACGATCCATACATGGAGGTGACGCGTCCCGAACACCCACACTCTTCCACACGACGGTCCCTGGGCAGGCACGCGTAACGCGCCCACCGTCACCTCCCGACTCACACACAAGGCGAGGACACGAGTTTCCGTGGACAGAGTTGACATTCAAAAAGGGAACCAGGAATTCAGTCCTGTGCAAAAACGGTCGACCGAAAGAGTCAACTCGGTCGACCGTTTCCTCAAGGGAATCGGTCGACCGAAAGTCTGGATCGATCGAACTATTTGCGCAAAACTTAATTCCCAACGGTCTACCGAAGGTCTAAAATCGGTCGACCGAACGATGTCAAAATTCGGAATCTGGTCAACATTAATTTAAAACTATCGGTCAACCGACTCAGGGGTCTCGGTCGATCGAAAACTAACAGGGCATCATAGTATTTCTACGTCAGATAACGGTCAACCGCAAACATGCATAATAACCAGTACACTTAAGTTTCGGTCGACCGAACACAAGGAACCGGTCAACCGAAACAGAACAGATAGACAAAATACACAACATTCGGTCGATCGTTGGTTGTCTTCAACCTCGCGCCAGTCGAGGTTTTTCACCAAAACTCTTCGTCGGAGAGGTCTCCGACCTCCCCCGACCGACCAACGCAACCCTCCCACGAGGGTTAACAACAAAAACACACTAAGGAGCAGCATACCTCAACACGAAGATGGAGCACGTCGGAGCCTCGCTTACGCACGTCGCCTCCGGTGATGACCTCGCGCGCTCGCCTCCTCGCACAACCTCCGCTGGACGAGCTCCTGCCTCCTCTGCCGCCGGAAAGGAAAGAAAAAGGGGTGAGGGTTGCAAGAGAGAAGAGAATGGAAGAGAGTGAGAGCTTTCTCCTCTTAAACCCAAACCAACTTCACCAACAGTCCACTACTCAACCCAACCCATCACTCTCCCCCCATGCCTACTGTTCACGCCCCTCTTCTTGCCCAAGCAACCACTGTTCACGTCATCCCTTCCCCATGCAAACTCCACCCTAATCTCCTCCTAATCCCCCATCAGTACCCTAATGGGTTTAGGATTCTAACACTAACACTAACGCAAACCCTATTGCCGGTGTGGTGGTACTCAAGATTGAAAATAGACAATGTTTCTAACTGAGTTGCTGTCAAAGAAATTCAGAATGAGCTACGGTACATATAAACAAACATGCATGACTTCAATTCACCAACAATCTCAAATAACTATAGAAATATTATCAAACTTCTTTTCTTACTTTCAGCATGGAGGCTTCCAGACAAGCAGAACAAATATGATTACCAAATAAATGTACTTACCTTTTATGGAATGAACAGGGACCTAATTCACCCATACATCTTTAAAAAATGAGATCAAGTACAAGTCCATGTACACTGTTACCACTTAAAGTCTTTAACACAATAACCTACAACATTTTAATTATCACTAATAGACATGAAACAGTAGGATTGTATCTTCGCAGGTTTTATTTATTAGAAAGAATCAGGCACATTAAAGGACGATTAAATCAACAATGGATGTAAGATCATACAGTCAAGAGACATGAAAAGGCAGAAAAAAAGAGAGTGTTTATTGATATTTCAACGTTATACAATGATATGAAAGTTTCACTACTTAGTCCTACCACTTTTTTAGCCAACCCTCCTCTTTTTTCATCCGGGCTTGGGACCGGCAATGGCAGAGTTAAAAAGGGGTTCTCTACCCTACCCTACCACCTACGAACTTAAGACCCTAACATGACTTCAAATATAATTCGTTTCCCAAAATCCTTAAAACCCTTAATACTATGCAGATTTATACAATTAAAAGCCTTATGCAAGTAAATCCCAAGCATTAGGCAAAGTTGAACAAAAACCTTGCTCTATGATATGAAGAAATTATTCAACATGAAAATTCAAAAGGAATAAAGACAAATAATATGTCATTATGTCCTATGATCATTGAACCGTAACGGCAACTAATTTCTGTCATTGTGTCCTAGCAAAAGGTTACTCTAAAATATTATAGCTGCATTAAATATCTACAACCAAAAATCAATCTAAAGAAGCATTGGTTCCAGGAAACCACTTCTGCAAAATAACAGGGAAATAAGTATATGAATTAAAAACAGAAGAAAAATCAGAAAACCACGATAGTAGAGAAAAGTGTGAACCAGTTAATCTTCACCTGCTGTAGAAATTTTGAGGAAGGATTTTGAGGAAGAAGAAGGAGACTTGTTGCGTTTGATTATAGATCTTAATTACCTATTACATTTGAACCTAACGATTATATATACTTCGTACTTTTGTTCCCGTTGTGATGTATGTATACGAGGAGGTGTGTCTTGAATGTTTGTCTTGAATGTTTGATGGATGCCGAGGAGAGGAGTTTAATGTGATGACCGTTGTAATCTTCGATTTCAATGTGATTACCGTTTGCAATCTTTAATACGCCCCCTCAAGTTGAGTCCTGGAATAGGTTGAAGAGACCCAACTTGGATAGGATAGAGTTTGCTTGTGGCTGATCAAGTGCTTTGGTGAATATATCGGCGAGTTGGTCTTTGCTGGGAACATATGGAACCTCGATTTCCTTTGCCTGAATCTTTTCACGAATGAAGTGACAGTCGACTTCAATATGTTTGGTTCTTTCGTGGAAGACAGGATTCTGAGCTATGTGTCAAGCTGCATTGTTATCACAAAACATTTTTATAGGAAGATGGTAAGGTTGCCCCATGTCGAGAAGCAGTTGTCTAAGCCAGATGAGCTCGCTAGTAGTGGATGCCATGGCCCGGTATTCTGCCTCAGCACTGGATCTGGCAACAACGTTTTGTTTCTTGCTTCGCCAGGTTACTAGGTTTCCGCCAACAAATGTGCAGAAACCCGTAGTGGATTTGCGATCGTGGCTGCCTGCCCAATCTGCATCAGAAAAACCAATTATTGAGTTAGAGTTGTTGTTTTTCATCCATATCCCTTGTCCTGGAGTTCTCTTAATGTATCTAAGTATCCTAGTAATTATATCTAAGTGGGGTGTTCTAGGTGAGTGCATAAATTGGCTGATAATGCTAACAGCATAGGTTATGTCAGGTCTTGTGACAGTGAGGTATATGAGTTTTCCAACAAGTCTCTGATATTGTTGAATATCTTTTATAGGTTCTCCTTCAGTAGTGTTTACCTTTAGTTTAGTTTCTATGGGTGTATTTGCGGGTTTAGCCCCAAGTTTTCCTGTTTCTTTTAAAAGGTCGATGGCATACTTTCTTTGTGATAAAAACAACCCCTTTTTTGAATATGCAATTTCTATACCGAGAAAATATTTTAAATGTCCTAGGTCTTTAATATTAAATTTTGTTTTTAAGTGTTGTTTAATTTGGTTGATCTCGTGGTCGTTATCTCCAGTGATTATGATATCATCTACATAGACTAAGATTATGGTACTGGTGGTTTTATGATGTTTGGTGAACATGGATGCATCAGCGGAAGATTTATCGAAACCGTAAGAAATAAGACAGTGGCTAAGTTTGGCATACCAAGCACGCGGAGATTGTTTTAACCCGTAGATAGCTTTGTTGAGTTTGCATACCTCGTTCGTGGATGTGTAACCTGGTGGAGGAATCATATATACTTCTTCTTCGAGGTTTCCTTGAAGAAAGACATTTTTCACATCCATTTGATAGAGGTTCCATTTTTTGTTTACGGCGATGGAGAGAAGGACACGAACAGTGTTCATTTTAGCTACAGGAGCAAAAGTTTCTAGGTAATCTAGGCCATAGGTTTGTGTGTATCCTTTTGCTACAAGTCTTGCCTTGTACCTTTCTATGGTTCCGTTACTATTGTATTTTATTTTATATACCCATTTACACCCAACTGGTTTAATTCCCTTTGGCATTGTGGTTAGAATCCAGGTGTTGTTTGTCTCTAGGGCTTGTATTTCTTCTTGCATAGCTTGACACCATTTTGGATCTCTTAGTGCTTCATTATAGGTTTTGGGTTCTATATGTTTATCTATAGTTCCTAAAAAACTTTTGTGATGGGTTTTTATTTGTTCGTATGATATGTAATTTTGGATAGGGTAAGAAACATGGGAAGTGATATAGTCGTGTAAGTGTTTTGGTGGACGGGTAGGCCGTGTAGATCTTCTTGGAATGTTTTCGTCTTCGTTGTTGTGTGGTTCTTCATTGTCTTCTTCTTGGAGATCGGGTGTCACCATGGTGGTTTCTGGATCGCAGGTGATGGGTATTGGTGCATCATTGGAGTTTGGTGATGTTGGAGATCCGTTGTCTTCAGTGTCTGGGTGGAAGAACGAACTGTTTTCGACAATCTTTACATCCCTAGAGATATATAATTTACAATTATTTGGGTCATAACACTTGTACCCTTTTTTTCTAAAAGAATAGCCTAAGAAAATACATTTACGAGAATTATAATCAAACTTGTCATCCTTTTTCCTGTGAACAAAGGCAATGCATCCAAAAACACGTAAGTGATCAAGAAATAATTTCCGACCAGTTAGGATTTCCAATGGTTGTTTGTTTTGGAGACGTGGACTTGGTAGGCGGTTAATAAGATAAGCAGCGGTTAAAACAGCATCAGACCAAAAAACTTTTGGAACATGGTTCTGAAAAAGTAGTGCACGTGTGATATTCAAGAGGTGACGATTTTTTTTTTCAGACACACCGTTTTGTTCAGGAGTGTTAACACACGTGGTTTGATGAAAGATTCCTTTTTGTTTTAAATAATTTTGGAAGATATTACTGGTGTACTCAGAACCGTTATCTGACCTTAAAATTTTAATTTTGAAATCATACATGTTTTCCACAAAACTCGAGAAAGTACAGAATGTATTAAAAACTTCAGATTTTGATTTTAATAAATAAATCCATGTGGTACGAGAAAAATCATCAATAAAGGTGATAAAATATTTGAACCCGTTATAGGATTCAGTTGGGGCTGGTCCCCAGATATCAGAATGTATTAATTCTAATGGATGTCCTGTTTTAATGGATGATAAATGAAATGGCAATCGAGTTTGTTTGGAAAAATTACACACATCACAAGATAAATCAGACTTAATAGATGGAAAAAAAGCATTTTTAAAACAGGATGTGACGGATGTCCCATCCTTTTATGCCATAACTCATGTTTGGATAAATTGCCTACATGCAATGCCTGTTTGTTTTTGTCTAGAATGTAGAGGTTATTGACGAGTTTTCCTCTACCAATCGTCTTCCCTGAGATACGATCCTGAAATACAACATCATTGGGTGAGAAAATGATATTACAGTTTAGTTCTTTGGTGATTTTTGCAACAGATAACAAGTTAGATTCAAACGAAGGCACATACAAAACATTTTTTGCAATCTGATCTAATAATTTTATATTTCCTATTCCTTCAATTTCTACTTGATTTCCATTAGCCACACTAACAAATTTATTTAATATGGATAAGTTCCTTTTAAGATCTAGCAATAAGTTAGGATTGCCTGTTATGTGATCGGTAGCACCAGAATCGATAATCCATACATCACTTTCATTTTTCTTGGACTGAAGGGCTAACATATGATTTTCAAGAGCTTTTATCATACCTGCGAAATTACCTGAAGATGGAGGTTTGTTTTGCAAAACGGCGTTTAACTTATTTATAAGATGATGAATATCCTCTTCAGAACCCGCTAGGCCCATGTTTGCTGGAGAGAAAAAATTCTCTCGGTTACTCGGATTCGGAGCCGCTCCGATTGCGCGAGTCGGATCCGTTGGAGTATATAATCCTCCCGACCCGACTGCTGACATTCCATGCGATTCCTGTGAGAGAAAAGAAAAATTAGGGTTAGGGTTGGTCGAGTGGCTGCTGCCGCCTTTGGTGGTGGCGATGTAGCCGCTCCCGCCCGATGATCCTCCAGTGCGGTGAGATATGCCTCTTCCATCTCCTCCTCCTCCTCTTCCATCTCCTCCTCCTCTTCTGTCGTTGTCTTTTGGTGGTCGGAGATGTGGGTAGAGAAACCAGCAACTGTTTTTGCTATGTCCGGTTTTTTTGCAGTTTTCGCAGTGTTCGTCTTTCCGATTTCCATACCGTTTTTTGTTGCTTTGGTGTTGGTTTTGTGACCTTCCGGTGAAAAACGCCTGATTTTCTGCTTCAGTTGTTGGTTGGTTTTGCGATGGAGTTGTGGTCCTTCGTCGCGATTCTTCGCGAAGGATCATGGCGATGACAGAAGCAAGCGGTGGTAGCTCGGGAGCCATAAGCACCTGACTCCTGATGTTTTCAAAGGATGGATCTAGACCTACCAGAAACTGGTAGATCCGGTCTTGTTCGGTTCGTTTTCCGATTATCAGTGCGTCGGTTGTCGGTGGTTCGTAAACCCCCAACTCGTCCCATGCTTTTCTGAGAGTACCAAGGTACTCAGTGACGCCTTTGTGGTTTTGTCTTGATTGCGCTATTTCTTGTTTGATTCTGAAGATGTGTGCAAAGTCTTGCGCCTTCCCATAGTGTTCTTGAACAGCATCCCAAAGTTCTTTGGCACTGTCTTTGTAGAGGAAGATCTCCCCTATCTGCGGTTGCATGGATGCAATTATCCATGACATAACCAAGTGATCAGAGGTCTGCCATTCTTCCCGTGTGGCCTCCGTTTCTGGTCCTTCTGGTTTCTTTGAGGTTCCGATGATGTGGCCAATCTTTCCCCTGCCGCTGAGGGAGAGGGACACCGCCCGAGCCCAGGACAAGTAATTTGTCCCGTTGAGTAGAGTAGATACCAAACGGGAAGGGTTTTCGTGGTGGTTTCCCGACATGGTTTGGTGGGATTTTTTCGGGTCGGGGTTTTTTGTGGATTTTGAGGGTTTGGATGTTGGTGGGTTGTTTTTCTTCTGCCTTCAACCCCCTCAGTGAGGAGAAGACCGGTGATGACCCTTGGGGAATCTGAGGTCGGATCAAAGATGCTCTGATACCATGTAGAAATTTTGAGGAAGGATTTTTAGGAAGAAGAAGGAGACTTGTTGCGTTTGATTATAGATCTTAATTACCTATTACATTTGAACCTAACGATTATATATACTTCGTACTTTTGTTCCCGTTGTGATGTATGTATACGAGGAGGTGTGTCTTGAATGTTTGTCTTGAATGTTTGATGGATGCCGAGGAGAGGAGTTTAATGTGATGACCGTTGTAATCTTCGATTTCAATGTGATTACCGTTTGCAATCTTTAATACCTGCAGAAATACTAAGGAAACCAAAACATGTCAGTGTCAGAAACTTACCATTTGCTTAAGAATTTGTTAATGCTTGGTTACATACCTCTGGGGTTAGATTTTGTGAAGCTCAGCCACTGTGGTGAATGTCAAACGTATCCTCTCCTCTTGTTTACCTGATGAAACTGATGCTAGAAAATGGTGCAGAAGGCAATAATTTTACAGATTTCGATGGCTTTGGAGCTGGAGGAATCCCAAAAACATTCCAAGTTCTCAAAGCCTCCTCCGCGCCAATTGATGCAACTGTGCAACCGTCTGGACTTTGGGTCATGGAAAGCACTCGAGATTTATGTCCAGTTAGCTCCGTTATCTTAGCCATCGACGGGTACTTCCACAACGTCAATTGGTTCTGAGGAAAGCCATGGGAGCTTAAGAGTTCCCTCTCATCCTTATTCCAGAGCAAAGCACTCACTTGGGAACCTGTATCTACCGAGTTCAGGCAAGCCCCAGTGCAAGTGTTCCAAAACTTGATGCACCTGTCAGCCCCGCCTCCCCCAGAAGCAAGCAGATTTCTCTGAAATGGGCACCACGCAAGGGCCTTGACAGCAGCTCTGTGATCGTCAAATCTGTGGCGCCATTGATGTTGGTTTGGTGGCGCGCGTGATGAGGCCATGGACAAATCCTATCGATCCCTCCACTTGCCAATTGCTGACCCGAACCAGACCACTTAAGACAACATACTTCTGCAGTGTGACCTTCATAAGTCTGAACAATATGATCTCTTATTCGCACGTCATTGTTCACAATCAAACCGTCCAACCCTCCAGTGGTCAGAAGGTGATTGTTCCACGAAAGAGCACCGACGCGAGAACCATGTGCCCCCCTTAATGTTCTGATCAGACAGTTGGAAGACGAGTTCCAAAGCTGCACATCAGAATTGTTCAGTCCAACAGAAATGTTTACACCATCAGGAGCCCAGTTAACGCTTGTGATGGGACCACTGTCCTCATCAACCGTCACTAGCTCAGAAGCTGATCCTGTGGAAGCATCCCAAAAGTAAACGGTGGATCCAAGAGCGACCGCCAAGACATTGTTGCATCCCCAATCAACCAGATTCAAGTAGTAGTCGTCCACGAGATTTGGTAAATCCAATGTCCTCTCTGAAGACTGTAGAATAAAAATTGACAACATTAGAAAACAATATTCAGGTCAGAAGTAGATACTTAAATTGATGGGAAGTAAAACCCACCTGTGATATGTGTCTACGCTGCTTATTGAGCTTGACCGGTTGCGAGGATAAGTTTTTGCTGGGCTCAAGGGGGATAGGATCAACTGGAGTTTGTGGCTTGCTCTTGAATGAAAAGATCCTGGTCCTGTTTTGGAACACAGTCTCGGTAAGGGCTTTTCGGTAAGCTTCCTTAGAGGGGGCTTTTTAAGGTTGGGTCAGCATGAAGTGAGCGATGTCCATATCCATTGAGGCACGATTCGGTATGAAACGGTCATACTGTAAATAAAAAGAAGCAACTACAAATTAAGCACCCCCAATAGATAATTGACGAAACATGGTTAGAATATCAGAACAAAAAACAAAACCCTGACTCCAAAAATCGTTAGAACATACTCGATCTAAATAAAAATTGGTTTAAGAACAATGATAGCAGCAAACTTGAAATAAAAAATAGGGCATAGCAGCAAACTTGAAATAAAAAATTGGTTTAAGAACAATGATAGCAGCAAACTTAAAATAAAAAACGTAAAAATTAAGATCGTAAAGAAAAAAACTTAGATAACAGCAAGGTTAAGAAACCAAAACTACATAACAAATTTTCAATTGATCTGGAAATCATTATAAAAAAAAACCCCGAACTAACAACTTATCTTCAGAATCTATTATTTGTTAGAGAAACTAACAAAGATTCATTGCCAAGAACCCCAACAAAAAAGAAGCATATTTATTTTTATAACTCTAAACACTATTGCCAAGAAGATCTACTAAATGTCAAGAACCCTAACAACAACAAAACCCTGAAGACTAGAAACACAATTGTCAACCGAAGAGAAGCATATATATTCCTAACTAAAAATCATTCTCGAAAACTGCAACAGGCAAAAAGGAAATATTTACAGAAAAACAGAAAAGGAATGAAAGGAATGACATTGCTAAAGCAATCAAGGAACCCTAAAAGAATATAGCACGTGCTCACATGGACATTCGAAGACGACGGTGGTTTGGTTTTGTTGGAGTAGCGGTTGGACAAGACTCTGTATCTCTGGTTAGCCCTTGCTGCATCCATCACAACAAAAACAACCGAAAACGCAAAAAAAGAAGATAAAAAACGAAAACAAAAACAAAAACGAAAGAGACGCAAACCCTTTCGTTTCTTCCCTGCACAGAAAACGTTAGAACAAAAACGAAGGAGCTTCAGAGAGCAAGCGCAGAGTTTTGAGAGAGCGAGAACGAGAGCAAAATGGGAATTTGAGTGAGTGGTTTGGAAACGAATGGGTGGGTATATATAGCCTTCCACGCACCCTTTTTCTGTTCGCGGTCAAACTTTCAATGCGTAAGTAATCTCCTCTCTTTCCTATAATTTCGCCATATCTTATTTTTTATTTTTTGAACCGAGTCGGGTTTTTAGCCTAATTCATTCGATTTTTTCATTAATATTTTCATTTTGCAACGGTTATTTTCAATTGGCCAAGTGACGTATTTTTTTATTTAACTTTAGAAACTTCTTGAAGACGTGGTCAATTTTTTGCATATGATGTAATAATATTTTCATTTATTCATAATATTCCCAACAAAAACATTAAGATAATGTCATATTCATAATTATTTATTCTTGTATGTTGTATCGTAACCTTAATATTTCGTAAATAAATAAAGAAAATCTTCATAAATCATTAATTCTTAAGTAATTTGTTTTGATAAATATGTTTGATAAACGATAGAAAATTAAACAAATCCAAATATAAACCATGATAATGTGCTAATAAAATTATGAATATTAGTGTTATTCACAAAAAAATAATGACTATTGTTTTATTATTGGACTTGATGGTACAATTTTACACCTACTTTTTCGATGTTTATAATAGGATTTTTTTTCGAAATAATATATATTTTAAAATTTCCAAAATAACCATCCCTTAAAACTATTTTCCACGCTATACCCACTGCCACCACATGGTGACACGTGGCGGCGACGACTCTTGTTTTTAGTGTGTACAGAACTTGGTGTCCTGACGCCGAGTTCAGTTGATTTTTTTGTAGAACGCGGCATTGCCAACGCAAAGTTCTATATAGGGACACTTCCCAGAAAATGCTTTAACGTAAATCGGCAACACCAATGTCTAGTTTTTTTGAGAGAACTCAGCCCTCGAGTTGCCGAGTTCCACCTAATGGAACTCAGCACTGGAGTAGCCGAGTTTAACTAAGTGAAACTCGATCACTTCAGTGTCGAGTTCTCTCAACCAGAGCTCGGCTAATCCAGAGTCAAGTTCTCTCAAACAGAACTCGACACTGGTGTTGCCGAGTTTAGTTTGGTGGAACTCGAAATCGACATTTAATCGCCGAGTACGGTTTAATAGAACTACAAACATTTAATTTAATAGAACTCGACCCCTCCATTTAAGTTAATAGAAATCAGCAATTTCATCTCCTGTTTGAAAATACTTCAATAACAATCATCAAAATCATTCCAACTACAAACATTCAAACAACAAACACAATCATTCCGACTACAAACAGTTCACCAACAAACACAATAATTCCAACTACAAAAATTTCGACAAACACAACCATTTTAACCTCAAAACACAAACAACTACAGTAAAATGAAAATAACATCCAAAAGACCAAGTTTAACATTTTGACATAAACCAAACTTACACTAATGTAATAACAACCAAATAAGTTTAATACAACAAAATATCTATCCTAAGTGAACCCTCAATCTCTTATTCTTTTTAAGACGTGCTTGAGCACGTCCTCTCGATCGGCCTCGTCCCCTTCGTCGTGCTGCATTTTCTGTCTGTTTCGCATCCTGAGTTAGACCACCACCGTCGTCTTGTGTGTATGGAATAATATTGTCATCTTCTTCAACGACGCGATCTTGACTCAATCAAAATGTGGGTTCTTCAGCACCAAAACACATGTTTCCAGTACTCAATCCAATGTACCATGATGCTCTAGTACCAATCCATATACAACTGTGTGCTCTCTTTAGGAGCGACACCTAGGAGTGGTCGCTGAAACTGTAGATGATCTCTTCTATGAGACCAATGCTGGATGAATTGGTGATTTTCCACCAACCAATTAACGTTCACTCTGTAGACCGAACTGTCTCATGACTCGGTCTAGACAATGCATAACCACCTTGCCAAAATTTATAAGACATGTATGGCTTGTCCAGATCTCAGAACTTTCTGTACATAGTGGTGGTAACTGACTAAGATCCAAATGTGTATAAGGATCCCACGTCACCTGATCAACTTCCAGCACGTCGAGCTCATTCCGATAAAAATCAAGTGTCGTCGTCTTCGCTCTACCCTTGAATGATCTGTTGGCTAATAATCGTTAATCCGTTTTGATGATTAACCAACATATCAATAAACACATGTATTATCTTAATATCATCGCTTGCATATATTGTGTTATCTAACGTTTCAGGAACCAAGTTTAACTTAACAAAAGAAATGAAGAATGAAGAGTAGATATGTTTTACATTTCTTGTATATAGGCTTCAATGTAACTTGACACTTGAAATCGATGTTTAATTGCATTGCATAACCCTTAGGAAACCCATAGAAGTCCCATATACAAATCCATCTATTTTAAACTTCAATAGGAAATCGTCGAAACACATTAAAACCCTTAGAACAGGAATTCTTTGCAAAACCGGTTGATCGGTAGAACCATCTGGTTCGACCAGATTTCACCAGAGAACTTTAGTCAGCATTTTATCTCTTTTACGGTCGACCAAATTCTTACTTTCATTCGACCGATTCTATATATGGTTTTCCTGTCTACAATCGGTCGACCGACATACCTCTTCCGTTCGACCGTTTCTCCTTTGTCAACCGATATGACTTAGTTCATCCGATTCAAATCTTCTAGTCTATCAGCTGTTGATGTAGGATCGTGTGGGTTATGGGTCCACAATACTAATCACAATTAATCCTAATTACATACTTGTTTGATCTATCAAAGATATGCAACGGAATTAAACTAACAAACAAGGAAGTAAAGACTAGAAATGCAAACCACGATGGACACGGGGGTTTTACAGAGGTTCGGCCACCGCCTACGTCCTCTCTTGCAAGCTCCGCTCGGATCACCGAGCTCCGCTAACGACTTCACTATCCACTCCCCGTTCCGGGCCGGGAGAGAACGCCTTTTACAAAACAAACTCCACGAACACCCTCGTGAGCTTGACTTTCTTCTCTCACAATTCGAGAGGATCACTTCGGGCTTTCACCGAAGTCCTTGCTTCTTTTACAACAATGAGAACTTGAGTGGAACACACTCTCTAACTTGAGCACACTTAGCTTAGGATGTGGAATTGATGCTAAGGTGTGGAAGTGTAAGCTTGGAGTGTTGGATTGGGGAAAAATGAGTTTGGGAGTTTCTCTCTAATGTATAGGACAAGTAGTAGTGAGAGAGTTGTGTTAAAATGTGTTTTACAACTCTTTATATAGGCATTAGAGAGAATAGATCCGTTGGGGTTGATTGGGTGAGTGTTGGTGTAGGATACACAAAACAGAAACTCGCAGGACCCAATTCTGAGTTAATTCGGCCGACCGGATCGTGATGAATGGTCGACCGTTTGGCAGTTTTGAACTCAGTTCGGTCGGCTGGTTAGGTAACGGTCGACCGCCCAACGCTAAGACTCAGGTACACTTAAGTGATCGGTCGAACACGGAATAGGGTTCGGTCGACCGATTTGGACCAGGCACTATGGGGTTGACAAACAATGATCTATTCGGTCGACCGAGCAAAGGTTTAGCGGTCGACCGATTTTGTCCAGGAGATTTGGGTTTGTCAAGAGACAGATATTCGGTCGACCGAACAAGGTCCTCGGTCGACCGATACTAGAAATGTATTTGGGGTATTTTTGGTTAATACGAATACGACCGTTGGGTATAATACGACAAAACAAACGGTCAGAAAAATAAGTTCATACGGTCGACCGAAAGTGTATACACGGTCGACCGAAACCGGGCAGTGAAAACACAAACAGGATGAATGATCACTCAGTCTACCGAACGACCTGTTGCGGTCGACCGAATGTGGGCAGACTGTTAGGGTTCAAGTTTAGTGTTTTCTTGTCTAAGTTTGGGTGATCTATTGAAGTCCAAATTATGTGAAACTTCGTGTGTGACTTCTACAAGGAACCTAGTGTGTGTTTGAGTTGATTTTATCTCAAGTACGCTCAATTTACACAAGTTCCTAAGACTCAAAGAAAATACAAAATACATGTCTTCAAAAGAGCTTGATTACATGTCTTGACTTGATTTTCCTTTCTTCCTTGAGTCGTGATCACCTGTAGAGGTTAGCACAAAGCAATATATATGCAATGCAATATGTGTGCTACTTTACGTGATCATAATTAAGATTAGGTTGATTAAATCATCAAAACATAGATTAAGGCAAAAAAGCCAACAGTTGACACGTGTCCTGGTTAGTGTGACTTCCGGTGGACCGAAACTTCATTTTGGTCGACCAATTGCATTTCCGTATTCGTCTTAAATATGACCGTTATACTTGCCTTATATATCAACGGTCGTATACACATACTTACATAACCCCCTTCTTAGATTTGGTCTTCTGGTCGACCGAACTTCCCTTAACGGTCGACCGATGCTTGAAACTTCCCAGACCCAGTTTTACTAGAAGTTTTCGCTCGAACCCTTGATTTATTTTGTTCGACTGATTGTCCATTGCTTAGTCCTGTCTTAAATCAAATACTTCATACGGTCGACCGAAACTCTAATAACGGTCGACTGGTTCTTGATTCTTTTCCAAATCCAGTTTTACTAGATGTTTTTGGTTGAACACGTGATCCATTTCGTTCGATCGATCACTTAAGTTCTAGCCCAGTTGGTCCGACCGTCTGCACCTTTGCTCGACCGAAACAATTATTTTCACATACGTACCAGTCGACTGATTGACCCAATCTGGTCGACCGTTGGTGTCCATAAATGTGTCCTGCCATTTCCTGTCTTGTGTTTTCTTACACAACATAATACCATTTTAGTCCCAATGGCTAGAATTAGTTTAGAGTATATATATAGAGCCAAGAACACACTTCTAAGGTCATCAATCTTTCTCCAAGCTCAAATCTCACTACTACTCTCATACTTGCTCTAAACATCTTGTGCTCACATCTTCCCACTTGAAATCACCATCTTTGATTGCATCATTCATTTCAATTGCTCAAGATTAGTTGCTGAAGTAAAGTCTTCAAGAGTTGCATGATTGATCGTTTTATATTAACCGTAAGTGCACGGCCGCGTTGAAACGGTGGCAAATACGGGTCGTCCACTGGGAGGTGTGTCGACGCTTGGTTTGTGCGAAGGTGAGTGGTAAAAAATAGAGAGAAAGGTTGGTTACACTAAACTACACTAAGATGCAAAAAGGAAATGAAGATAAGCAATAAAACTAACACCCATAGGGGGTAGAGAAATAATGTGAATATAAAGATGTGTGTGTGTGTGTGTTCAATTAAGCTCCTCACAACATGTGTTGCATGAAATCATAAAACTATATCCAACTTTGCCTCTACATGAGTTAAGATAAGACTACATCATTAAAACATACAAGACAATAATTGGAATGAAGCTAAATGAACTCATGTATAAAGACTAGACCCTACTATGCCTCCACATGAATTAAGATAAGACTACATCATTAATGAAGGGAATGTGTTCTAAACGTTTTACTTTTAAATGTCAATTATTATGAATTGAATGAGAAATCATTTTGTTCCTTGTTTATGTTATTCGTCTTTTAGAAGTGTTAAGGAAGATGCTCTTGGTCCTTAACCGTAGAGCTCTAAAAGATATTGGTTTACATAAAACAAAAGGTATTCGCAATCATGGTAATTAACATAGGACATTAATTACCGAGTTAAGATTGTCGTGTTGGTCATAGATCATTGTAGCTCTACAAATGAGTGACAACACGGGTACACAAAAGAGGAAGATATTACTTTTGTGTACTGAATAAACCTAATAAGTAAACATTATAGAATTGTGTTTTCTGTGTCATTAATGTTTTACTGTGTCTTTGGTCCTTTGATATGAGACTTATATCCGATCACTTAAGAATTGCTTAATTAGACTAGTGTCTTGAGCTATCGATGAGTGTAGTGTAAAGGCATTGGTTGGTTAAGTATGACTTTTGTTGGAGAAGATAGTTAGTCAAAAGATTATCATTGCCTCTCTTAAATGAGTGATGATATTAGTGGGCCCCTTGATAAAGCAAAGTTATAATGTGCACAATGTGATTTGAGTTAAGTCACATATTTATAACTAGCTTTAAAAGATCAAGAAATGAATACTAATACAAAGATGACACAATACTACTTTGTGTGTATTCTTAATATCATGAGGCAAGGGACGGACACAAGTGGTGCACTCCATCACTAAATGGATCGGGTTTTGGTTCGAGTGGAATTAAGACATCTAACTAATTGGGAGATATAATGTGTAGCTAGATACCGCTTATAGCTTGTGATATTAAGCTCTTAATATCACTGCCAACTTAGTCTAGATCCTCCCATAGGTCACACCGCAAAAACTGGGAAACAAGAAGCTTGATTTTTGGTTCATATGATGTGTCAGGTTTCTTATAGAAAATATGACACATGTGGTGAACAAGTAAAATTAATTATGTTGTATATAACATAATTAGAATCATGATAAATTCATATGAGATACATATATTATGGGGTGCAATAATTTATTATTGCATAGGATAATATATTGCATAAGTTGTGAATTTGCTAAAACCCCTAAAGTTCAAAATTTTGTTGGAAATAAATCCAAAATTTGGAAAAGGCAAAATCGGGTAGAAGTTCGGTAATCCGTTATGGTTCGGTCGACCGAAGGATCTGTGGATCGGTCAACCGAACGTGGAACGGATGGTCAAGTTGATTGACCGAACTTGACCAAAGTGCCTGGAACTCTGGATCGGTGTACCGAACCAGAAACAGTCGACCGAACAATGTCCAATTCCGATATTTTCGGTTAACCGAATGGCACTCGGTCAAAGTCGCGAATTCGTCCGAACGGCTAAGAAGAAATTTTCTCCTTAAGAATCGGTCATCCGTCAAGTGTACGGAAATCCGAACGTGACATATTCGGTTAACCGAGTATGTCTCGGTAGACCGAGTCCCGATCGATTTTCTGCCTTTGATAATTAAGAGATTAATTTGATCAATGGTTGGATTAGTTCCAAACTTGGTCAAACGTTTTGTGGGTGCATATAATGCATTTTGGAATTAGTTTGTGAGAGAAAATGTCAAGAATACATGGCTTAAGAATAGCCATGATTGAGAATAAGATTGGAGCCCATAAATATGTCCTTATTCTCCTTAATTATGTTAGAGAAGTTTGCTAAATATTTTCTATCCTAAATTCACCACTAAAATCCACGAAAATTCTCTTAGTTTTCTAGGTCTTTGGAAGGAGAAATCTCAGAGATTAAGGAAGGGGTTTGTAGCTAGATTCTAAGCTAGTTTGGAGATTGATTGGCTAGCTCCTTTCTCTCCAACCTTGTTTAGGGTTTCGGTGAACACTTGGAGGCATCCGGCGCAACGGGAAGCGACGATCGTCTTCCTCAACGTCTCTGGAACATCAAGAAGTTTTAGAGAACTTCTAGGTATGAATTTCGGAGTCCCTTGTGTTTGTTTTAATAAGTTTTGAAACTAGTTATTAAAACAAACCGATACATGCATGAAATAAATCGTAGAAAATTGTAATTGATCCTTATTATACATAAAAATTTTGAAAATATATATGTATAATTAAACATGAAATCCTACAATTAAAACATACAAGACATTAACTAAGGTAAAGGCAACAAGAGTACATACACTACAACTTGTGTTTCCAATATTAACTCCATCCATATCCTAACCTTATCATTCCCCATAAAATAGGTCCACTAATCAAAGCATAAGCTAAGCTTCATTCAAGAGCATTAGCATATCAAAGATAAGAGTGAAAACCCATTAGATGGTTATGGAAATTATATAAAACTCAAGGGATTATGATAACACACACTTAATACACTACATGATCATATCACATATATCTCCACCCCCCAAGTGGGGATGGAACTACTCACTACTCATTACACTAACTATATTAACAAAATGAAGCATAATACTGAAATGAAATTACCCTAAGAAAGCAAGAAATATTAAAGAAGCTTAAAAGGAAAGGAAAGACTAAACAAGCATGCACAATCTAAAAGACAAGATTAAAAGAAACTAGAAGAATTATTTTATTAACAAATGACTCACATTGAAGGTAGCATTCTTCTCCACCTTGAGTTTTTGCTTCAAGGCTCACTCCTTAGTAGAGAGAATGCCACCAAGCAATGGGTGATTACAATGGAAGGTGAAGAGTTCTATATATAGGCATGGAAAAAGCTAATCCGGGACAATCCCCCGATGTGGGACTAAACAAATACCAAAAATAGACTAAGCATACACTAATACACGTGCTCCCAAAAGTTAAGTGGATCCAGAGCCAAACAGACCGCCAATTGGCGGTCTATTGGTTCTGGATCGAGCTCCTTTTTGTTGTGGGCTTGTCTTGATGTATTTGTTGGTCTTGGATGCGTCTACCTTGCTTGTTGGAGCTCCGACCCGAATAGAATTGCCAAAATACTCCCCATGATGGTGTGGAGTTTTCTGTTTTGCTCTTTGGTTCTTCGGTCTTACGTTCAGGTCCTTCTCCCTTGCATCTTAGTCCCCAGGTCTCACAATTAAGTCCTTTTTCCCTGCTTTTGGGTCCTTTCATGCTTCATCTCTTCAAACCTATTTATTTATGAAATTCAAACATAAAACTCGTCACGTAGCATTGATTAGGTGTAAGATAATGGATAGAAGATACAAATATAAGCGTGAAATGATGTCAATCATTGCACTAAGCTTCAGGTGTGAAACTCTTCTCCGATTGTGAGAAGGTGGTCCAAGCTAGACGAGGGTGTTCGCGAAGCTTGTGGTGTAAAAGTGTGATCTCGGCCCACAACGGAGATCAGATTAGTGGAGAACGCGAAGTTGCTCGAGTAAGAGCAATTCGTAAGAGAGGACTAGGATCCGGTGGTTGGATCCAAACCTCTATCGATCCGGTGTTGTGGTTTGCATTTCTCTTCTTCACATTAAATTGCTTTAGCTTTTAATTTGGCATAGTTTGTTAAACAATCTTAATTAGTCTATTCACCCCCTTTAGACTAATATTAGGACATAGTAGATCCTACATGATCTTGGTTGTCTCCAATGGGCACCTAATGGTGCTCTCTCGTACTCCGGGTACAATAATGGTTTGCTCTTCAAAGGTCTCCTAATTTGGAAATGTTCCCGTTACCACAACTGCAGAAACGTCAAAAAACCGCACAGATGTCTGGTCGGGATCAATGAAGCTTCGTCTAAACTATGATATAAGTGGGTCAGAGCCGCACTACCCCAACTATACTCCAATACGACAGCCAAATCTTTGAGCAAAGGCAGGTACTTCAAGTGAACCATTGTGCCGCTCTTATCAGCCAAAATATTGCATCCTAGCTGGAATAGAATAAAGGTCTAATGTGTCATATAACTGTGGCCTCATCAGCATCGAAAGGCAACTCCTGAAACTGCCTTTGCAACCAACCCAGAGTGACCAAACCCTTATTTCCCAAGTCATCGGGGACCCTACCCAATAAATCCATGCAGACATCTGACCAAACCTTGTCTTGTGGCTTACATACTAGCAAACCATCTACGTGTAAGCCCGTAATCAAAGACATGTCACACAAGGTGCAAGTGATCTCACCATGTCGCAGGTGCAAGGAATGAGTCTCTGGTCTCCAACGCTCCACCATTGCCCCCAACAAAGTATGGTCCAACTAGACTCGGCCTAACCAAGTGACTGTGTCAAATCCTACCAGTTCTAGCAGAAACAACATTCTCTCATCACTGATCTACCAAGTGTTGAGTTTGGATCCATTGTCAACTCTTTTAACGCCCCTAACATTCTTCTGCATAAATTAAGATAAATGTCAGAATATTAAGACAAACGTGCAGATATTTAATTTGAAAGTAGTAAAATGCTTACAAAGTCCTTGAACAAGTCAGACTTGTGGTGGGCTTGCAGAACCAACACTAATATGTATACCAGACCCTATTAAGCTTAGCTGCCTCTAACTAAATTGGTACTGAAACCACTAAATTCCATCTATACATAAGACGTTAACAATTAGAAAACATTCAAGTGTTGCAAAACATTGGAGAGATAAAAAATTACAATCATAAAAATTCTGAGTCATAACAAAATATTTAACATTAATTGAAGTCTTACGCCACAATCAAATCTTAAAAAACATTCAACTCTTACATTTAATCAAATCTTAAGAACCATCGAAAGTCTTACGTAATAGTAACATACACATTATTGAAACTATTTCGCTATGTAGGTTCCTTGCATCGCTTTCTATTATGCCCTAAACTGCTGCATCTCCCACACCTTACCCTTCTTCCAGATTGCTTGTCCATCTGTTTTGGATTCACGTTGATTTTGGCCGATCGGTAAGTATTTTGGTTGTGGGAGACTTCATTTTGATGTTGCCACGATCTGGCCAATACCTTACATCAAGAATTGGAATAAATATAGGTTTGTAGGTCTGTCTGTACATTTAAACCTCATAATACGAGGAGACCAAATGTGAAGTGCTGACATTTGCATGTCTGCCGCTGCAAACTGCTAGTACATGTGAACAGGAGACGTGCATTGCAATTATATATCCACAAGTGCAACTAATAACTCCTTCAAATTTGACAAGGTATTTTTTCCAATCATTGTATCAAGTTACCGTATGATATCTGGCCAGATTGCTATTTGTCGTCAACACGGTGTGGACTGTCGGTACATATATTTCATTCCACGACTCAGCGACGTCCCTTCTTTTGACAAAGAATTTGTTCAAACGGAGAAATGTCATCAAAATCCCATATTTTTTTATTGTCGTTCAGCAACATCGAATTGGAACAAGTATGCTCGGCGTCGTACATTTTAACTTGGAAATATCTGCAACCTTTTGGGATAGACGCATGTAGATGCCATTTGCAGTTATCCTCATCACGACGAAGACAACGAATAGTGTAGCATTTCGTTGAAGAAAGTGCAACTGAATATTGAACATGTTTTTTATATGCCACGATTGCAGAGCATGAACCAAATCATCTTTCGTTGGGAAAATCGTTTATCCCAGAAAGAACAACCATCTTTCGTCCGCCAATAACTTCGTGACAAATTATTCGCAACATCGAAGAATGAGTGTTCAATGACAGAGTTCTCTATCCAATTGTCATCGTCGAAGATATTGGGAAGTTCATTAAGAGTTGGAACCATGTCGTTGTTATCAACTACATCATCAACAACGTCATCATCTTCCCGGTTTATGGATTGACTCATCGCATATATGACATCCTACATCTCCGGAACTACTTCATTAGCAGAAACACCTTCCGGTTCATCTTCTACAGTGAATGGTGTACAGTAATTGTAACGCCCCCCGATCTCACGGGTACGCACACTGGGAAAGACTACAAGTGTCGCGATCAGAGACCTCCACGACGACCGAAGGAGTTACAAAAGACGGACCAAACAATTACTCGACAATACATAGAGAGATCATACATGGAAAGACTAACATAAAACATAATTGAAAAGTGAGAGATTATCCATATATGGTGACAAGGTCAAATACATTACATCGAGTTCAAAAGGGAAATACATCATAAATAATGCGGAAACGAAAGACAAACTGAAGAATCTGGTCGACGTGTCCCTCGTGTACAGAATCTTCGACTACTCGTCCAGTCTACCCTGTAGGAATCTAAGTACCTGCAAACACCGCATCAACATATGCGTGAGTTTTCTATAAAGAAAACCCAGTATGCCCCTGGCCCAATCAGAGTTATATGGAAGAATGCATGCAATCTATCTAAGACAAAAGCATCCGAAACAGAAACAGAAAAGCACATAATGCAACAGAAGGCTATGACTCCATAAGTCGTGTCGGTCGGGCACACCCGAACCATTCCTTGAAAGGAACCAGAACACCAGCCTCGCTGGTCAAAGGCGGTCACTCGACAGTGACCCACCGCTCGGCACAAAGCGGTGCGCCAGATAAGTGTCCCAATTCGCGGAAAGTGACCTACATGGTGCCATCGCGAACTTGGGAATACCTACCGTGAGACAGAATGACAGCGCGCATGCCCAGGACTTATCTTACGCCTGGCCTCCCAACGTGAAGGTATTATGCGAATGGCGTCTGGAGCTAGAGGACCCACTCGTGGCCTGTCGGCCGAGAAAACAGAATGTGACCAGAATTATTAATCAGATTAAATGCAATGCAAGCTACTTAAGCATCTAAAGTCTAATGCTGCTACAAGCTACGGAACGAGCTCAAGGAAGAGTATCCGGATACCCTCCTAACAGCCCCAAACGAAACAAAATCAGAATATCCCAACAGGAACCAAACCAAAATCAGTAATCAAACATATCCAGATTGGCAATTCAAGGTAAACAACACATTGAGTCATCTACGGGTCATGATAAGGATGTCATAAGGTCTGATATCCTAAGGGTCAACCACCATCACAACACAACACCTCATATCAGGGATATATTTGTATTAAAAGAATAACAAAACCATGTACAACAGCAGAATACATGATGATTAACCACTACATGTAATCGATAGCATACACCATAAATTTGAGAACACGCATGCATTAGAAACTTGTGGTCCCGAACGTGGTCAGAGTTTAAATGGATAAGAATTAATTCATAAATGTATCAGTAGTCCTATATAGAAAACATGCCTCTGAAATCAGGAGTCTAAGTACCTTCATAGTCAATACAAATTTATTTATATACATGCTTGTAGATTTGCACAATACTAGATGTCATAGGATGAATAGCATAGATCATAGATGAATCCTAATCTAGTCTCATGTGAAAGCATAACAAGATATATCAGTTAAGTCATACAAAAATCAGATCATACACCTGAGCTAAACCTGGTTTGAATAAAATCAGATTGGATTAACTCATCGCAATATTCAAGTCGAGACAGGCAACTATACCTATTGCTTTTACATCTAGATGAAAATATGAGATCTATTCACAGATGGAATGTCATGAATATATCATAAGGGATTGACAAATCAGAGCATTTACGTGCGTTAATCATTACTGGACTAACATCAGAATGATTCATGCAATATTATCTAGACCTATTAGTTAGATCATGCATGGACATAAGAGCAGAAATCAGCAACGAGTCCTACAAATGATATCTGACTAAACTCATGAAATAACACATAAATATGTGACATAATATCAGAAAACATCTCATGCATACATATCTGGACATGATCACAATATCACGCACAAGTATTACATCTGAAAGCTCACAAGAACAACATCACAAGGTGATTAACAAGTAGCGCAACATGCATGCAAAACCCCTCCCCTGCTAGCTCTCCACGTCCCAGCCTCATCACCTCTGGTTTTCCCAACAAAACACCAAGGAAATCATGAGTCAAGAATCGTGGTAGAGAGGGAGATGCTCAGCCAACCTCTGAAAATCTGGAGAGTGCACCACAGCCCACCCGATCGGGTACATCTCCGCTTGTGCAACTCCAAACCTTAGACCGACAACCCTATTAGTGCTGGACTAATCTCCATCCAACACTCCATACTTCCTATTACACTAAGGGTCCATGAGCATACCTGATCAGCAGGGAAGATTGCCCGAGCTTTTCTGGAGATTCTGCCCACCAACTCCTCTTTTAGCCGCACAAGGCTGCACTAGACGTAGCTCCCAACTCGCCGGAGATCAGCCCACCAATCAGCTGGAGAGGAAGGAATGAGTGGTCTGGAGTGATGTGTGTGTGTGGAAGGAAAAGGGAGGAAGAGGACGGCTGGGAGGGTCTTATAGGTTGCATCAAACTCTCCAATTTCCTAGCTATCAAGCCACTTCAAGACTTGCCAAAAATGGCACCAGCAAGGACACCCAAAAGCCTCCCTTGAAAGATGTGTGTAACCCCCAAGCTCCCTTCCAATTCCACGCCACCTCCAACCTAGCTCAGCCCAAAGTTGTCTCTACACACACCCGGGCCCAAATTGAGTCGATCGAGTCAACCCACCGTGCACTAGCCCGATGTGCCGCACCCGATCGACAAATGAGAAATCCGATCAAATCAGCTCAACTAACATGCCATAACACAATTTAATATTCTAAGAACTAAATTATGTGTAACATAGGAGAGTGGATATTATATTAATATAATGGAAAAGAGGGTCTTACAATAATCCCCCAATTCCTCGGTGTCATCATCTTCATCACTATGCATCTCTTCCGGGCGCCGAAGTCTGTTCGACTGAAATGAATCGGGTCAACAGAGGGATATGAGGTCGATAGTCCAGCCATGTCAGCAAACTCATCATGGTTGTAAGGCATGGATTCAATTTGCAATAGACCAAGATAAGGATTTGCATTGCTTGAAGGAATGTCACCTACATTTTGTGGTCATTCACTGCCTGTTTGGAAGTTTTACGATTGGAAAAATGGAATTTGCTGGTATGTCGGAACTTTGGTTGTAGGATTTAGACTCATATTCAAATCTATTCCGCAATCCCAATCAATCTACCTTACTGTACCATACGCCGACTAATGAGTATTGGTGGTTAGCGTAGGGTCGGACACTTTAGGTCCAACTTCTACGTACACTCAAATTACAAACATCCGTTTAAACAGACGCATAATTCCATAAACTGACTTATCATTAGTTAATGGAGCGTATGTACAATTAGGGGTGAGCTTCAGTCCAGGACTGGACCAGACCGGACCGGACCGAAAACTGAACTTTTTGGAAGACCGGACCAAATAAATTTGGTTCGGTCCGGTCCGGTTTGGTCCTAAACCCGAATTTAACCCTTAAAATTTTGGTCTGTGACCAGACCGGACTGGACTGGAATGAAGATCGAATTCCCATAGTCGCCCGAACCTAAGACCGTATCGAAAAAGTTCGGTCCGGTCCGGGTACCCAGACCGGATAGAATTTTGCTCACCCCTATGTCCAATCACTGTTTAAAGGAAAATTCGCTGTCAACTTGACATCAAACATGCTTTCTGGATAACAACATTCAGATCTTATGACATCCACTAAATCCCCATATTTGATGTTCAACATAACTACTACTAATTTGCGCTCGGACCCTGTATATTTTGCTACTTCTCCATTACATTCTAATTTCCCATCATACATGACCAACAAAGATCCTTCATCATCTTTATCCATTCCTAACATATATTAATTAAAAATTTGAAAATACTCAAATGATTTAGAAATTACCTCAGTTGGGTGTAGTAGCAAATGACTGTAAACGTCGAGCAATCACTCCACCAAAATCACCTACAATAAACAACGTTACGAATAATGTCAGATTTTTTTATAAATTTTCCAGAACCTCCCCTATATTTTCATATTCGATAAATTTTAAACTTGCATAGTAAAAGGAACAAACAACATTCTCAACTTCTAAACATCTAAATAACAACAAATTTCACAACTTCAAGTGACGTACATTCAAAGAACATGCAAATCACAACATATTTCAGGCACATATTTCTCAACTACAACACATTTTTTCCATTAAAACCCACCTACATTCATTACTCATCACATTTTGTTTTCTATTGAAAACAACCATAAATCATTCATAACATTATCTTAGGTAATATTACAATCAACAAAAAATTGGGAAAATAATTTAAATCAAGCCAAAATATTAACTTTTAACAACAACAAATAGAATTTCAATCACTATAATCAAACTTAAATTCCACAATTTTTAAGATTACCACTGTAAACCTACAATCAACAAAAACTAAATCAAGAAATCTATTAAGAAGCAAGACAAAAATAGTCTGGCCTAAAAATCCAAAATCGATATCGGGTTTGTACTTAAACGGTTTTTTAAACCAACAAAAACACTACAATCATACCTAAAACAACAATGTATACCATCATAATACATAAAATAGGGAAACAAATGGTGGAAAACAAAGAAAAATCGAAACCCTAACATCAAAATCGCGAGAACTAGGCGTAGGAGAGTGTGGTGGCGTCAGACTGCCTTTATAGCCCAACGAAACTCGGTGTTTGTAATGCCGAGTTCACTTTTTTAGTTCAACTCGACATTTAGGATGTCGAGTTCTGCTTTTATAACTCGGCATCCTAGATGCCGAGTTCACTTAAAACCCTGGTTCAATAAACCTCCCTTGCACGATCTCTCCTTCGAAATGGTAAAATGAATAAAAATTAAATTTGAACTCGGTACTGCTCGTGCCGAGTTCAATTTGGTAGAAATTGTTCCAAGTGTTCCTATGTAGAACTCTCCGTTGCCAACGCCGAGTTCTATAGAAACAATTTCTACAGAACGCAAGGTTGAGCATGACGCGCTTCCCCAATTTCTACAGAACTCGACATCTACACACTAAAAACATAAACAAGGGAAGTGGCTGGATTGAAGGAGATTCTTCAACAGGAGAAAGCCATCGATGAGGGAAGGTATGATGAATCTCTTTCTCCTCTATACTCAGTTCAGTCAACGGAAGGGCTTTCAATTTGAATCAACAAGCTTTGATTTGATTAAAGTAAGAGTGAGTTTCTTGTTTCAGGAGGGGGGCCATCATCAGGACAGAACAGAGATTCCCTTTCTTCTTTTTCAGGAGGGGGGCCATCAAAAGGAGTAAACTTTCTGTAGAAACAATTTCTACAGAACTCGACATCTACACACTAAAAACATAAACCACCGCCACCATGTGATGACAACAAGTCAAGCGTGGAAAATAGTTTAAGGGACGTTTATTTTGAAAATTTTAAAAAAAAATATTCCGAATTTTTTTCCTTTATAATATTGTATGTGTAAGTATTAGTCTTATCTTACGTACGTAGGTATATATTACTTATAATGTCACGTACATATATTGGGATCATTTATGTTTTTTTCTGATTTAAAATGACAATTATCTCTAACAGAGATATGAACTTGGGAAGTAAACTGCTAAACGTCGTCCGCGAATTACTTAAATCGCCCGCGTCAATTACCATTTTGCCCTTCTCTCATTTCTATTTATTTCCTCTCTTTATTCCACTCTCCCACCACCATTCTCTCTTCATTTTCCTCCTAACATCAAATTTCAACCACCCAAACAAATGTCTCGGAAAGTAAAAAAGGTGCCGGCAGACGTGTAGGATTTCGTGTCCCTATGTATGTGTATATTTAATTTTTTTTAATACAAACATACAAGATCGATTTCATATTTTCATTGATTTTACGTACATGTATATGTTTATTCTAATATCATGCATTCCTACACATATTAAAATAAACAAAAGAGAGAGGATCATACCCAAATGTTCTCTAAAACCTTTCAAAAGTTCCGGTGTTCTGTTGCTCATCGAATCACCCGCCGATTCGCCTCCAAGTGTTCACCAAACTCTAAACAAGATTAGAGAGAAAGGAGCTAGCCAATCAATCACTAATTAAGCTTAGAATCTAGCTAATAACCCATCTTTAAGCTCCTGAGGCTTCTATCTCCAAAACTTAATACTATTAAGAGATTTTCGTGGTGATCAAGGGAGAGATTAGAGAGAGAGAATTTTTGCATTAACATAAACAAGTAGGATGAGATGTCCTTTTATAGGCTCCCAAAACATCCTCATCATAAGCTATTCTCTAGCCATGATCTCTTACTTATTCTCTCGTAAAATTAATCCCAAATTGCCACATAAGCATCCTAAAAAATGTTTGATCAAATTTGAAATTAGTCCAACCCATGATCTAATTATTCTCCTAATAATTCAGGCAAAAATTGTGATGTTCGGTGAACCGAGAATTCTTCTCGGTTGACCGAACTATTCGGTTTTAACACACGTTCGGATGACTGTTAGCTAGAAGGTCGACCGAACATTCATGAGAAAAATTCTCTGGAAAAATTCGGACGACCTGCGTCTTGGTCCGATCGACCGTTGACTCACCAAAATTTCTCCTGGTCGAATCTCATCGGACGATCGTATCACTTTTGTCTACCAAAATATCCCAAGATAGCTCCTGGATATTTTCTCTCGGTTGACCGTTCAAGCCCGGTTGACCGATCCCAATTGTCCAGACACTCCAGACAATTTCGGTCAACCAAATGCGTTATCCGTTCCCCGTTTGGTTGACCGTTCCGAAGACACCTTGGTCGACCGAACCCTAAACGGTTTACCATATTGACCCCGATTTTGCCTTTGTCACATTTTGGATGTATATCCAATAAAATATGATCTTTTCGGGTTTTTAGCAAATTCATATCTTATGTAATATATTATCCTATGTAATATTAAATTATTACACCCCATAATATATACACCTCATGAATTTATCTATGATTCTAATTATGTAATTTCTCATGACATTGATTTTATTGATTCACCACATGTGTCCATTTTCACATGAAACCCGACACATCTTATGAACTCAAAATCAAGCTTCTTGTTTCCTAGTTTTGTGGTGTGACCTATAGGAGGATGTGAACTAAATTGGCAGTGATATTAAACACTTAATATCTCAAACTATAAGTTGTATCTTGCTACACATTATAGTTACCCAATTAACATAGATGTCTTTGTTCCACTCGGACTAAACACGATCCATTTAGTGATGTAAGTGCACCACTTGTGTCTGTCCCAAGCTTCATGATATTAAGAATATATACAAAGTAGAAATGTGTCACCTTTGTATTATATTCATTTCTTGATCTTTTTAAGCTAATTATAACTATGTAACTTAACTCAAGTTACATTGTGCACCTTATAATTTTGCTTTATCAAGGGGCCCACTAATATCATCACTCAATTAAGAGGGGCAATGATAATCGTTTGACTAGCTATCTTTTCCAGCACAAGTCATGTTCAACCAACTATTGCCTTTATCACTATACTCATTGATATCTTTTGACAATAACCAAATCAAGCACTTCTTAAGTGAAAAGATATAAGTCTCATATCTTAGGATCCAAGACACAGTAAAACACTAGTGACACGAAACACAATTCCATAATGTTTTACTTGTTAGGTCTATTCAATATATAAAAGTAACCATTTTACTCTTTCATATACTCGTGTCGTCAATTATTTGCAGAGCTACAACAATAGATGACCAACACGACAATCGTATCTCGGTAATTAATGTTCCATGTTAATTACCATGATTATGAATAACTTTTTATTTATGTAAACCATTATCTTTTAGATCTCTACGGTTAAGGACCAAACGCCTCTTCCTTAACACTTCCAAAAGACGAATACCATAATCAAGGAACAAAATGTTTGCACATCCAATTCATCATAATTGACATATTAAAGAGAAACTTTTAGAACACATTCCTTTCAATCTCCCACTTGTTATCAAAGTTTTCTTTCACATACATTCTCAATGTATAAAACAATAATAACTAGGGTAACCCTGTCTAATCACTCATCAAGCCAATCCACATGGTTCCTCAGACCAATGGACTCGAAATGCATTTCGCCCTTGGCTTGGGATAAGGGTTTGGTGAATGGATCAGTTGTGTTACTGTTTGTGTCCACCCATAAAAAATTTATTTTGCCTTCGTCGATGAAGTCATGTGTCACAAAGTACTTGTGATCCATGTACTTCACTTTGTAGTGTGATTTGGGATCCTTGATTTGCGAGATAGATGCACTATTATCGCAAAATAGCGCTATTGGTCCCTCGCACGAGGGAACTACTCCAAGCTCTTCAAGGAACTTCTTAATCCACACTCTTTCCTTGCTCGCTTCAACGACAACCATTACTTCGGAAGCGATGATTGAGTCAGCCGTAGTGGTTTGCCAACTAAGCCAACTCACAGCTCCACCATTCAGAAGGAAGACATATCCTGATTGCGACCTTCTATCGTCGGGATCAGTCATGAAACTTGCATCCGAATAGCCCTCGACTATTAGTTCCCTTTGTCCTCCATAAACAAGAAACTTATCTTTGGTCCGGTTAAGGTACCTCATAATATTCTTGACCGCAGTCCAATGCTCTGGACATGCGTTGGATTGGTGACGACTTGTCACGCTTAGAGCATACGAGATATCGGGTCTTGTGCAAGTCATCGCGTACATGATCAATCCTATTGCCGAAGCGTAAGGGATATCCTTCATGTACTCCAACTCTTTACGTGATTCTTAAGGTTGAGACTTCTTGAGTTGCACACCCACACTCAATGGCACCTTGCCCTTTTTGGAGTTGTTCATACTGAACCTTTCCAAGACCTTGTCAATGTATGTACGTTGACTTAGGCAAATGAGTCTACGGGATCTCTCTATATATCTTGATTCGCAAGATGTATTGAGCCTCACCCATGTCTTTCATTAAAAATGTAGATTTCAATGAAATTCTTGTTTGCTGAGGCAAAGGTTTATGATTTCCTATGAGGAGTATGTCATCGACATATACGATCAAGAACACTATGTGACTCCCACTAACCTTCTTGTATATACAAGTCTCTTCCTTACTTTGGACGAAGTGAATATTTTTGACTTCTTCGTCAAAGCGCTTGTTCCAACTCCTTGATGCTTGCTTCAATCCATAAATGGATCTTTAAAGCTTGCATACGTTCTCGCTATTCTTTGGATCTTCGAAACCTTGAGGTTGTACTATGTACACATCCTCCTCCAAGTTCCCATTAAGGAACACCATTTGCCCTATCTCATAATCATGAAATACGGCAATAACAAGCATAATCCGAATAGACTTGAACATGGCAACTGGTGAAAAAGTTTCATCATAGTCAATTCCTTGAACTTGAGTGAAACCTTTCGCTACAAGTCTCGCTTTGTAGGTTGTCAGGTTCCCATCCATGTCCATCTTCCTCTTGAAAACCCATTTATTTTGAATAACCTTTTTCCCTTGAGGAAGGTCAACCAAGTTCCACGCTTGATTATCATACATGGATTTTATTTCGGATTCCATGGCTTTAAACCATAGTTTGGAGTCTTCTCTTTTGATTTCTTCTTGAAAGGTCGAGGGATCATCGGTATCTAGTACCATGATCTCGTGAAGTCCCAAATACATATCGGGTTTCTTCCTTTCCCTCGTTGACCTTCTAAGTTCTTTTGGTTCTACGTGTACTTCTCGAACTTCTTCCACAATTTCTTACGGAATTGGTTCGTGTTCGATTCTCGAACGTACACTAGGTGGGAAGATTGAGTTTCTCTCACAATTGCTTGCGAGGGTCTCTCACTCACACTCCCACTAACCAAAGGAACCTTGGTTGGGCCTTCATGATCTTGAATGTCACCATTCGTATCATGATCTTGTAGAATATCTTGAGTCTCCTCAAGCACAACCCTACTCCCACTACTTTTTATTCTTTCCAGAAATTCTTTTTCTAGAAGTACGACATCCCTCTCTACAATCACTCGATTGGAGGTCGTATGCCAAAAGTAGTATCCTCTTGTCTCACGAGGATAACCTATAAAGAAGCACTTATGCGCTTTTGGTTGAAGTTTGGTCGACATAAATCTCTTGACGTAGGCCTCACAACCCCAAATCTTGAGAAAATTGAGCTTAGGTGTTTTACCACTCCATAACTCATAACGTGTTTTCTCTACGGATTTGGATGGAACATTATTTAGTGTGTAAGCCGCAACTTCTAGTGCATAACTTCAAAAGTAAACCGGGAATTCAGCTTGACTCATCATTGATCAAACCATGTCGAGTAATGTCCTATTCCTCCTTTTGGATACCCCATTCCACTGAGGTGTACCGGGAGGGGCGAGTTGTGGTACAATACCACACTCCTTCAGGAATGAGTCAAATTCGGTACTTAAGTACTCACCTCCACGATCCGTTAGTAGAGACTTGATTTTCTTGTTGAGTTGACTCTCTACTTCATTCTCGAATTCTTTGAACTTGTCAAAGGATTCATTTTTGTTTCTCCTTAGATAAATATAGCCGTAACGACTATAGTCATCCGTGAACGTAATGAAGTACCTAAAACCGTCTCTTGCACTTGTTCTCATTTGACCACATACATCAGAATGTATCAAATCCAACAAGTTATTCACTCTCGGACCTTTCTTCTTGAAAGACCTCTTGGTCATTTTGCCCATTAGGCAAGGTTCGCGAGTCTCCAATGATTTAAAATCAAGTTGACCAAGAAGGTTAGCCTCTTGCAATTTCTTGATGCATTTTTCATTTATGTGACCAAGACGATAATGCCACGAGAGTGAATCATTCACGTGAGTAGTTTTAAGCCTTTTGTTATTGATGTTTAAGATTTGTCTATTATTCAATTCAAGCAAATAGAGAGCATTCCTCACGAATGCATTTGCATAGAAAATTCCATTCTTTGATATAGACAAACAAGAATTTGAAATATTTATATTAAAATTATCCATATCCAACACCACGACTTCCTCTTGCACCATGGATGTTGATATTGCAAAAATATAAACATGCATCTTACAATTTCGAAAATTGTCTAGTGCAAGTCCTATGTAAAAACTCTCTTATATGCATGCATATACATAGAAATAGAAATTTGGCTTTTACATATACATAAGCCCCTGTGATTGAATAATAATAACATACACATTCATTCATTCATTCATTCATTCATTCATTCACACATGGCTTCATCGGAACATACGAACTCACATATCCCTGCATTCATGTACATATACTGCATTAATTTCATTAAGCATATACCTTATTCAGTCATAATCACCAAGCCAAACCAATGTACTCAAATGACTAACGTCATCATTTGCCCCATCAATCATGGTATTTGGTTAGCTTTCCAAACTTGGTCAACATAATTCATTAGGTCCATAAATATATTTGCTTAAATAAAATAAGATTGTGCACAATAAGTAATAAGCAAATTTTCACAAATCAAAATCAAATACATCATTGAAGCTTCAACATATAATGGCATACATATTAATCATTAACGACATTATATTACATTTACGGAACTCATGCCGGCAACATGCTCTCTAAAGATACTGGGTGGGAAAGCCTTTGTTAGTGAATCTGCTAACATTGCTCGTGTTCTTATGTGTTGTATGGCAATTGTACCATTTTTGAATTTGCCTCTAACAACAAGATACTTGATGTCAATACACATGGATGCACCAATTGACTTGTTGTTTTTAGAGAAGAAAATAACAGTCTCATTATCACAAAATAACATAAGTGGTTTCGAAATACTATCAACTTCTTGGAACCCATGTATAAAATTCTTTAACTAAATGACTTGAGAAGTAGCATCGTAACATGCCACAAATTTTGCTTGCATTATGGGAGATGCCCGTAGAGACTACTTGACACTCGTCCATGAAATTGGTCTCCTTGCAAGCATATATATGTAACATGATGTGGATTTCTTACTGTCAATGCATCCAGAAAAGTCAAAATCAGAATGACCACTTATCTCAAGGTTATCTGACTTTCTGTAAGTAAGCATATAGTCCTTTGTCCCTTACAACTAGTGTAAAACCTTTTTTGGCAGCTTTCCAATGATCCTTTCCTGGATTTACTTGATATTGGCCAAGCATGCCAACCGCAAATGCTAAATCAGAACATGTGCAAACTTGAGCATACATTAAACTCCCAACCACTGAAGTATAACGAATTTGGTTCATTTGTGCACGTTCTAATTCATTTTTGGGACATTGAAATTCACTAAATTTGTCGCCCTTTACAATAAGGGCAATACTAGCAGAGCAGTTTCACATGTTATATCTTTTAGGAATTTTCTCAATATATGCCTTTTGGGATAATCCTAAAATCCTACGAGATTGATCTCGTAAATTTCAATGCCAATAACGTAAGTGGCTTCACCAGGATCCACCATTTCAAATTTATTTGAAAGAAATTGTTTGGTCTTATACAACATGTCTAAATCACTGCTGGCTAGCAAAATATCATCCACGTATAAAACGAGAATAATAAACTTACTCCCACTAACCTTAAGGTGTATGCATTGATCCATCACATTTTCTTTAAATCCAAAGTTAGTTATCACCTCATCAAACTTATGATACCACTATCTAGATGTTGGGTTTAGCCCATATAGGATCTCTTTAATCCACATCCCATGTGTTCCGTGTCTTTCACAACAAAACATTTTGGTTGTGTCATGAAAAGTTCCTCTTGCAAGTCACCATCAAGAAATGCAGTTTTTACGTCCATTTGATGTAACTCTAGATCATAATTTTAGTTACCAAGGCTAAAATAATTCTTAGTGAGTCTTTCTTTGAAACTGGAGAAAATATATTATCAAAATGAACATCTTCCTTCCGTGTAAAGCCTTTAGCGACAAGTCAGGCATTAAATCTTTCGATGTTACCTTTGGAGTCGGTCTTAGTCTTATAGACCCATTTACAGCCGATGAGCTTAATTCCAACCAGTAAATCAATAAGGTCTCAAACATCACAAATTTCCATAGTTTCATCTCTTCTTCCATAGCATCTTGGCATTGAGATGATTTATCCCTCATAACGACTTCACTAAATGAGGTAGGATCTTCTCCATTGCCAATATCTCATCCCTCAGTTAGGTATACGATATAGTCATTAGAAATGATAGATTTTCTCTCCCTTTGCGACCTACGTAAGGGTTCTTCAAGAAGTTCAGGAGGTTCATTAACATGGGTTTTTTCATTAGGTAGTGGATTAGGCGTGTCTACAATCTCCAAAGGATGTGTAGAGTTTGAAACCTCTCGGATTGTCAGGATAGGAACATAAGTCCAAATTTCTTCAAGATTCACCTTTTTAATTTCACTACTGCCATTGAAGTTGCCATTTTCCGAAAATACGGCATGTCTCGTTTTAACAATTTTAGTGGTATGAGATGAGCAATAAAAATAAAAACCTTTTTACTCTCTGGATTACTAATGAAATAACGACTAATGGTTTTAGGGTCAAGTTTCTTAATTTGTGGATTGAATATTTTAGCTTCAGCAGGACAACCCCAAACACGTAAATATCCTAAACTTGGTTTTCGACCTATCCACAATTCATAAGGTGTTTTTGGGACAGATTTACTAGGAACCCAATTTAGAACATACATAACTGTCTTTAATGCTTCTATTCATAGATAATCAGGTATGTGGGTGTTGCATATCATACTTTGTACCATATCCATAAGTGTACAATTTCGTCTCTCAACTACACCATTTTTCTGGGGATCCCCCGACAATGAAAACTGATGGACGATACCATTATCTTGAAGAAATAAAGTAAATGGGCATGCATTTTCATTTGAATCAGTGTGTCTATCATAATACTCACTGGCTCTATCTCATCTCACCACTTTAAAGGTTCAGTTAATTTTCCACTTCATCCTTAAAAATTGATTTTTTCTACTGATTCGGGTTTTTCATGAATAGGGTATACATAAGCATAACGGGAATAATCATCAATGAACGAAATAAATGATCTATGTCGGTTAGGACTTAGAGTGGGAAAAGGTCCACATATATCTATGTGGATAATTTCCAAAAGTCCCCCACTTCGAGTAGCCCTTTTTTTAGTTCCTTTAAAATACTATAATACATTCAATAAAATCATCAAAATCAGAAAAATCTAATATAGGTAGAATTTCATATTTTACGAGACATTACATTATGTCTCTAGAAATATGACCTAAACAACAACGCCATAATTTTGATGAGTCTTCACTATCACGATTTCTTTTGATTCCACGTTTACAACTATTGACACTATTAACATTCATAAACAATAAAGACTTAGTCGATGAATAATTGAGATGCAATTTGTAGATGTCACCCTCTACAATTCCAGAACCAACAAGACAAGAGCTATCATAAAGTTTAAACATCCCATTTCCAAACTGATGTGAATAACCACAAAGGTCAAATTTTATTAGACAGAGAAATTAAATTCTGAACAATAGAGGGAAGATAAACTACATCATATAAAACTGTCAAAACAACAAATGGAAGATAAACATTAGTTTCATTACCCTTTTTAGCAATCCATGTTTTGAAACTCTCACACTCCCTTTCATGTCCAGATTTCTTACAAAATTGACATTTTGGAGTAAAAACAAGCTTTGTACCAGATGTATTTGCTTTGTCATTAACAACAACTACCTTCATTTTCTTTTTCCCTTTACCATTACCGTTGAATTTTCTCTTTGTCGGACCATTAAAGGCAATGTGTGCAAAGTTAGGTTGTTCAATTTTAAACCTTTCTTCTTTGACACACATAGAAATTAATTTGCTCATTTTTCATTTTTCTTTCTATGTGTTATAATTGATATTGAAAGGACCAAAATGCGCAGGTAGAGAAGTCATAATAAAATGAACAAGAAAACCTTCAGAAATTGCCATATCCACACCTTTTAGTTTTGCAGCCATATCACTCATCATCATGATATGTTCACTAGTCTATTAAATATTTTTCACATTTCTACATCTCATCACTTAAAGGTGGGAACCGTGTCGTGCCCGCACGACATGACACGGGCCTGGTGGGCCTTGCTGTGTCGGACACAACCCAGGGCCCTGCTAGCACTATCTGGCACGGTACGTGGCGTATTGTCAAAATGGGTCGTGCCCAGCACGACCCGCCCGACCTGTCATGCCAGGCCTGACCCTTAGTGGGGCGGGGGGCGTCCCAATTCCCAGGTGTAATCTCACTTCTCTCTCTTTCTCTTCTCCCACTCATTCCTGAATTCTTTTCTCAACTCCCACTCTCACTTCTCTCTCATCTTTTTTCTCTTACCAATTAGAAAATATGTCCGACATGACTAGTCCAAAATTGTAGATTCAACTACTAAAATCCCAAATTTTCCCTTCTTTATTGTTTGAAAATATTTAAATGATAATAAGATAAGTCCATTTTGGGATATTTCAAAATGTGTTATTAGACACAAAAGATAAGTCTGTTGAAAAATTCGCAACGGTTTATTGCCACGTGGACCAATAGTATATGGCCGTTTAGGATTAAAAACAAAGGTTATGTTTGGATGACTGATCTCAATTCGGCAGACCGAATCAAGAATTCCGAGGAGTGTTTGAATGCTACTAAGTAGATGAAAACAGTGCACCGAAGCGGTCTCGGTCGTCCGCGTGGGACAGGGTTGGTATACCGAAGCAAATACGGTTAACCGACAGAGAAAGATTTATCCTTTTGTGCATGAAGTGTACGTTTGATCCTATGCCTCAAATAAGTAGAAATTAGAAGTGAAGTCCTTGAGCTTTGATTACAAGTCTCGAGCCTTGATGTTGAAGTTGATTAGTCCTTTGGTTAGAGCACCTACAATGTTAGAAATGTACAATATATATGCAATTTGACAATATGATGTGTGTGATGTGTTAATTGGAGTTGTGCATAATATTAGTTTGTTAATCATCAAAATTAAGAGTAATGAGGTCAGCTAACAATCTTCCCCTTTTTGATGATGATAAACTAATGTCAAATTGTGTAAGTGCTCTCCCTATCAATATGCATAAGTTTGATAAAAAAACACCCAGTACAGTGTGCATGAAATTCATATTGGTATTGAAGCATATTATGTCAACTTTTCACCCTTCTGACATCAATAAAAAAGATTAATCAAGCATAGGTTGAGATAAATAGAGAAACAATAAGAAAACAAATTATTGCTAAAGGGAAGATAAGACATAAAGCCAATACAAAAGCAAATGCATAAGACAAAAACAAAAAACACACAAACACACAAACAAACAAGCAAAAGATGGGGCTAGTTGTCTGGCATGTTGATGTTTCATAGAAGATCCATGATTTCATTTGTGAATCGAGAAGTGCTGGACGAGAATCTCCAACCACACAAATTTGGTTGTGGATTTCGTTGAGCGACTTCGATGTCGCCAACTGAAAAGCTTGAAAATCGGAAGTGAGCTCTTGAGTGCCTTGATAATTGTGATTCACTAGCCCATAAACCTCGTGGATCTCTTCGTAATTCCGGTCCAAGAGCTTCTCGTGCTGATAGGTCCATGTCGGTTGGTTCCACTGACCATCTGAACCGGATGGCCATTCGGGGAAAGTGTAGCACCGAGGACCACAAGCCGATTGTGGATCCCAATTGGGATTACCCTCGCCTTAAGGTGGAGGAGGAGATGGTGGAGCATCGATTGATGTGGCGTCATCTTCATTTTCTGTGGAGTCATCTTCGACATCTTCTTCGATTTCTTGCTTTCCGGAGCACATCCATTTGAGTGTGTATCTGTCGAAGGAAGTCTTTGAATTCCGCTCAACGAGATGATCATCGGGAAAAGTAGAAAGGGTACCTTCCGCCAAGCAGTGTAGCACATGTGGTTGATGATAAATAAAGGCCAACTAGTGCAAGTTCTGGTGGAGAGATTGAAGAGACAATTCATCATTTGGTGGTCGAGCTCGTCATTATGACTTTGCGCACATAGATGTTGGTAGAGATGAAAGGGCAAAGGATGCGTTCGAGAACCAAAAGATGAGGAATTGCGAGCTTGCCGCCTTAAGGGATTACCGATTGGGTAACCTCAAAAAATTCTTCCATCGAGCCACAAACCTCCTCCCAAGTGAGGTTATAAATATCATCTCCTACGCTAGGAAGTCTGATGATCTCTTAAAGGCTATGCGGTGAGAGTAAAGGAGACACCATTGACTTGAGTTGTAAGAGCCGCTTGAGTGCCATTAAGGGAGGTTTTATCCCAGAGATTGGCAAAGAATTGCCGACAAGCTTCCGCGGAGAAAGGGACCGAAAGTTTGTCATAAAAAATCTCTCATGCGATGAACGGCAAGATAGGTAGAAAGACCAATCGACTTGAAATCTTGGATGATGATCTTCTACTCCGGAATTGAATTGACACCACTAATATTGTAGTAGTGTTCTTCCACCTTTAAATTGTAGAAGGTGCCACCTTTGAAATGACGAAGATATTTGCCGAGAGGTTTGTTCACCAGATTTGAGGAAGAGGAAGGTATGTCGGGTTGAGTCATGTCTTCGTTGCCGGAGGTTTCCATTCTTAGCTGCCGACTGCTTTGTTGGTTCCACCACCTTCTTGGTTGCACAGACCTTCTTGGGACCTAAAGGATAAGATGAAGAATTGAAGGAAAAATGAAGATTTGTGCTCGAAGAAATGGGAGTATGCAAGATATTGCTTTAAGGGTTATAGGAGTGATAGAGAAGAGCCAAATTTATAGAAGATGGGATAGGCAAAAGTGCGAAGAAATCTTCCAACGATCGTCAATTAAAGAGTCAGAAGGCTGTTGGGGCGAGTCAACTAGCTAGAAATTAGCAATCTTCGGTCGACGGAACGGACTTTGGTGCACCAAATATGCTAGGCAGTAAGATTCAAAACAACTATTGGATCTCGACAACGGATGACCAAACTAGTATTGGTCATTCGATATCTGATTAACATCCATGCATATACTCATGTCTTATATCCTCTATTTTGAACCTAAGCAATGCTACATAATGAGTTTTATGTTTAAGTTTCAGGAATAAACAAATTTGAGAAGAAGATACACAAAAAAGACCTATAAGCTAGAAAAATGACTGAAGTGTGAGACTTATGGACTGATATGCAAGATGGAAGGACCCAGATGTAAACCAAAAGGGCCAATAAGAAAATTGAGAAACTTCACACCATCATGAGGAGTATTTTGGAAATTATATCCGGGTTTAAAATACAACAACCAACTCGGGTGCACCAAACATCAACAAATCAATCTAGAAAAGTGCCATATGAACAAGAGCTTGATCCATCCAATCCAGACCGCTAATTGGCGGTTGATTTCGATCCAAACCCGGGTGTTGTATTAGTGCGTATTTAGTCCATTTATAGTATACTTTTAGTCCCATACCGGGGGATTGTCCCCGGTTACCTTTTTTCACGCCTATAAATAGAACTCTTCCTCCTCCCTTGTAATGTACTCCTCTCTTGGTGGCCATTCTCTCTACTTGGAGGGAAGCCTTGGAGCTAAACTCTAGTGGAGAGATGCTACTTGTAATGTGAGTGAGCAATAAAGAATCTTTTGTTATGTTTCTTGTTGTTTCTTTTAACTCTTGCATGCTTAGTTAATTTTGTCTTAATCTTAGTAGAAGTAATTAGCATGTCTCCTTTTATTAATGTAGTTTATAGTTTAATGAGTAGTAAATAGTTCCATACCCCTTTGGGGGGTGGAGATGATGACATTTATGTTTTGAGGTTTTGAATGTTTGACAAATTTAGATTGTGTAGACTTGAATGTTTTTATGTTCATCGGGTTTGTTTTATGTTGGGGGATTTTTATGGGTTTTGCCATAAGATTTAGACACTTCCCATGTTTGGTTTCCTCATGTTTATTGACTGACATTTCCTTTTGGATATGCTACATTTTAGTCGTGTTTTTGTATTAGCCTTTAATTGCTTGATTGATTGAAGAAACTATATTTTGATGGGTTTTGCCATAACATTTAGACACTTCCCATGCTTAGCTTTGTTCTTCACATGAGTTCCTGATTTTTGATGAGTCTTGCCATAACATTTAGACACTTCTCATGCTGAGCCTCATCTTATGATAATTAAGTAGTAATTGTTGATACGTTGTGTGAATGGATTGATAGATTTTGTCAAATCCTTAGACATGAAGACACACACATGACACACATGTTGCCTTTTTGGCCTTTATCTATGTTTTGATGATTTAATCAACCTAATCTTAATTGTGATCATGTAGAGTAGCACACATGTTGCATTGCATATATATTGCTTTGTGCTAACCTCTACAGGTGATCAAGACTAAAGGAAGAAAGGAAATCAAGTCAAGACATGTAATCAAGCTCATTTGAAGACATGTAATTTGTATTTCTTTGAGTCTTAGGAACTTTGCGTAATTGAGCATACTTGAGATAAAAACTACTCAAACACACACTAGGTTCCCTATAGAAGTCACACACGAAATTTCACACAATTTGGACTTCAATAGATCACCCAAACTAAGACCGGAAAACACTAAACCAAAACCTGAACAATCTGCCCACATTTGGTCGACCGAAACAGACTGTTCAGTCGACCGAGTGATCATATATCATGTTAGAGTTTCACTACCCAAGTTCGGTCAACCGTCCAGACCTTTTTGGTCAACCGTGTAACAACAAATTTCCGACCGTTTGTTTTATCGTATTATACCCAACGGTCGTATTCGTATTATCTTCATATACCCCAAATACATTTTGTGTATCGGTCAACCGAGGACCTTGTTCGGTCGACTGAACTTATGTTCCTTGACAAACCCAAAGTGCCTGTCATGTTTCGGTCGACCGTGGACATTGTTTCGGTTGACCGAATATGATCTTGTTTGTCAACCCCAAAGAGCATGGTGTGAATCGGTCGACCGAACCTATCTCAGTGTTCGACCTATCACTTAAGTGTACCTAGATTATAGCCTATGGCGGTCGACCGTTCTTTTACCGATCGACCGAACCGAGTTCAAAATTGCCAAATGGTTAACCGTTCAGCCCGATCCGGTCGACCGAACTAACTCAGAATTGGGTCCTCTCAGTTTTTGTTTTGTGTATCTTACAGAATCTTTACCCAATTCATCCCCAACGGCTATAACTCTTTTGGAGCTTATAAATAGAGTTCTAAAACACATTTTAACACAACTCTCCAACTACTATTTGTCCCCTACATTAGAGAGAAAGCTCCAAACACTCCAAGCCTCAAACCTTCCACACTTTAGTATTAAATCTTATTCTCACTCAAGTGTGCTCAAGATTAGAGAGTGTTGTTCCACTCATTGTTTGTTCAAGAAGAAAGGGTCTTGGTGAAATCCCAAGACAAGAGTATAGACTTCGGTGAGAGCCCGAAGTATCCCTCTCGGATTGTGAGAGGAGGAGCCAAGCTCGGCGAGGGTTGTTCGCGAGTTTGAAGATTGTAAAGGCGTTCTCTCCCGGCCCGGAACGGGGAGTGGTTAGTGAAGTCATGAGCGGAGCTTGCAAGAGAGGACTAGGACCCGGGTGGGGTGCCGAACCTCTGTAAAATCCTCCGTCTCCATTGTGGTTTGCATTTGCCTTTCCTTACTTGCTTGTTTAGTTTTAAATTCCGCTTCATATCTTTGATCGTTAAACAAGTAGGTAATTAGGATTAAAAGTGATTAGAATTAGAGACACTCATGATCCTACAACACATACATGGTTACATGCGTCATTCATCACTTCTCTCACCTCATATGTGCACACACTCAACCCTTGGGGGTTTGCTTACTGAATTTATCTTGTTTTGCTACTTGCTTAGTTTTCCTTCTCATGTTGTCATCATTCTTGTTTGTAGTTTCCTTCTCGGGTCGGGTTCGGGTTGTAGGGGTCGGGTTGACCCAACCCGACCCGAAACCGAAAATACATAACCTGGTCCTGCAGTCCAGGCCCAGCAGCACAGTAATTACCCGAACCCGATAACACCCAAAACCCATAACACCCAAAAGGCCGAAACACAACCCGACCACACAGTCCTCAGTTTCCCCTCTCTCTCCCGACCTAACCCTAGATCGCCACCGTCTCTCCGGCGATGGAAACCAACAGAGGCGGCGGAAAAACCCTGGACTTCGACCTCCTCGACGAGATCCTCGCCGTGATCCCCACCGACCCCTACGAACAGCCAGAAGATCACGTCCATGGCCATCTGCTACCGGGTCTCCACGCTCGAGCTCGAGGCGGGGAGGCTGAGGCACGAAGATGCTGAATCTGACGGTGCTTCAGAGGATGGATGAGTTTGTGGAGGAAATACTCATCACCGCCGCACACGTCACCCTCTACCAGTTCAACATCGACCTCAACCAGCGGGTATGTAACTTGTTATTGTGTGTAGATTTTTGGGGTTAGAATGTGGGTATCCACTTCTTGCATGAAGGTTGTTGTCTTGGATGTATATTCTAGTCATTTTATTCTTAAATGTTGTATGAAAGCTTTGCTAGAGTTTTCTCTTTCATGGAGCAAGTTTGTTGCTCAATCCCTTGGGTTTCATTAATGTTACTGGAGATAAGGTTTAAACATCGAGATAGGGGCACCAAATCAATGCACTAAATTTTTTAGTCTGTCTTACACATATTTTACAACAATTTTCATTTTTTTTTGTTACAGATGCTAGTAAGTTGGACTCGAGGAAAGAATCTGATTTTCTCAAGTGCAGCTTCAACTGCTAATTTCATTAAAGAACCTTATGATGCTGCAAATTTGTGTTCTTTGTTTGGTGTCTCTCTTGAACAAGCTAAACCAGCTGTATCCAGAAACTGCAGGTTTGTTTGTGGTCTTGCATTGACTTGCCATATCTGATTCTTGTTCTTAATTTTTGCTTTCTCCCTTCAATAGATCTCTATTAGCAGGAGCTCTACGTAAGAAGCAGTGCCATAAGGAGGCCATCAGAGTCGAAATATCTCTGCTAGTGAAGCAAACTCTAACAAGGCCTTATTTGGCAGTTGGATCAATTGGGATCCAATCTCTAGTGGAGAGGGTGATTTGCTGACAGCAAATAATTCTGATTCTCCATACGAAGATGTGAGAAATAATGTTTTGATGCATGGTTTTCAATGAAAATTTTGATGCATAGTTTTCGGAATTTGAATGTTTTAGATTTGACGTGATATATTTTTCTTCTTAGGAATTGGTTGTTAGACTAAAATGTGATCACCAGAATGTTTTATTGCATCAGTGAATGTTTTATTTGTTAAGCAGCAAAATTTCGGGTCCAACCCAACCCAACCCGACCCAACCCGAAAATTTCGGGTCGGGTTGGGTTCAACCCGATTGGGTTCGGGTTCGGGTATTTTCCTAACCCGAAAATTTCGGGTTGGGTCGGGTTTCAGCCCAAACCCGACCCAACCCGACCCGTGTGCACCCCTACATGTAATACATGAAATCCATAAAATCAAATCAAACTTTGCCTCCACATTAAATAAGATAAATGATTATCATTAAAACAAACAATACAATAATTGAAATGAGGCTAATATGAGCACATGGAAAATGACCAAACCCCACTATGTTTCCCCATGAAATAAGATTTGTCACAATAATTAAAACATACAAGGTATTAATTAAGGTGACACCAACATGAGTGCATGCATCCACATGTCATGTTTCCTCATTGTCCACTTCATCCTTATCCTCACTTCATCATTTGTCATAAAATAGGCATTAGCACATCAAAGATAAGAGTGAAAATCCCATTAGATGGTTATGGAACTCATATGAGGTTCAAAGGTTAGGATTAACACACTCACTTAATACATCACATAATCACGTCACCTTCTTCTCCACCCCCCAATGGGGATGGACTACTCCCTACTCATCTCTCAACTCAAGAAAGCATAAAAACAACCCAAAACCATAATGGAAAATTCAGAAAACTAAATTAGGCAAACAACAAACATGAAGGAAATTGGATCAAATAGAAAACATCAATGTAAAGAACAAGAACTAAACTAGATTGAAATGAAAGATTACAAGGTTGCTCATTTTCTCCTCCTCTACACTACTAATTAAGAAATGAAAACCTACTCTACTAAACAAGAAATAAAACCTACACTACTAAACAAAAAAAGAAACTAACATAAGGAGAAGAGGGAGTGAGAAGAGGAATGGAGGCATTACAAGTCTATTTATAGAAGAAATAGGGGTTTGGATGGGTTTGGAAGCAATCCGACGCAGTAATAATTTTCTCTATAGTCTGGTGCACCCATATAATCAAGATAAAGCCATGGGAGAAATTGAGGGCAAATCGCCAATGGTGGATAACAATCCTCCATCGGTGGAGTTTTTGTGCCCGCTCAACCTTTATTTCTTCCAGGAGCTTAAGTGTTGTATTTTGCACGTGGGGTGCACTCCTGATTAGCTGATTCGAACTCGTTTGTCTTCAATTGCCCAAATACTCCTCAAGATAATGGTTTTGAGCGACGTTTGCTCTTGAAATGTTTCCGTACGTTCAGGTCCCTCTGGATTTTATCTGGGTCCTTCCTGATTTGCATATGGGTCATTGTGCCTGATAAATAGGTCCAGTTTGCTTCATTTGAGTCATTTCTTCTTACATTTCAGTCTTTTTATATTCCTTTCTATTCTTTATTACCTAATACCTGAAATACCATAAACAAACACTCGAGTAGCACTAAATTAGGGTAAAATAAATGATATATAGCATAAATGCGATGTATGATATGCTACTGATCAGTTGGTCGGGGGGAGGAGGAGAGGAGAGGGAGATTTGGTTTTTATGTTTTTGTCTTTAATATTAAGGATATTTAGATTTTACGAAGTTTAATTTGCTAATTGTCTAACATCGTTGGACGAAAACGGTGACGGAGTGGGCTCACTAATGGTAGAGGTGCATATGAGCAAATATGTTCGACTTACATGTGCATATCCGGCAATACCAAAAACCCAGGTGCATATTGCTAATTAGGTCACATACGAGGTGTATAGTAGCAAAAAACCCTAAATATAACCATCATTCAATCACCAAAGTCGTAACATGTTGGTATATACTATATATTATATTTATGTTTGATGTTTTCAAGTAACTGGTCTAAAACGATAGTAGTGTTTGAATTGTTGAATTACAACCTACAAGGTCGCCCCCATTTTCTCTAGCAAGCTACTCTGGTTCTCACTTCATCCCCAATAGCTAAGTCACAATTTCTTTTATAGGGACTCCATCGTCATTGTGTTTGTACAGAAGACAAAAGCTCCCTAAATCAATTTTAAACAAAATTTAGCAAAAACTAAATTGGTTAAACTGGTGATGAAGCAACAAAATCGGTGATAAAGCATGAAAAAAGTAAAACAAAAATAGAATCAAGATTAATGATACAACTTTACTATGAGAATCAGAAACATGAGAATCAAAAATAGAATTAAGAAAATAGTAGCAATATCAATAGAGAACCAGAAAGTGGACCAACCAACAATAGTAACATCAATAGAGATTAGAGAACCTGAAAGTGGTTCAGTCAACAGTAGCAACATCAATAGAGAACAATAGCTCATTATGATTCATGATTCGTTTCTGCTACTAGTGTTTGTTCATTTTAAAGTGATGATGATAAATGATTATTTATAGATGATGATGAATGAATGTGGGATTATTTATTTATGAGTAACATGTGCGAACAAAGACATCACCTTGAAGCATTACCAGATAGAAGCATTTGAACCTTGACCCAAATCTTCTTCAAATATCACTCCCATAATGTCTTCCGTAAGTTCTTCCTAAGTAAAACCAGAAGCATTGGGGATTGACCTTCATTTGTCATCTTACAGACTCTGTAAGATAAATCACCAGAAATAATTGCAAAATAATTAACAAACCAGACCAAAGCAAATCGAACCAAAGCAAAATCCAAGTCAACATCAAACATTCAAACTCAACACCAAACATTGATTATAAGTTTACTATTATTAGCACATTAAAGGACACCTATTACAACTTCATCTCAGACTTTACAACCATTAGTCATGTAGAACTAAATCAAAGAAAAGGTAGTGCACATATTTGGATGCATTACTAAGGTAGTTATCAGTGCATGTTGTTGGCTTTTTTACCTTAATCCTTATTTTGATGATTTAATGAACCTAATCTTAATCACAATCAAATGTAGTGTAGCACACAAAATGCATAGAAGATATATTGTATTGTGCTAACATCTATAGGTGATAAAGACTCAAGGAAGAATGGAATTGAAGTCAAGACATGTAATCAAGCTTTTGAAGACATTTAATTTGCCTTTATTTTGAGTCTTATGAACTTGTGTATACTTGAGCAAACAAGAGTTAAAACTCACTCACATACACACTAAGTTCCTTGTAGAAGTTACACAAAATTTCAGATCAATTGGACTTCAATAGGTCACCCAAACCTCATCCAAAAAAACACTTAAAGCAATCCTAAACTTCCTGTGCCAATCGGTTGACCAGCTTTAGCCCTCTGTTCGACCGATTATAATAGACGTTCCAAGTGTTTTTTACTAGTTCCACCGGTCGATCACCCTTGACCTTTCGGTCGATCGTTTCCGTATTTTTAGGATGACCGTTAACCTTGTCGTATTGTACAACGGTCGTATTTATCTAATCTTACCCATCCCCTAAAATACAATTGGCCACTGGTCGAACCTTGACCCATAAATGGTAGACCGGACAAACACAATCCTAGAGCCCACAGTGCATGTTATTTTCGGTCGAACGAAGCCTTTCTTTTTGTTCGACCGTCATACCTTTGCCTTGGCCAAAACCTTGAGATCGGTCGACCGCCCAATTTCAGGGTTCGACCGATGACTTAAGTTAAAGCCTAAATGGTTCGACCGTTCTCTAGTTTGTTCGAACGTTTCTTTATTCTTAAAGAAACCTTCAACCGGGCTTCCCGATTCGGTCGACCGTTGTAGGACAAAATTGCAGATCTTCAATTTCTGTCTTGTGTATCTTTCACACAAATCAATCAATTTTTCCCCAACGACTAGAAATCTCTAAGAACTTATAAATAGACGATTACACACCTTAGAGTCACATCTCCCACACTCCAAACTCAAACATACATTAGAGAGAATCCTCCCAACTCCTAGAATCCCAAACACTACTCTTCAATCCAAACGTTCCACAACTTTGAACAATTCCAAACATACTCAAAGTTTGCTCAAGCTAGAGAGTGTTTTGTTCCATTCCAACTTTGTTGTCATCAAAGTGTAAAGGCTTCGATGAAAGCCTGAAGCGTCCTTCTCAGTTTTTGAGAAGAAGAATCCAAGCTTGCGAGGGTGTTCACAAGACTTGCTTTGTAAAGGCATTCTCTCCCGTCCTGGAATGGGAAGTGGTTAGTGAAGACGTGAGCGGAGCTTACAAAAGAGGACGTAGGTGGGTGGCCAATCCTCTATAAAAACCCTCGTGTCTTTGTTGTTTGCATATTTCTTCCTTGCTTGTCTCTACTTTTCTTTAAATTGTTTCCATTGCATCTATGGATATCTTAAGTAGAGATTTAAGTTTAAAATTGATTAGAATAACGAGGACATCGATCCATATCTTCAAATTAACACATGTCTGTAAATGTCAGAACAAATCAATATCTTCTTCTCAAGTGTAAATGGCATAACAAATCAATGTCCAACAACTCTAGCATATCCAATGATATGTTGTCTGGTTTTATTCTGTTAATTTGACAATTGTCCTATGAATGCGATGTCAAGAAACCTATTCGCTTAAAAAATCATACAACCATAGAGTTGTGAAAACAAATTGAAGTGAAACTACAATTCAAATAATATTACACTGTCAAAATGTATTTCCAATTTCCTATTTCACAGCAGACGAGGAGTTTTCCCCCCTAAAATAGGGACATATCACATACAAGATTTGTAGGTCGATACATCTACCTATGGCGATATGATTAATTTTACATGTAAAATTGTAAGTCATCAAAGTACATCCCCATTGATGTATGTGGTGTCTTTTTTGTGATCGGTTTCCTAATTGCTGACTTTAGCAACAAGATTTAAAATTTAAGGCAATCTAGTATGTACCTTTGCATCTTTACTTCTTCGCCAATAGCATACATTAACAATAAGATGAGTAATGATTATGGACATCCAACCTCATATTTGACTAGTAAAACAGACTTACGGACCAAATATAACCAAGGACCAACCGGCTTATGACACCGAACATTATCATAGACAAACATTTGCCAAACAAAAAAGATTAGAATAGATGGAAGTTGGCGAAAAGATACATACATTTAAATGATAAACATATAAAATGGCATAGCATAATATGTAATGTTTCGTCCCCGAGCCCGCATCTAGCCGGAGTCTCGGTCCGTCGCCCATGAGCCCACTGGCCCACAACACCCACCTATTGCCACAAAACATAAGTTGGTAAGTGTTATGGTAGTAGACTCATGTCTATATAACCCACCCCAACATTTTTATGTTAGGCGATGTGGGACTATACGTTTTGGGGTGTTACAACCTACCCCACTTGAACATCTGAAGTCCTCATCATGGTCAAGCCAGTCAGGTTGTCAGATTCTAGAGGTGGCTCCCATCCTCTTGGTGTAGAACTTAGTGCCAACAATTCCGTCTGGTTCACGCTCTAACACCATCTATAACGTTCCGTCCCCGAGCCCGAGCCTGAGTCCCGGTCCGTCACCCATGAGCCCACTGGCCCACGACACTCACCTATTTCCACAAAACTTAAGTATGTAAGTGTTATGGTAGTATACTCATGTCTAATAACCGACCCCAACATTTTTATGTTAGGCAATGTGAGACTATACTTTTTGGGGTGTTACATAATATCTCATTTTGAATTTAAACTTAAACTCTTAAACATTAAAAAAGAGAAGGAAAAACAAAGCTCCTAGTTTAAAACTTCAACAGTAAACTCCTACATGTTGGGATGGAAAAGCGACCAAAATAAGGGAAGAGGAATAAAACAATAATGACCGACAAAGAAGATGAAGACGACAACAACAAACTCTTTTCCCAAACTAGTGTTACCTAGTTTCTTTCAACAGAGACGAGTTCCAACTGAGAGTTAGGGTTTTGTGGTTTTGAGGGAGGGGAGGGAGAGGCCCAGGTTGGAGTGGAGGAAGTTGATGATGCGGAGTTCCTTTTGGAGGTGAGTGGCGATTGAGGTTTGTGGCCTGTGGGACTGTGGGACGCCGTGAGGGGCTGACCAGCTGAGGAGTGAGGACTGAGGGTTTTGTTTTGTTTTGTGCAGCCCTTCCAGGAGTGAGACTGTGAGAGTAAGGGTTGAGTTATTTCGTTGGCATTGGATTTCGTATATTTTGTGTTTTTTCTGTAACTGAACCTTAGACACGAAAATGACACGATAAAATTTTGGGTACCTGAATTCCAACACGAACACGACACGAAATGCTGAAACCCAAACACATATTTTTCAAGTTGCCTTTTTGTGTTCCGTGTCAAATTGTCAGGTCTACGAAATACTAAATCATGTAAACATGTTAATTTGACAATACTCTCCAAGTAACTAATAATATTGGCAACATCCTCCGATTATGTATAGTATCTCCAATACTCTCCATTTCCCATGTAAGTTTTCAATAATGCCCTTTTGATTAACTTGAGTCAACGTATGTTATGACATCATGAATTATCGTGCGAGATACAAATGACGTATAAATTTTCATAATTTAATAAAAAATCAAATACTTTAGATGTAACTACGTAGAGCTAGGGGTTAACATTTGTATAAAGAGGGACATATAGGGGAGTAGATTTTGAAATTCTCATGACAAGAGGTTAGATTGGAAATGAGGTTTGGATTGATTTCTTTTAAAATATTTTATGTTAATATTATATTTCAAATTTTCATTATTTAATCTAGTGTTTGTTGTTGGATGCAGGTACGAACATACATTGGTCTGACCATAATCTGGATCACCATAATCTAGCAACAAACCAAAGGAGAATTTAATTGGGTGCACCTCTAAATGGGCATAATTGGCTCTTTACACATGCGTTTCAGGTATTTGCTTGGGTGCACCTGCTGATGAGAATTAAATTTATACCGCAAGTGCACGGCGTCAATGAAGACGTGGCAAATACGGGTCGAACACAAGGAGGGAGAGATATTGTTATTTTTTTTGATTTTCGATTAGAGAGAGAGAGAACAATTAAATTGGTTGGTTTTGAGATTTTTGGGTTTTAATTATCTAAAGAAAGAAACATGAACAAATAAAACTAAAACAAGAACAAAGATGGTGAATTCCGTTGGGTGGAGGTTTAGATATCGGGTTTAGATTAGAGAATTCTGAAACTTATAATAAATCATATTAGTTATAAAGCATTACATGATAAATGATTTAACATAAACTCAAGTAATCGAAACATACTAATACAAAATTAAAATAATAACATCTTCTCTTCTCATCACCCTAAATCCGTCACCCCCACCCTTTGGAAAGAGTTAGAAACTCATAGATGGAGGGAGGGAGAAGGGGTCCTAGAGAAACTAAGAAAAGAAAATTAAAAACATAAAATAAAAGAAACAGAATTTTATTGCTAAATTATGGAACAAAAGGAAGAACTCCTCACAACATCGTTCTCGGGGCTATTTATAGCCGATACAAGGGACCTAAGCATGAAATAAGAAAGTACACGCGTCAACACGCAACCGGTAAAATTTTTAGAGCATTAATCTAATTTGGTGCAGCGGATTCGCCGCAATTTGCTCTTGAGGTGCGGCGGATTCGCCACCTTTTTGGCTCCGAATCGACCCGGATTTTCCCTGTGTGTTTATGGTATGATTTCAATGTCATTTGCGCGTCTGGATTGATTCTTGCATATCTTTGGAGATCCGAATTAATTTCTTCATATATTTGGAGATCCACATTGATTTTTCTTTATATTTTCTCCATAATAATAAAAGCTACTCGTGATTTGCAATTAGGTCCTTGGCTTTTTGCAATTAAGTCCCCGGCTACTTTTGTGCTTAAGTCCTTGTTCTTTTCGTAATTAGGTCTTGAATGCGTTTATGCTTGGATACATTTCCATTTGAAACCCGATAAACTTGAACTTGGTCTTTATGATAGAAACGAGTCTTTTGTACGCGTTTATGCTCGGGATGTGGGTAATTTGCATTCAGGTCCCTGTATTCTGTAAATAAGACTAAACACATACCTTAGTAGCATTTATTGATATAAAAGTAATCTAAATGAAAGACATATGATGCAATGTATGCAATGCATCAAATACCCCCACACCTAGATTTTGCTAGTCCCTAGCAAAACAGAATATAAGAAAAATAAAAACAGGGAAATCCTAACTCACTTTCGTAGGAATCACGGTTGCACTTAGCATGTGCAACAAGCCTTTAAACCTCCTTGTTGCCAAGGAGGACGAGTTTTGTCTCGTGAGGGTTTTCAGTTGACACACCCACAAAGTCTTAATTCAACATTCCATTAATAGCTCTCAATATCCCTACCTCAACCTTATACATCTTACTAAGAATTTTTGCATGCTCATTATATAAATCTAACTCATTAAAAATATGACTTGGTCTTTGTTCCTCCAACATTCACACCACTAACCCTTCTACACATGTTTATCACTTGAATTATTTTGCACGCCTCCTTTGGTGGTGAAGTATCATTCGGATCAACCATGGCATGGATCATTCTTTTAGCTTTGGGCCTTGAGTATTATTATATTTTTTTTCTTTTTTCTTTTCTTTTCTTCCGTGATTCAACACATTTGCTTTTTGACACTTTTACCCTTTTGCATTCGTGTAGCGAGTTTGATCGATAATCCCGAGCTGGTAGACTCAAGTTACCGGGTTTCAAGATACCTTTACGGACCAGTGACTCAAAGGCTTGGGCTTTTGTAATCATTTTGCAGAATATGCTTTCCTCACTTTATTCCTTTATTTTTATTTTTATTTTCATTTTCCTCAAGGCTTAATTGCTATTAGAAGTCCACACTTCCCGGTATATTTTCCTCAACCTCTGCTTTTCATCAACCACTTCAAAGATTTGATTCATCCAATTTAAGTGCATACATGTCTTAAAGGGCAATGGGTTATTTCTTTGGAACTTAGATTTATGTCACAATTTCTACAAGCAGAACTATATAATAAGGAACAAAAACTCAATGCAATTTGTACACGGGTTTTAGCAGTTCAATCTTAAGCTATGTCATGAAACATTGATTTTTTTTTAACAAGAAAACAAACAAATAGATATATACATAGATAAACACCCCCCACACCTAAATCATGCATTGTCCTCAATGTATGCATAGATAAAATAAATGCACTTATTACCTGAGTCGGCTTGCGGTAGAGGGGTGAGTTTGCTCAGAGTCAACCGTAATCAGAACTGGATTGAATGACACCATATTGGTGCATGTATCCAGTTGAATTGTTCCCCATGTTGACTTGAGGAAAAGATTCCACTCTTCTTACTTGAATTGGTTCGCTTATTTGCTCGAGTGATGGTGGTTGAGTAAATGAATCACTCCCTTTTTTCTTACTTCCTTTTTGCTTATGTGATGATTTATTTGATTCAGAATTCTGATAAATACGTGCTCTCATCACAACATCACTTGGGTTGCATATTATTTCTGGCTCATTATCAATGTGGAAGATATTAAATTCTGCTTTTAAGTTCCCGAAAGATAATTGCATGAGCCCATTTCGACAGTTTATTAATGCTTCCGAAGTGGCTAAAAAGGGTCTACCTAAAATTACAGGGATTTGTCGATTAGGATTTACAACTGGTTCAGTATCAAGTACGACAAAATCCACTGGATAAATAAAGTCACCAACCTTAATCAAAACGTCCTCTACTATACCTCTCGGTTTCTTAACAGAACAATCAGCGAATTGGAGGGTTGTCCTAGAGGGTTTCAGTGGACCAAGGTTGAGTTGCTCGTAGACAGAAAATGGGAGCAAGTTAACGCTTGCACCAAGGTCTAGAAGGGCTTTATTGATAAACGTATCTCCTATTGAACATGAAATTGTGGGACACCCCGGGTCCTTATATTTTATAGGAGATGTGTTGGAAAGAATTGAGCATATGTTTGCAGTTAAGAATGCCTTCTTTGGTACATTCGTTTTTCTCTTCTTAGTGCACAAATCTTTTAAGAATTTAGCATAAGCAGGTATTTGTTGAATCATGTCTAAGAGTGGAATGTTTACCTTAACTTGCTTAAATACTTCCAAGATTTTCTCTATTTGTGCACTAGAGTTCTTTTTGAGTCTATTGGGAATTGGGGCTTTAGGCACATAGACTCGCTCAGGTTCAGGTTGAGCTACAGGTTCAGGTTGGGTAGGCGGATTGGCCTTTTCAATTTGGACGTCGGGTTCAATGGTCAAGTCATATGTGGGTGCTTGATGGCTAGATTGATTAGTCATTCTAGGGTTTACCACATTATTGTCAATTTGTCTTCCGGACCGTAATGATACTACAACATTGATTTGTTGGAATGGTCCTTCCTCATTAACCATTTGAACCGGTCTAGGGTTGTTATTTCCTGAAGGTGGTTGATAAGATTGATAATGATTATTAGTTCTGGGGTTTACCTCAGGTTGACTTGGAAATTGGCTCTTTTCTCTTTCACCTATTATCTGTGCTAATTGGTTGACCTGTGTCTCTAGCCTTTGGAATGATTGGTTGGTTGTTTGTATAAAAGTTGTCATTAAATTTTCTAATTTGGTCAACCTAACCTCATGATTTCCATTATTACCCCCAGATGATGTATTATTTTGGTTATATGGGGTTGGTTGTTGTATAGGAGGTTGTCCTTGTTGGGTCCACGAAAAATTGGGATGATTACGCCAACCTGGGTTATAGGTTGATGCGTAAGGATCATTTCTAGAATTGTTAAATGTGGCATTAACATGTTCCAGGTTCACACAGTCCTCCATTAAATGACCAGTCTGACCACATCTAGAGCAGGGGATAGACAAGGGTTGATTCATTCGGGGTTGATTTTGCAGCTCTAGACTTTCCATTCTACGCATTAGGGTAGCTAGTTTTGCCTCAGCCGCTATGTTGGAGTCTATAGCTAACACACCTGGTCGGGGTTGACTCGCTATTCTAGATCCAATACTCGGGTTGATGGGTGTTCTAGCATTGTCCCATTGCATACTATTTTCAGCTAAATCCTCAAGAAAAGTCCAGGCATCATTTTCATTTTGGACATAAAGTTCCCTTGGCTCACAGATTCTAGCATAACCCTAGATGTGGGTGTCAATCCCTCATAAATAATTTGGCATAATTGCCACTTCGGAATTCCGTGATGAGGGCATTGGGTCAAGACACTCTTAAATCTCTCAAGATAGGAATAGAACGGCTCGCTCTCAGACTGAACGAATGCAACAATTTCATTCCTAATCTTCATAGTCTTATGGTTGGGGAAATATTTTTTTAGGAAAACTTGAACAAATTCGGCCCAACTTCTAATAGATCTTTCGGCTAGACTATATAGCCATTTCTTAGCATCGTCCTTCAGTGCTAGAGGCACGAATTTCAGACGCACTGCCTCTTCAGGGATATGCTGGTATTGCATAAGAGAGCAGATTTCTTCAAATTCTCTAAGGAAGAGATATGGATCTTCCCTAGAGGTGAACTTAGGCAACATACTCATGTATTGTGCCTTAAGTTCGAAGTCGCGACCCGGGATGATGGGCATAACGATGCACGATGGCTGAGCACCCATCGTTGGGTAGCACTGATCCCTCAAAGTTATAGGTTGCGCAACAGGCGGGTCCACTACGTTCTCACCCATTAGATCCGGGTGAGGTGGTGCAACATGTGGATTGGGGTTAAGTTCCAGACTGGAATCTAGATGAACTCGTGAGAGTCGATTACTCAAGTCCCGAATCCAAATCTGAGTGCACCGGGTTGAATCAATTTTTGAATTCAAATTCGAAATTTAAACTCCAAATTTAATTTCAAGAATTAATTACTCTTTTTTTTCTTTTTTTTTAAATTTATGAAAATGGAAACAAACAATAGAAAGGTAAAGATGAGAAGGGAAAGAAGACTCAGACGAGAAGGGAAACTTAACTCTAAAGGTAAATTCAAGGGTTGGCCAGAAATTTCCTGAACAAGCACGGTTCAAACAATCGTAGACCTAGTGTCACTTAAATCTAGACGACTCCTAACTGGTTGAGTCGAATTGATTTGCTTGATTCACCTCCCTCACCAATCAAACCAAGTTGGCCAGTCAGTGTATAGCTAGTGGGGGCGCTTCCGACAGAGTCGGTGCCAATTAGACAACCACGTCGCTTGGAAGACTTTCGTCAACACAAAAACACTTTCTAGACACCAAATTGAATTCAATTAGCTTCAGGTCATAGCAAGTCAAACCAATCTCCTCCTTAATTGAGTCCGAGTCCTTAGGGGCCAATGTCTAATTGATTTTAAATTTAGGCTTAGGTGACACTTTAGGATTGTGGTTTGTGGGCCACGGGAGGGTGATGAAATCCCCACCGTATCTTTTCCTACGGAGTTGCCCTTAAGATAGTTTAACTTAGATCTAACAAAGATAGTCAAACAATGGTCTTTTTAATGGGGGCAATTGCAAGGTTGTATGCAAATTAAATTATATGCTTAAATGCAATCGTTAAAAACCGTGATACGTACCTTGCCTCCAGCACTCTTCAACAGAAATTGATTTGCAAGAATTTAGCAAGAATAATGCAAACAAAACATTATATGATGCATGCACTAAGGTCTTTCTAATTTTGCGAATTTTAGGTCAGAGTTGAATTATTGCCAATTATGGAATTTAAGCTTAACACGTGCAATTCTAATAAAAGGAAATTTTCTGAAACTAGAAATTCCGAGGAAAAAGGCAACGAAGGTTACCTACGCAATGCTCAGTCGGGTTCACCGCCCGCTCTCGAAATTTCAGTAGCTTCACGCGTCCACCCAACGATGATTCGCGTCCCAGAAAAGTTTGAAGCCCAGAAGCTCCAAGTGTGCAGCGATTCCGCCGCAGGTTGTTCTATAGGTGTGGCGATTTCGCCGCTCGTTTAGCTCAGATCGTGCTCGGATTTCACCGTGCACTCTGTTGTCTCCTGAAACACAAATCCAAATAGTTAGATCGCGCACAAGATAAACAGAATAAAATCGAAATCAACAAAAAACAAAATCTGCGTCGCCTCCCCGGCAACGGCGCCAAAAACTTGATGAGAATTAAATTTATACCGCAAGTGCACGGCGTCAATGAAGATGTGGCAAATACGGGTCGAACACAAGGAGGGAGAGATATTGTTATTTTTTTTGATTTTCGATTAGAGAGAGAGAGAACAATTAAATTGGTTGGTTTTGAGATTTTTGGGTTTTAATTATCTAAAGCAAGAAACATGAACAAATAAAACTAAAACAAGAACAAAGATGGTGAATTCCGTTGGGTGGAGGTTTAGATATCGGGTTTAGATTAGAGAATTCTGAAACTTATAATAAATCATATTAGTTATAAAGCATTACATGATAAATGATTTAACATAAACTCAAGTAATCAAAACATACTAATACAAAATTAAAATAATAACATCTTCTCTTCTCATCACCCTAAATCCGTCACCCCCACCCTTTGGAAAGAGTTAGAAACTCATAGATGGAGGGAGGGAGAAGGGGTCCTAGAGAAACTAAGAAAAGAAAATTAAAAACATAAAATAAAAGAAACAGAATTTTATTGCTAAATTATGGAACAAAAGGAAGAACTCCTCACAACATCGTTCTCGGGGCTATTTATAGCCGATACAAGGGACCTAAGCATGAAATAAGAAAGTACACGCGTCAACACGCAACCGGTAAAATTTTTAGAGCATTAATCTAATTTGGTGCGGCGGATTCGCCGCAATTTGCTCTTGAGGTGCGGCGGATTCGCCACCTTTTTGGCTCCGAATCGACCCGGATTTTTCCTGTGTGTTTATGGTATGATTTCAATGTCATTTGCGCGTCTGGATTGATTCTTGCATATCTTTGGAGATCCGAATTAATTTCTTCATATATTTGGAGATCCACATTGATTTTTCTTTATATTTTCTCCATAATAATAAAAGCTACTCGTGATTTGCAATTAGGTCCTTGACTTTTTGCAATTAAGTCCCCGGCTACTTTTGTGCTTAAGTCCTTGTTCTTTTCGTAATTAGGTCTTGAATGCGTTTATGCTTGGATACATTTCCATTTGAAACCCGATAAACTTGAACTTGGTCTTTATGATAGAAACGAGTCTTTTGTACGCGTTTATGCTCGGGATGTGGGTAATTTGCATTCAGGTCCCTGTATTCTGTAAATAAGACTAAACACATACCTTAGTAGCATTTATTGATATAAAAGTAATCTAAATGAAAGACATATGATGCAATGTATGCAATGCATCACCTGCATTTGTAGTTTAATTGCTTGGATGCACCCAATTTGTCTGTGGGTCTTACATTTTCTAGACGCTGTAACGAAATGGGACGATGACATTACAGAATGTTTGAGTGTTGTTAATAACGACCAGAGATATCAGCTAATCAGTCCCGTGCTCCCTTATTTTTCCCCATTTTGGTCAGATCCTATAAATCCCTAGTTCGACCCGCCCATTGCAGATGCTTCCCCTTCCAAGCTATTTATCCTCTCCATCTTTAAGTTCCTACTCGTTTGGGTGGTGGTGGAGATCGTGGCGTATGGCATCGACAGTGACTTTGTGGACTTAGTTTCGACTTTCAACACAAACAACACATACACTGCATCCAACCCCTCCCAAACTCACACCGCCAGCAGTTACTAGCCGTCGGACAACACGACCGACTGTTCAAGCACCCCTTATTTGTCTATGACGCCCTCGGTCAGATCCATTCCACTTTGTGGATGTGGGCTGCCATGCAAAGTCTACACTTCTAGGAGAGAGTGGTCATATGGTCGACAGTTCTTCAGATGCCCCAACTATTTGAAGGTTGGTTTCGCTTAATTTGTTGTTTAATCTTTTTTTTGAAATATACAATAAGATTTTGATGAAATATGTTGAGGATCCTAAATGCAGGAAATGTGATTTTTTCCAATGGGTTGATGCGAATGAAGGGGCCTCTGTGGGTGTGCGTACACATGTGGAGAGATTTCATGAAATCTTGTTTGAAAGGTATGCTAATCTGGATAGGAAGGTCGAGGAAGTGAAGGAGTACATGTTGGAAAACAACTTGCTACTGCTCGAGATGAGAGCTTCCCTTCGTGAGCTGCAGGTGTTTGTTGGTGAGACCAATTTATTCATGAGCAAGGTAACATAGTGTTGAATGTTGGGTAATTTGTGGTGCTTGGTCTGCTTGTTAAGTGGATGATGTAGAAGGTTGTTGTTTGTGGGTCAATTTTTGGGGGTGGTCGTTTAGTTTGAAGGTGAAACATTGTGGCTATTGTTTGGTTGTGTTTAGTTGTGTTAGGTGGTGTTAAGTTGTGTTGTGTTAACAAAGTCTGCAATTATTATTGTGTTTGAAAACTATGCGCAGTTGCTATGTCAATTTAAGTTTAGATGTTTATTTTCTTGTTCCTGTGATGTTGTTTGTAATGTTGTTCGTAATGCATTTAATATGTCAAATTAAGAAGAGAATGACATTACCTGTTTATAAAAAATTCACATTATGAGTTACGAAGATTGCTGATGTCAGAAAAATGGTTTAATGCCCACTGTAATTTGTGTGTCTTAACTTATGGTGAACAAAATGAAAGATTGAAAACTAAGTATTGCATCACTTGATTCTGCAAGATGATAATGGTTGAGATAGGCAAATGTCTAGTGCAAACAGATGCAACCATTTGGACTTCTTGGACTTACTCACACATTCACAGAAACACATGAAGCAACACCTATGACATACTCACACATTCACAAACACTTATTGGACTTCAACATTCATAAATAAGATGAGCAACCAGTTCAACATTCACAAACACAAATTCTATTACAAGTTACTAATGGGAAATAAGGTCTTAAGTTAATTAGAAGTGCACCATTTATTTAAGAAAAGTTAGGCCATTGCAGAGCTTCTAAGCTCACCTGGACAGAAGCAATTGACTCCAAAAGATTCCATCATCGGACTAATTAGTTGGAAGCTACTTTGAGTGGCTCTTGAGGTGCCATCTGTACTTTATTGCGAAGCACTTATTTTCTTGTCTTTCTTGTTATTTTTTGTAGTCCTGCAAATTGATAAACTTCAACATTCATAAACTATGAAGTATGAAAGATAAATAAACCTAACAACTCAGAAATGCATACCTATAATCTTCCTCTTGCTGATTGCCAATTGGCTCCTTTCATCTACTTGCTTGGTGGCCCAACAGATCACACATCTTGCACTTCTTCTTCCTCTCAGTGCTTGTGTGGTCCATAGAGCCATTGTACTTATTCACCTTTGGCCTACCAGATTGCCTCTTCAGTGTAAAAGGCCTAACTTGAAAGCCTCGAACAACCTGCCACTCTGATTTGTCTAGATTAATACCAATTTCATAAGCCATCATGTACACATCTTTTTTGAACCAATTGTTGGTGTTGTCCTCCTACACAGTCCCTCTGATTGTGCCAATTAAAGTTGCAGCATGCTGGCATGCCAGCCCTGTAAGCTGCCAGTGTCTATAACTGCAGCTCATCTCTCTGAAATCAACAATGCATCTTCTAGATTTGTTGCTGACTTTAGTCATCAAGTCAGGGGATCTTATCATTGTGAAAACCCCTAGCTCTCTGGAAAAGGTAGTGGGCCATATTCTGGCTTTAGGCACTACAAAATCTGCCCATTCTCTACATTCTTTCTATCTCTTGAACATCAACTGCAATAGGTTCTCCCTTAAGGTTCCATCTTTAAGCTTCACCTCATAACTTATCACATTTCCTGGTTTGTGCTTTCCATTTCCTTAAGCAATGAGGGCATCAGCTCATACTGATGTTCATGTCCCCTAAAAAGCTTCTGCATTGCTATCTCCCTCCCCCTCCACACTCTATGGTAGGGTAAACTTAAGTGAAATCTCCTCTTTATCTGGTCACCTATATTTTTAACTGTCAACCCATCATCTAGACTAAGTCAGTCCATGAATTGGTATGCAATCCAATTATATGTGGCCATCTTAGAAGCACAATTGTAGACTGATGTACATGAATGTGGAAGTGTTAGTGTCTTGATTTGGATGACATGCCCCTCATTCAACCTGGAGGCATGTATTCTCCACTTACAGTGGGGACCTCTACACCTAGCTGTCACTTTATAGGGCTGGCTCTTCATATATGTTATTTCACACTCACTTAAGATGCAGTGAGTTATTAAGCTCATTCTAAAAGACTTAATATTTGGAAACCTTTTCTTAACAACAATCTCTGGATTGGACATATTAATCTCTAGAGGTTGAGGACCACCATCCAACACCTTAAATACGTACATCATCATTTTCTCTATGCTCATCAAAATCTTCCCCATCACTAGCATCAGACTCTTCAAAATCTTCATTTAAACACACAAAGTCTGAGTCAGTGTCATTGTCCTCACAAGACACACTATCTTCCAACATCATTGGTGTAACTGCAGGGTTCCTTTGTTGTAGCCTAGCTACTTGCCTAGGTTGTGATTGGCGTGGAAGTGTACCACTGGCCTGTGGGTCAAACCCATGGAATTCAGGTCCTTGGGGTGGATGTGGGGATCCTACCATTCCAAACACACTTGGGACTGACCCACTATCATTTTCAAAAGAACTAGAACCTAGACCTTTTGGTTGTGTCTCAACATCATTCAATTCCTCAACTTGAACTCATTCTGCCTCACCCTCAACATCTGGGTCAACCTCAACCTCAATATTTTCCCTATTAAGTACTTCCATTGGCCATTCTTAAATTGAACTGCCATTTCTTCTATCCCACTCTTCCTAGTGCTCAAAAAAACATACAAGTGCAGTTTATGTTTTGGGTTGGGAAAACTAAGGACCCCACGTAAATCCTCATTAGTAACAAGAACTCTAAACCTTTTCTAATATTACTAGGTATCATATAATGCATGTCGACGGCCTCAGAACTGCTCCACTATTTGACAATGCAAATCCAAGACCTTAGCATCTGCAATGTCAATTGCTCTACAACTAACATTGAGGCAACCTCAACAAAACCCATAGGTCTATCTCATCCCTTTCTCTTACCCCATCTACCACCACAATGCAATCTAACATTCAGACTTCTCCTTAGATCGCAACCACTATAACCCAAAACTAACATGCATAAAAACTACATGCGATAACAACATGCAAACACAATATAGCAACATATTACAATAACACGAGAAAAAGAAATTGAGTCACTATCGTCTTTCGCCAACCAAGCCGTTCCTTTTCCAAACCATGGACTCGGATGATTGCCGCCTTCTTCCGGTGCAGTAGTCTCTCCGCCGCCCACGTCGCTTGCCTTTACAGTGATAAAGGTTTCACAAGATTTGGGAAACGTCGAAAGGGGAATTGGGAAGCTAGTTACTACGATTGGGGATGGGCAATACGGGAAGAGGGTGAATGCGATTAGGGTTGTTTAGGATTTGGGGAAGGGTGAATGTGGTTAGGGTTTCGATCGGGTGGAGGGGTTGTCAAATTGTGGATTTCGTTGGGTCAGGTGGAGGAGATGTTGAAAGGGGGATTTCGTTAGGGATTTGACCGTGTAGAAGGGATAACTAGGGGTATTGGGTCGGATTGGGGTTATGCTTGAGTCAATTTCTCTTTTAGGTGAGTCCAAATTTCTAGTAAGGTGAAATCCGTTCGTATTAGGGTCATCAAAACCAAGTAAGATTAGCTGATAACTGTGGTCGTTATTTACACCACCCAAACGGTCTGTAACGTCGTTGTCCCATTTTGTGGTCAATCTTTTGACCATTAAATATATATATCTCACTTGCATTTTGTAGTATGGTACTCAACTTCCATTTAGAAGTAAATGTTGTATGGTACTCAACTTCCATTTAGAAAGTGGAATATTAAAGTTGTATGTTCCATCAGCCGTGGTGAGCTGAGAAGGGTGAATAATTGGTGTAGGGTGGTGTGGGAAAATAAGTGGGTCAGAGGGAAGTCAATGGTCACAGTAGATGTTGATGATGTTGCCAGAGTCCAGAAGGTATGATGTGAGGAAGGGAGGTGTGGTAACTAGGCCAGCCCAAAGAATGACCCGGAGGAGGATGTACGTAAGGAATTGAGATCCATGTGGAACCAATGTTGATAGAATACTATGCCCGGAAGAACAGAAGCAACAAGGTTGAGGTGTGAAGGTTCAGAAATGCAGGATGCGATGCAGCGAGGCACCGCATCCAACATATACGGAATGTGAATGTGATGATGCGGGTGCACATACGGTTTGTGATTTAATAATTAAATAATAAAATATAAATATATTAATTATGAATTTAAACTTTTAAAATCAAAGGAAACACAAGGATAAACCATCAAGAGTGGGGACATTACTCGAAAAATACCCAAATATATCTGGTGCACCATATTACATAAGAGTTTGTCAAAAGAGTGATTACATGAGAATCTGAATTTAATATTACATGTAATCACGACAACCTAAAATAGGCAGACAACAGGATCCAGTCTCAAAGTGTAATCTCCCTCGGTCACCACCCGCCGGAACCTAACGCGGTCCTGAAAATAAACATAACAACAATGCCTGAGTTTCCATATGGAAACCCTGTATGACAAGCTCACCTATATGCCCTAACATACTAGTATAGCATGGCATGAATACAAGCAATAAAACAACATTCCCACTAAGGGCAAAACCGGACATCTGTCCCATGATCGTTCCCGCTGCCACACAGGCCCCACGATTCGCAACATCGCCGTCGCCACACAGGTCGCACGGTCCACAACCACCGGTACAATACAGGCCACACGGTCCACAACATCGCCGCCGCCACACAGGTCGCACGGTCCACCACATCGTCGCCGCCACACATGCCTCGCACGATCCTTCCTGCCGCCACACAGGCCGCACGGGATGAACATCGGGTCTCCGTGGAGACCTACCGTAAGCACATACGGTCTAGCGGACAATACACAACACATCCCCCCACGCGACTACACAAGCCAAGGGATCGGTGAAGAGGCATTCGCACTTCCGTGCAGGTAGAATCATATCTGAAAACATCGTGGTCCACGACCACACCAACGGAGTCGTCGCTCAGGTCAGTCCATCACCGGCGCCACACAGACCCCACGATATCTCACTCGATAGGTGCCCAATCGAGCTACCTGCCGGAAATCATCATCGGCAGTCCATCGCCGCAACCACACAGGCTACGCGCGATCCTCCCTGCCGCCACACAGGCCGAACAGGGGTCCTCCCGCCGCCACACAGACCGCACGGGCTCGTGCAATCACTGCCTATCAAGGCTAGTCGAACATATCCGCCACACAAAGGCCAGACAATCGACAGATCCGAACCGAAGTCCGCAGGGTCAACGAGCTCCACGTGCAGACACCAACTCCGCCGCTATAAAAGCAGGGCAGCGGCCTCCGTAGCCATCCAGGCCGGTAGTCACTTCACCCAACGACAGTTGTGTGCCCGCTGAAGCAATGAGATCCGCAATCCCTCAGGATGCTACTCTAACACAAGTCAAAACATAAACTACGTCACGCTCTATAACACAGAGGCGACACGTCCCAAGTATCCACACTCTTCCACACGGTGGTCCCTGGGCAGGCACGCGCAACGCACCCACCGTCACCTCCCGGCTCACGCTCCAAGCAAGGACACAAGTTTCCGTGGACAGAGTTGACATTTCACTAGGACCAGGATTCAGTTCTGGGCTCAAACGGTCGACCGGAAAAGGTATACCGGTCGACCACTTCTGCAAAGGAATCGGTCGACTGAATGCCTACAACGGTCGAACTCTGTGCTCAAAACTAAATCCCCAATGGTCGAACAAAGGTCTAAAACTGGTCGACCGAACGTTGTCAAAATCTGGAGTCTGGTCAAAATCACACAAGTCTATTCGGTCGATCGACTCAGGGGTCTCGGTCGACCGAAAACCACCAGGGTCATCTTAGCATTCTTGGTCATCTACCGGTCGAACAAGATACAACAAATGGTCGAACAACATACTATAAACTTAAGCTCACTTAAGTTCCGGTCGGACAAAAGGTCTAGGACGGTTGACCATTTGGATGGTCAACGTCCGGTCCACGCGAAACACGAAGCAACGGTCGAACGATCCAAGGATCCCGTTCGACCGAAAACATCCAGACAAACCTCGACTCACCAGCACACGCACGACCGGTCGACCGCCACACAACGCATCGTTCGACCAGTGTTGGTTAAAGTCGGACAAAACACTAAACCGGTCGACCGCCCGAAGGAAACCGGTCGACCGTTGGTCGACAGCAACCTTGCGCCAGCCATCGTCGTTTCCTCGTCGTCGGCGACGTCTCCGACCTCCCGCGACCGACCACAACCCCACCCCAACGTGGGTGAGAAATAAAGGCCTCTAATGTAAGAACTTGGGATACCTTCTTCGCGAAGAACGACGACTTCACCGGAGAACACCGGAGTTCCGCAACTAACTCCGGTCCGCACCACTCGCACTTCTTCCCTCTAGCTTGCACACCCACCTTGCTCCACAACCCTCACCACTGGAGCTTGAGGATCTTGAAGGAGAGGAAAAGAGTTGAAGAAGAAGAAAGAAGAAAGAAGAAATAAGGAAGGAGAGGGAGGAGACGTGAGAGAGAGAAGAAGAAAAAGGAGGGAGATGGGTTTTCTCCACCAACCAAGCCACCATCAACCCATGCCTCCCATCACCTCACCCTTCACTTCACCACTCCACACCATCACCCTACCAACCTACTTCCCATCACCACCATACCTCCACTATTACCTCTTCAACTCCCCATGCAAACTTCTCCAATTAGCACACCTAATCACCAAAGAACCTTAATTAAGTTAAGGTCATTACATGTGGGTAGAAAGTGGAATATTAAAGTTGTATGTTCCATCAGCCGTGGTGAGCTGAGAAGGGTGAATAATTGGTGTAGGGTGGTGTGGGAAAATAAGTGGGTCAGAGGGATGTCAATGGTCACAATAGATGTTGATGATGTTGCCGGAGTCCTGAAGGTATGATGTGAGGAATGGAGGTGTGGTAACTAGGCCTGTAACGTCCCGTCCCCGAACCCACATCGAGTCTGGGTCCCGGTCCGTCACCCATGTGCCCACTGGCCCACAACACCCACCTATTGCCACAAAACTTAAGTTGGTAAGTGTTATGGTAGTGGGCTCATGTCTTTATATCCCACCCCAACATTCTCATGTTAAGCAATGTGAGACTAAACTTGGGGGTTTTACAACATTGGAGCTGGGCTGATTTAAGCAATGTTAAGCGGGTTGCCAATGTGACGAAGTACCAGTGCAGCAATATTAATCAGGTTTGGTGAATACAAACCCAGCATTGCTTAACAACATTGCTTAACAGACGTTACAAGGCCAGCCCAAAGAATGACCCGGAGGAGGATGTACGTAAGGAATCGAGATCCATGTGGAACGAATGTTGATAGAATACTATGCCCGGAAGAGCAGAAGCAACAAGGTTGAGGTGTGAAGGTTCAGAAATGCAGGATGCGATGCAGCGAGGCACCGCATCCGACATATACGGAATGTGAATGCGATGATGCGGGTGCACATACGGTTTGTGATTTAATAATTAAATAATAAAATATAAATATATTAATTATAAATTATATACATGTATCTAAAAATTTAGGTAAATTTTTGAATAAATTTTGAAATCAATAATTTAATATTAAACAAATCAGGTCAAAAAACAAATTCAAAAAAAGAGTGTTTTAAGATGCGACCGCATCAGCCCGCATATGCGGGGCACGATGCGGGCCTGATCAGGGAGATGTGATGCGCTTCTTTCCCGCATCGCGGTCGCATTCACATATGCGGTTGTATTGGGCCGCATTGCCGAATAGAGGGTGTGAGTGAGGATATGACACAAAGACTTCAAAAGTAGGGTTTGCTTGTAGCATTCCAAATCATGAAAGTGAAGGCCACTGTGAACAAATGGGAGGGTAAGATTGGTTTAGGTGGCAGGGGAGAAATAATGTTGTTTTGAAGATGGAATGCCCTACCAAAAGTGTCGTGTGGCGCCCCCCGTACAAAATAATGTTCTTTGCAGTAAGTTTTGAAGTCAACATGTGATAAATGAGGTTGGACTCAAAGTGTGATATGATGAGAGTTGTTCAGCTTGCTAGTGATAATGAGCGTGTCGACGAGTCAGTAGCCTTGGTGAAAAGCTTGGACATGACGGTATTAAGACCTTTGTTGGAATGTAATTTGAGCCCAATGTTGTTGAGCACAGCTGGTTGGGAGAGAGGTGATGGTCGACAATCTTTTGTCGGGGCAATTGAGGATATGGAAAAATACGAATGCAGGTTGAGTTGTAATTTTGTTATAAAGTAGGTGTTTCGGGCGTACTGTGGGATGGTGAGTGTGAATTATGAAAGAAAAACAAGTTTCGCCGACTGAACATCGTAAACAACTACAGAATTTGGCAACCCATCCAAAAACCAAAAAAAAATAGAAACAAAAATGATAAACAATTGTGCTGCCAAACACAATCTAAAAGAAAAAAACATTCAATGTCATTACATCATATGTCATACTTGTGGATTATAACAAGGTTAAATACGGGGCACGGATTCGATGCAGCAAGGCACCGTATCCTGCACATGCGGATGCGATGCGGGTGCACATGTGGTTTGCAATTTAATAATTAAATAATATAATATAAATATATTAATTATAAATTATATACATGTAACTAGAAATTTAAATAAATTTTGAATAGTTTTTAACATCAATAATTTAATATAAAATAAATCAAAGTAAAAAAACAATTTTTTTTTGAGATGAGCCGCATGTGGACCGCATTGGGGTCACTGCATCCTGGAGATAAGGACCACATTGAGATGACTGCATCCTGAAGATGTGATGCGTATCTCTCCCGCATCCACATATAAGGCCGCATATCAGACCGCATTTCTGAACAGTGGTCATGAACATGAGTAAAGTTCCCATGCTTTTCCACAAAGCACATCAATTCATCCGATGACCGCCATCATCAATTTGAAGTTTGTTATATTGACCACAATAAAAGTTATGATTTTCCAATGCTAACACTATAATCTAATTGAATACGACTAGGACCGGGTACGAAACAAGTAGAATTGTTCCTTGTTCAAACTTTTAAAAAACATACTATCTAAGTAAGCAAGAGAAACGTCTTTGTCTTGACCTCGTCAACATTTTTCTGATAATTTAATTTGCAATTAAATGATTTTTTTCTTCGAAAATGTAAAGCACGGTCGTTTTCAATGGTTTCAATCTTATCTAGATAATAAGACACTAAAGTGTGCAATTGTTATTTTCATAACTTATGGATGACAATTAGAGTAATGTATAATGAAGTCAATCTCACTAGGTCTGGTATTCAGGCTATGCTTGACTGCTCCTAAACTGTAAGAAGAAAACAAAATCATATTATTGTCTTTTACTGCCAAAAACAGTAACAAGTCCAAGAGTTGATAACTTCTCATGGAAAATATCTTCTGATCATTACGGATCCCTGTGTTCTGAACGGTGGTAATTTCCGAAGTCCAAAGTTGCTTTCCATAATTCAAGGTAATTTGCTTCGGGGAGGGCATGAAGAGACGTAGAGGCATGGAGCACGTCCAGTGGAGATTACTGTGGGGTTTGTTTGGAACATGGGATATTTATTTGAAAGCAGGATTCAGGAACATGGAATATGAAAATATGAGACCAAAATGATCTTGAGCGACCGATCCGGCGGAACTCATTTTAAACAATTTAGTACATTAATCACTCTTCTCTTATTTTTCACACTGAGGATTGAGGTGACATTTATGTGGTTTAAATCTCAATTTCCAATCTAAGAATTTTTTTTCCTACAGACATCATTATATCACAACATTATACGATTTAAAATAAAATATTTCAATTATATTATTTTTTAATATGTTTTGCTAACTAAGTTGTCATACTTACTTTGGGACGTGAGCTGCTCAGGTTGGGAAATCTAAGAACACAATTAACCCCAACCCAAAATTCCTCTTCCAACCTACTTTCTCTTTCCGTCACGTCAACAAAAAACACTATACAACTCCACCCCACCCCAACCCAACCCATTTTTCACTCATTAACCTCAACCCTGCTTTCAACTCTCTCTCTCTCGTCCACATCATTTTTATTACCCAATTTTTTATTCTATCACAGAAATACACAAAATACTAAATAAATTATTTCTACAGTAACTTAATTTAATTAAATTACGCTAATTACAAAATAATTTCGAAACATTAGATTTAATAATGGTCACTCAAACGGGTCGGTCGGGGGAGATACGATAATGTTTCGAAACATTATACGATTTAAAATAAATTATTATTGAGATTTATTAGTAATGCTCTGCCGATTTTTTGAGTTACTAATGCGTTTTTTGGTGAACCTGGGTAAATTCATGTGTTCTATTTTGTTAGGTAATTTTCTTTATTTATATACATTTACAATTATCTTACTAATTTTCTTTAATTACTTACATTTATTTTTACTAATTTTAATTAATTATTTACATTTATCTTATTAATTTTCATTAATTATTTTATTTATTTTAATTTTCACGAATAAATTATAATTATATAAATTACTATACATATATCATTTATATATTAAATAACAAATATAAAAATAAAAACCAAAAAAATAACAAAAAACAAAATTTAAGCCAAAACGGGTTGGCCACGTGGCCAACCGGGTCGCCGACCTAGGTCGGGACCTGACCTGGGTCCGCACCCATTATGGGGGGCTGGGGTCGAGCCCCCCTCAGACCCGACCCCAAAGAGCACAATTGTACAAAGTGAAATACCTAACTCTAGCTCTTCCACCAGGGACCTTCCTAGAGCTGTCCATGCATCCAAACAATATTTTTGCTTCTGCTTTTCTATTGTGCCAAGGGCTCCTCCACCCATTTTTTTGTATGTGAGGATGGAAGCTCCCACCACAGCTTCCACCTACTAGCTCCTACTTTCCAATGTGAAGACCCCTATTTATCGCCCATGAATTCCAATAATCACTACTCATGTCTCAGATCTCACCCTTCCATCCTCTCGAGCACTCCCCAACCCATCTGCTTTTGTGGTGGTTGGAGGATTGGATTTCGTGCTCAGATTTCGCATTGAAAAAAATCCTTTATACAACGAACCAAACCAGATCCAACCACGTCTACATAATTTGCAAAGAACGAGTTCGTGCGTCGAAAGGATTGGAAACTGAGGGTAATAACCTGCAGCAGACTATCTTCATGTTGTTCTGGAGATTGTCGGCGACTAAGAGGGTCAGATCCTCGTCGGATTTAGTGCAGCAATCGTCCTTGATTGCGATGGAGGGGTTGACTCCCATGGAGATTTCACTTTCCTTCCCAAAAGTTGAACCAAGAGTTCATGCGTCTCCCTCAAAATCAGTAGAGAACCAAAAATCCATAGTTGAAACAAAACAATTTCAACCATAATCCCATCTTATTCCAATGACAAATGCCAACAAAATTTGCCAAAATGTTCCCCGACCAATGAACTTCTGACCAAGATACCGTGCCTGGCGAGCGGAGACAAGATAAATTGTGATTGTTGCTTGTTTGTGAAGACAAATGACACTTTCGTCATTCCACCGTGACAAGACCGGCGGAAGTTCCATCCGAACATCCAAACGGTGGGGTGAGATCCTTGGACAGGCAAGAGTGCGGGAGCTGGGCAATCGGACGGAAGTTGTTGGGAAGAGCACTACAGGCAGGAGCGGGAGTCGGAAGTTGTGCACCCAAACACGGCCTTAGACACTTCCGAAAACAACATATAAATCCAACATGATGGCCACCGGTCACGGTGCATCTGTATCACAAAAACTGATCAAAATTCACGTTGGTTACGATCTCACTATGAAGTTCAAACCACGCAAAGGTTAAGCTAATCTAGTCATTTGTCATGAAGTGCGAGATTAGGTACAGAAACAGCCAGTCTAGCATATGTAATGGACTAATGGCAGAACAAATCCTCAAACTCTTGTGACACATTCAAGGACAAACGTTAAATTCCCCGGAAGTTCCCTCTAGAAACGTTTTGCTCAGCAAAAGTAGAGGGTAGGTGTACACATGACCTCTACACCTTTAATTAAAAAAATATCTCAAAGTTTTCAGTTCCTTTGTCTGCCCTTTGTCCACATACTGGTTTAATGCCCTGCTCAAACAATAAATGTGCCGGACAATAATGTACAGAGACGGTGATCCACAGTTGCCTTATAAGTTCTCACCAGCACCACCAAAGTTCAACCGAAGCCAAAAGTTCTTCTAATATACCACCAAAATAAAATCCACTTTTTTCCATGATAAGTTTCACATCAAGAAGCATTAATTATCATGATAGGGACTCATCCACGGTTGAAGGGGATGAATCAAAAGTAGGGCATCTAATTTTCTGCCAAAGCAAGTGGTTATCCTAAAACAAGAAGACTAGGGCTTTTCATCATGACAACGCTTCTTTCAACAAACACCTAAACTTGTACGCTGGTATAGTAGTAAAGAACTAGACTAGTTAGGTGAAGGGAATAACAGAGATTAAGCAATTTGCAAATTGGTGGTTGATGTATGTGATAGCTTGTCACCGACTACGCACAAAAAAAAACTTCAGCAAAATATAGGCATCCTACAATATGTAAGACACTTATTTTCTATAGACTTTTATTATTATACTTACCCAAATCTAAGAACAATTGTGCCACGCAAGGTGCAAAATAACCTGTGCTCTTTAGCGGGAAAGGGCAGGAGCTTTGAACTGAATTAGCCAACAAATTTGCAAAGATGCCGGAGACAAACAACAATAGTAACATGAAGCTTTTTTGCTAGTGCGAAAACATAAATGCGATAACACTTGCTATAGCTACAAACGAGCTACTCTGAGATGAGGAGGAGAAAAAATACGCAATGCGACATACCATTTGGGAACTGAATTTCCAAAACTCAATCCAAGATATCAAAACTGTTAGCTTTGAGGATTGATTTCAACTAAAAGCTAAGAACAACACACTCATCGAGAAATCGAAATCCATACAAAATGCAGCGTTTGGAATCATTTCAGAGTAATCAAGACTACTCTATTGGAGCCTCTTCAAAGCCGTCAATTGTTATCCAACCTCTCAATCCAATCAAGAGGAGATTCATTCCTTGCTATTAACTTCGCTCCGGGCATCATCATACAAATATAAGATCCGTTCTTCCGACTAAAACCCAAATCCACATCCCATTCCAACTCAAACCAAAACCTATACAAAAAGGGGGAAAAACACAACACAAACACTTCAAACGCCCTCAAATTTCTACAACAAACATACATAATCCTCAATTCCGCCTTCCGCCGACATCGGCCCGGCAGACCGGACACGCCGCCTTCCTAACCAGCCACTTATCCACGCACCCCTTGTGGAACGCGTGCCCGCAGCCGGGCAGAACTCGGCATCTCTCCCCATCCCGGAACTCGTCCAGGCACACGGCGCAGTCCGACCACCTCCCTCCGTTAGGGTTCCGTCCGAACCGGGAGGAAGGGAGCTTCTTCAGGTCGTGGCGGGAGAGGGAGGCAGGGGAGGAGTCGCGGCAAGGGTGGGGGAGACGGCGGCGGCGGAGGGCACGGCCGGCGACTAAAAGGTGGACGAGGACGAGGGCGGCAAGGCCGGCGAAGAGGAAAAAGAGGAGGAGGGCGGCGGCCATGACGAGGGCCTGGAGGACGACGACGAGGACGCGGGCGCCGCCGGTGGGTTTGGAGGGGATCTGAGGGGGGTGGTGGGGTTGTTGGAATTGGGATTCCTCGTCGGAGAAGTTGAGTTCCGGTTGGGAGTCCATTATTGGGTTGGGTTTGAAACTTTGATTTGGGGGAATCTCGGCTTAGGAGAGGAGAGGAGAGGGGAGATGAGGTGGGAAGGAAAAGGGTGCGGACGATTCTCTTCGCTATTTCTATGATGTGGTTGGAGCTTGGAGGAGGTATTCTGTTCCGCAGGAAGCAACGAGCCCAATGAATTATGCCTCGTTTTCCTTGCAAGAGGGTTTGTCAAAACTTGTAACTGAACTATTTGTTAATACATTATTTTAATATTATTCAGAAATATAAATTATTATGAATAAAATATATCCAACAAATATGAAAAATTGAAGCTATTTCAACCGAAAAAGCCGTAATTTTTTTATATAATAAAAAAAAAATTAATATTTCGAAATTTAGGAAATTTTTTTTTTTTTTTCGAAATCTAGGTGGATTGCGGGTGGGAACCGCGATTCGTGGGGCACGGATCGCGGGTCGGAACCGCGATCCGTGCTTCCCGCCCAAAAAAAAAAAAAAATTAATTTTTTTTAAAACTTTTCTGTTTTATTTTCTTTATTTCTGTTTTTATTTTTTATTATATTTATTTTTAATCTTTTTTGAAATATTTTTTTTTCAAAATATGTTTTCTAATTTATATTATTTTTTAAAAATTTAAAAATTTGTTTTTAATTTTTTCAAAAATCGACCTCCAAATCACGTCGATAACCCGACGTATTGAATTGTTAGAGTATTTTATACAATAAAAAAACAAAATTTATTTGTCAGAATAATAAATTATTTGCAACTAAATATTAAACAAACACTAAAACTAATTAAAACAAAAAATTGGTAACGTTGTCGAAAATTCGTAAGGTGTACACACATTACAAACAGTTTTGGAGGTCGATACAGGAAAAAATTAAAAACACAATTAAATTTTTTTTAAAAATAATAACAATTACAAAACATATTTTGGAAAGAAAATAATAAAAAAACTTAGTTAAAATGATTTAAAAAAAATTCAAAACATAAAACACTACGACTACAATCCGTGATTTTATTTATTTTCTTTTATTGTTTTTGATTTTTTCGGTTTTCTGTTTTAGTTTTTTTTTTCTTCTGTTTTTCTTTTTTACTTTAATTATTTATAATCTTTTTTAAAATCTTTTTTTTTTCAAAATATGTTTTCTAATTGATATTACTTATTAAAAAAAATTTAATTTTGTTTTTAATTTTTTCAAGAAACGACCTCCAAATCACGTCGATAACTCGGCGTGTATTGAATTGTTAGGGTATTTTATACAATATAAAAACAAAATTTCTTAGTTAGAATAATAAATTATTTACAACTGAATATTAAACAAACCATAAAACTAATTAAAACAAAAAATTGGTAACGTTGTCAAAAATTCGTAGGGTGTACACACATTACAAACATTTTGGAGGTCGATACAGCAAAAAATTAAAAACACAATTCAAAATTTTTAAAAATTAATAACAATTACAAAACATATTTTGAAATATATATATATATATATAAAACATAGTTAAAATGATTTGTAAAAAAACAAAACATAAAATCAAAAACAATAAAAGAAAATAAAAAACTCACGGATTTTGATTTTTTTAAAATCGTTTTAACTATGTTTTTTATTATATTTATTTTCAAAATATGTTTTGTAATTGTTATTATTTTTTAAAAAATTTTAATTGTGTTTTTAATTTTTTGCTGTATCGACCTCCAAAAATATTTACAATGTGTGTACACCCTACTAATTTTTGATAACGTTTCGAATTTTTTGTTTTAATTAGTTTTAGTGTTTGTTTAATATTCAGTTGTAAATAATTTATTAATCTGGTTAAAAAAATTTGTTTTTTTATTGTATAAAATACCCTAACATTTCAATACGTCGGGTTATCGACGTGATTTAGAGGTCGATTATTGGAAAAATTAAAAATAATTTTAAAAAATTTAAAAAAATAATATAAATTAGAAAACTTATTTTGAAAAAAAAAGATTTAAAAAAAGATTACAAATAATTACAATAAAAAAAAAACAGAAAAGAAAAAACAAAAACAGAAAATCAAAAAAAAAAAAAAAATTTGGCGGGAACACGGATCGCGGGTCACACCCGCGATCGACCCGCGATCCACCTAGTTTTGGAAAAAAAAAATTTTTTTCCTAAATTTCGAATTTTTAATTTTTTTTATTATATTAAAAAATTACGGCCGAAAAAGTACATATTTTCCATGAAAAAAATTACATATTATTAATGTAAAAAAATTCTATTAGGATAAAATATCTTAACCAAAAAATAGGAGTGCAGTAGATTAATTTTTTTTAAAACCGTAATCAAATAAAAAATTATTAAACTCGAAGAACAACAAACTCTATTACGACATAAAAATTAAAGTTAAAACAATATTTATTTTTAACTTGGATATAGATCTTAACCCATAAGTAGTAATATAAGAAATTCAAATTCTAAAAATTCGTAATAAATTAAAAAATCAAATTAAAAAATAACAAATTCTATTCCAACTCAAAATTTTCAATTGAAAGATTATAAAAAAATACTACAAATGATTTTAACATGATAGTAATTTTCCAACAATTATTCTATCATACTGTTAACAAAACTCACCTCGATCGGTGTAGATTATTTCAAATGAGAGTGAGAAATGAGAAGATAAGTATGAGAGAATGTTTAGGAGGTGAAGAAAATAAGGTAGAACGATTGGGTGACGGAAGATGGAACGAGGAATGAATATTTATAGGTAGCAAATTAAAGTCTTCGAGTGTAGGGTTTTTTAGTAAGGATATTTTAGTCCGTAAAATATTATTTTTTCACTTTCTCTCCATTTCTCTCTAAAATTGGAGAGAAAGTTGAATTGTAATTTTGTATTATAACATTTCTCTCCAATTCATTTTTTTTCTTTCTTTTCTCTACTTAAGTCGTTATCCAAATGAGAGAAAAACCCAACTTTCTTTTCTTTTCCTTTCTTTTCACTCCTCAAGTTGTTAACCAAACATACCCTAAGGGAATAATTCCATGGAATCATAGATGTAGGAGTACTTCATCTAATTTAATAATTCCATGCCATTGTGTACCGGAAAATGTCGAAATTACGGAAATACATCCAAAAAGTTTGAATTTACAGTTATACACTCGAAAAACTTACGAAATTACAATGGTGTACCCGTAACTGACGTCGTTAGCTTCCATCCAATTTAAGTTTGACAGACGTTTGATTACACTCTTTAATTAAAAGAATATTTACAATGGTGTACTCGGAAAACATCAAAATTACAGAAATACATCCAAAAAGTTTGAATTACCATAAACCATCGAAATTACAGAAATACAGTGATGTACTTGCAAAACTTATGAAATTACAATGGTACACCCATAACTGACACCGCTAGACTCAATCCAATCTAAGTTCGACAAAGGTTTGATTACACCCTTTAATTATACTCGAGCCCTTTAGTGACCGGGCAAGCTTGGAAAGTCGAATTAAAAGCTGGTTGCACTATTGAAAGGTGAATTGGAACCACATTTGAGGAATGCAAAAATTGGGTAACATCCGTTTAATCCTCCTAAGCATATAGAATTGGTTCCAATATGATTATTAATGCTAAATTGTCATATCTTTTGTTTCGTACAAGTGCATCTCATTAAGGTTGAGAAAATCACATCCATTGCTTAATTGTCATTTTTTTTCAAATGGATGTCAAAAGGGGATAAAACGTCATATGCTTTATTGTCACATGTTTTAATTGATGTCAAAAAGGGGAAAAAATTGAGCTTAATAGACCAACCATATTGATAAGGGGAGCTTAATGAATATCTTTTAAATAGGGTAATGAAATGCAAAATTAAGGAGGAGCAACTTCATTACAAGAACTTTGGGGGAGAGAATAATTCATTGAAAAATCTTATTTTTGATAGATGTCAAAGGCGGAGAGAATATTAGGGGGTAACTTGAAATTTGCTTAAAAATTGTTCAAAAACGCATTTTTATGCATAGTTTACATCTCTAAATTTCAATTAATTAAGATATAGGTTATCATCAAAAAGAGGGAGATTGTTGGCTTTTAGGCCTTAATCGATGTTTTGATGATTTAATCAACCTAATCTTATTAACAATCAAATATAGTGTAACACACATTATGCATGACATACATATTGTATTGTGCTAACATCTACAGGTGATCAAGACTCAAGAAAGAAAGGAATCTACGTCAAGACATGTAATCAAGCTTTTTGAAGATATGTAATTATGTATTTCTTTTGAGTCTTAAGAACTTATGTATACTTGAGCATACTAGATTAAATAACTATTCACATACACACTAGGTTCCTTGTACAAGTCACACACAAAATCTCAGATCATTTGGATTTCAATAGGTCACCCAAACTTAGACAGGAAAACACTAAAACTTAAAGCTGAACTGTCTAAGCAAAATCGGTTGATCGAACGAGTTCTTTGTTTGACCGATCACATCAGTTAATTTGTTAGCCAATAGTGTTAAACGGGTCGACCGTTTTGAACATTTTGTTAGACCGTCTACACGTGTCATTTGACCGTTAAACTTGTCATATTATACCAACGGTCGTATTCACATCTTTATCCATACCCCAAAATACATGTGACCACTGGTCGACCGTGGACCTTGTTTCGGTCGACCGAACTTAAACATCTCTTGAACCCCTAAGTGCCTGGAAGTTTCCGGTCGATCGTTCCCTAGTCTCTGGTCGACCGTTTGTCCTTGGACTTTCCAGGACATTATTTCTGGGCTGCCTAAACGGTTGACCGTCCCAACTTTGGTTCGACCGTTCAATTAAGTGAAGTTAGGTGATAGCCTGTTCGTTCGACCGTTCCCTGCTCGGTCGACCGTTTTGTTCCTGGACGTCTCTGGACTTTTCTGGACGTCGTCCGGTCGACCGTTAAGCCCGTTTTGGTCGACCGATTTTAACCCGAACAATGACCTGTGTTTTTTTGTTTTGTTTCTTTCATAACCTTTTACCACACTCATCCCCAACGGCCATAACATCTTAGGAGCTTATAAATAAAGGATTGAACACTTTGTTTATAAATCTCTCCCACACACAATTGTCCCATACATTAGACAGAAGTCTCCCAATCCCAAAAGCTCGAGATAAGGATGAGAGTTCGGCAAAAATCTCCGTTGACCAAGATAAACGGTCTTAGAACAATTAACTAGTTGCAAAGAGCATGTATTTTCTTCGCAAATTGGACAAGCTTTATGACCTTTGACTGAATATCCAGACAGATTACCATAAGCTGGAAAGTCATTAATCGTGCAAAATATCATTGCCTGCATTACGAACGACTCCTGACGTTAAGAATCAAAAACTGACTCTCCGTCATCCCACAATCTCTTTAGGTCATTAATTAAAGGTCTTAAATACACATCGATGTCGTTTCCAGGTTGTTTCGGACCAGAAATCATTAAGGACAACATGATATATTTGCGTTTCATGCATAACCATGGGGGCAGATTGTAAATTACATGCAGAACATGCCACGAACTGTGAATGCTACTCAAACTACCGAAAGGATTCATTCCGTTAGCACAGAGTCCAAGTCGTACATTCCTGGATTCTTCACTAAACAAAGGAAAGTCGAAATCAATTTTTTTCCACTGAGGTGAATCTGCAGGGTGACGTAGCAACTGATCATTTGGTTTCTCACGATCAGCATGCCATGTCATGTTCTTGGAATCCTCCTTACCCGCAAACAAACGTTTAAGCCTAGGTATTATTGGAAAATCCCACAAAATCTTAGCAGGAGGTCCTTTGATTTTCATCTCATCAGCCTCTTCATTGTGGTTTGTGTTGTACGTTTTAATTATAACCGCAAGTACACGGCGTCGGTGAAGACGTGGCAAATACGGGTCGTCCACAGGGAGGTGAGTAGCCTCTTGTTTGTCAGAAATCAAGTGGCAACAAAGAGGGAAGATAGTTGATTATACAAATCTACTACGCCATACTACACTACGAAGTAATGCATGCACAAGCAAACAACAAACGATGAATTAAAACTTAACTATGAACGAAATAAGTGTGGTGGAATTTCAGAAATGAAAAACCCCTAAGGGGTGGAGTGAGTGCACACATGCAAAGAGGTGGTGAAGAACACATTCTTTAAGCACAAATGAAGGTAGTGTTTTCATGCATAGGAAGTGTCTAAATGTTATGGCAAGACCTATCAATCCATTCACTAACCTAGTTGATTAACATTCATATACACAAGCTGGTTATTTCAGAACCTAAACAAGCATGGGAGGTGTCTAAGATGTATGGAAAAACCCATCAAGTGTAGTATTCTACTCTAACAAGCAAGCATACATTCACATTTATCAACACAATCAAAATATAAAGCATTCATTCCATTCTGTTTTGCATGTATGAACATCAACTCCACCCCCCAAAGGGGATGAAACTACTCACTACCCATTAAACTAAGTATTACACTAAGCAAGGAAAACATATTAACTAAGCTACTAAGATTAAAATGAAATCAAACAAAGTAAAACAAGCAACATGAAACAAACAACATAACAAAGAAACTTTTATTAAAAAATGACTCACAATTCAAGTAGCATCCTCCTACTTTAGTGTTTGCTTCAAGGTCTCACTTCAAGTAGGAAGAATAACCACTCAAAATGTGAAGTGCTTACAATGGAAGGTGAAGAGTTCTATTTATAGCCATAGAAAAAGGCAATCCGGGACATTCCCTCGGTATGAGACTAAACAAATACCAGAAATAGAATAAAAACCCTCTAATACATGTGCCCGCGAAGTCTTAGCGGATTCACAGAGATCCGGACCGCTAATTAGCGGTCCCAGACCGCCAATTGGCGGTCCATAAGTTCTGGATCCGGCTGGAATTTGTTGTGGGCTTTTCTGGATTTCTTTGTCGGTCTTTGATGCATATACTTTGTTTGTTGGAGTTCCGACCCGAATCTAATTGCCAAAATACTTGTATGATGGTGTGGAGTTTTCTGTTTTGCTCTTTGATCCTTTGGTCTTACGTTCAGGTCCTTCTCCCTTGCATCTTAGTCCCCAGTTCTCACAATTCACTCATTTTTCCCTGCTTTTGGGACCTTTTATGCTTCATCTCTTCAAACCTATTTATTTCTGAAATTCAAACATAAAACTCATCACGTAGCATTGTTTAGGTGAAAGATAATGGATATAAGATACAAATATAAGCATGAAATGATGTCAATAAAATACCCCCACACCTAACTTTTGCTAGTCCAGAGCAAAACAAAGAAAGAGAAAAGCATACGAAAAATAAGAAATCCTAACTCACTTTCGTAGCAATCACGGTTGCACTTAGCACGTGCAACAAGCCGTTAAACCTCCTTGTCGCCAAGGAGGATGAGTGTTGTCTCCTGAGAGTTTTCAGCGGATATACCCACAAAATCCGAACAAAGATGCATTATTGAATTTAGCTACACGACTCGTTGTCTCATTTTATCGATCATGGGACACGATAATACTACGGGCCGACTCTATGTATGTAATCAGTCCACATACCTAGCCTAATGAATCATTCGTGAAAAGTTAATTAAGGACTTAAGTGCAAGACATGGACAACCTTAACATCCTCAAGTGATACAAAGGATAAGGTCTATTAAGGTTCTTATTTGACTTTTTTTTTCTTTTTTCCTTTTTCTTTGGAGCATTATATTGGTTGGTGTTTGATTCTCCCAGGGTCAGGTTTCGTGCATCATTGCCTATGAGGACTTACACTATCACGTACACCTTCCCCCAAATCTACACATAAGGCGATCCCTACCACCTGTGTAACGGGAGTTCGGTCGGTGCATCCTAAGTCAGATGACTCGTGAGCACCAGCCATAAAGTCCCCTCAGACCTACTTTCCCGAGTGATAGTAGCCGTGCGAGAAAAGAGAACACATACTCACTTCTTTCTTATCTACACATGAACCAAAACCCCTACACTTAATGTCTCACAACAACATTTAAAGTGTCCTTGACTACAACAAACTTCCTTAAATTAACATACACGAATTATGGACACACTAGGTTCAGGGTGAACTTCTTTAAATGTTTGAGTACTGAAACCGAATGATTACTCGCCCCCCGAGGAAAAAACCAGGGTGCATCCTAACAACTCGATAAGACCTAAAGCCAGTAAACTAGATATCCTAATGCATCAAGTTCAAGACAATTTTGGGAGCTTTCTTTTTTACTTTGCCTCTCAATGGTTTTGCACATGCTAAACACACACAAAACCCACAAAACATTTTCTTTCGCAAACCAATGAAGATTTTTGAAAAAATGTGAAAATTTTAAAGCACTAGGCAAGCAAAAGAAGACAAGTCACCCAAGGATCATGACAAACAGATATATCGATATTAAGTGCAGCACACTAATATGACCCTATCAATGCACGCAAAAGAAAACAAAATCAAAGGAAAAGACTCAACTATGTACACACGTAAAACACCCCCCCACACCTACTTCATGCATTGTCCCCAATGAATGTGAGCATGATACTACATGAATTTATGCATGAAAAAGGGAGGATCTCACCAACATGAAGCGCAATAGGAAGTTCATGGTTATAGTGATGGACACAAACCCGAATTCCCTCAAAACCTGTGAGATACTGAAGAATGGAGACACATACGTGAAAGAAATGGGGCCCAAGTACACAAGGGTTGGGGCCCACAACAAGCAATGCTCGCTCATGGAGTCTTTTATTACTCCTATTTTTTGTACAAGATTTAAACATCAACAAAGATATTCTCATAATCATTTGGTCAAGGAACAACAAATGAGAACATCGAGTTATGAGGACCAGAAACTTGCCGAGATGGGTGAATTTCACTGGTACTCTGAGGTGTCATGAGGGGTGAAAGGTCAAATATGAAAGGCTCGAACCCCTCATGATATTGGTTGGGTGTGGGCAACATGAATGAGTGAAGTTGTGTCGCCTCACTAGGGTTTAGTTGCTCATCGAACAAAACCCTCCAACTAATAGGTGGGTGCATCGGAATGAGTTCCTCAAGCTCATTCGATGGATGCAGCAAACCTGCATCACTAAGAATGGGGCTTCTCCCCAAGTCATCCAACAAGAACCTCCCACCATCATTTATATCATCAAGCATAAGCTCGATCGTAGGTGGGTCCTTGTTGGAGTCAAGATGAAGCTCAAATGGCTCAATGGCCAAGGGACATGAGATAGAGACACCTACTGGTATCGGCATAAGATGAGGTTTCACTCTCACTAATAATCTTAACTGAATCATGCAACAAACACTCCTTTTGGACATTCATGTTTGATGCCAGCTCACTCTGTTGCATTGCAAAGACAGGCAATGAGTTTTCGCTGGGCCCACAAACATTCTCAATGGGTTGAATTGGCGTTAGGGGTGTTCATTGATTTTGTGGAGATTTGGGGAAGGTGTACGTGATAGTGTAAGTCCTCATGGGCAATGATGCACGATACCTGACCCTGGGAGAATGAAGCTCCAACTAATAAAAAGAAAAGAAAAAAATGGTAATGCAAATAAGAACCTTAATGGACTTTACACTTTGTATCACTTGAGGATGTTGAGATTGTCCATGTCTTTCACTTAATTCCTTATTTAACTTGCATGAATGGTTTATTAGGCTAGGTGTGTGGACTGATTACCTATATAGAGTCGGCCCGTAGGGTTACCGCGTCCAATGATCGACAAAATTTGTCCAACGAGTCGAGTGTCTAGATTGAATAATGTATCTTGTTCGGATTTTGTGGGTATATCCGCTGAGAACCCTCAGGAGACAACACTCATCCTCCTTGGCAACAAGGAGGTTTAACGTCTTGTTGCACGTGCTAAGTGCAACCGTGATTCCTACGAAAGTGAGTTAGGATTTCTTGTTTCTCGTTTGTTTTTCTCTTTCTTTGTTTTGCTCGGGACTAGCAAAAACTTAGGTGTGGGGGTATTTAATTGGCATCATTTCATGCTTATATTTGTATCTTATATCCATTATCTTACACCTAAGCAATGCTACGTGACGAGTTTTATGTTTGAATTTCAGAAATAAATAGGTTTGAAGAGACGAAGCATGAAAGGACCTAAATGCAGGGAAAAATGACTTAATTGTGAGACCTGGGGACTAAGATGCAAGGGAGAAGGACCTGAACGTAAGACCGAAGGACCAAAGAGCAAAACAGAAAACTCCACACCATCATGGGGAGTATTTTGGCAATTCTATTCAGGTCGGAGCTCCAACTAGCGAAGTAGATGCATCCAAGACCAACAAATACATCAAGACAAGCCCACAACAAAAATGAGTCAGATCCGGATCCTGTAGACCACCAATTGGCGGTCCGGATCTTCCCGGATCCGCTAAGATTTCAGGAGCACGCTTATTAGTGGATGTTTAGTCTATTTTTGGTATTTGTTTAGTCCCACATCGGGGGATTGTCCCAGATTACCTTTTTCTATGGCTATAAATAGAACTCTTCACGTTCTATTGTAAACTACCCATTGCTTGGTGGCATTCTCTCTACTAAGGAGCAAGCCTTGAAGCAAAACTCAAGGTGGAGAAGAATGTTACCTTCAATGTGAGTCATTGTTAATAAAATAATTGTTCTTAGTTTCTTTTAATCTTGTCTTTTAATTCTTGCATGTTTCTTTAGTTTATGTTTCCTTCAATTAACGTCTTTAATGTTCCTTTCTTGCTTAGTTAAATTTCCTTTCAGTATAATGTCTCATTTTGTTAATGTAGGTAGTGTAATGATTAGTGAGTAGTTCCATCCCCTTTGGGGGTGGAGTAGATGTATGTACATGTGATGTAGGTGGTATGAATGCTAGATATTATTTTTGTGAGAGATATTAGTATGCTTGCTTGAATTAATAAGAACTTTACTTGTTGGTTTCTTCCATAGTTAGGTACACTCCATGCTCGTTATGTTCTTAATAACAACCTTGCGTTGCTCATATTAATCACCTAGGTTAATGTTGTAAATGATAGGTTTTGCCATGAGGTATTTCTTATGCATTAACAAACACTAACCACACTTGAGATTATTGTATGCATTCACCACACTTATTTCATGTGCACACACACACTCCACCCCTTAGGGGTTTTCTATTCCTGAGTTTTATCTCCTTTCATTAGTTGCTTAGTTTAGTTTGTTTTGTCATTTCATTTCATGCTTTCTAGTTTCCTAGTTTAGATTAGTGTAGTTTAGTGTAATCAATCTTTCTCTCCTTTCTTTCCCACTCGCCTTCGCATAAACCAAAAGTCGACACACCTCCCTGTGGATCGACCCGTATTTGCCACCGCTTCAACGCGGCCGTGCACTTGCGGTTTAATATAAAACGAATCAATCACTCTTTGATCCTTTGGTCTTACGTTCAGGTCCTTCTCCCTTGCATCTTAGTCCCCAGTTCTCACAATTCAGTCATTTTTCCCTGCTTTTGGGTCTTTTTATGATTCATCTCTTAAAACCTATTTATTTCTGAAATTCAAACATAAAACTCGTCACGTAGCATTGTTTAGGTGAAAGATAATGGATATAAGATACAAATATAAGCACGAAATGATGCCAATCAGTTTGGTCCACTACGTTTCATTTTGTATCGTGAAACATTACACCTGGGACAGGAATGTAAGTTTTCAAACTCACCCCTATACAATATACAATCGTTTGGGCATGCATGTATCTTCCTATATACCATTCCCATAGGACACAACACTTTCTTAGCATCATAAGTTCTATCTGACAACTCATTATCATCTGGAAGCATCTCTTTCAATAACTTCTACATTGATGTGAAACTCACATCAGACCAACCATTTCCAACTTTTAAATTGTACAACTTCAACACCGCTGACAATCTAGTGAATTTGGTACAATTCTTATACAACGGCTTCTCATTGTCACTCAACAAATTACCAAGTAAATCGGGGTTGGACGAAAACTTTTCAGCCATATCCTGAACCATTTCCTCTAAGTGATCTTCCACACTAACGTGTTCTCCATCATTCTTGGAACGACTAAATGATTCATTTTCGCCGTGACATATCCACTGTCTGTAATTTGGGTCAAAACCTTTCTTAAACAAATGATCTTTCATTTTCCGAAAAGTCAGTACTAACATATTATCACACTTATTGCACGGACAATACGCCATGTCGCTGTCTTTCATTTGTTTTGAATGTTTTTGGCAACCTCTAAGAACATATTCACTCCGTTCTCATACTCATCACTCAATCTGTTTGAAACAATCCACTCTTGATCCATTTCAATTTAAACATTAACAAAAATGATAGTTATTATTTGAGAAAATAAATAAAATTTCAATTTACAAGAATGTGTTCGTAGATGAGAAGATTCGGAGACATTAAGATGAGAAAAGATTGACTCAGAGGAGAGGAGATGAAGTCCTTAATCTAGCATGAGAATAAGGAAGGTTAGAAATCTAACTAAGCAATCAAGGCCAAAACAAGCCTAAAGTCCACTATAGGTCCTTAGTAATAGACGACGCCTAACTTCGAGGTCTCATCGAGGACCACTAGTCTGTAGGAAATCAAGAACCCGGAGATCCCTAATATCTCAGGGATTTTCTAGATGAGCAACGACGTTCAGGCCGAAACGGTCTTAAACATCGAGGACCACTAATCTGTAGGAAATCAAGAACCCAGAGTTTCCTAAAATCTCAAGGAGACTAGATGGGCAACGACATTCAGGCTAGAAACGGTCTCAAACGGTTTCCTCTCCTTAATGCATCCGAAAATACTAGGGGCCAACGTCTAATTGATTTTATTAAGTGGTTTTTGGGACAAGGAAAGGGTGATGAAATCCCCCACCTCATCTCCTATAGGTGACTGCCCTCTAAGTGTTTTTCATACCTTAATCTAACAAACAACACACCAAACAAACACTCACCTCACTCTTGTTCCAATGCAAGTCCTACTAACTAATGAGTGCTTTCTAATGAATGATGATTGAAAGATATTACGTACCTTACGCCAGCAATCTACGAGAGAAATCGTAAATAAATAATAAATACAATGAATGCAAATCCTATATGATGAATGACTTAGGAAATATTGTCTAATCTTTTGCTTTGGATTATTAAATGCCAAGTTTCTTAAGGGGGTTGATGAGTTAAACATTAAAACTTTTCTAAATAAAAGAATATCTTAAGCATAAATAAACATTTAACTAAATAAACATGTAACTAAATAAACATGTAACTAAGAATTGAATGTTTATTAGGGTCGCATTTGAATCCAAGTTACAAGTAATTGTTTCAAAATTACTTTAGATAATTCACATTAAAAAATGTAACTGCATGTGAGAAACAAAAAGCTCATTATTTCACAAACTATGAAAAATCATGTAAGCATTAGCTAGGGTCACATTTGAATCCAAGTTTCAAGGAATTGATTCAAAATTACTTTAGACACTTCACTTTAAAAAATGTAACTACATGTGAGAAACAAAAAGCTCAGGATTTCACATTCATGTTGGATGTTTTTTCTGCATTAAAAAAAATTAAGCTAAATCTATAAATTCATGCATTTACTTCATTTTAACAGCAAAATCAGACGTTGGGTTTTGTAAGATAGAAGCTTATAACATAATATTGTTGTGTAAGATAGAAAGCTTAGGATTTCTTTTAACTAAATGATTCATATTTCAACAGCAAAATCAGACATTGGTTTTTCTCCATACCATGTAAAATTTCTACCATAAATTTGTATCATGCATTTATCATCCCAAACAAAATACGAATACGAATACCAAATCAAATAGAAAACCAAAATGTCAAGTTGAATTCCAAATCACGAAAATACGAATATATTCAAGATGAAAACCAAAAAAAAAATTCAAAATGTTGGATTCACCAACAATAAACGAGAGGAGAAGTTTACTAACATAGAAAAGAATCGTCACTACAAGAAAAATCCGAAAATAAACCAACAAAAACTAACTTAACACTTACATTGGTTAGGAATGTGGAGGAAGACGGAGGAAGAAGAGGAAGAGGGCCAGAGAAGGGGAGGAGAGGTTGGGACGTCGCTGCGGTGCCGGAGACGGTGCAGATCATTCGCGGAGGAGGGTTCGGTCGCGGGACGGCTAAGGTTTGGTTGAGTTTTCGTTGGAAATGAATGACAGAAAACGCGACTGTTCGATTTCTTTAAAACCGATAGACGTTGGATATTATAGACAGCCGACGTCTATACCCCGACGTCTATATGCATGGGGTATAGACGTCGCCTGGCTATAACATACGACGTCTATAGGTCGACGTCTATATCCTATAGACGTCGGATTCACAGGGTATTCTAACACCCGACGTCTATAGTTCGACGTCTATACCTTATAGACATCGGATGAACTCGGTATTCCAATAGTCGACGTCTATAGTACCACATAGACGTCGGCAATGATAATGACCAACGTCTATGCTATCTTCTCCCTACTAGACGTCGGCCTTTATAAAGGCCGACGTCTATTGGGCGATGAGTAAAGCCTATTCTGCACTAGTGACACTACAGTCAAATCCTAAATTCCACACCTTTGATCATATCCAAATTCACTAAAAGTGTGCTCAAGTTAGAGAGTGGTGTTCCACTCAATCTTGCTGTCAAAAGAAGTAGAGAATTCGATGAAAGCCCGAAGTATCTCTCTCGGATTGTGAGAGGAGGAAACCAAGTTTGCGAAGTTGTTCGCGGAGTTTGCTTTGTAAGGCATTGTCTACCGACCCGGAATGGGGAGCAGATAGTGAAGTCGTGAGCAAAGCTCGTGGAGTCGAGCGGAGCTTGCAAGAGAGGAAGTAGACGGGACCTGTTTATCATGCTCAATGACCCAACTGCAATTCAGGAAAGACCCAGATGAATTCAGACAGACCTGCAAGAAAGGAAAACATTTTTGGCACAAAAATCCCTCAATACCATGGTCTTGAAGAGTATTTGGGAAATTAAGGTCAAACGGGCTCGAACCAGTAGACCTGGAATGCACCCCTACGTGTGAAATGAACAACTTAAGTTGCTTAAGCTGGTCCAAACGCGCCCCAACTTCTCCCGTGACTCGGACTTGTTTAATTGGATGCACCAGACCATAGAAAAATGGATTACCACCATCAGACTGCTCTCCGATTTATCTACACCTCTCTTTCTTCTATAAATAGCAATTCTTCTCCAACCTTTCCACTCTTCTCCACCTTCCTCTAGAATAATTGGTTTAATTTACCCAATTTGGCTGCAAAGGAATGATGCGGATGAAGGTTGTAATCTCACTCTTTGTTTAATCTAATGTTAGATTTAAGTTCCTCTCTTCTTTAGCTTTCTTTTTCTATCCAAGTATTTTTATATTTTGTTGGCAGATTTAGTGGTTTCATATTCTTGCCAAGTTTAGTGTAGATTTCTTGCTTTCCATGCTTGTTGTTGTGAGTAGAGAGTAGGGGTGATGTAGACTATGTGTTGTGTGGTGATGAGTTCTTCTTATTTGTGTCATTTTCTTGTGGTCAATGTAGATCTATACTTGTAGCATTCTTAAACTTGTATGAGATGAGATAATGGTCACACTAGTGCTTGTCTCATGCTAGATCTAGAGTTTAGCTTATTGCTTGTAATGGTTATCTTTGTATGACATTGGTCTGAAATGTATGAATCCATGTTTGGTACACATTTACATGAATGATTTAGGTTGTAGGTAGGATTAATTGATTCTATACTAGCTTCTACTTGTGTGTCACACACTACACTTGCGCCTAATTGCATGGAACACCTACTCACTCTCTCTCACACACACACACACTTCTACACACCTCCACTCCAAGGGGGTTTAGTTATCTTGTTATTTCATCCCTAATCTAGGTTAGTTAGTTTAGCATAATCCTCCTTATCTCCTTTTCTCTCTCATTCGAGTAACGTGGGAATGACGATACACACAACTCCTCGTGGTATGATCTGTACTTGTCGCGTCTTCACCGTTGTCGTGCACTTGCGGTAAATGAACTATTAAAAATACACCAACAAATGCACATTTCTATCAAGTTGAATTTAACATTTGCCAAAGAAATGTCTATACACTTAATTATTTATTAAAAATAATTGTTTCATAACAACAATATGTTTCTTCAGAAGTAAGGTTGTAAATGGGTAGGATAAAAATCATATTAGTTTTGCAAGATGAAATGACTTTTATTTCAAAATGGAAAAATTTACAAGATTTTAGTAAAGAAGGACTTCAACAACACTTGACTTGGATGACACTTGGATGGATGCCCTACAAATGACATTTATCTCCTATTTATAGGACCCAATAGAAGAGTGTAGCATTAGAATCATTCTAAGAATATCCAATTTTAGAATATACAAACTCTAGGTATTTATGAATACTTCTCCTTAGAAATCTATGGAAGGTTAAACATTCTCCATGATTCTAGAATATTCTACTATATTCTAAAATATTGTAGAATTATCTAGATAATTCTAGTGATTAGAAATCACATAATTTTAACACCCCTCTTAATTTGTAATTCTGAGGAGATATCTGGACTTTTGAAACGTCTTTATAGTGGATGCTATTGAATATATTTGCGAGCTGGTCATTTGTATTGATGAACTCGAGCTTGATTTCTCCATTCTCGACCAACTCTCTAATGTAGTGATGTTTGGGTTATATATGCTTCGATCGATGTGGAAGACCAAATTCACAGCTATTGCTGACATATTGTCACAAAAAAATGTAATTGGAATTTCATTACTTTGTCTTATATCTTATAATATTCTTCAAGGCGATACTGCTTTGCATGTTGCACTTGTTGCTGATATATACATCGCTTTTGCAGATGATTATCCTATTGCATCCTCGGCAACGGCGCCAAAAACTTGATTGATTTAGTTAAATACCGCAAGTGCTCGACCGCGATGAAGCGGTGGCAAGTATGAGTTGAGTCCACAGGGAGGTGTGTCAACTCTGATTCTTCGGAAATCAAGTGGAAAATAAAGGGGAGAGAAGTTGATTAAACTAATCTACACTAAACTAGCAATCAACAAACAAGGAAGATGAAAGCGAGAGGAATTGAAACTAAACTAAGTAACTATCAAAGCAAGATCAAATTCAGGAAGAAAACACCCAAGGGGTGGAGTGTGTGTACACATATAATAAGGTGGTGAATGATGCATTCAATAAGGCACAAATGTAGGTTGTGTTTTCATGCATAGGAAACACCTAATGGTTGTGGCAGAACCTATCATTCCAATCACTAACCTAGTTGATTAATACGAGCATAAACAAGTTGGTTATTAAGAACCTAAACAAGCATGGGAAGTACCTAATGATTATGGCAAAATCCATCAAGTTAAGTATTCTCATTTAAACAAACAAGCACACATTCACATTCATCACATATTGCATAAGATAGCATTCATTCTCATTCTTCATTACATGTATAAACATCATCTTCACTCCCAAAGGGGGATGTAACTACTCACTACACATTAAGCTAACAATTGTATTAAGGAAAGAAGACATTCTACTAATTATACTAAGATTAAGAGAACAAAATTAACTAAGCTAAACATTCAAACATTAAAAGAGACAACATTAGAACAAACTATGAAAAACTATTTTATTGATAACTCACATTACAAGCATCATTTTTCTCCACTTCAGTTTGCTCCAAGACTTTAGTCCAAGTAGAGAGAATGACTACCAAGCAATGCTTGGATTACAAAGGAGGAAGAATGGTTCTATTTATAGACATGAAAAAGGCAACTGGGGACAATCCCCCAATGTGGTACTAATGAAACATTCCCAAAATAGACATAAACACATAACCCATATCTGTGTGAAATTATGTCGCATTCTGACCAAAAGGGACCGCCAATTGGCGGTCCAAGTTGGTCGGATGCGACTCATTTTTGTTCCTCTACTTAATCTTTTCAATTATGCACGTGGAGTGTGCCTTGGTCAGCCATTTGAGTCTGCACCCGAATCTAATTGTCAAAATACTCCTCATGATGGTGTGGAGTTTCTCGGGTTGCTATTTGGTCCTTCCAGGCTTACGTCCAGGTCCTTCCCTCTTGCAGATGGTCATTGTGCATGATAGATACGTCAAATTTACTTCATTTAAGTCATTTCTTCTTACGTTTAAGTCCTTTTTCTCTTCCCTTCTCTTCTTTATTACCTAATACATGAAATATAACAACAAACACTCGAGTAACACAATATTGGGGTAAAATAAAGGATATATAGCATGAATATGATGCATGATATGCTACTAATCAGAACCAATACAGTAGACATATCCAAAAGTAATTTTTCACTCCATTTATCGAGCCTAGTGGCTAGCAGTGTAGGCTACTAAAGAGTTGTCCACTTCAACATGATACTTGAGACCATATTCTATTGTACCTCTGATATATCTTAAGATCCTTTTAACAATTTCCATATGAAGATTACTAGGTCACCCATGAACCTATATATAGAGCTGATAGAGTGAATGATGTATGGCCTTGTATTAATGTGATAGATTAATGATCCTACTCAACTTTAATATACATATGGGTCAACCTTTTGATCTCCATGATTTGAAGAAAGCCTTGTATTAAGAGCCATGGGAGTTGACATTGGATTACACTTGAACAGGTTGACCTTTTCAAGATATCCTCAGCACACTTCTCTTGTGAGATGAATATCTCTCAAAGCTTCGGTCTCACTTGGATTCCCAAGAAGTAAATCATAAGCCCGAGATTAGTCATCTAATATTCTTTCATCATAGCCTTCTTAAATTCTTATATCATCTTGAAAGAAGTACTTGTATAAATAAGATCGTCAACATATATATATGCAGACTATATGAAAGTCATGTGTACCTTCTTTCTTGATGTAGAGTAATGGCTCATTTGGACTTTTCTAGAATTCGTTATCTAGAAAGTTCTTGTCGATCTTTCTATTCCAAGATCTTGGTGCTTGCTTCGATCCATAGAGAGCTTTGTGAAGCATGTCGATTTTGTATTCTTTATTCTTCACAACAGAACCTTGAGGTTGCTCTACATATACTTCTTCTTCTAGCTTGCCATTGAGAAAAGTGGATTTAACATCGAATAGATATATTTGCAACTTCATTTGAGCAGCTACTATAAGTACAGTTGGAATTGTTTCCATACGAGCAACAAGAGCAAATATTTCATGAAAATAAATACATGTGTTGAGAGTATCCCTTTGCTACCAGTTGAGCCTTGTACTTATGGATTTAACCATATGTTAGGATCGATGACCCTCTAATCTCAAACAAAATGTCGAATTAAAAAGGTAAATAAGGTATTAAAGATGAGAACAAGCAAACCACAATGGAGACATCAGATTTAGAGAGGTTCGGCACCGCACTCGGTTCTAGTCCTCCTCGCAAGCTCTGCTTGATCCTCCGAGCCCTACTTACGGTTCCTCTAACCGATCTCCGTTCCAGGTTGAGATCAACACCTTCTACAACACCGAGCCTCGTGAACAATATTGCATCGCTCGTGTCTCTTCTAACAACCCAAGAGGGAGCTTCCTCGAAGCATTACAACTTGGTGATTCTTGAATATGAAAGTGAATCACAATCTAAATACTCTAACTTGAGCACACTTTGATATATGATTGGAAGGGATAACCAAATGGTGAAGTTTGGCTTTGAGTGTATTTGAGCTTTGAAAGTTTGGGAATTGAGAGCACAAAGAGTATAAAATGAATTGAGAGTGTAGAGTTACTAGGTTGTCTCTCTTGAATGGTCTTTATATAGGTTTCAAAGCTTATAGAGTTGTTGGGGAGTTGGTGGAGTTATCGACCAATGAGAAGCAAAAGTTTGCTTAAAGTTCGAGCAGATTTTTAGCAGGTTCAGTTAGCTGTTTAAGGAACGGTAGTCCGAAACATGAAGGTTGGATTGGTCAAAATAAGGCATTTGGTTGACCAAATTGGATTCGGATCACAGTTCACCATTTTCTAATAATTTTTTCTAAGTTTGACCTATTTAAGTTTGGTTCACCGTTTCAAGGTGGACAGTAAGAATTGGTCAGGCTTTGATTAATCATGTTCGGTTGAACGCAGATTATTCGGATGACCGAAGTTAGCGTGGGTTTTGTGCTGATAGTTATAGCTCAAATGTTTGTTGAATACAACGGTCATGTGCCACATGTAAATAGTCGTTGTGCGCCAAATGCGAAAAAGGAATCGGTTGACCGATAGAAGATCGGTCGTTCGAAATATAGACAAGTAAATTGGTCTATAAGGTAATATTCAAATGCGACCGTTGGAGTAAAGTCCAAAACCGGTCCAAGCCATTTCGATCGTCCGACTGGACAATTCCAGAGAGCAACCTAATGTCTACTAGTGGGAAGGTTTTGGTTATCCATTAGGGGTTTGGTTGGGACAGAATCCGAGTGTTCAATTTTGCATTTAATCCTATGAGCTTAATAAATGGAAAATTACATGTCTTTATCCAAAGCTTTGATGACGAGTCTTGAGTCTTGATGTATTTGTCCCAATGCTCATTCTCTTGATTATCTTGATCAACCTATTAAGATCATTGCAAGAGTACAAATGTATATGCAATGTATGTAATCACGTTTGCTTATTTTGATTGACTAGGTTCATACAAATTAACATGAATTATGGCCTAAAAGGCAACACCATATTCGTTGTGCTTGATCTTGTTGATCCACTTTAGACCAATCACTTATTTCTACGGTGGATGATCTACTAACTTCCAAGTTTTATTCTTTTGAATCATTGTGATCTCCTCATCCGTGTCTTTTATCCATGCTTCTTCTTTGATTGCTTCTTTATATTTTTGTAGCTCACTAGCAAATAAAGCAAAGTTAGTTGATTCATATATCTTGTCAAAAGAGCGTACATTTCTTCGAGGGTCGTCGTAGTCTGATGGTCTTAGAGCTCCTTCAAAAGATAATTATTTTAATGCAACTACTGGTGCTTCTTCTATTTCCACCGTCTTCTGAGCCTCATCAGATTCTTCTTCCTATTTCCAGGAAGCTTGTTCATCAAAAATGATATCTCTTGAAATAATTAAACTCCCTGTACTTGGATTGAAGAGTTTGTAGGCCTTGGATTCCTCACTATAGCTTATTAGAATATATTTTTTCCTTTTTAATAAAATTCTCTTCTCTATGAGAAGAAATATGTCCATAATCTATGAATCCAAAGGCTTTTAGATAATTAATCATTGGTCTTATTTTATACCATGCTTCATACGGAGTCTTGTTCTTAACATACTTGGTTGGAGATCTATTAAGAAGATAGGCTGTCGTATTAACTGCTTTAGACCAAAATTGTTTGGAAGTCCTTTTGCTTTCAACATACTAATTGAACGTTTTAATTATAACCGCAAGTGCACGGCCGCGTTTAAGCGGTGGAAAATACGGGTCGATCCACAAGGACGTGTGTCGACTTTAGTTTGTTCGAAGGCGAGTGGGAAAGAAAGGAGAGAACGGAGTTATGGTCAAACTACACTACAATGCAAAAAGGAAATGGAAGATAAGCAATAAAACTAAACCCCATATGGGGTAGAGAAAAGAGTGTGAATACAAAGATATGTGTATGTGTGTGTGTGTTCGATTAAGCTCATCAAAACATGTAGTGCATGAAAATCATAAAACTACATCCAACTTTGCCTCCACATGAATTAAGATAACACAATATCATTAAAACATACAAGACAATAATTGGAAGGAAGCTAAATGAACTCATGTACAAAGACCAAACCCTCACTATGCCTCCACATGAAATAAGATTTACACAATCATTAAAACATACAAGACATTAACCAAGGTAGACGCAACAAGAGTACATGCAACTACAAATCATGTTTCCTTAATCAATTCCATCCATATCCTCACCTTATTATTCCCCATAAAATAGGTCCACTAATCTAAGCATAAGCTAAGCTTCATTCAAGAGCATTAGCATATCAAAGACAAGAGTGAAATCCAATTAGATGGTTATGGAAATCATATAAGGCTCAAGGGATTAAAATAACACACACCTAATATACCACATGATCATATCACATATTTCTCCACCCCCAAATGGGGATGGAACTACTCACTAATCATTACACTACAACCTACATTAAAATGAAATATTCTACTGAAATGAAATTAAACTAAGCAAGCAAGAAATATTAAAGAAGCTAAAAGGACATAAAACTAAAGAAGCATGCAAGCATATGAAATGAAATTAAACTAACAAAGAAACAACATAACTAAAGGAAACATCTATTATTCTCCACCAGGGGTTTTTGCTTCAAGGCTTTTACTCCTAGTAGAGAGATGGGGTACAAGAGAGATGGGGTACAAGAGAGGAGGGAGAGTTCTATTTATAGCTATAGAAAAAGGTAATCTGGGACTATCCCCAGGTATGGGACTAAACAAATACTAGAAATAGACTAAATACACACTAATACGCAACCCTACGAAATCTTAGCAGATCCGGATCAAAACAGACCGCCAATCAACGGTCTTGGACCGCCAATTGGCGGTCTATATTGTTTGGATCCGGTTGTTGTTTCGTGTGGGCTTTTCGGGATGTTTTTGTTGGTTTTTGATGCATCTACTTTGCTTGCTGGAGCTCCGACCCGAATATAATTGTCAAAATACTCCCCATGATGGTGTGGAGTATTCTTGTTTTCTCATTGGTCCTTCGATCTTACAATCAGGTCCTTCAATCTTGAATCTTAGTCCTCGAGTCTCTCAACTCAGTCATTTTTCCCTGCTAGTAGGGTCCATTTATAGTCTCTCCTCCTCAAACCTACTTATTCTTGAAAACTAAACATTAAACTCGTTACATAGCATTATTTGGGTGAAAGATAATGGATATAAGACACAAAGATATGCATGAAATGATGTCAATCACATACTAATAGCGATCTCCACTATAGTATGATTTCTTCTTTCAGCTACACCATTCGGTTCTTTCAGCTACCTTGTTTTAACTCCCTCTTTATCCATTTGTTCTTGTGAAAATCTAGAAATTCCTTTGATGTAAATTTTCACCTCGACAAGTCCTTCATAATTTTAGATTATTACCACTCGCTTTACGATAAATGCTCTAAAGTAGACGAATTTACCAAAAGCTTTGGACTTTTGCTCCAATATGTAAATCCATATCATTCTACTATAGTCATCAAAGAATAGAAGAAAGTATATCTTGTTGTCAAAAGAGGGAGTTTGAGTTGGGCCACAAATATCTACATGTACTAGCTCAAGTGGGGCTCTTGCTTTCCTAGTTGCATTTGTGAAAATTAGTCTATGGAACTTTCCATAAATACACTCTTCACATATCTTATCCTCTTGTTTTATATATGGGAGGCCTACTACCATATTCTTCTGTTTTAAAAGTATTAGAATACTAAATTTTAAGTGTTCGTATCTTTGGTGTCAAAGTAAAGAGTCATCTATTTTCTCGACACTTAAACCGTAATTTTCTCTTAGTGGCATAACCATAGGGAATACCTTACTCCGAGCCATCTTAACTATTGCAACTATTTGATTGTTTTTCTTATCCTTAATAATGGAATAATCATCATCAAATTCAAGAAAGTATCCTTTTTGCATCAACTGACCCATAGTTAATAGATTTTGAGCTAAGTTGGGAACATAAAACATATTAGAGATGAGTTTTGAGTTACCTTCTTTTGTTTTGACGACTATGACCATTTACTTCAATATTTTGCAGCTTGTCATCTCCTAGTTTCACTTCTAATTTTACTCTTTTATCCAATTGCACAAAGCAATCATTGTTTCCAGTCTAGTGGTTGTTGCATCCACATTTTTATAAACTAATGTCGTTTAATTCTTGTTGGATAGTTAGTCATGAGTAGAAGAGTTGATCCTTGATTTCATTATTTTCCGAGAAGTTGGTATCATTCTTTTGAAACCGACAATCTTTTTGAGAGTGATTGCGTTTTTTTTTGCATCCTATGCATTTAAACTGACAATCATTACTCTCAGTTGATTTGTCTTTTTGCAAATAATATAGTGTGGGTCAGAGTTTACTTTACCAGATCTTTGGTTGTTATGTTCAGCCTTTCTTTTCCCTAGTCCATTAAAATTTTGCTTCCCATTGTCTCGTCTTTGTTTGCCAATTCCTTGAGCTTTATTTTCTCTATTTCTTTCTCCAAAGCTGGTTTTTGATTGGAATGTCTTCTCAGAGGGTTGGGTTGAGAACGTGTTCATCATTTGTTGATGTGCCTCAAGAAAACCCATTAGTTTATGAAGAGTCAATTTTGATAAATCTTTGGGCTCCTCTAATTGCTACGATATGATCAAATTTTGCAGGACACTTCTTAAAATCTTGTAAATAATTTCCTGATATGTTATGGTATCTCCATAACTACGGATTTGATTAGTGATAGTAGAGACCCTAGGAAAAAAATTCCTTGGACTTGTTCACCATCCTTCATTAACGAATTATCAAATTCTCTACATAAGGATTGAAGATTGATCGAGATTACCTTATATGATCCTTGAAACTGATTCTTCAAGATCTCCCAAGCTTCTTTAATTTTCCTCGTTGCTATGATATGGGGAACGAAAGTTTTACTTACTCCTTGTTCGGTAAACAGAAGCTCTTTAGCATCCTTCTTCTAGTTCTTAATGTATTCTTTCTGCTTTGCTTGGTTCCAAGTTCATAATATGGCAACTTTTGTGTCTCCTCATAACCTTCTTCGACTAATTTCCACAAGTCTTGTGACATAAATAGTGTTCATTTGAAGACTCTAATAGTCGTAGTTTTCTGCATCAAATATGGGACCAGGTTTTCAGAGTAGTTGAAGAGGGATTTGGATGACATGGTGGATGGTATGGATAGATATAAGACCAAAGATTATGGGTAAAATAGTGGCTTTGATACCAAATTTGTTGGGGGCAAACAGAAGCGATTCGACGATAAGATCAAATTTTGAATAATAAATGACTTTTATTACAAAATGGAAGAACTTACATGGTTTTAGTAAAGGAGGACTTGGAAATCACTTAACTTGAATGACTCTTGGATGGATTCCCTACAAATGAGATTGATCCCCTATTTTATAGGACTCAATAGAGGAGTCTAACATTTGAATAATTCTAGAACTATCCAATTTTAGAATATACAAACTCTAGATATTTATGGATACCTCTCTCTAGAAATCTATGGAAGCTTAAGCCTTCTCAATGATTCTAGATTATTCTACTTTATTCTCCACGATTAGTAGCCTATCATATGACTCATTCATGCTATATATCATTTATTTCACCCTATATTTCTACTACTCGGGTATTTGTTTCATACATTTTAGGATTTAGGTAATAACGAAGAGAAAGGAAGCGAAAAAGACATAAATTCAAGAAGGAATGATTGATTTGGAAGTCTTCTGGACCTGTTTGTAATGCTCAAGGACCAGATTGCAAGTCATAAAAGACCTAGGTGAAATCTCGGAGGCACCTGATTGTAAACAAAATATGTTGGTTGTAAAAGTCAATAATCTCGTAAACCTGATGAGTAATTCAACAATTAAAACCAAACAGGTTCGAACCAACAGCTCCGGGTGCGGGTGCACCCTATGTGCGCAATTGATTAACTTTTTCCCCATGGACCTATGTACTCATTCTTACCATCAGTTTGTGAGAATGAAAGTAATGCTTGGTAGATGATTGATCATTTTAATAACCGCAAGTGCACAATGTCGGTGAAGACATGACAAATTCTGGTCGAACATCAAAGAGTTGTGAGTGTTGCTGTGACTACCATACTCGAGTGGCAAAGGAGAGGGGAATGGGTGGATTTCGCTAAATAACTACACTAAATGATGAATTAATCAACAGTTAAACTAAACCCCCGTAGAGTGGACTGCTAGGATCTATGGCCCTCTAATCAGTAGATAAATGCAGAATTGAAATGCTAAGTAAAGGATTAAGAGATGAGACAATTGCAAACCACAAAATCGTCGACACCGGAGTTTAGAGAGGTTCGGCACTGCACCCCGGTCCTAGTCCTGCTCGATCCCTAGAGCCTCGCTTACGGTTCCACTAACCGATCTTCGTTCTGGGCCGAGATGAACACCTTTTAGAACACCGAGCCTCGCGAACAACCTCGTCTCGCTCGTGTCTCGTCTCACAACCCCAGAGGGCTTCCTCAAAGCTTTACAACTCTTTGGTGATTTTTGGATATGGAAGTTGAATCACAATCTAACACTCTATACTTGAGCACACTTGGATATTGCATTGGAATGGATATGCAAGTGGTGAAGTTAGGCTTGAGTGTAGAAGAATGAGAGCTTGAAAATGAAGAGGATTTGGCTTTGAGTAAGGATAAATAGGAAGTGTTCAAGAGTTCTAAAACCAACAAATGGGGTCCTATTTTAAGCCTTCAAGCTCTACTAGCCGTTTTGGAGTTGGAAAAATATGGACCAATGGGAAGCAAGGATTTCCTTAAAGCTCGGGCAAAATTTAGACCATGTTCGGTCGATTGTTTATGTAACGGCAGTCCGAAACACAAAGGTACGGTTGACCGAATATACTTCGGATCACCGTTTACCGACTTCGAGTAACTATTTTCAATTTAGCCTTATTTAAGTTCGGTTAACTGAATTCCCTTCGGTTCACCGTTCCAAGGTGGACATTAAGATTGTTTGGACTCTGATTACTCAAGTTCAGTTGACCGTTTAAACTTTGGTAGATCGAAGTTAGCACGGGTTTTGCGCTGACAGTTAAGGCTCAAAAAGTCATTAGGTACAATGGTCAAATGCCACGTGTAAATAACCGTTGGGAGCCTAAAGCCAAGAAGAACTCGGTTGACCGATATGCATTCGATCGTCCAAAAAAGGTCAACTCAATTGGGATCTAAGACTCAATTCAAATGCGACTGTTGGAGCAAAGTCCAAATCTGGTCCAGGGCTATTCGGTCGACTGAAGGTGGTCCGGTCTTCCGTCAAGGCACATACAGGGAACAACCTATGGTTTACTGATGGGAAGTATTCGGGTAACCGATAGGTGTTCGGTGGACCGAACAGGAAAGACTTCGGTTGACCGGGAAGGGTTCGGTTGATCGAATCTTGATGGGATAGAATCCTAGTGCTCAAGTTTATATTAAACCTTATGGACTCAATAAATATAAGATTACATGTCTTGGTCCAAAGCTTTGATTACAAGTCTTGAGTCTTTATGTCTTTGTCCCAATGCTCATTTTCTTGATTATCTTTATGAATCTATTAAGATGATTACACGTACACACATATGTATGCAATGCATGTAATCGTGTTTTGCTCACTTTGATTTATTAGGTTGATTGATTAAGATTAGTTTGATTAATCATAAAATTAATATAGATTAAGGCTAAAAAGCCAACAGTCTCCCCATTTTTTATGATGGCATACCTATATCTTAATACTTGAGATTCAATTTAAATTCTCCCATTTTTTATATGATTGATCCCATTTCATATATGTAACCTTTGTGAATTGAACCTCAATCTTATTATTCTCCCCCTTTTGACATCAATTAAATACAAACAATAAAAGCATATGATGCTAAGGTTAGGTTTACAAAATTCTCCCCCTTAATTAGATGATATAACATTATATGCTCCCCTTATTACTAAGGCCTAAAAAGCAATGATGTATGATATCAATTGAGCATGCAATTTTCTTAGATTAGAACTCATTGTTAAAGTTAAGAGGATAGAAAATGTCATCCAACTTTTGATCATTGATTTGGTATTGATTCCAATCTCCATTCGATAGCGACGACGACTTTATGAATTCGATCCAAATGATTTCCTTGAAGCATGGAATCAATCTTTTTTTGCTTGAGCCGATCACTATCGATTCTCCTCCTTCTAAGTACATATAAGTGAAGATTTTGGTACCCAAACAACCATGGGTCCTTTGACATTAATTTTTGGTACCCAAACCATTTTGGTCTTGGGTGCCCAAACACTTGTGGAATCTTATTCACAAAGAAATATGTTCCATTCATGGTAGTGTGAAAAACCTGGTTTTTGTAGTTGTTAACATAAAAAGCCTAAACCATGCTTATCTAAGGATTGTTTTTGACTACCTATGAGTATGTCAAGTATTTTCCTTCCATTTTTGAATCTTTCAAGATCTTTTTGTAATTTAACATTCTTAGCAATAAGATCTTATGTATCATCACTACACGAAGGTTTTGCATTTAGAGTTGCAATTTCATCAATCAAATGAGTGTTTTCTAATGCAATTTTATCATGACTAGCAAGCAATTCATTTTTCTCATTCATGATAGATTCAATTTGACATTGTAGCTCATTGATTTTCTTTCTTGCTAGTTTGTTTCTTTGACAAATTTGTTCAAAAGTTCTCAAGCAATTCATTGAATTCATTTTGGAGTTCATTATATGAATTTGAATGATTTGAATCAATTGAATCGCGACTAGAACAAGAAGATACCTGACTATCTTCATCTTTTATTGCCATGAAGCACAATGAGGCGAATTCGCCTTCAATTGATGAAGATGATGAATCGTCCCAAGTTGCTTTGAGAGCTTTCTTCTTCTTCTTCACTTTTCTCATGCTCTTCTTTTCTTTCCTCATTTCTTTTTCTTCTTTGAGGAACTCCTTGAATTATTGTGTCACCAACTCTTCAATGTCACTATCTTCTTTGTTGGAATTGGCAACGATGTGTAACCCCAAAGATTTCTTGTCTCCCTTTTTCTTGTGGTCTTTCAATTGTATCTCATATGCCATGAAACTACCCTTTAGCTCATCGACCGATAATTTGGTGAGATCTTGTGCTTCTTTGATAGTGGTCGTCTTCTCCTCCCAATCGTCGGTGAGTGACCGGAGAATCTTTCGAGTCATTTCTCCCTTGCTAAAATCCTTGTCAAGTGCTTTGAGAGAGTTAATGATCTCGGTGAAGCGAGTGTGCATCTCGCTTATGTTCTCACCGGATTGCATACGAAAGAGTTCATATTTATGCATAAGAAAATTAATCCTAGTTTCTTTCAATCTATTTGAACCCTCATGGTTCATTTCTAATGTATGCAAAATGTCATAAACACTTTCACAACCACTTACCCTATTATATTCCCCTTCATTTAACCCACAATACAAGATGTTCATAATGCGAGAATTCATCTCCACATCTTTAATTTTGGGTTTAGTTAGGGACATAATTTCATCATCATTTGTAGGTGTGTATGGGTTTAATATTAATGTCCAATATTTCAAGTCATTTGATTGCAAATAAATCCTCATTCTTTTCTTCCAATAGTTATAATTTAACCCATTAAACAAAGGTGGCTTAGATGTGGATAATCCTTCACAATGATTAGATGTAGATGTCATGCTAAATTACGATTAAGTAAATGAAATTAGCAACCTAAAGTTCTGATACCAATTGTTAGGATCTATGGCCATCTAATCACAAGAAAAATGCAGAATTAAAACACTAAGTAAAGGATAAAGAGATGAGACAATTGCAAACAACAAAATCGTTAACACTGGAGTTTAGAGAGGTTTGACACCGCACCCCGGTTGTAGTCCTCCGCGCAAGCTTCGCTCGATCCCCCGGGCCTCGTTTATGGTTCCACTAACGGATCACCGTTCCGGGCCGAGATAAACCCCATTTACAACACAGAGACTCGCGAACAACTTTGTCTCGCTCGTGTCTCCTCTCACAACCCGAGAGGGAGCTTCCTTTAAGCTTTACAACTCTTTGGTGTTTCTAGGATATGGAAGTTGAATCACAATCTAACACTCTATACTTGAGAACACTTGGATATTGAATTGGAATGGATATGCAAGTGGTGAAGTTAGGCTTGAGTGTAGAAGAATGAGAGCTTGAAGATGAAGAAGATTTGGCTTTGAGTAGGGATAGATGGAAGTTGATTGAACGTTTTAATTAACCACAAGTGCACGTCCATGTTGAAGCGGTGGAAAATACGGGTCGATCCACAAGGAGGTGTGTAGACTCTGGTTTGTTCGAAGGCAAGTGGGAAAAGAGGGGAAGAAGTTGTGATTACACTAAACTAGACTAACTACACTAAACGAGTTAGCATCAAACCAGGAAAACGAATGCGAGGGAAATTTAAAGCTGGAAATCAGAAATGGAAAACCCCTAAGGGGTGGAGTGTGTGCACATATGTAAAAGGATGGTGAAGAATGCATTCTATAGGCACAAATGTAGGTAGTGTTTTCATGCATAGGAAGTGTCTAAAGGTTATGTCAAAACCTATCAATCCATTCACTAACCTAGTTGATTAACATTCATATACACAAGCTGGTTATTTCAGAACCTAAACAAGCATGGGAGGTGTCTAAGATGTGTGACAAAACCCATCAAGTGTAGTATTCTACTCTAACAAGCAAGTATACATTCACATTTATAAACACAATCAAAATATAAAGCATTCATATCCATTCTTTAATACATGTATGAACATCATCTCCACCCCCAAAGGGGAATGAATTTACTCACTACACATTACTCTAACAATTGAACTAAACAAGAAAAGAAACATTCTAACTACTTTAGCCTAGAAGAAAAGAAATAAAACTAAGCTAAGCATGCATAAAGAAACAACATAAGAACAAAACAATGGAAAAATTATTTTATTAGATGACTCACATTGAAGGTAGCATTCTTCTCCACCTTACGATTTTGCTCCAAGGCTTACTCCAAGTAGAGAGAATGCCACCAAGCAATGGGTGATTCCAATAGAAGTTGAAGAGTTCTATTTATAGCCATAGAAAAAGGTAATCCGGGACAATCCCCCGATATCGGACTAAACAAATACCAGAAATAGACTAAATACACACTAGTACGCGACCCACCAAAATCTTAGCGGGTTCGAGCCAAAACAGACCACCAATTGGCGGTCTATATGGTTCGGATCCCGCTGGATTTTCTTCTGGGCTTTTCTAGATGTCTTTGGTGGTCTTTGATGCATCTACTTTGCTTGCTGGAGCTCCGACCAGAATAGAATTGCCAAAATACTCCCCATGATGGTGTGAAGTATTCTTGTTTGCTCATTGGTCCTTCAATCTTACATTCTGGTCCTTCGATCTTGCATCTTAGTCCTTGAGTGTCTCAACTCAGTCATTTTTCATGTTTTTAGGTCCTTTTATGACTCTTCTCGTCAAACCTATTTATTTCTGAAATTCAAACATAAAACTCGTCACGTAGCATTGTTTAGGTGAAAGATAATTGATATAAGATACAAATATAAGCATGAAATGATGCCAATCAGAAGTGTTCAAGAGTTCGAAAACCAACAAATGGGGTCATATTTATAAGTCTTCAAGCTTTACTAGCCGTTTAAGAGTTGGAAAGATATGGCCGAATGGGAAGCAAGGATTTTCCTTAAAGGTCGGGCAAAATTTAGACCATGTTCGGTCAACCGTTTATGTAACGGTAGTCCAAAACACAAAGGTACGGTTGACCAAATATACTTCGGATCACCGTTTACGAACTTCTAGTAACTATTTTCAATTTAGCCTTATTTAAGTTCGGTTAACCGAATTCCCTTCGGTTCACCATTCCAAGGTGGACACTAAGATTGTTTGTACTCCAATTACTCAAGTTCGGTTAACCATTTAAACTTTGGTAGACCGAAGTTAGCGTGAGTTTTGCGCTGACAGTTAAGGCTCAAATAGTCGTTGGGTACAATGGTCAAGTGCCACGTGTAAATAACCATTAGGCGCCTAAAGCCAAGAAGAACTCGGTTGACCGATAGGCATTCAGTCGTTAGATAAAGGTCAACTCAATTGGGATCTAAGACTCGATTCAAATGTTGTCGTTGGAGTAAAGTGCAAAACCGGTCCAGGGCTATTCGGGTAACCGATAGGTGTTAAGTGGACCGAACAGGAAAGACTTCGGTTGACCGGGAAGTTTGGTGATTGACATCATTTCATGCTCTTATTTGTATCTTATATCCATTATCTTTCACCTAAACAATGCTATGTTACGAGTTTTATGTTTAGTTTTCAGGAATAAATAGGTTTGAAGAGATGAAGCATAAAAGGACCCAAAAGCTGGGAAAAAGGACTGAATTGTGAGATCTGTGGACCAAGATGCAAGGAAGAAGGACCTGAATGCAAGACCAAAGGACCTAAGAGCAAAACAGAATACTCCTCACCATCATGGGGAGTATTTTGGCAATTCTATTCGGGTCGGAGCTCCAACATGCAAAATAGATGCATCAAATACCAACAAAGCCTTCCAGAAAAGCCCACAAGAAATTCCAGAGCGATCCGGACACTGTAGACCGCTAATTAGCGGTCCAAGACCGCTAATTGGCGGTCACTTTTGGCCCAAATGCGCTCAAATTTCTCCAGCACATGTATTAGAGGATGTGTAAGCTATTTGTGGTATCTGTTTAGTCCCACATCGGGGGATTGTCCCGGATTAGCTTTTTCCATGGCTATAAATAGAACTCTTCACCTCCTATTGTAATCACTCCATATTTTAAGTGGCTATTCTTCCTACTAGAAGTGAGGCCTTGAAGCACACACTAAAGTAGGAGGATGCTACTTTTAATGTGAGTCATTTTATCAATAAAGTTTTGTGTTTCTTTCATTGTTTATTTTATGCTTCTTTTATTGTTTGTGCATGTTTTAGTTTAATCGTCTTTTAATTCTAGATTAGTTTTAATATGCTTTCTTTCCATAGTTTAATAATTAGTGTAATGTTTAGTGAGTAGTTCCATCCCCTTTGGGGGGTGGAGTAGATGTACATACATGCATTAGAGAATGAGATGAATGCTTTAGTTTGAATGTGTTGATTAAACATGAATGTATGCTTGCTTGTTTAGGATAGAATGTACAACTTGATGAGTTTTGCCAAAATGATTAGACACCTCTCATGCTTGTTTAGGTTCTGAAATAAACACCTTGCATATGTAAATGTTAATCAACTAAGTTGGTGAATAGATTGATAGGTTTTGCCATAACATTTAGACACTTCCTATGCTTGATAAACACCACCTTCATGTGCTTAAAGAATGTATTCTACACCCACCTCTTTGCTTGTGTGCACTCACTCCACCCCTTAGGGGTTTTCCATTTCTGAAATTCCAGCATTCTTCCTTTGTTCTTAGCTTAGTTCTTATTTCATCGCTTGTTTGCTTCTTTCACATTTCGTACTTGTTAGCGTAGTATAGAGTAGAGTAGCATAAACATCTTTCTCCCCCTATTTTTGCCACTTGATTTCGTACAAGCAAGAGACTACTCACCTCCCTGAGGACGACCCGTACTTGCCACCGCTTCATCGCGGCCGTGCACTTGCGGTTTAAATAAAACGTTCAACAAGTTTTTGGCGCCGTTGCCGGGGAGGTGCCAGTCCAGACTCTTGTTTGGACGATTCGAGTGGATTTAATTTTTGTTTTGTAGTTTTGCTTTGTTTCAGGAGACTTGGAGTCTTCAGGGGGAGCACCTGGAGAAGTTTTGAAGCAAGCTGGGCACTGTAGACCGCCAATCAGCGGCCTGGGACCGCCAATTGGCGGTCTGGTAAGCTCAGCTCGCTCTCTTATTTCTTTGGTCTGTTTACTTTATCTGATATAGTGGTCTGGGACTTAATTTGGCATGTTTTGACTTATAGTTTGTTCCCAGATCAATAATCAAACCTCCTTTAAGCAACTTCGACCCTAAAACTCAAAGCAAAAGATTAGGCATTCTTTTTGTTTAGGCCATGCATCATGTATGTGACTTAGGCACTTAGATTGTCTTTTATCTTAGCTTTATTTTCTGTTGCTGAGAGCTGGCATGAGGTACGCACCTTCTACTCTCATTCATGCATTTCGTATGAACATGCATTAGTTAGTAGGAAGTGCATTGCAACAAGTGTGAGTTGAGCGTTGTTTAGAGTGTTGATTGCTAGATTTAGGACTCCAAAACGCTACTAAGGAGGGGCTGTCCCGTAAAAGATAAGGTGGGGGATTTCATCACCCTTTCCTTCGCCCCAAAAACCACACTAATCAAGAGCCTAATTTTAAAATCAAGTAGACATTGGCCCTAAGGATCTTGGACGCATTAGGAGAGTGATCCGGTCCCGACCGTCATGACCTGATCGGCGTTGCCCACTTTGTCGATAGTAGGAGAGACGAGATCCCCGGATCTTGGCTCACTTGCTGGGCTTTGTGGTCCTCGTTGTAGGGAGGTGAGGCATGTTGAGGCCGTGTGACCTCGCAGTTAGGCGTCGTCTAGCTGTAAGGACCTATAGCGACCTTAGGATTGCTTGAGCCTTGTTTGCTTGTGTGCTTCTACCTGTACCCATCCGCCGTAGCTTAAGGACTTCATCCTTTCTCTCCTGAGTCATTCTTTCTCTCCTGTGTTTCCCCGTCTTCTCCCCTACGTACATTCTTTGTTTAAAAAAAGAGTTGTGGTTTGTGTGTGCACCTTTGTGCATGCTTTCGTGGACACGAGACGAGAGTGGTCGTTTGACGAGGAGCATTGTCAATCCGGCTTCGGTCATCGATTTCTCGACACCTTCCTCCTCTCGTGTCGCACGTAGTTCGGGTCCAATGGCTGCTAATTTCCGTGAGGAGGAGCAGTTGCTGGACCCTCCTGTTCCACCTGTGCTTCCAGTTGTCGTTCCCATACCTCTTCGTGATCGATGCTACCCGAGCCGTACAGCTCTACCCTCATGCATCGTATTACCAGAGGCTAATGGGAACCATTTTGAGGTTAAGCCTCAATTCATTTCCATGCTCCCTCATTTCACTGGGAAAGGTGACCCCTATATCTTTCTCAGGGAATTTGAGGAGGTCTGTGCTATGTTCAAGCTGCAACAACTTAGCACAGACTTCATCCATCTTAGGCTCGTTCCTTTTGCACTAAAGGATGACGCCAAGAAGTGGTTGTATAGCAACCAGGCGAATTCCTTTAGGACTTGGGATGAGTTTCAATCTGCATTCCTCAAGAAGTACTTTCCTAATCATCAGAATCAAAAATTGAGGAACGAAATCAATTCGTTCTATCAACTTGAGACCGAGACATTTCATGCATATCTAGAGAGGTTCAAGGAGCTACTATCCTCATGCCCTCACCATGGCATTGAGTTGTGGCGCCTTTGTCAGATTGTGTACGAGGGTCTTCACATCCCGTCAAGAACGCTCCTTGAGTCCATGTGTCAAGGAGAGTTCTTGGGAAAGGATGAAAGGGAGGCATGGGCCTTCCTAGAAGACCTCGCTGAGAAAACCATGCAGTGGGAGAGTGTAAGGGAACCACCTGCATCATCTAGCATAGGAGCGAGGATCGCGAATGCAAACTCAACTAGATCGGGTTCCGCATTTGCTATCGATACCACTACGGCCACCGAGGCGCGCATGGCGGCCTTAATGCGCCGTATGGATTCGATTGAGCTCCAAAACCAACAAAGTGCACCTCACATGTCCACATCTGGTCCAGTTCCCTGTCATTCATGTGGTAGGATAGGTCATGTAGAAAGCGAGTGTGAGTCCATTCCTCCTGAGATGGAGCGTGTCAACGCCGTCTATGATAGAGCCCGGAATGACCCATACTCATCATCTTATAATCCTGGATGGAGGAACCACCCCAATTTTTCATGGAACCAAACTAATGACCCGGGTGGTCCTTCAAACTCCTCTAGACCACCTTACCAATCACACCAACCTCCCATGCATGCACAATCTTATCAGCAACCCCAAGTTCCAAGCACCAACCAACCAGGTTTCCCAAATTCTAACAACTTCGAAACCCAGTTTAATTCGCTTGAGAACTTGACTCGTGGACTTGAGAACTCTATGAAAAATTTTATGTCGTCCACAAGTCAAGTTCTCACTTCAAATCAGCAGACCATCAAATCTCTAGAGCTTCAGATGGGCCAATTGGCTCAGTCTGTACATGAAAGAGAGAGAGAGGGTCTTTTCCTAGCCAGCCTGAGGCTAACCCCCGCATGTACCAACAACAACAAATGCAAAATGAGAATGTGGTACCTCGGGGGAGGCAAGTGAACCATGTGGAGGAACCTGTACACCATGTCAATTCGATTGCGACCTTAAGGAATGGAAAACAGGTTGACAATCACATTTCCTTGCCACACCCACCACCATCTATGCAGCCCCTCAGTGGGAATGGTGGTGAAGAAGAAGCTGAGGGTGAGGGTAATACACCAAAGCTTTCTTCTCAGGCACAGCAGAAAACCTACCTGCCAAAAGCTCCCTATCCAAGTAGGTTAAACAAAAAGCAGAGTGACAACATGGACAAGATATTAGAGGTGTTTAAGCAAGTGAAGGTTAACATCCCCTTGTTGGATGTCATCCAACAAATACCTCAATATGCCAAAGTGTTGAAGGATCTCTGCACAACCAAGAGGAAGACCAATGTTCCTAAGAAAGCATTCTTGGCTGCAAATATCAGCTCACTTTTGTCCAATCCTACCTACACAAAATACAAGGACCCTGGGTGTCCTACTATTCAGTGTACGATAGGGGACACTAGATTGAGCAATGTTTTGCTTGATTTAGGATCAGCGGTCAACCTCCTCCCATTCTCTGTTTATCAACAGTTGAACTTGGGAGAATTGAAACCAACTAAGATCACCCTCCAATTGGCGGATAGATCCATTCGTATTCCCATGGGGATTATCGAGGATGTGCTTATCAAAGTTGGAGATTTTATATTTCCAGTCGATTTTGTTGTCCTCGATACCAATCCTGTTGCGAACACCCACTCTCAAATACC